>JAHVAK010000388.1:0-1477500 GCA_019845155.1 Luehdorfia chinensis
AAAAGAAAAACCATGACCTGGCGGTATTCGCACGTATTGCCAGAAATATTTGGTAACGGTCGAAGGAAGTTTTGGATACAGTGTCATAGACATTGGCTGAGATTTGAATCCAGGAATTACTCAGTCGACAAAACTGAACGTATAACCATCTTATTTTTTTTGAAAGCTATTTTTTCCATGTGTTTTTAGTCTCTATTAGAAACTCGGCGCTCACATGCTCTATGTTCAAGATGCAACAAAGGTAAGTGGAAACTTTATTAAAATTGTACATACATAAATAACAACTTATAATGATTTGGCGTAAATGAACTGAGTGCGTAAAAATGTATGATGTACAAAAATAGTTTTTAACCTACGAGAGGTTAAAAACATGTTTTGTATAAAATTACTCGGAAAATAGATTTAAAATAAAAACAACATTTTTGTATAAAAATACTCGGAAAATAGATTTGAAAAAATTTTTTTGTATAAAAATAATCGGAAAATAGATTTAAAAAAACATTTTTTGTATAATAATACTCGGAAAATAGAAACTATTTAGGTAAGTAAAATTTCACACATTCGTATAAATATTTTTTAGTTTTCTGCATAAGAAATATAAATTTCTTTAGCCATACGTCATTTTTTACAATCTACCACCGTCTCTATGTTGAACTCCTCAGGTATCCTCTGTTTTAATAAAGGAAAGAAGGTTAATTTGCTGAGATCCGAATGCAATATTTAAAATCGTGTGTATTAACTAGTTTTTGAAGAGCGCCGCCCTACCTCAACAGCGTGCACAAGCAAACCAATACCGCCACCGGGAGCCGCCACCAGATACCTTCCACCACTACAACTCTACCACTAGACAATACACACCACTGAAGTCGAGAACACGACTCGTGTTTCACCTCAAAACGGGACATTATCAAGTGATATTGACTCTACGACAGGCAGACGCCGAGTCGGCGCTGTGTTGTATTGGGGGAAGGTATCTGGTGGCGGCTCCCGGTGGCGGTATTGGTTTGCTTGTGCACGCTGTTGAGGTAGGGAGGGCGGTGCTCTTCAAAAACTGGGTAATACACACAATTTTAAATTTTGCATGCGGATCTTAGCAAATTAACTTTCTTTCCTTTATTATAATGGATTTCCGTAAAGTAACGCCTGATTCTATTAACTATATCCTCGTTTATGTTTTTTTTATTGTTTATAAAATCTTTATAGAATATATAATTCCACTATACGTGTGTACTTTTTCTAAATGGTTTTGGTCCCTATATGGTTTAGATTCACAATTAGACGCGGTGGGTGGCGCTACAATCGAGTTCTAAGAAAATGTCAAATTACATTTAGTATATACTCGTAGTTGATCAAAATTCGAATATCGAAAAAACATTTACTGAATCCGCTTATTGCAGGCAGCCATGGTAGGACAACGTCTGTCGGTTTCGCTAGTTATAAATAAATTAAAAAAAAATAGCCCGTGGGTGTCGTAAAAGTCGACAGAGAGAAAATAAAAATCAGGAGATGGGCAGCAGCATCTTCTTGGAACATCTGAATAAATAAACTGCGGTGGCAAGCCAAGCCACCAAGCCTGCCAAGTGTGGCACTTATGGCATAATCCCCCCAAAATGAGAGCAACAGACTTTTGTGGCAATCTATTGGAGAGACCTGTGTGTAGCAGTGGACTATGCATCATCATCATCATCATTTCAGCCTATCACCAGTCCACTGCTAAATATAGGCCTCCTTTATATGGACTAAAGATTGGAGACTTAAATGATGAAGATGAAGATGATTATAATTTTCCGAGATGGTCATTCCGCCATCTGTCGGATGACATGACATTTTTTATTGGTAATATCATTAGCCAAAAACCTATGTTTAGAAGTGGATATTTTGCATACATACATACATAAGATCACGACTGTATCCCATAAGAGGTAGTCAGAGACTGGGCACTCACTGCAAAAACAGATGAATGCCACAATCCACGTTTCACCAAAACAATATAGTGCACTTGGTGTGATAGGTGGTGAGCCCATCGCCACCATGCTCTGTTGGGTGCACAGTGCAGTTTAATTCCTTACTCGCCTTTTACGAGATCCATTGAATGATATTTTACATACATACAATCATGCCTTTTTCCCATATAAGGGGTAGGCAGCGACCACACACGTAGTCCAATTTTCGCCTCCGCGATAAACTGGACGTGACCGGTGGTGAAGCGCGTCTCCGCCATTTTGGTACGAGTTAAAAAAATTCTTACCCCCCATTGCGTTCCCACGTGCAGTATTGTGAGTGCATTGCATATTATGGTGTTAATCTGCAAGAACAAAGGCTGTCCTTACAATACCTTAGTCGCCTTTTACGGTGTCGTAAGAAAAGAGGTAGGTACTATTCTACTCTGCCGGACTCCTATTGGCAAATAGAATTTAACAGGCACAAGAAACATTGGATTGAAGGCGATGTGAGTCTCGCCAATTTCTACTACACCTTTTCTACTGTATCTAAGTCGTTATGTATGTATATACCTTAGATATCATTATGCTAATACTTTAATATCAAAAATTTAAGTAATTTTTTTCATACACGTGCACAAAAAATATGTGTGTATGTCTGTGAACACCACAATGATTTTTCCATACAAAATGCTTAAACCAATTAATGTTAAAACTCTGATGGCTGTATGGAGTGCCCTGCACTTACAAAAAAAGTTACGCAAACAATACTATACAAACGTAATCCGGTCCTATTTCGACCACATGCAACACTAGTGATGCACTAGTTGATGTTCCTAGCCGATTTCGACCACGGCGACAACTTCCGAATACTGTCGAGAGCCATCAAGCTTCGCAGGAGATATTATAGTGCCACAAGTGTACGCGCAAACACAGAGGCACTCACTCGTCCCAACCTATTCGCGCCCGATGTAACGCTGATGCGATAAGATCGGAGGTAGGCTAGGTTGCAGTGTCAGAAATACGGGGACAATCACAACACAACCAGACCCGAAAACCAACAATTTGTGTTTTAGCACAAATGTTGGCTCCAGCTGACAATCAAACCCAGGACCCGCGGCGTAGAAGTCAGGTACTCTGACCACTAGGCCACGCGGACGTCAATAACAACAACTACACTAGTATTATATTATCGTATCTTAATATACACGGCATCATTCTTTTTCACGATAGATAGAAATCTTAGGCAAGACGAAAAGGGTTAGGTTTTAATGTAGTCTCAGTAACATAAGTAGTTAACTAAATATTGGCTTCGGCTAGGATTCCAATGACATTTATTTAATTAGACTTTATTGTTTACCCTTGAAGGATACAATGGGCGGGCTTAATGCAAGTTAGCATTCTCTGCCAGTCAACCCAGGGGCGTAGTGAAACAATGTGACAGGTGTCAAATCCAAAAGAAACTAATTAGTGGAAACTTAAAAGCTACTAATAAACACCAAATACAATTACAAAAATACTCAAAATACATATTAAATAAATACATACCAATATATAATTATGCTAAATATACATTGAGTGAGTAGAACCCGTAAACCCGTGTGGTGGCGGCTTAAGAGAATCTACCACCCCATCTCATCCCGTGGGTGTCGTAAAAGTCGACAATGGAAAAATTAAAACCAGAAGTTTGGCAGTAGTATCTAAACTGCGGTTGCCAACCCGCCTGACAAGCGTGGCAACTATGGGAAAATCCCACCTAAAAGAGAGCTACAAACTTTTGTGGCTAACTATAGAGGAGGCCTATGTTCAGCAGTGGACTAGTGATAGGCTGAAACGACGAGTGAGTAGAAAGAAAGAAACACATTATTTATAACAACAGAGCAATACTGTAAAGCCAATGTATTATTATCAAATGTACATTTTGCACAATTACAATTTATGCAGGAATCCGGTAGGTAGGTACCGCCGCAGAGCCAGTTATTCTGCCGTGAAGCAGCAGTGTGCAAACATTACTGTGTTTCGGTTCAAAGGGCACTGTGAGCTGGCGTAATCACTGGGCATATGAGACTTAAGAACTTATGTCTAAAGGTGATGGGCACAGTGGGGTGTTACACAGAAATTTTCCGGGTGACACAGCATTTGTTATGGGCAGACCTTGCACTAACCATCAGGTGAACGTTTTGCTCGTTTCATCACTTCATCCAATTAAAAAAAAGGATACAATTTAGGGACTGCAGCAACGCGCAGTTATGATACTACAGCAGTCTGCTGACATTCTATCGAGACCGTTGAAAATTCACGAGCATTAATTGAAATTAAACAGATAAGCCGCGGCAGCTCAGGGGCTAGGCGCTCGCTTTAAATTTCATAGTACGCGAGTGAGCTGGGTTCGATTCCCGGTGCCGGCACCACTAAAATTGTTAATTGCAATTTTAAGTGCTTATTTACCACGTGCTCGGCGGTGAAGGAAAGCATCGTGAGGAAACCTGCATGTCTTGAGGAATAAAAAATATTTCGAAGACATGTGAAGTCCGCTAACCCGCGTTGGAGCAGCGTGGCGGATTCTTCCTGGCTCCAAAACCCTCTCAGAAATGAGAGGAGGCCTGTGCTCAGTAGTGGGACATTTATAGGCTGAAACTTTTAACTTTTAAACAGATAAGAAATAAAGATATTAAAGCTAATTACAATTGAGCTTTGCGTTATTAATAATTTAGTTTCAATAAATGAATCAATAAGATAACAACCGTAATAACTCCGCGAAGGATGTCGCTCGCAATCGCTAGAGCGTAATCTATTCCACTGCTCTTTTCGAACTTAATTTCCAATTTTCGTTTGAACATGTGTATTACGAAACTGCATACATTACTTGATCAAATTTATTGGGAATCGTGTTTGTTAAAAGCGATCCAAAATACTGTGTAAAGTTTAAATAGAAATGGAAAACGGACTGACGATTTGAATTTATATCAGAGGTAAGTTACATAAAGCTGCTACAGTTTTGTATTCGTCGTCGTCGTTCGTCTTCGTTTCAGCCTATCAATAGTCCACTGCTGAACATAGGCCTTCCCCATAGATTGCCACAAAAGTTTGTAGCTCTCGTTTTGGGGGGATTTTGCCATAGTTGCCACGCTTGGCAGACGGGTTGGCAACTGCAGTTTATTTATATAGATGTTCGAGCAAGATGCTGCTGCCCATCTCCTGGTTTTCATTTTCCCTCTGTCGACTTTTACGACAGCCACGGGATGAGATGGGTTGGTAGGGTGTGGTACCTACCTAGACGGAATCCTGCATAGAAATCCTACCACCAGTAATGTTCCATGAGTTCTTAAGTCTTATATGCCCAATAATTTAAGTAATGTGTCCACGCTGCTGCTTTCATTTCATTTAAGCCTATCTCTAGTCTTCTGCTAAACATAGGCCTCCCCCATAGACTGCCACAAAAGTTTGTAGCACACATTTTGCAATATTTGCTACGCTTCGCAGGCGGGTTGGCAACCACATTTTATTTTTTCAGATGTTGCAGGAAGATTCTGCTGCCCTTTTTCTGGTGTTAATTTTCCCGCGGTCGTCTTATACGTCGCCCACGGGATGAGATGGTGCGGTAGATTCTCTTAAGCCTTCACGGCAGAATAACTGGCACTGCGGTGGTACTGGTGGTAGAATAGCTATGCATGAATCCTTCTAGGTAAGAAGGATTCATGCATAGCAATTCTACAACAAGTGAGTACTCGAAAACCATTTCCAAAAAGATAGCGAGTTGTGTTCTCAGCAATGAGAAATTTATTGGCTTTTATATATACCTTAGACGTACGTTTTCCTGTAGACCGAACGGCCAGATTTACATTTTTGGCTACACACCAGCTTTTTATCGCAACTACTACGATAGTTCTGCGTAATCTGAAAGAAAATATGTGTTTATCGCATACAGTCAACGAAACGTCGTCAACCGCCTCGTGGAGATACGAGCCGGTTGATTTTATACGACGTTAGGGCTTCGCGTTTTATCGGAGCACGTCTGAACATGTACAAGTTATCCGGCTGAGATTGTGTTACGTTTTTTCAATAGACTTCTATAAAGTAAACGTTAAATTAATAATAAGTAGAGATATTACTTTTTTATATCTATTTATTTTTGTTACATGTTTAGTTATGTTTAGGCCAAACTAAGAGTCTTTTCTTAGTAGGGTCATAAAATTTTATAACAATAGATCATTACATAGAGGTCAGAGATGTGTGGAAATAACTCTTACTCTGCCCTTGCAAAACCCCTGGCTACCAAATATGTAACATTGTTATTAATTAATATATCTTATACATGATGTAATATTATTTTGAAAAGAACTACCCCAAAGTTTCTTGAAGTTTCTTCTCTGAGAAGGTCTTATTTTTTGAGCCGGTGTAGATTTTGACATTCGCAAGGGCTTTATACAAGCCTAAACAGAATAAAGAAATTTTTGACTTTGACGTTGGGGGACCTCGTGGGCTAGCGGGCGGAGTACCTGACTTCTTTGCTGCAGGTTCTGGTACAGATCCCAACCGGGTATCCCCATCGGGATCCCAACAAAAAACACGGATAGTTGGTTTCCGGGTCTGGTTTATTTATTTATTTACTCTTTAATGTAAGCCGTGTGGTGGCGGCTCGTTAAAAGAATACTACCACTCCATCTCATCCAATGGATCTCGTAAAAGGCGAGTAAGGCATTAAACTGCACTGTGCACCCAACAGCGCATGGTGGCGATGGGCTCACCACCTATCACACCAAGTGCATTATATTGTTTTGGTGAAACGTGTATTGTGGCAGTCATCTGTTTTTGCAGTGAGTGCCCAGTCTCTGACTACCCCGTATGGGATACAGTCGTGATCTTATGTATGTATGTTAATGTATTCACATACACACATCACAGTCCGACTAATGGCGGACCTAATGACTTTTGGCATTCTCTTCCAGTCTACCACGGGCATGAAGAAGTAATGTTACAGGTGCTTCAGAAATAATGGATTGGATAACATTTTAAATACCTACGTACTAAAAAAACATTGTTACTAATGGAACTAGAATATCATAAACATATTACATATAGATACATACACACGCTTTAATACATATACTTATACATTCATATACATATAAACAAACACTGGTTATGTCGTGATTGTCCCCGGGTCTCTATAACTGTATACCTGTGGTCTTATTGCAGGAGCGTTACGTCGAGCGCAATTAGGCGAACACTTGTGACACTGAATTTTTTTTATTGGATTAAGTGACAAGACGAGCAAAAAGTTCACCTGATGGTAAGTGCAACGTTTGCCCATAACAAATGCTGCGTCACCCAGAACTCTGTGTGACACCACAATGCGCCCGACACCCAGACACATCAGTTCTTAAGTCTCATATGCCCAGTGATTACGCTAGCTCTCATTGCCCTTCAGAGCGAAACACAGTAATGTTTGCACACTTCTGCTTCACGACAGAATAACTGGCCCTGGGGTGGTACCTACCTAGACGGATTCCTGCATAGGAATCCTACCACCATTAAAACTGTTTTCCAGAGGACGGGTTATGAAGTATTTTACACTGTTACCGCACTGTTATAGGTGAAAATAATGAAAGATAAAAGATAAAAAGATTGAAAGAAAGAAAACCAACTATCTGCATCTAAAACTACACAATTTTTCTTATTTAATCAAGTATAATTAAAGTTCAGTAACATTTACAGTAACAAAGGCTTTACAATTATGAAGTATCTGAAAATTCTCCCCGCTATAAAAGACCGGCATTACTTTAATTTAGAAGTTAGCAGATCCTTAATAGGGGTTTTAATGAAGATGATAGTGAATTATTTAGTATGAAAGAAATGTTCTCACAATAAGTAACTATTTAAAATACGAAGTAAAGTTTGTTTTAGACAAATTGTCAAATGGTCGAATTAACATAGCACCATTAACATAAGTAAACCTTCGTTTATTAGCAATAATCTATTTATTTATATATTATATCCCAATAGTGTTTTTTGTACCCACCAGCTCCTGGGTCACCAGAAATGATAACCAGGTAATTGATCCGTTTTTATTCTAGCCACATGAATGCATTATAATTTTTTTTTAAAATAGTATTTTGCCCTCACTAAGACTTCTCCTTTATCGTGGGTTATATGTTCGGTACGGTAACCAAACCCACAACTGACAGCGTATAATCGCTTGTCAGTACCCAGGGCCGGCTTGAGGCCAGTTATAGAATGGAGCGAGAGGTTACGGTGCCCGTTTGGTTTCCCCTAATATTAGTTTTTTTTTTTTCTTACTTTCTGTAAAATTTTTAGATTTAAAATAGTCATGCTCGTTGGCATTGCATTGATATGTCGGCTGAAAAAACTACTGACGTATATGGAATTACATATATTTGGATGTATTAAAACAAATTATCCATCTTTTATGCAAGCTTCACAGAAGAATGTATGAAAATGTCAAACTACTACATAAAAAAAAAAAAATTCACGTCTTTGTCGCCCTCTGGGACTTGGTGCCCGGAGCGGCCGCTCCGTTCGCCGTATGATAGAACCGGCCCAGTTGGTACCATTACAATTGTTAATTGCAATCTACCTTTTTTTTTCACGTCTTTGTCGCTCTCTGGGACTTGGTGCCAGGAGCGGCCACTCCGTTCGCCGTATGATAGAACCGGCCCAGTTGGTACCATTACAATTGTTAATTGCAACCTACCGAAGATCGGTGAAGAAAATTATACACACAGTCTCGCCATTTTTCCATATAAGGGGTCGACAGAGACACTTTTCGCGCCCGCGGGAAACGAGACGAGACGACCAGCGAACCACATCGCCGCCATTTTGGTACGTGATAAACAATTCTTACTTCACATTGCGTTCACCTGAGCAGTATAGTGACAGCATTGTATATTACAGTATTATTCTGCAGGAATAAAAGCTGTCCGTACAATGCTTTCAAAAACAAAAACATTCCACACGCTCGATATCTTTGCATGTAGCACTGGTTCATACAAAAATCAAATTATTAGTATATTATCGGAAAACCAAACCTGATAAATTTAACATCCACATTCGCACAAGAAAATACACACACCCGCACACACACATACATATATATGTAAGATATAGCAGATTGATTGAAAAGAACTTTTTTTTTTATACTATAAGTAATATTTATTTAAGTTTTATTTAATTTGTCCTTTCTCGTATATGTATATGTATGAATGTATAGGTATATATATATTTATATATATATATATATATGTATATATATATATATATACATATATACGTATGACTAAGTGTAAACGTTACACGCTGAAAAAATAAAATGAAATGGGTTTCACTAAAATTTAATTATTTTGTATATTTCTATAGGTGACCATTAATGTTGAGTTTGTAATGATTAAGATAATGTTAGTATTAGTATATTCTTAAGCTGTATTACATACTTGTTTTTTGGTTTTCAAATAAATTAAAAAAAAAAAAAATGCTTTAGACGCCTCTATATTTAGCCACTATTTTACTCTGCCGGAGTATAAATCACCTTGAGGAAACTTTATATTCCAAGTTTTTTTTTTATTGTACAAAGTGACGAAACGTGCAAAACGTTCACCTAATGATTTCTTATATTTACGCGAACACTACACATTGAAATGAAACTAATTTTACGGATTTTATGGCGTTTAATTTTTTCATTAAACGCGATAAAATCCGTAAAATTAGTTTCATTTAAAAAACGTTCACCTGATGGTAAGTGCAACGTCCGCCCACATCAAATGCTGTGTCACCCAGAATATTTCCGTGTGATACCGCACTGCGCCCGTCACCCTGAGACATCAGTTCTTAAGTCTCAAATGCCCAGTGATTACGCTAGCTCACAGTGCCCTTCAAACCGAAACACAGTAATGTTTGCTCACTACTGCTTCACGGCAGAATAACTGGCCCTGGGGTGGTACCTACCTAGACGGATTCCTGCACAGGAATCCTACCACCAGTAACGAGTAAGTAGCTTAAGAAATGAAGTCCTCCAATCTATACTGGAGCATTCGTGACTTCTTGGTTGCCGAACTCTTTTAAAAATAATAGGATGGCTGTCTTTAGCTATGAGACCTTTAAAGGCTGTTGACGACCGCATGGCCCAGTGGCCAATGTTTGTGCAAAAACAAAAATTATTGGTGATCTGGGTCTGGTTGTGTAGCCATTATCATTGTGTCCTTGACATTGCATCCTAGCCGACCTCCGATCTTATCGCATGAGCGTTACATCGAGCACGAGTAGGTTAAGACGAAAGAGTGAGGCACTTTATCCATACAGATCCGGTTAAAAAAATCCATACTATCCATACTAATATTATAAATGCGAAAGTAACTTTCTCGGTCCCTCTGTCTGTTTGTTACCTTTTCATGGTTCAACCGTTGAACCGATCTTGACGAAATTGGGCACAGAGATCTTAGAGAGGGACGTAGAGTACTTTTAGTTCCGAAAAATCAAAGAGTTCCCACGGTATTTTTTAAAAAAAAAACTAAATCCACGCGGACGTAGTCGCAAGCCTCAGCTAGACAAAAGAAAAACTAGCTAAACAAATACGTGGAATCACGAGTTACTCGATAGTAAAGACGAGAAATAAATATAATTTAATTAATAATATAAATATAATTTGTAGCTCAGGGGCTAGGCGCTCACTTTAAATTTCATAGTACGCAAGTGACATGGGTTCGATTCCCGGTGCCAGCACCACTAAAATTGTTAATTGCAATTATAAGTGCTCATTTACCATGTGCTCGGCGGTGAAGGAAAACATCGTGAGTAAACCTGCATGTCTGAGAAAAAAAAATATTTCGAAGACATGTGCAGTCCGCCAACCCGCATTGGAGCAGCGTGGCGGACTCTTCCTAGCTCCAAAACTCTTTCAGAAATGAGAGGAGGCTTGTGCTCAGCAGTGGGGCCTTCATAGGCTGAAACTTTTCTTTTTATTTTAAGATACGCATATCACTTGATAACGTGTGAGGGTCGGTTTCTCGACTTTCAGTGGCGTGGTGTTGGTGCAGGGTCTCTGGTGGTGGATCCCGGTGGCGTTGTTAGTTTACTTGTGCAAGCTATTGTGGGATGGAAGGCGGTGCTCTTCTTAACATAACACACACAATTTTTATTTTGCATTGTTTCTCTCCTTTACAATATTAAATAAATAAAACTTAGGAATCGCAACCTGTAGTGGCATTATGCCAGCCATATAGCTTGTGGAACGGATGACTGTTGGGGAAGAAAGGTTCTCAAGTGGCAACGTCGTACCGGCAAAGGTAGTGCAGGGCGACCCTCCATGAGACGAATTGACGAAATGAAAGAAAGAAACACATTTATTCACGGTCTAATCACAATAGATACAAAACAAAACAATATAAAAAAATGGAATTACACAGAACATAAAATAATATTGTCCAAAATTAACAAAAGTGGAAAAATAATATAAAATGAGTCTGTGTAGCATAAGACCGTGAAATGGACAGGACTCAGTAAAAATCGAGATACAGAGACTGCCTGCACGGTTTTGCGGGAAGTCGATGGATGCAGGTGGCTCTATGTTCAGCAGTGGACTTGCGACGGAAAATGATTTTTTTATTTGTTGAAGAGACGACCAAAAGTGCAACAAGTGCAACATATGCCCAAAACAAATACTGTGTCACCCAGAACATTTCCTTTTGGCACCACACTGCGCTCGTCACTCTAAGACATCAGCTCTTAAGTTTCATATGCACAGTGATTACACTAGCTCTCAGTGCCCTAAATACCGAAACACCGATTTTTGCACACTAATCCTGCGCGACAGAATAACTGGCCCTGAAGTGGAATCTACCTTGACGGATTTCTGCATAGGAGTCCTACCACCAATAATGGTGATGATGAAAAAGCTTGAAAAATCGAACGTATATCCTAAGGTATATATGTTCAATCCTACAGAAATATGTTTCAAAGTGTCTCTTAACATAACAAACAAGGTTACTTAGAATTCCTGAAAATCTCGCTACGGAACATTTTCAATACAAACCAATGCCACCTAGTTAGTTCTTGTTGACCCAGCGTATTCCGGTACAGCGGTGACAGACGACAATACCGGTTAAAGTAACTACTAACTAGTTGCCCGGTTAGCGCGAAAGTTTCAACGTTACCGAACTAACGGCATTGTTGCTGCGGAAATAATTTTGAACGCAACACCCGGTTCGGATGCTTGTTCGCGTTAGTTAGCAGTTCGAATGACTTATCCGGGATTTATAACAAATTGGATGAAATATGAGCTACCTTTCCTTTTTCGAATAATACAGTCAATTACATTTGTTTTTTTAATAATGCGAACAAACTTCTCGTAGCAAATGAAATGATATATACATTGTCTAACGTATTCAAAAGACATTGCTCAGAGCTAGAACCAACAACCTTCTTTTCGCCACCGCGATAAACGACACGTGATGGGTGGCAAACCACGTCGCTGCCATTTTGGTATCAGTCAAGAATCTTATTCCCCATTACGTTCCTACGAGCAGTATAGTGACAGTATTTTTTTTTTATTTAAACTTATTGCGAAACCTTTAAATAAAAAGGTAACAAAGGGCTAACTTAATTCCTATAGGCATTCTATACCAGTCAACACATTGTGTGGTGAGAACTTGTGATAGGTGCAGCATAAAAGACAAATAAAATGATATTCCTTACAAGAACAAACATAAGCTTACACATACATACACACATTAATACTTACATACAAAATATATATACACACGCACATACATACATAAGATCACGACTTTATCCCATAAGGGGTAGTCAGAGACTGGGCACTCACTGAAAAAGCAGACGACTGCCACAATCCACGTTTCACCAAAACAATGTAATGCACTTGGTGTGATGGGTGGTGAGCCCATCGCCACCATGCGCTGTTGGGTGCACAGTGCAGTTTAATTCCTTACTCGCCTTTTACGAGATCCATTGGATATGGATGATGATGGAGTGGTAGTGTTCTTTTAACGAGCCGCCACCACACGCACAAATAAATAAATAAATATATATATATATATATATATATATATATATATAGACACACATACTAATAACTGCTAATGATAACAAATGATTCAGGTTGTTATAACCGAATTCTGGACGAATAAAGGCCAACCGTACAATAGTTACAATATCGTACAATATCGCCTCGTACGACACCTCGGTAAGAAAGAGGTAAGTGCTATTATACTCTGCCTAGTGGTCAGAGAACCTGACTTCTCAGCCGCGGGTCCTGGGTTCGAATTCCAGCCGGAGCCAACATTTGTGCTAAAACACAAATTGTTGGTTTTCGGGTCCGGTTGTGTTGTGATTGTCCCCGTGTTTCTGACACTGCATCCTAGCCTACCTCCGATGTTATCGCATCAGCGTTACATCGGGCGCGGGTAGGTTGGGACGAGTGAGTGCCTCTGTGTTTGCGCGAACACTTGTGGCACTATAATATCTCTTGCGCAGTTGATTGCTCTCGACTGTAGTCGGCAGTTGTCGCCGTGGTCGAAATTGGCTAGGAGAACATCACTCTGCCGGACACCTATCGGGGATTGGTATCGACGGACATTATTAGTATCTACAGTCATCGAACATATGAAACAAGAAGTACATCGATTGAAGCCGACGGCCGACGATCGTATAGGCAAGTTGTTGGAGTACTTGACCATTCTATTATTATATATTATAATCCTAGTCGGAGTCAAAAGTTGGTGCAAAAACACAAACTGCTGATTTTAGGGTCCAGTTGTGCTGTGCATGAGAAAGAATCCCACGAAAAAGAGCACAAAACGAAAGACTGTGCCACTAACAATTGCTGAACAGTAATTTCGCGGTTAAAAGTCGAGTCTAGACGCTATAATAGCCGCGAGAAAGTCCGCTATGTCGGTCGTTTGTCCTTGCTGCGATATAATAGCCGGTCCATTTAACGGCATCGTTCAAACAAGATGCCCTGATAGTTTTCAACGCCATTAAACATCGTTCACAACATTTAGGGGTCTGTTACATAAATGTACAATACGTAACACTAACAGAATATTCTCCACCAATTATTTGCTGTCAGTGGTTCTATTTACACATATACCGCACTGCGTATAGCCATGAGAGAAACAATAAAATAAGGAACAGAAACATTTATCGGCACAGCACCGAGGCCACATATTTGCATCATCGTTTCAGCCTATCACTAGCAAAGGGGCTAGGCGCTCGCTTTAAATTTCATTGTACGCGAGTGATCTGGGTTCGATTACCGGTGCCGGCACCACTAAAATTGTTAATCGCAATTTTTAGTGCTGATTTACCACGTCCTCGGCGGTGAAGGAAAACATCGTGAGGATACCAGCATGTCTGAGAAATAAAAATATTTCGAAGACATTTGCAGTCCGCCAACCCGCATTGCAGCAGCGTGGCGGATTCTTCCTAGCTCCAAAACCCTCTCAGAAATGAAAGGAGGCCTGTGCTCAGCAGTGGAACATTTATAGGGTGTAACTTTGTTTACTTTTTTTTACTAGTCCATTGCTGAAAGTAGGCCTCCCCCATAGATTGCCACACGTTTGTAGCTCTCGTTTCGGGGAGTTGTGCCCTAGTTGCCACGCTTGGCAGGCGGGCTGGCAACCGCAGTTTATTTATTCAGATGTTACAGGAAGATGCTGCTGCCCATCTCCTGTTTTTTTGCCTTTTTCGACATTTACGACACCCACGAGATGAGATAGGGTGGTAGATTCTCTTAAGCCGCTACCACATGGTGGGCAGAGACAACACGCACACACAATATTGATTGGTGGTAGAATTTCTGTGCAAGAATCCGTCTAGATACCACCGCAGGGCAGGAAGTTTTTCTGCCGTGAAGCGATAGTGTCATGCACACTGTTACTTCTGTCTGTGTTTCGGTCGGAAGGGCACATGTGACACTTAAGAAATGACGTCTCAGGGGGACGGGCGCAGTGTAGTGCCACACAGAAAATTACCCAAACCCAACAATCCACTGCAAGGCTTCAAGACACAGTAAGGTCTTTCTGCGTATATCGGACTAAAAATAATAATCAAAAGCTGAAGGTACTTCGGGTCAACTATGATATCGGGACATCTGTCACCTCATTCTCCCCGTGACGATGGGTGCTGTAAAGCGCCCGAAACGTCAGGTTATAAATAGTTTAAATTAAACGCGATAAAATCCGTAAAAATTAGTTTTATTTAAAGTGTAGTATTCGCGTAAATAAAAGAAAACATAATACATCAATATCTTGATTTATTGACGAGTTTATAATGTCCATTGTTAGCTCCTTTCCCACATTTACTGAAATAAAAAAAGTCACGCAGGAAGCGATCACCATAATATAGTTGCCAAGCCGTGCAACAAGTTGGCTAGCAAGCATATTTTCGTTTAGTCAAAAGTCTGCTGGTTTACTGGTTTTACTTGCTGGTATCATTCCCATACAGGAATCCGTCTAAGTAGGTACCACCGCAGGGTCAGTCAATATGCCCTGTAGCAGTAATGTGCAAAAAATATTGTGTTTCAGTCTGAAGGGCTCTGATAGCTAGGATAATGACTGCGGGTACTTACGAACTTAAGAACTGATGTCTCAGAGAGAGCAGTGTACTGCCACACGGAAAGATTCTGGGTGACACAGCATCTGTTATGGGCGGACGTTGCACATGCCGTCAAGTTAACGTTTTGATCGTCTCGTCACTTTATCCAATTAAAAAAAAGTTAGCTATAAAGTAAGCTTTTTATGATGGTAGGACTCCTATGCAGGAATCCGTCTAGGTAGGTACCACTCCAGGGCCAGTTATTCTGCCGTGAAGCAGTGGTGTGCAAGCATTACTGTGTTTCGGTTTGAAGGGCACTGTGAGCTAGCGTAATCACTAGGCATTTGAGACTTAAGAACTGATGTCTCAGGGTGACGTGCGCAGTGTGGTGTCACACAAAAATAATCTGGGTGACACAACATTTGTTGTGGGCGAGCGTTGCACTTACCATCAGGTGAACGTTTCGCTGGTTTCGTCACTTTATACAATAAAAAAAATATAGTGAGATTCATGTATTTTTCGGAATAAAACGTATCCTATATCCGTCGCCTGGACGAAAGCTGTCTGTGTGCAAAATTTCGTCAAGAACGGTTTGCCGTTTAAGCCGTGAAAAGGTGACAGACGGACAGAGGGACAGAAAGTGTTAGTGTTAAGTGTTGTTCGCATTTAAAATTTCAGTATTCAAACGACTGTAGATAAGATGTTTACGTTGCATTTGTCAGCTCCGTTGGCGCAGTAAGTACTTGGCTTCTGCGCTACGGGACGCGGGTTCGGTTCCCGCACGGGACGAGTATTTGTATGGTCTACAGCAGGTGTACTCAATCCTGCACCACACATACTTGCAGCCTCTCAGAGTCGATCGATCGTGTTCTAACAATATTGAGGTAGATCGCCTGCAGTTCAAGATTGAGCACCCTTGGTCTACAGGTACTTGTTCCGGCTCTGGATGTTTGTGAATGTGGAATTTATGTATGAAAAACGCACCCACGACAAAAGAAATCCTAATGTGGAGCTTTTATTAAAAAAAAGGCTTTTTGCACTGAAGCTAGTATAATCACTGAGCTCACGATACTAAGAGCTGATGTCTCGTTACGAGTACTTACTATCTTTGCATACCTACCTGGTCATTTACTTCCATAAAAAAGAAGCTTATGATGCCTTTTGCTATATAATAATAAAGTCTACAATAATTTACCTCATGAATTCTAAATGTTACGCTTTTTTATATGACTGGCTAAACTTTTATAATTTGAAAGACTTTTTTTTTGAAATGCTACTTGAAAAGAATTCAAATTATTTTGTAGTTAGAAATAAGTAAGGAATTGCACGCTATATACGAGTATCACTTAGCTTAGCATGAATACACATTTGTATTTGTAAAACCATTATTATTACATACATACATAAGATCACGACTGTATCCCATAAGGGGTAGTCAGAGACTGGGCACTCACTGCAACAACAGATGACAGCCACAATCCACGTTTCACCGAAACAATATAATGCACTTGGTGTGATAGGTGGTGAGCCCATCGCCACCATGCGCTGTTGGGTGCACAGTGCAGTTTAATTTCTTACTCGCCTTTTACGAGATCCATTGGATGATATTTTACATACATACAATCAATGCGTTTTTCCCATATAAGAGGTAGGCAGCGACCACACACGTAGTCCAATTTTCGTAGGAGTGGTAGTATTCTTTTAACGAGCCGCTGTTTTAAACAAATTTATAAATATAAAAAAATAAATGTACGGAACTGAATGTTTATAAGTGAATTTTATTACACATAAAACGAATGAGGGAATGTTCGCGATTAGGGTAAAACTTTACGCACATCGCGCCCCATGTAGGTTGTTTCGTTATCTTGTCGATTTACCTTTACTGGTTATTGTGTCAAACATGTTTGGGGTATACCGTTACAGAAAATGTAGTAGGTATTAAGTCGTGTCGTGGCGGTCTAAGAGAATCTACCACCCCATATCGTTCGTATCGTTAAAGGCGACAGAAAGAAAATGTAAAACCAGGAGATGGGCAGCAGCATCTTCTTGGAACAGCTAAATACATAAACTGCGGTTGCCAACCCGCCTGCTTGGCATGGCAACTATGGCAAAACCCCCCATATATGGGGGAGGCCAATGTTCAGCAGTGGTTTTGTGATGGGCTGATGTGACTAAGAGTGAGTAATACAGTTTCGTATATTCCACATTCTTCATCGACAATGAATGAATGAAGCTTATCAGAGTCAAGCTTAGCTGGCAGAACAAAAGGCACGGTCTTTGCCCCGGTAAATGAAAAAAGAAAGTTCAGATCCATCAACGATAAGTTGTACAATGCTGAAGCCGTAAATTAATGGTGACATAAATTACTGTGTCACCACTAATTTATTTTCTGTTCTGTTATATTTTCCTATTCGCATTGTTTTCCTTATCATAGACCTAACCATAATTACACGTCTGCAAAAAAAAAAGACTTCAAGAAACTACACTTAGATTTTTTTTTGTGTTTGAAAGAAAATCTGTACTGTTTGTACACGGACCTCAATCATTTTGAAATCGTTTACTTCCTTAAAATAAAATGGGTATTAATTACGACACTTTACCGTTTCCCGAATGACGTCTAAAATCATCGTTTTAGCGCTGGATCCGTAAGTCAAGAGACTAGAATTAAAGCTACTTAAAGCGCTAAATGAGCCTCACAAAAAGGCGCAGCCAAAAACCATAGTAAAAATGACAGTGTGAGAATGCGAGCGAGAAACAAATATACTCGTAGCTTATCTATGCGTGCGAGTGAGAGAGATTTTGAATGTCAAATGACATTAGAGTGTTGAGAAACATCAGGTGTTGGGTTGTAAAAATATTTCGTTGTTTTGTTGTAGATTCGGAAGTCTCTCACAAAACCGGCATTTCGTGAAAACTTTTTGTTCAAAGTTATTTGTTGCCACTCCCATGACTGACTTGACACTGGCAGAATTCTAATAAGAGAAGCCAAAACTAAAAGAAGAAGAAGAAGAAGAACATTAGACGAAATCACACGCAAGCGGCAATCTTTGATTTGCTTTGATTGTTGAATGTAATTATGGCGATTTTTGTGTTTGTTTGTTAGGTGTTCTGGGTGTTTTTTTTATTCGAATTGCTTTTCTACAACCATATTATAGCAATTGATATTTTGAAAGAATCGAACGACCAGGCCATTTAGAATAACCTCAAAATCGAAAATATGTTAGGTGATTTACATATTCTGAGAAGTGTCCATCGTATTAATCTACTTTCACGGAACCGAAACGTGGTCCTTCACTGCAGGCCGCATGAGGAAGCTCAGAGTCGCGCAGCGAGCTATGGAAAGGGATATGCTCGGAGTTTCTCTGCGAGATAAAATCCGCAACGATGTTATCTGCAGCAGAACTAGAATAACCGACATAGCCCTAAGGATTAGCAAGCTGAAGTGGCAATGGGCCGGCCATATAGCTCGTAGAACCGATAACCGTTGGGGAAGAAAGGTTCTCGAGTGGCAACCTCGTACCGGCAAACGCAGCGTAGGGCGACCCCCCACTAGATGGAGCGACGACCTGCACGGTTTTGCGGGAAGTCGATGGATGCAGGTGGCTCAGGACCGTGTTTTGTGGCAATCTATGGGGGAGGCCTATGTTCAACAGTGGACTGTAATAGGCTGAAATGATGACGATGATGATGACGGATACGTAGGTGTTAATTTGAACTCACTAATCAATGTTTTATCATTATTGGTTCTTGGGCGAACTTTGTTTTATGGAAGCTGAGCAATGTCCTTTCAAATGCACAAACACCCACACCTGAACCGACCTTCGGCGAGACGAGCAAGTCGTTCCTTACCTGAAGTTCAGTGTATGCCCATAAGTAACGCTGTGACCCAGACCATTTGTGTGGCATAACACTGCGCTCGTCACCCTGAGACAGCAGTTCTTAGGTCCCATATGTCCAGTAATTACCCAAGCTATCAGTGCCTTTCAGACCGAAACACAGTGATGCTTGCACACTACTACTTGACGGCACTGCGGTGGTACCTACCTAGACGGTTTCCTGCATATGCATTCTACCACCAGTAAACTGTTATGGGCAGGCGTTACACTTACTATCATGAAGGAAAGTAAGTTAATTTGCTAAAATCCGCATGCAAAATATGAAATGGCGGTAATTACATAGGTTTTGAAGAGCACCGCCCTCCCTACCTCCCACCCTCCCTCAGTAGCGTGCACAAGCAAACTAACACCGCCACCAGATACCCGATCGTCACTTAATTAAATTAAATTAAGTTTTAGTTCATAATCTTGGTCAATGAAAATGACCAATATCAATCAAGAAGACGACTTTAATAGCTCATATTGTGTCTAGCAAGGGCTTTGTATGATCGTGATTGCAACATCTTAATAACGGGGTTTTAGGCTGAGATTAACGAGCCGTGGTAGCTCAGGGGCTAGGCGCTCACTTTAAATTTCATAGTACGCGAGTGACCTGGGTTCGATTCCCGGTGCCGGCACTACTTAAATTGTTAATTGCAATTTTAAGTATCGATACCAAGTGCTCGGCGGTGAAGGAAAACATCTTGAGGAAACCTGCATGTCTAAGGTATAATAAATATTTCTAAGACATGTGCGGCCATTACGCATCGGAGCAGCGTGGCGGACCATTCTCGGCTCCAAAAACTCTCTCAGAAATGAGAGGAGGCCTGTGCTCAGCAGTGAGATATATTTATAGGCTATTACTTTACTTTTTTTTAAGCTGAGATTGAACTGTGTAATAACATTGTTCACACAGAATACTTCATTAGATATAAAAAAAATCAAGATATGACTCGTCTCTTAACTACTATAAGAGTTATTTAAAATTACGCGACTATTATTTAATAAAAGAAAGTAAGCGGATTTTAACCCCTTTCATTTTAACTATTAAGATACAGTAAAGTCATTCTGCCGTGTGGTGGCGGCCAAAGAGAATCTACCACCCCATCTCATCCCGTGGGTGTCGTAAAAGCCGACTGAGAGAAATCCGGTTAAAATGAGAGCTACAAACTCTTGTGGCTATTGATGTGGGAGGTCTATGTCCAGCATTGGACTTGTGAAAGGCTGAAACGACGAATGCCATTCTGCGAAGATCCGAACAAAAATAATAATCAAAAGCTGAAGGCACCCCGGGTAAACCATGACATCAGGACGTCTGTCACCTCAGTCCTCCCGTGGCCGTGGGTGGTGTTAAGACTTCGAAATGTCGGGTTATAAATAGTAAAATCAAACGCGATACTCCGTAAACTTAGTTTTATTAAACTTTTAAGAGTGTTATTTAAAGATTTGGATATTTTTTTTAATTATGATAAATCTCCCAAATTTCAGCGCTCTGACATTCCTGGACTGTTAAAGGGGTAAGGTATATTTTAGGATCTTTTATAGACGTTCTAGGATAAGTTTTGCCCGCCTACTTTTCATCAATATATGAAACGCAGCATAAACATTAATTTACTGTTGTTAGGTTTCCTATGCAGGAATCCGTCTAGGTAGGTAAGGTACCACCGCAGGGCCAGTTATTCTGCCCTCAAACAGTGGTGTGTAAACATTACTGTTGCAATCTGTAGAGCGCAAGCTAATGTAATTACTGGGCATTTGATACCTACGAACTGATCAGGTCTCAGGGTGCCCCTCGGAAGTGTTCAGGGTGATACAGCATTTGTTATGGGCAGGCATTCCACTTACCATAATAAAAAACGTAGATCCGGAACTGTCGCCCATACCGTTTTTTTTCTTTGCGAAGAATCGGACCAGCTATGCACTGTCTGAGGAGAGGACCATGTTAATAGACTTGTGATGATACTGGTATACTCAGTTCTTCGTTCATCATTATTAAAGTAAACACACAAACGAACGAGC
Source organism: Luehdorfia chinensis (assembly GCA_019845155.1). Classification (NCBI taxonomy): domain Eukaryota; kingdom Metazoa; phylum Arthropoda; class Insecta; order Lepidoptera; family Papilionidae; genus Luehdorfia; species Luehdorfia chinensis. Next base: position 21,401 of record JAHVAK010000388.1, read on the forward strand.
AGACGGTCTCCTAATGATATGCGTTCACCTTGGCTCTTAGACCTTTAAAAATGAAATGAAATATATATTATTTTACGTTAGGAATTCAAATTTAGTTCGACAAATATAAACTTAGTTTTACAATCTATCACAGTTTCTTAACAATGTTTCTCTGTCTGGAGAAGAAACTGCGTCGGAATTTCCTTTACAATTTTTTTTTATCATTTAAATGTAATAGTTAAAAAAAATATAATTACTATTTAGATGCCGACCCGTGTGGTGGCATTAGAGAATCTACCACTCCACCTCAAGACGCGGGTGTCGTGTAAGTCGACAAAGGGACAATGAAAAGCAGGAGTTGGACATCTTACTGGCACATCTGAATAAATAAACTGTGTTTGTTAACCCGCCTGCCAAGTGTGGAAACTAAGGCCCAATTCTATCAAAATGAGGGCCTATGTTCAGCAGTGAACTAGTGATAGGCTGAAATGATGATGATGATGATGAATATTTAGAAATAGCCTTGTAGCGATCACCTTATACCCAGGGCTTGTTATTATCCATTTAATATCATAATTATCCTTTTTATAAAGTCCTGGTGGTAGGATTCCTATGCAGGAATCCGTCTAGGTAGGTACCACCCCAGGGCCAATTATTCTGCCGTGAAGCAGCAGTGTGCAAGACTTAAGAACGTCTCAGGCTGACGGGCGCAGTGTGGTGTCACAGAGAAAAATTCTGGGAGACACAGCATTTGTTGTGGGTGGACGTTGCACTTACCATCAGGTGAACGTGGAATGCATTACCTGTGGAAGTTAGACGTGCTCAGTCTTTAATAGTATTCAAAAGGCTCGTCAAAAGTCACTACCTGTCGCTTTCAATTTAAACCCTTTTTTCGGTATTTATGTATGTGTATATTTATGTATATATACTCGTATGTATTTTATTTTAATGTATGTGTGTACGTAAGTATATATTTGGTATATATTTGTTATTATTATTTCATAATATATTTATATTGCTATATATTAATCGCCGGCACACCCTCTTTAATAGTTCCTTCAGTTATGTCCATTTACCGGTTGTCTGGAAGAAATCGCTCTTAGCGATAAGACCGCCGATTGCTATACCATTTGGTGTAATGTTTTTGTTTTTATAAATATTATTTTTCTTGTACATTGGTGTGTAATTAAGAGTAATTAAAAAAATAAATAAACGTTTTGCTCGTTTCGTCACGTTAAATAATAAAAAAAAGAGATATACACATCCTCGATGAAGGATCGTGATGTAGATGTCGCGCCACCCCTGTCGACTATGATTAAATACACCATTACTAGTTTTGCTAAAAAGGTCAAACACGCACGCAGCTCACGCTATTCATTTTGGTCTTTATTTTCGCTTTTCATAAGGAGGTTTTTTTTTATTGTTAGTGACGAAACGAGCAAAACGTTCACCTGATGGTAAGTGCAACGTCCGTCCACAACAAATGCTGTGTCACCCAGAATATTTCTGTGTGAGACCACACTGCGCCCGTCACCCAGAGACATCAGTTCTTAAGTCTCAAATGCCCAGTGATTACGCTAGCTCACAGTGCCCTTCAAACCGAAACACAGTAATGTTGGAACACTACTGCTTCACGTCAAAATAACTGGCCCTGGGGTGGTACCTACCTAGACGGATTCCTGCATAGGAATCCTACCACCAGTAAATTGTTATTAATTAGTATTAAAATTAGTATTGTGTTTACAGTAAAATTAAAAAATGTATTCGCAGTATCAACAGAAATATCAGCTGGTATCCTTGAAGCTGACCTAAATATCACTTGAACTATAAAAATGAAACACCCTTTCCTCTATAAACGATTCTAATTACGAGGAAGGCTTTAGGAGATGAGCCTCGCGGGATGGATGCGAGAACCCGGCTATCCGGTTGAATAACGCGACCGGAACAAATTAAGCCATATTTAGTTTAAACGCTACGATATAAAGGTTAAATTTCTGTGTTAACAATTTAGGTAATATTCAATTTGGAGATATTTCTCTCTTTCTGTGTTATTGTTAATTACGTACGGCGAGTTAACTTGTAGTTGATCGTTGTTTTTGAAGGTTATCAAATAATTTTAATTATATAATTTAATTATAAATAATATTTTTAATTACTGTCCGTTCCAAGAGTATGATTTTATTTCAAATAGGGTTCAATTCATTGACAAAATATAGATTCATACATACATACATACGATCACGACTGTACCCCATAAGGGGTAGTCAGAGACTGGGCACTCACTGCAAATACAGATGATTGCCACAATCCACGTTTCACCAAAACAATATAATGCACTTGGTGTGATAGGTGGTGAGCCCATCGCCACCATGCGCTGTTGGGTGCACAGTGCAGTTTAATTCCTTACTCGCCTTTTACGAGATCCATTGAATGAGATGGAGTGGTAGTATTCCTTTAACGAGCCGCCACCACACGGCTCATATAGATTCAGTACAGATATAATATATTGTACTTTTGTGCAGACTTGATATTAAATTTTAACTACTTAGTTTCTACACTGACGTTCTACGCCGCGGGTCCTGGGTTCGAATCCCAGCCGGAGCCAACATTTGTGCTAAATCACAAATTGTTGGTTTTCGGGTCTGGTTGCTTTGTGATTGTCCACTGCATCCTAGCCTACCTCCGTTCTTATCGCATCAGCGTTACATCGGGCGCGGTTAGGTTAGGACGAGTGAGTGTATTTGTCTTTGCGCGTACACTTGTGGCACTATAATATCGGAAGTTGTCGCCGTGGTCGAAATCGGCCAGGAGAACATCACATCTGGCAAAACCTGTTCTTTTTACCTATCTCTATCCTCGTCCGTGTTAAAATACGGTAGGGTTGGTATTATAAAGTTTTATATCGGGTAGGATTCCTATGCAGCCTGCAACCTATCACCTTGGTAGGTAACACAAGCCCGTGTGGGAAAAAAATCCAGTATTCTTCCGTGAAGGTAGTGTGCAAACATTACTGTGTTTCGGTTTAAAGGGCACTGTGAGCTAGCGTAATCACTGGGCATATGAGACCTAAGAACTTATGTCTCAGGGTGATGGGCACAGGGTGGTGTCACACAGAAATTTTCTGGGTGACACAGCATTTGTTATGGGCAGACGTTGCACTTACCATCTGGTGAACATTTTGCTCGTTTCATCACTTTATCCAATAACTAACTAACTATGAGAATTTGAGAAATAAAGGCTGCTGGAATATCGAATCAATTCAAGAAATTCAATTATCTTTAAATTAAAACCTATTGGTGACATAGGTCAACAACCTAGTGTTAAGTAAATTCTTTACGTCATGTTCTTTACGTGTAGAAGTTTGGAAATCATCGTTAATTTGCTAACTCTGAGAAGTTCAAGTCTATCGATCTCGTAAGTAATTAAAGAAGTAATTATCTTTAATTCCAAATCAACTTACAGTAATCTTAATGAAACGTCTAAAGTTTTTCCTTTCCTAGGACAGGGTAATGACATGCATGGTTGCGAAATACAGGGTAAGGACCTCAGCGCGTCTTAGAGAGCTTGATTTGTTCGTGTAGTTCAAATTCTTGCCCGCACTCAAAGTATACGTTTAGACGCTGAGTTTTGGAAACTAACGCATCGTTATTATATTATTATATTCATAATAAAAGTAAAGTTTCAGACTATAATATAATTTCGGTGATGTAATTGCTGTTAGCCTTTTTGGCTTTTACAGCTTCATCGGATACTGTGCGCACGGGCCAGGGACCCGCGTGCCAGGTTTGGTTTGACCCAAACATAAATACAAAAATAAACATTTAAATGAAACTAATTTTACGGATTTTATCGCGTTTATTTTTATACTATTTATAACCCGACGTTTCGAGTGCTTTACAGCACCCATGGTCACGGGGGGACTGAGGTGACAGATGTCCTGATGTCATAGTTAACCCGGAGTACCTTCAGCTTTCAAGATCAGTAAAAACCCGCGTAAAAGAACATATAGCTGATGTGAAGCATCGCCGCCCCAGGAAGTCTGCAGTCTGTGACCATGTTCTGGATCATCCCAACCATTACATCAGATTTGATAAACCACAAATCCTCGCAAAAGAACACCGATTCCTACCAAGGATGATTCGTGAGGCTATTGAAATTAAAAAACATCCTAATTTTAATAGAGAAGATGGTTGGGTATTACCACCAGCTTGGGATCCTATAATTAATAAAATTAAGTCAAAAACCAAGCATACCACTGCAAGACTTCAAGACACAGTTAGCTCTTTCTGCGTAGATCGGACCACAAAAAATAATTAAAAGCTGAAGGTACTCCGGGTTAACTATGACATCAGGACATCTGTCACCTCAGTCCCCCCGTGACCATGGGTGCTGTAAAGCACTCGAAACGTCGGGTTATAAATAGTATAAAAATAAACGCGATAAAATCCGTAAAATTAGTTTCATTTAAATGTGTAGTGTTCGCGTAAATATAAGAAATCATTATACAAAAATAAACTCCTACAATAACCTCGAAGTTCGGACTGTCACGTTCGCTGCGTGCTTGCGCGATTTAGAATATTTTAAATGATTTTAAGTCGTCTAATGACCGTCCGGGCGAGGCTGCGGGCCTTCATTCGGACTGTCGACTTGTGTGTTGGTAACTCTGAGCGGTGAGAACCGCCCTGGAACACGGGTGTATCGTGTGTGAGCGGTGTGATTGTCGACTGCTGCGCGCCGCTCTCTACGGCGATCGCGCGTCGTGGTGCGTGTTATATTAAAGCTATTAACTGTGTGTACAGTGTAGCCTGGATCGTGACTGACCGTATCGTGGTCAGGGATCAGACTATAAATGTCCCACTGCTGAGCACAGGCCTCCTCTAACTTCTGAGACGGTTTTGGAGCTAGGAAGAATCCGCCACGCTGCTCCAATGCGGGTTGGCGGACTGCACATGACTTCGAAATATTTTTTTTATTTCTCAGACATGCAGGTTTCCTCACGATGTTTACCTTCACCGCCGAGCACGTCGTAAATCAGCACTTACAATCGCAATGAAATTTAAAGCGAACGCCTAGCTCCTGATTTCAGCCAATCACAAGTCAACTGCTGCAAGTGACTAAAGAATTAGTGGAATTCGGCAATCGTCAGGTGTGCGTCTACCTGCTGCACATCTTTTTATTTCTTCTGTCCTTTCTTAATAAGGCTATAAGACACGCGCAGGACTTTTGGCGTTAGATCGAAAAGTGACGGAAGTGTTTTTATTGCAATTTGTAATTACTTTGTATATTTTGTGTTTTTATGATTAATACCGAGAGTTTTATTATGCAGCAAATGCTTGTTAAAGTGTACAGTGAATGGAAAATTCGATTTAAGAACAGAATTGCAGTTTTCGTTTTGTCTCCATGAGTCTAGCAAACTCTCCGCCAATGTCAAGGCAGTCACTCCCGTGATCTCTAATTCTCGAGTCGAAGTCTTGTGTAGATCTAAGAATAATAGTGATTAAAGCTTTTACAAAAGTGTGCTCGTAGTCTATATTTTGACAAACAAAGACAGACATTGCTTCTAATAGTAACGCGTAAAAGAATTTTTAATGTAACTTTCATAGTTCACAGACTTTTCTTGTTTAATTAAGGTAATAGTAGAAATAGCTTTATCAGAATTACCATTTGTCGACCGCGTGGCGTAGTGGTTAGCGTACCTGACTTCTGCGCCACCGGTCCTGGGTTCGATTCCCAGCCGGAGGTAACATTTGTGCAAAAACACAAATTGTTGCTTTTCGGGTCTGGTTGTGTTGTGCATGTGAAATGTATGTTTGTAAAACGAACCCACGATACAGGAGAAAATCCTAGTGTGGGGCTTCGTTTTTTAATAAAAAAAAAAAAATTCAATATTCACATGAGATTTAAAGTGGCATTACATCTAATAGATGCTTCAGCCCTTTTTACTCCTAGTTGAAGGGCCTACCTAGACGGATACTACATACCTAGACCTAGGGCGGTACCTACCTAGACGGATTTCTGCATAGAAATCCTACCACCAGTAATTCCCTATGATACTGTTATGTTATATATATACTAAGACTATATATATATATTTATATAGTCTTAGTTATTCATAGTCTATAAACAAAGATACATTTTAGGAATTTTATTGATAAAAGAAATTTATGATTCAGAACGAGAGGGATTCATTTACGATATCAAATAATAAAGTCGCGACTAAACATCGATGTTATTACAAAAATTCGTAGTACGGACCGGGCGCTCGCCTTAAAACTTCATAGTACTCGAGTGACCTGAGTTAGATCCCCGGTGCAGGCACCTCTAAAATTGTTCTGCAATTATATGTGCCGATTTTCGCGCGCATCACTATGAACATCACTTTTTTATTAAAGTGATTAATCACTGGGCATATGAGACTTAAGTACTGATGTCTCAGGGTGACGGGCGCATTGTGGTGCCACACTGTTCTGGGTGACATAGCAGTTGTTATGGGCAGACGTTGCACTTACCATCAGGTGAACGCTTTGCTCGTTCCGTCACTTTTATTAAATAAAAAAAATATTAAATAAATATTCTTATGTACGTCACGTCTTCATATACATATTTAAAGGCAAGGTTAATATATAACTGGCCTTAGGGTGGTACCGACCTAGACGGATTTCTGCATAGGATTTTTTTTACCATAATATATGTATGTAAGTGATTCTAAAATAAATTAATATTTAGAAGGATACTAGATGCATACACAGCTTAATTTATAACAGATATACACCTGTGAGAAATTGAAAGGCAATCATTACCAATATTAATTAATACTGTAATTTTCTTCATAAAATAAAACAGTGTAACGCTTCCTTACTAGTGGTAGAATTCCTATACAGGAATCCGTCTAGGTAAGTACCGCCCCAGGGCCAGTTATTCAGCCGTGAAGCAGTAGTGTGCAAAAATTACTGTGGTTCGGTTTGAAGGGCACTGAGAGCTAGCGTAATCACTGGGCATATGAGACTTAAGAACTAATGTCTCAGGGTGACGGGAGCATTGTGATGTCACACTGATCTGGGTGACACGGCATTTGTTATGGGCAGACGTTGCACTTACCATCAGGTGAACGTTTTGCTCGTTCCGACACTTTTAACAAATAAAAATATAGCGCAAATGCCAGAAATACATAGAAATGTGTCAACCTTAAGCTCTTTACAATTACACATACAGTGTAACGTGATTATATTCAATATATCGTCGTGTGGCGGGTTGTCCGCTTTCCTTGAATAAGGTCGAGGAGGGCGATGGCTGCCACATGCGTCATACTTGTGAACAGGTGCTGTTGGTGGAGGCTTATCGGCACTAGTTTGCAACACATTTATTCATTTGTTATTGAATCTTGTCTAACGTTTTGTCATGGAGCGTGCTTTGGTTTTCTATGGGACCGTTCTTTGTAAATTTATTTATAATGTACATTTTGACTAAGATAAAAAAAAATACAAAAAAGAGGACACCTACGGAGTTTCTTTCGCCTGTTTCTTCTCCGTCAGAGGAACATCATTACGAAACGGTTGTAGATTGTAAAAAAAAATAACGAAGAATGAAGAATAAAGAATTTTTCTTTCAAAAAAAATACGTAGACATAACTGTACGATTGCCTGCACAGGTAGAATGATTTCTGAACACGAGCTTGCAACGTGTTTTGAATGTTCGAACGAGGCAGTGGAGTAATATCCTGCCCATTTCACTTATTTTCTACCTAAACATCGCCGACATATTTTTTTCTAAATTGCAGACTTTCATCAGTGTTAATAAAATTGGGAGATATCCTATCATTTTAATATTATAAATACGAAAGTAACTCTCTCTGGCCGTCGGTCTGTTTGTTAAATTTTCACAGCTCAACCGCTGAACAGATCTTGACGAAATTCAGCACAAAGATACCATCCTGATAGCATCCCGGAGATGGACATAAGATACTTTGTGTTCCAAAAATTATTACTCCACGGGATTTTTTATAAAATCCACGCGGACGTTGTCGCGGGCTTCAGCTGGTATGGTGAAAAGCTTAATTAGAACTCCATGACACGAATGTCATAAAAAAAAACGTTAATCTCACACACAAATAAAGTATATACAAATCCTCTTACCAATCACACATAAAGTCTTAAGCGTCCTCAAATAAAATTTGTTTCATCAAATTAAATTCCAATTCTAATTTATTTATTCAGTGCCAAATAAGGGATGAGGCGAATGGCCGCTAATAAAGATGATCGGGAGATTTCTCTGAATTTAGAGTCGCACGTCATACAAAATTCGTTTTGTGATTCTAAAAAAAAAGTAGCTCGGAGAGCGTTGCGTCGGAGAAAGTGATTTGTATTGTGGGAAATAATTTCCGCGCCGTTTTATTCGATACACTGACTGCGTGAAAAGGGAAAGAGTGTTCTCATTGGGAAAATGTCAATCCGATCAGATAAGATGATAGTCTTTGTTGTTGAGATGTTATGTTTCGTACCCCGTACCAAGGGCGACGCCAAAGGGGGGAGCAGGGAGGGGCGGCTGCCCCCCATTTATTGCCCGACTAGCTGTAGCTCGCGGTTTGACCCGCGTAAAAATATAAATCGAATAACATTGGGTACGGATAGGGGAAGACTTTTTTCTAGTCTTATAAATCCTACGCAGATGGAAACTTTTCAGTTTGGGTGAGACAGAAGCCCCGTGTGGTGGCGGCTTAAGACCACCCCATCTCATCCCGTGGGTGTCGTAAAAGTGGACAAAGGGAAAATGAAACACCAGAAGATGGGCAGCAGTATCTTCCTGGAACATCCGAATAATAAACTGCGGTTGCCAACCCGCCTGCCAAGCATGGCAACTACTAACTACTGCTAACGAGAGCTACTAACTTTTGAGGCATTCTATGGGGGAGGCCTATTTTCAGCAGTTGACTAGTGATAGGCTGAAATGATGATGATGATGATGATTCTTACCCCCTTGGAAGATTATGTGTTTCTTTATATTCCTTACTCAGTTAAAAGATGCACTGTTTTTAAAGATCGTCTTAATCGTCTCGTCACTAACGCACATAAAAAAAACTTTGTTATTGAAGTAAAGACATTAGTTTTAATATATTTGTATGGGTGAACGGTAAGCAATTTTAAAACCAGTTACAACTAAAATAAATTGAAAGTAAAAAAAGTTTTTACAATCAAAGTGTCCGAAACTTTCTCCATATGCTTCACGTGTGCGAGTATACATACGTATGTATCTTATGTGTAGTTTAAAAAATAATAAGCTGAAAAGAAAACTTATATTTCTCATCAGTTCTGCCTCGTTCCGTGGGAGTTTTAGGTATGTTGCCACGCGGTGCTGCAACAATATTCCATCACCATTGCGGATTTTAAGGAACACTCATACATTCAAACTTAAATATAAAGAATATCTACGAAGATATCAAAAACATAACGCAATACCTTTTGCTAAACGCAACTTACCTACCTACATATGCTCTTAATATAATTATATACATACATAAATATTTTCCATATTTTCTGAATGTGTCGGGCAAAACATTCATTATATTTCATCAGATATGTTTTATTGATATTTAGGGTTTTTATTACCAGTCATATTTGTCCTATATTGTCATATTTTTTATTATTCTGTTCACTTAGTTGTATTTCTTACACATAGACACGTACGACGTACGTGCGTTCGCTCTTTACTTACGTAGTGGCTCCACTGGAAACCAGCGCTGCTCTTTCCGCAGGATTCTTTGCTGAGTGGAGTCCATTTCGACTTCACAATACAGCGTCACTTTTGTTTCCAGTGTTTTACAGATCTGGTTTGTTTCTTTTTATTATTGTACTGGATTTTTTTTTGCATTCTCTGTGTGGTTTCTGTATTGTGTACGTCGAATAAAGTCTTTGTCTATGTCTATGCCTATGTCTATGTGTATATTTTTGTTATAAGCTTTTATTTTTGAGGCCTATGTCCAGCGGTGGACTTCAAATGTTTCTACGCAACTTGGGTTTGAAGGTCAGTTTCGGTTTGAAGGGCACTGAGAGCTAGCGTAATCACTGGGCATATGAGATTGAAGAACTGATGTCTCAGGGTGACGAGCGCAGTGTGGTTATGGGCAGACGTTGCACTTACCAGGTGAAAGTTTCGCTCGTCACTATATAATATTAAAAAAAGCTTCAGCTTCAACTTCAGCTTAAAGCCGTGGTAAGAAATTTTAAAGCCTACATTTCTTGATAAACGGGCTATCTAATACAATAATAATTATTCCAATCGATTCAGTATTTCTTGAGATAAGAGCGTTCGAAAATACAAATTCTTCTCCTTTATCATAGTTGTAAGATGTTTTTCTTAACCGTCGGGCAAGTGGTAAGTCAGCTGTTAGCTGATACACAACCAGGTGTTGAGCTCAGATTGCTCCCGTAAAGTTAAGTAACAACCTACAAATGTCCCACTGCTGAGCACTGGCCTCCTCTCATTTTTGAGAGGGTTTTGGAGCTGGGAATAGTCCGCCACGCAGCTCCAATGCGGGTTGGCAGACTTCTTATGTCCTTGAAATATTTTTTATTACTCGGACATGCCGGTTTCCTCACGATGTTTTCTTTCACCGCCGAGCACGTGGTAAATCAGCATTTAAAATTATAGAGAACAATTATAAGAGGTGCTGGCACCGGGCATCGAACCCAGGTTAATCGCGTACTATGAATTTAAAAGCACCAGGAGCACCAGGAGCACCATCTAAGCTTACGGCTTATTTCTGGGCTAGGGATTACCAAATTTGAAGCTATCGTCCGGTCTGAAGTATTTAATGCCAGATCTTCTAGATACTTGAAGAAGCCGCTCTCAAAATAACATAAATACAATTTTCCAGACACGTCGCTTAGACGAATCTTACGACACCCAAGGGATAGTAGATTTGCATGTCTGCCCTTAATAAATGCTGTATCACCCAGAACATTTCTGTGTGGCACCACACTTACGCCTATTCCCCAGACACATCAGTTTTTTTTTTTAGTTAGTTAAGTTACGAAACGAGCGAAACGTTCACCTGATTGTAAATGCAACGTCTGCCCATAACAAATGCTGTGTCACCCAGATCATTTCTGTGTGATGCCACACTGCGCCCGTCACCCTGTGACACGAGTTCTTAATTCTCATATGCCGAGTGATTACGCTAGCTCTCAGTGCCCTCAAACCGAAACACAGTAATGTTTGCACACTACTGCTTCATGACAGAATAACTGGGACTGGGGTGGTACCTACCTAGACGGATTCCTGCATAGGAATCCCACCACCAGTTCATTAACAGTCATAAGTTCAGTAATTATACTAGCAATTAGTGTGCTTAAGACCGAAGCACAGTAATGTATTGCACGCTACTGTATTGCTAACTGGTCCTGCGTTGGTACCTACCTAGACGGATTCCTGCACAGGTCCTAACAAACGGGATTTTCTGATACATCTACCACATGGAAAAGGAAACAAAAGTCGCTGGAATTGCTATCGCTAACCTATAATGATATAAACGAAAGATTACTTGTAAACAAATATCTTTACGGTTTGAGTTTTGCAATGTATATGTTGTATGATATTTATTAATTTTTATTGTATTATCAAAATATTTTGTTGACGTAAATTCAAAACCGCTCCGCTGCAAATCTTCAGATGTTTTATGTAATCAATGACCAAAAGCCTGAAAAGCCGGCTCTAAGATAATCCGTGGGTCGATGACTTCACTCAAATAAGCTCGAACTTAGAGATTTAATTTGAGAGAGATTTTTTCAACGATAACCTCTGTCAGAGTAAATTCTTAGACGTTTTTAAACATCTCAATAATGAAGTCATTTTATTTCGTAATGTATTTCATGTTCGCGTTGGTTAATTTATTTTTGTATGGGGAAACAGGACAATGTTTTTGAACGGGATTGTTGGTAAATTAATTTATCTCTTTTTATTTAATTTATCTCTCTTCATTAACCTGTAAAAAGTTCATATAAGGTACCTCGAATTACGGTACCCAGACTTACGCGAGTCCGGAGTTACGTGATTTGTGAATCTTCCCACCGATTCGTCTTTTAGGTCGCGCATCTCTCCATTCTCCACTCCGTCCACAGCCCACACCACTGTTCGGACATTTCGCACGGAATCGACGAACGGCTACAAATGATTTTGTTCGTAACAACTACGAAGCCTTGATTCACTGTATTTTGTCACCCAAACTAAGTAAAACTAATTCTTAAAAAAAGTGAAGTAACAGCCTAAAAATATCCCGTTGCTGGGCACTGGTCTCCTTTCATTTCTGAGAGGGTTTTGCAGCCGGAATGAGTCTCAAATGCTGCTCGGTTTGGCGATTTTTACATGTCCTTAAAACATTTTTATTTCTCAGACTTCTTCACGATATTGTCCTCACCGCTGAGCACGTGGTAAATCAGCACGTAATACTGCAGAATTTATTTTAGAGGTACTGGCACCGGAGCTCGAACTCAAGTCACTTGAGTACTGTTTTGTCAGATGACATTGCCAAAGAAAAGGGTGCCAGATGTGATGGTCTGATCTGGGGAGGATGTCTACTCCGTTCAGTAATCTTTTAGATATTGTATACGAGTATATAGTTTGCATCTCAGAAACTTTAATAGCGCGTATGAAATATTTCTTGACCTTCTCATGTGGCGACATAGATGTCGCTGGACTATGATATTTAAGACGAGCAACCGGCTACTGAGCTACGTCGGCTTGGATTCTGATATCAAACTAATATTTAATAACTGATTCTTATATCGTAATAATATAATTACATTTTGCTTTTGAATTGTTGTCTTTAGTCCGTGGTCCCAATTAAACAGAATTCGTATGTATTATATGCAAAACTGTACCTCGACTTTCATCGCTTGTTCTCACCTATCGCGTAAGTTCGGGGTATTACTGTATTCATAAAAGGCTTCATAGTTCCCGTTGGACATAAGCCCAATGGGGAATTACCGTTATCCTTTGATAGACAGATTTTTACATAGCAGTACCAAATACTTCACCCAAGACGGTGCTGCCAGTCTGGTCAATTTAATTTATCTGTTTGGAGTTAATCTGTTTGGATTGGATAAAGTGACGAGACTATCGAAACGTTGATTTGATGGTAACATACAAGTTTTTTTTATAACGCGATATTAGTGAGTGAATAGAAATTCTCTAATCGTCAGAGGCTTAGTAATTTATCTGTAAGTCGGTTTGTTCATGAAAACTTTAAGGATAATGGTTCCAAAATTTAAATATTGTCCAATTCCGCCATTTATCTAAAATGCCAAAAACATTTTGAATTAGGTTATAGTAATTTAAACCCGGTATTTAAATGAGGCCTGACTCTTCGGGGTGTGCCGTATATCTAAAATGCCAAAAACAACGCTGTTAGTGAAGACACAGAGGGACTGGAATTAGGGTAAATATTGTTGAAAGGGCAATTATGCATGCTCAATTTTTTGCCTCAAATTTACATTCAACAAATTTAATGATTTCTTTTATTTACGCGAATATTACACATTTAAATAAAACTATTTTTTTACGGATTTTATCGCGTTCTTTTCAGCGTGTTCGCGGTTGGGTCTGATTTAACCTTTTTATAAATATTTTCATCCGACAAAAGTTGTTGAATTTTAAAATTGTAATCTGACGTATCCATTACTACCGTAGCATTTCCTTTATCCGCGCGGAGGATAGTGAGTTCCGGTCTGTTCCGTAAGTTGTTCAACGCTTTAAATTCGTCTTTAGGAAGATTTAGTTTGGGCACTGAACTTCGACGTAACATAGACGAAATGTCTTGACGCATGGCCTCCAAATCTTCCTTACCGATATTATTTTTATACAGACAATCTTCGACACTACAGATAATTTCTTCGTACGGGATTTTTCGCGGTGTTATTGCGAAATTCATTCCTTTCGATAATACGTTTATTGTTGGTTCATCCAGTGTTTGTTTCGACAGATTATAAACCGCGCGTAGTCTATGATCTTCGTCTGTTGTCAACGGTAACTTTCCGTTCATACGTTCAGATTTGTATTTTATATTTAATTTTTCGTTAATTTTTTTTTTATCTATATGTTTAATTATGCATTCATTATATTTAGCTGTTTCGCGCTTATTTAAAGTTTCGATGCAATTGTTAAAATTAAATGTCGTTAAGATAGATTTTAATTCACTGGATGAATTGTCTATGGCCGTATTTATGGTGTGTAGATCGGTACGTTTTTGCTGAATTACCGTCCTTAGCAACTTTTTACTTGCCTGGTTTAGGATCTTCGCGCTTCCTCGAATGTCCTTTTTGGCTGATATTTTGACACACGTAGGAATGAGATCATGGTCTCTGCATCTCTTCAAGAAATTCAAAGATGTTATGAATCTTGCACGCTTGGTCTTGAGATCTTCTAACCGGCGTATTTTATTTGCGATTTCCAGTCCGTACTGGTTCACATAATGTTTTCTTTTATTTACGCGAATATCACACATTTAAATAAAACAATTTTTTACGGATTTTATCGCGTTTAATTTATAACTATTTTCTTTAACCCGACGTTTCGGGCGCTTTACAGCTCCCATGGTCACGGGGGGACTGAGGTGACAGTTGTCCCGATGTCATAGTTAACCCGGAGTACCTTCAGCTTTTAATTATTATTTTTAGTCCGATCTACGCAGAAAGAGCTTACTGTGTCTTGAAGCCTTGCAGTGGTATGCTTGGTTTTTGATTTAATTTGATTTATAATAGGATCCCAAGCCGGTGGTAATACCCAACCATCTTCCCTATTGAAATTAGGATGTTTTTTAATTTCAATAGCCTCGCGAATCATCCTTGGTAGGAATCGATATTCTTTTGCAAGGATTTGTGGTCTATCAAATCTGATGTACACATCTGATGTGAAAGCCTGTGCACAGCAGTTTTTTTGTTGTTAATAGGCTGTTAACTATACTTTAATTATGTAAATAAACAAACAAATAATCACTTATGAATCATGACAGGAGTCTCCTTTTAAGTATATAAATTTCTGTGCCAAGGGACGCCTGCTATATATAAAATTATTTTCATGTCTCATTAAGGTTAGGTGTTAAATTATATCGGAAGTAGAACCCGATTCAATTATCAGTGGCTCGATGGCAAAAACGGAAGCCGCCATGACACAGTTAGGAAACACGAACACTAGATTAAGTTAGGCCTGGACGTATTTAGGGAAGTAGGTTTTTGTGAAACCGCAAAGTTTCCTTTTTCGATGCGACGAGAAAAGTAGGACAGCGCGGAACAACACTCGTTAGTGTTTAGTTCATCATCATCATCGTCATTTCAGACTATCACTAGTCCACTGCTGAACATAAGCCTCCCCATAGATTGCCACAAAATTTAGTAGCTCTCACTTTTTTGCCATAGTTGCCGCACTAGGCAGGCGAGTTGGCAACCATAGCGTATTTATTCAGATGTTCCAAGTTCGTTACAAAGCACAGACTTTTATTTTTTTTAGAAATCAAACTCTGTACTTCATAAATATTTGCGATGCTTGAGAATGTATTTAATACGACTGTGAACATAATATGATGTTCTCCTGGACGACTTTCAAACACATGGGACAATTATCGTATACTGTCGGAAGTTCACAGCGGTGCAGCAGATATTGTAGTGCCGCAAGTGTATGCGCCAACACAGGGGCACTCACTGGTTCCAACCTGTGCCCGATGTGTATGTGGAGGTAGGATAGGATTCAGTGTAAGAGTTATGCTATACTATTAGCAACGTATAAATACGTGAAGAGAAAACTCAAGCAGATGATAATGTCCTCCTGGCTAATTTTCGACTATGGTGTCGACTTTCGAATAGTGTCGGAATCTATTACCGCCACAAGCAAACCCGCAAATACAGACCCTTAATCCTCCTAACCTCCTACCCGATACCGCTCATGTGATATGATCGGAATTATATTTGTATGCAGTGTCAGCGACACGGAAACATCAACATAACCATACCCAATTACCTCATTTGTGTTTTGGACAACTGTTGGTAGACTATCGAATTTAGGATCCGCGCCTTTGCATTGTAGCCATATTTTCTGACCACTTGGCCATGCGGTCGTCAATAATAGATTCGCGGTTGCGACCGCGTGGCACAGTGGTAAACCTTACTACCACGCCGCAGGTTCTGGGTCTGAAACCCAGCTGGAACCAATATTTGAGTTTAAAACACAAATTGTTGGTTTTCGTGTCTGGTTATATTGTTGCTTCCGTGTCGCTGACACTGCATACGAGAATTTATTAATAACCTTTAATAAACTTTACGATTGCCGTGTGGTAGCGGCCTAAGAGAATTTACCACCCCATCTCATCCTGTGGGTGTCGTAAAAGTCGACAGAGGGAAAATGAAAACCAGGAGATGGGCAGCAGCATCTTGCTGGAACATCTGAGTAAATAAACTGCGGTCGCCAACCCGTCTGCCAAGCGTGGCAACTATGGCAAAATCCCCCATTACGAGAGCTACAAACTGTTGTGGCAATCTATGGGGAAGGCCTATGTTCAGCAGTGGACTATTGATAGGCTGAAACGACGACGACGACGACGAAACTTTATGATTGTCCACAATTTAATTTCGTTATATTTTAAGTGACAAAAAAACCGACTCTAAGACGGCTGTCGAGAAATTATGATTAAACATTTTTGGGGACAGCGTTTTATAAAATTTTAATTAACATTAATACATTTCTTGTCTTATTTGATTTATAGTGACTAAAATACTTTTGAGCTTTAATTATTATAGGAGGCCACAGTTGTAACTACGTGTTAATGTACGTTAGACTCTTTATTAATTCATATGTAAAGATAATTTGATAACTAGATTCGAATTTCTGTTTTTCTTTTTTTTAACCATGTTAGTCAATCGATTTATTTTTTACTGGATTGAGTGACAAAACGACCCAAAAGTTCACCTGATGGTAATTGCAACGTTCGCCCATAACAAATGCTATGTCATCCTGATTAATCAGTTCTTCAGTCTCACATGCCCGGTAGCCAGCTCCTGCAGCCAGCCCGCTGTATTTGAAATAGTTCAAATTAAGTTTATAATAAGAAAGAAGAGTAAAGACATTTTTCTGCTTTATAGTCTTCCAACGAAGCTGTAAAAGTCATTGGGCTTACGATGTATTACTCATTAAAAAATAATATTTTATACTGGTAACCTTACCAAGATATATGCAGGTATAAGTCTAGGTAGGTACCACCGTATGCCCTGTTATTTTACCGTGCAGCAGTAGAGTGCATACATTACTGTATCTCGGTCTCAAGGGCACTGAGAGCTAGTGTAATCACTGGGTATATGACATTTAAGAACTGTGCAATGTGGAGCCACACAGAAATGTTATGAATGACACAGGCATTTTTTATGAGCAGTCGTTGCGCTTACCATCAGGTGAACGTTCTGCTCCTCTTGTCACTTTATCCAATAAAATGGTCTATCGACTGCCGGGTGTTGTTTGTACAAGTGCAACACAGCGGTATTCACTCGTCTTAATCTACCTATGCTCGATATGCTCATAGCTCGCCGAAGACTAACAATTTCTTCTAGGTCTGGTTGGGATTCGCCAGGACCTTTAGAGATACTCTGACCACTAAGTCACCATGAAAGAAATTGAAAAGGACATCCAATACTAGAACTATATCGGCCGAACGTTAAATATTTCAACGCGCCCCACTACGCTAGAACCAGTGCATTTACCTTGTCAGCCGTTTTGTAGGTAACCTTAATGTTGGACGTTTTTGGGACGAGTCGTTTTTGGAATAACGAAACGCCTAATAGCTTGTGCCCTCCATTTAGTTACATTTACGTTGGCAGGCTCGATAGTTTTAAAGTTAACAAAATAATAAAATCTATCATTTCAAATTTCTCAAGAAGTAAAAGTGTAACTAATTAAATGGTTGTATATTGGAAAAAAAATTGACAATATTATGATGTGAAAACATCATAATATTGTCATTTTTTTTAATTTAATAGATATATAATAATTACCTAATTAATAGATATTAATAATAAAATGTTTATTTTCCTAACTTTTCAAAAAAAAAAAATCGCCAATTTTTTTTTATTTATTTCCTTGTGCCTGTTATTTTACACATGTTTCACCTCAACACGAGCCGTTATCGAGTGATATTGACTCTACGATAGTCAGCCGCCTAGTAAAACACGTGTCGTGTTCTCGTCTTCAGTGGTGTGTATTGCCTAGTGGCAGCGTTGTAGGAGTGGAGGGTATCTGGTGGCGGCTCCCGGTGGCGATATTGGATTGCTGGTGCACGGTATTGAGGTAGGGTGAGCTGTGCTTTTAAAAAACTAGGTAATACCATTTTAAAATTTGCATTTATTTCCTTTATTACGAGTACAATGGATGTCCGCAACGTCTGCTTCTATTAACAATGACATTTTGTAATATGGCAATAATTATTTTGTTGTCAAAACTATAAGACTGTTCCTTGTAGATTTATATAAAATGTTTTTTTGAAATTTAAAAATACTCATCACAAAAAAGAAGAAATCTGCGAAGTTTCTTTCACCGGTTTCTTCTCAGTCAAAGTAACCTAATTGCGAAACGGTGATGGATTATGAAATAAATGACGTTTGGCAAACGATTTTGATGGTTCTTACGTCGAAAAATTTAAGATTTTTTATTATAATTTCATTTCGGTATAAGTTTTTTAACTTAAGAAGGATAACAATCAAGTATTCAATCCAGTCACAAACAGATAAGTGGCCATTGTGATAATGATAATGGTTTATTTACTTGAAATATTAAATAAACAAATCGCATAGCATAAATGACAAAAAAGGATTATAAAGATCGTAATTTGAAATTTGAAATATTTAATAAGCAAACCAATAAAGCATACAAAAGAATGCTGGCTCGTAATATTTTAAAATAAAATTATGAATAGAATAACGTAAACCTTTAAATAACAACAATGCGATTTTATTCGATGATATAAAATATTATATTAGACATAAAAATGGTTTAAATAAAAATGACAGGTACTTTAAAAGAGAAATGTTTAATTAAGAAAAAAATCAGAATACAATATCAAGATATAAAATATCAATAGAAATTATGTTCGAAGTCAAGGTTAAACAAAATATGATTAAACAAAGTTAAACATTTTTTATTCGAATGAAACCTTTTCAATTTTCCAAGATATATCAGGGAAAACGCTGATTTAAAAATATTAGAAAAATGTGTCAAAAGATATTTTGAAGTTCCTTTGACGTCATTATGTCGCTCGATATACCGTGGTACCGGCTATTATTGTAGGAGGCCAAGACTCATTTTGTGTAATGTTAGTTAGTTAATTATCAAAATCAAAGCGGATATATTTATTATTTTCAGGAATTTCTTGTACGTGTAGTGGCTCTACAAATATTTATATAACTTTCATAAAAATGACTGGAGGGTGTAGTCTAGTTAGTATGTCTAACTTTTAAAAATTCTAATTGTAGGCTGCAGCTGTATAAGGTTTAAGAAATATGGACTGTTGACATTATCAATTTGTTTTATAATCTGTGTCACGATACATTTAATGTTATTGTTAAAGGTTTAGTTAAAAAGTTTAAGCAACATAGATTTAAAAATATTTGTCATCGTATCAACATTGCATCAATTCTATGACAGACCCCATTCTGTGTCAAATGTCTCCTTCTGAATTAAGAATCAAGATGATGATGAGGAGATGTCCCCTCCTTGATTAGTAATCAAGATGATGGTACGAGTATATTGGTGAGAAAACGAGGATGTTTAAGATGTTTTAGAAAATTATAAATAGCACAGAGATGTGGAAATAACTCATACTCTCTACTTGCAAACCACCTGGCTACTAAATTTATGATGTATTAATATATAAATGATATTTTGTAATAAAGCATTGAGAAAAGAAAGACCCCAGAATTTTTTGCTGGTTCTTCTCCGAGGCGGTCTTATTTTTCGAACCGGTGTAGATTTTGACAGTCATAAGAGCTTTAAACAAGCTAAAATTCAATAAAGAAATTTGGCCTTTGACTTTGATGTGGACAATAGTGGAATATACTTCTAGTGCCGTACCCACTTTGACAAGAAAAGTGTGCGAGAAATTAAGGAAGGAAAACAGTTTAGATACAGTTGGTGCATCTGATTGATACGAATTTGACACACATCTCACATTTACCTTTTAAGAGATCAACGATACCACATTGAAACTTACAACGAATTGGAAGCTTAAAATACATACGAATGATGTCTAAATAATTGAAATATTTCGAAGACACTAAGTCTGCCAATCCGCGTTTGAGCTAGAGTGGTGGACTTTTCCCGACTCCAAAACCCTCTCACTTGAGAGGAGGTTTGTGCTCAGCAGTGCGACATTTATAAGCTGTAACTTTACTTTTACATAAAGAAATTGAGCCCGCGTACGGACCCGTAGCGTAGAGGCGAATCGCTCAGGCTTTTTAATTTCTTCCCGATATCACTTTGTAGATTGAATATAAATGAAATGAAATTATAAATCAAGGCCGAATAAAAAAAATGAATGCTCTATAGATCAGGAAATTCCAATAAGCGTCATGATTTGTGCTTTTTTACACGAATTTTTGTAGATTAAATAAAAACGCGACCGTGCTTCGGGGTTTCTCGGTCACCTAAATATTTCTTTTCAGACACTTCGTACATAGTTTCGATAAATTTGGCAAAAACGTAATATTTCATCCGAGTTTACGTAACAAGTTGCGTAAGAAAAGGGGGACCTAATTTCCGGCTTTGTTATTTCTACGCCTTGCACTCGAATTTTACCATAAAAGCTTTTTTGTTTAATTTAAATGGAGTTAACGCGCAGAGCCGTAGTGGCTCAGAGGCCGGGCGCTCACCTTAAATTTCCAAGTACGCGGGTGATCAGAGTTCGAGTTCGTGCTCAGCGGTGAAGAAAAACACAGTGAGGAAACCATGTACATACATACATACATAAGATTACGACTGTACCCCATAAGGGGTAGTCAGAGACTGAGCACTCACTGCAAAAACAGATGACTGCCACCATCCACGTTTCACCAAACCAATATAATGCACTTGGTGTGATAGGTGGTGAGCCCACCATGCGCTGTTGGGTGCACAGTGCAGTATAATTCCTTACACGCCTTTTACGAGACCCATTGGATGAGATGGAGTGAAAGTATTCTTTTAACGAGCCGCCACCACACGGCTTCGGCACACGCACGGAACGGAAACCATGTATGAGAAATAAAAATATCTCGAGGTAATGTGAAGTCTGTCAACCCGCACTGAAGCAGCTCTTCTCAGCTCCAAAATCCTCTCAAAAATGAGAGGAGGTATGAGCACAGGCTCAGCAGTGTGACATTAATAGGCTGTAACTTTACTTTTTTTTTAACGCGCAGGTATAAATTATCAAAATTGTTTTGTTATGATTGATGATTATTTCCTGATATCTTTACGTATACCCGAATTATTAACCTCCCGTTCTGCTGTGAAACTAAACAGTACAGTTTACAACCTACATACAGTTACGTCTCTTTTCCATTGGGGTAGGCATAGACCAAATCTTTTCCCTTGCTACGATCTTGACACACATCTTTCGCTTCTTCTACTTTTATTAGCGTTTTATTGTTGATTTTTGTTGATTGCGGATAGTAAAGAGCCTTAGACGCTTCGAATTTAAGACTCTGCAGCTGCCTGTTACTAATGTTGATATTTATGATAGTTCTTCTTCCAAATTGACCGCCGTTTTGCAGACATTGATCTTTATCGTTGACTTTTTCACAGGGGACGACATAGTTTGATGCTTTTTTATGTACCTATAACACGGCCACCGCGTGGTATCGTCTTAAGAGAAACTACCACCTCATCTCATCCCGTGGGTGTCGTAAAAGTCGACAGAGGGAAACTAAAAACCAGATGATGTGCAACAGCATCACCTGGAGCATCTGAATAAATAAACTGCTGGTGCCAATCCGGCTGCCAGGCTTAGAAACTATGGAAAAATCTACCCAAAATGAGAGCTACAAACTTTTGAAGCAATCTATGAGTAATCTGTTCAGCAGTGGACTAGTGATCCGCTGAAATGATGATGACGAACAAGGCGATATACGATGGAGCTATGTCAGTAATGCTATAGATTCAAATTTTTACTTTTTAAAATAATTTTTGTAAAACCCTATGCACTGCAACCATATTAAAATACGCAAGGACATGGACAATAATTCAATTACTTCCACACTCTCCCAAAAGCTCATTTAAATCCGTTTAGAAACCCCTGCTCAGACAAGTAAGTTGAACCTTTAATATTCGAAATTGTATAACATTTGTCAATATTTGAACGTCCCAATCTAAATCCATAAGTTGAAGGTCTACCTAATGTAATTTGCTTTCAATTATTTATTCAATATGTACGTACGGAAAAACATTAATTTATTTAACAAAAAATTTACTGTATTCTGTAGAATGGGTTGAAGCGACA
This sequence comes from Luehdorfia chinensis, assembly GCA_019845155.1. Classification (NCBI taxonomy): domain Eukaryota; kingdom Metazoa; phylum Arthropoda; class Insecta; order Lepidoptera; family Papilionidae; genus Luehdorfia; species Luehdorfia chinensis. Next base: position 43,875 of record JAHVAK010000388.1, read on the forward strand.
AGCTAGAGGTTCCTATGTTAAGGTTAGCTAAAACTAGATATATAAATATATATAGGAGATGTATAAATTGTATAATAAAATTTCTAAAAGTGTAACACACAATCGAACATGTATTTTAAAAAAAACTTATCAAGAAGATATATAGAGGACAAAAGATGTTTGGAATTAACTCATACTCTGCACTTGCAAACCCTCTGGCTACTAAATGTATGATGTAATTTTTTTTTGTAATTTATAAGTGACATTATGTAATACGTCATTGAAAAAGAAAGACCCCCAGAATTTCTTACCTGTTCTTCTCTGAGAATGTAATTTTTTGAACCGGTGTAGATTTTGACCTTCATAAAAGCTTTAAACAAGCCTTAATTGAATAAAGAAATTTTAACTTTGACAAATACAAATTTAAAAAAGTAATATTTACTATTACAATAAGTATAACCTAAATTAAGTATAATCTACCAAAAAAATTGTTATTACTAAGAAGCAATCCGTCTGAGTAGATACCATCGCAGGGTCAGTTATTCTGCCGTGAAGCAGTAGTTTGCAAACATTACTGTGTGTCGGTCTGCAGGGCAGTTATGGCATTGTATTACTGGGCATTCGAGACTTAAGGACTGATGTCTGAGAAGGACACAACCTTTGTTATGAACAGACGTTGCACTTACCATAAGGTTAACGTTTTGCTCGTCTCGTTACTTTCTCCTATGAAAGAATATCAAATATATATAATGCCAGTCATTTATACCAGCTACCTAACACGGCACTGTGTTCTCACGCTTGCAGAATATTAAGGCTAAGTATGAGGGCAGGTTTTGTCGTCGTGTAACTGTTTTCAGTTTATATAATGTTAGATTTTAATTTCAGTACAGAGCGTGGAATAATGAAAGCTGGTTGTAAATTTATGAAAAGTTTTCATTCCTTTACTCTATTAAGAGAACTTTGCTTCGAGTTTCTATGCAGTAGAAATAGGGTCATCGACATAAATCGTAAGAAATAGTACTCTGAAATAACAATGACCACTCAGCTCGTCGAACCATAACCAATTGAAAGAAAGAAAGAAAGAAAGAAAGAAACATTTATTTGTCACACGCACACAATTCACAGACAGATTAACAGTGTATAGAAAAAAAAAAACACAGAAAAAACAAAATTTAAATCCATCCGTTCATGGTGCAATGCTCCAAAAAGGACGGCCACTCAGGATATGCTAGGATGCATGATCCTACCCTGATTTTCAGTGGCATCCAATACTATATAATACACGCATACACATATATATATATATATATATATATATATATATATATATATATATATATATATATATATATAATTGGAAAAGAAAGGTTTTCGAATGGTCATTTGTACTTCTTAACAGATGAAGTGACGACCTTATTAAGAGTAGATCAAAGTTCTGACAGTGAAGAAGGGAAATTATAAAAGAGTAAAAAATGTCTGTATATAACTATGTCCTGTAAACAGAACTAGAAAAAACATTAAAATAAAAAAAAAGTACAAACCAAAAAAAAAGGAATATGTGGCACATAATATTAAAAGCTGTGTCGTGGCGGCTCGATAAAAGAATACTACCACTCCATCTCATCCAATGGATCTCGTAAAAGGCGAGTAAGGAATAAATTGCACTGTGCACCCAACAGCGCATGGTGGCGATGGGCTCACCACCTATCACACCAAGTGCATTATATTGATTTGGTGAAACGTGGATTGTGGCAGTCATCTGTTTTTGCAGTGAGTGCCCAGTCTCTGACTACCCCTTATGGGATACAGTCGTGATCTTATGTATGTAAGTATGTATGTAATATTAAAATTTTAAATAAGAATGGAGTATAGTTAATAGAATCAGGCGTCACTTTGCGGAAATCCATTATAATGAAGAAAAGTAAGTTACTTTGCTAAGATCCGCATGCAAAATATAAAAATGGTGTATATTACCTAGTTTTTTGAAGTGCACCGCCCGACCTCCCTCAGTAGCGTGCACAAGCAAACTAACACCGCCACCAGGAACCGCCACCAGGTACCCTCCACCAACCACTACAATACTACCACTAGATAATATACACCACTGAAGTCGAGAACACGACACGTGTTTCGCCCCAAAACGAGGCATTATCAAGCGTAATAGACTCTACGACAGACGGCCGCCGAGTGCCAAATCAAAGGTTTTTGGTCGGGTTAGTTTTCGCGGGCGAAATCGCGGGGCAGCTAGTAGATTATATTATAAAATCTTATTATTTGAGATATTTCGTCATCACCATCAGCCTTAACAGTCTACTGGATGATGTAGGCTTCTCCCAAGCTTGGAGAATTTCCCAATATCGCAATGCATGGCACATGTAAGATGCTGCCCATCAGTGATAATGAAAAATTAGGTATAACATATTTGATATTGTCATTCTGATTAATATTGTCATCTTTCGAAGGCATACGATTCATATTATTTGCCGTAGACATCTTTACGACACCCACGCGAGAAGGTGATTTGATCCCTCCACATATGTAATTCTCATTTCTTTAATAATCTTCATATATCAGTTTGAAGCTAATTTGAATTTTATTTGCATCGTAAAAATACTAATATCTTAGAATCTGTTCAGATAGCATTCCAGACTGCTCCATGTTTATAAACACAAGCGTCAATGATGCGTAAGCATGCTCATAATATTTCAGCAACACCCTGTAGAGTATGCACGATGCGCATGTGTTTCTTACACAAACACACGACTGCGTCCTATCGAGCGAACACCGGTCAACGACCCTGTTGCATTTGGTACAGTCATGCGAGAAATTTGCACTAAATATTTCTTCTACGTCGCTTAAATGATAGTGAGTCGGGTGAAAATTTGCTGAAGTGTTTTTGGCATTATGCTCCGTCGTTGTTTTTGATATTGTTAAGTTTTATGTGACGTATTTAGATTTGAATACTGTCGCATGTTTTCTTGCCTTTATTATAAATCTGCTTTCTTTTTTTATGATGATGAATTGTTTAAGACATTGCAAAGATAAAGAATCTTTGATAAATTCTTTATTCTGTTAGAGGATTTATCTATATTTAAGATTAAATTACTTAAGATATGGATTAGTGTAATAGTATATATTTTGAAATAGCTAAACTGTCAAATTAATAAAGCAAAATCCTTAACGAATTTTCTACACAATTATCCGCACTTCACTTCCGTTTAAATTAAGTGAGCCAATTTCCATGTAAATCAAGGCGATAGTGTGTTAGTTGAAGATATGTTTTATTTAAAAATAAACCTTCTATCCAAACGGTAAGGTGTATTTTGTCTTATCACGTGAAAGTTTTAATGTCTTAGTCTTTGTTTAATAAGTCCTTTTATTCGAACTATTTGTACTTCGCGTTAATACAATAGCTAATTAGCGATTGGCTATGAAAGTCTCGCGGACGGGAAATGTATTGTATTGTTTGCTAATGTAAGTGTTTTTCTTAAATTTTCCCTTTAATTACTTACGTGTGGTGATACAAAGTGCCTCCCTATAACCTCACGCTGAAGTGCACTTGGAAAGTTATAGAAAATGGTCAATCTAGGTAATGACCATTATAATACGAAAAACGCGTGGCTTAGTGGTTAGAGTCTCTAACTTCAGCGCCGCAGTACCTGCGTTCGAGTCTTAGCCGGAGCCACATTTGTTTAAAAATGCAAATTGTTGGTCTGTGTGTGTTGTTCATTTGAAATTTATGTCTGTAAAATACACTCACGATACAGGAGAAATCCAAGTTTAAATAAAATATGATAGGCGTAATTTCTTCGGTGTCGACCAGCACGAGGTCTAATGTACTCTGTGACTGGTACGATTGCCAAGCGTAGCGATAATGGCAGATCTTCCCTTCTTAGTAGACTAACACATCCTGCGATTGACTATATAGAGGCTACGTACGTAAAAACAAAGTTTTCAATACTACACCGTAGATGGCGTTCTCTGGAATATTATCGACAAAAGGTTTATAGTTTCGGAACCGGAGAAACAAACGCTAAGGAAAATAATCTTAGTTAGTCCCAGCTATTATCTATATCCTGTGTAAAATTCATCTCAATAGCTTTAGTAGTTATCGAGTAAAATCCCTTTAGTACAGACAGACAAACAAAAAAGGTACTTCTCTTTCTTTTTTTTATTTATTTAACTTCACATACATGATGTACATAGGCGGACTTAATACCTGAGGCATTCTCTACCAGTCAACCTTAAGGGTGATGCAGAGATTGGTATAGGTAGGCGCAGTTACAAAAACGAGAGAAATATATACATACATATATAAATTCTAACACATACACATATTTATAAATATATACATAAATACATACACATACTTATACACATATAACATAAAACATAGTACATAAATACATATAAATAAATAATAAAAAGTGTGGATAAACTATAACTGAGATGATCTCTAACTCTTTTATATCATATAATTTATTTCTTTAGATTCATGGCATTTATTTATCATTTTATTACTTACATCGGAATAATCTAAATCTCCTTAAATTTTTAGGGTTAGAGGTTTTTTGCTAAGATTTTACATTAAGATTTTACCACGTTTTTATAAACTCGCTTTCGTATATTCGTATGTCAGGTCGGGTTAAGTTTACTAATTGATTTTAAACTAACTTCCGGAGGAGCTAGAGACTTAAAACTTTAAACACAGCTTAGAACTGGATGACAATTCGTTATTAATTCACTTTCTTTTCTGTCTGTCTGTTTGTTTCTCTTAATGTAAAAATTTTGATTATAAGGAAACTGATTATAAGCTAACTTTATATTTTTAGTTTGAAATCGTCGAATATAAAAAGTTTTTTACGATACATACAACATTCACGCCTTTTTCCCATTGGGGTAGAGAGCTAGATCCGTAGCCCCCGTAGAAGCGATAACCGTTGGGAAAGAAAGCTTTCCGAGTTACAACCGGCAAATGCAGTGTAGGGTTGCCCTGCACCAGATTGAGCGGCGATCTTCACGGTTTTGCGGGTGAGTCGATGGATGCAAGTAGCTCAGGTGGTTTGTAGCAATCAATGGAGGAGGCTAAAGCAGTTGACTTGTGATAGACTGTGATGATGGTGATGATGATGATATTTACTTATAGATTTATTACATTTTATAAATTTTATAGCTTGTTAAGAAAACTGACGCTATGAAAGAGGAATCAGAGTAGTACATGTTGAATGTCGTGTTAAACTGCAATCACCAACAAATTAAAAAAAAACATCTGTCTTATTTCATTTACTTATTTAAGGCAGCAGTAGTAAGTTTATTGGCAGTGGACTATGTTGTATTTTAATATAGAGAACAATAGTCAGACTTTAGTTTGTAATAATATCGACAGTAAAATTGCTTTATTCGACTTTTAATTGCAGACGTTGCACTTAGCATCAGCTAAACGTTTTGCTCGTCCCATCACTTTCTTCTATAAAAATCCCGATGTATCTTAAATTGTACAAAAAAAAAATTGTTCCAGACACTGTACACTTTCATGAGCATATGGTAAATAATACAATATCAATATTAAAACTCGAAATATATACAGAAAAATACAATTAGATAAAAACGAGAACATATCACATTTCGAGTTGGTGCCAAATCTGTTCATTGTATTTTAAGAAGTCGTTTGAAATTATCATAGATAAAAAATAAGATGAATATAGACAATCAAATAAACAAACCTACACAATGCTCCCAATCAATTTTCTTGTTTACAAATGCAAGTACTAGGATAACATAAAAAAATGTATTGGCATGTTCGTCTATATGATTAGTACCGATATAGCTTATGTTTCTTTCCAGACCTCCGCTGGTGATTGCAGTTACTTTAAAATATTGTTTCATATTTTAATAAATTTTATGTGAAGTGTAAAAATGTCGTTAGACGAACTGACTGTACTTTGTACACTTATGTAGAGAACCACAAATCAACGAAAACGAGCTTTTTTCAGGATAATTTGCCTTAAAGTACTCCGCTGAAGGATTTCTCAAGACGTTTTTCGTTTCTGTGTAATTTACTCCGTCTTTATATGTCCTTGTCGTTTTCTATTGAGATTTTCTTGACGGAATCGCATAGACCTGCAACAGTCGTGATTCTTTTGCTGCAAGTAATTACAGGAATCCTGATGTATCGCGAATGTACTTTATATAGTTTCATTGTCTGTGTGAGTCTCATACATTTAATCCTAGCCTGTCTCCGATCTTATCGCTTGAGCGTGATATCTAGCAAGGTTCATCGTCGTCGTCCACTGCTGAAGACTGGCCTCACTCATAGATGGCCACAATAGTTTGTAGCTCTTATTATGGGGGGATTTTGCCATAGTTGCCGCACTCGGCAGGCGGGTTGACAACCGCAGTTTATTTATTCAGATGTTCCAGAAAGATGCTGCTGACAATCTCCTGGTTTTCATTTTCCCTCTGACGACTTTTACGACACCCACGGAGTGAGATGGGGTGGTAGATTTTCTTAAGCCGCTACCACACGGCAACTAGCATGGTTGGGTAAATGGTATGGATAAATGAGTGACTCTGTATAGTCTTTGGTTCAAATTCTAGCTAAAACCAAATTTAAAACCAATATTTGTACGACACAAAACATATCGGCTTTCGGATCTGGTCGTATTACAATGGTCTTATGTTTCTATCTCTGCATCTGACCTATCCTATATTACATGAGTGTGACATTATTCTACATAGATGTTATCTTTTAGTTGCTACCTGGAAGACGCCTTGTACTAAACTGGCTAGGTGAAAAACATCAGGTCAAGTTAACTTATAGATTCGTATTTATAGTTCAACAGCCTTAAACGCGCAAACTTCGAAGTTATTATATTTAATAAGATTGTTCCCATTTTCGTAACCAAAAGATTTTGTAAATTGGCGATTTTACTTTCTCTCCGTTTTCTTTTGTTTCTGAATGATTTGTGCTGCAATTGTTAGAGAAGTACATTAAGAATCGAAACTATATTGGAGACAGTTGTAAATAATGTAGAAGACGAATCTATCGATTGTGTGTACAGAAATAAATATTAACTCTTGTAGTCTTGGAGAATATTAAACGAGAGGGCAATGTCAGATCGACAAAAGATAATAATAATTTCACTGTAATCGAAACTGAATTAAGAAAAGATATAGAAAGAGTTTACCGACGAATTCATCCGATCGGGAGATTAATTTCGGGCATTATTGTTTTTCTTCGGTATTTTTAAGGAAGTTTTATTAAAAACTGAAAGACATTTTTGTATTAATGTTGGTAACCAGACGGATGACATTTCTAATATTGTCGTTGTTTTTAATATTGTTTGTACACCCATCTCGGGTGGTAACTCTTTTAAGCCGCCACCACATATTACGTAGTTCCGACTATATGATACTTGATCCATTTAACACTTCCATACATAAGGTCACGACTTTATCCCATAAGGGGTAGTCAGAGACTGGGCACTCACTGCAAAAACAGATGATTGCCACAATACACGTTTCACCAAAACAATGTAATGCACTCTTTGTAATAGGTGGTGAGCCCATCGCCACCATGCGCTGTTGGGTGCACAGTGCAGTTTAATTCCTTACTCGCCTTCTACGAGATCCATTATGTCGAACCTTATATTCTTATATCGAACCGCCACCACACGATCCAACGATCGTATTAAGTTTTCTTCATTCAGTTTAGGCTTGTATAAAGCTCTTATGAATGTAAAAATGTACACCGGTTCAAAAAAAAGGACCTTCTCAGAGAAGAACCAGCAAGAAACTCTGGGGTCTTTCTAAATTAATGTAATTAATAAATTACATAAAAACACAGAAACTTCGCTTTGAATTCTACTCGTTCTGCATGAATTGAAACCGCTATTGTTTTACAGTCCGTTTCAGACCGATTGTTATTGGCGTTGGCGATGTCTGTATCGGATGCGGCGTCAATGGACGATAAAGGCGCTCAAGACTTACATTACCAGCTGTGTGCACTTTTGCTCTCAGGGTTGACATTGTTGTCAAACATAACATTCAATGGATCTAAACTTGTTATTTAATGGTTTAATAATTGGATAAAATGACGAAACGAGCAAAGTGTTCACCTGATGGTAAGTGCAAAGTTTGCCCATAACAAACGCTGTGTCACCAGGAACATTTCTGTATGACACTATACTGCGCTCGTCGCCCCGAGACATCAGTTCTTAAATCTCGTATCCCCAATGATTACACTAGCTCTCGATGCCATTCAGACCGAAACCCAGGAATGTTTGCAAACTACTGCTTCACGGCAGAATAACTGGCCCTTAAGTGGTACTGACCTAGGCGGATACCTGCATAGAAATCCTACCACCAGTTTTCCTGACACCTTGACATTTAGACGCTGTTGCCAGTAACCGGTTTGGATTTTTAGGTTCCTCATATTTGATATGATATACAACATTATTGTCTTAATCAGTGTCTTTAGACACTGAAGCGATAGATTTTCAATTTCTCAGACGTTGTACGTATAAGTTCACAGAAGCCGCGACTACTAAAAAAAATCTCACTAAGTTTTGCCGCCCCCCTAAGTTATGCCGCCCTAGGATCGAATCTACTCGGCCTATAGGGAAATCCGCTGCACACACACTAGGCGCTCGCTTTAAATTTCATACTACGCTAGTGACCTGGGTTCGATTCGCGGTGCCGGCACCACTAAAATTGTTAATTGCAATTTTAAGTGCTGATTTACCACGTGCTCGGCGGTGAAAGAAAACATCGTGAGGAAACCTGCATGTCTGAGAAATAAAAATATTTCGAAGACATGTGTAGTCCACACATATTAATAATTTTATACAAATATTTTTAGCCAGTCCGCATTGGAGCAGCGTGGCGGATTCTTCCTAGCTCCAAAACCCTCTCAGAAATGAGAGGAGGCCTGTGCTCAGCAGTGGGACATTTGTAAGTTGAAACTTTACTTTTTTTACAGAACACAGAACCTTCAGCCTCCTTGTTGCTTAAATTTCTGGTTGACTCTGCAACTGGTGTGGCGTGGCACTGACCATCAGGTTAAAGACCCCTCGTCACGTATAGCCATTAATAAAAAAAATAACTTTTTTGTGTTATATTTACAATATATCTTCCACTTCTAAGTATTTTTTCTGTCATTAATAAAAAAGCTCTTCATAAGATGTAAATATACAGATTTATCGCGAAATTATTTCGTGACTGCGTATTTACGGTACGGAACGCGAGTTAATAGCCTGAAAAATGGGAGTGATGTGCCTCCGGAACAAACTAGACATGACTTCTATTAATGTAGAGCTATGCGACTTACAGATATGGCTTAGGACAATGGTAGGATTTTGTCTGACATACACAAACCTTGGTCACTTAATCAACTTGTTTTTTATAGGAAATCAATTGAAATTACTGATTATTACTTGTTAAAATATCTTATTTGGTTCTTGGTTATTCTGTGGGTAACATTATTTTGAATATTGAATCGTTGTTCGCAAATAAGAAAAACTAACTACCTAGACCGGGCGCAATCTCAATCACAAACAGGAATTGTTGTATGTTGTAAATAAATTGAACGAATTTTGTTATTTGTATAAAATATATATATATATATTTAAGTTATTCGAAATGGCCTCCTTGATTTTGAATACAGGCCTTCAACGTCCTTGCGCAGTACACACAATGTTCATGTCATGTCTATATCAGCCACTGCATGTAATTAGGGATGCTTTGAGAGACTCCAAATTCTGGTGCGGTTTAGCGCAGGCTCATTCCTCCAAATGTTGCCCTATTTAGTCATAGTTTAAGTTTAAAAATATGAATTGGCGCGTATCCGCCTCGGTGCAGCGCAATAACCGCGACTCTGTCTTCCTTTTACGTCCAATCCGTTTTTTTAAACGGAACTAAATCAATTTCTTTTTTATTTTAAGATGGCGCAAAATCAGCTCAAACATTTCTGGCCAGTATTCCAAATATAATTAAATAAGCATGTGACAGAACTTATGACCCGACAAGTTAATGCTAATGTAAATGTAGAACATTTTTCTTACTATTATTTGTTTTTTTTTATTTTATTTTATTGCATAAAGTGATGAAACGAGCAAAACGTTCACCTTATGGTAAGTGCAACGTCTGCCCTTAACAAATGCTGTGTCACCCAGAAAATTTCTATGTGACACTACACTGTGCCCATTACCCTGAGACATAAGTTCTTTAGTCTCATAATATGCCCAGTGATTACGCTAGCTCACAGTGCCCTTAAAACCGAAACACAGTAATGCTTGCACACTACTGCTTCACGGCAGAATAACTGGCCCTGGGGTGGTACCTACCTAGACGGACTCCTGCATAGGAATCCTACCACCAGTAAAAAGTGTTTAGAAAATTATAAATAACTAGCTGATGCCTGCGACTTCGTCCGCGTGGATACATGTAATTATTAGATATCCCTTGGAAACTATTTGATTTGTACCGGAGTGAAAAGTATCATAATCGTATATCCATCCCCAGGATGCAAGCTATCTCTGTGCCAAATTTCGTCAAGATCGGTTCTATTCAGCGGTTGAACCGTGAAAAGGTAACAAAAAAAAAAGTGTTTAAATGAAACTAATTTTACGGATTTTATCGCGTTTATTTTTATACTATTTATAACCCGACGTTTCGAGTGCTTTACAGCACCCATGGTCACGGGGGGACTGAGGTGACAGATGTCCTGATGTCATAGTTAACCCGGAGTACCTTCAGCTTTTAATTATTTTTTTTGTGGTCCGATCTACGCAGAAAGAGCTAACTGTGTCTTGAAGTCTTGCAGTGTTATGCTTGGTTTTTGATTTAATTTTATTTATTATTGGATCCCAAGCTGGTGGTAATACCCAACCATCTTCTCTATTGAAATTAGGATGTTTTTTGATTTCAATAGCCTCGCGAATCATCCTTGGTAGGAATCGGTGTTCTTTTGCAAGGATCTGTGGTTTATCAAATCTGATGTAATGGTTGGGATGATCCAGAACATGGTCACAGACTGCAGACTTCCTAGAACGACGATGCTTCACGTCAGCTATGTGTTCTTTTACGCGGGTTTTAATCGATCTTTTTGTTTGGCCTATGTAAGAGAGACCACATTCACAATCTAGCTTGTATACTCCTGCGTCCTGTAGAGGGATGTTACACTTGACAGATGGTAAAAACTGACTTATCTTCTTCGGCGGCTTGAAGAATGTTTTTATGGAAGCCCGCTTCAAGATATAGCCAATCTTGTCCGTGACTCCTCTGACATAAGGTAGAACAGCAGGCACACGCTCGACTGTGGCCGGTTTCACTCGGTCACTGCGACGTAGGCGCGGAACCCGAAGCTTGTTGTCGTGCAAAACTTGCTTGACATGTTGAAGCTCGGCGGCCAGGTGTTTCCTGTCACAGATTCCTCGTGCTCTCTGAAACAAGGATTTACCCACGGTAGCTAACTGTGATGGATGATGGTGAGATTCACCGTTTAAATATCTGTTAGTATGGGTCTTTTTTCTATACACAGTGTGACACAAGGTGTTATTAGGATTTCGAATTACTAAAACATCTAGAAAAGCTAATGAGTTATTTGCCTCTAACTCCATTGTAAATTGAATTTTAGAGTTTAGGGAGTTAAGGTGGTCTAGAAATGCAGTTACTTTATCTGATGGTAAAATTGTGAAAGAGTGTGAAAATGTGTAGTGTTCGCGTAAATATAAGAAATCATTATAAAAAAAAAGTGGATCAGAGAGAGTTACTTTCGCATTTATAATATTAGTGCCGTGTGGTGGCGGCTCGTTAAAAGAATACTACCACTCCATCTCATCCAATGGATCTCGTAAAAGGCGAGTAAGGAATAAAACTGCACTGTGCACCTAATAGCGCATGGTGGCTATGGGTCACCACCTATCACACCGAGTGCATTATATTGTTTTGGTGAAACGTGGATTGTGGCAGTCATCTGTTTTTGCAGTGCCCAGTCTCTGACTACCCCTTATGGGATACAGTCGTGATCTTATGTATCTATGTTATAATATTAGTATGGATAATCATCTCCACCTAGTTAATTCATGTGATAAGATCAGATATGAGCTGTCCTAACTTACCTCTGATGTGCAGTGTCAGTAACAGCGGGACTATTACAGGCAAACCAAACCCGAAAACCAACAATTTGTGTTTTTGCACAAATGTTCTGGTTCGGATTCGAAGCGAGAACCAGCGATGTGGAAGTCAGGCCCCCCGAACTCTAAATCCATACTTAGTGACGATGCAATTTATCCTAGCGAACGTTAGTCTTAGTTTTACTTAGCCCATATTATTGTTGTTTACGCAGTTTCCTTTCCTGTTTTCAGTTTTATCTTTTGTTCTGACCCTCGCTTAGCCCGTGGACAGAAGATAACGTCAAAGCGTAGAGAGTTATAGTTCAGTGTTTTAGTTAAAGTTTTAGTTTTCTTTGTTAAATATCCCGTAATATTTGTTCATGTAAAAAGTAAAGGTCTCCTGTAATTTTTATAGGGTTTGGGGTCGGGAAAATATCGCCACGCTGCTTCATTGCCGATTAGTGAATTTTCTCCGTAGTTTTCCTTCGCCGTCGCGCACGTGGAAAATCTGCAATTAAAATTACAATTAACAAATTACGCCGGTTTAGATCGAACCCAGTTCACTCGCGTACTATGACAATTTAAAACGACGAGACAAGGAAATCACCTGATGGTAAATGCAACGTCTGCCCATAAAAAACGCTGTGATACCCCGAACATTTCTGTGCACTACACTGCGCCCGACACCCTGAGATATAGAGTTCTTAAGCCTCATATGCCCAGTAATTATCATGGCTGCCCTTCATAACGAAAGACAAAAAATGTTTATGTTTATGTAGACTCGTACCAAAATGGCGGTGATGTGATTCACTACTCGTCACGTCCCGTTTCCCATCCGGCGTGTGTGGCCTCTGCCTACCCCTTATATGAGAAAAAGGCTGTATGTATGTATGTACATTCTAAAGAGAAGAAGAGGAACAATCAACGTTTCTTTACGAAAATAAATTATGAACATGGCCAGCAGTGCTTAGATGCATTATTCCGAATATCTTCTTTTGTATACAATATTTTGGTATGTGGTATACAATGCCGTGTGGTAGCGGCTTAAGAGAATCTACCACACCATCTCCTCCCGTGGGTGTCGTAAAAGTCGACAGAGCGAAAATGAAAACCAGTAGATGGGCAGCTGCATCTTCCTGAAACATTTGAATGAATAAACTGCGGTTGCCAATCCGCCTGCCAAGCGTGGAAATTATGGCGAAATCCCACCTAAATGAGAGCTACAAACTTTTGTGGCTAACTATGGAGGAGGCCTATGTTCAGCAGTGAACTAGTGATATGATGATGACGTTGATGTCGATAATTTTAATGTTTATGGTATCAACGCAAGTTGTTATATCGAACGATACAGACAAACAGTTTTGGCTACAGCTATTAATCTTTGTCATAACTTATAAGCTACGCGTCTGATTTATGTGACAGCGAAGACAATGGATTCGATCATACACTGCATTGTTGTGGTACCTACAACAGCCAACTAAGTTTTAAAGCGTTGAAGACACTATCGCTCACAAAGTTTTATAAGTTATCTTTTAATCAAACAGGAATCCGTCTAGGTAGGTACCACCCCAGGGCCAGTTATTCTGCCGTGAAGCAGTAGTGTGCAAAAATTACTGTGTTTCGGTTTGAAGGGCACTGTGAGCTAGTGTAATCACTGAGCATATTATGAGACTAAAGAACTTATGTCTCAGGGTGATGGACACTGTGTGTCCATTGTGTAATGTTTGCACACTACTGCTTCACGCCATATTGCTGTATTTCAGGTCGGTTGTGTTGTGCATGTGAAATTTATATTTGTTAAACGCACACACGTTACGGGAGAAATTCTAGTGTAGCGCATGTTAAAAAAATATACGACTATAAAAAACTACAATTCTTAAACACTCATTGTAACAGATGTCCAAACTGCGAAGAAAAGATTTACCCAATCGGAGCAACAAATGTTTGTATCGCATGTCGGAGTGTTAGCGCCAAGGCTGTCCCAAGGCGAGCGGTGAATGACCCGGTGACCCGGTTTGCCTGGATCGATCGCTGCAGCTTGCAAATGCGATCGATTCCGACCGCGGAACTTTTACGTTTCAGGGAAATCGTGCGTTTTCAACTCGCAGAGGAACATTACTGATGCACGCGGTATTTACATTATTTTAGCTGGTGGTAAGATTCTTTCGCAACAATTGGTCTAGGTCTGGCAGGGACAGTTGTTGCCGTGTAGCAGTTGTGTGCAAACATGGTTGTGTTTTCGTTTAAAGGGTACAAAATACTAGAGCAATTACTGAGAATATGAGACTCAAGAACTCGAGATGTCGAGAGAACGAGCGCAGTGTGGGGCTACACAGAAAAGTTCTGGGGGGGCACATCACTTGTTATGGGCAGCCTTTGCGCTTACCATCAGGTGAACAATTTTTACATATAGTTACTTTTTTATAAAAAATATATATATAAAGTAAAGCTACATCTGCTTAGCGGCAGTTTCCGGAAACTGTTATAAGGTGTGAAATATAATCAATTTCGTTCCGAATGTATACAAAAGCGATATAAATTTTTCCCTTGGGACATTCTGTGAATGACCGCACTGCTTTCGTCACCAAAAGACATCTTCTCTTCAGTCTCTTCAGCTCTATAATTATACTAGTTTCAGAGCACTTTAAACCGAAACAATGTAATGGTCATATACTCTGACCATTAGGCCACATGGTCGTACCACTAATACGTGGGTTTTTGCTGTAAAGTTAGAGGTTTAAGCGTTGCCTCCGAGTGTTTTCTGGCGTGTTGCTGTGAGATGTTGGTGACAGCCAGAGCTTCGGTGGGAACTTTCGTTGGAGCTTTCGTTCTGGCGTTTTACGAAATGCTATTTCCGCTTTCTATCGTATACCAGTTTCCAGGCATTTCCCACAGTTGTCTCAGACACAAACGGGATGTGATGGAATATTATGATGCAATATTACAATACGGTATTTCGTAGAGTAGTCAAGAGCTAGCAACTGTATTTATCTAAATTCCAATAGTAACTACATTTGTACGTTATTTTTTATGGATTATAAAAATGAAGTACTTAATTCTTTTAATGGATGACCTGATTACGAACTTAGGAAAACGAATGTTGCCAGGCGGCAGACACTAATGCTGTAATAACCTAGATATTTAAGTTGGGCCGGAGATTCTCGAGTCCCTGATGTGCGGTCAGAGGGTCAAGATGTAGGAGTGATTTTTTTCCAATTATAGTTTCTACACTTCGCTTTATTTTAAACGTATCATTAATTTTAAATGCTGGTCTGAAAATATTAAAAAAAAATTTGTGGTAAGAAAGCCGTTTAAGGAATCGGGCCAGACTGACATACGTCACAATGGCACTGTGCCTAACAGTGGAGTCAAATTTTTATGGTTTTGGTGTTAAGTAAGATGGTAAAGGAGAGGAAGTTAATTTAATGATTTCTTATATTTACGCGAACACTACACATTTAAATGAAACTAATTTTACGGATTTTATCGCGTTTATTTTTATACTATTTATAACCCGACGTTTCGAGTGCTTTACAGCACCCATGGTCACGGGGGGACTGAGGTGACAGATGTCCTGATGTCATAGTTAACCCGGAGTACCTTCAGCTTTTAATTATTTTTTTTTGTGGTCCGATCTACGCAGAAAGAGCTAACTGTGTCTTGAAGTCTTGCAGTGGTATGCTTGGTTTTTGACTTAATTTTATTAATTATAGGATCCCAAGCTGGTGGTAATACCCAACCATCTTCTCTATTAAAATTAGGATGTTTTTTAATTTCAATAGCCTCGCGAATCATCCTTGGTAGGAATCGGTGTTCTTTTGCGAGGATTTGTGCTTTATCAAATCTGATGTAATGGTTGGGATGATCCAGAACATGGTCACAGACTGCAGACTTCCTGGGGCGGCGATGCTTCACATCAGCTATATGTTCTTTTACGCGGGTTTTTACTGATCTTTTTGTTTGCCCTATGTAAGAGAGACCACATTCACAATCCAGCTTGTATACTCCTGCATCTTGTAGAGGGATGTTACACTTGACAGATGGTAAAAATTGACTTATCTTCTTCGGCGGCTTGAAAAATGTTTTTATGGAAGCCCGCTTCAAGATATAGCCAATCTTGTCCGTGACTCCTCTGACATATGGTAGGACTGCAGGTACACGCTCGACTGTGGCCGACTTCACTCGGTCACTGCGACGAAGGCGCGGAACCCGAAGCTTGTTGTCTTGCAAAACTTGCTTGACATGCTGAAGCTCGGCGGCCAGGTGTTTACTGTCACAGATCCCTTGTGCTCTCTGAAACAAAGATTTGCCCACGGTAGCTAACTGTGAAGGATGGTGGTGAGATTCACCGTTTAAATACCTGTTGGTATGGGTCTTTTTCCTATACACAGTGTGACTCAAGGTGTTATTAGGATTTCTAATTACTAAAACATCTAGAAAAGCTAAAGAGTTATTTGTCTCTAACTCCATTGTAAATTGTATTTTAGGATTAATGGAGTTAAGGTGGTCTAAAAATGCAGTGACTTTATTAGAAGGTAGAATTGTGAAAGTATCATCTACATACCGCTTGTAGAACCTTGGTTTTACTGGAGAAGTACGGAGGGCTTTCTCCTCAAAGTCTTCATGAAAATGTCAGCAACAATGGGAGATACCGGGGAGCCCATCGCCACACCATCTACTTGCCGGTAGTATTGTTCCTTCCACAATAGATAGCCAGATGTTAGGCAATGTCTCAGTAATTCTGCATGTTCTAATGGCATGTTGTTCTCTGTTAGCTTCCTAGTCACAATTGAGATGCAGTCTTCAACAGGTAGACATGTAAATAACGACTGAACATCAAAACTGACCATAGTTTCATTGTCAGTAAGATGTAGGTCTTTTATCTCACTGACAAAATGGTAGGAATCCTTTGTATGTGCTCTTGTATGTCCTCTTAGTGGGGAGAGTATTTTAGCCACATGTTGAGCCAATCTGTAAGTTGGTGAATCGATCTGACTCACTATTGGACGTAGCGGAGCATTGAGTTTGTGTATTTTGGGTAACCCATACAACTTTGGTGGTTTGGCACAGGAAGGTATTATCGAATTTACGTCTAGATTTAATTTCTCGGCGTGTTTCTTTATTAGATCGCTAGTTGTTTTGAGCGTGTTTGTAGTTGGGTCTGTTTTGACCTTTTTATAGGTGTTAACGTCCGACAAAAGTTCTTGAATTTTAAAATTATAATCCGACGTATCCATTACCACCGTAGCGTTTCCTTTATCTGCGCGGAGAATCGTGAGTTCGGGTCTGTTTCGTAAGTTATTTAAAGCTTTTAATTCGTCTTTGGGAAGATTCAGTTTTGGCACAGAACTTCGACGTAACATAGACGAGATGTCTTGACGTATGGCCTCCAAATCTTCTTTACCAATATTATTTTTATACAGACAATCCTCAACACTACAAATAATTTCTTCGTACGGGATTCTTCGCGGTGTTATTGCGAAATTCATACCTTTCGATAATACTTTTAATGTTGATTCATCCAGTGTTTGTTTTGACAGATTATAGACCGCGCGTAATCTATGATCTTTGTCTTTACTCAACGGTCGCGTTCCGTTCATTCGTTGAGATTGAAGTTTGACATTTAATTTGGCCGTTAACTTTTGATATTTTTCTATGTGTTTATTTTTGCATTCATTATATTTAGCTGTTTCACGCTTATTTAAGGTTTCGATGCAATTATTAAAATCAAATGTCGTTAAAATTGTTTTTAGTTCACTGGATGAATTGTCTATGGCTGTATTTATTGTATGTAGATCGGTACGGTTTTGCTGAATCACCGTTCGTAACAACTTTTTACTTGCCCGATTTAAGATCTTAGCGCTTCCTCGAATGTCCTTTTTAGCTGATATTTTGACACACGTAGGAATGAGATTATGGTCTCTGCATCTCTTCAAGAAATTTAAAGATGTTATAAATCTTGCGCGCTTGGTCTTGAGATCTTCTAACCGGCGAATTTTGTTTGCGATTTCCAGTCCGTACTGGTTCACATAATGATTTCTTATATTTACGCGAACACTACACATTTAAATGAAACTAATTTTACGGATTTTATCGCGTTTATTTTTATACTATTTATAACCCGACGTTTCGAGTGCTTTACAGCACCCATGGTCACGGGGGGACTGAGGTGACAGATGTCCTGATGTCATAGTTAACCCGGAGTACCTTCAGCTTTTAATTATTTTTTTGTGGTCCGATCTACGCAGAAAGAGCTAACTGTGTCTTGAAGTCTTGCAGTGGTATGCTTGGTTTTTGACTTAATTCTGGATCAGAACCAGAACATGGTCATCATCCTAACCATTACATCAGATTTGATAAACCACAAATCCTCGCAAAAGAACACCGATTCCTACCAAGGATGATTCGCGAGGCTATTGAAATTAAAAAACATCCTAATTTTAATAGAGAAGATGGTTGGGTATTACCACCAGCTTGGGATCCTATAATTAATAAAATTAAGTCAAAAACCAAGCATACCACTGCAAGACTTCAAGACACAGTTAGCTCTTTCTGCGTAGATCGGACCACAAAAAAATAATTAAAAGCTGAAGGTACTCCGGGTTAACTATGACATCAGGACATCTGTCACCTCAGTCCCCCCGTGACCATGGGTGCTGTAAAGCACTCGAAACGTCGGGTTATAAATAGTATAAAAATAAACGCGATAAAATCCGTAAAATTAGTTTCATTTAAATGTGTAGTGTTCGCGTAAATATAAGAAATCATTATGTGAACCAGTACGGACTGGAAATCGCAAACAAAATTCGCCGGTTAGAAGATCTCAAGACCAAGCGCGCAAGATTTATAACATCTTTAAATTTCTTGAAGAGATGCAGAGACCATAATCTCATTCCTACGTGTGTCAAAATATCAGCTAAAAAGGACATTCGAGGAAGCGCTAAGATCTTAAATCGGGCAAGTAAAAAGTTGTTACGAACGGTGATTCAGCAAAACCGTACCGATCTACATACAATAAATACAGCCATAGACAATTCATCCAGTGAACTAAAAACAATTTTAACGACATTTGATTTTAATAATTGCATCGAAACCTTAAATAAGCGTGAAACAGCTAAATATAATGAATGCAAAAATAAACACATAGAAAAATATCAAAAGTTAACGGCCAAATTAAATGTCAAACTTCAATCTCAACGAATGAACGGAACGCGACCGTTGAGTAAAGACAAAGATCATAGATTACGCGCGGTCTATAATCTGTCAAAACAAACACTGGATGAATCAACATTAAAAGTATTATCGAAAGGTATGAATTTCGCAATAACACCGCGAAGAATCCCGTACGAAGAAATTATTTGTAGTGTTGAGGATTGTCTGTATAAAAATAATATTGGTAAAGAAGATTTGGAGGCCATACGTCAAGACATCTCGTCTATGTTACGTCGAAGTTCTGTGCCAAAACTGAATCTTCCCAAAGACGAATTAAAAGCTTTAAATAACTTACGAAACAGACCCGAACTCACGATTCTCCGCGCAGATAAAGGAAACGCTACGGTGGTAATGGATACGTCGGATTATAATTTTAAAATTCAAGAACTTTTGTCGGACGTTAACACCTATAAAAAGGTCAAAACAGACCCAACTACAAACACGCTCAAAACAACTAGCGATCTAATAAAGAAACACGCCGAGAAATTAAATCTAGACGTAAATTCGATAATACCTTCCTGTGCCAAACCACCAAAGTTGTATGGGTTACCCAAAATACACAAACTCAATGCTCCGCTACGTCCAATAGTGAGTCAGATCGATTCACCAACTTACAGATTGGCTCAACATGTGGCTAAAATACTCTCCCCACTAAGAGGACATACAAGAGCACATACAAAGGATTCCTACCATTTTGTCAGTGAGATAAAAGACCTACATCTTACTGACAATGAAACTATGGTCAGTTTTGATGTTCAGTCGTTATTTACATGTCTACCTGTTGAAGACTGCATCTCAATTGTGACTAGGAAGCTAACAGAGAACAACATGCCATTAGAACATGCAGAATTACTGAGACATTGCCTAACATCTGGCTATCTATTGTGGAAGGAACAATACTACCGGCAAGTAGATGGTGTGGCGATGGGCTCCCCGGTATCTCCCATTGTTGCTGACATTTTCATGGAAGACTTTGAGGAGAAAGCCCTCCGTACTTCTCCAGTAAAACCAAGGTTCTACAAGCGGTATGTAGATGATACTTTCACAATTCTACCTTCTAATAAAGTCACTGCATTTTTAGACCACCTTAACTCCATTAATCCTAAAATACAATTTACAATGGAGTTAGAGACAAATAACTCTTTAGCTTTTCTAGATGTTTTAGTAATTAGAAATCCTAATAACACCTTGAGTCACACTGTGTATAGGAAAAAGACCCATACCAACAGGTATTTAAACGGTGAATCTCACCACCATCCTTCACAGTTAGCTACCGTGGGCAAATCTTTGTTTCAGAGAGCACAAGGGATCTGTGACAGTAAACACCTGGCCGCCGAGCTTCAGCATGTCAAGCAAGTTTTGCAAGACAACAAGCTTCGGGTTCCGCGCCTTCGTCGCAGTGACCGAGTGAAGCCGGCCACAGTCGAGCGTGTACCTGCAGTCCTACCATATGTCAGAGGAGTCACGGACAAGATTGGCTATATCTTGAAGCGGGCTTCCATAAAAACATTTTTCAAGCCGCCGAAGAAGATAAGTCAATTTTTACCATCTGTCAAGTGTAACATCCCTCTACAAGATGCAGGAGTATACAAGCTGGATTGTGAATGTGGTCTCTCTTACATAGGGCAAACAAAAAGATCAGTAAAAACCCGCGTAAAAGAACATATAGCTGATGTGAAGCATCGCCGCCCCAGGAAGTCTGCAGTCTGTGACCATGTTCTGGATCATCCCAACCATTACATCAGATTTGATAAACCACAAATCCTCGCAAAAGAACACCGATTCCTACCAAGGATGATTCGCGAGGCTATTGAAATTAAAAAACATCCTAATTTTAATAGAGAAGATGGTTGGGTATTACCACCAGCTTGGGATCCTATAATTAATAAAATTAAGTCAAAAACCAAGCATACCACTGCAAGACTTCAAGACACAGTTAGCTCTTTCTGCGTAGATCGGACCACAAAAAAATAATTAAAAGCTGAAGGTACTCCGGGTTAACTATGACATCAGGACATCTGTCACCTCAGTCCCCCCGTGACCATGGGTGCTGTAAAGCACTCGAAACGTCGGGTTATAAATAGTATAAAAATAAACGCGATAAAATCCGTAAAATTAGTTTCATTTAAATGTGTAGTGTTCGCGTAAATATAAGAAATCATTATGTGAACCAGTACGGACTGGAAATCGCAAACAAAATTCGCCGGTTAGAAGATCTCAAGACCAAGCGCGCAAGATTTATAACATCTTTAAATTTCTTGAAGAGATGCAGAGACCATAATCTCATTCCTACGTGTGTCAAAATATCAGCTAAAAAGGACATTCGAGGAAGCGCTAAGATCTTAAATCAGGCAAGTAAAAAGTTGTTACGAACGGTGATTCAGCAAAACCGTACCGATCTACATACAATAAATACAGCCATAGACAATTCATCCAGTGAACTAAAAACAATTTTAACGACATTTGATTTTAATAATTGCATCGAAACCTTAAATAAGCGTGAAACAGCTAAATATAATGAATGCAAAAATAAACACATAGAAAAATATCAAAAGTTAACGGCCAAATTAAATGTCAAACTTCAATCTCAACGAATGAACGGAACGCGACCGTTGAGTAAAGACAAAGATCATAGATTACGCGCGGTCTATAATCTGTCAAAACAAACACTGGATGAATCAACATTAAAAGTATTATCGAAAGGTATGAATTTCGCAATAACACCGCGAAGAATCCCGTACGAAGAAATTATTTGTAGTGTTGAGGATTGTCTGTATAAAAATAATATTGGTAAAGAAGATTTGGAGGCCATACGTCAAGACATCTCGTCTATGTTACGTCGAAGTTCTGTGCCAAAACTGAATCTTCCCAAAGACGAATTAAAAGCTTTAAATAACTTACGAAACAGACCCGAACTCACGATTCTCCGCGCAGATAAAGGAAACGCTACGGTGGTAATGGATACGTCGGATTATAATTTTAAAATTCAAGAACTTTTGTCGGACGTTAACACCTATAAAAAGGTCAAAACAGACCCAACTACAAACACGCTCAAAACAACTAGCGATCTAATAAAGAAACACGCCGAGAAATTAAATCTAGACGTAAATTCGATAATACCTTCCTGTGCCAAACCACCAAAGTTGTATGGGTTACCCAAAATACACAAACTCAATGCTCCGCTACGTCCAATAGTGAGTCAGATCGATTCACCAACTTACAGATTGGCTCAACATGTGGCTAAAATACTCTCCCCACTAAGAGGACATACAAGAGCACATACAAAGGATTCCTACCATTTTGTCAGTGAGATAAAAGACCTACATCTTACTGACAATGAAACTATGGTCAGTTTTGATGTTCAGTCGTTATTTACATGTCTACCTGTTGAAGACTGCATCTCAATTGTGACTAGGAAGCTAACAGAGAACAACATGCCATTAGAACATGCAGAATTACTGAGACATTGCCTAACATCTGGCTATCTATTGTGGAAGGAACAATACTACCGGCAAGTAGATGGTGTGGCGATGGGCTCCCCGGTATCTCCCATTGTTGCTGACATTTTCATGGAAGACTTTGAGGAGAAAGCCCTCCGTACTTCTCCAGTAAAACCAAGGTTCTACAAGCGGTATGTAGATGATACTTTCACAATTCTACCTTCTAATAAAGTCACTGCATTTTTAGACCACCTTAACTCCATTAATCCTAAAATACAATTTACAATGGAGTTAGAGACAAATAACTCTTTAGCTTTTCTAGATGTTTTAGTAATTAGAAATCCTAATAACACCTTGAGTCACACTGTGTATAGGAAAAAGACCCATACCAACAGGTATTTAAACGGTGAATCTCACCACCATCCTTCACAGTTAGCTACCGTGGGCAAATCTTTGTTTCAGAGAGCACAAGGGATCTGTGACAGTAAACACCTGGCCGCCGAGCTTCAGCATGTCAAGCAAGTTTTGCAAGACAACAAGCTTCGGGTTCCGCGCCTTCGTCGCAGTGACCGAGTGAAGCCGGCCACAGTCGAGCGTGTACCTGCAGTCCTACCATATGTCAGAGGAGTCACGGACAAGATTGGCTATATCTTGAAGCGGGCTTCCATAAAAACATTTTTCAAGCCGCCGAAGAAGATAAGTCAATTTTTACCATCTGTCAAGTGTAACATCCCTCTACAAGATGCAGGAGTATACAAGCTGGATTGTGAATGTGGTCTCTCTTACATAGGGCAAACAAAAAGATCAGTAAAAACCCGCGTAAAAGAACATATAGCTGATGTGAAGCATCGCCGCCCCAGGAAGTCTGCAGTCTGTGACCATGTTCTGGATCATCCCAACCATTACATCAGATTTGATAAAGCCACAAATCCTCGCAAAAGAACACCGATTCCTACCAAGGATGATTCGCGAGGCTATTGAAATTAAAAAACATCCTAATTTTAATAGAGAAGATGGTTGGGTATTACCACCAGCTTGGGATCCTATAATTAATAAAATTAAGTCAAAAACCAAGCATACCACTGCAAGACTTCAAGACACAGTTAGCTCTTTCTGCGTAGATCGGACCACAAAAAAAAAATAATTAAAAGCTGAAGGTACTCCGGGTTAACTATGACATCAGGACATCTGTCACCTCAGTCCCCCGTGACCATGGGTGCTGTAAAGCACTCGAAACGTCGGGTTATAAATAGTATAAAAATAAACGCGATAAAATCCGTAAAATTAGTTTCATTTAAATAGGAAGTTAATTTGCTAAGATCCGCATGCAAAATGGAAAAAGGTGCGTATTACCTAGTTTTGAAGAGCACCGCCCGCCCTCCCTCAACAGAGTGCACAAGAAAACCAATACCGCCACCGGGAGCCGCCACCAGATACCCACCACCACTACAACATTACAGTACACTACAGTTTTGAGTTAAAACACGTGTCGTGTTCTCGACTTCAGTGGTGTGTATTGCCTAGTCTAGTGGCATATGAGGCTTAAGAACTTATGTCTCGGGGTGATGGGAACAGTGTGGTGTCACACGGAGGTTATCTGGGTGACACAGCATTTGTTTTGGGCAGACGTTGCACTTATCATCAGGTGAACGTTTTGCTCGTTTTATCACTTCATACAATAAAATAAATCTGAACTCAATAATACTTACTTAATAATTACTTAAAGAAAAAGTAACAGCCTATGAATGTTCCACTGCTGAGAACAGGCCCCATTTCCGAGAGGGTCTTAGAGTCGGGAAGAGTCCGCCGCTGCTCCAATGCGTATTGGAGGACTTTATATGTCGTACGGGCAGACGTTGCGCTTACCATCAGGTGGGTGTGTTTGCACGTTCCGTCACTCTATCCAATAAGAAGTTGGCTAGATTCTGGATTTGTCTACTTCGTAAGGCGATAAAGTACCAGATAGCGATAGAAATAAGAAAAACTTTATTTAAGGAGAGAAAGGTTTATACATACATAATGGATTTCCGCAAAGTAATGCCCGATTCTATTACATACATACATACATAAGATCAGGACTGTATCCCATAAGGGGTAGTCAGAGACTGGGCACTCAATGCAAAAACAGATGACTGCCACAATCCACGTTTCACCAAAACAATATAATGCACTTGGCGTGATAGGTGGTGAGCCCATCGCCATCATGCGCTGTTGGGTGCACAGTGCAGTTTAATTCCTTACTCGCCTTTTACGAGATCCATTAGATGAGATGGAGTGGTAGTATTCTCTTATTATATATTAGAACTGACTTTATCATCACAAACAAACAAAAGCAACACAAATCGATATCTTAATAATTGAATGCGGTAAATGTCAACAGTTATAATAACGATGGCAAAATCTGAAAGATATCAACGTCGAGCTTGTTACAGGGAAATTGGCGCGGGAAGACAACGGGGAATATATTATTTTAATATTTGAAATGTAAGCGATCTTGTTGGAAAGTAGGTCGGTTTCGCGCATGTGTGCCGACCCTACTTATACAGAGAACCAGAGGCAATCGTTCTCGTGGAATCGCGTTTGAATTGGCATATATTGACTTTTATTTGCTTACGCTACTTTAGTCAACAATGATGTTATATTGTTATTTATTAGAAGTAAGTCATGAGACGAGCAAAACGTTCACTTGATGGCAAGTGTGACGTCTGCCCGTAACAGATGCTGTGTCACCCAGAACATTTCTGTGTAGCATATTACAGCGCTCGTTACACTAAGGTATCAGTCCTTCGCCCAGTAATTACACTAATTACACTTTCTTTCAGTGCCCTTCAAATCGAAACACAGTAATGTTTGCACACTACTGCTTGACGGCAGACGTGGCGTGGCAAACTACCTACACAGATAACTACCTACCTACGCATAGGAATTCTAGCACCGGTAGTACCACCAGCACTGGTGGTAGGATTCCTATGCAGGAATCCGTCTAAGTAGCTACCACCCCAGGGCCAGTTATTCTGCCGTGAAGCAGTAGTGTGTAGACATTACTCCTTTTCGATTTGAAGGGCACTGATAACTAGCATAATCACTGGGCATATGAGACTTAATCATGTCTCAGAGTAACCGGCGCTGTGTGGTGTACACAGAAATGTTCTGGGAGACACTGCATTTGCTATGGGCAGACGTTAAGCTTACCATCAGGTGAACAATAAAAAATAAATAAAAAAAATTTTAGTACTTGAACCAATATTAATTTTAGGAAGTAGAATACGTGGTAGGCATTTAGATTAGATTTTTATTAGAAACTAGTTGGAGCCCGCGACTTACGCGATTTATTTATTTTTTAATTGCGTGGGAACTGTTTGATTTTCGTGGATAGAAATTTTGTCAGGATAGGTTCAGCGGTTCAGTCGTGAAAAGGTAACAAATAGACAGAGGGACAGATAGAGTTTCTATCGCATTTGTAATAATAGTATGAATAGTGTGGATTCAAAAATTGCAGACAATATGACTACTCTCTGGTAGAGTATTTAAAACAGTAGGGGTCTATAAATAATAATCAATATATTATTGTAGTCCGCTCCAAGAGCTGTTCGGCGGCGGTTATTGTCATAAAATACTTAACCAAGTTATTTATGGGCCGTAGAGGCCTGGTGCCAGCCTTAAATTTTATAATACGGGAGTGACCGGGTTAGATTCCCGCTGCCGGCATCACTAAAATTGTTAATTCTTATTTTAAGTGTTGGCAAACCACGTGCTCGCCGTTAAATGGAAACATGGATGTCATACATACATTTAGTTATATACAACTCCTTATACAACTTAGTATAGGTATTTGAAATACTGGAAATTATCAAAATCACTAAGCAATGGAAATAAGCTCGAAGTTTCTCTGGGAGAGGTCTTAAAGAAAACAAAATTGTATGCGGTTCACATTCGATGGAAGTGAAACCTTCAGAAAATCTGAATTCGAGAAAATAAGATGAATGCAGAGTATCTTATTATAATAATGTTAGCAGGTTTAAAAATGTACAGAAAACTGTTTACATTTTCATCATCATCATCATCATCATTTCAGCCTACCATAGTCCACTGTTGAACATAGGCCTCCCCCATAGATTGCCACAAGACACGGTCCTGAGCCACCTGCATCCATCGACTTCCTGCAAAACCGTGTAGGTCGTCGCTCCATCTAGTGGGGGGTCGCCCTACACTGCGTTTGCCGGTACGAGGTTGCCACTCGAGAACCTTTCTTCCCCAACGGTTATCGGTTCTCCGAGCTATATGGCCGGCCCATTGCCACTTCAGCTTGCTAATCCTTAGGGCTATGTCGGTTACTCTAGTTCTGCTGCGGATAACATCGTTACGGATTTTATCTCGCAGAGAAACTCCGAGCATAGCCCTTTCCATAGCTCGCTGAGCGATTCTGAGCTTCCTCATGCGGCCTGCAGTGAAGGACCACGTCTCGGTTCCATATGTTATCACTGGCAACACGCACTGGTTGTACACTTTTGTTTTGAGGGATTGCGGTATACTCGACGAGAAGATGTGACGCAGTTTCCCGAACGCTGCCCAGCCGAGTTGGATCCGTCGATTGACCTCTTGGTCGAAGTTGGACCTACCTAGTCGGACAATCTGTCCTAGGTATACATATTCGTCAACAACTTCGATCGTAGTGTTCCCAACAATAACCGGTATAGGTGTGACATGGACGTTAGACATGATCTTCGTCTTGTCCATGTTCATCTTAAGACCTACCCGTTGGGAGACACTATTGAGGTCATTGAGCATAGCGCTAAGGTGCTCCAGCGATTCTGCCATTATGACTATGTCGTCGGCAAATCGAAGGTGAGTGATGTATTCGCCATTGATGTTGATACCGTATCCTTTCCAGTCCAGTAGCTTGAAAACATTTTCCAATGCAGCGGTGAAGAGTTTCGGGGATATTACATCACCCTGTCTTACACCTTTCTGCAATTGGATCGGTTTCGTACTCTGGTTCTGTACTCGGATAGCCATCGTAGCATTGGTATACAAGCACTGCAACGCATCGATATACCGACAGTCAATTCGGCACCGCTGAAGCGACTCTAGCACCGCCCAAATTTCGACGGAATCGAAGGCTTTCTCATAGTCCACATACGCCAGACATAGCGGAAGATTGTACTCTTCGGTCTTTTGTACAATCTGGCGAAGGGTATGTATGTGGTCTATGGTACTATAGCCTTTTCGGAATCCGGCTTGTTCGGGAGGCTGGAAGTCATCAAGTCTGCTTGCGAGACGATTCGTTATGACTCTCGAAAACAGCACGTAGACGCGGCTTAGAAGCGATATCGGTCTATAGTTCTTCAAGAGGGCGTTATCGCCCTTCTTGAAGAACAGGACAACCACGCTTCTACTCCACGCTTCCGGCGTAGCGCCGCCCCGGATGACGGAATTAAAGAGCTTCTGAAGGACTACTAGTATCGGCTTTCCACCCGCTTTCAGAAGCTCTGCTGTGATTCCATCTTCACCCGGCGCTTTGCCATTCTTAAGCTGTTTGAGAGCCATACTAATCTCGCTCAGACTGACGTCCGGGATATCATCGGAATAGTGTCGGACGAGACTTGCTCTTGGGTCGTTACTCACACTAGTGTGTGGCTCCAACGACGATGTGTACAGCTGTCCATAAAATCTCTCGATCTCACTCAAAATCTCTGCTCCAGCGGAAATGACGCCACCGCTTTCGGTCCTCAACTTAGTCAGTTGGCTCTTTCCGGCAGACAGATCCCTGGCAAAAACCTTGGAGCCTTGGTTTCGCTCTATCGCTTCCTCAATACGAGCTGTATTGAAGTTGCGAAGGTCTCGCCGCATACATTTGGAGATCTGTCTGTTCAGTTGCCGATATGCTGACGCATCAGTTGAGGACCGTAGCCTCATTTCTCGCCTAGCCTCCATGAGATTAAGAGTGTGGTCGGCGAGTTTCTGGATCTTTTTTGTGCGGTGGGTCTTGCAAAACTTTGCCCCCACCGCATGGACAGTTTCCACGAGCCTCTCGTTCATATCATCCACTGTAACGCAATCTTCCAGGCACTGAAAACGATTTTGCAACTCGAGCTGGAAGCTTTCGGGGTTTTGGATAAGGGCACGAGATGGACCTAATGGAGTTTACATTTTATTCTATATATATTACATTAATGGTGCTAGGATTCCTATGCAGGAGTCCGTCTAGGTAGGTACCACCCCAGGGTGGTAATAATTCTGCCGTGAAGCGGTAGTGTGCAAACATTACTGTGTTTCGGTCTTAAGGGTACTGAGAGCTAGTGTACTGGCATTTGAGACTTAAGGACTTATTTCTCAGGGTGACGGGTGCAGTGTGTTGTTACACAGAAATGTTTTGGGTGACACAGCGACACAACGTCACAACGATTCTAATGAATTTCTTATATTTACGTGAACACATATTGCTGACGTGAAGCATCGTCGCTCCAGGAAGTCTGCAGTCTGTGACCATGTTCTGGATCAACCCAACCATTACATCAGATTTGATAAACCACAAATCCTCGCAAAAGAACACCGATTCAATCCAAGGAATTTCGCGAGGCTATTGAAATTAAAATACATCCTAATTTTAATAGAGAAGATGGTTGGGTACTACCACCAGCTTGGGATCCTGTAATCAATAAAATTAAATCAAAAACCAAGCATACCACAGCAAGACTTCAAGATATAGTTAGCTCTTTCTACGTAGATCGGACCAAAAATAATAAATAAAAAGCTGAATGTACTCCGGGTTAACTATGACAACTGGACATCTGTCACCTCAGTTCTCCCGTGACAATGGGTGCTGTAAAGCACTCGAAACGTCGGATTATAAACAGTCAAATTAAACGCGATAAAATCCGTAAATTAGTTTCATTTAGATTCTAAAGAAGTTTTCGTTTAAAAAATCTGCTGAAGAACTAAAGTCACTGTAAACTGTCCATGAATAATATCATGTGTTAACTGAATTTATCTTTAAATTCTAAAGTGAAATCCTAATTCAAACAATTGCGGTTCGTCCTCCAGCTAGATGGAGCGACTGTTCTCAGTGATATATAGGATGCGTGTATGAAGCCGATACCTTCGGTGCGTAAAGTCCATTTGAAATTAATTAAAAGATCTGGTTTTAGGCGCATCACAACTCGAATGTTACCAATCTACATGGATTTATCTGTAAGAAAAAAATTCCTTATCGATTGTCATAAAACTTAAAGGGAAATTTGAATTTAGAATGATCATATTGATAGTAGTCGTTTTGTTCGTTAAAGACTTTGTTAATGGCCTGGCCTCCCAGCAACATCTTCAGATCGTAATCGAACAATTCACTTTTGTTTAACCTTAATTGGATAATTACTCCATTGCTATGCGATGCGAGTTTTTGGAATAAGCTCATCCATGATCGAGAAAGTGTCCGCAACATTGCTGTTAAATATTTTATTCAAGATGTCACCTTGACCTCAAATGTCAAAGATAATGTACGTCAAAAAAATTATTAAATTAAATCAATCTCTTTTTTCGAGTGGTCACTTAATTAAAAAGAAAATTCGGTTGTCTCGATCGACGCTGATGTTATTCTCTTTTTACGATTTTTTTAACTAGTTAGTTAAGCCATTAGATTAATTTGGATTTTGCTTGGAAGAGATTTTTGAAGATTTTGAGATTTACCAATTAAGAATTCTACGGTTATGCTAGTCTAAGATTAACTTTAAGGTATCTTATAATTAATAAAAATGCTATTTTATATTAAAACTATCTACCAAATAATTGGTTTTCTTCAACAGTCTTCTGTAGTCCATTGCTGGCTATATTATTAAGATGAGTAAAATAAGTAAAAAAAAAGTAAAGTTTGAGCCTGTAAATGTCCCACTGCTGAGCACGGGCCTCCTCTTATTTCTGAGAGGGTTTTTGGAGCTAGGAAGAATCCGCCACGCTGCTCCAATGCGGGTTGGCGAACTGCACATGTATTCGAAATATTTTTTATTTCTCGTACATGCAGGTTTCGTCACGATGTTTTCCTTCACCGCCGAGCACGTGGTAAATCAGCATTTAAAATTGCAATTAATAATTTTAGTGGTGCCGCCACCGGGACCCAAGTCACTCGCGTTTTTTGAAATTTAAAGCGAGCGCCTTGCCCCTGAGCCGCCACGACTCTATAGAATAAGTAAGACGTTTATTAATCTACATATTTTGCTTCAAATACTCAGATTTTTTTAATTGGATCAAGTGATGAAACGAGCTAAACTTTCACCTGATGGTAAGTGCAACGTCTGCCCATTGCAAATGCTGTGTCACACAGAAATGTTCTGGGTGACACAGCATTGTGCACCAGCAACACTGCGCCCGTCACCCAGGGACATTAGTTTGCACACTACCTTTTTACGGCAGAACAACTGGCCCTGCGGTGGTACTTACCTGGACGGATTCCTTAAAGATATTTTGCCACCGTTCACAGCTTGCTGGTCCACAGAGCTAGGGCGGTTACCCATTCTTACTTCACATATCGTCATCACAGATTATATCTCGCTGAGAAACACCGAGTATATCCCTTTATAAAGCCACCCTGAGGACTTTTAGCTTACTCATACCTCCAGTGAAGGACTGCGTCTTAGTTCCATAAGTCATTACTGGCAACACGCACGCGTAAATGGACTAGAGGGTTGGACTTAAATGAATATAAGGCCTTGAAAGGCGAATCCAATATTTACATATTGACCTGTAAACGTTAATGCTCGCATAAAACCCTAAAACAAATAATTTGCACTTTTGCACAAATGTTGGCTCCATCGTGGTCTCGAACCCGGGACTTGCAGCGTAGATATCAGGTACTCTAACCACCGGGCCACGCGGTCATCAATGCCACGTCAAAAATGTTCAGAAACATATATCCTTACCTAATATTACCTTAACCTTGTTGTAAGGATTTATGTTTCGTTAAAATTTATTGCCCACGTTGATTTACTGTAGTGGGCCCTGTTCCGGCAGGTGATTTTATAGTTGCACGTGAAATACGCGACTACGGCTGGGGACGAGACATTTTACAACACTTTATTTGAGGGGGTTATATAGCGAGGGAGATGTTGGCGAGAAAGAGAGATTCCTCAGACATGCATGATAAATAAAGCGACCATACGTCAGTGAGCGGGACAGTCCCGCTTTTAACCTATGTGTCCCATCAGCAGCATCATCATTTCAGCATATCCTGCTGCTGGGGTTTCCCTACACTGCGTTTGCGGTAAGAGTCGGTATGTGTCCCGCTGTCTCCAAAATGCGTAAAAATGTCCCGCTTCGACGAAACAAAAGTGTAACATCAACAATTTATGCAAACAGTTCCATTTAAACTAAACTTGATATTTTAAATAAAATTTGCTCAACCGAAAAATAAATCCAGGTTACACAAGATTAGTTCTCATTTTCATTTTTGATCATAAATCATTTCATAACTATATTATAAACATTTGGCGGATGATACATAAATATAAGAAAAAAGCAACCTGTCAAATAGGATGGTCTGTTCTGGGGAGGACGTATCAACCAGTGTAATCATTAGATGTTGCATATTTTTTCAATTTTATTTCAATTTATCTGGTGGTAGGATTCCTATACAGGAATCCGTTTAGGCAGGTACGAGTACCACCCCAGGGCCAGTTATTCTGCCGTGAAGCAGTAATGTGAAACATTACTGTGTTTCGGTTTGAAGGGCACTGAGAGCTAGCGTAATCACTGGGCATATGAGACTTAAGAAGGCGCAGTGTGGGTGTCACACGGAAATGACACAAGGGCACTGATAGCTAGTGCAATCACTGGGTACTCGATATGAGACTTTAGAACGAGCCATTCGGCGTAGTCGTCTCTTACTCTGATTCCCTTTTTTTCTATACAAATAAATAAAATTGAAGTGTCTGTTTGAAACGACAAAATAACAGCTTTTTACTCAATTCTTAAATTTATTAAAATCATTGTCTGTCTGTCCGTCTGTCTGACGGTCTGTTCGTTCCTGCTAATCACTGAAACGGCTGGACCGATTTTGACGAGACTTTCACTGGCAGATAGCTGATTTTATAGCGGGTAACTTAGCCTACTTTAATTTTAGAAAGAAAATTACAAAAAAAGTAAAGTTTCAGCCTATAAATGTTCCACTGCTGAGCACAGGCCTCCTCTCATTTCTGAGAGGGTTTTGGAGCAAGAAAAAATCCGCCACGCTGCTCCAATGCGGGTTGGCGGACAATATTTTTTATTTCTCAGACATGCAGGTTTCCTCACGATGTTTTCCTTCACCGCCGAGCACGTGGTAAGATCAGCACTTAAAATTTCAATTAACAATTTTGGTGGTGCCGGCACCGGGAATCGAACCCAGGTCACTCGCGTACTATGAAATTTAAAGCAGTCGCCTAGCCCCTGAGCTACCACGGCTTGTTTATTCGTATATAATTATTTATTCGAATTTAATAGACTGTCAACGTCTTTGGAAATTTACCTATTCTGTACCAATGCACAGTCTGTAAAACTATGTTGGTGTAAAACATGACTTTAAAAAAAACCAAACCAAATCGGTAATGTAGTTTTAATACAGTTATCAGTAATTTTCATTTCACTCTTATTACTTATAAGAAACATGAGCGTTTGTTATGTGTTTATTAACTTTTTATATTAGCATAAGTAATGATTTCTGTTCTCAGTGCAAAGTATCATATTTTATATGCGTAGGCTTCTAATTAGCAATATGTGTAGTCATTTTACTATTTATGAAGTTATTTGTCTGTAAGCCTTCCTAAAATAAAAATAAAATAAAATCTGTCTGAACATAAAGATTCGGCATAATTAGGGCTATAAGACGTTCGTTGTAGGATTTAAAAATAATTAAACACACGACAAAGAAACCGTAAAATCCAACTTTAGCCGAACGTCCTTTTTTATTTTCACAAAGTTCGTCAAACAGTCTGAAACTAAATGGCAATAACTAAATATTAAGGCACGGATAAAATAAAACACAGATGCAGATACTTGATTTACTGGACTGTATTTTATTTCAGAACTAGCTGTGCCCCGTGGTTTCACGCGCTTAAAAAAGCCGACCCCGGTCGATTATATACTTATATACCCGTACTTCCCTATTTCAATCGGATCCATGGGCTTTAATTCGTTTGCGCGGAACCTTAGGTACTATAATATCAGCTTCACTGGTGGTAGGATTCCTATGCAGGAGTCCGTCTAGATAGGTCCACCCCAGGGCCAGTTATTCTACCGTGAAGCAGTAGTGTGCAAACCTTACTGTGTTTCGGTTTGAAGGGCACTGTGAGCTAGCGTAATCACTGGGCATATGAGACTTAAGAACCTATGTCTCAGGGTGAATGGGTACAGTGTAGTGTCACACAGACATTTTCTGGGTGGCACAGCATTTGTTATGGGCAGACGTTGCACTTACCATCAGGTGAACGTTTTGCTCGTTTCTTCACTTTATGCAATAAAAAAAAGCTATCTGTCAGTGAAAGTCGGCTTATCCGTTTAGGAGATTAGCCGGAACAAACAGACAAAAATTTCAGAAATGGTTTTTTTCTTATAAGTATCGTATACTCGCATACTTTCATAAGCATTGAGTAAAAAGCTATTATTTTGTTATTACAAACAGACACTTCCATTTTATTTATTTGCACGAGTATAGAGTATAGATTGCTGCTTCGGGTAACTCATGTTCACAAACTACTTCAAGCCTTGCAAGCTGATAAATTCTGTTGCAATCTTCTAACATTAGCGGCCTCTTCAATTGTATCACTTTAGGTAATTCTTTAATAAGAATTTGTATGTAACAATTTAAATTACTTAAAAACACAGCTCAAGTATCTACATTCGAAAGTTGCAGAATTGAAATACGAATGCGTAATTGTACAATCATTAGCGTTTTTTTTTCTATAAATTAGAAGAGCTATTAAATGTTTTATTCCTAAAACGCAGACTTAAAAAAAATAATACTACGCGGAGACTGGAATATTGATATTTTAAAGAAAGAAAGTATTTTTAGTAACTACAATACATATTTACTGGTGGTAGGATTCCTATGCAGGAGTCCGTCTAGGTGGGTACCACCCCAGGGCTAGTTATTCTACCGTGAAGCAGTAGTGTGTAAACATTACTGTGTTTCGGTTTGAAGGGCACTGTGAGCTAGCGTAATCACTGGGCATATGAGACTTAAGCACAGTGTAGTGTCACACAGAAATTTTCTGGGTGGCACAGAATTTGCTATGGGCAGACGTTGCACTTACCATCAGGTGAACGTTTTGCTCGTTTCATCACTTTATGCAATAAAAAAAAATAAAAAAATATATAAAACACCCACAAGAATATCATGCTGCATTGATATGATAGGAAGTAACGTTCAGTCGGTCACGGTAGTCATTAAAGGAAAAGACAACACGCACGTCTTTATGTGAGAGTATTGGAAATTGTACTACCAGGCTGTTTCTCAACGATCTTACAGAATTGGAATGTTAAGTTACTTGATTTTATTGTTTTAGCTCTTTACAAGTTTCCCAAATATTTTGTATTTCTGCTATACTCAGTTTAATTACTGCTTTAACTTCTGCCATTAAACAAAAGATATCACCGAGTGCGATACAACATTGTCATTATTTGACGGGGAAACATAAGTAGAAGTGTTTGCTGTTAGTTCCTTCTATTTCATTTAAAAAAAAAGTTAAGTTTCAGCCTATAAATGTCCCACTACTGAGCACAGGCCTCCTCTCATTTCTGAGAGGGTTTTGGAGCTAGGAAGAATCCGCCGCGCTGCTCCAATGCGGGTTGGCGGACTTCACATGTTTTCGAAACTTTTTTAATCCTCAGACATGCAGGTTTCCTCACGATGTTTTCCTTCACCGCCGAGCACGTGGTAAATCAGCACTTAGAATTGCAATTAACAATTTTAATGGCGCCGGCACCGGGAATCGAACCCAGGTCGCTCGCGATATCTATTTCATTTACTTTGATTTAGTCACAGAGTTAAGCTGTGAGATCTATAATCGTTGGTATGTAATATTTATAATGTCTACACAAAGTTTTCTTAGTCAATAGCGAAGAGGCAACGTGATAAACGTAAGTTATCGCTCCCTTTGAACGAACTCTAACTGTTAACGAGGTGAAACTCTTTTTGGAAAATATTTTTCAAAGATTCGCTGTTCGTGATATCTTTTGT
Organism: Luehdorfia chinensis; assembly: GCA_019845155.1. Lineage (NCBI taxonomy): Eukaryota > Metazoa > Arthropoda > Insecta > Lepidoptera > Papilionidae > Luehdorfia > Luehdorfia chinensis. Next base: position 79,820 of record JAHVAK010000388.1, read on the forward strand.
TTAATGGCAGAAGTTAAAGCAGTAATTAAACTGAGTATAGCAGAAATACAAAATATTAGAGAATCTTGTAAAGAGCTAAAACAATATAATCAAGTAACTTAACATTCCAATTCTGTAAGATCGTTGAGAAACAGCCTGGTAGTACAATTTCCATTACAATGCAGTGGGACATTTATAGGCTGAAACTTTAACTTTAGCCAACTTGGGACAGGCCTATGTCCAGTATCTGAAGGCTTCTGATGGTTACTGTTGCCATCAGATGTTTACACTTTATGACTGTCATATAAAATTTTGTAGTTATGTTAAATATCTCTGATGAAATTTGCATTGAAATAATATATAATCGCTGTGTTAGAATCAAAAGAATCATGTTTCATAAATAAGTATTAAGCAACTAATGTGTCACAAATTCACTTGCTTTAGCTGGACCAGTCCCAAATTCGAGAACAGCAAACAAACGGCGTAAGAATTCGTTTCTATCACGTGATGTCTCGCAAATGCCTCCTAAGCTTTGTGCTACAGACCTAGTTAAGTCTACAGCATGTCCCGGAAAAACAGGGAGAATGATAAATTATATTTTACAGTGCGATGATGATGAAAGACAGAAACCCTAATTGTTCCCGTGGGTATCATCTAAAGAGGGGACGTCAGAAACTCATTTATGCATCTAATAAACACTTAATAGTAACGTCTGAAATCTCAAACCTTGAAGGATTATTCCTTCAAGGTTCTCTTTATAGAAAGCCATAAGTTAGAAAATATCTCGCTCGAAATCGTGAAAAATGTTTTGAAGATGAAATGCTTAGAAGATATTTCATTAACTACAGAATGTGCGTAGCGTGTATTTATTAATACTTTCTGAACCTTTCAGAAGTATTGCCCGAACTAGCTAGTTAATAAGAAATAGATAGTTATTTTTTAACAGAAAAGTGTACATTGTCACTAATTGTATATTGCCACAAAACACGGTCCTGAGCCACCTGCATTCATCGACTTCCCGCAAAACCGTGCCAGTCGTCGCTCCGTGTTTTGCGGCATTCTATGGGGGAGGCCTATTTTTTTTTATTTGATAGAGCGACGAAACGAGCAAAACGTTCACCTGATGGAAAGTGCAATGTTTACCCATAACAAATGCTATGTCACCCATAACATTTCTGTGTGACACTACACTGCGCCCGTCGCCCTGAGACGTCAGTTATTAAGTCTCATATGCCCAGTGATTACGCTAGCTCACAGTGCCCTTTATACCGAAACACAGTAATGCTTGCACACTACTGCTTCACGGCAGAATAACTGGCCCTGGGGTGGTACCTACCTAGACGGATTTCTGCATAGGAATCCTACCACTACGTCAACAGTGGACTAAAATAGGCTGAAATGATGATGATGATGATGTTTATTGGCAAGAAAACATTCATAACTTATTACGAATTTTTGGAATTTTTACTGTCAGCAATTTAATGCATTTAATTTAATCCTCAAAAATAAAATATTTACAATCTACTTAATTTTAAATAATTAAATTTTAACATCGATATTTTCAGTAATAATTTTACTGTTAAAATATTTTTGTAACAGCCTGTGTACTGAAAATTTCAATAGAGTCGGTCCCGGCTCAAGAGGGATTTGTCCCCGATCTCGGGATAAGAACGGCTCGCAGTACTAGCGAATTCACTATCTAGTGTCTGACCTTGGAGATAACGCTTGAGATGTTATTTTATATTGAATTCTATTATGTTTGTTAGAAGTAAAGTTATTCCATAATTTTTTAATGTAAATTTATTATAATAATATTCATGAACTGTAGATTTGGAGCAAAAATCGCTGTGCCGAAAGTGTAAATACATGGGTTCACTGGGTTGATGGTAGTTAGTGGGTAGCGGTACCACTAAGGTATTCGATTTTCATGTACTGATTAATCAGTACTGAAGAAAAGTAAGTTACTTTGCTAAGATCCGCATGCAAAATATAAAAATGGTGTATATTACCTAGTTTTTTGAATTTTGCATGCGGATCTTAGCAAAGTAACTTACTTTTCTTCATTATAATGGATTTCCGCAAAGTAACGCCTGATTCTATTAACTGTAATCAGTACTGCTTATGCGAGTATGCGAATTGTTATTCTTCGAGACCCGTGTCACTGACACTACATTCAAGTCTCAACTTTCTTTACGGATGAATGTGACGAGACAATTGAATCATTCACGCGATGGTAGTGCAACGTTTGCCATAATAAATGCATTTCTGTGCGGCACCTATACATCAGTTCTTTAGTTGCTTATGCCCAGTAATTACGCTGACCATCTGTGTCTTTCACTCTAAATCACAGTAATATTTACACACTACTGCTCGCCATCGGAATAACTGGCACTAAGGTGGTACCTAGTAGACGGTCTCCTGTAGGATAATACCACCATATCTTATTACATAAAAGTTACATCAAACAAACGGAAAGTGAGGGCCAGTGAGTGCATTATTATCAAGCAGTTGAACGCTTCTGATAGTAGCCTGAAGTTGTCGCCGTTGTTGTAATCAGTCAGGAGGGCACCATCAAGGTCTTCATATAAATTGATTATGAATTGTTACGTTTTTGCCTTAATTTATATCTACATATTCTTCTTCTTTAACAGCCTTTTAAAATCCACTTAACCCTTGTAACATCCAGCATAAGCTATTCTATATTTCATGAAAGATTTGCTTGTTACGGTCAGTAGCAAAAGCTGGTTAGTAGCAGTGGTGATACTTTTGCATCGGAATTGTTGCTTCCCATCACTAGTCTGTGGAATTTGTGTTCGGTAAAGGCTGGATTTTCCGATATTAGTATTGCAGAGGTTGATCTTTGGAGAAAAGGTAGGTGTATTCCTCTTTAGAACATCAAAAAATGGTATCCAAAGTCAAAGATGACTCCTCTTCTCTTCCAAAATGTACATTATTTATTTTCTTATGAAAGCTTCAGTAACGCAATCGATTAACTCTCATTAATAATGTAGGTATTGACTCTTATAGAGTACGTTCCTCTCGCACTTGATTCCTTACTTCTTCGCAAGTTGGACATGAAGTTGTTAATTTGTTATAGGGTTCATCTAGGAAAGGTCAATAATTGTAAACAAATTTGACCTCCTCTGAACAGCGTTCAGTAACCCGTCGCGACAGTTTTCTAACCACGCTGACTTGTCACTTTTTAACTTAGTTTATTAATTAACTTACCATGACAGTGAGCTTTTAGTTAGCAGTTTTCATTTAATTTTAGTAAGTTGTGGTGGCGGCACCATAGGATCCCGTTCCTTATGTTCACATTCATTCCGAGGATGGAATGAAAGTCAACTAAGGAAAACACCAGAAAACTCTCGTGACCTGGGATGACAGATGGCGGAAGAACCATCTCGATTATCATCATCATTATCATTCTTCAGCCTATCACTAGTCCACTGCTGATCATAGGGCTCCCCATAAATAGTCACAAAAGTTTTTAGCTCGCATTTGGGGGGATTTTGACATAGTTTTCACGCTTGGCAGGCGGGTTGGCAACCGCAGTTTATTTATTCAGATTGTGTGTCAGATCAGGAAAATGCTGCTGCCCATCTCCTGGTTTTTATTTTCCCTCTGTCGACTTTTACGACACCGACGGGTTGAGATGGGGTGGTAGATTATTTAAGCCGCCACTCCACGGCAATCTCAAATATCCAAACTGTGGACAGGCGGCATTACCTTAGGTGCGAACAGTGTGTCTGCGATCGTTAATCCGTCTGCCTAGCGCGGTGATTATAGCAAATCTATCCAATTTGAAAGAGCAGTGTTGGACCTGAGTTTGATCCCTGAACCCGGCAACTCTAAAATAGGTTCTGTACTTATGAGCTAATTTACCGCGTGCTCCTTGATGACGAAATTCATTGTGGGGAAACCTACACGTCTAAGGAATAAAAATATTTTGACATTATGTGAAGTCCGCGAACGCCGCTTATTTACGTTGTAGTTGTGTAAAATCGTCTCCGCTCATTTTAGTCTTCCCGTATACAAAGTCATATTTACGCGATATGATCCAATGGGTTAAATGATGTGTTTACAACACAGTCACACAGACGGTGACTGCGTCTGTGTGAGATACTTAGAATACATACCAATAATGTACACAAAATAATTTATCATAAATTTTGCCATATGAAAAATTATTAAAATAACCTAAAAATATGTAACTTTCTGTAGATAACTTATTACATTAGTTTCAACTGTGACTCTAGTTTCCAGGTTTCCAATGATACTAATAAAACAAAGATATTCAATATCGTATTTTGTTTGAAATATGTTGATGTTTAATATCTTAACAAATGTTCGAGTTCTATTTCGTCTACGAAATCCTAAATTGCATCTTAATATTTCTAACAATTCTAACCTTGAGACGACTTCATGTTTGAAGCACTACTAAACGTATTTCCATTAGATGATTTTTGTCAAAATACATAAATTTGGTTTCGGCAACATTTACATATTTATGTTTTGAACCCGCTGTGTATGCGACTTTGTTAAGACTTCTAAATTCACGTAAATTCAAAACAGTTTCGGATACAACGGTTAAAAAAAGTAAAAAAAAGTAAATTTTCAATTATTGAGCCTATAAATGTCCCACTGCTGAGCACAGGCCTCCTCTCATTTCTGAGAGGGTTTTGGAGCTAGGAAGAATCCGCCACGCTGCTCTAATGCGGGTTGACGGACTACACATGTCTTCGAAACATTTTTTTTATTTAGTTAATAGAATACTAACTATTAATAGAACTCGGCGGCCGTCTGTCGTAGAGTCTATTACGCTTGATAATGCCTCGTTTTGGGGCGAAACACGTGTCGTGTTCTCGACTTCAGTGGTGTATATTATCTAGTGGTGGTATTGTAGTGGTTGGTGGAGGGTACCTGGTGGCGGTTCCTGGTGGCGGTGTTAGTTTGCTTGTGCACGCTACTGAGGGAGGGCGGGTGGTGCACTTCAAAAAACTAGGTAATATACACCATTTTTATATTTTGCATGCGGATCTTAGCAAAGTAACTTACTTTTCTTCATTTTTTTTATTTCTCAGACGTGCAGGTTTCCTCACGATGTTTTCCTTCACCGCCGAGCACGTGGTAAATCAGCACTTAAAATTGCAATTAACAATTTTAGTGGTGCCGGTACCGGGAATCGAACCCAGGTCACTCGCGTACTATGAAATTTAAAGCGAGCGCCTAGCCCCTGAGCTACCACGGCTCAACACTCACAGCTCACGGACAACGGTTAAAGATTAATTTAATTATTGGGTTATTATCAATTATTTTTGCATTTGTCAGGATAGTATGTGAACAAGAACTGCACTCTTTGATACATCGTTCCCCCTTGCTCCATAAGTCTATGAGGCGAACGGAAAGATCCTTGGTTTTTATCTTTACTGTTGTCATCCTTATTTTGAAGTACTTTCAATTTGCACAAAGCGGTTTACAGTGTCATTTTTGGCACGAGATTGTATGACAAGGTATTGGAATTCTTCACTACCGTCGGTTTTACCAGATCGATATTACATTGGGCTCTTCAAGGAAAGAATGTAAACATTCTCGAGAAAATTAAAGTTTAAAGTTGGCAATAATAAATATGTTTAGTAATAGTCTAGCCTCAAATATTCCAATGCTGCGGCACGGGCTCCCTTATAAGAAAGTTTCAGAGCCGAGAATATTACGATACGCTGCCCATATGCGGGTCAGGGAACTTTACATGTCATTAAAATATAAGACTTTACATGTCATTAAAATATAAGACTTTACATGTCATTAAAATAGGACATGTCATTAAAATAGTAAGTTTCGGCACTATTTGTCTTCTTGTATTTTATTTTTATGAATGTATTATTTAGAAACGACTATTTGTTGCCAAAATAAATATTAAAGTAATATATTTTTTATATTTACCACATGCACGTTTAGCTCACAATACTTGCTAAATTAGTGTTATAAGCGTTTGTAATTAACGAATTTGTGATGCCGGCACTGGGAATGTAGCCCTGGTTATAAAGGTTTTACAAAATTAAATGCGAGCGCGCTCGATCCCTGAGGTAGCTCAGCCCCCGAGCAACAGAACGTAATCGCCCTGAATACATAAATGAAAAAAAATAGACCAAGACATTTTACGTCACGCAATAATTATATTTTACCTAAATATACAATAAAACGCACTCGATAATGTGGACGCATCTTTGTTTTTATGTGTGAACTGATTTTCTACTGAATTGTTTTTATAATATTTATTCGATGTAGCTATTATGTATCAGCTCTAACTCGGATATATCTCCATGGACTCCGCCCTTAATGAGCTTATACATTTCTGCTGCATATTCACACACGCTTATAACATTGTAAAGCCACCTTTTCACTATGAAATATTGTTCTAAACTGCTGGTTTGCAAACATCTATTTTCTTTCGCTATCGTTTCCGTTTCGTTTTCAAAAGACGAGTCATTATTTTCTTTTAGTTCAATAAATTTACTACAATTGAAATATCTTTATGTAAGCAGATTCTGTGTGTGTGCTTTGTATAGTAGGTGACTAGTATCTTATTAAACAAAGGAGAGTTTAGACTTATTTACACTTTAAGAATATGTGCGGCGGCGTTAGAGAATCCATGACACCACCTAATATCGTGGACTTTGTTCGCTAAAACAAAGTCTACAAGGCTTCATTTGAAGTGATCCCGGTAATCCATTTCGGTCTTCAGTGAAAAGCCAATATATAGTACTATTCCTAATGAATACTACATCGAGTGGGTGGCCTAATGATGAACGGTTGGCCTAGTCAGATTACCTGAAAACTACGTCCCTCGTCTTGGTTTCGAATCCCAGCCGAAGCCAACATTTGTACATACATACATACATAAGATCACGACTGTATCCCATAAGGGGTAGTCAGAGACTGAGCACTCGCTGCAAAAACAGATGACTGCCACAATCCACGTTTCACCAAAACAATATAATGCACTTGGTGTGATAGGTGTTGAGCCCATCGCTACCATTCGCTGCACCATGCACAGTGGAGTTTTTTTTTTTGTATAAAGTTACGAAACGAGCAAAACGTTCACCTGATGGTAAGTGCAACGTCCGCCCACAAAAAATGCTGTGTCACCCAGAATATTTCTGTGTGACACCAAACTGTGCCCGTCACCCTGAGACATCAGTTCTTAAGTCTCAAATGCCCAGTGATTACGCTAGCTCACAGTGCCCTTCAAACCGAAACACAGTAATGTTTGCACACTACTGCTTCACGGCAGAATAACTGGCCCTGGGGTGGTACCTACCTAGACGGATCCCTGCATAGGAATCCTACCACCAGTAAATTTTCAATTCCTTACTCGCCTTTCACGAGATCCATTGAATGAGATGGAGTGGTGGTATTCTTTCAACGAGCCGCCACCACACGGCAATTGCGTGCAAAACACAAATGGTTGATTTTCTGGCTGTGTTATGGCAGTCAATTTTATAACGGTTAAACGCACTCGTGATGCAGGAATTAACCTAGTGGGTAGAGTGGTTTTTGAAAATCCAAAAATAAACCAAGAGACGGGAATATAATATAAACAAATCCCGATAAAATCTGTAAATATGAAAATGAATGAATACGAACCTTTGAAGGCAGGCGACGACCGCGTGGCCTAGTGGTCAGAGTACCTGACTTCTACGCCGCGGGTCCTGTGTTCGATTCCCAGCCGGAGCCAACATTTGTGCTAAAACACAAATTGTCGGTTTTCGGGTCTGGTTGTGTTGTGATTGTCACCGTGTTTCTGACACTGCGTCCTAGCCTACCTCCGATCTTATCGCATCAGCGTTACATCGGGCGCGGGTAGGTTGGGACGAGTGAGTGCCTCTGTGTTTGCGCGTACACTTGTGGCACTATAATATCTCCTGCGCAGTTGATGGCTCTCGACAGTAGTCGCAAGTTGTCGCCGTGGTCGAAGTCGGCTAGGAGAACATCATCATCACGAACTTTTGAAGTATAAACCATCTTAATTAAAACTAAATAATCAAATTTATAAGTACAAGGTAATTACATTCTGAACTATCATTTTGTTTGAGAAAATTCGCGTAGGCATCCCTATGTAAATACATTGTAGTTTCATGGCATAATTAAGGTTTTAAAAGAATAAGTTTTGGTACCGTAATGTCACCACAGACATAGGCTCTGCATTTTTTTTAGTATAAAGTGATGAAACGAGCAAAACGTTCCCCTGATGGTAAGTGCAACGTCTGTCGATAATAAATGCAGTGTCACCCAGAACATTTCTTTGCACACTACTGCTTCACGGCAGAATAACTGGCCCTGGGGTGGTACCTACCTAGACGGATTCCTGCATAGGAATCCTACTACCAGTAAAATGCGTGGTGGCAGCCTAATACAATCTACCACCCCATCTCAACCCGTGGGTGTCGTAAAAGTAGACAGAGGGAACATGAAAACCATTGGATGGGCAGCAGCATCTTCCTGGAACACCTGATTAAATAAACTGCGGATATCAAGCCGCCTGCCAAGCGTGGTAACTATGGCAAAATCCCTCCAAAATGAGAGCTACAAACTTTTGTGGCAATCAATGGTGTGAACTATGTATGTTCAGCAGTGGACTTACGGATAGGCTGAAATTATGATGTTGGTGATGAAATGTCATCGAACATGCATTGGAGCAGCGTGGCGGAGTCTTCGCAGCACCAATGCCCTCACAAAAATATGCAAGGAAATCAGTGCTCAGCAGTGGGACATTTATAGGCCGTTTCTATACAATACCATGTATACTATATGCTCTAATTGTTTCAATAAGCATCGTTCCATTTTAATGGAGTAGGTCCTTTTGTGATGTCCTACGGCAAAAGGCTTAAGCCAAAGTGTATTGTGCTGTTCTGGTGGCGAGAGTGGTGAATGATAGTTGTTACAAAGTTTTATTTTCATTTGAAATGCTGTTCCAATATAAATTTTTTTTTTGACTTTTTCGTTTAAAACCATTGGGGTTTAAGGAATTATTTGAGTCGCTTTGATATATAGAGTCCATCCTCACCGATCGTAACTAAAAATGATCCAATTCAAAGCACCTAAGTCCCGCATATTTCATCGAAGCACAATTTATCTCACCTATTCGACGGTCTAACCTTCGGGTCCGACCCCGGCATTTGGTAGTAAGTGGACATCGAAGATTAGAATAGATTTTACTATACACATTATTTTTATTTCATCTTCGTTAGGAAACAAATTACGACAAGAAAAATATAAAGCACAGATGGGCACAGATTTATAATAACTATTGGTGGACTAGTGCTCAAAATTCAACGGAAATGTATTAAATTTTAAAGTTTGAACGTAATTGAGGTTTGAGTAATTATTGGTTGGTAATTTTTTTAAATTGTTTGGCAACAATCTCTACTCTGTGCGACGATTTGAACTGTATTAAATTTTAAAGTTTGAACGTAATTGAGGTTTGAGTAATTATTGGTTGGTAATTTTTTTAAATTGTTTGGCAACAATCTCTACTCTGTGCGACGATTTGAACACAGACTATTATATGTTTGGCATTGGCAGTATGAACCTAACCAAACCACAGACTATCATGCGATTGACATTGTCACTGAGGACGTAAATAATTAATGTTTTGTTTTATTAAATTTAGCCGTGGTAGGTCAGGGGCCAAGCGCTCGCTTTAAATTTCATAGTACGCGAGTGACCTGCGTTCGATTCCCGGTGCCGGCACCACTAAAATTGTTAATTGCAATTTTAAGTGCTGATTTACCACGTGCTCGCCGGTGAAGGAAAACATCGTGAGGAAACCTGCATGTCTGAGAAATAAAAAATATTTCGAAGACATGTGAAGTCCGCCAACCCGCATTGGAGCAGCGTGGCGGGTTCTTCTTAGCTCCAAAACCCTCTCATAAATGAGAGGAGGCCTGTGCTCAGCAGTGGGACATTTATAGGCTGAAACTTTACTTTTACTTTTTTATTCAATTTAAATTTTAAAGAAGATGCGGATCTTCTTCATAAAAATTTATTTATGTCAAAATCTTACACTCCTTCGGCCCCGCAATATACTTAAAAAGAGGTAGAAAGTTTCCTCTTTACGTGTTAATATATAGATCTGCCAAGTATAATGAAGCAATCCTTAGTGTTCAAAAGAAATATATTAGTCAGGTTTTATATATCAATGTGCTTATCTTTGAGTATGTTATATGTTAATGAGACTTATAAGTGAAATTAAAGAATTGTAAAAGTACGCTTACATTCAAAATTTACGTCTGGTCACAAGTCAAGTTGACTTAAAGTCCCTCAGCCTGATTACATCAGCTAATTTTCTTAAATGGTAAATAAATTAACAAACGCGCATGATTTGCTTCATTCCGACGTAGGTTAAAAGATTTCTTAAGATTATTATCTAATCCAATTATCCAACTACCCCCATACTCTATAATAAAAGAAAATTAAAGTACTGATTACATTTAAAAGCTGTCTGGAAAATTGAACTTAGACAATGTAAATGACCATCAATCTGTATACGAAACAATTGAACTTGGTTTTGTTTCGTGTTTAAAGATTTTCGGAGCTTTATTTTATTTTCTGACGATGAAATTGAACAATTTTACCTTAATTATTCTGATAAACGGAATTGATTTAAGGTTTGGTTACAGAGTTGGTTAAGTAAGAAATTGGAGGTCGTCGAGCAAAATTGTTGCCTTTTGTGTCATAACTTTTTCGCAGAAGGCAACACTGTAGACTGCCGAAAGGGCAAGACAAGGGCAAAACAGCGGAGCACTACTGTCAGGAAGGGAGAGAGAGCGGAGCACTACTGTTAGGTGCTGGAGAAGGGCTTATCAGGACGTTTTCTACGTTACAGCCGTGTGGTGGCGGCTTGTTAAAAGAATACTACCACTCCATCTCATCCAATGGATCTCGTAAAAGGCGAGTGAGGAATTAAACTGCACTGTGCACCCAACAGCGCATGGTGGCGATGGGCTCACCACCTATCACACCAAGTGCATTATATTGTTTTGGTGAAACGTGATTGTGGCAGTCATCTGTTTTTGCAGTGAGTGCCCAGTCTCTGACTACCCCTTATGGGATACAGTCGTGATCTTATGTATGTATGTATGTTTCTACTTTATAATAGAGGCCAAGAGTGGCGGATACATAAATGAGCCGTTGTCTTAACTGTAAGGCCTGACCTGTACAAAAATAAAAGATGCTCCTTTAGGGCCAATGACGTCGGCGCCGCGGTATTGTGCGAAGGCATTTCCATGCTTTCGAGAACTATAGACAAAGATAGGACCATAGTGGTGTTCAAGTACAGGATCAAGGTTTTCGGCATCGCCTGGGTTCAGGATGTTACCAAAAGAAGGATCCAAATTCCAATAACACTATATGAAAAACGTAATAAAACAGAACGATCCGTGTGGTCGCGGCACAAACGAAACCGATCACATTCGAGTCGGCAGTCCAAGTAAAATAAGATTTAATATTACACAAAAACAAACAAATGCATATAATAAAGAACTAAAGAGTCGGCTTGGCGGCCGATTGTCGAAGAGTTAATATCACTTGACAATGCCTCGTTTTGAGAGAATCTACCACGCCATCTCATCCCGTGGTTGTCGTAAAAGTCGACAGATGGAAACTAAAAACCAGAAGATGAGCAGCAGCAACTTCCTGGAGCCTCTGAATACATAAGCTTCGGTCCCCAACCGGCCTGCCAACCGTGGCAACTATGGCAGAATCTCCCCAAAGTGAGAGATACTTTTGAGGATATATCTATGGGATATATACAATCGATCCCATAGATAGACAGCAGCAATAATGAAAACCATCTACCATAATTTACTGATGTTTCGAGTTTACATAATAAAATCAAATCCAGTAGCGTAATAAAGGGGAAAATTACTGCTTTGTGAACAACATCATAAAGTTGTTCATTTATAAAGTAAATATTAATTAGTTGAGCGCCTGTACATTATTTAACCCGAAGGATTCTGCCTTGATCCATAAATTCTATCAGAATTATTATTATCTTATAATCAATTTTCGCCAGCAGTCATTTCAAGTCAAGTCACAGTCAAAGTAAAGAGAGTTTAAAGTTACAAAAGTTAAAGGTGAGGAGACATTATACCTCTACAAGCACAATAAAGTACAACAAACTAAACGAAATCCTTGAACTAAGAAATCCTTGAAATACGAAGCTAAGAATTAAATTAAGACCTGGTTGTTAAAGCTTGACTGTGAAGAGACGGAGGACATCATACGCTAAATCATACCCATGAACGCAAACTGAAGTTCAACTCATATATGTATAGTTAATAGAATCGGGCGTTACTTTGCGGAAATTCATTATAATAAACTTCGCCGGCTGTCTGATGATCTAACACGGTGTAACAACAGAATAAATAAACGAAATAAACTTGAAACAATCACACAGTTATTTGAGATGGAAACAGGATTGTAATATGTATCTACATAATTTGAGATATCTCCTAAAGCAAACGAAATCGATCACATACGAGTCGGCAGTCCAAGTAAAAGTATAAAAGTAAAAAAATAATAATGAAAAACATATCTAGTAATATACGAGACAATCTACATATCAAGTAGGTAACCTCCAATGTTTCAAACATTCGTGTTTATTATATTGTAAGTAGCCCAAATAATACAAATCATACAGAATATGTTCCAGATCGTTAAACATCCGAAGCTTGTGGTGTTGTAATCTAAATTAATATTGTGAAGCAATAATAAGCATTGCATTTTCACGGTTTATTAGATCACCCTCGGCGGGAACTATAAATTTGTCATCTCCAGACAACGCCATGAACGATAATAGGTTCCATTTCTGAGAAAATAATATGTTGCTTTCATTATCTTAGCAGGGAACACATCCGAAGTTGACTTATGTGTTTTCTCAACGATAATTCAACTTAATAATTGCAAATAATTGCAAAAATAAAAAGTTCGTACAGAAATTGTTGTACGAAAGTTTCTGCATTACAAATGTCTTCGCCTGTTAAACGATACAGATGTCTTTCAATAGGGTGTAGTTTCAAATGTTTAGCTATTTTGGATTTTCGATCGATTGGATCGATTTGGATAATTGTTCATATTTCATTTAAAATAAAAAGATAAAGTTTATGTAAGAAAAATATTTGAGAAGAATCATCTTCGTGGAAAACGAGACGTGACAGGTGGCGAGCCACGTCGCCGCTATTTGATACGACTCAAAAAATTCTTACTCCACATTGCGTTCCCACGAGCAGTATAGTGACAGTAGTGCATATTATGGTGTTATTCTGAACGAATAGGCGACTAAGGTATTGTACGGACGGCCTTTGTCCGTACAATACCTTAGTCGCCTCTTATCGGCTAATTGATATAAATAGAATTAGAGATTTATGGGTTAAATCCACAAACAGACAAACATAAAATTCTTTTAATTTCAGCTGTTATAATTTAAACATATTTATTACAAAATATATTAACTGTCTGAAAACACTAAGCGACAATAACCCAAGTGATAAAATGTCTTTGACCTTTTCAAAGTAAAATTGTCTTTTCACTACGTTTTAATGTTTGCCACAACCAATGACTATTTTTATTTTATTTTATTAAATAAATCTCTTTGCGTTCAAATTTGTAATGCCTGTGTTAAAGTCAACAATGTCTAGGAATAAAACCAAAATTACATTCTAAAAATAACCGTTTGTTTAAAGTTTTCTGTACAAATATTAAATTATGTACCGTAACATCCCACGCAGAGATTTTTTTTTGATTTAGTTTCTAATAATGAAAAAATCGGTCAACGTTTACAATAAAATGATAGTATTTCTTTTAGTTTGTTACTTTTTAAAAAAGAGATTATGAAAATAGTGATACAGAAACAAGACATAGTTCTTAACTATAGCCCGCATGAGCAAGCTCAAGGAGTCCTATGGAAAGGGCTATGCTTGGTATGTCTTCTATTTCTTCTTTTTCCTTTATGGCAGTTTTGTTTTTATCGCCAAAGTCATGTTTAATCTGATCTACGAGGTTAACAGCTGAGCTCGCTATATCTTTGTGACATATAATCCGTAACGATAATAACTGCAGCAGAATTAGAGTAACTGACGTATCCCTAATGATTAGTCAGCTGAATAATATGCCATGTAGCTATATGCATATAGCTAGCAGAGCCGATAACCGTTGGCGAAGCAAGGCTTTCGAGTGGCAACCTCGTGCCGGTAAAAGCAGTGTAGGGCGACCCACCACTGGATCAATGACCTCCTCATTAGGACCATATGAGCAAAACCGTTGTGGCAGTCTATGGCGGAGGCCTGAACTGAGGCTGAGCAGTGAACTTGTAATCGGCTGAAATTATGGCGATGAAGGGTGACAAACAAGCATATTCCAACTGAGGTAACTTAATGGATAGATGGACGAGAGGAGCAAAAAGTTCACCTGATGGTAAGTGCAAAGTCCGCCCATAATTGCTATGGGATGTATTACCGGGAATATTTCTGTGTAGCACCACACTGCGCCTTTCCCCATGAGACGTGTGTTCTTAAGTCTCATATGCCCAGTGATTACACTAGCTCTCAGCGCCCTTCAAACCGAAACACAGTAATGTTTGCACCCTACTCCTTTACAGCAGAATAACTGGCGCTGCGGTGGTACCTACCTTGACGGATTCCTGCATAGGAATTCCGCAACCAGTACCAGGTGCCATGTCAGCCCTAAGAACTGCAATGACAGTAGTAGCTAGCTAGGGAAATTATTTCTTTCGTAAGTATGGTTATAGGCGAAGGCTAGCAACCGTAGTACAGTATGCAGGAATCCGTCTAGGTAGGTACCACCCCAGGGTTATTCTGCCGTAAAGCAGTAGTGTGCAAACATTACTGTGTTTCGGTCTGAAGGGCACTGTGAGTTAGCGTAATCACTGGGCATACGAGACTTAAGAAATAATGTCTCAAGGTGACGGACGCAGTGTGGTGCTACACAGAAATATTCTGAGTAACACAGCATCTGTTATGGGCAGACGTTGCACTTACCATCAGGTGAACGTTTTGCTCGTCTCGTAACTTTATCAAATAAAAATAAAAAATACCCGTTACGGGTAAACAGATGCTGTACTCATTTCCGCTTTCGTTAAACAGTGATATCTTACCGAGACGAGTTAAAACCATACTCACGGCTTTTGATTTCCAATCTTGTTCCTCATCAGGCCATAAACACTCCGCTTTTGGATTTGACCTTATAAAGGTGAGCACCCAACCTCTGAGCTACTACGGTTCGTAGTGGGACAATCACAGAATAGAATAGAAAAAACATTTATTCGGCACAAGAACATAATACAGTTGAATATGAAAAAAACAAACAAAACAGAATTACGTAAAACAAAATAGTTCTGTGTCGAAAAGTGGTTGGCTCAGCATGTACTGTGTAAGTATGAACACACACAGTGTTGATTTTCAGCTAAAAACCTTTGTATTGGCAAACGGACGAGACTCGACTGTAAATGACAATTACCTGTGCTCTATGTGTTACTTATACCGTATATGTATGTTATAATTACCGCCGTGTAGTAGCGGCTTAAGGGAATCTACCAACCCATCTCATCCCGTGTCGTAAAGGTCGACAGAGGGAAAATTAAAACCAGAAGATGGGCAGCAGCATCTTCCCGGAACATGAGAATTAATAACCTGGGGCTGCCAACCCGACTGCCAAGCGTGGCAACTATGGAAAAATTGCCACCAAAATTAGAGCTACAAACTTTTGTAGCAATCTATGGGGCCTATGTTCAGCAGTGGACTAGTGATAGGCTGAAGTAATAATGATGATGATACGTGTTATGATGATGATAGGCAGTTTTACTTTTTACAATATTTTAATCACATTTCGTCTTCATAATTTACGATGAAATGTCATTAAAACGATAGCCCAAAACCATTTCACACAAGTGGAATACGTCGAGTCACGGAACAACTGACATAATCGATGAGCTGGAGGCGCTAACTTATCAACATTACAATACGAAAGAAAGCTTCGAAACATGACAAAGCTTCTTTTCACGCGCTATTGCCGAACAGACATCAGCAACGCTTCAGATTTATACACGATCAATTCGACAGATTTTGCAAGTAATTCCTAGTGTGAATAATTTATCTGTGGTCAGAATACTAGAGGAACATAGTGGAAATGTAAGAATCGTTGTTTAACTTTCGAACAACGTTCTTATAACTTGTCTGTCTATAAATAATTATTTCATTTCTCTTTAAATTTATCAATTTATTTTAGTTTGAATTTGGAACGTGTTAACTGACTCAAAAACTTCCACCGATTTCCTGCCTTTTCATATATCATTATCCAGCATCAATTTTGGCTTCGTGTGGAACCAAGGACTATCAAAGACTGACTCAGTTATGTAAAAAGGGAGGGAGGCTTCGAATGTGAAATGCACCGTGTCAGTAATACACTTTACCATACAAAAAATATCGTAACAATAAGTGAAAGTTTCAGCAAGATTACACCTGATTATAAGACAGAAAGTACCCAAACCTAGCTCAATGTTAATATTTAGGATTCCATGACAGCTGAAGACTAAGCCTTGATCTGAACCTCATAAACTAAAAATTATGGTCTTAGAGAATATGGTCTGCTCTAAACAACACCTTGTCTCTCCAAAAATGTTTAGAGATATTGGAGGTATGTTGTCGTAGTTCCACTAGGAAATATGCATCAGTATCTTCCTGGAACATCTAAATAAATAAATTGCGGTAGCCAAACCTGTCCTGTCAAGCGCGGAAACTTCGGTAAAGCTCCTTCAAAATGAGTTCTCGACGTGCACGTTTCCTCGAGATGTTTTCGTTCACCGCCGAGCACTTGGTGAATCGGCACTAAAAATTGCAATTAACTATTTTAGCGGTCATGCTTCCTATGTAATTCAAGGCGAGCGCCATGCCCCTGAGCTACCACGGGCTACTATGTATAAATACATACAAAGATGTGGTATAAATGGTATTTTATATTTGAATTATTCGTAAAGTAGTCCACTGCTGCCTGCCTTCTTCAAATTCGCAAAATGTGCCTCTTGGTCAATGGATTTTCATTTAAAATGCCAATGATATTTTGTATTTTATATTAAAATGTGTGAAGTGAAGAGAAATGAAATTAATTGATGTTAAAAAGTTCCTAACGCGAAATCTCGGAACATTTTCATGTTGTCCCCGGAAATATAACTGGCGCGTGGGGTCCGTTATTATTATCGCTTCAATATGCAATCGTATATTCGCATTTTCCGTTGCCCTGTGACCTCCCAGTTTCAATATCCTGTACTCGAAGGTCGACAGTGGAATTAATCTCTTGCAGTGCGTTTTTGATAGACGTCGAAGGTTGCATAGGTCCTTTTATATTGCCTTTTTCGCGCCATTTGTTATTTTTCGTAAGCGTACGTTTTATAAGCTGTATTGCAAAGATAATTTTCAAGTTGCCTGTGTTTTTGGAAAATTAAGTTTTGCTTTTTATTAGTTGATGTCGTTGAAAGGCACTTTGTACGATTGAGCTCCAGCTTCAATTTATTATCAAGAATTATTTGAAATACTACATGAAACTAAAGCTAAAGTAATGATATATGATTTTAAATTTATATTCTATGTTCTATTTTTTATGCAGAAAATTTGAGTAGACTTTGTACTATGAAAGTAGTAATAATTATCTGTTTACTATCATAACTGTAGTGGCGGCTTAAGAGAATCTACCACCCCATCTCATCCCGTGGGTGTCGCAAAAGTCGACAGAGGGAAAATAATTGCCAGGAGATGGGTAGCAGGATCCTACTGAAACATTTGAATAAATAACCTGGGGTTGTCAACCCGCCTGCCAAGCGTGGCTATGGCATAATCACCCCAAAATTAGAGCTACAAGCTATTGGGGTAATCTGTGGGGGAGGGTTTTGTTCAGCAGTGGACTATGCAGTGATGCTGAAATGATGATGATGATATCATAGTTGCGTCCTGTAAAACGAATCTATCGATATGGATAAAATTTTAATTTAAGTTTTTGGATTAAGAAGTTTATAAGTCGTGTCTTTAGGAAAATTAAGCAAAATTTATTTTTTGGTTGTTTTATGGTCCCTTGATGTTTGAATTTTAATAGTTTAGAACAATATAAAATGATAAGTTAGGATATATACTGAATTGAAAAAACCATTTTCAATTAGACCTAATATTTTATTTAAACTTAACAAAGAAGATTCTCTACAGGCACGGCAGCTGGCAACACTTGTACAGAGTCGTAAGTCTAAAGGGGTGTTAATACACCCTCTGGATTATTTTAGTTTTTCATCAACTCCTAAGACTCACTATACTGCAAGTATTATGTATATAAGAATAATTTTGTAAGTACTGGCTTATTTTTTTTAATTATAATGTTTCGTAGATTAAGCTACGACAGTCCAGCGCATAGGTAATACACCAGTCTGGCCGCTGAGAGAATGCCTTCCTGATGTTTTTAAGTATTGTTTCCTTGTTATTTATTATTAAATTTCACGTAAAACTGTAACATTTATTCTTTTAATTGTAAGTTGACATAATATATAAATTTTAGTGATATTATTAATTAGTAGGGCAAGTAAACGATAATAATATTTTTATCCTAAATTCTTCGCCACTGCAAATTTACAACGTCGGTCTCGACCTGTCAGGAACACATTCTTTCAGCGGCCGGACTGCTCTTGATAATCTAAAGAATCCTCCTCCATAGATTGCAACAAAAGTTTGTAACTCTCATTTTGGGGGAATTTTGCCATAGTTGCCACGCTTGGCAGGCGGGTTGGCAACCGCAGTTTATTTATTCAGATGTTCCAGGAAGAGGCTGCTTCCCATTTCCTGGTTTTAATGTTCCCTCTGCCGACTTTTACGACACCCACGGGATGAGATGGGGTCGTAGATTCTCTAAGCCGCTACCACACAGTCGCTACCGCTATTACGTTCAGTTTGTTTCTCATTTTTTGAGGGGGGTGATGCCGGGAAGAGTCCGAAAATGGCAGATGGCGGATTTCAGGTTTATGACGTTTAATTTCTCTCTGTCGACCACACGGTACTCGTAGATCGGCGCTACAAATTGCAGTTACGAATTTAAGTGGCATAGTAAAGAATTTAAGGCAAGCGTGACCAGCCACAAAACTTGGAAAACGTATAAATCTTTAATTTAATTTCAATGTTTCAGAAGTAAAAACAAAAGCAATAAAATACAAATACTCGTATTATTTACAGAATATTTGCTGGAAAATAACTAAACGTATAGATATACCCTTTTTCGATCCTCATCGTTCGGATTTGTTAGCGGGCATACGTGTTGTATATTTTTCTCTCCAAAATTTAACCAATTTTGATTTAATATGATCTATTAAAATCGTGCAAGTACCAGGCTGCCAGCGATACGCAGAGAAGCGGGGACCGCCGAGTGAGTAAGATACCCTCATAAGAAAGAGATACAGATACATTCCGCTGTTTCGCGCAGAATAATTCCTTTACGTCAATGTTCGAAAGCGCCTAATTGCCTACTGTTACCATTCAACGATTATTAAATATTGCATTACATTTTAAGTAGGCACATTTAGACTTTCAGAATTTTGCCGATAATGTCGATACAGCGTACCCCACCGAATTTATTAAACAATCCTGGAAACCAGCTTGTTATAACCCAAGATTCTGACACAGCTTCTGATAAAGTCTTCTCTGAAAATGATCAGAACAACCTCAACAATATTACGAGGCGACACAAGCGCAAACATGGCGACCTTGCAAGCACAGAGATTAAAGAGTTGCTTTCCGAAATAAAACAACAACAGAGTAGTAGTTTTGCTAAATTTGAGGCTGATATGGAATCAATTAAAGCTCAAAATATGGAAACTCAAAATTCTATTGAATTTTTATCACATAAGTATGACGAATTGTTGTCAAAATTAGAAAAAGTTCAACAAGAAAATTCAACATACAGAGACATCATTAAAAATCTAGAAAACAAATTAGAACAAATGGAACGAAGTTCGAAATCTTCTACTCTTGAAATACATAACATTCCGATATCAAAACCCGAAAACAGAAATACCCTCCAAAACGTCGTTGAAAATATTGGTAAAATGTTATTGAAACAACAAATACAAGACACTGAATTTCGAAATATTTATAGAATTAAACCAAAGACTGACAAGCCAACCCCTATTATTGTTGAATTTACTACCACGTCCCGTAAAGAAAACCTTATCAAGTCCATAATTGCACATAATAAAGAAAATAAAACAAATAAATTCAATACTTCCCACATTAAATTAGAAGGAATGCCAAAACAGATTTATATTACAGACAGCTTAACAAGCAAAGCAAGAAGACTTCATTATTTTGTCCGAGAATTCGTAAAAAAATATAACTACGGTCATTGCTGGATTGCATACGGTAAAATTTTTATTCGACAAAAAGAAGGGTTACCAGCAATACGTATTGAAAGCGAAGAAGACTTAATTAAACTAAGAAAAAAATGACTATTGATACTATATACTATAATTTCTACCCGTACTAGCTATTTGTTTTGTATACTGTGTTACTCACTAATTATCTTTAAGATGTTGATGTTATTTTTGTGTCATACAACCTACAAATTATTTAGGATAATTATTTATATATTAAGTAATTTACTATGTAACTACTTTAAACAGATATATGCTTTTAATATTTTATATTACTCATTGAACACACAATTTATACAAGAACACTCATACATACTCATATACACACATAAAAATAAATTGAATATAATATGCTCCTCGAAACCGGCCTTAAAAAATGGTTTTTCTAAGCCGTTTAGTTTTATAACCGTAAAATGGTATAAGAACTTTATCGCCCATATGTTTTATTGCATTAATTTACAGTCGTCAACTTTCTCACAATTGAACAATAACAATTCTTTCATTGATTATATGATAATGAATAGTAACCCGCGTTCTATCTTTTTTATTTGTTCTGTGGGTACTGCTAATCCATATTTAATAGCACACCTCCAATTTATACATATTTTCACAACGTATCTTTCCGAATGTTACCTTCATTGTTTACTTGCAAATCAGCGCTACAGCGCAAGTCTATTAATAGTGATATTTAATATATATATATATATATATATATATATTTTTTTTACAAATTTAACCCTAAATGGATAAGAATAATAGCAATTGCCTCCAAATAGACCTGGATGGTTTCGCGTTAGCAGATAGTTCTATGTGTTCTATAGAAGAATGTGATAAATTGTTATTTAATAACAACTTATCAATAAACCTAATTATACAAAACATACGAAGCTTAAAACGCAATATGGCACAATTTCAAGTACTATTAAGCCAAAACACCATAGAATGGGATATTATTGTTTTCACTGAGTGCTGGTTGAGTAGCAATCAATATATTCCCACATTGGAAGGTTATATCAGTGCACATACAAACAATAATAAAACCCAAAACGAAGGTGTGGTTATCTATTACAAAACGACACATACCTATTTAATATCTGAACCCACTATTGCGGATGCCAATTGTTTACTCGTCAAAGTGGACATAGACACGGTTATCCTCGCTGTGTACCGTCCACCAAGTGAAAGAAATATCTCGAAGTTTCTAGAATCCCTAAACAACATTTTACTGAACTTAAATTCTTATAAAACTGTTATCCTGACGGGAGATATTAATATAGATATATCCTCATCAACAGACACTAGAACACATAGCTATCTTAATCTTCTCGCTTCCCATGGGATGCTACCTGCACATACTCTTCCGACTCGTTCATTGACATGTCTGGATCACGTTATTATTAAAACAAAACTAAACGCTAAATGTTATGTCGCTCAAACCACTATAACAGACCACTATACCGTACTTTTAAGTCTCGACCACATAAGAAATAGTAATATAAAATATAAAAATGTTAAGCATACTGATTATTGCAGGCTGGACATAGCCTTCAAAAAAGTAGAACTAAGTCCCATTTACTTGATAGAAGATGTTGATGAAGCCGTTTCGTTCTTAATTAAAACGCTTAATTCTTTACTAGACCAGTGTACGACCGAAAGAAAAATTCCTAGACGTAAAAGAATGATTAAGACATGGATAACACCAGGATTATTACGATGTATTAAAAACAGAGACAAACTTCATCTCAAAACAAAAAAACAACCAGAAAACGAAATAGCTAAAACAACTTATCTACGATATAGAAATTTTTGTAATTCTGTTCTAAAAAAAGTTAAACGTGAATACGAAAAAGCTGAAATCTTAAAGTCTCAACACAATAGCAAAAAACTGTGGGAAGCGATTAAATCGATTACCGGAACAAAAAAGCAAAAAACTCACGCGACCGAGTTAATTAGTGGCACAAACCCTTTAAATAAAATTAATGAGATAAATAATTACTTTGTTAATGTAGGCAAAAATCTTGCAGAAGCAATAAACAAAACTGCTGTTCAATCCCATAAAAAACTAACGAACTCACCCTCTCACTCATTTGCACTATTACCCACGGACGTTAAGGAAGTTCTGGCAGTCATTTCAGATTTAAAAAATGACTGCACAGTAGGATGCGATAACCTGTCAAGTTTTGTTATCAAGAGATATAAGGATACTATTGCAGGACCTTTGGTATATATTTGTAATATGTCTATCGAATCTGGTATATTTCCTACAGAGTTCAAAAGATCGGTAATACATCCAATATTTAAGAGTGGTTCCAGAGACTGTGTCTCTAACTATCGGCCAATTTCAATTCTACCAACAATTTCAAAAATACTAGAGAAAATAATAAACAAACAACTAACTAATTACTTAGAAGCTAAAAATCTGCTCTCTAGTGCTCAGTATGGATTTCGAAGAGGTAAATCTACAAGTGAAGCTGTTCATAAACTTACTGATTTTGTGGTGAACAACTTAGATGAAAAGAAAAAAGTACTGGCAATCTTTCTAGATTTAGCCAAAGCGTTTGACACCGTGTCTATTCCGCTTCTGATAGATAAACTATATCATTTGGGCATAAGAGGAACCCAACTTAATTTATTTAAAAGCTATCTTAATAATCGTACACAATATGTGAAAATTGAAAACTATATAAGTGATGATTTAAATGTGACGTATGGAGTTCCGCAGGGAAGTATACTGGGACCTACACTGTTTCTCATATACGTAAATGATCTCTGTCAGCTAGAATTACGTAAAGGAAAAATAATCACATTTGCTGATGATACTGCTCTCGTTTTTTGTGGGGATACTTGGCAGGATACTTATAAATATGCACAACTGGGACTTAATACTGTAATAAACTGGCTAGATAACAACCTACTTACGCTTAACGTCGATAAAACAAAATATATATCATTCACTTTAAAAACTTCAAATTTCAAACGACCACATAACTCGACTTATGACTTGACAGTCCATAAATGTGAACTATCATCGACAGTATGTTCTTGCCCCAGACTTGGAAATGTAGAAAATATAAAGTACCTTGGAGTCATTATTGATAAAAATATGAATTTCAACTTACATATAAACGTTCTAACATCAAGAATTAGGAAATTAATATTTGTGTTTAAAAATCTTCGACATGTTTCTGATGTCAGAATTATTAAAATGGCATATTATGCCCTGTGCCAGTCATTACTGACATACTGTATTACAGTATGGTGTGGAGCTTCTAAGACCAATATGCTCAAACTAGAACGCGCTCAAAGAGCTGTTTTGAAAGTCAGTTTCTTTCTTCCATACCTTAATCCTACAACAGAATTGCACCAACTCACTAAAGTACTTACTGTCCGTCAACTTTTCATATTACAAACGGTCATCAGAAAACACTCACTCATTGAATACGTCCCTTCTTGTTCTGTACCTAAACGAAATAAAGACACAATTTGCCAGTCACAGTTATTTAAAACAAAATTCTCGCATAGATTTTTTGGCTTTCTTGGGTGCTACTTATACAATAAAATTAATAAATGTATTCATATATACCCCCTTTCCAAAAGCAAATGCAAAAGAGAATTATCTGCGTGGCTACTAAAACTTGACTATGACGCTTCGGAAAATTTGCTTAAATCAATATTATAATTTATATTTAAAATAATATCAATACAAACAACACAGTCGGTTTTTATGTAACACCCTGACAAACATACACACTCACACACACACTAGAACGCACCCACACATACTAACTCTCATACACACACACACACACACACACACACACACAATCCCGCGCGCGCGAACACGCGCACAAACACACACTCACCTATATTGTCTAATTTATTTTTTATTTTATTTTATTTCTCTATAAATAGTAAGCAGTTAATTGTCCGAACGACGAGCGCCTGGTAATCTGTAAGACAGGGCAACCTAGTATGGATACCAGTCTCTCACAAAGTACTGTTTATATATTGTACCTTACATACTGTAATTTGATTTTTTGTAACTTTGTGAAAGAGAAATAAATATTACTTTTATTATTATTATTATAATTGATAGCAGTAATTGGTTGTTGGTTTTACTTTGAAGGTGAACTACAATGAAGTTTACTTTAATATTGTTATTATATACGTACACACCATATGTTTTTAAAAGCCGTAGGAATGTATATTTTGAACAGAAATTAAAGATTTTTACTGGTGGTAGGATTCCTATGCAGGAATCCGTCTAGGTAGGTACCACCCCAGGGCCAGTTGTTCTGCCGTGAAGCAGTAGTGTGCAAACATTACTGTGTTTCGGTCTGAAGGGCACTGTGAGCTAGCGTAATCACTGGGCATATGAGACATAAGAACTTATGTCTCAGGGTGACGAGCGCGGTGTGGTGCTGCAAAGAAATATTCTGAGTAACACAGCATCTGTTATGGGCAAACGTTGCACTTACCATCAGGTGAACGTTTTGCTCGTCTCGACACTAAGATATTTTTAATAACTCTGAAAAACATTTAGTGTTAAGTGCATTGAAAATTGAAGCTTTCTATTCATAACTATCATTTCAGCCTATCGCTAGTCCACTGCTGAACATTTTGTGTGTTGTGCTCTCATATAGCCATACTTTCCAAGCGCCCGCGTGTTGACGACCGCGTTGCCTAGTGGTCAGAGTACCTGACTTCTAAGCCGCGGGTCCTGGGTTCGAATCCCAGCCGGAGCCAACATTTGTGCTAAAACATAAATTGTTGGTTTTCGGGTCTGGTTGTGTTGTGATTGTCCCCGTGTTTCTGACACTGCCTCCTAGCCTACCTCCGATCTTATCGCATCAGCGTTACATCGGGCACGGGTAAGTGGGACGAGTGAGTGCCTCTGTGTTTGCGCGTACACTTGTGGCACTATAATATCTCCTGCGCAGTTGATGGCTCTCGACGTTCAGTAGTCGGCAGTTGTGGCCGTGGTCGAAATCGGCTAGGAGAACATCACTTTCCAAGCTTGGCAGACGTGTTGGCGCAGTTTATTTATTCAGATACTCCAGGAAGATGCTGCTGCCCATCTCCTTGTTTTAATTATACCTATGTCGACGTTTACGCCACCCACGGGATGAGATGGGGTGATTCTCTAAGCTTTCTATTGATACGAGTAAATTAGCCGGGGCTGAGAGCTCGCTTTAAATTTCATTGTGCGCAATAGACCTGAATCCGATAGACAGACCTGGGTGCGATAGACGTGGGTCCGATAGATCTGGGTCCGATAGACCTAGGTTCGATAGATCTGGGTTCGATAGACGTGGATCCGATTCCCTGCATCGACACACAGTTTAAAAAGGAAGGCGGTTCTGAATGCGATAGTTAGTATTCCTTTTATTGCGAAGGATATATTTAGAGTGTGGTTCCTAATAAACTTACTGAAGATCTAGTGATGCACTTGGCAAATAAATTTTCAATAAATAATTTAATTCATACCGTACTTATCATACCAATGGAGTTGATTGAATTTTTTAATGTCCTATGTGTTTTACAGGTATAAATTGCGCAAGCACTAATACTGGGTCTTCCCTATCTGCGATATCCTATGCAGGAATCTGCCTAGGTAGGAATCACCGCAGTGCCAGATATTCTGCCGTAAAGCAGTGGGGTACAAATACCGCTAAGGTAAAGAGCACTGATGTTAACAGCTAACATTATAATGCGAAAGTATTTCTCTCTGTCCTTCTGTCCGTTTGGTACCTGCTCACGGCTAAACCGTTGGAGCGATCATGACATATATCAGGACGTAATTCGGCAAAAATATCTTGCATCCTGGAGACGGATATAGAATACTTTTTAATCCGGAAAATCAAAGGGTATTTCTATTTCTATATCTTCACAGTATTTTTAAAAAACCTAAATCCAAGCAGACGTAGTCGCAGGCTTCAGCTAGTAACCTATAAATTATTGTTTGTTCTTTTTATGAGTAATCCTGGTGGTAGGATTCCTATTCAGGAATCCGTCTAAGTAGGTACCACCCCAGGGCCAGTTATTCTGCGGTGAAGCAGTAGTGTGCAAACATTACTATGTTTCGGTTTGAAGGGCACTGTGAGCTAGCGTAATCACTGGGCATATGAGACTTAGGAACTGATGTCTCAGGGTGATGGGCACAGTGAGGTGTCACACAGAAATGTTCTGTCTGACACAGCATTTGTTATGGGCAGACGTTGCACTTACCATCAGGTGAACGTTTTGCTCGTTTCATCACTTTATACAATAAATTAAAAAAAACATAGCATAAGCTCATAGTTTGTTATTCTTAAAGAGTATATACACTGGCAGGAATGAGCAAAGGAGATTTTGTGAGAGAAGACGAGAAAAATTTTCATCATCAGTGATAAGCCACACTGCACTCATCCCTCTGAAACAGCAGTGCTTAAGTCTCATATGCCCGGTAAATACGCTATCTCTCAGTGCCGTTCAGACCGAAAGACGAACGTTGGGAAATGACTACTTCACGGCATGGCCTGCGGTGGTAATAACTTCGTCGCCTTTTACGACACCTCGGTAGGAAAGAGGTAGGTGCAATACTACGCGGACACTCTATAAAAAAAAGTAGTTATGCATAACTAGTAGAATTCTCCAAGTTATAATTACCTCTGTCGACGAAACGCGTGACTGGCGAAATAGTTGTTACTAGAGCACACTCGGGCGGGATATGCTATTATAATTTTGTATATAGAAAAACATAAAGTTTATCCTAGTTTAGTATAATTATAATAACAACGAGAACCTCGTGAAAGTCGAAACAGATAAGAAGACAAAATATCTGGACCTGGCTCACGAGGCGACCGACATGTGGGGTGGTATGCCGACTGAAATTATTCCTGTGGTCGTATCTGCAAACGGGTTAATCCCAGTCAGTCTCTTGGGACATCTGAGACGACTGGGACTCCGTGACGGGACGCTCCGTGCCCAAATGCAGAAGGCGGTGCTTCTTGATACGACCCGCATAGTCCGCCGGTTTCTTTCCCTTTCTCTCTAACCCTCGGCCGTTTGGTCTCCCCTGTCGAGGGCTCTCGTCTCGTCGGCTTTTATTTATATATTTTATTATATAGTATCATGTTTAGTGTATGTCTTATAATATCTTATTTATTTTATCTCATTATCTGTATATTCAAATATTCCAACCAGGCGAAAAAACACTAATAATAAATACTAATTATAATAGTTTATTGTAAAAATGAGTTACAGTCTAAATAAATACAGCCCTGGTACCTGAAATAGCGTAAGCTGTGTGCCAGGAAGAAGTTCCTTCCCCATGGTTTGTGTAGTATTTGTCGTACAATATACAATAAACATTCTTCTACAATTATTATTGAGTTTTAAGCAATGTGTTGTGTGCGTGTGTGTGTGTGCGTGTGCGGGTGCGTGTGGTTTGCGCGCGTGAATGTGTCATTATAAGTTAGTGTGTATAATGTGTAATTGATTATGCCTATATGAAAGATTTTCCGTACTATTCTTTTAATTATATATCTATAGATTTGTAGTATTATTATCTGTTGTTAGATTTTTAATTATTAACTATATATAAGCGGAATACTCATTACATAAGGCAAAACAAATATCTCTGGTCTTGCTTCTCATTCTAACGTACACAAAAAAGTATTTCATATACAAAGAATTGTATAATGAGCATAATAGGTCGGGGAAAAAGTTTCTGCGCACAACTATTATATATATACAGCCTAAGAGATTTTATTACAAGTTTATATACATACTATATGTATATAAACTTGTAATAAAATCTCTTAGGCTGTACTATTTGTATCTGGCTGGTTTTGATGACATTAAAAAGGTTGCATTTTACAAAAATAACCAAATTACTAAAATGTTGTTTCCAGCTATTTTTCCATTTGTTTTTCTTTATGTCACTCAGCAAAAATTAAGAGAGTTTGGCTGGAAGGTGTTAATACATCTGCCATATAGCCCTGACCTTGCACCTTCAAATTTCTACTTGTTTCGGTGTCTTCAGAATTCTTTAGGTAGTGTCAGGTTGACATAGAGGACTGCCAAAACTACCTTCAAGATGGCAAAAAGTCATTGAACAAAATCGCACATATATACTGCAATATAATTAAACTTTGAAAAAAAAAAGTCTTAAGTTTCTATATAAAATGCAAAGAATTTTTTCCCAGCCCTATATAAAATTACATCGCAATACTCTTGTGATGGTCTGAAATGAAAGTTACGAAATTCAATAACGTTTCTACTCAGAGTAAATAGCTCCTGTCTGACATAGATTATGAAAGAGTTATTCACG
This sequence comes from Luehdorfia chinensis, assembly GCA_019845155.1. NCBI lineage: Eukaryota > Metazoa > Arthropoda > Insecta > Lepidoptera > Papilionidae > Luehdorfia > Luehdorfia chinensis. The sequence continues at coordinate 108,586 of JAHVAK010000388.1, forward strand.
TTTATGGTTAGTATATAATCTGTGAGAGATTGAATAACTTTCGATTGATTATCCCGTCTAGTTGAACTAAATTCTGTGGTTTAGTCGTTATCGGTAGGCAGAGCTATGAATATTTTAGATATGAAGTTGTTATTTTATTTCAGATTTAATAGAAAGAGAAAACCATTTTTTTTAGCGAGAATACAATACAAAATTGATTGATTTCACTCAGGACGGTCATAGATTTGTGGTAGGATTCCTATGCAGGAATCCGCCCAGGTGCGTACCACTGCAGTGCCAGTTATTCTGCCGTAGTGTGCAAATGTTATTGTGTTTCGGTCTGAAGGGCACTGAGAGCTAGTGTAATTACTTTGCATATGAGACCCGAGAAGTAATGTCTCAAAGTGACGGGCACGGTGTGTTTTCACGGAGAAATGTTTTGAGAGACACGGCATTTGTTATGTTTGTATTTTCGCCGCCATTTTGGTTTCAGTCAAAAAAATCTTACTCCCCATTGCGTTCCCACGAGCACTATAGTGACAACATTACGTATTTCATCACTTAAGTGAGTTATTTGGCACACATGGCATCATTGGCAGCCGCAATAACTTTTCGGGGTCTATATAAAATTGTTTTATATTCGAGCAAACATTGCGTCGGTAAGTGGGGACCAGCGCGAGGGTCTCGATGATTGAATTAGGTTCCGGGAAAGCGAAAAACTAAACAACGGTTAATGGATTTGGGTCAGAACCTAGAGCTTGACTGAACTTGTTAGCTAGCCATTGAATTTAGATTACTATACGAGTGTTTGAACATGCGATGTTTATGTGGAGATGAAAGTCTGTAGAACTTTTTTTAAACAATGACTCGCACTAGGATTTCTACTGAATCGTGAGAGCATTAAAGGATAAATGTTTTGAGAGACACGGCATTTGTTATATTTGTATTTTCGCCGCCATTTTGGTTTCAGTCAAAAAATCTAACTCCCCATTGCGTTCCCACGAGCACTATAGTGACAGCATTACGTATTATGGTTTTATTAAAGGCTGTCCGTACAATACCTTAGTCGTCTCTAACAGGGCAGTGTGAGCTAGCGTAATCACTGGGCATATGAGACTTAAGAACTTATGTCACAGGGTGATGGGCATCACACAGAAATTTTCTGGGTGACACAGCATTTGTTATGGGCAGACGTTGCACTTACCATCAGGTGCACGTTTTGCTCGTTTCATCACTTTATCGAATAAAAAAAAAACAACACGAGATAGAAAGGAAAGAGATAGATGCTATTCTAATCAGCCGGACACCTATACGCACAAAAAACTTACAAAGTACATAAAATATGTTATTCGGTACTTCCTGCATTCGATTTTTTCGATCTATGGTAAAGTAAATAAAGAAGTTTTAATAACTAATTTGTAAAATAAGTTGTTCTATGCCGTTATTAGTTATATGGTATTGCTTAGATACAAAAGCACGTTATATTTTATGATGATATCAAAACTCCTTTGATCGTATATGCTTCCTTAGACTCGTATTAGTGGTTCACAGATTTTAGGTCAGCAGCACTTTATGGAAATGACTTGTATTTATTATACGTGAGCGTTTTTAGGTAAACGTCGTTTTGGTGCTGGCCGACTAAAACAAGGCGGTTTCAGAAAGTAGGGCACTATGTATTGGCTAATATTTTAGCTGCTTCAGGGCAATCTATCTAACCTCAGAGGAATCACTTAGTGAGAGAGAATTCAAAGGTTACAGGTCACTAGATCGACTAACTACTCAGATTTATGTCGGTCAGTCGTGTAAATGATAGAGTGACTCTCTATATATAATTTATACATACATACAGTCACGCATTTTTTCCATATAAGGAGAGGCAGAGGCCACTCACGTGCGGTGAAGAACATTTTGGTACGAGTCAATAAATTCTTACTATTGCGTTCGTGGGAACGTTTTAATTTCATATTATTGTGTTATTATGCACTAACAGAGGTTGTCCGTACAACACCTTAGTCGCCTCTTAAGACACCTCGGTAGGAAAGCGGTAGGTGTTATTATACTCTGCCTACAATCTATCTGAAGTGTATTCAAGAGTTTTTTTTTTAAATTTTACTCTTCATTTCTACACATTTCTACACCCATAGATTTTAAGGTAACAATGAGCGGAATTGATGCCTATCACCATTCTCTACCAGTCAATCCGTAGTGTGGTGAGTTATCGTCGCAGGTGTAATAAAATGACCTTATCAAGAACGGAGACGACCGCGTGGCCCAGTGGCAAAATACCGTTATGCAGTCTTTCGAAACGTGTTTATCATTACCATAATCATTACATCGCATCACAGTTATGACTTCACTGGTCCGTCTAGGTAGGTACCACCCCAGGGCCAGTTATGCTGCCGTGAAGCAGTAGTGTGCAAACATTACTATGTTTCGGTTTGAAGGACACTGAGAGCTAGCGTAATCACTGGGCATGTGAGACTCAAGAACTGATGTCTCAGGGTGACGGGCGCAGTGCGGTGTCACACAGAAATGTTCTGGGTGACACAACATTTTTTATGGGAAAACGTTAAACTTACCATCAGGTGAACGTTTTGCTCGTTTCGTCACTTCATTAAATAAAAAAATAAAAAAAAATACCCGATCAGTTCTCTGTTGTCCACATAAGAGAGTTATATGGCACACATGGCATCATTGGCAGCCGCAATAACTTTTCGGGGTCTATATAAAATTGTTTTATATTCGAGCAAACATTGCGTCGGTAAGTGGGGACCAGCGCGAGGGTCCCGATGATTGAATTAGGTTCCGGGAAAGCGAAAAACTAAACAACGGTTAATGGAATTGGGTCAGAACCTAGAGCTTGACTGAACTTGTTAGCTAGCCATTGAATTTAGATTACTATACGAGTGTTTGAACATGCGATGTTTATGTGGAGATGAAAGCCTGTAGAACTTTTTTTAAACAATGAATCGCACTAGGATTTCTTCTGAATCGTGAGAGCATTAAACGGAAATAAATAGGCCACTCGCAAACGTTGTCTCTGGCATCCCAGTACTTTTACACTACATGTGGGTCCATCCCTCTAATGTAGCCTATTGTAAATTCACAACTGCGTGGCTTAGTGGTCAGAATACCTGACTTCCACGCCGAGGGTCCCGGGCTCATCCTGAGCCAACATTTATGCAAAAATGAAAATGGTTGATTTTCCGGTCAATTATGGGAAATATAGCAAATAAATGTTACTTTTTATTTGATAAAGGGACGAGACAAGCAAAACGTTCACCTTATGGTTAGTGCAACGACCGTCTATAGCAATATTGTGTCACCCAGACAGAGACCAGAGTTTCCGAGTCACACCATTTTGCGTCCGATACCCTGAGACGTTAGTTCCTAAGTCTCATATGCGCATTGTTTACACTAGCTGTCAGTGCCGTTCAGACCGAAACACGGCAATGCACACTACTGCACCGCACAATAACTGGTCTAGCGGTGATACCTATCTAGACGAATTCCTGCATAGGAATCCAACCACCAGTAATGCCAAATTTGCACGGTATATAACATCTAAAAATCAAGACTTAATAACATCGATGCACCCTAAATGGTATTTCGAAGCATCATAGTATGCATAAGAATATAAGGTCGTTTTTGCGGAGCTTTTTACTCCATTGAATTAAAATAAACATACGTTACGCTGATCTATAATTTCGGTGATGTAATTGCTGTTAGCCTGTTTTTGGCTTTTACAGCTTCATCGGGTACTGTGCTCACGGGCCAGGGGCCCGCGTGCCAGGTTTGGTTTGACCCAAACATAAATACATAAATAAACTCCTACAATAACCTCGACCGTGTCGTCTAGCACGTTTCGCGGGCGACGTCTGCGTTCGGTCGCGTTTCTATTTGATCGGTAATTCGCTGCTTTAACCACCAGCGGGTTTGGATATACCGCGGCATTTTCGAAAAACCGCCGTGATAATGCTCTGAAGTGCGTCAGAGATTAAGCGCATTTCACAGTCGCTGTGAAGATTACGCCGAAAGGTTCCTACAAAACCGTATCAGAGTATCGATTGGTGTAAACCGCCAGTAATGGGAATATTCCAAAATAGTGTATATCATATCGGAAAGGCAGACATACTTACGGTGGTCGGAGTTTTAAGTTTTTTTTTTCTCACCGTATAAAGTGACGAAACGAGCAAAACGTTCACCTGATGGCAAGTGCCACGTCCGCCCACAACAAATGCTGTGTCACTAAGGAATATTTCTGTGTGACACCACACTGCGTCCGTCACCCTGAGACATCTGCTCTCTCAAGTCTCAAATGCTCAGTGATTACGCTAGCTCACAGTGCCCTTCAAACCGAAACACAGTAATGCTTGCACACGGCAGAATAACTGGCCCTGGGGTGGTACCTACCTAGACGGATTCCTGCATAGGAATCCTACCACAAGTTAAAAATTGCAGTATGTCATATGCTAGAATGTCAAGTAGTCTGCCGTGGAGCAATAGTGGGCAAACATATTGTGTCCACTAGTGTAATAACTGGCTATATGAGACTATCACAAAACTAGTAAAGTAAAGTAACAGCCTATAAATGTCCCATTGCTGAACATAGGCCTCGTTTCATTTCTGAGATGGTTTCGAGCTAGAAGAGTCCGTCATGCTGCTCCAATAAAAATATTTCGACCACTTCTTGCTTGAGACATAGAGAGTAGTCATTGCAGTCTAAATAAATGATAGGTTGTCAATAAGTATCTGTCGATGTACTTGACTTCTACGCCGGGGGTCCTGGATTTGGAATTTGACCCGATAGCCGAAAATCGGCCAGTAGGATATCACCATGTAAATCTTCATTGAATAAAAAATATAATAAGCTGATAGGTGTTCGGTAGAGTAGAATAGCACCTACCTCTTTCCTACCGAGGTGTCGTAAGAGGCGACTAAGGTATTGTACGGACAGATTTAATTCGTGCAGAATAACACCATAATATGCAATGCTGTCACTATACTGGTCGTGGGAATGCAATGGGGTAGAAATTGTTGACACGACGGCGAAAAGTGGGCTACGTGAGTGGCCTCTGCCTACCCCTTTTATGGGAAAAGAGCGTGACTGTATGTAATATATGTTTACAATATTATTTAGCCTCAGCGACTTGTATTTTAGTTGCTCGGCAAGAGCTCAATCCGTGCAATGTATCCGTGAAGTTGATAAAAGTTCGATCCCTTCAGACTTTCAAGTGTAAGATACGAGTATTAAACAACATGCCGTGTGGTGGCGGCTCGTTAAAAGAATACTACCACTCCATCTCATCCAATGGATCTCGTAAAAGACGAGTAAGGAATAAAACTGCACTGTGCACCTAATAGCGCATGGTGGCGATGGGCTCACCACCTATCACAACAAGTGCATTATATTGTTTTGGTGAAACGTGGATTGTCATCTGTTTTTGCAGTGAGTGCCCAGTCTCTGACTACCCCTTATGGGATACAGTCGTGATCTTATGTATGTATGTATGTATGTATGTATTCTCCATAAAAGTCGAAAGATTACTCTTTTTCCGTAAGGGCATCGCTCGCAGGTACGCGGGGACGAAGGAGGGGAAGGACTAGTGGGTCAGCCGTTGGAACTGGGGCACGGCGGCGGGTCGCAACCAGCCGTTTGTGCGGGCTGCGTTTTTAATGCACAGTTTGTGTAAATTTTAAAGTGGTCGTAACTGGGCTTATTTCGCAAGAATATGTGTTTGTGATTTTAAGGAAATTTAAGTTTAATGTGTCTTCTGAGCTTTTCATAAAAGACTGACATGTAGTAATCTTGTTTATTATATGCCGTTAAAATAAACAGCCGATTGGTGTCCGGCAGAGTAGAATAGCACCTACCTCTTTGCTACCGAGGTGTCGTAAGAGGCGACTAAGGTAACTTTCACCTGATGGTTCTGTGGTGCCCACACTGCGCCCGTGAGACATCACTTCTTAAGTCTCATATGCCCAGTGATTACACTAGCTCTCAGTGCCCTTCGGATCAAAACACAGCAATGTGTTCTATGCAATGCTTTCACTATACTGCTCTTGGAAACGCAATGGGGAGCCTGCCCCTTATTTTTTTATTGTATACAGCGACGTAACGAGCAAAACGTTCACCTGATGGAAAGTGCAACGTTTACCCATAACAAATGCTATGTCACCCATAACATTTCTGTGTGGCACTACACTGCGCCCGTCACCGTGAGACATCAGTTCTTAAGTCTCAAATGCCCAGTGATTACGCTAGCTCACAGTGCCCTTCAAACCGAAACGCAGTAATGCTTGCACAATACTGTTTCACGACAGAACAACTGGCCCTGGGGTGGTACCTGCCTAGACGGATTCCTGCATAGGAACCCACCACCAGTGCAGTATTTTTCTATGCAATGCTGTCACTATACCGCTCGTGGAAACGCAATGGAGAGCCTATCCGTTATATGGGAATGAGGCGCGACTGTAGGTATGTATGTTAAATTAAGAAAAAGTCGCATCCTTAAGAAAATTTCACTTTTAAATACGTACCATTTATCCAACCCTCCTTATTAAAAGGATACCTTTTAACATCAGGAGGCCGAGGCCACGCATCCCGGCCCTTATAGCGACTTGCCACTTACGAAAGCGGCCGGGCGCTAAAACTCAAAAGTTGCCTAATGTTGCATAGTTAAAAGAAATTGGGAAGCGGGTCAGCGGAGCGCTCTGCATGAAAACTCCTTAAGTCTACGTTTAAATTTTTTCTCTGGTAATCAGCTAACTGTAGCGGTTAACGTATATAGAAAATATGTTAGTAAAAATAAAACATGTAATTCCAAATATTAATAATATAATGTGCAACTAAGTACATTTATTTATTTATTTAACCTTTATTGTAACACCTTAATCTAAGGAATACAATGGGCGGAATTAATACCTAGAGGCATTCTCTGCCAGTCAATCCTTGGGGACAAGAAAACTGATGGCAGGTGCAAATAAGTAAAATATGGAGTGTGGTGTGAAAATATAAATACTATTACATAATGATTATATAATAATATAAATAATAAATATATATATTCACAGAATTAACATAGATAAATACATACATACAAATAATAAATATAATACATATATAATGTATGAAAAGAGCCTACTCCTTCCTCAAAGGCCGGCAACGCACCCGGAATTCCCCTGGTATTGCGGATGTTCATGGGCGGTGGTGATCACTTACCATCAGGTGACCCGCTTGCTCGTTTGCCCCCTCTCCTATAAAAAAATGTGACAGAAGTGAAATTTATATATATTAGAATTTGGCAGCCTGCTTTTACTGGTGGTAGGATTCCTATGCATGAATCCGTCTAGGTAGGTACCACCCCAGGGCCAGTTATTCTGCCGTGAAGCAGAAATGTGCAAACATTACTGTGTTTCGGTCTTTAGGGCACTGAGAGCTAGCGCAATCACTGGGCATATGAGACTTATAAACTGATGTCTCGGGGTGGCGGGCGCAGTGTGGTGTCACACAGAAATAATCTGGATGACACAGCATTTGTTGTGGGCGGACGTAGCACTTACCATCAGGTGAACTTTTTAAAAAACATACATTAAAAAAAAATCTGATTGAAATGAAACCAAATAAAGAAGATTTAATAAAAATATTTCACACCGTAAAATAACTGCTCAGTATTTAAGCGATTATTAATTAACTACAACACTGCTCGTGGGAACGCAACGGCGAGCAAAAGTTTCTTGACTCTTACCAAAATGGCGGCGTGTGATTCGCCACCCGGCACGTCTCGTTTTCCGCGTGGGCGGAAAGTGAGCTACGAGTGTGGTCTCTGTTTACCCCTTATATGGGAATAAAACAGTATTTGGATATTCTATTACAAATTTTTGAGAATAAAAAAAATTTGAAATGAAAAAAAAGGAATAAGATTTTGTTTATTTGAGATTTTCCTTTTGTAATATTCAGACATTCTCATCGTTTGTTTAATCACTTGCTTATTTGAAAAAAAAATCTTCTGTCGAAAATCTCGTAGCCAAGCTGTTCGCATGCGCGTCTCGGGTTCAAATCCCAACTGAATCCTATATTTGTGTAGTATCGGTACTCCGTCTGTCTGTCTCTGACTCCGTATCTGTAACAGTGTTTAACTGAATGTTTGCACACTACTGATTCACGGCAGAATAACAGGCAGTGCGATGATACCTACTCAGACGGATTCCATAGAAATATATACCAGTATATACCACCAGTTTAATTTAATGCAGATGTTTTGTACTACTCTTTTTTTGAGGCGCTCAATAGATGTCACTATATAGTAAAAAATTAATATAACAGCCTATAAATGTCCCACTGCTGAACACAGGCCTCCTCTCATATCTAAGAAGGTTTTGGAGTCGGGAAAAGTCCGCCATGCTGTTCCCGTACAGGTTGGCGGATTTCACACGTCCTCGAAATTTTTTCCTCTCGATGTTTTCCTTCAACGCCGAGCGCGTGACAAATCAGCACTTAAAATTGCGATTAACAATTTTTTGGTGCCGGTACCGGGAATCGAACGCAGGTCACTCGCGTACTATGAAATTTAAATCGGTCGCCTAGCCACTGAGCTACCACGGCCCACTTGCATATACGTCTTCAAATTATTTAATTATTCCGTGTAATAAATTCAGTGTCGAGGTGCTTGTATTTAAATTCATAGCATGCGGACATAACGAGTTGGACCCCAGATGAAGATATACAAGTTATCAATAATTGAATGATGATGATGATGATGTTCTCCTAGCCGATTTCGACTACGGCGACAACTTCCGTCTACGGTGGAGAGCCATCAACTGCGCAGGTGATATTATAGTGCCACAAGTGTACGCGCAAACACAGAGGCACTCAGTCGTCCCAACCGTTAATTGCAATTTAGCACTTAAAATTTATTGATTTACCACGTGCTCGGAGGTGAGCAAAAGGTTTTTTTTTAAATATCCAGTGGGAACTACTTGATATAAAGGATATAAAGTACCCTATGTCCGTCTCCAGGATTCTAACTATCTCTATTCCAAATTTAGTCACGATTCAGCACGGCTTTGCCGTGAACAGGTAACAGACAGACAGATGTTGGTTTTCTGGTCTGGTTGTGTTGTGATTGTCCCTGTGTTCCTGACACTGCATCCTAGCCTACCTCCGATCTTATCGCATCAGCGTTACATCGGGCGCGGGTAGGTTGGGACGAGTGAGTGCCTCTTTGTTTGCGCGTACACTTGTGGCACTATAGTATCTCCTGCGCAGTTGATGGCTCTCGACAGTAGTCGGCAGTTGTCGCCGTGGTCGAAATCGGCTAGCAGTCCCATCATCATCATCATCATGGATATTTTATCGAATCAATCTAAATAAATATGAATAAAAGTATAAACACATTCAGTATTATAAGACATGTGTTTACTAACCCCCCTTTTGGCTATTGTATATTCAATGATTATCGCATTTAAAGAGTAAGCTCCAGTCGCGCGGAGCTGACAAGCGCAATTTTTCTTGTGAAAGAATGTTACGCGACTAACTAAAACGTTTACCTAATGTTAAATGCAACTGCCATAACAAACGATGTGTCCCAGAACATTTCTGTGTGCTGACCTTTGCTGCTGAATTTTTTGCTGACCATTTTTCACTGCACTCGTCACCCAGGGACATCAATTCTTAAGTCCTAAATTCCTAAAAAAAGTAATGAAATGGAATGAAAATCCTTTTTTTTTCGACGTAAGGAATTTCGTTTGTCAAACGTCACTTTACAATCTGCCGCCAATGCGTAACGACGTTCCTCTGACGGAGAAAAAACAGGCGAAAGAAACTCCGTAGGTATCTTCTTTTTAAGTAAATCTTTTTTTATCTTAGTCAATAATACATTATTATTAAAATTACAAAGAATAGGCTATAGGAAAACCAAAGCGCGCTTCATGTTCAAATTTTAGACATGATTATTTTAAATAACATATAGTATATCGTGTTGTCAGTGATGACATACGGAACCGAGACGTGGTCCTTCACTGCGGGCCGCTTGAGGAAGCTCAGAGTCGCTCAGCGAACTATGGAAAGAGCTATGCTCGGAGTTTCTCTGCGTGATAAAATGGGTAACGATAATATCCGCAGCAGAACTAAAGTGACCGATTAGCAAGCTAATCCTTAGGGCCATGTCGCCCCCCACTAGATAGAGCGACGACTTGCGCGATTTTGCGGGAAGTCGATGGATGCGTGTGGCTCAGGACCGTGCTGTGTGGCAATCTATGGAGGAGGCCTATGTTCAACAGTGGACTAAGATAGGCTGAAATGATGATGATGATAGTATATTAAACTCGAGCAGACCAGCCTCCACCAACTGCACCTGCTCACGAGTATGAGTCATTATACTACCTATCATTGCCCTCCAGACCAAAGCACAGTAATGTAAAACTGCTGCTTCACGCAAGAATAAATGGTCCTGCGGTGGTACCTACCTAAACGGATTCCTGCATAGGAATCCTACCAACAGGATGTTTCCACAGCGACCAGCAGAACATAATTATGATAAACCGATGAAATTAGTACCCCAATTCGTTTATCGATTGCGTTAGCAACTGATTCTGATTTTTTATAAAACAATAAATCGATTGTCTTATACTGTAGCAGTGTCTTCTTTAGTCCCTTGTCCCAATTACATAATTTATGTTAACCTTTGGTTTCCGTGCAGTGTAAACTCAAACGTAATGTTACATATTATAAAAATTTGTTTCTTACGTATAGACACACAGTCACGCCCTTTCCCTGTAGCCCAATCTTCGCCCTCGCGGGAAAGGAGACGACAGACGACGATGACAGATGGCAAAACACGTTGCCGCAAAACGAGTCAATTTTTTTTACTCCTTTTGCGTCCCCACGAGCAGTGTAGTGACAGCATTGCATATTATGTTATTGTTCTGCACGAAAAAAGGCTGTCCGTACAATGGCTTAGTCGCCTTTTAAGACAACTCGGTAAGAAAAGAGGTAGGTGCTATTCTACTCTGCCGGACACTTACTGGTTTTAATTAGTTTTAATACTTAGATTATCTAAGTATCACTCGTGCTTAACAAATGATGACTTTTCAAGATTTTATTATTGTGTTAAGTGACGAGACGGGCAACTTGACTATGCCATACCTGCCCATTACAATATTACACACAACTTACATCTGCAACGCCAGTTCAGTCTCATACAAATGCAGGAATCCATGTAGGTAGGTACCACCCCAGGGCCAGTTATTCTGCCGTGAAGCAGTACTGTGCGAACATTACTGTGTTTCGGTCTGAAGGGCACTGAGAGCTAGCGTAATCACTGGGCATATGAGACTTAAGAACTTATGTCTCAGGGTGACGGGCGCAGTGTGGTGCTATACAGAAATATTCTGAGTAACATAGCAACGACTGGACCGATTTTGACGGGATTTTCACTGACAGATAGCTGATGTTATAGCGGGTAACTTACGTACTTACTTTTATATTAGATTTTTTTGTATAAAGTGACGAAACGAGCAAAACGTTCACCTGATGGTAAGTGCGACGTTCGCCCACAACAAATGCTGTATCACCCAGAATGTTTCTGTGTGACACCACACTGCGCCCGTCACCCTGAGACATCAGTTCTTAAGTCTCAAATGCCCAGTAATTACGCTAGCTCACAGTGCCTTTCAAACCGAAACACAGTTATGCTTGCCCACTACTGCTTCACGTCAGAATAACTTGCCCTGGGGTGGTACCTACCTAGACGGATTCCTGCATAGGAATCCTACCACCAGTAAATTAGTGTTCCGCGCCAAAAACCTAAAACTCTAAACTCCGATTCAAATAGGAATACATGTATATCATCAATCGGGGCCCCCTTTTGCGGGCGAAACTGCGGGGCACGGCTAGCTTGTTATATAAAACGAAAATTGTATTATGTTTTCATTCATCTTGGTGCCGAGATTAAAATTTCGCTCTAAGGGAAGCTGCTTAACACTGCGTTGAAACGGAATTGTTAATCCCTTATTATTCGTACCGCCCTCCTTTGCGTGCTCCAGGCTCATTCATACCTAAGGATCATTGCACACGAATTCTTTTTGATTTTCAGCTCTTAGCATAATCAAGAATCCCGGGTCAAGGATGTCTAATGTAGGTTAAGATACATCCAACTCCAAATAACAGGCTTCGCTAAAACTAAATCTTTAAATTCCTTCGAATCGATATCTTCAAATGCAATTGTCATTTTAAAAAAGTCAATAGCGACTTTGGTCCACGAATATACGACACAAATTTGATTAAAGCTCTTTATCATTTGCGCCTTTTGTATTGTAAGGCTTTTACAAGGGCAGGGGTGAAAAGAATACCCTTATACACGGTAGTTGTTGTGGGAAAGAGGCAGTGATAGAGAAATGCAAGGCTAACAGGTCGCAGGTACAGTGACCTGACCCAGTTAACGATGCAGGGCAACGTGTAAATATTGATTTAGTGACCTCCTCGCACTTGTTGCTCAGGTGCGGCTGTCCTTAGGAAATTTTTGAAGGTATATCCGTGAGTTGAAATGTACTTAAGCGGACTTGATCCGGAATTGGATTTGATTTATTAATTTCATTCTCTTTTTTAATTTATCATTGAAGATAACAGTGAAAGACAGTAGGGTCTAAAGAAAGTAGATTCTTAATTGCCTTTCGAAATATGATTAAATTTTTTTTTGAAAATTGTACGTTTCCCTTTTCAAAACGATTGTTCTTAAATAAATATAAAAAAGAAAAGTTTCAGCCTATAAATGTCCCACTACTGAGCACAGGCCTCCTCCCATTTCTGAGAGGGTTTTGGAGCTAGGAAGAATCCGCCACGCTGCTCCAATGCGCGTTGGCGGACTTCACATGTCTTCGAAATATTTTTAATTTCTCAGACATGCAGGTTTCCTCACGATGTTTTCCTTCACCGCCGAGCACGTGGTAAGTCAGCACTTAAAATTGCAATTAACAATTTTAGTGGTGCCGGCACCGGGAATCGAACCCAGGTCACTCGCGTACTATGAAATTAAAAGCGAACGCCTAGCCCCTGAGCTACCAAGGCTTCAAATAAATATAATTTTTAAGTTAATACTTAAGATATTACATTATTCATAAAGGTCTCCTGGCACAAGTTTTACATTACATTTAAAAGGTTGTCACAAAATTCTATAAAAAATTGGTGATTTCAGTAGCTTCAGTGCACACTGCTACCTTTTAATAGAGTAACTGTAACTGCGGTGGTAAAAAGTAACAGCCTTTAAATGTCCCACTGCTGAGCGCAGGCCTACTCCTAATGTTTTTAGAGGACTTTGTAGCTTCGAAGAGTCCGCCACGCTGCTTCAATGCGAGTAGGCGGACTTCACATATCCTCGGAATATTTTCATTCCTCAGACATGCGGGTTTCATTCACGATGTTTTCCTTCACCGCTAAGCACGTGGTAAATCTGCACCTGAATCGCGGAACAATTTTAGCGGTGCCGACACTGGGCATCGAACACAGGTCACTCGCTTACTATGAAATTTAAGGCGAGCGCCCGGCCTCGGCTACCACGGCGGATTCCTGCATACTCGTAGGAAGGTGTCTTTACTGGAGGTAGGACTTAGGAGTCCTACCGTATTAACCATGGAAATACCATCAGAATATATCTAGCCCTGGGCTATTAATGGACTACTTATTAGTGCACCGTAAATTAGTTTTTCATAAATTAATTTTTTCTTATGCTTTTATTGTTCTTGTCTTGTATAAATAAATACAGGCACATTGCTATAGCTGTACTTGACATCCGTGGTGCACTTAGGTTCCAGATGAAAGTTGGCGACAGGTTTTAGTTTAACATTAAGCTGATCTGGAGATCTATTGGTCAGTCATGAGACACGCTGCATATTACATATATCTTTTTTATTTATTTCGTTGGTAGTATTTCTGGTGCTTTATTTCTTTTAATTTTAATTCATTTTTTATATATTATATTTTCTTTTATTAGCATCTGTTTATATCGTGTCTAAGTGCGCTGTCCTTTTCTACTGTACCAATAAATGCCTTTTTCTTCTTTTTTTTCTTTCAACGGTGACGGTAATGCACTCCAATCATACGAATCTAATCATAGATTAAAATGTTGTATATTACCAGGACTTTCAGGTCCTTGGGGTTAATGTGACCCATTTTAATGACACCTTCAGGGAATATATTTTTGAGTTTTTGTAACTAAATGTATTTTTAATGTTTGTTGCAGCTTGGGTGCTAGGCTGGCTGATGTGCAAGACGGTGCCATATGTTCAGGGTCTGTCTGTTGCCGCCTCGGTGTACAGCCTCGTTGCTGTTTCACTTGACAGGTAAGCGTCTACCAGATATCTCATTTTACTAATAGTAATAATGCTGGTGAGTTTGTACCTTTCAACGTCCTTATCACAAGAGGTACTAATCCGATTGGAATTTCCGCTTTAAGCTCTAAAAATATATATTATATTTACCACGAACTTGAATAGTCGCATGATGATAAAATTTTATAATAAAATTCCTAACCCAGAAAACTAACATGGAATTCAACAAATCATTACATAGAGGACAAAGATGTGTGGAAATAACTCTTACTCTGCACTTGCATTTCCAGTGACTACCAAATATGTGATGATGTTAATTAAATAATTTATTTTATACATGACATAAAAAAAACCAGCGTTTCTTACCGGTTCTTCTCTGAGAACGTCTTTTTTTTGAACCGGTGTACATTTTAATGATTTCTTATATTTACGCGAACACTACAAATTTAAATGAAATTAACTTTACGGATTTTATCGCGTTCAATTTTATTATTTATAACCCGACGTTTCGAGTGCTTTACAGCACCCATGGTCACGGGGGGACTGAGGTGACAGATGTCCTGATGTCATAGTTAACCCGGAGTACCTTCAGCTTTTAATTATTATTTTGGGTCCGATCTACGCAGAAAGAGCTAACTGTGTCTTGAAGTCTTGCAGTGGTATGCTTGGTTTTTGATTTAATTTTATTAATTAAAGAATCCCAAGCTGGTGTACATTTTGACATGCATAAGAGCTTTATTTTCACATGCATAAGCCTAAACTGAATAAAGAAATTCTTAATGAAGAAAAGTAAGTTACTTTGCTAAGATCCGCATGCAAAATATAAAAATGGTGTATATTACCTAGTTTTTTGAAGTGCACCACCCGCCCTCCCTCAGTAGCGTGCACAAGCAAACTAACACCGCCACCAGGAACCGCCACCAGGTACCCTCCACCAACCACTACAATACCACCACTAGATAATATACACCACCGAAGCCGAGAACACGACACGTGTTTCGCCCCAAAACGAGGCATTATCAAGCGTAATAGACTCTACGACAGACGGCCGCCGAGCTTATATTTTGCATGCGGATTTTAGCAAAGTAACTTACTTTTCTTCATTATAATGGATTTCCGCAAAGTAACGCCTGATTCTATTAACTAAAGAAATTCTGACTTTGACTGATGAGAATCGATCATTACGGAGAATGGCCGAACTGTGAATGCTCTGTTGAGCGAGGTACCATGTACCGTACGGCGCAGTCACGTTGGCTTATTTTACGCGGGGAAACCCGCGGATCACAGCTAGTAAAAATAAATGGATTTGGACAACGAAATGTAATCCATAATAATATCATAAATGCGAAAGTAACTCTCTATCCCTCTGTTTGTTACCTTTTCACTGGTCAACCAATGAACCGATCTTGACGAAATTTGGCACATAGATAGCTTGCATCCTGGAGACGGATATAGGGTACTACTTTTCCCGGGAAATAAATTAGTTTTCACGGGATATTTAAAAAACTCGAGTAAAGAATTAAAAACTATAAAATAAGTCGGGGGCATCAGCTAGTTTAAAATATACTTTAAATACTATGACTGAGCTCCCATATTATGAATTTAAAATACTCTAACAATCTATTGGTGGTAGGATTACTTTTCCTAGTGAAACGTTAACTGTTCGTATTATATTGTATCCATTACAAATAATGTCAGTCAGTCCATTATTAACATTACGAGTTAATTTGTCTTTTTTTAATCTTATTTTTAATTCCTATTTGATTTTGTATTCGATTTCAAAAAAAGTTGAGAATTCAAATCTTGGAGGGGCTTCAGCACTAAACTATTTAGAGACTGATATGCCGTAGAATAGGGTGAAACAAAGAACGTAAACGGCTGTGACGTCATAAAGCCACACTCGAATGACGGATAGACCATTGATATTCAAAAAACCTATAGATACGCAGTCAGCGATTCTAAAACGTCCTCGAAAAAGAGTGCACAACACGCTCATTTAGGTCAGCATCACGTCAGCTGCGTCAATGCAAGGACTGTTAAGGACTTCAAATGTCGTGGAGCGATAGTTGATTTCATTTAAAAAGCTACTTTTTATCGTTGGCATTAGATTTAATCTGTTTCAGAATTTGTTGAATCTCATCCCCTGGGTGTCGTAAAATAAAAAGTGGGGAAAATAAAACCAGGAGATGGGCAGCATTATTTTCCTGGAGTATTTGAATAAATAAACTGCTGTTGCCAACCCTTCCGACCAAGCGCGGCAACTATGGCAAAATCTCCCCTAAATGAGAGCTACAAAATTTTGTGGCAATCTATGGGGACATGTCTATGTTCTGCAGTTGACTATTGGTAGGCTGAAATGATGATGATGAAGAATCGAAATTTTTGATTTTCGTTTTATGTTTTGATCGATCGAGGATAATTTGTTTGAGTTGTAAGTTTTTTTTAAATTACGATGAGATCTAAAATTGTTAAAAAAATAGGGAAAAATCATTTTATTCCTAATGGTGCCCCGAAGATGAAACATTATAATGTTTATGTAACGAATTACACAATATTTTTTGTCAGTTTTATTGGTGACGATAACACAAATGATACTAAGCAAAATGGCGCCACAGTCGTAAGTTGTTAGATGTCACAGACGAAAACTCAGATATCAGACAAACCCATTGCTATATTAGGTAATACATTGGCATATTAGGTATAACAGCTACGTCTGTAGTGGATATTACTATTATAATTATAAAAAAAAATCTTACAAAACCGAGCAAATATTTTGAAGAACAATTAGTTTAGTTACATTAAGTTACATTGTTCGTTTATGCAATAGAAAACTTACCCAACAAATAACAGTCTCAAGATAATAAAGAAGAAAGAGAGATGACCGTAATTTCCTTATCTAATCCCTAAGTAGAGTCTGATGGCATTAACTTCAATGATCCCGATTTTTGTCAACTTCCAACTGAACGTATCTCAACAGAGTAATCCTCTTTAATTGATATAGCAGCATTGACACAATTAATTAAGATATATCTTATACCGGCCGCAAGGTCTCGGCCGGCTATCGCAAAGATTTATCTAGTCCCGGCATTTGGCTCGTTGTTATGTAAACTTTTATTTCGGTGGCTTAAGCTCAAGATACCACAACAACCTTTTCATGTTACTTAGAATTTCATAGCGACATTTTCAGTTTACTGCCGGTCTGTTTTAAGTCCGCTTGCCACAGAATATGGTCCGGAGTCTTGATTTCCCGCCAAATCCTGCACGTCGTTGCTTCATTCGGTAGATATTTTTTTTTGTTTAAACACTGGGCTTTCTCCAGTATCGTGGATACGTTTTAATACAACTAAACCCGAAAACAAATAATATGTCTTTTTGTTCAAATATATTTATTACAAGCTAGCCCGCCCCGGATTTGCACGGAAGCATTTACGTCATTCTGTATAGAGAAAAACAGCATGCGCTCGTTCTCAAATTTAAGAGTAAATTTTCGTAAAATCCATTCTTATTAGGTGTCACGTCAGGAGAGAAAGATGAGCTGATGCCCGCTACTTCGTCCGCGTAGATATAGGTTTTTA
The DNA here is from genome assembly GCA_019845155.1 of Luehdorfia chinensis. Classification (NCBI taxonomy): domain Eukaryota; kingdom Metazoa; phylum Arthropoda; class Insecta; order Lepidoptera; family Papilionidae; genus Luehdorfia; species Luehdorfia chinensis. The sequence goes on from JAHVAK010000388.1 coordinate 126,465, forward strand.
AATACCCCTCGAGAACTGTTTGACTTTCTGGAATGAAAAGTATACTATGTCCGTCTCCAGGATGCAAGCTATCTCTGTGCCAAATTTTGTCAAGATCGCTTCAGCGGTTCAGCCGTGAAAAGATAAAAAAACAGATAGAGGGACAGAGAGAGTTACTTTCGCATTTATAATATTAGTAAGGATTTCAAGTCAATAATAAATTCGTGATGAGTCTGTCATTGGTATTTTTTTTTATTGGATAAAGTGATGAAACGAGCAAAACGTTCACCTGTTGGTAAGTGCAACGTCTGCCCATGTATCACCCAGAAAAATTCTGTGTGACACCACAATGTGTCCATCACCCTGAGACATAAGTTCTTAAGTTCTTAAGTTTCAAACCGAAACACAGTAATGTTTGCACACTACTGCTTCACGGCAGAATAACTGGCCCTGGGGTGGTACCTACCTAGACGGATTCCTGCATAGGAATCCTACCACCAGTAAATCGCTATATACAGATATAAGATTTAACATAACACTTTCTTCATTATTTAGCATCGAAGATTACTTCTTATTATTACTTCGTTTATTTGCAATACGACAGTGGATCAAAGAAATCTATTTTATTTATACTGAATGATTTATAAAGGCACGCGCTCCTTGCACTGGATTCCATTTTCACCTGCAATGTACCGATAAAAGCATCTCTAAGGCAGTGAGTACCTGTTCCAGAAACCTTGACCCGCTAGCGATGGGCCCCATTGGTAAAACGTAGTTATTATGTGCCGGGGTGCCCGTAAATCAAGGCCTCGCGTGTCATAAATTTATCAGTAAATTCCGTAAAAATATTAGATGATTTGATTGATGGGCTTTTAAAGACGCCACGCAGCAGAATATTTATAAAATAGACCAAATTTGTTCGCATTATGTTGGTATGGATGTCTTGGATAATTGTATGTAAAATTAAGTAACTTATGTGTGTTGGAACGTATGTGTATTTGGAACGTAATTTGCTCAAACAATTCCATGGTTACAAAATATTTTCATTTCTTTTAACATCCATACTCTTAAACAACTCTATAAATTCGGCACAGAGATAGCTAGCATCCTGGATACGGACATAGGATACTCAAATACTCAAGGACATAGGAAAATCAAAGAGTTCTCATGGTATTTAAAAAAAACCTAAATCCACGCAGATGAAGTCGCGGGCATTGGCTTACTACTGTCAATAAGTTTTTCTTTATTGAATGCATAGGCTGATTCGATTTCTATGCTACAGACACGCTATCGTTTATCTTAAATTTGGAATGTTGTATTGCCATTATGTATATTACTTTAAAGGTACGAGGGTCTGGTACTAGTCACACAAGTTTTCCTAGTACTAACACCAGGCTCCCACAAGATGCTATTTGAATGATTATAATAACTCAACTTTGTACTTAAACCTTGTGGGAGCAAAATAAAGAAAGTATTATTATTTTTCCGGTTGATTCTTAACTACGGCCAGAACTTTCAAATACCATCGGTAGCTATTAACTGCGCAGGTATTTTTATATTGTCACAAGTGTCCGCGTACCTGCACAAGCACAAAGGTATTCACTCTTACTAAGTCCGATGTTCACGCTCATGCGATAAGATCAAGCTACGTTGTCATAGAAATTCAGAGAGGCGGGGACAATGCAACTAGACCCAAGAATCAAAAATTTGTGTTTATATGTTGTGGTTTTTTATATGTGGTATTCCTGTATGCTATTCCAGTGCAGGGGCATTAAGTCCGCCTATATACATTCTGTATGTGAAGTTATATAAATAAATAAATAGGTCTCCGTTCGAGTTAAGAAAATAGTGAGTCATCAGTGCAACTACAGCGTAAGGGTGTATTCACAGTAGAGTAAAAATTCAAACAATTTTTACAAATTTTACAAATACACAACCGTTTGGTTCGAAGGTCTGACTTTAACTGATCAATGCGAACTCGATTTTCTAATTTCTAGCATTGTTATTGGCTGGGGGCGGCCTGGGCGGACAACGATGACTCACTATTTTCCTAACGCGAATGGACTATGGTGTACTTACTGGGCATATGAGACTTAACTGTCACAGGGGTAAAAAAAGCACAAATTATTGCTTAATTTATAAGAATACGGGTACTTTTTATTTGACGGTCTTGTAGCCTAGTGGTACCTGACCTCTACGTCGCAGATCCTGGTTTCGAATCTCAGCCGAAGTAAAATAATTTTGATTTATAACAACCAATCCGTTTATCAGCTCTTCATAACCCATTAGACGACACTATCTGAAACGAAAATCTACTCTATATTTGACGACACATTTCAATACAATGTATAAAAGCCATTACAATAACACTTAAAAAAAACTCCAGAGTTTCTTGCCGTTTCTCCTCGGGAAAGATCATATGTTTTGAACCGGTGTAGCTTTAGACTTTCATAAGACCTTTAAACTAGCCAAAATTGAAACAAGGAATTTTGACTATGAATCTAAAAAAACGTTATATTCACACGCAACGAATTCCGTAGAACGCAAGTCACGGTTATATTTCTTCTAGCGGCTCTAATTCGGCGTAACAATGTAATATGTTACATATTCATGCATCATCAATCCGTCACGTATTCACAAAGGCTGTCCTTGACTGTTCGGCTTAAGGAATTCACCCGATTTCTTCCAGTCGCTTCCGCGTTCACTCTGGATAAGACGTAACAGATTTTCGAAAAGATGCTGACGCATCTTCGCACTACCAAGTGGAAATAATACTAACAAAATGGCGTTTTAATAAATAGATCTGTTTTGAGAATAATTTGATATAGCTTTATTATTTTTGATTGATAATATAGAGATTGTCTTCGAATAATTATCGACCAGTCATAAAATAGATGTTATGGAAAATAACTAAATAGACAATTTTTGGTGGTAACATGGGGAGTGTGGTGGCGGTGATCTCGGCAAAATCCCACCAAATTGAGAGCTACAAACTTTTGTGGCATTGTTGAGGCCTATGTTCAGCAGCGGACTAGTTGTGGGCTGAAATGATGATGATGATGATGATGATGAGGAGGGAGGAGGCAACTTATGGCAAGTGACTGAAATAATATATATATAGTAATTCACTAAAAAATATATTGTTAGTACTAAAAAAAAAACTTTAAGTTAATTTAGACGCCATGTAATGGTAGTGTAAGGAAGTCCATAACCCCATCGAGTCCCATTAATTATGTGGTTGGTGCAAGGGTAATTTGTGTATGTGCTGGTGGATGGATTTTGCTGTTGGTAGGATTCCTATGCAGGAATCCGTCTAGATAGGTACCACCCCAGGGCCAGTTATTCTGCCGTGAAGCAGTAGTGTGCAAAAATTACTGTGTATCGGTCTGAAAGGTACTGAGAGCTGGCGTAATCACTGGGCATATGAGACTTTAGAAATTATGTCTCACGGTGACGGGCGTAGTGTGGTGCTACACAGAAATATTCTGAGTAACACAGCATCTGTTATGGTCAATGGTTGCACTTACCATCAGGTGAACGTTTTGCTCGTCTCGACACTTTATCAAATAAAAAATAAAAAATAAAATGTGCAGACGTACTATATCTGAAATCCAAAATAATACGACCATTAAAAGGTTTCTGAAATCCGAAAACCATCTCTGTGAAACAAAAATAATCTTCCCTTGCAAGTTTCTGCAAGCGAAGCTTTATCGATATCAAAGCACTTCTGTAACTTGCCACGAAGTTGAAGTAAAAGTGAGTTTGTTAAGATTTAGAGACAAAACTTACTTCGCTTTGATTTAAGGAGCCAAAAAGCGCTGTCATCGCTCTTTTTTATTGGATAAAGTGACGAAACGAGCAAAACGTTCACCTGATGGCAAGTGCAACGTCTGCTCATAGCAAATGCTGTCATCTAATAAATTTCAGGGTGAAACCACACTGCGCCCGTCACCCTCAGACATCAGTTCTTAAGTCTCATATGCCCAGTGATTACACTAGATCTCAATGCCCTTCGGAGCGAAACACAGTAATGTTTGCACACTACTGCTTCACGGCAGAATAATTGGCCATGAGGTACCTACACCGATCCCTGCATTGAAATTCAACCAGCAGTAAATAAATGATATGTATTTTACATCTGTTTAGAAAGAATTTCTTTTGGCATAGGAAGAATTTCTTTAAATCTTACATAGGGACCGTATAAAGTTTACTCCTTTCTCAAAGACCGGCAACGCAATTGGAATTCCTGTGGTATTGCTGATGTTCATGGGCGGTGGTGATCACTTACCATCAGGTCAACCTTTCTCTCGTTTGCTCCCTCATCTATCATATCAGGCATAATAATACCATAATGAAACGATATCGGTTCCTTTGTTTAGGTTGGCCAAAACTAGAAAATCCATAAAATTTTATAACAAAATTCCTAAAAGTATGACTCACAAAACTGACATAGAATCAACAAACTTGTCAAGAACACATTATTAGGAAAAGCGTAATATAATATAGATATTTTCATAGAGGTGTGGGAGGTGTTACACAGAGATGTGTGGAAATAAATCTTACTCAGCACTTACAAGCCCCCTGGCTACTACATATATCATGTAATTTTTATGTAATTTATAAATGACACTATGTAACATGGCATTGAAAAAAGGAAAGACCATCAGAGTATCTTGCCGGTTCTTCTCTGTGAAGGTCTAATGTTTTTAACCTAAACTGAATAAAGATGTTTTGACTTTGACTTTGATGGCGGTGACGTTGGTCTCTGCCTTATATGAGAAAAAGGCGTGATTGTATGTATGTATGTACAAGCCGTCGTAGTAAGATAAGATTCGCTGTGCGATGGTCTCTAGTATATCACCCCGTCACATCGCGTCCGGTGGGTGTCGAATAGGTCGACTAAGTGAAAGGCCCGAACAATGTGATGGCCTCCTACATATGAAATTATAATCATATTATATATACATAAAGTTACGCCTTTTTCCCATATAAGGCGTAGGCAGATGCCACTTACTTAGCTCACTATTCGCATCCGCGTGAAATTAAAAGTCACGGGTAGCGAACCAACAATTACGAACATAACAAAAACATTTCATCCAAATCGGTCGAGCCGTTCTCAAGTCATGATCTTTCATACAAGCGACCATTGATTTTTAGTTATCTAATCTGTATCAAATCCATGTCCATAGCTTTATTAATTCTCGAGTTAAATCCGTTCTTACAGATGGACAGAGAAAGTACGTCCGTTTTGTACATATTATTATTAACATAAACCTTAATAACCGCTGCTTGATGCTTAATCCCGATTAATGTCCCTGTTTTCCCATCAAGCTATTACTACCGCAATAGTTGTAGCCGAAGGCTGCCTCGTGAAAGTTGTTATTGTTGCCTCGAAGGATTGAACCTTGGACTGATGGGACATAAGGGTTTGTTTACGACCTGTTTTTGGAACTTGCGAGGTGACGCATACATTAATGAGCTGGTTTGCATACACTATTAATTTTTCCTTGAAACTTGAGAGCAAAACTGAAGGCCACATTTTAAACTGAAGGACTTTCAATTCTAAACCGTTGTTATGACATGTTCGACTCGTTCCTCATTTAAAATATACGAGTAGTATATCGATGTTCTACCACTGCGTCAAATTCCAAATAGTGTCGGAAGCTATCAACTGCGCAGGAGATATTATAGTGCCGTAAGTGTACGTACAAACACAAAGGTATTGACTTGTCCTCATATAACCAAGCCCGATGCAACGCTTATGCGATTCGATCAGAAAAATGCCTGGATGGAGTGGAGAGACCGGAATAAGAGAGTTCGGATGGTTCTAAAACTGGATAATTTATTGTGCATGTGGATTTTTTTATAGGAGAAAAGCACGAGACGAGCAAAACATTCACCTTATGTTAAGTACAATGTCTGCCCATAACAAATGTTGTTTCATCCAGAATATTTCCGTGTGGCGCCACACTGCGTCTGTCCCCCGAGGCGTCAGTTCTTAAGTCTCATATGCCCAGTGAGTATGCTAGCTCTCAGTGCCCTTCAAACCGAAACATAGTAATGTTTGCACACTACTGCTTCACGGTAGAATAACTAGCCCTGAGTTTCCGACCTAGACGGATTCCTGCATAGAAATCCTACCACCGGTAAAATAATATACATAAAATAATAATATCATATCTCAAAATAGAAATAAATTGATAAATATCATGAAAAATGTAAAGAAAAAGTTCTCTTCGAATAACGATTAATAAAATGAAAATACGTAAAACACTGAACACATTAAAAAGAGAAAACGATCTAGAGAAATTTAACGATGTCTGTAACAACCCGTCGCAGTTCCATCAAACGTTTAACTTTGACACAGAGTGAAGTTGTTTCCCCTTAACTATCAAGGACGATCCGCTCCGGAAGACAGAAATCTCCAATCAAAAGCCCATTACGTCGATAGGCTGCACTCTCGGCACCTATTACTGCCCATCCCCTTGGTAATTATCCTTGAAGATACGCTTTATTACGATTCTCTGCTTGAGAAAGGCACAATTTCAACCATGGACGCGGGCAACCTTCTTGTTTATGTTGAGCTTTCGTTAATCTATAAAGGGCCAAACTGGGACAGTCTTGAGGAAGTAATAATTTACGTTCAATGTTGCAAATATTTGGGATTGCGTTTGTTCAATGCCAGTGCCATTATTCTCGCCGTACCTTCAGATACATTCAAGGTTTTTGAAACCCATCGATCAGTATTATAGGAAGTTATTGATATTATGTCTGTTACGAATCATACATGTTTACTTATGAAACGTTAGTTTTAAAAATGATGCAATATAAACATGACTGATGAAGAAAATGACTTTCAATAAGTATTATGTAAATAATCTATATTGAATAAAAATTTATTCTATTCTATTCTATGAAAATTTAGTTTATACTTTTTAATGAATTTAGATCGTGTCGTGTCACTGCTTCAGATCTTATCTATACAAAGAAATTAAATTGGAGTGTCTGTTTGTAATACTAAAATAACGGCTTTTTACTCAATGCTTATGAAAGTATATACGGTACTTAAAAGATAAAACAATTTTGTGTCTGTTTGTTCCGTCTAATCTCCGAAACGGCTGAACCGATTTTGACGGGACTTTCACTGACAGACTGCTGATACTATAGCGGGTAACTTAGGGGACTTTATTTAAAAAAAATTAGGATTCCGCGTAAAAAAATGAGAACCCGAAAAACCGTTTCAAATAGGGAAATATAAATCATATATATATATATATACATCACCGATCATCACACTAGTCATAAATATAATCAAAGTTACATAACGTTACTGTAGTAGTTCCTACCTAGACGGACTCCTATGTAGAAAACCTATACAGGAATCCGTCTGAGCAACGAACGAACGATGTTCTCTTCTCGTTATTTAATTACATACAAAAATTAGCGCGCCGAACACACGTTACAGAAATATAACCTACTTATATTAGAAACTTGATTAAAATAAAAATGTATATTGCAAAACCGTTGTACGACAACGTTGCACTCAAATCCAACCTCAAAATTTAACTCACACCTCGCCCAAAGATGTATCATTTCAGAAATATGTAAATCTACAAAATAAGACTTACACATCTGAAATTACCTAACAGATCGTAAAAGTCATTGACATCGAACCTCTTGCGAGCTGAATACGGAATGAGGCAAAATATCAGAAGATATATCACATTTTAATGTGTCATCTGTCGTCTCCATACAAACATACCGGCGGCAAAATGATTTTCCCTAACACGATGTTACGGAAGTAAATATTTTGCACGTCTGGTATAGGAATTGTAAGGAACGCTCACAATAATATATTGTAATAAAAAGAATCAAATAGTATAATATATTATTAAATGTTCTGGATCATCCCATCCATTACGAATCCTATCAAGAATGATACGCGAGGCTATTGAAATTAAAAGACATCCTAACTTCAATAAAGACGATGGTTGGGTAACCGGCTAGCTCTCAGTGCCTTTCAAACCGAAACACAGTTATGTTTGCACACTACTGCTTCGCCGCAGAATAACTGTCCCTGGGGCGGTACCTACCTAGACGGATTCCTGCGTAGGAATCGTACCACCAGTACTTTTATTATATTACAGTGATAAAATTATTTGTTACAAAAAAACATGGAGACTGGTTCATAAATATTTATAATACCTCTATGTAATATTTATAATAAATATTTCTTAAAGTTAATGATGAACGGCGATAACTGGTGCGTGCTTAACGACTGGAACAATTGGAGCGGCATGAACGTCTGGGGCATGGACTAATGGGGCGGCGTGGTGTACCACGGCGCCGTGGGAGACAGCTGCCACTGGGTGGGCAACCACTGGTTGAGCGACTACCGGGTGTGCTACGACAGTGTGTGCTACAGGCACCACTGGAGCGATGACCCCGGCCTGGGTGTAGGCGACTAAGGCGAAGAGGACTGCCTGTAAATAATAACAATGTTAGTGATATAGAGAGCATGTAATTCATCGGATGGTAAGTGCCAGGCCTCCCCGTGGCAGTTTTATTATCCATATTAATATTGTAAATGCGAAAGTTACTCTCCCTGTCCCTCTGTCTGTTTGTTACAATTACAGTGTTTAACCGCTGAACCGTTCTTGACGAAATTTAATACAGAGATAATTTGCATCCTTGCACAGTTCCTACGGGATATTTAAAAAACTTATATCGACGCGGACGAGGTCGCGGGCATCAGCTAGTCTCGTATCATTGCGTTGGTAAGTTCTCTCTAGCTTCGGACGCGCTTGTCACTATTATATATCGATTTATCACAATAGATCCTGGACCCTTCGACGCGAAAGACAAGGATGTGCAAACACTTCTTGACAGAAGATTAACTGACGCTATGGTGGTACCTACCTAGACGGATTTCATAGGGATCCTACACAAGGCTACCAATGGTTTTGAAATAAATAAGTCTCAAACATAGGTTATATTTTTGTTAAGCTTTTATTTGTGAGTCCTATGTCCAGCTGGGGATTTCAAATGTTGTCTGGACTGTAGGACTTGTCAAAACAAATCTAAAGAGCCCAAACATGATGGAGCTATCTTGCCTTAGCTGAAGAGTTCCTATGGCCAACTTCTGACTCCATCATCAGAATAGTCATCTATCATTGGATCGGATTGGAGTTTAATCAGACATCGGAAAGTAGGTCAGAATGGACTTACAAGATTTGAACCGGAAAGTAACGAATCTTGAAAAATCATATCGAAGGAATCCATGGTGTAGGTAGGTACCATACCAGGGCCAGTAATTCTGCCGTGAAGCAGTAGTGTGCAAACATTACTGTGTTTCGGTTTGAAGGGCATTGTGAGCTAGCGTAATCACTGGGCATATGAGACTTAAGGTCTCAGGGTGATGGGCACAGTTAGGTGTCACACAGAAACGTCTGCCCATAACAAATGCAGTGTCACCCAGAGCATTTCTGTGTGACACTGCATTTGTTATGGGCAGACGGTGCACTTACCACCAGGTGAACGTTTTGCTCGTTCCATCACTTTATACAATTAAAAAAAAATCATCGTCATCTTTTCAGCCACAACGCAAGTCCACTGCTGAACATAGGCCTCCCCCATAGAGAGCTACAAAAGTTTGTAGCTCTCATTTCGGAGGTAATTTACTGATTTGTGTAATAGTTTGAAGATAGAACGACCTATTACAATTAATTACGGTTGAAAGCCTTTGGACGTTGCGAGCGAAACGTACGGTTATAAAAAATATTAAAAATAAACGCGATAAAATTCAAAAATATAGTTTCACACAACCTATAAATTTCTGATTAAAAATAAATTTTAAGTAAAATAATAAAAGAAAATAAAAGCAGCCTGTAAATGACATGATAAAGGCCGTGTTTTTAAAATATCGATTTCCTTGAGTGAAATTGGGACATCGTTCGACGGATCCTTAAAAGGGTTGGAGCTTGAATTTACTTTGCTTAGAGGGTTGAAGCTCCTTAAATTTACCTTTATTGAAGGTTCTGAACAAGGTCACTTTGTGTAAATAGTATTGTTGGAAATATAAAATAAATAAACGCTTGCCTTTCAATATACGTGTACGTTCAAAGTGACTGTGGATTCAATCCAGGTGGCGGAATCGCTAATGTAAGTTACAATTTTATGTTGTTAGTAGAATAAGCATCTTTTACTACTTTTCCGTCCGTTTACTTATCTTATCCGTCTAGGTAGGTACCACCCCAGGCCAGTTATTCTGCCGTAAAGCAGTAGTGTGCAAACATTACTGTTTCGGTTTGAAGGGCTCTGAGCGCTAGTGTAATCACTGGGCATATTGGACTTAAGATCTGATGTCTCAGGGTGACGAGCGTAGTGTGGTGTCACACAGAAAAGTTCTGGGTGACACAGATTTAGTTATGGGCGGACGTTGCACTTGTCATCAGGTGAACGTTTTGCTCGTTTCGTCACTTTATCAAATAAAAATATCTACTAGGCTGACGTGCTTACTATTTTAGACCTCATCACCGCTTCACATCAGGTGGGATTGAGGTCAAACGTTTGCTTATCGCCACGTTTTTAAGACGAACTAAAAGTATTAAGTTAGCTTGTAATCAATTGCAAAATTTGCAACCAAAGGAGAAACAAACAGATAGGCAGACAAGAAAGCGGGTTGATAATGAATTGTCATCCAGTTCTACGCTACGTTTAATATTTCCAGTCTCTAGCTCCTCGGGAAGTTAGTTGAAAATCAATTACTAAATTTGATCCGAACAGACTTACACGAAAGCGAGTTACTAAAAACGTGGTATAAAGGAAAACACCGTAAGAAAGCCTGTATGTCTGAGAAATAAACAGATATTTCGAGGAAAAATTGTTGTTCCCTATGGAAGTATGAAAATCAAACATACAACAAATAACGAAGAAGCCAATTGCTTAGCCGCTACATCTACCGAGACGTGAAATAAATCAAAATCCTGTATCATAATTAAAGTATAGTTTTATCGGTTGTTAACTGTGTGGTGGCGGGTTAAGAGAATCTACCACTCCATCTCATCCCGTGGGTGTCGTGAAAGTCGACAGAGGGAGAATGAAAACTAGGAGATGGGCAGCAGCATCTTCCTGGAACATCTCAATAAATAAACTGCGGTTGATGGCAAAATCCTCCAAAACTATGCAATCTATGGGAGAGGCCTGTGTTTAGCAGTAGACTAGTGATAGGCTGAAATGGCGCGTCATGGTTAGCCACCCGTCAAGTCTCGTTTCCCGCGGGCGCGAAGTGGACTACATGATGTGTAGCCTCTGCCTACTCCTTGGTGGAAAGACGTGACTACATGTATGTGTATATGAGATTAGAGCGTTCACACATCCAAACTCTCCAGCTTCTTATACATACATAAGATCACGTCTGTATCCCATATGGGGTAGTCAGTGACTGGGCACTCACTGCAAAAACAGATGACTGCCACAATCCACGTTTCACCAAAACAATATAATGCAGTTGGTGTGATAGGTGGTGAGCCCATCGCCACCATGCGCTGTTGGGTGCACAGTGCAGTTTAATTCCTTACTCGCCTTTTACGAGATCCATTGGATTAGATGGAGTGGTAGTATAAGCTTCTTATATAAATTTAAATTCATAAAAATATAACAGACAATTGAACTGATGGTGAATGCCAAGCTTGCTCGTGACAGTTGTATTATCCATACTAATATTGTAATTGCGAAAGTAACTCTCTCTGTCACTCTGTCTGTTTGTTACCTTTTCACGGTTCAACCGCCGAACTGATCTTGACGAAATTTGGCACAGAGGTAGCTTGCATCCCAGTGACGGACATATATACTATCCCGGAAATTGAAATAGTTCCCATAGGGATGTTTAAAAATCCCATAGGGATGTTTAAGGGATGTTTATATCCATGGAAGTAGTGGGCATCAGCTAGTTTAAAATAATCTTCAATTAAACTTACCAGCTTGAACATTTTGCTGAGTGTAATTATGCACTTCTTTGTATAACTGTCGTTGCGAGGCGACTGTGTCACGATTGCCCAGCTGTGGCCCTTTTATAGGTCTTATAGTACGGTCTAAGGCTAAATGTCTACTTGATATGAGACGTTTGGCAATGGGCAGCTCGGGCGGAGATCATGTGAGGCGGTCAATACGATATACAATCAATTATTGACCGACTTCAAAAGTAGAGGCGGTTCTATGTTCGTTTTTGCATTTTTTTAAGTGTGTTCGTCGATATTTTCGTCAATTGTGGGCCAGTTTTGAAAACCTTTTTTTAAAGAGGCTACCATATACAGCCATTATTAAACAACTTCAAAAAAGGAGGCGGTTCTATGTTCATCTGTGTGTGTTTTTTTAAGTGTGTTCGTCGATATTTTCGTCACACAATTGACGGCCAATTTTAAAAACGTTTTTTTAAAGGTACGGTGTCCGTATGGGTGAAAACCTTGTTTATTTGATAAAGTGACGAGACGAGCAAAACGTTCACCTGATGCCCGTAAAAGATGACGTGTTACTCAGAATATTTCTGTATGGCAACACACAGCTCCCGTCACCCTGAGACATAAGTTCTTAAGTCTCATATGCCCGGTGATTACACTAGCTCTTAGCGCCATTCAGATCGAAACACAGTGATGTTTGCACACTACTGATTCACTGAAGAATAACTGGCCCTGCGGTGGTCTGGTTGACACGGCACCGATTTCTGCATAGGAATCCTGTCATCAGTAAGAAAATTAGTTTCACACGCTATGGGGCTTGCACATTGCCTCTTCTGCTTCGTGATTTCGAAAAGTTTCAGTTCCATTCCAGGATTACATGACGAAAAGACATTTCATTCCAATTTTAAGATATTTCCTCGTATGGATAGCGGTGAAGGACCTTGTAACACCTGCGTAGACCTTTACTATGGAGAACATTATTAATAATGTGTATTTAATATCATCATTGGCAACATTGACTCTTATTTATTGTCGTGTAATAATAACGGAAGGTTAAACTTGCAATAAAAGTTATTGTGGTAAGATAATGTTAAAACGGAAGTGTCATTGGCGCCGTTAAGAAACCGATTGCGTTTAATAAAGATGACGGCGACGTGTGAGCTTTACGGTATGCATTTGAGTTCCGTACTTTTTTTTGTGACTACGCTCACGTACGCTTTCGTGTAATAACTACGACGCGCGACCGCCGTAGAGAGCGGCGCGCAATAGTCAATAATCACACCGCGTACACACGATTCACCCGTATTCCAGGGCGGTTATCACCGCCCAGAGTTACCGACACACAAGTCGACAGTCCGAATGGAGTCCCGCAGCCTCACTCGGACGGTCATTAGACGACTTACAACATTTGAGATATTCGAAATCGCGCAAGCACCCAGCGAACGCGACACATTCCTAATTTCGAATTTTTGGAGGAGTTTATTTATTTATTTATGTTTGGGTCAAACCAAACCTGGCACCTGGCCCCTGGCCCGTGAGCACAGTGTCCGATGAAGCTGTAAAAGCCAATAAGGCTAACAGCAATTTCATCACCGAAATTATATATGTGTAGTAACAGAATAAGAAGTCGTCGTTTGGTTGTGGTGTTTGAGAGTATAAAACCCTATGCCCAAATAGAATCCCCTACATATTAACAACTAGCTAAAACACGCGACTATGTCCGCGTAGATTGAGGTTTTATTTTAAAATACCATGAGAACTACTTATTTTTTCTAAATAAAAAATATACTATGTCAGTCCTCAGGATGCAAGCTATCTATGCGGTAGAGCCGTGGAAAGATAACAAACAGACAGAGGGAGTACTTACACATTTATAATATTAGTATGGATTCTACATAAACCATTATCCTACTGCATCGTTCTGATATGTCGTACATAAACGCCTCTTTTTTTGGAGTAGATAGAGACTACATCCTTCTGATGATTATTGTATCTAAACCTTAAAAACTGTAATAGTTTCCTGATAATATATTCAAACCCAGGACCTGCGGCTTAGAAGTCATGAAACAAATTGTTGATTATCAGGTCTGGTTGTGTTGTGGTTGTTTTAGGTGATGAGACGAGCAAAACGTTCACCTGATAGTAGTTGCAACGTCTGCCCATAACAAATGCTGTGTCACCCAGAACATTTCTGTGTGATACCACACTGCGCCCGTCGCCCTGAGACATGACTTCTGAAGTCTCATATGCCCAGTGATTACTCTAGCTTTCAGTGCCCTTCAGATCTAACAACAGCAATGTTTGCACACTACTGCTTCACGGTAGAGTAATTGGCCCTGGGGTGGTACATCTAGACGAATTCCTGCATAGGAATCCTACCACCAGTACAGTGACATTTTATAAACATTTACTCACACATGCGTCATATTTGTGAACAGGTGCTGTTGGTGGAGGCTGGTCTGCTCGAGTTTGCAATGCATTTATTCATTTGTTATTAAATCTAGTATAACATTTTGTCATGGAGCGTGCTTTGGTTTTCTATGATACTGTTCTTTGTAAATTTATTTATAATGTACTTTTGTCGAACAAAAAAAAAGTAACAAAATAGAGGATACTTACGGAGTTTCTTCTCCGTCAGAGGATTAAGAAACGGCGGTAGATTGTAAAGAATGACGTTCGACGAACGAAATTTATATTTCTTATGTCGAAAAATAAAGAATTTTCATTTCATTTCAATAAGAACAGGGGGCTGATTATGATGTTCTCCTAGCCAATTTCGACCACGGCGACAACTGCCGACTACTGTCGAGAGCCATCAACTGCGCAGGAGAGAATCACAACACAAGACCCGAAAACCAACAATTTATGTTTTAGCACAAATTTAGGCTCCGGATGGGATACGAACCGAGGACCCGAGGCTTAGAAGTCAGGTACTCTGACCACTAGGCCACGCGGTCGTCAAGCCGCGGGGCCTATTAATAGCTAGTATAAGTGTACTGCAAACTTAAGCTGTTTAACAAGTACGGAACTCTATAAACGCGAGATACCTACGAGTAGGTACGAAACCTTAGTCAGATGTATTCAATGTTTCGTAAAGGCTAACGAGGTGCATTATACCTACGAGCGATGGACCTCGGCTGCGAGTCTTATCATTGAACGTTCCACTTGTCGCTGAAGGTCCTTTATCATTGAGGATTAAATCAAAACCATTTATTATTTGATCGCCCTATCGACTGTTAAATTAATTTGGTGTTACGCGTTGAAAATAATTTCGAAAACAATTGAAAAGACGAAATGGAAAAACAAAAAGAGCGCGTGCAAGTCAGTACACTTGACAAAAGTGAAACTTGATTAGATTCAAAATAATTAAGAAATATTATATGCGTTAGAATCTTTCCTTTTTTTTGTCTTGACGTCACAAACCATCCAGACCCGGAACCACTATCTGTAGGACATGCAAATATTTGTTCCGTGCGGGAATCGAACCCGCGACCCGCGGCGCAGAAGTCAAGGGCTTAACTACCGAGCCGACAAAAGTAGTTTTATTAAATGTATGATATCGGCATAAATTAAAGAAATCATTATAAAATACTTTCAACATGACTTGAATAAATGTACTACTTACTGTATTTTTTTTTATTTATTTATTTAAACAAAAGTTACGATTACAAAAACTTTAAAAAAAAAGCATTTAAAACCACTGTAGTCTGTACTTACGCTATTCGTCGTTTCAGCCTATCACAAGTCCACTGCTGAACATAGGGCTCCCTCATAGATAGCCACAAAAGTTTGTATCTCTCCTATTGGAGGGATTTTGCCATAGTTGCCACGCTTGGCAGGCGGATTGGCAACCGCAGTTTATTTACTCAGATGTTCCAGGTAGATGCTGCTGCCCATCTCCTGGTTCTTTAATTTACCTCTGTCGACTTTTACGACACCCACGGGATGGGATGGGGCGGTAGATTCTCTAAGGCCGCTACTACACGGCTAAACGCTAACGCTATTATTACACAACTATTGGACTGCTCAGTTGTAAAGTAAAGTAAAGTAAAAGCTTTTAAATGTCCCATTGCTGAGCACAGACCTCCTCGCATTCCTGAGAGGGTATTGCGTGAAGAGTCCGTCGCGCTGCTCCAATACGGGTTGGCGGACTTCACATGCCCTCGAAATATTTTTTTCGAGACATGCGGGTTTCCTAACGAAGTTTTCCTTCACCGCTGACCACGTGGAAAGCAGCACTTAAACTAGCAGAACGATTTTAGAGGTGCCGGCATCGGGGATCGAACTCAGGTCATTCGCGTACTGTAACTAAGCGAGTGCCCGGCCTCTGAGCTGCTAGGTCAGTATATAAAGAATTATTATTTAATCGGTAATAATTTAATTAAGAATAACAGAAACGTTGCAATAAAATTTAACTTTGTAATTTTACTCTCATCTCTCCATTTTAAAATAGTACGGTACGTTGTTGCATTCAAAATAAATTCAAATCCCAGACTATGCCAGATTACGATGATAAAGATTCCAAAGATATCATACCATTAATTTTATGGAAATAGCTTCAGCCGTTTTTACGGTCGGCAGACAGTCAAATAGTTTTTTCTCCTGATTTATATCATAAACAGACAAAGAACCGGAAAAGCATAAACGTAGCTAAAGTTCGAAAATTACAGACAGAAATTTCTATTTTACTCATGTATATGATATGATGTTTGGTCTAAGCCAGTCATGTCCATAATAAGACTGACATAAAGAATTCTTTTTTTTGTCAAATTACCTGTCTCATTATGAAAATTAATCGTATTTACTACTTCTACTTTAAGTTAATATAATTAATTATTTTAGTTTTCTTTCTTTCCTTCTATTACTGGTGGTAGGGTTCCTATGCAGGAATCCGTCTAGGTAGGTACCACCCCAGGGCCAGTTATTCTGCCGTTAAGCAGTAGGGTGCAAGCATCACTGTGTTTCGGTTTGAAGACCACTGTGAGCTAGCGTAATCACTGCGCATTTGAGACTTAAGAACTGATGTCTCAGGGTGACGAGCGCAGTGTGGTGTCACGCAGAATCATTCTGGGTGACACAGTATTTGTTATGGGCGGACGTTGCACTTACCATCAGGTGAACGTTTTGCTCGTTTCGTCACTATATATAATCATAATAAAAAAGTATCATAATAGAATAGAAAAGAATAGAAAAGAATATTTTTATTCAACAGTAAGAAAAAGATGTAATTCTGAGGATTGTCACATCATGAAACCTTGTTACAGGGCATTGAAAATAATATTTTAGTTGCTCCAACATATAACAAAATTTACGTAATAATTAAAAATAATAAATTAAATATTGTATGTCCGATAACATCACTATTCGCTCATAAATATGTATAAACTAAACATAATTTAGTTAATTAAATCAGGCGTTACTTTGCGGGAATCCATTAAAATAAAGGAAAGAAAGTTAATTTGCTGAGATCCGCATGCAAAATTTAAAATCGTGTGTATTACCCAGTTTTTGAAGAGAACCGCCCGCCCTCCCTCAACAGCGTGCACAAGCAAACCAATACCGCCACCAGATACCCTCCACCACTAAAACACTACCAATAGGCAATACACACCACTGAAGTCGAAGCGAAGTTCTGCACGCTGTTGAGGGAGGGTGGGCAGCGCTCTTCAAAAACTAGGTAATACACACCATTTTAAATTTTGCGTGCGGTCCTTAGCAAATTAACTTTCTTTCCTTTATCAAAACATAATATACCACTCACAATAATTATTATTTATTATTATTAGGAATAT
Organism: Luehdorfia chinensis; assembly: GCA_019845155.1. Taxonomy (NCBI): domain Eukaryota; kingdom Metazoa; phylum Arthropoda; class Insecta; order Lepidoptera; family Papilionidae; genus Luehdorfia; species Luehdorfia chinensis. The sequence continues at coordinate 144,193 of JAHVAK010000388.1, forward strand.
GGACTCATCTATTTATATAATATACATTAAATTTTAGATTAGGAAAACTGACGAGTACTATTTTGTATATTATTTAGTAGACCATCGATCGAAAAACTCCTGCAGTATATAGATCCATTTCTCTATTAAATACTGTTTTAATTTGTCAATATAGATAATTTACATTATAATCATTGAAAGATTTTTTTAAACTACACTGGTTCGCAAAAAATGCACTCAGTACTGGAAAGAACCAGCAAGAAACCGGGCGTGCTTTTTTCTTATCAGTCATCATCATCGTCATCATTTTAGCCTATCGTAGTCCACTGTTGACCATAGACCTCCCCCATAGGTTGCCGCAAAACACAGTCCTGAGCCATCTGCATCCATTGACTTCCCGCAAACCCGTGCAAGTCGTCGTTCCATCTAGTGGGGGGTCGCCCTACAGTGCTTTTGCTGGTACCTTTCTTCCCCAACGCTTATTGGTTCTCGGAGCTATATGGCCGGCCCATGCCCACTTCAGCTTGGTAATCCTTAGAGCTATGTCGGTTACTCTAGCTCTGCTGCGGATAACAACGTTACGGATTTTATCTCGCAGAGTAACTCCGAGCGTAGCCCTTTCCATGGGTCGCTGCACGACTCTAAGCTTCCTTATGTGGCCTGCAGTGAAAGACCACGTCTCAGTTCCGTATGTTATCACTGGCAACACGCACTGGTTGTATACTTTTGTTATGAGGCATTGAGGTATACTCGACGAAATGATATGACGCAGTTTCCCGAACGCCGCCCAGCCGAGTTGGATCCGTATCCGTTCATTTCAGTAACTTTAATCAATTCGAGTATACTTAATAATTTTGACCTCTTAAAATATCGCGAATTTCTCCAACATCCTGAGTGCGTTTTTTTCTTATTTGATAAACCGAAACACAGTAATGTTTGCACACTACTGCTTCTACTTTCTACCAATTTCACATGCATAGCACAATCAGACCCAAAAAACAAAAATTGTGTATTTGCGCAAATGTTGGTTGCAGTGTAGTGCCACAGATATGTTACGGGTGGCACACCATTAGTAATGGGCCGTCTTTGCACTTACCATCTGGTGGTAGTATTCCTATACAGGAATCCGTCTAGGTGGGTACCGCCCCGGGGCCAGTTATCCTACCGTGAAGCAGTAGTCTGCAAACATTACTGTGTTTCGCTTTGAAGCTCACTGTTAGGTAGCGTAATCACTGGGCATATGAGACTTGTGTCTCGTGGTGACGGGCACAGTGTGGTTTCACACGGAATTTCTATGGGTGGCACAGCATTTGTTATGGGCAGACTATCCATTGGATCTCGTAAAAGGCGAGTAAGGAATTAAACTGCACTGTGCACCCAGCGCATGGTGGCGATGGGCTCACCACCTATCACACCAAGTGCATTAGATTGTTTTAGTGAAACGTGGATTGCGGCAGTCATCTGTTTTTGCAGTGAGTGCCTAGTCTCTGACTACCCCTTATGGGATACAGTCGTGATCTTATGTATGTATGTATGTAAAAAAAATCATCGTGCATAAAAAACATGCATAAACACACATGTATCTATGTCTGTCTGTCTTAACGAGCATTATTTAACAACTGATTTAGATTTTCATCGTTAGTGATAGCTAAATGAAATTATAACCGCGCATAGCCGCGGGCTATAATTTCGTTAAAATATTACAACTCGGTTATATAAAATTGAGAGAGCAAATTAATTTTGACCTTGAACGTAAAAGCTTCCTTCGTTTAGAAACGATAACAGCCAGATGCCGTCCGACGAAGGCGTAGATTTAATTAGAGGGTTTCGTTTATTCTACTCAGAAAAATAATGACATTGAAAAAACAATTTGTAAATATTTCGAGGGCCTGCGAAGTCCGCTAACCAACATTGGAGCAGCGTGGTGGTACTCGGCTCCAAAACTCTCTCAGAATCAGAAATTAAAGGGTTGTGCTCATCTATAAGTAACGCGGCTTACTCGGTGGCAGTGTCAGAAATCTGTCACCCTGTGTAATCCCATGACTTTCGAAAGGGTCGAAAGAAAATTCCTGTCAAATTTTATGAATCTCACCGGTGATGTTATAATACATACAGTCAGCCAGTTTTTCCTATAAGGGGCAGGCAGAGGCTACACTTGTAGCCCACTTTTCGCCCCCGCGGGAAACGAGACTTGACGGGTTGTGAACTACGTCGCCGACATTCTGGTAGGAGTCAAAAAAATCTGACTCACCGTTGCGTTCCCAAGAGCAATAAGTGACAGTATTGCATATCGTGGTGTTAATGTCCGTACAATACCTTAGTCGCCTCTTAGGACACCTCGGTAGGAAAGAGGTAGGTGGTATTCTACTCTGCAGGCCACCTATCGGCTGCTCCTAAGCTTTAACACTAGATTTACGGGCATTGACGGACGGGACGGGACGCGTATACGAGTATTACGAATAAGTAGACAACATCTAGATATAATAAAATATAGTATATATTGTATTTAAGCCGTGGTAGCTCAGGTGCTAGTCGCTCGCTTTAAATTTCATAGTACGCGAGTGACCTGGGTTCGATTCCCGTTGCCGGCACCACTAAAATTGTTAATTACAATTTTAAGTGCGGATTTACCACGTACGTGCTCGGCGGTGAAGGAAAACATCGTGAGGACACCTGCACGTATCTGAGAAATAAAAAATTCTTCGGATTCTTCCTAGCTCCAAAAACCCTCTCAGAAATGAGAGGAGGCGGCCTGTGCTCTGCAGTGGGACATTTATAGGCTGAAACTTTGATTGTTTATTGTTTGCATAGCTGATGTCGCAAAATACGAAATACGTCGAGTTTTGGTTTTAGATTGTGACGATATTTCATGTAAACTTCGTTTTCATATACGCGATCAAAACTGAGCTGGTGAAATCGGTTGGACGAAAGCCGATATCAAATGATACATTTAAACTTAGTTAAGTAAAACGTGGTTTTATGAAACTTGGTTTCCAAAACGAACGGTAAAATCAGTTGTAAGCCTCACATCTTAGAAGTCTCAGTTACTCATCGTCATATCAGCCTATCACTATTCCACTGCTGAACATAGGCATCCCCCATAGATTGCCACAAATGATTGTAGCTCTCAATTTTGTGGGGACTTTGCCATAGTTGCCACGCATGACAGGTGGGTTGGCAACCGCAGTTTATTTATTAAGATATTCCAGGGAGAAGCTGCTGCCCATGTTCTGGTCTTAATTTTCCCTCTATCGACCTTTACGACACCCACGGGATGAGATAGAGTTGTATATTCTCTTAAGCCGCCACCACACGGTATGGAGTTTTCTTTCAAATGATGTCTTCCTGGCCCATTTAGACCACGTCGACAACTTCTTAATATTGTCGCTATCAACGACACAGGAGATATTGATTTGTATATATTTAATTGTTCTACTTATTTACTTATAGTCTATATGAAGAACTATAATTGGCGACCGCGTGGCCTAGTGGTCAGAGTACCTGACTTCTACGCCGCGGGTCCTGGGTTCAAATCCCAGCCGGAGCCAACATTTGTGCTAAAACATAAATTGTTGGTTTTCGGGTCTGGTTGTGTTGTGATTGTCTCCGTGTTTCTGACACTGCATCCTAGCCTACCTCCGATCTTATCGCATCAGCGTTACATCGGGCGCGGGTAGGTTGGGACGAGTGAGTGCCTCTGTGTTTGCGCGTACACTTGTGGCACTATAATATCTCCTGCGCAGTTGATGGCTCTCGACAATAGACGGATGTTGTCGCCGTGGTCGAAATCGGCTAGGAGAACATCATCATATGAAGAAAAAAAGATTTGAAAATATTCGTTCTTAGGTAGTAATATTAAAACTAGAAGATGGGCAGCAGGATTTTTTTGGAACATGTGAATAAATAAACTGCAGTTGCCAAACCGCCCGCCAAGCGTGGCAACTATGGCAAAACCCCTTCAAAACAGCTGCAAGCTTTTGTGGCAATCTATGGGGGAGGCCTATGTTCAGCAGTGGACTAGCGATAGGTTGAAACGAAGATGACGATTAATAGAAGATTTTTTAAAAAAGTAAAAGTAAAGTTTTAGCATATAAATGTCCCACTGCTGAGCACAGGCCTCCTCTCATTTCTGAGAGAGTTTTGGAGCTAGGAAGAATCCGCCACGCTGCTCCAACGCGGGTTGGCGGACTTCACATGTCCTCGAAATATTTCTATTCCTCGGACATGCAGGTTTCCTCGCGATGTTTTCCTTCACCGCTAAGCACGTGGTAAAGATTTTTAATGAAAGTTAAATGAGTCCCCGCAGGTCGAGAATATTTTAGTAGAATATTTTTCGTCACACAGGTAATAAAGTGAAGTCACTTTATTACCTGTGCACGGGTTAAGAGCCAGACGAACGGTATGAATGGATTTATTAAACATTGCTATCGGACCTTAAGATTTCACCTTCCTACCATTGTACTCGTCTTGAATACGCGATATCGTTTTTCTTTTGTTTCTGGAGACCGTTTATAAACTAGCAAGACGAAAGGGAAGCTAATCCATTTATTTGTCTGGTAACGCTTTACTTAGCAGCTTAAATCACCAATAGCTTTATGTTTTATGCATGGGGTGTGAAGCGAGACGCCGGGGCTTTTTTTTCTGTTTATTTTAGGACTGATGGATTAAAAGGTGACAGAGCGCTGAGGGCGCTTAGCCGAAACCTTTTACGCAGGGGCTGCGGGTTTCGTTTATATAGCGTCGTCTGAGTACGAAAAATCTTTTAACTTTCCAGGCACTAGTAAGTTGCGTCGATTTTAATTGAAAGTAAAAGAGTCAAGTTTCAGCCTTTACATGTCCCACTGCGGAGCACAGGCCTCCTCTCATTTCTGAGAGGGTTTTGGAGCTGGGAAGAATCCGCCACGCTGCTCTAATGCGGGTTGGCGGATTGCACATGTCTTCAATTTTTTTTATTTCTCAAACATGCAGGTTTCCTTGTCACGATGTTTTCCTTCACCACCGTGCACGTGGTAATTCGGAGCTTAAAATTGCAAATAACAATTTTAGTGGTGCCGGCACCGGGAATCGCGTACTACGATATTTATTTATTTATTTATTTATCACCATACCATACACTATCATTACAGTTAAACCAATGCAATAGCGTGGCACCAATAACTAAAATATGTTTAAATAAGCTAATATTTGTGACTAATTATAAATAATGCTATCCTTGTGTATTCACTCAGAGCACAAAAAATAATTTAAAGCGAGCGCCTAGCCCCTGAGCTATTGATATTTATATATATGAGCATTTTAATTAATCTTTTCGGAAATACTGAAGTCTAACAATCATTTAACAATTGAAAGAAAGAAGGAAAAATAATTTATTTGCTGTTGAACTTCAGTAATTCGACAATACAGGTCATAAACAATTAGACAATATAGGAGTACAGCTAACTGCAGCGCTGTTATTCCGTAGGTGCCCTCAACCAGAATAACTTACGAGCAGACATCGAGCGGGAGCCGTAGTAGCTAGGCCAGGCGCTCGCTTTAAATTTCATAGTACGCGAGTGACCTGGGTTCAGATTCCCGGTGCCGGCACCACTAAAATTGTTAATTGCAATTTTAAGCGCTGACTTACCACGTGCTCGGCGGTGAAGGAAAACATCGCGAGGAAACCTGCATGTCTGAGAAATTAAAAATATTTCGAAAACATGTGAAGTCCGCCAACCCGCATTGGAGCAGCGTGCCGGATTCTTCCTAGCTTCGAAACCCTCTCAGAAATGAGAGGAGGCCTGTGCTCAGTAGTGGGACATTTATAGGCTGAAACTTTACTACTTTTTACTTTAGACATCGAGCAATTTTAACAACAAGAGAAAACAATTGCTACCTATTGCTTAAATTTCTTTGTAATTATTAAAAACGCGCTTGTTTTTAACCTAAACTAAGATATTTCATGTAGCGGAGGTGCTTTTTACAGGCACATTCAGCAGTGGACTAGTGATAGGCTGAAATAATGATAATGATAAACATATATTATAATTGTTAGAGAACTCTTTACATTCATTTTGCATGCTCTCCATGTAACCGTACAATAGATGGCGTTTCGTGGAAAATTATCGAAAAAATGTTCATCACTTAGATAAAATAAGGCTAAACTGATGATGATGATGATGATCGGTCTTTCCGTTCGATTACAATGTGGGTGTCGTCAAGAGAAGATTGAATACGCTTTTATTAAGGTGCGTTTATCTTCCATAACTCCATCGCCAATTACAAGGAGATGGGATCGTGGTTAAGCTCTACCTCATAAATTGAATAAAAAAAGTTATTTTACAGTTATTATATCCAATAATAAATGTCGTTTAGACAGGCCACGTAATAAATTCTGCGGCGATGACAGCTCTTCGCCATCGAATAACGTCGATGTCCGATTACCAAATATGAAATACGAAATATCAATTTATTTGATCAAATAAAGTTATTCGTCTATATTTAAAATAAGACAAGCTATTTGACTTAAACAGGCAGACATATTTCAATTAGCACCCAATTGAAGCATCTTACCATCCTATCACATTCTCACAATATAATCCATACTAATATTGTGAATGCAAAAGTAAGTATCTCTCTATCTCTCTATCTGTTTGTTACCTTGTCACTGCTCTACCGCTGGATCAATCTTGATGAAATTGGTCACAAAGTTAGCTTGCATCCTGTAGATGAATAAGGATACTTTTTATTCCGGAAAATATGAGATTTCTTACGGTGGTTAACTGGTGGTAGGATTCCTTTGCAGGAATCCGTCTAGGTAGGTACCACCCCAGGGCCAGTTATTACTGAGTTATTAAGGCACTGAGTGATACCAACTGATGTCTCGGGTTGAGGCGCAGTGTGGTGCGGTACAGAAATGTTCTGGGTGCCGAAAATAAATAGAAATGTATTTGTTGTGGAGAGACGTTGCACATACTACGAGGTAAATGTTTTGCTCATCTAGTCCCTTGCTTTTATAAAAAAAAAATTGGTAATAGTGTTATTTTGCACATGGTTTTCCCTTAAATATTGGATATTTTATAAAAATACGAATATCTTGTAGGAAACCAAAAACTTCTTCCGAAGGTGCCCGCTTCTCACGGCGTAATATAAAAATTAAAAATGATTGATTTTTTTTTATGTTAAATAAAATATGTTAGAGAATGCATGATAGAAGAGAATACAATAAATCTTTTCTCATCTCTGGTTCGCGAAATCCCTCTGTCCTGGGGAGAAGCAGTTACCCAGCGGAATATTTTTTTCAGTCATTTTTAAAATAATGTACAATAACAGCAGTATTATAAAGATTTAGAAATAGCTTGGCGGCGATCACCTCATTCCCAGGGGTTATCATCAACTATGTGTTTTTTAATATTATTATAACCCTTTTTATGAAGTCTTTGTATCATAAAAAAAATATTGAAAGACTGTGCAATGTTTAAAAACTAAATATTCAGCTAATTTACTTATGCAAATAATTTCAGAATAAGCTTCAGCCATAATAAACGATTTAAAGTTCATAATAATTCATTTAGGTTTTTCTGCAAATTTCAGCACTTTCATTATATAAAGCTTTTTCAGATGTAAAATCGACAATAGGCTTTCTCGGACCTATGTGACCCTTCTCATTCGATAGCGGATCGTTACGGCTTATCTTGGCAGATCCGGGGGGTCACTGACACGATAATTTCTCAAAGAGAAAAATTGTGTACAAATAATTTGTATTTGAGCTACTTATCACATGTCCATGTTAAAGGCTTAATATACTCGTAAGAATAGAATAGGATGGATTTTTACAAACGTTTGAATAGAATAGAATAGATTTTTACAAACTTTTTTACATATTTTTTTTCAATTGGATAAAGTGACGAAACGAGCAAAACGTTCACCTGATGATAAGTGCAACGTCTGCCCATAACAAATGCTGATGCACCAACGACATTTCTGTGTGACACCACACTTCGCCCGTCACCCTCAGACATGAGTTCTTAAGTCTCATATGCCCAGTGGTTACGCTAGCTCTCAGTGCCCTTCAAACCGAAACACAGTAACGTTTGCTCACTACTGCGTCACGGCAGAATAACCGGCCTTGGGGTGGTACCTACTTGGACAAATTCCTGCAGAGGAATCCTACCATGCTTTTCATGCATTACATGCTTTTACATACATATTGATGAAGGGAAGTAATTTAATTTGCTAAGATCCGCATGCAAAATATAAAATGGTGTATATTACCTAGTTTTGAACAGCACCGCGCCACCTTCCATGAGCGTGCTCGAGCAAAACGAGTTTTGAGGTGAACCACGTGTCGTGGTCACACGGGTGGTGATGGAGGGTATCTGGTGGCGGTTTCCGGTGGCGGTGCTAGTTTGCTGGTGCAGGCGGCGCCGTGGTTCGTCACCCGTCAAGTCTCATTTGCAGCGGGGAGAAAAGTGGTCTACATGTGTAGACTCTGCCTAACTCCAGAATGCAAGCTGTCTCTGTTGCTGTGTCAATCTCTGTGCCAGATTTCTTCAAGATCGGTTTAGAGGAACCGTGAAACAGTAACAAGCAGGGGGACAGAAATAGTTACTTTCGCATATACAATATTAGTATGGATTACCTTCCCCGATAAACGTGCTATCTTATAATGAAATATTTTCTTAAATCGAATTAGTATTTCATTAGATAAGCGCGTTCATACATACAAACACCTTTGTTTTAATATAGTACTAAGATAAAATCACAGCGTAGTTTGATAAGTGAGCAAACTTTGTCAATTCCGAGTAATTTCGATCTATTTTAATATTCGTTAAGTGCGCAATACTCACGCTCAATTTAATTAAAACAAGGGAGAATAGAAGAGGGAAATCGTTGAATATTTGTTACCCTAATTGGTCGGGTAAACGAACCGACGCGAATGAGCGAATGCACCTTTTGGAGTTATTAAAAGATTGTTTGATAATTAGATCCTTTGTATGAAGACTAGTTGTGCCCAGAGGTTTTACCCGCCGTTCAATTTGAAAGGGTCGTGGCGTGATGTTGTATAACCTATAGCCTAGCTCAATTAATGAGCTATCCAACACTAACATAATTTTTCAATTCGAACCAGTAGTTCCTGAGATTAGCGCGTTTAACCAAACAAACTCTTCAACTTTATAATATTAGTATAGATAATGGAATTTACTTTAAACGTTGAATTTAGATTTGAAAGAAGGTTTGTAATGCTGTTGTTGTAATTTAGAGCCGTGGTAGATTCAGTGGCGGCGACGTAAGATAATATACCATCCCATCTCATCCCGTAGGTGTCGTAAAAGTCCACAGAGGTAAAATGCAAACCAGGCGATGGGCAGCATGCAAACAAATGAACCGCGGTTGCCTATCCACCGGCAAAGCGTGGGTATAATCTATGGGGACGGCCTATGTTCAGCAGTGGACTTGTGAGGGCTGAAAGGAGGAGAAGATTGGTTAGGAGTTTCATAGCACTCGATTTACCAGGGTTCGTGACACCGTTATAATAAAATTACAATTTTGAGTAATTTGACCTGCAATGCACGAAGTGGCGGACAGTTTTGCATCAAACCCTCTCAGAAATAAGGGATAGGCAGAGATCACACCCGTAACTCACTTTCCGAACCCGCCGGAACCAGACGCGACGGGTGTTGAACCACGTCGCCGTAATTTTGAAACGTGTCCAAAAATTCTAACTCGCCATTGCGTTCTCAAGAGCAGTATATTAACAGCATTATATGATATGGTATTATCCTGCACGAACAAAGGCTGTCCGTACAATACTTTAGTATCCTCTTACGACACCTCGGTAGTGAAGAGATAGGTGCCGTTCTACTCTGCCGGGCAATTATCGGCTATTCAAACTAAAAAAAGTCAAGGCATTTTGAGTTTTAAAATACTGTTTACGTACTAAGGTCTAAAAAAAAGAATCACTAGTCCACTATTGAACATAGGCCTCCCCCATAGATTGTCACAAAAACGTGTAGCTCTTATTTCGGGTAGATTTTGCCATAGTTGCCACGCTTGGCAAGCGGATTGGTGACCGCAGTTTATCTATTCAGATGTTCCAGTAAATTTTAATTTTACCTTTGTCGACTTTTGCGACACCCACGGGATGAGATGGGGTGGAAAATTCTTAGGCCTCCCCACACACGGCACAAAAATAAAAAAAAAATAACAAAATAATATTTAATAACCAATCAACTGATAATACGTATTCATTTTATAATACATAAGCGGCTTCGAACTTTCTACAAGATTCACCGGTCGCATAGCTCGTATCCCATAGAACGGAGCGTACATGCTGTGAAAAGGTACGGTGCCCATGGCGTAAACGTTATGGACGGGATCGACCGGTTTTTCCTTCTTCTCTTCTGGTTTTGATGTGACGAAGGTGTGGATGTAGGTCGGCGTATATGTTGGAGGTGTATATATATATTTATCTTTTATCGGTTCGGGCTCCTTTTTCGCCGGTATGGATTCGAATTTGATTGGTTCAGAAGTGTATATAGTTATTGGTTTTGGTGCAGCGAATGCTAGCGGTAGGGTTATACACGTAAGTATCTGAAACAAATATATTTTTTAATCAAAATACCTATGCAGAAATCCGTCTAGGTAGGTACCACTCCAGGACAGTTGATGAAGATGTTCTCCTAGCCGATTTCGAACACGGCGACAACTGCCGACCACTGTCGAGAGCCATCAACTGCGCAGGAGATATTATAGCGCCACAAGTGTACGCGCAAACACAGAGGCACTCACTCGTCCCAACCTAACCGGGTCCGGTGTAACGCTGCTGCGATAAGATCGGAGGTAGGCTAGGATGCAGTGTCACAAACACGGGGACAATCACAACACAACCAGACCCGAAAACCAACAATTTATATTTTAGAACAAATAACACACACAATAACGCACAAATAGCAAAGGACAGTTATTCTGCCGTCTGAAGGGTATTGAGAGCTAGTGTAATCACTGGGCATATGAGACTTAAAAATGTAAGAGGGTCAGGGTGACTGGCACGGTGTAGTGCCACACGGAAATATTCTGGGTGACACAGCATTAGTTATGGGCAGACGTTGTACTTACCATCAGGTGAACGTTCTGCTCGTTCCGTCACTTTTAACAAATCAAAAAAAAAGTAGATACTCCCCCGGTTAAAAACGGGAGGCTCAAGTGAATCCGTTGACTTCATCAATCTGACAGATTGACCACTCATCATCATCATCATCATTTAAGGCTATCACTAGTCTCATCTTCTGGTGTTACGAGTAATTTTCCCTGTGTCGACTTTTACGACACCCAAGGGAAGAGATGGGGTGGTAGATTCTCTCAAGGGGGTAGCCCCTTGAGAGAATCTACCGGCCGCTCACCGTACCAAATCTATTTATATATTAATACGTGAAGAGAACTTTGTACCCCTTATCAATTAATTAGCCTGAACAAACAGACAGACAGAACGAAAAAAATATTTATAAGCATTGAGTAAAAAACTGTTATTTTTTTATTACAAACAGTCACTTCAATTTTATTTATTTATAGTGGGCTACGTGAGTGACCTCTGCCTACCCCTTATATGGAAAAAAGACGTGACTGTACGTTTGTATGTAATAATACAGTTCGAAGTTTTTTTGTACTTATTAATTAACTTTTTTAATGTTAAGTTCACTAACAGCACGAGGTCAACGTTTTTACAATGTTGCCATACAATTAAGTCCGAGGTCTGCACTTCTGGCATTTTCCTTCGTAAACTTTTTCACTTGACCTGGCACTTCATTTGGCATATATTAAAAAAACGCGACTTAACGTATCTGATAACTATGTAACTATGTATGTAATACCTATCTGTAAGCCACATATAATATTGTCCCGTGCGGAATCGTACCCGCGATCCACGGCGCAAAAGCCAATCACTTGACTACTGCGCTAATCGCGCTGAAATATATTAAAAACACACAATGCCCTATAGTAGGATTTCTTCCGTATCGTGGGTGCGTTTACAGACATACATTTCACATGCACAACACAACCAGACCCGAAAACACAACATCCGGCTGGATGGCAACCCAGGACCTGCGTCATAGAAGTCAGGTACTCTGACCAAGCACGCGGTCGTCAAAATTCATGTTTATTGACAATACTCACAATAAAATGAAACTAATTTTTACGGATTTTATCGCGTTTAATTATGTTTGTTTTTTTAATTGTTTTTTAATTTTGTTCAAGACACTGTTAGCTCTTTCTGCGTAGATCGGACCAAAAATAATAATTAAAAGCTGAAGGTACTCCGGGTTAACTATGACATCGGGACATCTGTCACCTCAGTCCCCCCGTGACCATGGGTGCTGTAAAGCACTCGAAATGTCGGGTTATAAATAACAAAATTAAACGCGATAAAATCCGTAAAAAATAGTTTCATTTAAATGTGTAGCGTTCGCGTAAATATAAGAAATCATTATAATACTCACAATGAAAAAGTGTTCCATCTTGATCCGTACTTTCCTTCGTATTGTATGAGGTAAGTATATTCGATACACTTTTATAAACGCAGCATAAGGTCTTAGACTATTTCGTCATGATAGAACAATAGATTACACCATTACGATCGCGTAATGATTCACTGGTTTTTGTAATAAGGAAAACGGTTTTTATGGGCAGGAACTTATTATTTCCGCGAATATTATTAACAGTATATAATTAATTTCGCATTGTAGCTTCGTCAAACTAATATTTTTTAATTGAAGTGTCTGTTTGTAATGTCAAACAACAGCTATAGATAAATATCATCATCACATCCTGAAAGTGTGACTCAAAAAACTGACCGAGAATTCAACTATATAAACTTGTCAAGAAGACATTATAAGAAAAAAGCGTATTATAAAGTAGATCATTACATAGAGGACAGAGATGTGTGGAAATAACTCTTACTCTGCACTTGTAAACCCCCTGCCTACTAAATTTATGATGTAATTTTTAAAAGTAAAGTTTAAGCCTATAAATGTCCCACTGCTGAGCACAGGCCTCCTCTCATTTCTGAGAGGGTTTTTGGAGCTAGGAAGAATCCGCCACGCTGCTCCAATGCGGGTTGGCGGACTGCACATGTCTTCGAAATATTTTTATTTCTCAGACATGCAGGTTTCCTCACGATGTTTTCCTTCACCGCCGAGCACGTGGTAAATCAGCACTTAAAATTGCAATTAACAATATTAGTGGTGCCGGCACCGGGAATCGAACCCAGGTCACTCGCGTACTATGAAATTTAAAGCGAGCGCCTAGCCCCTGAGCTACCATGGCTCTAAGCTAATTTTTATGTAACATATAACCGGTTCTTCTCTGAGAAGGTCTTATTTTTTGAACCGGTGTAGATTTTGACATTCATAAGAGCTTTATACAAGCCTAAACTGAATAAAGAAATTTTAACTTTGACTTTGACTTTGACTAGTGCACTGCTGAACATAGGCTTCCCCCATTGATTGCCGCAAAAGTTTGTTGCTCTCAGTTTGGGGGGATTTTGCCATAGTCGCCACGCTTTGCAGGCGGGCTGGAAACCGCAGTTTATATATTCAGATATTCCTGGAAGATGCCGCTACCCATCTTCTAGTTTTAATTTTCCCTCTGTCGACTTTTACGACACCCACGGGATCAGATGGGGTAGTAGATTCTCTTGAGCCGCCACCACACCACACATATATATGTACTAATATCTCCTGCGCAATGGTACTTCCGATAGAATTCGGAAGTTGTCGTCGTAGTCTAAGATCAGCCAGAATTACGTTAATATATACATTATTATATATTCTGCTTACCTTACCTCATTTCAATAATATAAAGCAACTTCAGAAATAACCATTAGCCTAAAAAACTTCTACATATTGATTGATACAATGATGTCGTGTGGTGGCGGCTTGTTGAAAGAATACTACCACACCATCTCATCCAATGGATCTCGTAAAAGGCGAGTAAGGGAATTCAACTGCACTATTCAACCACAAAGTGCACCCAACAGCGCATGGTGGCGATGGGCTCACCACCTATCACACCGAGTGCATTATATTGTTTTGGTGAAACGTGGATTGTGGCAATCATCTGTTTTTGCAGTGAGTGTCCTGTCTCTGACTACCCCTTATGGGATAAAGTCGTGATCGTATGTATGTATGTATGTACAATGATTAATCCATATATAAACGTAACCTTTAACTGGCAGAGGAATCGTAAATAAAGGAAGCTCTTTAAAAAATACTAAGTCTTATTATGGAATAGTCTAAGTAAAGTCAATGTCACCGCTTACATTCTAGACCTAGATATACGTGTCGTAGCGGTCATAAGCGCGTGTACTGAACTGATAGAGAAAAATAAAGTAATAAGCTTTAAATAGTTATAGTATATAGTAATAGTGTAGTTTGAAAACTTACTAGTGGTAGAGTTCCCATGCAGAAATCCGTCTAGGTAGGTACCACCCCAGGGCCAGTTATTCTGCGGTGAAGCAGTAGTGTGCAAACATTGCTATGTTTCGGTTTGAAGGGCACTGAGAGCTAGCGTAATCACTGGGCATATGAGACTTAAGAAGGCGCAGTGTGGTGTCACACGGAAATGCATTTGTTATGGGCAGACGGTGCACTTGCCATCAGGTGAATGTTTCGTCACTTAAAAAAATGACTTTCAATAAGTATTATGTAAATAATCTATGTAGAATAAAAATCTTTTCTAAAATCCCATTGTTTAGTTCAGAGGCTTATTCTCATTATTAGAGAGTTTAAATAAAACTATTTTTACGGATTTTATCGCGTTTAATTTATAACTTAAACGCGATAAAATCCGTAAAAATAGTTTTACTTAAATGTGTAATATTCGCGTAAATAAAAGAAAACATTATTAGAGAGTTTTTGAAGAGTCCGCCCTGTGGCTCTAGTGCGGTAAGGCGGACCCTAGATGTCGTTTCCTACCGAGATGTCTTAAGAGGCGACTAAGGTATTATTCGTGCAGAATAGCACTATAATACACAATGCCGTCACTATACTGCTAATGGGAAAGCAATGGGTTGTAAGAATTTGTTTACTCGTACCAAAGTACTATATACATAAGTATACTTCTTTATTTTAATTTTTTTTTCTAAAATTATAGTAGCCTAAGTTACCCGCTATAATATTAGCTATCTGTCAGTGAAAGTTTCGTCAAAATCGGTACAGCAGTTTCGGAGATAAGCCGGAACAAACAGACAGACAGACGACGAAAATTAAAAAAAAATGTTTTTTCTTCTAAGTACCGTATACACTTTCATAAACATTCAGTAACAAGCTGTTATTTTGGTATCACAAACAGACACTTAAATTTTATTTATTTGTATTCATATAGATAACGTAGCGTAAGTTTGACCAATTTCCGTTGTGCTTTTACATGCTGACAAAAATAAAGATGAGGAAATGTTCAATAAATCTAACTTAAAGTAAGCAATAATGACATCTTCAGCCTAATAATAGTTCACTGTTGGACATATGCCAGTCCCTAGGGAGGGGAGAATAGAATTTATCTAATGCCGAGCCTAAGATGAAACCTGTACAAGTATCGCTCAGCGTGGCTCGAGAATTCGCGCCCTAAGTGATTCGTCACAAACTTTTCATATTAGATTAAGCATAACTTTGAAGAGAAATCGCTAGCGTAAATAAATTTCATCTCGAACGAAAATAATCTTGATTATCTTCTTAATTAAGAAGTTTAATATATTATCGTGATATTAAAGATCTACGTTTGCTTCGTGTATGTCATAAAAGGGGACTTAAGGTTTTTAAGGGATTCTGTTTAATATCTCGTACTTAAACGATGCAATATGAATTATGTGATATTGTTTTTTTCTGAAACTACTCGTTTAAAACTGAATATTTGAAAAGTAAAGCTCTATTTTCAAAAGTGGACTAAGATAGGCTGAAATGACGATCACCTTATATATGATAGTCCACTATGAATGGCACAGTGCAGATGATATAGAGGCAAAAGGTACTTTCTTCTCCCGCTTCCCGGTCGATTTGACGAAGACACGGCAACTAAACAATGGAACTTTGACGTTATTTTAGCAAAACTATCGCTGAACCAAATCGACAGTCTAGTTTAAAATACGAAATGTAGATGAATTTCTTATGTTTCTATAGGCTTCATTTAGTATTACCATAGACAGATAGACCTAATTTATAGTCACTGTCAAAATAGAAGAGGGCAGTGGAGTGGCATTTACCATCAGATCATCAGCTTGCTTAATAGATATCCCGCACAGCTTTTTATTCTTTAAGTCGAATAGTATCTCCATTCATTTCTGTAATCCTCTCAATAGACATCTAAATAAACTATTCCCAAGTAATGAGGTCGAAGGCAACTTAGAAACGCTGGGTTTGAACAAGTTCATTAATTAACCCTAAACAAGATAGATGGCTCGGTGCCCTGAAATCCTCTGATATGATTATCGCGTTGGTATACAGTTACCAGCAATGTGTTGCCAATAACATTAAATAGAAAGTGTTATTAGAATCAGATGTCAGTTTTAGTAAATCCATTGTAGTAAAGTTCAGACACAAAGTTATAAAGAATAGAATTTTTTTTAAAGGAGAAAGCTTAGAGACGAAGAAAACGTTCACCTGATGGTAAATGCAACGTCTGCTCATAACAAATATTGCTTCACATAGCTCTTTTCTCTGCAACACCACACTGCAGCCGTCACCTTGAGACATCAGTTCTTAAGTCTCATATGCCCAGTAAGTACACTAGCTCTCAGTGCACTACTGCTTCATGGCAGTAGTGCTAAATGAACTCGGCAGCTATTGAGTGAAACACATGTTGTGATCGCGACTTCAGTAATATCTACTGCCTGATGTTGACAACCATATGGCCTAGTCGTTAGAGTGCCTGACTTCTACGTCGCAGGCCGTGGGTTCGAATCCCAGCCGAAGGCAACATTTGTGCGAAGACACAAATTGTTGGTGTTCGGGTCTGGTTGTGTTGTGATCCCCGTGGCTCTGACACTGCATCCTCGCCTACCTCCGATGTTATCGCACGAGCGTTATATCGAGCGCGGATAGGTTGCGGCGAGCGAGTGCCTCTGTGTTTGCGTGTACACTTCAGGCACTGTAATATCTCTTGCGCAGTTGATAGCTTCCGACAGTATTCGGAAGTAGCCACTGAGGTCCAAAATCTAGCAGGAGGTCATTATCGTCTGTTGAAGGTTTACTTTTAGAAAAAAAATTAAAACCTCAAAATCCGTTACAAATAGGGTTTTGTGGTGGTAGGATTCCTATGCAGGAGTCCGTGAGCTAGCGTAGTCACTGGGCTTAAGAGACTTAAGAACCCATGTCTCAGGGTAATGGGCACGTGTAGTGTCACACAGAAATTTCTGGGTGACACAGCAATTGTTATGAGCAGACGTTGCACTTACCATCAGGTGAACGTTTTGCTCGTTTCATCACTTTATGCAATGAAAAAAAATACGGAAGTACATATGTATTTCATCTATCGGGATCGGCTTTTTTTACGCGAATGAAACCGCGGGGCGAAGGTAGTCGTAAATATAAGTAAAATAACGGGTGAACTAGTTTAATATACATTTATGATTGTTTAACAAAGCTCTTAACTTAAATAAAAATATATTTGAATATTATATCAACAATAATGATGTTCTCCTAGCCGATTTCGACCACGGCGACAACTGCCGACTACTGTCGAGAGCCATCAACTGCGCAGGAGATATTATAGTGCCACAAATGTACGCGCAAACACAGAGGCACTCACTCGTCCCGACTTACCCGCGCCCGATGTAACGCTGATGCGATAAGATCGGAGGTGGGCTAGGATGCAGTGTCAGAAACACGGGGACAATCACAACACAACCAGACCCGAAAACCAACAATTTATGTTTTAGCACAGATTGTGGGCTCCGGCTGGGATTCGAACCCAGGACCCGCGGCTTAGAAGTCAGGTACTCTGACCACTAGGCCACGCGGTCGTCATCAAGAATAGATAGAAAAGGTAAGCTAAAAGCTGAGCGAACTTAAACTAACTAATTTCCAACCTTTTCGAGGGCTACGACAAAAGGTACGCGAACTTCAATATTAACAAGTTAAAGCACGGAACTTAGTTACGAGATCTGGAATCCTAAATTTAATTTGTTCAAGAAAGTGACGAGATTAGGAAATCACAAATAATTATGTGCAACGTCTGCTCATAACAAATATCACCTAGAACACTTCTACGTGGCACCACACTGCCCTCGTCGCCTTAAGACATAAAAGGGTTGAAGGGCACTGAGAGATAGCGTAATCACTAGGCATATGAGACTTAAGAGCTGATGTCTCAGGGTGTCGCACACACATGTTCCTCATGTTCTGGATGACTGGGCAGACGTTGCACTTACCATCAGGTGAACGTTTTGCTCGTTTCGTCACTTTATCCTATAGAATAAAAAATCTTATGTCTCATATACCCAGTGATTACACCAGCTCTCAGTGCCCTCCGGACCCAAACACAGTAATGTTTGCACATGCAATGTTTCACGGCAGAACGACTAGTACTGAGTACTGGTAGTTAACTAGAAGGATTCCTGCATACGTACGACGGATATTTTTATTAAAAAATACATTTATTTCAGATAGTTGCATGTATAGCCCTGCCGCTAGTATTCGCAGCTCCGAAACCAATAACTATATACACTTCTGAACCAATCAAATTCGAATCCATACCGGCGAATTATGCCCAGTGATTACGCTAGCTCTCAACGCCCTTCAAACCGAAACAGTAATGTTTGCACACTTACCTACCTAAATTAAATTGGATTATTGTTATATGTAACTCACTTTCAAGAAAGATTCCCAAAAACATATGCTTGAGTGAATAGGAACTTCTGATCTGACTTTGGAGAATTATCAGGAAGTTGTAATTTCTATTTTGTTTTAACATTTAAATAAAACATTATAATTTTCTTATTGTTCGTGACAATTATATTTATATAATTTGCAAATGATTGAAAAATACCACAAAGTTTCTTCCATCTTCATAAACTGAACCGTATGTATGGAAAGTAAGAAACTCACATAGGCGAAATAAAGCGGCTAAACTCTCTTTTCCATTATAAGTACAAAAGACTAATTATAGAATCTTCTAGTGATAATAAAAATGATCAAGATATTATGTAACATTTCGTTGTAAGCAGCTGTCAAGTAGACCTTCACCACCACCATGGTGAATGCAAAATTGGTGTATGTATAATCGGATTATAGAGGGTGTTGAAGTGAGACACGGCTATGGGTGCATGATGGACTTTGACAATTGGTGGATGGTAGACTGGTGCCCACACGGACGGGAACAGTATCCCTGGCTTAGGCGCTGGCGCAGCGTTCACTGTTAACAGGATTGCGAGGACTACCTGTCGAATTAAAAGTTTACGTTTACGTTACGTTGTTAGACGTCATTATTTACATATTTTTTCTATGTAAAACTATGCACAACAAAACCAGATGTGCAAAACCAACATATGTGGTTTTGCACAAATGTCGGCACTGCTCGGGATTCGAACCCGGAACTCGCGCCACAGAGATCAGGTGGTCTAACCACTAGGCCACGCGGTCGTAAAATAAATCAATTTAAATATATAAATTAACAATTACACAGCCGTGGCAGCTCTCGGGTAAGGCACTCGCTTTAAATTTCATAGTACACGAGTGACCTGAGTTCGATTCCCGGTGACGGCATCACTAAAATTGTTACTAGCAGCGTTAAGTGCTGATTTACCACGTATGTAAGAAAACAGGAGTAAACCTGCATGTCTGATAAATAAAAAATATTTAGAAGACATGTGAAGTCAACCAACTCACATTGGAGCAGCTTGTCAGATTCTTTCCAGCTTCAAAGACCTTCTCGGAAGTGAGGAGAGTGTGTGCTCAGCAGTGGGACATTTATAGGCTGTTAGAGGGTAGAGGAGGTAGGTGTTATTGTACTCTGCGGGACAGCCATCGGCTCCTGAGGTAGGTACTACACGGACAACCTTCGTCGTCGTCGTCGTTTCAGCCTATCAATAGTCCACTGCTGAACATAGGCCTCCCTCATAGATTGCCACAAAAGTTTGTAGCTCTCGTTTTGGGGGGATTTTGCCATAGTTGCCACGCTTAGCAGACGGGTTGGCAACCGCAGTTTATTTATTCAGATGTTCCAGCCAGATGCTGCTGCCCATCTCCTGGTTTTCATTTTCCCTCTGTCGACTTTTACGACACCCACGGGATGAGATGGGGTGGTAGATTCTCTTAGGCCGCTACCACACGGACAACCTTCATTCGTGCAGAATAGCACCATATTAAGCGAAGCTGTCACTATACTGCTCGTAGGAACGCAACGGAGTATCGGATATTTTTCTCTCGTACCAAAATGCGGCGACTTTCCCTTAACGTCGCGTCGTTTCCCGCGAGGATATGTATGTTCGTAAATAAGTGCCGTGTGGTAGCTGCTTAAGAGAATCTACCACTCCATCTCATCCCGTGGTAGTCGTAAAAGTCGACACAGGGAAAATTCCAACCAGAAAATTGGCAGCAGCATATTCCCGGAACATCGGAATAAATAGGTTGCCAATCCGCCTGCCAAGCGTGGTAAATTCCCCTCAAAATGAGAGCTACACACATTTGTAGTAATCTATGGGGGAGGCCTATGTTCAGCAGTGGACTAGTGATAGAATGAAATGAAGATGATGATGATGAAATAAATACTCACCAGACGAAACATTTTCTTATATCAAACCAAATTAAACTTAAACTGCCAATCGACTGATCGCTTCGTAAATCATTCCCGATATATATATTTAACACGAAAACATGTCGCGTTCCCAATTCCACGTCCCCGGCAGATGGGGGCCGATACATGGCGAGGAATTCCTCAGAAATACCTCGGATCGGATTCCTCGAAGCTTGCGCGAGCTCAGTAGAGCATTCCTTGCGTAACTTGTTTCGAGTGTCTAGTTGAATTTGCGATCTTCCAACTAATGTTATTCGACGTCGGTGTGTTTGTGTGTTTGTTTATCCTGCTAAAAAGTTATCCAGTCTGTATATACATTAATGTCCCACTATAAAATGGAAAACAGTGACGTTCACCGAAACACCGCCTTCTTTTTTTATTGAATTAAGTGAAGAAACGTTGACCTGATGATAAGTGCAACGCCTGCCTATAACAAATGCTGTGTTAACGGGAAAATTTCTATGTGGCACGACACAGCGATCTTCACCCTGAGACATAGGTTCTTAAGTCTCATATGCCCAGTGATTACGCTAGCTCACAGTGCCCTTCAAACCGAAACACAGTAATGTTTGCACTCTACTGCTTTACGGCAGAATAACTGGCCCTGGGGTGGTACCTACCTAGACGGATTCCTGCATAGGAATACTACCACCAGTAAAGATATTACTAGATAAACTACTATAATAGGATTTACGAAACTTTTTATTAAACTTCTTTTTAAACGTGCTACTTACATTCTGATCATACCAAACGAAGACGCGAGTAAAAGCAAGTGTATTGTATGATGTAATTTAAGATGTTATGTATAACACCCCTTCGTATAAGCTTAGTTATGTTAGAGTCCCCTCACACCCAATCATGGGATGGATATGTTACCGTGCCCTTTGATAATTGCTATGCGTACGTTTCTCATTATAGTTTTCTTGTTAACGTGGTAACATTTCGATTAAAATTTGAGTATGGAGTCTTTCGAAGGCTCCATCTAGAAGATATTACGGGATTTTTAAAGAGTAGCTCTTTAAAAATTGCCAAAACCGCTGGCCTATGCAGGAATCGTCTGCGTAGGTACCACCGCAAGGCCAGTTACTCTACCGTGAAGCAGTAGTGTGGAAAGTGTGATTAGGTCTGAAGAACACCGAGAGCGAATGTAATCACTGGGCATATAAGACTTAGAGAGAGAGAGAGAACTGATGTCTCACAGAAATATTCCAACTAACACAACATCTGTTATGGGCAGACGTTGCACTTACCATCTAGTGAAGGTTTTGCTCCTCTCGTCACTTCATCCAACAAAAAAACCCTTTTTCGGTTCATTTAGTCCCAGAATAATTTTAAAAAAAAATCCGAGACCGAAGGAGCTTTTTTTAAAATTAGATTTCGTTTCTAATTTGCTAACGGAAACAGTGTTTAGGACTTAAAAAATGATAACATTCTTCTGTTTTATTTCTACTGATATAATACATACATATAATCACGTATTTTTCCCATATAAGGGGTAGGCAGAGGCAAACACGTAGCCCACTTTTCGCCTCCCCGTGAAACGAGATGTGACGGGTGGCCAACCACGTCGCCGCCGTTTTGGTACTAGTCATAAAAGAATCTTACTCCCCATTGCGTTCCAGTTCGTATAGTGACAGCATTGTATATTATGGTGGTATTCTGTAGGAATAAAGGCTGTCCGTACAATAGCTTAGTCGCCTCTTACGACACCTCGGTAGGAAAGAGAAAGGTGGCTATTATTTTGCCGGATACGTATAGGCTTATTATATATTAATATTCTGTGGTATCGTTAAAATGAGTTCGTAGTAATACTGTAATACACCCTAAATTCAGTTCATATAAATTGGAATTTAAAGGCACTGCAGCTATTGATTCGTCATCCAAAATATTTTTTCCTTAAGTCTTGTTTACAACGTTCCAAGAAACACGTATTTACTTTAGTTCCTACTTTACTCACAAATCACTACAGATCGTCAAAATCGTTCGCGTTTTACACAAAGTTAATACATACAAGGTACAGAGTAAATGTAGACAGAGACTATTCCAGTTCTTTGATTATAAAAAAAAAATTACGGTTCAAAAGAACAAGAAACGTTGCTGTTGTTCAGAATAACAGAGCAGCTTCAATAAAATACGATTAACAACAAAATAAAATTATATCACATAATTCATGTAAATTTAAATACAACAGACAAACATTCAAGCATACATCAAGTTTTTATTAGTTACGGCCGATGCATCCGAATGGGGTGAAAGCAGCGGACGGCTTCTATTAGTTCTATCTAACGTTAGACACTGACTCAGCAGTACAGCAAGCCAACGAGTCAGACACATTACATTCAGAAGGCAAGGAGGAAAGCTAGCATTTTGAAACACATTTTTTATCCATCCATAACTAATGTTCTCAGTTACGAAAATATATTTTTTTAATTTGATAAAGTGACGAGACAACACGTTCACCTGATGGTAAGTGCAACGTTTACCCATAACAGATGCTGTGTTACTCAGAACATTCCTGTGTAGCACCACACATGAGATGAGACATCAGTTCTTAAGTCTCATATGCCCAGTGATTACACTAGCTCTCAGCCTCTCTCAAACCGAAACACAGTTTGCTCACCACTGCTTCACGGCAGAATAACTGGCTCTGGGGTGGTACCTACCTAGACGGATTCCTGCATAGGAATCCTACCACCAGTAAAATGCTGACGCTGCTGCCCATCTCCTGGTTTTAATTTCCCTCTGTCGACTTTTACGACACCCACGGGATGGGATGGGGTGGTAGAGTCTCTTAGGCCGCTACCACACGGCAGGATAATACTATCTCGGAAAGAGCAGGAGAGAGCAGTAGCTCGGGAGGCCGGGGTCGCTGACCCGGTACTCTCCGTATTTTTCGGACAAGGCAACTATGTTTAGTAGCAATTAGTAAGTGGTTCAAAGCTTCTAGTGGTACATACGACGGACTTTATCCCATATGTACTGCATCTTACATATAGAAAAATAGATAGAATAATTTATAAAAACGAACATTACCTGTGAAATATTAATCATATTATTAAATCACCATTACCTCTGAAGTCTCGTTTTACTCTATGTAAACTTAACGAAGGAATGCGTATTGCGTGTTAACTGGATTTTGACTACAGCAGAACCTTATATACTTTATGTTGTTAAATTCCTTCTTGAACGGTTACACAACGATGGCATTTAAGAAATATGTAACTTGGAAATAATATTGTAGAGGTGTCGGTCTTTTCCTTTGTCTTGAGCGTTAGATTATTGATGAAACAGCCTTTAAATAGGGGATACAGGATTTGGAGCCAGGGAGCTCCTCAATGTAGACGGACTTCACATGTCAGATTGTTGTTGTAACAGCCTTTAAATAGAGGATACAGGACTTTGGAGCCAGGGAGCTGCTCAATGTAGGCGGACTTCACTTCTTCGTAATATTTTTTATGACATGACAGGTTTCCTGAAGATCCAGTTCAGAACGTAATAAGTTTGCATTTCAAATATATTAACAATTTAAGCCGTGAGGTGGAGGCTTAAGAGAATCTACCACCCAATCTCATCCCGTGCGTGTCGTAAAAGTAGACGGAGGGAAAATGAAAACCAGGAGATGGGAAGCAGCATAATCCTGGAACATCTGAATAAATAAACTGCGGTGGTCAACCCGCCTACCAAGCGTGGCAAAAGAGAGGCCTATGTTCAGCAGTGGACTAGTGATATGCTGAAATGATGATTATGATGGACGATTTAAGTGCCGTGTGGTGGCGGTTCGATAAAAGAATACTACCACTCCATCCCATTCAATGGATTTCGTAAAAGGCGAGTAAGAAATTAAACTGCACTGTGCACCCAACAGCGCATGGTGGCGATGGGCTCACCACCTATCACACCAAGTGCATTATATTGTTTTGGTGAAACGTGGATTGTGGCAGTCATCTGTTTTTGCAGTGAGTGCCCAGTCTCTGACTACCCCTTATGAGATACAGTCGTGATCTTATGTATGTATGTATGTAATTAAAGTGGTATCGCTAACGGTGATTGCAGCAGTCACTTGAAATTTTGAAATATTATTTAAATAATCGGAGCGGCGCGGTGTAGTCTTACGGTCTTACGGAGTTCTTAAGTCTCATATGCCCAGTGATTACACTAGCTCACTGTGCCCTACAAACCGAAACTCAGCAATGTTTGCACACTACTGTTTCACGGCAAAATAACTGGCCCTGGGGTGGTACCTACCTAGACGGATTCCTGTATAGGAATCCTACCACCAGTGAAATACAACACCTATCTGTCGCTTAGAAATTCTGTGGATTACAAGATTTAGTCTAAGCAAGTATTTTCTTAGCTCTTTGGAGATCCAAAAATTATAACTCTCCATTGGGGATACACTTTTTTTAATTCTCTCTTTATAATTGTTGGTTTCCGGGTCTGGTTGTGTTGTGGTTGTCTTTGTGTTTCTGACACTGCGTCCTAGCCTACCTACGATCTTACAGCATGTGCGTTACTTTGGGCACGGGTAGGTTGGGACGAGTGAGTACCAATGTGTTTGCGCGTACTCTTGTGGCACTATAATATCTACTGCGCAGTTGTTAACTTCCGACAGTAATCGCCGTGGTCGAAAGTCGGGTAGGAGCATCATATGGCTTTAACACATAATTATTGGGGTATTTTAGTTAAAACCGAAAGGCAGGTACGGAGGTATTTAATTTATTAAATGGCGTCAAGAAATAAATACAGCTAGTTTTATATAAATTAGTGGACGGCGACTAGAGGAACGGCTTTGACGACGGGCGCGTGGTGGACCACTGAGGTACTGTGAGCGATGGCGGCCGGGGCAGTCTTGACCACAACTGGGGCGTGGACGGTGTGGACAGCGTGAACCACAGGGGCAGCGTGGACCACTGGGGTAGCATGAACGATGGGAGCATGCACCACGGGCACGGCGGCCTTGACCACTACTGGGGTTCCATGGTGGACGACCTGGCTACTCTTCGTGATTGTGGTCTTTCCAGCCACCACGGGCACAGAAGTGTGTAAAATGGGCGCTGAGTGGACAGCGGCCACTACTGGCGTCTCATGACCTAACAAGAGTCCAGGGGCGGCAGCAGCGCAAGCCAGGAGAGCGGTGAAAACAATCTGAAAATAATATAAGTTTTAAAAAGGTGTGGCGACATCTATCTTGCGACATGAGAAGCTCAAGAAATATTTCATATGTCCATAATCAAATTCATCATCAATTATGGGTTAAACAATTTGAATAAACAAAACAAAAATCCGCAAACAATTTAATGTAAATTTAAATAGCTCCTCAGTTTAAACATGCTAACAAAGAAACGTTTAAATCTGTCAGTTCCATTGTTGCTCTACACGCTTTTGTTTTTTTAAATTAAAAGTGTTACGAACAATTGCATAAGGAATGGATTGCTTCTTTCTTTTACTTAATTCTGTGGTGATGTTGGTAAGGAAAATGACCGCGACTTCGTCCGCGTGGATACTGGTTTTCCAAATATCCCGTGGGTACCATTTGATTTTACGGGATAAAAAGTATCCTATGTCCGTCTCCAGGATCTAAGCTATCACTGTGCCAAATTTTGTCAAGATCAGTTTGGCGGTTAAAGCGTGTAAAGGTAACAAACAGACAGAGAGACGGAGAGAGTTACTTTCGCATTTATAATATTTGTATGGATATATTTTGTTTGTCGATGCTGGAGGGAAATATTCAAATGCAAAGTGTCACCGACAATCGTTTGTTGTAAAACGCTTATTTTTATAAAACAAAAGGAGGACGAATTGAATTACGCGGAATGTTGTTTGGCAAATATTTCATCAAACCTTTGTCAATTTCGAATTAAGAGCCATCGTAGCTCAGGGCTCGCCTGAGTGACCTGGATTCGATCCCCGCTAAACCTGTTCTGCAGTTTTAAGCGATGCCTTATCACCTATGTAAAGTCTAGGAAGAAAATATTTCGATGACTTGCAAAGTCCGCCAACCCGGACTCTTCCAGGCTCCGAAACCCATTTCAAAAATGCGAGTAGACCTGTGACAGCTGTCAACACTGGGATATTTATAATCTGCGACTTTATTTTGTTATACATACATACATACATATACAGTCACGCTTTTTTTATTTATAAAGGGGTAGGCAGAGGCCACACACGTAGCTCACTTTTGGCCTCCGTAGGAATCGAGAAGTACGACGTCGCAGCCATTTTGGTAAGAGACAAAAAAATCTCACGCCCCATTGCGTTCCCACGAGCAGTATAGTGACAGCGTTGCATAATATGGTGTTATTCTCCACGAATAAAGGCTGTACGTACAATACCTTAGGCGCCTCTTACGACACCTCGGTAGGTGCTATTAAACTCTGCCGGATACCTACTGGAAATTTACTTTACTTTTTACAGTGAAACATTAACTTTTTTTTCAACTTACAAATTGTTTCATAGTCTTATTTCGTAACATACTTAGAAAAAGTACTCGTGAATTATTGAAAAAAAAAATAACACGTATCTCTTTTAAAAAAGAAAGGAAGGTTCTAACAGTGGTGAATAACTCAAATGATATTTTAGATTGAACAGTAACTCACGAATCTCTGCATGGTGTTTGTTGAACTGGTTGTTTGTTTGTTTTGTTGCTAGGTGTGTCCGACTTGAAGTGGCCGAATTATCTAACACATGCACCACACCGCCCCGTATATATACCGGTCCAGCCGAAAACCGACAATAAGCACACGCAACATCGTACTTGAACACTTATGGATGTACGTGACAGGAGCTTGAGTGGATACGGCAACTTTGAGTATGCACTCTGAAATTATAATTTTTTTGACATAAGTAAAGTCTTAACTTAAAACTCTTGAACATGTGTGCAATTATCTCAGATTTTGAAAACGACTATGAGACGATGTTCTGCGTTTAATTTACAGAATAAAGTTAATAGAATCAGGCGTTACTTTGCGGAAATCCATTACAATGAAGGAGAGTAAGTTATTTTGCTAAGATCCGCATGCAAAATATAAAAATGGTGTATATTACCTAGTTTTTTGAAGAGCACCGCCCGCCCTCTCTCAGTAGCGTGCACAAGCAGTCGGCGGCCGTCTGTCGTAGAGTCAATGACGCTTGATAATGCCTCGTTTTGGGGCGAAACACGTGTCGTGTTCTCGACTTCAGTGGTATATATTATCTACTGGTAGTATTGTAGTGGTTGGTGGAGGGTACCTGGTGGCGGTTCCTGGTGGCGGTGTTAGTTTGCTTGTGCACGCTACTGAGGGAGGGCGGGCGGTGCTCTTCAAAAAACTAGGTAATATACACCATTTTTATATTTTGCATGCGGATCTTAGCAAAGTAACTTACTTTCGTTACAGAATAAATTGAACTCGAATTTACTTCGCAAGTTACCATTCGATTAAATCGAGCAAAAGGTCGCAGTGTAGATGCTAAGCTGATGGTAAATGCATTTGCCTATAAGAAATACTGCGTCATCAAGAACACATCTGTGTGGTACTACACGGTGCTCATCACTCTGAGACAGCATTTCTTAAATCTCATATGCCCCCGGGAATGTTGGCAAGACTTAAGGTCCCGTTAAGTCTTGCCAACATTCCCGCGCCATGTGATAAAGCCCCGAGTGTTCCCAACTAGGAGTATGTTTTGATTAACATGTGTAATTTATTTATTTATTTTTATTGCACCAACAAAGTGAACACCATCACAATCAACTAAACGATTATACTTAAAACAAGTTTAGTTTCACACCAGTTAGAGGTGCAAACTACAATGCAATAACTGAACAACAGAATAAGGTATACAAAAATAAAAATAAGTTACAAAATCAAATATGTAAGAAAACAATAGAAATCCTTAATTAAACAAAGCTGCAATTTCAACTATTGGTTAATTATAATACATTATAAATACCAAATTAAAAAATAACAATGAAATTCAAAAATTATAAAATGATTGTTTATTATCTGCTGTACCTATGTAATTTTTGAATTTAGGGAAGCTGTTTGAGACGATATCAATTTCAGCTAATTTTTTGCCATTATCGCAACATCCTTCTTTTTTAAAGAGATCATTTATGGCGACATCGACATCGACGTAATAATACTTAGTATCCAAATGATTAAGATGAAGTTCGAAGAGTCGGGAAAAGAAAAGTTCGCTGTTATTGACGTGATGATGGCAATAATTCGGTATTTCTAAATTGCGAGATGCAAGAAAGACTTGACCCACGATGTTTGATTCTAAATAGATGGATGTTTCTCCATTTTTATCTGTATTTTTTTATAACAATAAAGATTTTAATTTTGCAAACTTTGTCTTAGTAGACTAATGAAGGAAAGGAAGTTAATTTGCTAAGATTAGCGTGCAAAATATAAAAAGGTTTATATTAACTAGTTTTTGAAGAGCACCGCTCGCTCTCCCTCAGTGTCCTCCTTGGCCGCGCCGCTCACTCGGCGGCTGTCTGTCGTAATGTCTATGACACTTGATAATGCCTCGTTTTGGGGCGAAACATGTGTCGTGTTCTCGACTTCAGTGGTGTGTATTACCTAGTGGTAGTAGTGGTGGTCTGGCGGTTCCGGGTGGCGGTGTTAGTTTGCTTGTGAACGCTACTGAGGGAGGTTGGGCAGTGCTCTTCAAAAACTAGTTAATATAAACCTTTTTACATTTTGCATGCGGATCTTAGAGAATTGACTTCCTCTCCTTCATTATTATGGATTACGCAAAGTAACGCCTGATTCTCTTAACTTAGAACACCATTCGAGTCATTTGGTATGAACTTAATAATGAAACTGCCGCATCCATTGAGCTTTCTCTTGTCTCCTGCATCGGTGATTGCCTTCATGCAGCCGTAGTTGTGATTTAATCATTAAATATACATAACCAACGCCGAAGCATGCCTCAAGTGGGTTTGTGTGCCGATGCCAAGTTCATTCTGTTCGACGCGCGTAAGCTCAACCGGTTATTGTGATCGCTAATGTCACAAGTAGCTTTTAAAAACAAACAAACATGCTTGTGTTATTTCATTATCGTTGAAGGTATTGGGCTGTAATGTTTTAGGTGTTAATAATGTCAGTTACTAGCTTATTTTGGGGTCGCCAAGCCCAGGGCAGTTCGGCACGCTAACTACTAGGTACGCTCATAGCCACGTAGCTATTGGCACAGCTAGAGATGAAGGACAAAGGATTTAGGAAGGTAGGAAATGGACCTGGGGTAGGGAATTCGGAAGTTGAAAAGGAAACTATAAGTTGTAGGATACTATAGTCACGGTAGGAGCAGGAGGAGTATTAGGAGACTTTTGAACTCAGACATGTTTTTGTCTGACCGAGAATCTACTTATTTCGTCATCGTCATGTCGGCCCTTCACAAGTCCACTGCTGAAAATAGGTCAGTCCCAGAGATTGGGGGGATTTTACCATAATTGCCACGCTTGGCAGACGGGTTTGCAACCACTTTTTATTTCGCTGTTCCAGGGAGATGCTGCTGCCCATCTCCTGGCTTAAATTTTGCATTTGTCGACTTTTACGACACCCACGGGACGAGATGGGGTGGTTCTCTTACACCGCCACCACACGGCACGCGGTCTACTTATTTAACTATACTTATTAACCTAATTATTTCTCAACGACTGTACTAAATTTTTTCCTTGACTTTTCGTAATAGCCTTATTTAATCGCGAAATAAGTATACGAGGAATTTTCGAACTGGAACTTTCGATTGAATTTACTATAAATAGTTGTATCGCGTAATATCTTTATGATTAACGTCATCATAATTATAGCTTTTAAAAGCGGCCAATATTTAATTACATCATTGAGAATTGTTTTTGTTGTAAGGACTTTAAAAAAAAAAAGATGCCTCATAGTAGGATTTCTCTTGTGTCGTGAGTGTGTTTTTTAAATACATACACGGACAACACATCCAGACCAGAGAACCAACGATTTGTGTTTGGTCTGGTTATGTTGTAATCGTCCTTGTGTCTCTGACACTGAATTCTATCCTACCTCCGCATACACAACGGTCACAGGTATGTTTGAACGAGTGAGTGTCCATGTGTTGCGCGTACTCTTGTTCATTTCAGCCTATCACAAGTCCACTGCTGTACATAGGCCTCCCCAATAGATAGTCTCAAAAGTTTGTAGCTCTCATTTTAGAAGGATTTGCTAAAGTTGCCACGCTTGGCAGTAGGGTTGGCAACAGAAGTTTATTTATTCTGATATTCTAGGAAGATGCTGCTGCCCATCTCCAGGTTTTAATTTTCCCTCTGTCCACTTTTACGACACCCAGGGGATGAAAAGGTGTGGTAGATTCTCTTAGGCCGCCACCACACGGCACCATAACATCTCCTGCGCAGTTGAGAGCTTCCGACAGTATTCAGTAATTGTGCATATGATCGAAAATCGTCCAGGAGAACTTCATATATTCATATCTATATATTCATATTTACTGGTGGTAGGATTCCTATGCAGGCATCCATCTAGGTAGGTACCACCCCAGGGCCAGTTATTCTGCCGTGAAGCAGTAGCGTGCAAGCATTACTGTTTCGGTTTGAAGGGCACTGTGAGGTAACGTAATCACTGGGCATTTGAGACTTAAGAACGGATGTCTCAGGGTGACGGGCTCAGTGTGGTGTCACACAGAAATATTCTGGGTGACACAGCATTTGTTGTGGGCGGACGTCGCACTTACCATCGGGTGAACGTTTTGCTCGTTTCGTCACTTTATACAATAAAATAAATTAAAAAAAAATATTCATGTATACTGACTTTGACGAAAGTTTATTTACTCAGATGTTCCCATCTGAATTAATAAATTGCCGTTAACAAACCGCCTATCAAGCGTGGCAACTATGTCACCCCCCCCCCCCCCCCCAATGAAAGCTTCTAACTTTTGTGGCAATCTACTGAGGAGGCCTATGTTCAACAGTGGACCAGTGGTAGGTTCATTTTAGTAAAATGAAATGCTATTAAAGCTACTTACACATTCAACACGCGGTCGGCCAAATTGTTTTTTTTTTCCAGGCGCTCAATAATAAGGTCGTTGCGCGATCGTTGTCATTTATATTAATGTACGAAGTCATATGTTTGACGGATCCGTCGAGCAGAAAGAGAAATTAAAACATGCGCATGCGCAGCGTGAAGCTTGCAAAGAGTTTTTGCGTCGGTTGCGCGAAGCCGTATTATTATTACGCATAAATTTGACATGGTTGTCTCTTGTATAGATTTATGTTGCGCGAAGAGAAATAATTACTTCGATGATTTATTTTTATTGTAAAAAGTGACGAGACGGGCAAAACATTAACCTGTCCATGACAGATGCTGTCTCACCCAGAATTTTTCTGTGTGGCACCACACTGCGCCCATCACCCTGAGACATCAGTTCTTAAGTCTCATATGCCCAGTGATTACGCTAGCTCTCAGTGCCCTTCAGACCGGAACACAGTAATGTTTGCACACTACTGCTTCACGGCAGAATAACTGGCCCTGGGGTGGTACCTACCTAGACGGATTCCTGCATAGGAATCCTACCACCAGTAAAATGTGTAAGTTAACGGAGCGTAGTTATGTTTATTCAGTAATAGTCTTATGGACAACTTTCTATGCAGCTAAGCGTTCAGCTTACAGAGTCGTGGGTCACTTTGAATTACAAAGGAGGGAGAAATTCGACATTTACTGGTGTAGGGATTCCTATACAGAAGTCTAGCCAGCAAATATTAGTTTTCGGTTTGATGAGCACTGTTAGGTAGTAATCACTGGGTATTTGTGACTTAGAACTGATGTTTCAGGGTATCGTTTACAGTGCGAAGACACAAAATGGTCATACTTAACATGATTGATGATGTTCTCATGGATCCTATCATCCGAACTTGACCAAAATTATGAGACCACGCTCACGGTATCCTTTTACAAACAAAAAAGTTTCTTTAAAATCGTGTTTGCCGCAGTTGTCGAAAATATCGGTGAACATACATACAAAAATACATACAGATTCGTTCGTTCTAAGTTGTGGTAGTGGTAGGATTCCTATGCAAGGAATGCATCTAGGTAGGTACCACCTAAGAGCCAGTTGTTCTGCCGTGAAGCAGTAGTGTGTAGACATTACTGTGTTACGGTCTGAAGGGCACTGTGAGCTAGTGTAATAACTGAGCATACGAGACTTAAGAGCTGATGTCTCAGGCTGACGGGCGTAGTGTGGTGCCACTTGTTGTTCTCGGTGACACAGCATTTGTTATGTGCAGACGTTGCACTTACAATCAGGTGAAAGTGTTGCTCGTCTCGTCACTTTATCCAATAAAAAAAAACGTCGGTCATGATTTCTTACAGATACCAAACCAGAAGATTGACAGGTTAGCCAATGCCGAATCGCTTATCATCGCGCCTTGCTTTGAATACAATGCTCCTGCAATAGTATTGTGTCGCAACGCTTAATACGGTAGCGTGCGATCGACGTAATTGTAGATTGATTGTATAACGTGAGTCTAAGGATATTTCTTGTCCTCTTCTCCCTAGCGATTTTTCGGCAAATGACCAGGGTCTGCTTTGCGACTTAAATGTTTCCACTTTGACTTTGGCATCCTCAGTGGTGATACCAACGTCACATAATCATTCCACCACTGCTGAACATAAGCCTCCCCCATAGATTACCACAAAAGTTTGTAGTTCTCATTTTGAGGGGATGTTGCCATAGTTGCCACGCTTGGCAGGCGGGTTGGCAACTGCAGTTTGTTCATTCAGATGTTCCAAGAACGTGCTGCTGCCCCACTTCTGGTTTTAATTTCGCCTTTGTCGACTTTGACGACACCGACGGGATGAGGCGAGGTGGTAGATTCTCTTAGGTGAGACCGTTAGGCTCTCATATCCGACATAGCTACGTACAGCCAGCATTTTTTTGGGTCTGTACCACGGACTTGCTCCTGCCACTACAGCACCAAGGCATTTTCCCACTTTAAGAATACATTTCAAGAAATATTTTTTGCTAAGTAAGTGTCGTACTCTGACCACTAGGCCACGCGGTCGTCAACCTTTAATATACAATACTTAAAATGACCAGGGGAAGCGTCTAATTTGTGGGAGGTGACCGATACTGTGATATGGTGATGTACTATTAGTTCTATGCAGTAATGGTGGTTGCATTCCTATGCAGGAATCCGTCTAGGTAGGTACCACCCCATCCATCCATTTACCATTTCAGCCTACTATTAGTCCACTGCTGAACATAGGCCTCCCCCATAGAGTGCAACAAAAGTTGTAGCTCTCATTTTGGGGGGATTTTGCCATAGTTGCCACGCTTGGCAGGCGGGTTGGCAACCGCAGTTTATTTATTATGATGTTCCAAGAAGATGCTGCTGCCCATCTTCTGCTTTTAATTTTCCCTCTGTCGACTTTTACGACACCCACGGGACGAGATGGGGTGGTACTCGTAGATTCTCTTAAGCCGCTACCACACGGCAATACCACCCCAGGGCCAGTTATTCTTCCGTGAAGCAGTAGCGTGCAAACATTACTGTGTTTCGGTTTGAAGGGCACTGTGAGCTAGCGTAATCACAGGGCATATGAGACTTAAGAACTGATCTCGCTGGATGACGGGCACAGTGAGGTGTCACACAGAAATGTTCTGGGTGCTACAGAAGCACTTACTAGTCCGAATCTACCCGTGCCCGATGCTACCCTCATGCGATAAAGATTGGAGGTAGACTAGGATGCAGTGACAGAGATACGTATACAATCGGAACCCAATCAGATCCACGAAAACCAATAATTTGTATGTTGCATTAATGTTGGTGTAGCTCGGTATCGCAGGACCCACGACGTAGTAGACGTCGCTGCGTTCGAATCTGGGTATTTAATACTTTTGTGTTTTAATTGATGTAAAAAAATATATTTTGTTTTCTGTTCTTTGTATTTTAGTATTAATCTAAACGATTATGTTTCCCTCATCGATTTGCGAACACGATGACAACTTCCGTAGAACATTTCGGAAGGTATTGACTGCGTAGACGATAATATAGTCCTGCAAATGTAGGTACGAAACAAGGACTAACCTATCCTCGCCTGCTCCGATAAGATTGGATGTAGGTTAGGTTGCCATGACATGACATGACAACCATGACAAAACGAAACTTGAAAATGAACAATTTGGCTTCGAAAGGGATTCGAATCTATGACCCGTGGCTGTAAGTCGTATTACCAAATTCCCTATTGCGTTTTCTTTTATTGAATTACAAAACCAACAGTTACGTTTCACATTTCACCACAACTCTCATTTTAACATTTAACATTAAATTATGTTAGAATCCCTGACATAATTAAGTGTATTTAATTTTTTCTCCTATTCAAAGATTTTCGACAAGATGCGAGGCATTACAGTTTCGCCTTTAATGTGTGACCTTAATACATACATAACGTATATAAGATCACGACTGTATCCCATAAGGGGTAGTCAGAGACAGAGCACTCACTGCTAAAGCAGATGACTGCCACAATCCACGTTTCACCAAAACAATATAATGCACTTGGTGTGATAGGTGGTGAGCCCATCGCCACCGTGAGCTGTTGGGTGCACAGTGCAGTTTTATTCCTTACTCGCCTTTTACGAGATCCATTGGATGAGATGGAGTGGTCGTATTCTTTTAACGAGCCGCCACCACACGGCACTTTAATATGGATATTTTTCTTTTAAGACTTTTATAAAATAAACATTTAAAAAGACTGGCAACCGTATCATGAAATGTATGTCGACAGAAAGAGGAAAAGGTTAAATAAAAACATGAGAGCCAAAGAACAATATGATATATTTAAATAAAACTATTTTTACGGATTTTATCGCGTTTAATTTAGAACTATTTTAACCCGACGTTTCGGGCGCTTTACAGCACCCATGGTCACAGGAGCACTGAGGTGACAGTTGTCCCGATGTCATAGTTAACCCGGAGTACCTAGCTTTTAATTATTATTTTAAGTCCGATCTACGCAGAAAGAGCTTACTGTGTCTTGAAGCCTTGCAGTGGTATGCTTGGTTTTTGATTTAATTTTATTAATAATAGGACCCCAAGCCGGTGGTAATAATCAAACCAACCATCTTCCCTATTGAAATTAAAATAGTTCTAAATTAAACGCGATAAAATCCGTAAAAATAGTTTTATTTAAATGTGTAATATTCGCGTACATAAAAGAAAACATTACAATATGATATAATTATAATAAATATATAAATAATCTTAATGTAATGCATACAACGGTAAAGAGTTGACTACTGGAACTGTCTCGTGGACTGTAGAAATGTGATGGGAGACGGCCGAGTCAGGAGTATTGAAGGCGACAAACGGTGATGAGTGGTAAACAAGTGGTGATGAGTGAAGAGCCACTGATGAGTGGACCACTGGAGCATGGTATACAGCCGTACTTCCATGGTTCACAATTTGCTTGCTGTTGGTCACCGTAGTCTTCGAAGCAGGAGCATGATACGAAGTTCTTTCATGAGATTGGGTGCTGATTGACATTGGGACGTGAACTAATGGTGCGGTGTGGATAACAGACACGGGGTGGATGACGTGAGTGCTGCCGTGATCCACAGCCTGGCTGGCTGAAGTGAATGTAGTTTTGGCTAGAGGCAAATGGACGTAGTCGGGTTCCTGCGCTAGGAGGTAGCCCGGAGCTGCCGCTGCAGAAGCAAGGGTTGCAAGGAAAGTTGTCTGAAAAAAATAAACGATAACTTATTAACAGAAGTACCTGAAGTTACCG
The DNA here is from genome assembly GCA_019845155.1 of Luehdorfia chinensis. Taxonomy (NCBI): domain Eukaryota; kingdom Metazoa; phylum Arthropoda; class Insecta; order Lepidoptera; family Papilionidae; genus Luehdorfia; species Luehdorfia chinensis. The sequence continues at coordinate 180,684 of JAHVAK010000388.1, forward strand.
TAGAAGATTCTTCACTGCGATGTTAATAAATATATCAATTTGTTTACTTAAATTAACAGAGCGATGGCAGATTTTCTTAAGCCGTGTGATGGCACCTTAAGAGAATCTACCACCCCGTCTCATCCCGGGAGTGTAAAAGTCAACAGAGGGATAATGAAAACTAGGAGGTAGTTAGCAGCATCTTCCTGGAACATCTGAACAAATAAAGTACGGTTGCCAACCCGCTTGCCAAGAGTGGCAACTATGGCAAAATCCCCCCAAAAAAGGGACCTACAAACTTTGACCAGAGAAATCTGATTGAAAAAACAAAGTAAAGTTACAGCCATATCTGAAGAATAGAGAGATAATTTAAATTGGGACAATGGCAACCCTCTCCGTCCCCCCCAATTAGAGCTACTACAGATGGTTGGATGGATGATTTCCAAATACTGTCGGAAGTTTTCAACTGCGCAGGAGATATTGTAGTGCCACAAAATTGCGTGCAAACAGAGGCATTCACTCGTCTTAAATTATTCGCGCCTGATGTAATGCTCATGTGATAAGAGTAAACGTACAAGACGCAGGGACAATCACAAGGCGACCAGACCCAAAAACTAGCAATTTTTACTTTACATTAATTTCTTATATTTCCGGTAATACTACACATTTCAATAAAACAATTACTTTTACTGATTGACTGATTCTTTACTGATTTCATCGCGTTTAATTTTTAACTTTTTATATCCCGACGTTTCGAGCGCTTTACAGCACCCATGGTCACGGGAGGACTTAGGTGACAGATGTCCTGATGTAATAGTTAACCCGGGGTACCTTCGGATTTTACTTTTGCACAAATGCTGGTCCCGGCAAGGATTCGAACCCAACACCCGTGGCGCAGTGGTCACTTACTCTGACCACCAGGTAGTGCAGTCATGATTAATAATCCTTATTAATTTGTATCCCCAACACACTGACTTTTGAAACTTACAATGATTTTCATCGTGGTACCTGTGTCGTCTGGAATCCAACTGGTGGGTTGTGACTCCGTCTGGTCCTTTATATATTGTACAAAATTATCGATTGGCCCAGATTGCAAAAATTACAGGGGCGTGTACTTGAGAATTTCTTTTGGTGCGTATTTCATGATGAAAAAAAGCTTCTGTCATAGTGATTGCGACACCGTCTAGTGGTGGCCGTTACGGCCTCGTGTGTTATCGACCTTGGATTATTATTAGTTACAAATTATTTTGATGGATTTATCAGTACTTTGCATTATAAATTATCACTCGATAGAATGATTGATGGTATAATCAAAGGTTGATTCACTGATCAACTTTTGGCCCTCAAATTTAACGTCGGAAAGGTAATTTGAAAATTTACTGAATGTTACTTAATTTCGAACGTTTCGAAATACAATTATAGCAAGTCAAGAAATAATAATTTGCTAAGATACTATTGATGTTCTCCTAGCCGATTTCGACCACGGCGACAACCCCCGACTATTGTCGAGAGCCATCAACTGCGCAGGAGATATTATAGTGCCACAAGTGTACGCAAACACAGAGGCACTCACCCCAACCTATCTGCGGCCGATGTAACGCTGATGCGTTAAGATCGGAGGTAGGCTAGGATGCAGTGTCGGAAACACGGGGACGATCACAACCCAACCAGACACGATAACCAACAATTTATGTTTTAGCACAAATTTTGGCTCCGGCTGGGATTCGAACCCAGGACCCGCGGCTTAGAAGTCAGGTACTCTGACTATACTATACAAAACTAGCTTCACCCGCGTATAAGCCGATCAGTTGACAGCGCCGTACGGCATGATACACTGAACCTAGCATCCTTAAACCTATAGCACGAAGTATTACGACTTAAAACTTTTTTCAATAAATAGATGGCAATTGCAAAAACGATTTATAAAATCAGTTCCGTATTTATTAATAGCTTCATTATAGTAGTAAGATTAAAATGTTTTTAAACACCTAGTTTTAGAAGAGCACCCTCCCAAAATAGTGTGAAAGGATTTCCAAGTATTACCTTAATTGGCATGAAGATCTCAATTAATTAAATTCGTTAATAAAACTCACTTCCAAGTAATAATTAAAAGTAAAATTATTTATTTTAAAGCTTATTAAAGCTTGTCCATCGGTCTAACGTTCCGTTCCGTTCATAATGCGGTTTTAGTAGGAACCCTACAGAAAAGAAACGAAAAGAAACTCTGGTATCGTTCTTTTTCAGCATTCGTAATTTCATTCAGTAATGTCATTAATTTATTATCACCCTATTAATCGTCCACAGCTGGATAGACCTCTCCCAATAAGGAAGATTTGTCGTGTTCACAACGCTTGGCAGGTGGATTGGTCATTGCTCTACTACATATATAACTGGACTTCCTTGGTGCACCTAGGTGTCACATGAAAATCAACGTCAGTCCAACGAGACATTAAGCTGACCTGGGGACTTATTTCACCCTGCCATGAGACGCGCAACGCACTTTTCTTTTCTATGTATTTTTGTTTTATTATTTTTTGTATGAATTTATTTTAAAGTAGCTGTACCCCGCGGCTTACCCGCCGTTTGTAACTTAAAAGAAATCGCTCTAAGGGTGCTAGCGTTATCTTATAGCCTATAGCCTTCCGCGGTATCTAACACTAAAATATTTTCTCAATTGGAACCAGTAGTTCCTGAGATTAACACGTTTAACCAAACAAACTCTTCAGCTTTATAATATTAGTATAGATTTAGGTTTATTCTTTTTATTAGTACGTCTCTATTTAGGCCATTAATTGTTCTTTTTTTGGCCGCTGATGTTGCAAAAGACAAAAGCCACCCGCCAGAACGAATGGTCTGATCTGGGGAGGATATTTCCTCCACCTAGTAATATTTAGATGGTCTCATCTCAGAAACTTTCATAGCTCGATTATGGAATATATGAGATATTTCTTGAGCTCCTCATGTGGCGACATAGATGTTGCTACACTTTCTATCATTCTTATTTTTATTTAAATAAAACTACTTTTTTACGGATTTTATCGCGTTTAATTTTTGAACTATTTTTACCCGACGTTTCGATCGCTTTACAGCACCCATGGTCACGGGGGGACTGAGGTGACAGTTGTCCCGATGTCATAGTTAACCCGGAGTACCTTCAGCTTTTAATTATTATTTGTAGTCCGATCTACGCAGAAAGAGCTTACTGTGTCTTGAAGCCTTGCAGTGGTATGCTTGGTTTTTGATTTAATTTTATTAATAATAGGATCCCAAGCCGGTGGTAATACCCAACCATCTTCCCTATTGAAATTAGGATGTTTTTTAATTTCAATAGCCTCGCGAATCATCCTTGGTAGGAATCGGTGTTCTTTTGCAAGGATTTGTGGTCTATCAAATCTGATGTAATGGTTGGGATGATCCAGAACATGGTCACAGACTGCAGACTTCCTAGAGCGTCGATGCTTCACATCAGCTATGTGTTCTTTAACGCGGGTTTTAATGGATCTTTTAGTTTGCCCTATGTAAGAGAGACCACATTCACAATCCAGCTTGTATACTCCTGCATCTTGTAGAGGGATGTTACACTTGACAGATGGTAAAAACTGACTTATCTTCTTCGGCGGCTTGAAAAATGTTCTTATAGAAGCTCGCTTCAAGATATAGCCAATCTTGTCCGTGACTCCTCTGACATATGGAAGAACAGCAGGTACACGCTCGACTGTGGCCGGCTTCACTCGGTCACTGCGACGATGGCGCGGAACCCGAAGCTTGTTGTCTTGCAAAACTTGCTTGACATGCTGAAGCTCGGCGGCCAGGTGTTTACTGTCACAGATCCCTTGTGCTCTCTGAAACAAAGATTTACCCACGGTAGCTAACTGTGAAGGATGGTGGTGAGATTCACCTTTTAAATACCTATTTGTATGGGTCTTTTTTCTATACACAGTGTGACACAAGGTGTTATTAGGATTCCGAATTACTAACACATCCAGAAAAGCTAAAGAGTTATTTGCCTCTAACTCCATTGTAAATTGAATTTTAGAGTTTAGGGAGTTAAGGTGGTCTAGAAATGCAGTTACTTTATGCGATGGTAAAATTGTGAAAGTATCATCTACATACCGCTTGTAGAATCTTGGATTTACAGGAGAAGTACGGAGGGCTTTCTCTACTTGCTTGTAGTACTGTTCCTTCCACAATAGATGGTGTGGCCAAAAACCAAGCATACCACTGCAAGGCTTCAAGACACAGTAAGCTCTTTCTGCGTAGATGGGACTACAAATAATAATTAAAAGCTGAAGGTACTCCGGGTTAACTATGACATCGGGACAACTGTCACCTCAGTCCCCCCGTGACCATGGGTGCTGTAAAGCGTCCGAAACGTCGGGTAAAAATAGTTCAAAAATTAAACGCGATAAAATCCGTAAAAAAAGTAGTTTTATTTAAATGTGTAATATTCGCGTAAATAAAAGAAAACATTATTCTTATTTTTATTTTATCTTTTCTTCTTTCTTTCTTCTTTCGGTCTACTAAATGCCATAAACTTTAGACGCTGCTGCCCGTTACCGTCACCGGTGTTTTCGACCTGGTATTTTTCTAAATGGATAATCCGCCATCTGTAGGAAACCATCATATTTTCCATCGATTTGCTCGGGATTCCAGCACCACACGGCACTAAACACCAATAACAACGCAACAAATTTGATTACAAACAGGACCCGTCTGTAACTAGTGCAGAGTGAATTTATTTTCATACGTTTCTTTTTCTTAGTATTAATCCACACTTATATCTATACTAATATTATAAATGTTAAAGTAACTCTCTGTGTCCCTGTGTCCCTTTGTCTGTTTGTTACCTTTTCACGGCTCAACCGTTGAACTGGTCTTGGGGCAGAATATTTTAATAATTCGGCACAGAGATAGCCTGCACTCTGAAGACGGGCATAGTATACTTTTTGTTCTAGAAAAATCAAAAAATATTTTTAAAAAAATCCAAAATCCACATAAACGTAGTCGCGGGATTCAGCTAGTAAATATAAAATATGAGTCCTTTCTGTGAAGTCTTAATTTACCTAAGTTGCATGCTCTGCAATTTTGTTGTACAATTTAATACGCTCGCTAAAGAATTTTTAATTAACATGTTACATTTTAATAGCGAAGTTGAAAAAAGAGCAAGTGCCGAAACGTTTCGGCACAAGTACTTTGTCCCTACATAGATGGAAGAACCGTCTTCATTATTTTAAACATAAACGATGCACGCTGATAGCTAAGAATGACGTAAACTTTCAGCCAGATGGTCATCGAAGGCAATAAAGACTCCACAAATAATGTTGTCAGTAACATATTATATGTCCAGTAATTCTTTTGTTTTAAATAGCAATGTTCGCTACACAATTATTTCTTAACAATCGTTACGCGCACCTCGAGTATTGTTTAATATCACATTTATCAATATGATAGGATAGGTAGTAGGATCCCTATGCAGGAATCCGTCTAGGTAGGTACTACACTAGAGCCAGTTATTTTGCCGTGAAGCAGTAGTGGGCAAACATTACTGTGTTTCGGTTTGAAGGGCACTGAGAGCTAGCGTAATCACTGAGCATATGAGACATAAGAACTGATGTTTCACGGTGACGGGCGCAGTGTGGTGTCACACAGGAATGTTTTGGTTGACACAGCATTTGTTATGTGCAGACGTAGCAGTTACCATCAGGTGAACGTTCTGCTCGTTCCGTCACTTTTATCAAATATCAAATATAATAAAAAAATAAGGTTGTGACGGACAACCTTATTTTTTTTGACTTTCTTCATCAAGTAAGGTCAACCTTTATATGAAGATTACGTGATATGAAATCTGATATTAATCTATCTTACGTTTGTTGTCCAAGCTGTCAACTCATTTTTGAAAGTGACATTGGAGCAAAGTGTCAACACATTATTGGATGACATAATTTGGTCAAACTTTTAAGTTCTAAGAAAAATGCAATTTTGATGTTTGGGCAAATATTTGAAGTAACTGTTTCAGGTTTGTAATATAGAAATAGAGTATTTTTTGCTTGTTTGATGTCGTCCCAGCCGATTTACGAACACGGTCGATATAATCTATAATATTTATGAAAATATAATGTATGTAGGGAAACACATGTATTTATTTAATAAAAAAGTGACTGTATCCTGTAGAATGGGCCGAGGTGACGCGCTAGAGGTTCCTGTGTTATATATGTTGGCCAAAACTAGAAATTCTTAGTAGGTCCATAAAATTTTATAATAAAATTCCTAAAAGTGTGACTCAAAAAACTGACATAGAATTTAATAAACTTGTCAAGAAGACATTATTGAAAAAATCGTATTATAAAGTAGATGATTATATAGAGGACAGAGATGCGTGGAAATAACTCTTACTCTGCACTTGCAAACCCCCTGCCTACTAAATTTATGATGTAATTTTTATGTAACTTATAAATGACATGTAATATGGCATTGAAAAAAAGAAAGACTTCAGAGTTTCTTGCCCCATCTTCTCTGAGAAGGTCTTATTTTTAGAACCGGTGTAGATTTTGACATTCTTAAGAGCTTTATACAAGCCTAAACTGAATAAAGAAATTTTGACTTTGACTTTGAATCGCCGAAGTCTATCGAATACTTCCCAATGCACTCTCTTGTTCTAATCTACACGCGCCCGATGTAACGATAATGCGATAAGATACGCTAAGATGCCGTCTCAACTCAACTAGACACAACAATTTGTGTTTAAGCATAAATCATCATCATCATCATTCAGCCTATCACTAGTCCACTGCTGAACACAGGCCTCTCCCATACAATGCTACAAACGTTTGCAGCTCTCCTTTTGGGGGGATTTCGGCATAGTTGCCAGGCTTGGCAGGCGGGTTGGCAGACGCAGTTTTTTTATTCAGATGTTCCAGGAGGATGCTGCTGCCCATCTCCGGGGTTTCATTTACCCTCTGTCGACTTTTACGACACCCACGGGATGAGATGAAAAAAATGTTCTTCCTACGAATCCTTTTATTTGGTCCGTTAAATGTCGCCCGTTAAAATTTTAAAAAAATATTTTTCGTTACTGAATATGCCTTTATATAGGCATAGATTTTGTGCCAACCGTTGTTTCCGGCAATCGCGTTCCGTTTTTGTTTTTTTTTTATTGCATAAAGTCATGAAACGAGCAAAACGTTCACCTGATGGTAAGTGCAACGTCCGCCCACAACAAATGCCGTGTCACCCAGAAAACCTATGTGTGACACCACACTGTGCCCATCACCCTGAGACAGGTTCTTAGGTCTCATATGCCCCGCGATTACGCTAGCTAACAGTGCCCTTCAAACCGAAACACAGTAATGTTTGCACACTACTGCTTCACGGCAGAATAACTGTCCCTGGGGTGGTTACCTACCTAGACGGATTCCTGCATAGGACTCCTACCACCAGTAAATGAACGGTTGCGTTCGTAACAATAAATTTCCGGCAAACGTTCACCGCTCTTCCGCCTTGTTACATCTTGCAATATACATTGTCATACTTTTAATAAAATGGCTACTCGCACTAGCACATTCAAAAAGGAATTGTTTAAAATTCTTAATACAGTTGTAATATGTTCAAAATAATCTTGATGTAGCAATAATATTATTTTAATAACTAATGTGTTTTTTTTTTACTGCACTAAGTCATGAAACGGGCAAAACTGAAAGTTTCACCCAGAAAATGTCTGTGTGACACTACACTGTGCCCATCACCCTGAGGCATAGGTTCTGTTTTGTTGTTAACTTCGTAAATTTGTCATTGTATAATTTTCCACTGTAACCTTAAATTCCAGGTTAAGGCCCCCCTTCAACTCATTATAAATTTTTATGTAACAACTTTTTTTATATTTTCCTTTAAAATTATATGTATACAGTATACACTAGCAATTAATAAATCGTGATTAAAGGTGTTGGTATCACAATTATTCAATTATTTACATGTCACATTAGTAATAAGTACATATTGTGTTGGTTACTTGATTCTAATAAATTAAAAAAAAAATGGAATGTCGAAGTCGAATGGCGGACTCGATCCTTTCATGTATTGTAATAGGCTATTGGCGATGATAATGATTATTATGATATTTTTAAAATACATGCAGAGATTTTCTGTTGGACAAATTTAACTTCAAGTAGAGGGTAAAGAAATATTAATGATATAAGAAAACAAGTTCCGAAATAATCAATTCACCCTCCATCGAACGGACTGTAATTTAAGGTAAATTATAGTGATTTTTCAACAAGCTACTGACTTGTGCTTTTGGTGAGTTACGCCGACGAAAGGGCCCCAACGGGGTATCAATGCATTGTAAAGGTGTTGTTCGACTAGAGCGTAACATATTATGCACTACTTTGTATTGTACGATACATTGCACATGTTTCCTAATGGTGATACGATTTCTACGCAGTAATCCGTCTAGTCGGACAATTATTCAGCTGAGAAGCAGTAGTTGCAGTAGTAATCACTGGGCAAATGAGACTAAAGAACTGATGTCGCAGAGGGAAGGACGCAATGTAGTGCCACATATAAACGTTCTGGGTGGCACGGCGTTTGCAATGGGCGAACTTTACACTGACAGGTGAACGTTTTGCTCGTCTCGTCTTATTCTCCAATAAACAATGAAGTGAGGTGTTTTTAACTGAGAAAGACGTTACTTCTGATTTTAGTATATTTTTTATTTTATACGGCCTTTTTTAATTTTCATTCGCACAGTATTCCGCATCATCTTTTCAGCCCACTACTAGTCCACTGCTGAACATAGGCTTCCCCCACAGATTGCCACAAAAGCTTGTAACTCTCATTTTGGGGGGGATTTTGCCATAGTTGCCACGCTTGGCAGGCGGGTTGGCAACCGCAGTTTTTTTATTCTGATGTTCCAGGAAGATGCTGTTGCCCATCCTCTGGTATTAATTTTTCCTCTGTCGACTTTTACGACACCCACGGTATGAGATGGGGTGGTAGATTCTCTTAAGCCGCTACCGCACGGCTTAAATAAGTATTTCGAATAGTGTATCAGTATTTTGGTTAAGATGAATAGTTTTTATAGTACGTTAGTGTGTTAGCACCTTTACGCTTGAAGATTTTAGGTTATTATATGAATTGGCCAACCGCTAATTGCCGGTCGCGCAAATTCAAGTTGAACACGCAAACTTGTTGATTATTTTAAAATGATTTTAACACATGTAAGATTGTAAAACACCTTGATTACGAGTTATTTTGTATATTGATAAAACTTGACCAAGTTTTCCAGGGTCTAAAAACCTTTTTTTTAGGATGCTACTACACTTGCAACACTCTATGATAGCGTTTTGAGGATATAAACAAATCGAACAACATCATTTAAAACTTTATTAGTATTGTTAGTATTGACGACAGCGTGGCCTAGTGGTCAGAGTACCTGACTTCTATGCCGCGGGTCCTGGGTTCGAATCCCAGCCGGAGCCAACGTTTGTGCTAAAACACAAATTGTTGGTTTTCGGGTCTGGTTTTGTTGTGGATGTCCCCATGTTTCTTACACTGCATCCTAGCCTACCTCCGATCTTATCGCATCAGCGTTACATCGGGCGCGGGTAGGTTGGTACGAGTGAGTGCCTCTGTGTTTGCGCGTACACTTGTGGCACTGTAATATCTCCTGCGCAGTTGATGGCTCTCGACAGTATTTGGAAGTTGTCGCCGTGGTCGAAATCGGTTAGGAGAACATCAGTATTGTATTAGATTTGCACGGAGTTTGGGGTTTTATTTTCTTTACACGGAACCCTACTTATTTTTCTACAATTAAACTAGCCTAAGTTACCCGCTATAATATCAGCTATCTGTCAGTGTAAGTCCCGTCAAAATCGGTCCAGCCGTTTCGGAGACCAGCCGGAACAAACAGACGGACAATTTTTTTAAATTGTTTTCCCTTTCAGTACCGTATGCATAAGCATTGAGTAAGTACCTGTAATTTTTTATTTAAAAACAGACACTTCGATTTTATTTATTTGTACAGATGTCTCTTCATAAAGTGTCAGGATTCAGCTCAAGGCTCGACCATCTTCAACTAATTGCTGGTGACAGGATATTTATTGTCACGTAATATCTCTTGACGCGCACTGATTGCCGATGTATTGCGCTCTCCCTTTCTCAAATTATCCTCAATAATTTAGCGGGGTCTTGATTGTTGTGTCGTGAGCGAAGAAATTAATAATTCCGTTAATTGCTTGTATAATAACAAATGGGGTATAAATAAGTCAAAAGCCGTGGTAGCTCAGGGGCTGGGCGCTCGCATAAAATTTCATGGTACGCGAGTTACCTGGGTTCGATTACCGGTGCCGGCACCACTAAAATTGTTGATTGCAATTTCAAGTGCTGATTTACCACTTGCTCGGCAGTGAAGGAAAACATCGTGAGGAGACCTGTATGTCTGAGAAATAAAAAGAATATTTCGAAGACATGTGCAGACCGCCAACCCGCATTGGAGCAGCGTGGCGGATTCTTCCTAGCTCCAAAACCCTCTCAGAAATGAGAGGAGGCCTGTGCTCAGCAGTGGGGACTTTACTACACTTTACTTTACTTTTTAAATCACTAACGCTCCTGTTAGTCTGTAATCTGTCCTTTTTTTTAAATCGAAGAAAGCGAGCTACAGTGAGAGAGTGAGGTGAGCAAATCGTTCACCTGATGGCAAGTGCTACGTCTGCCCATTACAGTAGCTGCGCCACCCAGAACATTCAACTGTGGGGTCATGTGTGACACCACCCCGTACCTATCACCCTTAGACATCAGTTCTTAAGTCCCATATGCCCTGTAATTATACTTTTGAAACCGAAACATTGTAATGTTTGTACACTACTTCTTGGTGCCAGAACAACTGGCACGGGCACTGCAATGAATTAAACTTTGGATATAGGATACTTTTAACACCATAATAGACAATGCTGTTACTGCATTGCTCGTGGGAACGCGATGGGGAGTAAAAATTTTTTGAGTCCTACCATAATGGCAACGGATTCACCACCCGTTACGTGTTGTTATCTTTTATGGTGGTAGGATTCCTATGCAGGAATCCGTCTAGGCAGGTACCACCCCAGGGCCAGTTATTCTGCCGTGAAGCAGTAGTGTGCAAATATTACTGTGTTTCGGTTTGAAGGGCACTGTGAGCTAGCGTAATCACTGGGCATATGAGACTTAAGAACTGATGTCTCAGGGTGACGTGCGCAGTGTGGTGTCACACAGAAATGTTCTGGGTGACACAGCATTTGTTGTGGGCGGACGTTGCACTTAACATTAAGTGAACGTTTTGCTCGTTTCGTCACTTTATACAATAAAAAAGGGGGCGAAAAGCTACGGCTGTGGCTTCTGCCTACCCTTTAAATGGTAAAAATATATACTTTCTTATTTCATATCAACGCATGCAGTGAGTTCATATTGCATATACTGACAAACGTATAAATGATTCGGCTCGTCCCTGGGAGTTGAACAGTCATGATGTATGTTAATGGAAATACATGAACTGGAAGTTAAAAATAAAGTTGATATAAAAAATATGCGCCTTCGTCAGGACTTATTACTTTACATATCTGTCACATTATCATCATTTAATTACAACTCGAGCGCTAAATTAATATCGGAATCGCTATTAAAATCTTTATCTTTTCGATATTCGTGGTAAAAGTAACCGCTCGGCGTAATCCTTATGCCCCTACAATAGAATTCAAAATACAATGCATGGATTTATTCTGTTCCCAGTGACGTGAAAGCAAAGGTCATTTTTACGAATTGAAAGCAAAATCGAATGATTTATAGCGGCCCGTCAATTCATCGACGTACGCTTTCATACACGAAATTAATAAGAAGCAGAACTGAGATGCCGGCCCGACTGGTTATTACGAATAGATTCATACTAACGTATTTCTTTTGCAGTTTACGACCCGATTTCACCGAACGCTTTGGTAACCGAGTTTAATAAAACCACGTTTTACTGAACTTAGTTCAAATGTATCGTTTGAACTCGGTTTTCGTCTAACCGATTTCACCGGCTCCATTTTGATCGCGTTCAGAAAAACGAAGATTACGTGAAATATCGTCACAATCTAAAACAAAAACTCGATGTATTTATTATTTTGCGACATCGAACAGCCTGTTTTTATGCATGAGACACATAGGTGTGCAAACAGTAAACAAAACGTATTAAAAATATTTATTGTGTTTACATAGTTGTGCAATTGACAATGACAGCTCTCTAAACGCGTTTAAAGAGCTGAACGTCGAAAATTGGGCGTTCAGAATTTGAACCGCGTTTAGCTTTAATCGCGTTCAGTGGATGTTGGTGAAATGCAAACAGTAGCATTGAACTCAGTTAAACGCTTAAACTTCGTTTAGCTTGAACTGATCGTGTTTAGTTTCAACGGTGAAATCCGCCCTAAGACTGTTTCATTTATGACAGATACCTGCAATTTCGTCCGCGGGGATGTAGTTTCTTTCTTAAATATCCCATAGAAACTATTTAATTTTCCGAGATAAAAAGTATCGTCTGTCCGTCTCCAAGATGCAAGCTATGTGTCAAATTTAGTGAAGATCCAGCGGTAGAACCGTGAAGTGTAATAAACAGAGGTATAGGCAGCGTTAAATTCGCATTTATAATATTAGTATGGACTAGCTACGCTCGCGACTACGTCCACGTGAATTTAAATGTTTTAAAATACCGTGGAGTCTCTTATATTTTCTGGAATTACAAGTATCCTATGTCCGTCTCCAAGATGCAAACTATCTCTATGTCAAATTTAGTGGAGATCGGTCCAGCGGTCGAACCGTGGAAGTGTAATGAACAGAGTTATAGGCAGTGTTAAATTCGCATTTATAATATTAGTATGGACTAGCTACGCTTGCGACTACGTCCACGTGATTAAAAGTGTTTTTAAAGTACCGTGGAGTCTCTTATATTTTCTGGAATTAAAAGTATCCTATGTCCGTCTTCGGGATGCAAGCTATCTCTGTGCTGAATTTCGTCAAGACCGGTTCAACAATTAAGCCGTGAAAAGGTAACAAACAGACAAGAGGGACAGATAGAATTACTTTCGCATTCATAATATAAGTATAGATAACCGAACTTAACAAAAACATAATTATAAAACTGGTAAAACTGCAGAGGCCAATAAGCAATTTTCTTTTATATTATTAACCAATTTATTACCTTAGCTGGTGTTACTATTCCTATCCAGGTGACGGCTTAAGAGAAACTTGCATCCCATCTCATCCCGTGGGTGTAGTAAAAGTCGACAGATGGAAAAACATACAATTAAATATTTAGCAGCATCGTCCTGGAGAATCTGAATAAATAAACTGCGGTTGCATCCAAAATGAGAGCTTTACATTTTTGTGGTATTCTATTGGGAGGGGAGGAGGCCTATGTCCAGCAGTGGACTAGTGATAGGCTGAAATTATGATGATTCCATTATTCATTAACAGGGGTTGGACAATAGCTGAGCGGCGCCAGCAGCATCGATGTATCTCATACTCGCGGACCTTCTGCTCGCTGCAAAAGACTAAGGGCGGATTTCACCGTTGAAACTAAACGCGATCAGTTCAAGCTAAACGAAGTTTAAGCGTTTAACTGAGTTCAATGCAACAGTTTGCATTTCATCAACATCAAATGAACGCGGTCAATGCTAAACGCGGTTCAAATTCTGAACGGCCAACTTTCGACGTTCAGCTCTTCAAACGCGTTTAGAGAGCTGTCATTGTCAATTGCACAACTATGTAAACACAAAAATTATTTTTAATTCGTATTATTTATTGTTTGCATACCCATGTAACCTATGCATAAAACAGGCTGTTCCATGTCCATGTTTTAGATGACGATATTTCATGTAAACTTCGTTTTTCTAAACGCGATCAAAATGGAGTCGGTGAAATTGGTTAGTCGAAAACCGAGATCAAATGATACATTTCAACTCAGTTAAGTAAAACGTGGTTTTATTAAACTTGGTTTCCAAAGCGATCGGTGAAATCGGCTCTAAGATTGAGCCTTTCCTTGGAAGCGACAACCTGTTTACGTATTGCAAGCCATATCCCATATCTGATGCATCAGATGCTATCACGCAAGATAAAAAGGTTAATGTATTGATACTGAAAGGTGTGAAGAACAAATAATCATAAGTGTAACTATAAATTATACAACGCAATAAAAAAACGAATAACGCCAAAAAAAATATCGTTTTCTTACAGCAATGTCTTTTTAAGCCTAACATATTGCTTTAATAATGGATTAAGAGGATCGATGTAATAAAGTCGAATTTTCATTTGGCATTTGGGTTGTTCTGACGAGGATTGCGTTTTGTCATTGCCTTGTTAATTCAAAAAATGCATTACGAATGATACGTTCATCCATACTAATATTATAAATGCGAAAGTAACTCTGTCTGTTTGTTACCTTTTTACAGCTCAACCATTGAACCGAACTGAACAAAATTCGGCACATAAATAGCTTGCATCCTGGAGACGGACATAGGATACTTTTTGTCCCGGAAAATTACTGGTGGTAGGATTCATATGCAGGAATCCGTCTAGGTAGGTACAACCCCAGGACAAGTTATTCTTCCGTTAAGCAGGAGTGTGCAAACATAACTGTGTTTCGGTTTGAAAGGCACTGTGAGCTAGCGTAATCACTGGGCATATGAGACTTATAAACTGATGTCTCAGGGTGACGGGCGCAGTAGCGTGTCACATAGAAACGTTCTGGGTGACATAGCATTTGTTATGGGCAGACGTTGCACTTTACATCAGGTGAACGTTTTGCTCGTTTTGTCACTTAGGACTACTTAGTGAATACGGAGTTTGTACAATTTGTATACCATTGTACAACACGTTCTTAACGTACCCAAGTATGTGTGACACACTGCTAAATTACACATCGCATAGTTTCTTCAATCCATACGAGAAGAAGGAATTGCTCGTTAAGGAAAACCCCGACGATATACGGCGAAAAAATGTCTCTTGTAGCCGACTTTGTAACTATTTTCACTCTGCTCATGTAACATTACATTTTCGACTTTCGGGCCGTGCAATAAAGTTTAATTTGCACTTGAAACTTTCTTTGATAGGACAGTTGCACTATTTTTGATGTCAATGTCGGCACTCAATGAGAGCAGCGTCACATATCATTTAATTTTTGACATTTAAAAACCTAAAAAGTCAGTTTTTACTCGAAGAATTATGTGAAATTGAGGTTAAACAGCGAGTTTTATAGTTTGTTGTTGTTGCCCTTTTTTGGGCTTTATTTAAATATATTAAAGACACTTTCAAAGCCACCGTGTGGTGGCGGCTCGTTAAAAGAATACTTCCACTCCATCTCATCTAATGGATCTCGTAAAAGGCGAGTAAGGAATTAAACTGCACTGTGCACCCAACAGCGCATGATGGCGATGGGCTCACCACCTATCACACCAAGTGCATAATATTGTTTTGGTGAAACGCGGATTGTGGCAGTCATCTGTTTTTGCAGTGAGTGCCCAATCTCTGACTACCCCTTATGGGATATAGTCGTGATCTTTGTATGTATGTAAAAAGCAAATAAGTTCTAATCGACAATCCTTTCAGGTTTTTAAAAGAATTTACCTGGACTGTATCACCTGGAATTTACCTGTACCTACTGGTGGTACGATTCCTATGCAGGAATTCGCCTTGGTCAGCCAGTGTCAGAAGCACGAGAGAATCACAATCAGCCCTGAAACCCGAAAACCAACAATTAATGTTCTCACACAAATGTTGGATCCCGCTGGGATTCTAATCCAAGGCCCGCGGCATGAAAGTCAGGTTATCGTCGTTTCAGCCTATCACTAGTCCACTGCTGGACATTGGCTTCCCCCATAGACTGCCACAAGTTAGTAGTTATTTTGCGGGGATTACGCCATCGTTGCCACGCTTGGCAGACGGGTTGGCAACCACAGTTTATTTATTCAGTTTGTTCCAGGAAGACGCTGCTGCTGGTAGATTCTCTTAAAATGCACCACACGGTGTTAGTCAGGCACTATGCCCAAATTTAAAACTTCTAAATGTCCCTGAATGAGCACTGGCCTCTAATCATTTTTGAGAAGGTTCTGGCGCTGGGAACAGTCCGCCACGCTGCTTCAATACAGGTTGGCGAACTTCACATGTTATGTTTTTACATATGAAGTTTTTCTCACCATGTTTTCCTTAACCGCTGAACACCCGCCACCTCCCATGGGCCTACCAATCGTCAGGTCATACGGGCCGAATCTCGGGAGATGCACACGGTACTTGCTCGAGGCTCTTTCACGCGTGCACTTCTTGACTCTTGGTAAATCAGCACTTAAAATTTCAGAACTATTTTATAGGTGTCAAGCGGTCGTCAACAGTGAGATTCATCTAGTACTGTTGTCGCCAACCCACAGACCAAGCCTGATGATGAGTATAATCACCTTGGACGAACATGGTAGAAGCTTATGTAGCAGAAATGGACTTTTTACAAGCTGGTGTAGAAGAAGATGGTATACATTATTCATATGAAACGTGAGTGTGAATGGGAAAGTCGGTAAGGGTCGAGGCAGCAACGTATAACAATCAGATTGAGGTCGTTTTAAGGAAAGGCCACGTCAAAAGCACCCATAACCGACGAGTTGATATGAAAACACTAATGAAAGTAGAAAGAGCGAAAGAAGTGCCAGGATCGTAGCAAGTGGAAAAATGTTTCTGCCTAACCCAATTCGAAAAGAGGCGTGATCTCTGTATGTATATGGAACATGAATATCCACTGTTATTATATTAACATTGTTAGGTAAGGCCACGACGAATAATAATGAAGTTATGTACGACATGTCAGTAGCGTTATTGTCATTGGCTTAAGAACAAATTAGACAGAGCATTAATTTTAACCAGGAGATGGGCAGCAGCACCTTCCTGGAATGTCAGAATAAATAAAGTACGGTTGCCAACCCTTTTGCCAAGCGTGGGAACTATGGCAAAATCCCTCAAAATGGGAGCAACAAACTTTTGTGGTAATCTACCGTGGCGGGGTAGGCCTATGTTCATCAGTGGATTAATGATAGGCTGAAATGATAATGGTGGTAGGATTTCTATGCAGGAATCCGTTCAGGTAGGTATCATCCCAAGGCCAGTTATTCTGCGGTGAAGCAGTAGTGTGCAAATACTACTGTATTTCTGTTTGAAGGGCACTGTAAGCTAGTGTATTGACTGGGCATACAAGACTTAAGAACTGATATCGCAGGATGACGGGCGCCGTGTGGCCCACAGAAATATTCTGGGTGTCACAGCATTTGTTATGGGCGAACCTTGGAAAATCCATCAGGTGAACGTATGCTCGTTTCGTCACTTAATCCGATAAAAAAGTGGGACGATACGAAGTAATTTATTGAAAAATATAAATTTTAAATTAATTAGTCGGTTCTATGATCTTTTCAACTCTGCTGAAGCGATGAGTTACATTTCAACTCATACATAACACTTAAAAAGGGCATCTGTGTTAAAAATATGCCTGATTATGCCATCTCAAATGTCAATGCAGGATTACGGCAGACCGTGATTAATGGGCATTCGGTAGATTTCACGCAATTTATTGAAACGCTTGTAATATTCGATGCCGAGGACGCGGCTATTATTGTGTCCGCTTCTTAATCGTTGCCATATGTAAGAATTGATGTAGTCCCTGTGGATAGCGTCCTTTTGCGAATTATTGCTAAAGAATTCAATTTCCATATTGAGCTTCTGTTATAGATATTGTCTGTGATATTGTAAACTGGGCTTTAATTAGAATTGTCCGGATTGAATTCAGGAACTAAAGCTAAAAATTGATTTTTGAATAATTAATTGCTTATTTTTTTTTAAAGGATAAAGTGACGACGCGAGCAAAATGTTCAACTGATGGTAAGTGCAACGTCTGCCCATAATAAATGCTGAGTCACCTAGACATTTGAGGCTGATGGCAGTATTCCTATGCAAATTTCGGTCTGAAAGGCACTGAGAGCTAGTGTAATGCCTGGGCATACGAGACAAGAGAACCGACGTCTCAGGGCGACGGGAGCAGTGCTGTGCCACCCAGAACATTTATATGTGGCACCTAGTTTAACGTTTTGCTCGTCCAATCACTTTCTACTATATAAAATAGTCTGTGGTATAATAATAACTGTAGTATGAAGCTTGGGGTAAATAAATTATGTTTTTTAAGGCGTCTTTTAATTCCTTGTCCGCCAACCCGCATTGGAGCAGCGTGGCGGATTGATCCTAGCTCCAAAACCCTCCCAGAAATGAGAGGAGGCCTGTGCTCAGCAGTGGGACATTTATTGGCTGAAACTTTACTTTACTTTTTTACTTTTTACTAATTTACATCTTAAACGCAAATTTCCAGCCTAAACAATTAATTATCAGCGGCCAGCGAACTCGCGGACCCTAAAATTCAATGCAATGGGTTCAACGTTCGTTTCCACAGACTCGCTAAAAAAAAAAGTAAAGTTTCAGCTCGCTAACAGAACAACTATTTGTCAATTCGTCAATGCCTGTCACCTGTTCCGCCAGGTGTGGTCGTGACTTTGAAAAAGGAGCAAAAAATTGAATGATTAATTTGGAAAGAGACAGTTCTCAGTGAATAAAATGGTGTACTGGACTTATTATTAAGAGATGAAAGAGACGATACGAGCTTAACGTTCACCGGAAGGTTAGTGAAACGTCTGCCCATAACAAATGCTGTTTCACCCTGAATATTTCTGTGTGGCACCACACTACGGCCGTCACCTTGAGACACCAGTTCATCATCAGTTGAGCCCATAATAAGATTGCCGCAAAATTTTTTAGTTCTCATTTTAGGGGAATTTTTCCAAAGTAACCACGCATGACAGGCGGCTTAGCGACCGCTGTTTATTTATTCAGATGTTCAAGGAAGATGCTTCCCATCTTCTGGTTTTAATTTTCCCTCTGTCGACTCTTACGGCACCCACGGGATGACATGGGGTGGTAGATTCTCTTAGGCCGCCACCACACGGAACATCAAACGGACATCTCGTGGCTCTCAGTGCCTTTAGACCCAGGCACAGTAATGTTGAGTACTTTTTTTGGCGTAACTGACAAGACGAGAAAATCATTTACAATCGTGATATGGCTTGTCCCTTTTTGGGATGCAACGTAATAAATACATTGGTGTCAATTATGGGTTGCCCTCCATGTGTTCACTGCAATGTGCCGCTAGTCCACTGCTGAGCATGGACGTCGCAGATTAGATCAGTGTCGCAGTTGAGGCTCTTTTCCTTTTTTTAATGAAGGAGTGATGTTTCCACGCTACTACTTCCCGGTAGAATAACTGGCGTTTCCGTGGTGAACCTATTTACCGACGGGTGGCGAACCACGCCGCCGCCATTTTAGTACAAGTCAAAAAAATATGCGATTTTAATGATTCTTTATTAGGAAGGGGATATCGTAAGTCCTAAATAATTATGGTCAAGTTCTGATGATATGGTCCATTACAAAATCATAAAACTTTGTTTTGGCTGCTGCGTTAAAGTCGGTGCTTTGTTTAAATAATTATAATAGAACATAATCGGAACAAGGTTATTGAATATATTTAAGATATGTCAGCTACAACTTGTTCAGTCTATCATAGTAACGGGATGACAACAGTGTCTATATCGACATCTCAAAGTCGATCATTTGAGGGTCTTGACACACCGGGTGACCTTTTATGCTATTAACTTTCGTTTTTATTTGATAAAGTGTCGAGACGAGAAAAACGTTCACCTGATGGTAAGTGCAACGTTTGCCCATAACAAATGCTGTGTTACTCAGAATATTTCTGTGTAGCACCTCACTGCGCCCGTCACACTAAGACATAAGTTCTTAAGTCTCATATGCCCAGTGATTACGCTAGCACTTAGTGCCCTTCAGACCGAAACACAATAATATTTGCAAACTACTGCTTCACGTCAGAATAACTGGCCCTGGGATGGTACCTACCTAGACGGATTCCTGCATAGGAATCCTACCAGTAAAAGTAGTTTTAATAGTGCCGCGACCAGGAAGTCAAGTAGAAGAGACATCTGGAAATGGAGCATGGAGCACTTGTTGGTGGAGACAAGTGCTTAGCACCTAAATGTATAATGTTGATGAGGTGATCTCTCATCATAACCATAGATTTAAGGGAACTCAGACAGATTCATTGGAGGATTATTAGGAAGAAGGTATAGCGAAATCTATGTTGCCACATGGTAAGCTAACATTTAAAGATTACAGGTTGGAGGAGATGTCCTCCCTAGATCAGACATCCCGATCTGGCGGATAGCATTTTCCTTGACAGTGTCACCAGCCAAAAATGACACAGAATAGTCACCACCATGTCACCACCGCATTATTAATATATAAATTTATAGCGAGCGCTCTCGCACTGAGCTATCACTAACATTAGCTATCTCAGAGCTCTCGGAAAAATAAAAAAACTTTTATGATGGAGTTACTCGGCAAGTTTCTTGTACCTTACCATTAACATACATTTTGTTTCGAAAGTTAAAGCCAGCAAGATGACTTTACTGATTATTTAAGTAATATATGTATATGTGTTATTCGAGATAGTACATACATGCTAAGGCGACAAGGTTAAAGTAGTAATTTCCGTATAAACAAACAACGCTACTGGAAATAATTTACATATTAGAAGGAAAACTAAGCCTAACTTAGACCGTAGTTACACAGCGGCAAACGTTAATCGAAATCACAAGGTTCAAAATTGACTATAAGCATTTCCTTGTATGTACTTAACTAATGGTTTTTCGAGTTTTGCGATCAAACCTAAAACAATTTGAAATTAAAAATGAAATTGCAACGGCTACCCATAATAAATTTTGTCACCCAAAACATTTTTATGTGCCACCACACTGCGATTATTACACTAAGATACCAGTTCTTAAGACCCATATGTCCAATTATTACACTAGCTAATAGTACCCTTCAGACCTAAACACAGACAAAAACAAACTTTCTAAACGGATTACTGCATAGTAGGTTTACCATTAGTAAAACTAAGTAGTCCACATCCAGCCCATCATACAACCGTATGATGGGCTGGATTTATTTACAGCAAAAGAAAACTCTAGATGGTAATGATGATGAATGATGATCAAACTGTATTTAATTGATGACCAAAATAGAGAAAGAGTAGTAGCTAAACAGCGAAATACTTTTAATTTTCCGGTATATTTAAGCGTATCCTATGTGTAGGCTTATATTCACTAATGATGGTGATGATGATGAGTTACACTATACATCATTATAAAAATATGATTTTGAATTAAAAAAGTTACGACAAATGAAACAACATACTTTATTTTGGTTTCAAGTCAATGCAATATGTCTGGGCCTATTTAAGTGCCTTGTGTAAGCCGTTTTCTTTCGCAAATTACGGAGTTCAGTAATCATATACCCATCGTAACAACTTCATCTTGGCTCCTTATTTTTTGCTGGAAGCCAATTAACCTAGCAGACTGGATAACTTCTTGCCGCTCGATCGGTTATATGTTCGCCGAGAAACTTACTTTAAGATGATTTTCGCTTCGATTATTTGGGATTAAAATTGAGATGGGGGTTTAGGAAATAGATTAGGTTTCGTGACAATTACTACAAATTTTAGAGTGTCTAAGAAAGATTTTTTTTTAAATTTATTTCGCATCACGTGGATTTTTAATCCTAGCGTTTAACCAACTTAGATACTCGTAGGTAGGCGAAAAACATATTTATTCGACCTGGGAATTGCTTCCACGACAGCGGCGCAGAATCCAATTCTAAACTATGTATAATATGACGACCACTTAGCCTTGTGGTACTCTGATCTTACTACTACGCCGCCGGTCCTGGTTTGAATCCCTGCCGCGGACTTAAATACAAATTGGTGCCAAAATAGTAATTGTGGGTTTTGAGGTCTGATTGAGTTATCATCCTATGCCCATTCGATTTTACCGCATGATCGTCACCTCGGGCGCGGGAAGGTAAGAACAAGTGAGGGTCTTTATGTTTGTGCGTAAACTTGGTGTACTATAATATGTTCAGGAAACCTGAAGGACATAAATATATATCATACGTATTTTAATTTATATATCAGGGTATCATATTCTGATACCTTTTTAAAATTATATTTAGTTTAACTACTCTTCTGGGATGTTTAATAGTATATTCTATAAACATAATATTTTAGCTATAATTTAACAGAAAACTTTTCTTTGTTTCAGATTCCTTGCCATCTGGTGGCCACTCAAATGCCAAATCACGAAACGTCGAGCACGAATGATGATCGTCTTCATTTGGATATTCGCCATCTCAGTCACCACCCCCTGGGTGTTCTTCTTCGACCTGGTGGTTGTATTTGAAGAGAGCCCTCACGTTCGCCTCTGCCTGGACGTCTGGCCCAACCCCTTGAGCGAGGTATTGTACTTCGTCATCGGAAACCTTATCTTCTGCTACATTCTGCCAATGGTACTTATAACGATGTGCTACATCCTAATTTGGATCAAGGTGTGGAGACGCGCGATCCCAACTGACACCCAGGACGCCCAAATGGAGAGAATGCAACAGAAATCCAAAGTGAAAGTGGTCAAGATGCTCGTCGCTGTGGTTATCCTCTTCGTCCTATCCTGGTTCCCGTTGTATTTGATATTCGCTAGGATAAAATTGGGCGGACCTGTTCAGAAATGGGAAGAGGACATGTTTCCCGTTGTAACACCGTTGGCTCAATGGCTTGGTGCATCAAATTCATGCATCAACCCAATACTATACGCGTTCTTTAATAAAAAGTATAGGAAAGGTTTCGTCGCTATAATAAAGAGCAGAAAATGCTGTGGCAGGCTCCGTTATTACGAGACGATTGCTTTGCAGTCTTCCAGTACCTCTACCAGGAAATCATGGCATTACAACAACAATAATCACGCGTCAATCACCCGCCGATCACCGCCCGTGGACAAGAACGCCGTGTCTTTCATATTCAATCACACGGGAGTTTAAGCTCTTTCGCGACGGACACTGGAACTGATTTACATTGGAGCTTTCTGAAGCCCAAAACGCGTCGGCCCTTTGCGGTTCAACATATCGACGTTGTTTTCTATGCTTCTAAGGTATATTTTTGAGTTTGCCGGTTTGATGTTGTCTCGTGCGAGGATCATAATTTTCGACCTACGTGACATTCAATAATCGTAATATAAGTGAACTTACTGTATGTTGTACTTCAATAGTTTTTACTAAAGTTAAGATATAAAAAAAAAAACTTTTATACGTAAACATTTGAAGTGTTGTAAAAAGATTTTATTTTTACATTCGTGGTAAATTAGTAGCGATCAAAAAACGCGCATCGAGCACATAGTTGACACGTGATTCATTTATTTCGCATTTTGCAACGTATTGTAGTCCACGTTGAGTTCTTTGAATTATTATATAGCTATGATAGTTAATAGAATCAGGCGTTACTTTGCGAAAATCCATTGTGATGAAGGAAGGTAAGTTACTTTGCTAAGGTAAGTTATTTTGCATGCGGATCTTAGCAAAGTAACTTACCTATGATATATAGCTATGAGTTTTTATGTATCTTAATAATTAATAATTTACATTTAGCTATTTTAATTTCTATAGCTGTATTCGCAGTATAGTAATTTCTAAAATAAAATACAGATAAACTACATAAAATAAACGTATATATTGTTCTCATGATACTATTTTTAATAACTCGTTCAAAATAAGTATAAATTCGTTGGAATTGAAAATTTTTACGAAAACTAAAACATTTATATCAGATTTCAAAATCATGTTAAGTGTAATATATATGAATTAAAATTATTCATAAATAACGTAACTCTTAATTCCTATCATTATCCAGTAATAATTTCTAAATTACATTTAAATTTGAGTAATTTATTACACATAACTTAATGTCATTCATAGAATCATCCCCTGTTTACATCCCTATCAACACTTTTATATATAGACTAGCTGATGCATTCGACTTCGTCCGTGTGGAAATAAGGTTATTAAATATCCCTTGGGAACTATTTGATTTTCCGGGATAAGATCCTAGGTATCCTATGTCAGTCTCCGGGACGTATGCTATCTCTGTGCCAAATTTCGTTAAGTTCGGTTCAATGGTTGAGCTTTGAAAATTTAACAAATTGACAGGGGGACAGAGAGAGTTACTTTCCAATTTATAATATTAGTATGGATGAAAATATTTTTTTTTCTCCAAGTGACCAAGTGTAAAAAAAAAAGTTTCAGCCTATAAATGTCACACTACTGAGCACAGGCCTCCTCTCATTTCTGAGAGGGTTTTAGAGCTAGGAAGAATCCGCCACGCTGCTCCTATGCGGGTTGGCGGACTTCACATGTCTTCGAAATATTTTTTATTCCTCAGACATGCAGGTTTCCTCACGATATTTTCCTTCACCGCCGAGCACGTGGTATATCAGCACTTAAAATTGCAATTAAAAATTTTAGTGGTGCCGGCACCGGGAAATCCCAGGTCACTCGCGTACTATGAAATATAAAGCGAGCGCCTAGCCCCTGAGCTACCACGGCCACTACCAAGTGTCTAAGAAGTAAAACTAAAAAGAAATCGAAATCTATCCAGTAGTTTTTGCGAGATGCGCACACAACGGCAGACTTCAATCATTGTATTTATAAAATATATCTTTTGTGTATAGATATCGTTCATACAATAGCCGTAGTAGGTCAGGGGACGATCCTCGTTTCATATATCTTAGTACGCGAGTGATTTTAGCGATACCACTAACACTAACGTTCAATGTATTTTAATAAAAAAGCAGCTACCATACTAGATCAGCGTGGCAGATTACTTCCGGCCCCGAAAATGTGAGTGGGCCATGTGCCCTGGTAATGCGTCATTTGAAGGATTTATTTTACATTCTAATTTACATCTTTTTCCCTCTTCATCGGTCTCTTACAGTGCACTGCTGAACATAGGACTCCTCCAAAGAGGGAGGATTTGAGCTTATCACCACGAGTCCACCCGTCACTATGTGTATATGCGAGTTCATTATTCCGCCCTCTGGAGGAAGCTATGAGCGTTTTCCTCAGTCGACTTGGTCAGTATGAAATACATAGATAGTTGAAATGGATTTGATTACAGGGCATAAAATATAAAAAAAAAAACGGAATCATCATCACAAATAATTCAGTCCATCACAGGTCTACTGCTGAACAAACAGAACAAGAGACAATTCTCATAGATTTGCCAAAAAACGGCCCTGTGTCACTAGCATTTTTATTTTCATTATTGGATAAAGTAATGAAACAAGCAAAACGTTCACCCGATGGTAAGTGGAACGTCTGCCCATAACAAATGCGGTGTCTCAGCAAAATTTCTGTGAAACCGAAACACAGTAATGTATGCACACTACTGCTTCACGGCAGAATAACTGGCCCTGAGGTGGTACCTACCTAGACGGATTCCTGCATAGGAATCCTACCACCAGTAAAATCCATCGACTTCCCGCAAACCGCAACATCGTCGGTCAGTACCTAGTGAGGGGCAGCCCTACTCGTACACTGCGTTTGCCGGTACGGGGTACGCCACTCCAAACTGATTATAGATAGAATTCATAGTCGTCGGTCATCGTAACGCTCAAACGGTGCAGAAATGTACTCGAATTTTATGGTCCACGAGCACAAAATCGCAGTAACCGATTGTAATTACTAAATACTAATTGATTAAAGAAAATTAGTTTTTTTTAAGTGATCATTTTCTTTGAGATTAAAAGTTTAGTGATATTTAATATCCACTACATAATTTTTTAGTAAATTGTCACTGTGTGTGTGATGATATTGTCATTTCGGTAATCCAAATAGTTTAAGGTAGAATAATTGAAGTAATATTAGATAATATATATTAATTATTTCGGATGGTCAATGAAGATAGCATGTCCGTAAGCTACTGTTGTTATCAGGTTTATGAGTTGTTTTTTTTTTTTTGATAAGCGTCCATGACGTCTTCATCGACCCAAATTACATTCTCAAATAGAGATCGGAGGCCGCTTAAAATGCACAAATTATAAAAGAGCAACTCTTCGAAAAATCGAAATAATATTACGAAAAAGTTTTAAAATATATTAATCTTTCTATAAGTAAAGTTTAAAGTTATATAACAATAAAGATATTTACAAATTAAATATTTAAGAATATACTCTCTGTTAGCTGTAGGCTTACATTACTACTTAATGGCTATTTGTACACAATAAAAGGCACACAATAGTTATGAATTACTAGTTAAAACAAAAAAAAAAAACAAAAAAAAAACAGAATAATATTTTTTTACTAAAATAGTACACAGGAATGTGGGATTATGTAAAAGTTCACTTTGTTATTACGACATTGCAAACCCAAATATCATCAAATTCACTACCCATATTGCTTAATTTTTCCATATCCATTTATTTTCCATATCCACTTTGTCATTTACAAAGTTAATATCAAGACAAAGTCGAAGCTTGCAAGACTGATATTGTTAAATGCAAGTAACTCCTTTAAAAGGAAACATTTGTGATAACGAGATGGATTTTGAATTCTGCTATTTTTATAAACATGAAGCTTAGCTTGTGTATTATACATTATTTGCGCAATACTCTCGAACCGGGCGCTATATTTTTTTTTCGACTATATAATACAAAGTAAATTCGTTCTTATTGGCGTTTTAATTTTAACTCATCGTTGTAAAAGCATATTAATAATTAAAGTTTTTGCTTAGAGTAATAACTGTGTATCATTTATTCATATTTTCGTTTCAAACCTGCATAATTAGCGAAATTGTAAAAATTTAAACGCCTCACTGAAGAATAGTTAATTTTACATACATACATATATAAGATCACGACTTTATCCCATAAGGTGTAGTCAGAGACTGGGCACTCACTGCAAAGACAGATGATTGCCACAATCCACGTTTCACCAAAACATTATAATGCACTTGGTGTGTAATTATTTTAATGATTTTGTAAATCACAAGATTAGAGTTGAATTTGAATCTTAGCATATAACACTATTTTTAATGTGGACAATATATGTATGTTAATTAAATAAAAAATAAAGAGATTATTTTATTTATATTCTCTTTGATTTCAAAGAAATGCAAATCAATGGAGTTTTCATATTTTCTTATTTGGAAGTAGCAAGTACTTCATACCGCGAGCTTAGATAAGAATCATCCAGGTTTGTAGTTTATTAAATAGGTAAGTGTATTTTTATAAAAAGAAATATATATTTCTGGATTTGATAAGTAAACTCGCAGCATGTGAGCTGTTCGATTTTGTTTAATTTTATCAGATACGTACAATACTGGTACTACAATAAACACCGACCCACTACCATGTTTCTATTCCACTTATTGCATACATTTGTAGTTTTCTATTAAATGAATATATTCATATATCTGAGTAGGTAAGCGTTGTTTTTTATCGATATTAATCTATATTTATACAAAATTGGTAATGGTTACTTGTAAAGTTCATATTTAGTATATATCAATATATTATGTATTTCAATAGAACAATAACGGTAGATGTTTTGACATTTCTTTTTTTTTTTTTTGATAGAGGCATTAATGTAAAATATTGCTGTTTTCAGTTGCTGTGTTTGGTGTTAGATTTTAAGAAAAATATTTAACAATGTAAAATAGAATATTGAGACCCAATTTAAGTAAATTATTGAAAATCCTATTTGTAATCTCGTTACATGCATCCTGTAATACGAGTGTAATATCAGGAGCATGTTTTGTAATATAACTTCAATCCAACATACGCATGACTCGAATTGAGTGCAAATTTTTGTCTTGCGCTGTAATAATTCGTAATAAATTAATTGTATATTTAACTGTTCGATGTTGGTGACAATGTAATTTAATAAAATATCCATATATTACAAATGTTACATGTGTAAAATAATGCTTGTAGATTTAGGTACATAGTTCTAGGCTGTAAAAATAGTTCTGAGTGTAGGTATTCTAGTGAGTTTACGAGTGTTTCAAGCAATGTTAGGTGAGGGTTAAAAGGTTTTAACTTTAGTAAGCTTTTTAGCAGCTAAACCTGACTTCAATTTGAAGAAAATTGTGATGATATATGTATGTTTTTCTTTTGCTTTTATCTTAGTTGGTCAAATTCTTTATATCAAGACTTAATATTTAACTTAAAAATTAGATTTTATATTAAAAATTAATACTTGGCTTTCTTTAAAATGAAGTCAGGTTTCAAGTTAATATTACATTAATGCGCGATATTTAAACTTTTATAAGATGACTTTATTGTAAACCGAAGCAATTTTAACATATTCAATATTCGATTCTAATTCCGTACAATTTTCTCACATATCAATATATACCTGCTCTTTGACGTAAAGTTTCTTTTTGAACCGGGAGTTTTAAAATATAAATTTGTAAAAAAAGATACTTCATGACGATCTCATTTATATAATAATCGACCATAAATTACGATCTGTTTAAAAGTCCTAAAACAGTTTTCGGGTTCTGATTCATGCTCACATCTGTTAGATTACTATTTACATTATATTTGTACATTTCTTTTTTTTAGGAACTTATATGTCATCTACCTCTCGACTGAGTCTTTATTACCTAACCTACCCTTCCGAAATCCAGCTCTCGCAAACTGCTTAACGCACAAATTCTGTACTAGCGTAGTTCTTGTATAACTATCTCTGATACTGAACCTTCCTTCGATAAAAATGACTGGTTGTTCTGTTGGAAGAGGAGGTGATACTTTTCACTCTGAAATACTGACTTGGATAATTTCACCAATTCTTGCAGTAACCGACAAAAGATAAATTGATAAAAGAATACCCGATACTATGTTTTCAAAATATACAAGTTAATCGTATTTGTAATCTAAAATAATACAAATCGCAATTTGAGAGTAATTTCAGAAATAATGGAGGACATTAAAAAAAAAATTCTTTCAAAATCTTGAATCAACCATGTTAAATTTCCACTTATCGCAACCATAGAATATAGAGTTTTTGGAAAATGGGCCAATATTTGCTCTGTATTCGGTCTTTCTTTTGATCTCACCGGATAGGCGTTACGTCGGTTCAGGAAGGTCACGACGAGTAAGTGCATCTGTGTTAGCGCTAACACGAACGGCACTGTAATTTATTTTGCGCAGATGTCACCTTCTTGTTACTAACTAGACTAGATGATGTCGCTATAGGCGTTACGTCGGTTCAGGAAGGTCACGACGAGTAAGTGCATCTGTGTTAGCGCTAACACGAACGGCACTGTAATTTATTTTGCGCAGATGTCACCTTCTTGTTACTAACTAGACTAGATGATGTCGCTATAGGCGTTACGTCGGTTCAGGAAGGTCACGACGAGTAAGTGCATCTGTGTTAGCGCTAACACGAACGGCACTGTAATTTATTTTGCGCAGATGTCACCTTCTTGTTACTAACTAGACTAGATGATGTCGCTATAGGCGTTACGTCGGTTCAGGAAGGTCACGACGAGTAAGTGCATCTGTGTTAGCGCTAACACGAACGGCACTGTAATTTATTTTGCGCAGATGTCACCTTCTTGTTACTAACTAGACTAGATGATGTCGCTATAGGCGTTACGTCGGTTCAGGAAGGTCACGACGAGTAAGTGCATCTGTGTTAGCGCTAACACGAACGGCACTGTAATTTATTTTGCGCAGATGTCACCTTCTTGTTACTAACTAGACTAGATGATGTCGCTATAGGCGTTACGTCGGTTCAGGAAGGTCACGACGAGTAAGTGCATCTGTGTTAGCGCTAACACGAACGGCACTGTAATTTATTTTGCGCAGATGTCACCTTCTTGTTACTAACTAGACTAGATGATGTCGCTATAGGCGTTACGTCGGTTCAGGAAGGTCACGACGAGTAAGTGCATCTGTGTTAGCGCTAACACGAACGGCACTGTAATTTATTTTGCGCAGATGTCACCTTCTTGTTACTAACTAGACTAGATGATGTCGCTATAGGCGTTACGTCGGTTCAGGAAGGTCACGACGAGTAAGTGCATCTGTGTTAGCGCTAACACGAACGGCACTGTAATTTATTTTGCGCAGATGTCACCTTCTTGTCACTAACTAGACTAGACGATGTCTATAATTGAAATCGGTCCAGAGGACAAACATAGTACTATTAGATACAAATACTAAACATTATACTATTTTCCAGTGAAATTTATATGTAGGGGTTTTTATTAAAACAAACCAAATCCCGGCAACTGATCTACAAAAATAAGTCCGTTAATCGTTCTCTTTGTAAAACTTGATACATCGCCGACTATTTGAAAACTATTTTCTGTACTATTTATTTAAATGTATACAAATAATGCACAATATTTTTACTACATATAGTCATTCTTTATTGTAATTTTATACATAAGTAACACATTTCCTTTCCAAAATTTCCACCAATAAATGGCATTTGAAATGTATTTCCAAATATTACAATTTCAATGTTTAAATGGAAAATCATTGAAAAGGGAAAGTGATTATGTCAACGCTGAAGAAACAATTGGGAAGTAACTGTGTTCTTTGAAAACAATTATAATATATAAGACATTAAACATACATTCCATTACAAAATATGTTGAATAATCTAATTGTTATTATAAACATATATGACATCGTAAAATGGAAAATCTCTGTAATTGTAGTAAAAATATGCCACTGTGTGAAACTAGGCCGCCAGTTATAGTAATCTTTCGTACCGAAATCGCTTAGAAAAATGTTAAATCTACTTACATCAAGACACTAATAAATCGTAAATAAAAAAATGAATAAATGTGATATCATGAGTGTTTTATTTATCCCTTACATTAATACTTTTTTCATGGTAGGATTCCTATGCAGGAGTCCGTCTAGTTAGGTACCACCTCAGGGCCAGTTATTCTACCGTGAAGCAGTAGTGTGCAAACATCATTGTGTTTCGGTTTGAAGGGCACTGTGAGCTAGCGTAAGCACTGGGCATATAAGACTTAAGAACATATGTCTCAGGGTGATGGGCACAGTGTGGTGTCACACAGAAATATTGCTGGGTGACACAGCATTTGTTATAGACAGACGTTGCACTTACCATCAGGTGAACGTTTTGCTAGTTTTGTTAGTTATGCTTAATGCATAAATTAATGAAAAAAAATGGTGGTAAATAACGAGAAAACCGAATCGTTCACTGAGAATTGTAAATTTTTAAATTATATATCTATCTGAATCTGAGGCATCAGAAATCTGATATGCCCAGTGATTTCACTTGCTGTATTTTCTGTCAAATGGAAGACAGCTTAAACAATACTTATACTACTTGGCAGTAGGATAACTGATACTGTGATGGTATTTACCTATGAAGCCTCTCGCACTTAAGTCTTACGACCTACAGCAAAAAAAATCCGTGCCATATCGTGGCAGCGTAGGGGAATCTGTCAACCCTTCCTCCTTAAGCAAAGTCAAAGTCTGTGTTTAAAGCTCGTATGAACGTCAAAATCTAAACCGGTTCAGTGTCGCATAAGCAACTTAAAACGTCAGAACAGTCTTGTAGCCTCCTACAATGCTAATTCTCATCTCAAATATAAAAGTAAGCAAAATAACAGCCTATAAATGTCCCACTGCTGAGCACAGGCCTCCTCTCATTTCCGAGATGGTTTTGGAGCCGGGCACAGTATCCCATGCTGGCCCAATGCGAGCTGGTGGACTTCACTATTCCTAGAATTTTTATTTAGATTCCTAACGTTGTTTTCCTTCATCATTGAGAACGTGATATATCAGCACTTGCAGAACGCTTTTGAAAGTGCCGGCACTGGGGATCGAACTCGATTCATTCGCGTACTATGATTTTTTTAAGGCTAACCCGCTCCTCGGGTTGCCACGGCTCTTTATAGCACCTTTGAAAAATAATCAGACCTCAATTACACAGATTGGTCGATAGGTATCCGGCAGAGTAGAATAGTACCTACCTCTTACCAAACAAGGTGTCGTAAGCGGCGACTAAGGTATTAGGCAGAATAACACCATAACATGCAATGCTGTCAATATACTGCTCGTGGGTAGAGTATGAATTTCTTGACTCGTACAAAAATGGCAGCGACGTGGTTCGCCACCCTCCGCGTCTCATTTTCCACGGATGCAAAAAGTGGGCTACAGGTGTGGTCTCTCACGGTGGTATGAGGATTATGTGGCATGTTGTCATTTAAGAGAGTGTTGCAGTTAGTGGTGAAATCTGTTACATATTTTAAAAGGGTAAATTAATAAAGGATGAAATCGACAACGACCTCGAAGCTGTTTTGTATAATTAATATAAATCGATTTTAGATAAAATAATAACCGTTATTTTAACAGTGTAGATAACAATCTTAACAGCGAACATCGAGTTATTTTATGGATATTCATACATACATACATAACAACAAAATAATAACCGTTATTTTAAGTGTAGTTAACAAACTTAACAGCGAACATCGAGTTATTTTATGGAAATTTATACATACATACATAACAACAAAGTACATTCATACATACATCATACATACATACATACATAACAACAAAGTACATTCATACATACATCATACATACAACATAATACATTCATACATACATACATAACAACAAAGTACATTCATACATACATCATACATACAACATAATACATTCATACATACATACATAACAACAAAATAATAACCGTTATTTTAAGTGTAGTTAACAAACTTAACAGCGAACATCGAGTTATTTTATGGAAATTTATACATACATACATAACAACAAAGTACATTCATACATACATCATACATACAACATAATACATTCATACATACATAAATACATAACAACAAAGTACATTCATACATACATCATACATACAACACAATACATTCATACATACATACATAACAACAACGTACATTCATACATACATCATACATACAACATAATACATTCATACATACATACATAACAACAAAATAATAACCGTTATTTTAAGTGTAGTTAACAAACTTAACAGCGAACATCGAGTTATTTTATGGAAATTTATTCATACATACATAACAACAAAGTACATTCATACATACATCATACATACATACATCCATAACAACAAAGTACATCATACATACATCATACATACATACATCCATAACAACAAAGTACATTCATACATACATCATACATACAACATAATACATTCATACATACATAAATACATAACAACAAAGTACATTCATACATACATCATACATACAACACAATACATTTATACATACATACATAACAACAAAGTACATTCATACATACAACATAATACATTCATACATACATACATAATAACCGTTACTTTAACAGTGTAGATAACAATCTTAAGAGCGAACATTGAGTTATTTTATGGATATTCATACATACATACAACATGCATACAATCATACATACATCATACATACATTCATACATACATACATAACAACAAAGTAATAACCGTTATTTTAACAGTGTAGATAACAATCTTAATAGCGAACATTGAGTTATTTTATGGAAATTCATACATACATACGATCACGACTGTATCCCATAAGGGGTAGTCAGAGACTGGGCACTCACTGCCAAAACAGTTGACTGCCACAATCCACGTTTCACCAAAACAATATAATGCACTTGATGTGAAAGGTCCCATTGCCACCATGCGCTGTTGGGTGCACAGTGCAGTTTAATTCCTTACTCGCCTTTTACGAGATCCATTGGATGAGATGGAGTGGTAGTATTCTTTTAACGAGCCGCCACCACACGGCACATTTATGGAAATTCATCACTTTATATATAAATAAAATAGAGCGCCGTGTGGTGGCGGCTTAAGAGAATCCACCACCCCATTTCATCCCGTGGGTGTCGTGTCAAAAATGAAAACCGAGTAACGCCTGATTCTATTAACTATATTATGGTATTAAAAATTTCCGCAGCGAATTTATTCTGTCGGTGACACTAATGTGGAACCTACGAGCAGCTCTTAGACAGTTAGTCGATGACCGCATGACGTAGTGGTCAGAATAAATGACTTTTACGCTGTGGGTCCGGAATCTAATCCGAAGCCAACATCTGTGCAAAAACACAAATTGTTGGTTTGGTCTGGTGGTGTTGTTCATATGAAATGTATGTCTGTAAAACGCACCCACGGCTTAGGAGAAATCTTACTGTGGAGCAACGTTTTAAAAGTAAAAAAAAGTAAAGTTTCAGCCTATAAATGTCCCACTACTGAGCACAGGCCTCCTCTCATTTCTGAGAGGGTTTTGGAGCTAGGAAGAATCCGCCACGGTGCTCCAATGCTGGTTGGCGGACTTCACATGTCTTCGAAATATTTTTTATTCGTTACGTTTTACTCGTATATAATTCAAAAATCTGATCTGGTCCTTTTTTCGATGGAAGAAACTGACTAGATGGGGAAATTGTTCGTTAAGGTGAACATCTCTTTTGATTCCAAAACAACTAGAAGACATGATATTTAAATGCGTAATGAATATATATATAAATACTGGTCCAATAAAATACATATTTATAATGACATAATATATAAAAAAAAG
Source organism: Luehdorfia chinensis (assembly GCA_019845155.1). Lineage (NCBI taxonomy): Eukaryota > Metazoa > Arthropoda > Insecta > Lepidoptera > Papilionidae > Luehdorfia > Luehdorfia chinensis. Next base: position 215,266 of record JAHVAK010000388.1, read on the forward strand.
TCGAAAAGGCCACCCCGAATCGTTCCCGGTTCAAACGTGCCCATTAAACTAGCTGAATTGCCACGTCGTATGGCAGTTGACAAGCGTTGAACCAAGAAAGATCCAGAGCGGGCGTCATAACCTCTCTCTCTTAAGCACCTACCAAGCTTCCCGACAAAACTTAAAGCCTCTGCTGCCCAAGCGCCCGCCGTTTCTACTGCAAAGGGCAGGAAGTGATACAGTGACAATAATTTTATTTTGCGGCAGTTTCGGCAGTAGTTCCACCAACGCGAATTGTGTCTTTGATGTGTGCCGCAACAAGAGTGTTGACGCACGTCGTTTCCCAAACTAAACATTGTCCCTTTTCCCAAGGGGTTAGTGAAAGACCATCAGGGCGCATTCCGTCAATACAACTTAGCCCCGGAGGCTCCAAGATACTAAGAAGATCAGCCGATACAAGATCACGATGAATAATGACATTCAGTGCAATATGGGGAGATAATCTCCCGGCACATCTTATACAGCTGAGAGCATGATGCCCGTCAGGTTCCACCATCACACCACAAATACACTTGTATGGGACACGTACGTCGCAACCAAAGTCTATAAGCTACGGCCACTCGAATACTGTAGTTGTCCAGGTATGTGCCTAATTGTGGTCAGGGCAGCGCATGGAGCCAAGCTCCCGACTCGTACCTCGTCACTGACCTAAGAATATATACATACGAGTACATACCTACATACACATATATACATGCATACACATACCTAAATACTATATGATTTTTAGGTATTGATTATACACAAGGACAATATATACTAACGATGATGATGATTCTTATATACATACATACATAAGATCACGACCGTATCCCATAAGGGTAGTTAGAGATTGGGCACTTACTGCAAAAACAGATGACTGCCACAATCCACGTTTCACCAAAACAAAATTATGCACTTGCTGTGATAGGTGGTGAGCCCATCGCCACCATGCGCTGCTGGGTGCACAGTGCAGTTTAATTCCTTACTCGCCTTTTACGAGATCCATTCGATGAGATGGAGTGGTAGTATTCTTTTAACGAGCCGTCATCACACCAACGTCTTACGATGATGATTATTCTTATTTTTCTTATTTTACATTCTATGAAGTTTTAAAAGCCTAAAACCTACCTCGTTGAAAAACTTAATGCTTCCGAATAAATATGCTTTTGTTTTTTCTATTAGACGTAAAAGTAGATGAGGCTGTCATATCTTCTATTAATCTATTTTCTTATTAAGATAAATTACCCAAGATATAATCAACGGCAACAGGGCATTTTGCTATGGTCTAGATCTTAGAATATAAAATATAATATGGTGTATATTACCTAGTTTTGAAGATCACCGTCAGCCCTCCCACCAGATAGAATCGCCACCAGATACCCTCCACCACTACATCACTACTACTAGGCAATAAACACCACTGAAGTAGAGACCACGACACGTGTTTCATCTCAAAAAAAGCATTATCAAGTGATATTGACTCTACGACATTCAGTCGTGGGCGTTCATTTTATATCTTGCAGCGGATCTTAGCAAATTAACTTTCTTTCCTTTATTATACTCGTAGTGGATTTCCGTAAAGTGACTTCTATAGTAACTATCTTAATACTACGTCAGGTATTTTTTTTATTTAATTAAATGACGAAACGAGCAAAACGTTCTCCTGATGGTAAGTGAAACGTCTACCCACAGCTACACCCACATTGCACTCGTCGCCCAGAGACATCAGTTCATAAGCCTCAAATGCCCAGTGATAACGCTCTCAGTGCCCTTCGGACCGAAACACAGTAATGTTTGCACACTACTACTTCACGGCACAGTAACTGGTCCTGGGGTGGTACCTACCTACACGAATTCCTGCATCGGGATCCTACCACCAGTAGGAGGTGTGGAGTTGGTAATCTAAAAGCCCCAGTAGCTGCTAATTATAAAGGGGATAGTGCGCATGGATGTTATTAATATTAAATAATTTATATTAAATAACATCCATGCGCACAAAAATCAAACATCAAAAACATTAATATTTAAAAAAATATATGCCATGCCGCGCATTTAAACCGTTTTACCGTAAAAAGTTGTGCGATTCCATGTAGAGCCAAGTCTGTAATTATATTATCATCGAATCGGCAATCAAACAACTTTATTAGAAATGAAGTACGTTTCTTTATTAATAACATATATTTTAAGTAGTAAGTATAAGTAAGTAAAACAGCCTATAAATTTCCCACAGCTGGGCACAGGCCTTCTCTCATTACTGAGAGTCTTTTGGAGCAGATAAAAGTTCTCTTCACTGCTTGTATCTCTACACGGATTACACGGACTACACGGACACGACACTCTACAAGGAAAGCATAATACATACGGTATTATGCTTTCCTTGCAATACGGGAAAATCCCAAACAGTTCACGAAATGATGATGTTATCATATTTCATAGAACGCATGATTTTCACCGTGCTCAGCGGTGAACGAAAATACGTGAGTACACCTGTATGATGTCTGAGGAATAAAAATATTTCGAAGACATGTAAAGTCCGCCAACACACATTAGAGCAGATTCCCGGCTCTAAAACCCTCTCAGAAACAAGAGGAGACCCGTTCTCAGCAGAGGGTCGTTGATAGACTCTTTTTTCACCAAAAAATGATTTGTTCCGATTAGATACAAACTGAAGCCGCCGTGAGCAAATACTCTAAATGTTCCGCTACGTAGTCCGAACGTAACAGTCCAACAAACCCATTAATATTACATATTACAAATAACAAGGACCTTGACATTCATACTATTATAGATATAAAAATAAATCACAACCATACACATTCTTTTCTAAGAAAAATAGGCCCAAAAGGAACATGGAATCAAAGCGTAGAGCCAACAATTGGTTCTATTAGTCTCTGATATTGCGATGTTTTGACGTCACATTTTTGTGAATCGGTCACTGCCCTTGTATACTTAGTGACGTAAATTTTAAGTGCCTACTTGTCGGAATAAAGGTTTCTGTGACAGGGCAATGACCTTGCCTATCAGACTTTGCAATTCGGGAGATGGTTTGACTTAACCATTCTATCAATTTGTGCTTGTTATTTTGATACGGATCGTTTTTAATTTTCTAGTTCCCCAAAGAGTTTTATGAAAAAAAATTAATAACAGTCGAATTTTGATCACTGTCGGGAGTATATATAACTTCCTATATATAACGCTGCGGGTTCGAATCCCATCTGGAGCCAACAATTGTGTAAAAACAAAAATTGTTAGTTTTGGGTCTAATTGTATTGTGCATGCGAAATGTATGTCTGTAAATCGAAACCGCGATACGGGAGAAATCCTGCTGTTGGGTTAGTTAAAAAAATAAGCCAATCTTTTTTCTTTAGACTTTTTTTTTTAAACTGAACCACTCTAATCTTGAAAGCACAAGCTTTAGCCAGAATACAGTTCACGACAATAATGGTTGGCTTATAATGTGAGAGATTATAGACCGCGCATATAATGCCATAGGTGTATGCGCACACAAAGATGCACTAACTCGTCCCCTAACCCACCCGCGCTCTACGTAACACTCATGCAATGAGATTGGAGGTAGCCTACGATGCAGCGTCAGAGACACGGGAACAACCACAGCACCAGAAAATGCGAAAACACAACTTGTTTTCTGCATATACGAGTATGTTGGCTTCGGCTGGGGCTCGCACCCATGACCTGTGGCTTCGAAATCTATATATTGTGAAGAGTATACGTGAAGAGAAAACTTTGTACCCTTCTCACTTTGGGGGGAATTTCGCCATAGTTGTCATTTTGGCAAAGGTCGACAACCACAGTTTAATATATTATATATCCCTCTGTCGATATTTATGACGCCCATGGGAAGAGATGGGTAGAGTCTGGTGGTAGGATTCCTATGCAGGAACCCGTCTAGGTAGGTACCACCCCAGGGCCAGTTATTCTGCCGTGAAGCAGTAATATGAAACATTACTGTGCTTCGGTTTGAAGGGCACTGAGAGCTAGCGTAATCACTAGGCATATGAGACTTAAGAACTGATGTCTCAGGGTGACGGGTGCAGTGTGGTGTCGCACAGAAATGTTCTGGGTGACACGGCATTTGTTATGGGCAGACGTTGCACTTACCATCAGGTGAACGTTCTGCTCGTTCCGTCACTTTTATCAAATAAAAAAAAAAGTCTCTTAAGCCGCTACCACACGGCGGGGCGTGTTTCTGTACTAATAAATCAATTGCAAAGCATGAGACAACTGCACAAATAAATCAAAACAAAAATGAAAAATGCAAGCCGGCGAGTCTACGGTAAATAGCTAACCGGTAAACTATAAAAAAAATTACCAACTCTAACATAGTATAGTGGTTACTACAATCGGCCAGGAGGATAGCAAACGACTACGAGCCGAATCGATCAATCCGGCGATTTTTTTTGTCCTAAAAATAATCATTCTCCTGATGGTAATGGTCAAAGAAACAGCATAACAAAATCTGTGATATTACCCAGAACATTTTGTGGTACCACACTGCGCCCGTGACCATAAGTTCTTCAGTCATCTCTCATGCCTGGCAGTTTTCTGGTGGTTGTATTTCTCTGCTGGAATAGGGAGGCACTTAGGGCCAGTTATCTTGCCGTGAAGCAGTAGTGCGCAAGCATTACTGTATTTGGGCACCGAGAGCTAACGAATTTACTGGGCATATGAGACTTGAGTGTACTTATGTCTAACGGTGACAGGCGCAGTGTGGTGTCACACAGAAATGTTCCGGGTGACACAGCATTTGTTATGGGGAGACGTTGCACTTACACTGCACGTTTGTGACCGTTTTGCTCGTCTCGTTACTTACTCCCATAAAAAAAGGAAACGCAGCAATGTTTAGACAGTACTGCTTCATGGCAGAATAACTAGTACTTACCTAGACAGATTCCTGCATAGGAATCCATTAATGAAGTCAGGTGGCAAATGAGTATGCTCGCCACTACATCTCTACATAGACAAAAACTACCTTATAGTAACGGCTACAACTTCTGAATAGTATCGGAAGCTACCAACTATCACACCACTTCAGCCCATCACTAGTCCACTGCTGAACGTAGGCTTCCCCAATAGATCGTAGCCACAAAATTTGTAGCTCCCGTTTTGCAGGGATTCTGCCACAGTTGCCACGCTTCGTAGGCGGGTTGGAAGCCGCAGTTTATTTATTCAGATGTTCCAGGAAAATGGAACCATGAGGGTGGATGATTCTCTGGTCCACTGGCTATTCTCTGGCCACCACACTCATCCTAATCTACCTGTGACCGATATGACGCTCACACTGCAAGATTGTAGGTAGGCTAGGATGCTAATTCAGAGACACGGGGACAATAACAACTCACTGATGATGATGATGTTCTCTTAGCCGATTTCGACCACGGTGACAACTTCCGAATCCGAATGTCGAGAGCCATCAACTGCGCAGGAGATATTATAGTGCCACTACGCACAAACACAGAGGCACTCACTCGTCCCAACCTACCCGCGCCTGTTGTAACGCTTATGCGATAAGATAGGAGGCGGAGGTAGGCTAGGAGGCAGTGTCAGAAACACGGGGACAAACACAACAACCAGACCCGAAAACCAACAATTTGTGTTTTAGCACAAATGTTGGCTCCGGCTGGAATTCGAACCCAGGACCCGCGGCCTACAAGTCAGGTACTCTGACCACTAGGCCACGCGGTCGTCAACTCACTATACCATACATGAACAAATTGCGTTTTTGCACAATTGCTGTCTCCGGCTGGGATTTGAACCCAAGATTCGCGGCGTAAAATCAGGTACCCCGTTCACTAGTCCACGTCGTCGTCTGATCACAAAATAATGAATCTAAAAGATATTAAAATCTCTATCAATTTCACGAACGAAGCAATCAACAAAAGTATCGCGGCCATGAAATTCCCGGTGCATGGTACAGGGTTGGTAAACGTTTATAAAATACCCGCGTAAAAAAAGCCGACCCCGATTGATAAACATATACTTCCCTATTTGGATTTTAAGATTTTATTTTTTTTGCGCGGAACCCCAATTATTTTTCTAAAATTAAAGTAACCAAACCAAACATGGTTACGCAAATTTAAAAGTTTCATGATTTTCTCGTGGATTCCATGATTAGAACTTGACCAATTTTTTATGGGACAACCTCGAGTATAACTTATTCAACTCAAATAAGAATCATTGAAATCGGTTAACAATTGGCGAAGAGATCGCGTAACATACACACACAAAAAAAGTATCAGTCGAATTGAAAACCTCCTTTCTTGAAGTCGGTTAAAGAAACCCCCATGACCATGGGTGCTGTAAAGCGCCCGAAACGTCAAGTAATAAATAGTTTAAATTAAACGTGATAAAATCCGTAAAAATGAGTTTTATTTAGATGTGTAGTATTCGCGTAAATAAAAGAAAACATTATGTGAACCAGTTCGGTTGAAAATGTTCAATCATTTCGTATGTTAGTAAGTTATTAATTATAAAAGAAGGCGGATTGATTTTACTTAACCTTTACAGACCTTGTAAAGTTTAAATATTGGAATCAATAATGCATCCTTTTCATTATTAACAAGGTAATACCGATTACCATCTTAGTTGGGAAGGTATCCATAAAAAGGAAACTTAGAAACCTGTTTTTCGTTCAGAATCTTCCCTCCTCTTTTGTTATATATACTTTGTAGGACTGACTATTTGTGACTCTTTGAATTAAAAAAAAGTGACGAAAAGAGCAAAACGTTCACTTAGGGCGGATTTCACCGTTGAAACTAAACGCGATCAGTTCAAGAAAAACGAAGTTTAAGCGTTTAACGGAGTTCAATGTTACAGTTTGCATTTCATCAACATCAAATGAACGCAGTCAATGCTAAACGCGGTTCAAATTCTGAACGCCCAATTTTCGACGTTCAGCTCTTTTAACGCGTTTAGAGAGCTGTCATTGTCAATTGCACATCTATGTAAACACAAAATTAATTTTAATTCGTTTTATTTATTGTTTGCATACCAATGTAACCTATGTATAAAAACACGCTGTTTGATGTCGCAAAATACGAAATAAATCGTCTTTTTGTTTTAGATTGTGACGATATTTCATGTAAACTTCGTTTTCCTAAACGCGATCAAAATGGATTCGGTGAAATCGGTTAGACAAAAACCGAGATCAAATGTATCATTTGAACTCAGTTAAGCACAACGAGGTTTTATTAAACTTGGTTTCCATAGCAATCGGTGAAATCGGGTCTTAATGGCAAGTGCAACGCCTACGCATAAAACCTCTGTGTGGTACCACACTGTGCCCGTCTCCCTGATACAACAGTTCTTAAATCTCATATACCCCGTTATTACACTGCCCCTCAGATCGAAATGATTGCACACTACTGCTTTACGGCAGAATAACTGGTCCTACGGTGGAACCCACGCAGGTGTCCCATGCAGGGATCCTACCACCAGTAAATTCAATACCATTAATTTTACACAACTCTTGGTGCACGTGTCCGATGAATATACAAGCACGTTCCGTAATCAATACTCGTTTAATTTACCTTTTCAATTTTTCGGTTGATTTAAGCGACAACCCTAAGCAGTCACCCAGTGCAACCTACCTCGCTGCAACCTCGCACCGGTGACCCAAAAAGCGCGGTTCACGGCCTCTCCAGGGACGCTACGATAAGGCTTTAAACTCATTAGTTACGGCTCTAGGTCACATTTCTCATTCCCAAGATATAACCTAGTTATCCGACTAGGCATGCTTCTACCTGTAATGTTGTATTAAGTTTCCGGTTGTTAATTCTTGCCTAAATTTTTTTTCATTTTGTCTTGAAAACTTTGGTTAGTATTAAATACATTAACTAAGGAGTCGAGGTAGCTCAAGACCTGGTGCTCGCCTTAAATTTCATAGTACGCGAGTGACATGAATTCGATTCCCGGTGACGACATCTCTAAAATTGTTCAACACTTTTAAGTTCTGATTTACCACGTGCTCAGCGGCGAAGGAAAACTTTGTGAGGAAACCAGCATGTCTCAGAAACAAAAATATTTCGTAGTCATGTGAAGTCCGCCAACCCGCATTGGGAGCAGCCGGGGGTCTTGAATTACATTGTACGTGAGTAAACTGTGTTCGATCCCCGGTCACAGCATTACTAAAATTTATGATAAGTGCAACGTCTACATAAAATGCTGTATCACGTGTTGACCATTCCGTCTCTAACTGGTGCACTATTATTGCCGGTGTGCCGCAAAGCGTATTGTCTCCTCTTCTCTTTTCAATTTTCATAAGTCCTTTTGCTCTGCTATTAACTGCTAGAAGGCTCTACCTCCTGTATGCTGATGATCTCCAAGTATATGTTCAGACTAAATTTTTGAAAATACTTAAAACATTAGACGTATTAATTAAAGATATTGACTCAATTATGGAATGGAGTAAGTCGTATAGTATCGCGGTAAACTCAAGTGGCTTCCGATCAGCATCCGCAAAAATACTCATATTCTTTCTCTTCTATATTGTATACTATTCAATACTACTACCCCTACTTACATTAAAAAGCGATTTGAGTTTCTTGGGAACACTCAATTCCGCTCTCTCCGCTCTGATAACAATATTTTGTTAAAAATTTCTTCACATAATATAAAAAGTAAAGTTTCAGCCTATAAAGGTCCCACTGCTGAGCACAGGCCTCCTCTCATTTCTGAAAGGGGTTTTGGAGCTAGGAAGAATCCGCCACGCTGCTTCACTGCGGGTTGGCCGACTGCTATATTTTTGTTTTTCTCAGACATGCAGGTTTCCTCACGATGTTTTCCTTCACTGCCGAGAACGTGGTAAATCATAAATTGAAATTAACAATTTTAGTGGTGCCGGCATCGGTTCCAGGCACCCAGGTCAAATGACGGACATCAGGGAGGGCGGACGGTGGTTTTCAAAAACTAGATAATACACACCATTTTAAAGGCAAAGCAAATTGATCTTCTTGCCTTTATTATAATGGATTTTAAATAAACTGAACTGGAAATTAACTAAGACTTTTTACTTACCACCAGGAGAACAATGTCCTAGTCTCTTCATTTTTTCCATAAGTAAAAGGGGGAAAAACCTGAAAATTTGCGTCGCCTATGCTCAGCAGTGGACTCAGGTAGAAACAGTGAGGACATCCCATAGAATGCCACCAATGTATCCTACTACGTAGCATCCCTAAAACCCCGACGGAACGACTCATGTCATAGGGTTGGTGAACGTTTTGCTTGTCTCGTTTCTTACATACATTCACGCCTGTTTCCTATATAAGGGGTAGGCAGACGCCACTCACGTAGCCAACTTTTCGCCCTCGCGGGCAATGAGACGTGACGTGTGGCGAACTACATCGCCATTTTGGTACGAGTGGAAATATTCTTACTCCTTATTGCGTTCCCACGAGCAGTATAATGACAACATGGCATATTATCTCTGTATATCTGTATAACTTAGTAACTATATAAAATTACCAACTTCAGTATTTGTCCTTAGATTTTGTATGAATGGAAGTAACGAGACGAGCAAAACGTTAACCTGACCGTCGCCCCGAGTCATCAGTTCTTAAGACCCATATGCCCATTAATTACATTAGCTCTCAATGCCCTTCAGACCGAAACAAAGTATTGTTTCACGTATCTGATACCTACCTAGACGGATTCTTGCATAGGAATTCTACCACCAGTAGAATTATTATTCATCCTCATAATCATAATTTCAGAATATAACTAACTATAACAAGGGCCTTCCCCATAGATTGCCACAAAAGTTTGTAGCTCAAGGGGAATCATACCATAGTTGCCACGCTTAGCAGGTGGTTTGGCAATCGCATTTTCCCTATGTCGACTCTTACGACACCCCACGGGATGAGATGGGGTGGTAGATTCTCTGAAGCCACCACACGGCTACTGTTTATCATTAGTCAAATTTAATTATTAGTCAATAATACCATTAAATCTCCTTCGTATTTATACATACATACATACATACATAAAATCACGACTGTATCCCATAAGAGGTAGTCAGAGACTCGGCACTCACTGCAAAAACAGATGACTGCCACAATACACGTTTCACCAAAACAATATAATACACTTGGTGTGATAGGTGGTGAGCCCATCGCCACCATGCGCTGTTGGGTGCACAGTGCAGTTTAATTCCTTACTGGCCTTTTACGAGATCCATTGGATGAGATGGAGTGTTGTATTCTTCTAACTCTTTTAACTATTTATAACGTATTAAAAAAAGTATTACTCGACAGATCGTATTATACGTTACCCATATAAACGCCCAGAAACAGGGACCCAAATTATTTGGTTCCGTAGGTGATTCCAGCGCGACCCCGCCCCGCTTATGACCCAAACGCCAGTTCAAGGACAGATCCAAGCATCCCCGTTGCATTCCGCTCTATAAAGTTCGGTACTATGCTCGTTTTATGTATGCCTGGTAATTGTTTGTGTATTGTTTTGAATTTTATTTTGCGTTGTTTGATTTTAATGTTGTGCATTTATTGAAGCCGTGTGGTGCCGGCCTCGTTTAAAGAATACTACCACTCCATCTCATCCAATGGATCTCGTAAAAGGCGAGTAAGGAGTTAAACTGCACTGTGCACCCAACAGCGCATGGTGGCACCTATCACACCAAGTGCATTATATTATATTGTTTTGGTGAAACGTGGATTGTGGCAGTCATCTGTTTTTGCAGTGAGTGCCTAGTCTCTGACTACCCCTTATGGGACACAGTCGTGATCTTATGTATGTATGTATGTATTTATTGAATACGCGAGGTATTCTAGTTACGTTCATGTCATTTTAACAGTACATTAGGGATGGGCTATATACTGTTACAGACAGACATACAGTCATGGTTTTTTCCCATTTATGGGGTAAGCAGAGACCACACACGTAGTCTACTTTTCGCCTCCGTGAGAAACGAGGTGTGGCGGGTGGCGAACCAAGTCGCCGCTGTTATGGTACGAGTCAAAAAAATCTAACTAACATTCCGACGACCCTTCCCATTCTCAGTATAGTAACAGCTTTGCATATTACGGTGTTATTCTGCACGAATGAAGGTTCTCCGCACGATTCCCTAGTCGCCTCTTACGACACCTCGGTAGGAAAGAGGTAGATGCTATTGTACTCTGCCAGCCGATAGCTGTCCACCTATCCTCACCATGTGCCCAGTGATCATGCTAGCTCCCTTCAGACCGAAACACAGTAATGTTCGCACACTACCGCTTCACGGCGGTATGACTGGCTCCGGGGTGGGACCTACCTAGACGGATTCCTGCATAAAGCTTTTAAGTAAGTTTTCTCTTCACGTATTAATATATAGATGTACAGATCAAACTAAAAAGTGTGTTCAAAATATTCGCTTTTCTCGCGATATTTTCCTTCACCGTCGAGCACGTGCTGAACCAGGTTCTTAGCAACTTTTTAAACTAAATAACTATCTTAGTAATGTGTATCTAACAAGCGGATACGAACTCTGTTAGCTCGAAATTCGCTAGTTCGCTTTAAAATACATTTAAAATATACAAATATAAACCAGTTATCAAACAAGCATTAAACGACAGACGGCATGGACTCGTACAAGCGGAGAGGGGCTCAGCAGCTGACCCACATTCGTTCGGGCCGTGGTTCAAGGCCGCTGCACTGCCTGAACTTACCAATCAATAATATGCAGGTAACGACTTCATCTGACTGCAGTTTGATATTGGACGGTCTGTTGTTAATTTCGTCTTGCATTTCTTTAAGTAAAACATAAATATACTTTATCTTAAAGTATAAGACTATTCTATTAATAATAATTTGTATATACATACATACATAGATAAGATCACGACTGTATCCCATAAGGGGTAGTCAGAGACTGGGCACTAACTGCAAAAACAGATGACTGCCACAATCCACGTTTCACCAAAACAATATAATGTACTTGTACTTGGTGTTGATAGGTGGTGATCCCATCGTCACCATGCGCTGTTTGGTGCACAGTGCAGTTTAATTCCTTACTCGCCTTTTACGAGATCCATTGGATGAGATGGAGTGGTAGTATTCTTTTAACGAGCCGCCACCACACGGCTAATATGTATATACTCGTATTTATTTATTTTATTTAAGACCGATTATTTTATTTCTCGACCGCGTGGCCTAGTGGTCAGTGTACCTGACTTCTAAGCCGCGGGTCCTGGGTTCGAATCCCAGCCGGAGCCAACATTTGTGCTAAAACATAAATTGTTGGATTTCGGGTCTGGTTGTGTTGTTTTTGTCCCCGTGTTTCTGACACTGCATCCCAGCCTACCTCCGATCTTAGCGCATCAGCGTTACATCGGGCGCGGGTAGGTTGGGACGAGTGAGTGCCTCTGTGTTTGCGCGTTCACTTGTGGCACTTTAATATCTCCTGCGCAGTTGATGGCTCTCGACATTCGGATTCGGTAGTTGTCGCCGTGGTCGAAGTCGGCTAGGAGAACATCATCAGTCCACTGCTGAACATAGGCCTCCTCCATATATTGCCACAAAACTTTGTAGCTCTCGTTTTGGGGGATTTTGCCATAGTTGCCACGCTTGGTAGGCGGGTTGGCAACCACAGTTTATTTATTCAGTTGTTCCAGAAAGATGCTGCTGCCCATCTCCTGGTTTTCATTTTCCCTCTGACGATTTTTACGACACCCACGGGATGAGATGGGGTGGTAGATTCTCTTAAGCCGCTACCACGCGGCCAATCTGTTTAGGTTACTCCATTTATAGTTACTAAATTATATTTACTTTATTATATAGTGCCACTATAATATCTCCTGCGCAGTTGATGGCTCTCGACAGTAGTCGGCAGTTGTCGCCGTGGTCGAAATCGGCTAGGAGAACATCATTATCATCATCATTTTATTCAATTAAACTTCTATGCACTCAAGTTGTGCATACGGCGGACTTAAGCCTGTAGGCTTCTGAGAGATGAACATATGATAGGCGGTGCAGCAAACATTAAAAAGAAAAAAAACAACATAAGAAAAAAATATACATAGATAGCAATACAATAAACATAATTATATCAAAACTTACACATTTAAATATACATAAATATATTTATATACACACACATACATAGAGCCGTGGTAGCTCAGGGGCTAGACACTCGCTTTTAACTTCATAGTACGCGCGTGACCTGGGTTCGATTCCCGGTGCCAGCACCACTAAAATTGTTAATTGCAATTTTAAGTGCTGATTTACCAAACGCTCGGCGGTGAAGGAAAACATCGTGAGGAAACCTGCATGTATGAGAAAAAAAATAAAAAAAATCCGAAGACATGTGCAGTCCGCCAACCCGCATTCCAAAACCCTCTCATAAATGAGAGGAGGCCTGTGCTCAGCAGTGGGACATTTATAGGCTGAAACTTTACTTTTTTTTATACATACATAAGTACTTATATCGACTATATAAATTAAGATATAAATATACTACTAGATAATTATTTTCATAGAGGAACAGAACGAAAACATCTTATTACGACATTTCAAACATAACCACGACGACAACTACCGTCCAACTTCCTGACTTTTCGGAAGATTCTCTAATAATTTTCTTATACACAAACCTTGTCCCGACAATTACGAACACAACAAAAAGAATCAGCAAAATCGGTCCAGCTATTCTCAAGTGATGGTATTTCATACATGCGGGAATGGATTTTATATTTACGAGTATATACATTATAGATCATAAAACATCTCTTGTAAAAATCTAATCGGGGACCACGAGTTACTGCATTAACTGGCATGTTCTAATTTCAAACGCTTCTGTAGTTAATGACATTGCGAGCAAAGTCGCGGGTGCAGCTTGTATTCTTAAGGCGAAGCTCTTTAACAAATAGCTACGAGTAGCTCGATATTGGAAGAAGATTACCAGACAGCGCGGCGCAACTCTCGCTGCGGATGCAAATCGCATTGGAGCCATCTGCCGCGCACTTGACCCGCTTGCGAGGCCTTAACTTATAATGTCGTTTGTGATAGAATGCCCTTATAATGTTTTCACAATATTTCAAACTGCAGTCTAACTTTTTGTTGTTTTAATTAAATGGGCTAATTGGACAATATCCTCTTGACATGAAGCGTTGGTGAGTACAAGATACCATTTTACTGGTGGTAGAAGGTGGTAGAAGGTGGAAGGAGATAGATGCCTGCCTGGATAGGAATGCAGGCAGGCATTTGTCTAGGTAAGTACCACGGCAGGGAAAGATCTTCTGCCGTGAATCATCAGCGTGCAGACATTACTGTTTCGGTCTCAAGGGCTAGTGAAATTATACTGGTCATAACTGATGTCTCAGAGGACGGGCGTAGTCTGGGGCTTCGCAGAAATCTTCTGGCTGTCAGAGCATTTGTTATATACAGACGTTGCATTTATCATCCGGTGAACGTTCAAGCGGTAGCCGTGTGGCTACCACCCCATCTCATCCCGTGGGTGTCGTAAAAGTCGACAGAGGGAAAATATAAATCAGAAGATGGGTAGCAGCATCTCCTGGAACATCTGAATAAATAAACTGCGGTTGCCAACCCGCCTGCCAAGCGTGGCAACTATGGCAATATTCCCCCAAAATGAGAGCTACAACTTTTGCGGCAATCTATGGGGGAGGCCTATGTTCAGCAGTGGACTAGTGATAGGCTGAGATGATGATGATGATGATGATGATGATGATGATGATGATGATGATGATGATGATGAACGTTCAATTTCCCCAATATAAATTCATGTCTTTAACATTTCCCACGAAAGTAAAGGATACTGTTATCAATTGTCAAGGCACCAGGCCTTGACGTGGTGGCGACTTGGTGGCGTGGTTCATACGCTGTGAGTTGCAGATTCGGTTCCACACAGGTGAAATATTTGTATGATCTAACATAGTTGTCCTTGGGAGTCTACTGTGTACTCTGGATGGCTCAGTGATCAGTTTCATTTGATCCCATAAACCAATGAATGAGCTTTATTCCGGTGCATGCAGGTCATACGCCGAAATAAAGACCACCACCTTGATGGTTGGCATTCCAGCACAGTGCAGCACAATTTTCTGCCACGGACAAGCACTTTATGAAATCTGCTGCCGCCAGCGGTTTTTCCGGACCGATACGGCCTAAGGACCTTCAAGGAAAGAGCATATTCCTTTCTCAAAGGCCGGCCACGCATCTGCTATTCCTCTGGTATTGTAGATGTTCATGGGCGGCGGTGATCACTTACCATCAGGTGCGCCGCTTGCTCGTTTGCTCCCCCTTCCATAAAAAAAAGCTCATGCAGTGAGAGTGTTTGCTTATGTGCAATTTATGGACAGACACTGCGCACTCTCACTTTAGTAGAAATGTGCGGTCCATATAGCTCGTAGATCCGCACCACTTACTGTTGGTAGGTTTCCTATGCAGGAATCCGTCTAGTTAGGTACCACCGCAGGCCAGTTATTCTGCCGTGAAGCAATAGTATGCAAGCATTACTGTGTTTCGGTCAGAAGGGCACTGAGAGCTAGTGTAAGCACTGGTCATATGAGACTTAAGAATTGATGTCTCCGGATAACGGGCGCAGTGTTCACACAGTGATGTCTCCGTATAACGGGCGCAGTGTGGTGCCACACAGGAATGTTCTGGGTGACACAGCATTTGTTATGCGCAGACGTTGCACTTACCTTTGGTGAACGTTCAGCTCGTCTCGTCACTTTATCCAATAAAAAACATTTTCACTATAAAAAGTGGTGAAAAGCGATAACATATTAAGATCGGTTTGAATGAGAATACCAGAGATATGAGGTAATAATTTTAAGTACTGCATAAATATAGGCTTTGAACCGTACTCACGACACAATAGGCAAGTACTCTGATCGTAGCACATCCAGAGACACAGTTCCTTTTTTTGAGTGATTCTTAAGTCCTATAGAAAATATTGAGACCGGGAGCAAATAAAGTCGATGAGGCAGGACGGACAAGGTCCCCGCCCCAGATCTAGGTAATCAGGTCACGAGAGGCTAGGGTTTGCACTGTCCCATTTGTCTGATTTGACATTTAGATGAAATTGTTCGAAAATTCACGACCTATCTTTATAACTCCTATTAACCTTCAGCACCAAGTCTTGTCTGTTTGAATAAGAGGTAAGAAAGTGAAGTTACGGCCTATAAATATTTCACTGTCTGTCTGTGCTGAGAACTGTCTTCTTTTTTTTTAAAGGGTTGGTCTGTCTGTATATCCAAAAGAATTTAACTTAATAAGTATTTTATATGACATCAATTAAAATGCCCTAAATGCTGTATTTAGGGAACTAAGCCATATTAATTTATGCTCTCAAGGTCTACTACTCTGTACTACTGTCATAGGCATTTTTTTTAAAACCTATATATTGGCATAAATTTCATATAATTCGCAGGTTTTTCTCATTCTGGTCAGACAACGTGGTAAGCCCAGTATCCTAGTAGAGACTAGAGTCGCTAGAGAGCGATACGTTTTTTTCATTACCAGTAGGATTTTGTTTTGGGTTGATTTTCGCAATCAGTCGGTCACCAGAGTCTCGTTTGTCAGTAAGCAAAGTGAACGCCAGCGCATGTGCAGTTGAGGCTGATATTTAGGAAACAATGGTATTTTCCCGCTTGGACAGTTGATGTTCTTCTGGCGACTTTCGGTCTCGACGACAACTTCCGAATACCGTCGAAAGCTATCAACTGCGCTGGCGATATTACAGTGACACATGATCGGAGGTACGGTCGGATTCAGTGTTAGAGATACGGACACAATCACAACACAACCCGAGAACCGACAATTCGTGTTTCTGCACAAAATTATTTATTAGCCAGGTAGGACATACAATCTTATATAGTTAGTGAAATATAAGTTTCTGATTTTTTTTATTTCATAAAAGTGACGGTACGAGCAAAACGTTCACCCGATGGTAAGTGCAACGTCTGCCCATAACAAATGCTGTGTCACGCAGAGAATTTCCGTGTGACAGCACACTGCGCCCGTCACCCTGAGACATCAATTCTTAAGTCTCATATGCCCAGTGATTACGCTAGCTCACAGTGCCCTTCAAACCGAAACACAGTAATGTTTGCACACTACTGCTTCACAGCAGAATAACTGGCCCTGGGGTGGTACCTACCTAGACGGATTCCTGCATAGGAATCCTACCACCAGTAAATGAAATGGAAAAATCCATAATATTCAATTATATTCGCGGTCGGTTAGTATTGTCAATCTTCTGAACGTTCAAATCGCTTAGGGAATCTGCATTTTCCAGACCACGTAATAAATCTAGTCGTCTCAAGGCCACCTGTCGACCGACAAACTCCCGCCTCGGCTGAGTGACTTGTTGGAATAGGAAATATGAGCATTAACCCTTTTACTCAGTTATAAAAAAAAAACATAAATTTAATGTCATTAAGGTCGGGATAACATTTTAATTTGTAGACTCGTTTATAGATTTATAATCATTATTATAACTGCCGATATAATGTTAAAACACTGCATTAGAAAGTTTTTTTATTTTAAACAATCTAAACCTGGGAGTATATTGTCGTGGATGTTTCTGATATCGTTTCAGCCTATCACAAGTCTACTGCTGAACATAGGCCTCCCCCATAGACACCTTAGTCCCCGAGTGACCATTGGTGTTGTAAAGCACTCGAAACGTCGGGTTATAAATAGTTTAAAAATAAACGCGATAAAATCCGTAAAATCAGTTTTATTCAATAAGTTAGTATCTCTCCTGTAAAATGTGCAAATGCACATGCAGAAACACTCGGAGCTGGAACAATTGCATCTAAGTAATACCAATACTTATCTTGTGCGGGAATCAAAGAATAAGCTACAGCCTCAATGAATTTTAGTAAGTCCTTTCTAAATGAAGCAGTGAAACGAAATGAAATAAAAATTATTTAATCTTTGTTAAACTAACGTCACATTTTTACTATGTACCATCTTTCCGTACTGAGGTTTTTGAGACGAAACCAAAACAGGCGAAGGAAGCTTTGCAGGTCACCTATTATTTGTAATTCTTTTAAATGAAACTAATTTTACGGATTTTATCGCGTTTAATTTTATTATTTGTAACCCGACGTTTCGAGTGCTTTACAGCACCCATGGTCACGGGGGGAATAAAATTAGTTTCATTTAAATGTGTAGTATTCGCGTAAATATAAGAAATCATTATTTGTAATTCTATTTTTATCTTAGTCAAAAACATTGCAAAGAGATAATCATAGAGAACCAAAGCAAGCAGTATATAAAACAACTATTGAAGTTCCCGTCATTTGCCATAACTTCAAGTTAAACGTACTTAAAAATTTGACAATAGATCAAATATTGCGATAATGTTTATGACCGTCTCTATAAAACGTTATGACCATAGACACTGTGCTTACTTTTATAGATGTTTTTCTGAAAAATCTTGCGTTCTATTGGGCTGGCAATGTGAGGCGAATTAAGGCCAATGCCAATATATCTTTGTCATAACAGCTCATCACAAGCATCCCCATAAATTGATTGGCTTCTCGCGAATTCTTAAAAGTCGACTGTATTTAGTATGACATTTACCGCTCGAGAACCTTTATTTCTCGATGGAGATCGGTGCAATAATACGCTCTACTGAATCTCCTGATTTTAAAGACTAAATCGATAACTCTAGTTCTACTGCTGATATTATTTAGGTATCTCCGCAGAGAAACTCTTCCTTCCATTGAGTGTGTGCTTTCTTACGCGATCTGCAGTGATACAACAATCTATTATAACATATATATAATTTCGGTGATGTAATTGCTGTTAGCCTTTTTAGCTACAGCGTCATCGGATACTGTGCTCACGGGCTCGGGACCCGCGTGCCAGGTTTGGTTTGACCCAAACATAAATACATAAATATTACTCATACAAAAACTTCGAAATTCGGACTGTCGCGTTCGCTGCATGCTTGCGCTACTGTGAATATCTCCAAAAAAAATATTTTAAGACATCTAATGACCGTCCGAGGGAGGCTGCTGGCCTCCGTTCGGACTGTCGACTTGTGTGTCGGTAACTCTGGGCGGTGAGAACGAACGAACGGCGGTCGCGCGTTGTGCGTGTTATGTTAAAGCTATTGACTATGTGTACAGTGTTGGTTGGATCATGGCTGACCGTATCGTGGTCAGGAAGTGCTGAGATGTCCGTGTCGTCTAGCACGTTTCGCGGGCGACGTTTGCGTTCGGTCGCGTTTTTATCCGATGGGTAATTCGCTGCTTTAACCACAAGCGCGTTTGGATGAACCGCGGCTTTTTCGGAAACCCGTTGTGATACTTCTCCGAAGTGTTCAGAGATTAAGGGCATTTCGCAGTCGTTGTGAAGGTCTACGTTGCGTTGGTACCAGCCGGCTCCGGAGGCACCTCGCAAGAATAAATTTTGTACGCTCTGTAGTTTCTTTAAACGATTGCCCGTCGCGTGAGCGAAAGCGACGCATGCATAGACCATTACGGGTCTAATGCAAGACTTGTAGAGGCGAAGTTTGTGTCTAAGGCACATTTTGCTTGAGGAGCAAGTTAACGGATATAGACGGCTTGAGGTAAACGCCGCCCTGTTACGCACGTTCTTAACGTGTTCAGCGAACGACATCGCTGCGTCTAAAGTGACCCCGAGGTATTTGACGCTTATAACATATACAGTCCACTGCTGGACACAGGCGCCTTCCATGACGAGACGATTTGCCGTAGCATTTCGCTTTTTGGCAATCGTAGTATCAAATTCCTTGTGCCTTAGACACCGCTGCCCATCACCGATTATTCCGCAATCACTCGAAGATCATTAAATGTTCTGATTCGTTATCATTATCATCATCGCTAGCACGTAAAAAACCTGATAACATTGAGATGGTTAATATTAAACTATAAATAAAGACAATGTTTCTTTTTTATGAAAGTGTGAAAGATATAAAATTTAACGATAATTTCGTTTTCAATCTTGAACACTTGCCAGCTAGGATCCGTCTAATCGCCTCCGGCTTCCTGCTGACCGTCTGCCCCACTTTCACTATCGCAGTCGCTTCCTTTTCCGATGCAACGCTGCACATCTGTTACATTCAAATGTGACCTTTTACGGAATGCCGAGCAGCAGCTAACCTAGTTAGAGAATTGAACACACCGAGTATACTTACAGAAATTACGAAAAATTGTTCAAATGTCATCGTGTGGTACGAGTAGAGGCTTAAGAGAATCTACCACGACATCTCATTCCGTGGGTGTAGTAAAATTCGACAGAGGGAAAATAAAAAGCAGGAGATGGTCAGCAGAATCTTCCTGAGACATCTGAATAAGTAAACTGCGATTGCCTACACGCCTGCCAAGCTTGGCAACTATGCCAAAATTCCTCCAAAATGGGAGCTTTGGTGGCAATCGAGGGGGAATTGGTTCAGTAACAGACTAATGATAGGCTGAAGTGAAAAATATGATGATGATTTGTTAAATATGACTATGTTTTTTAGTGGTAGGATTCCTATGCAGGAATCCGTCTAGGTAGGTACCACCCCAGGGCCAGTTATTCTGCCGTGAAGCAGTAGTGTGCAAGCATTACTGTGTTTTGGTTTGAAGGGCACTGTGAGCTAGCGTAATCACTGGGCATTTGAGACTTAAGAACTGATGTTTCAGCGTGACGGGCGCAGTGTGGTGTCACACATAAATATTCTGGGTGACACAGCATTTGTTGTGGGCGGACGTTGCACTTACCATCAGGTGAACGTTTTGCTCGTTTCGTCACTTGATACAATAAAAAAAAATGTCGTATTCCGGCTGCTTTAAGAATTTCCTACACTTTCTTATCCCGAGGTGTTGTAAAAGTCGTTTAATAAAATATCGTGTTAACATTATTGTTTGTAGTATTTTTTTCTATTTACCTTTTACTGTATCTTGATACTAACCTAACCTATACGTTATTCATGATATATAATTTTTTGCGGATTTTATCGCGATGCAAATTTTGTTTATGGTTACTGAGTGCTACACGATACATCGTATCTTAAAACTCTATGTTATCGCGTGACGTTGATCGTGAACGGTCTGGATTAATATTGTATTGAACTAAGCAATTGCCAAAAAAGGATATATACTATACTTGTATGTGTAAAAAAAGATATATGATTTCGCAATAAAGATTTTACTTAACCTCAAAATGTTTGTCTGTCTGTCTGTCTATTTGTTTATCCGAACTAATTTTCGAAACGGCTGTATCGATTTTGACAGACTTTCATTGGCGACTTTTCAGAGAGCAATCTAAGCGATTTTTTATTCCCAAATAATTTAGCGTACAAAAATCGTAGTTTAGTGTACAAAAACTGTACAAATTACTGCCATGAACTTAAATAATCATGACCAAAATTTGCGTTTTCGAAAATCTTTCAGAAAATCAAAAAGTTCTCACGGCATATTTAATAAACCTATATCCACGCAGACCAATTCGCGGGCATCAGCTGGTGTAATATATGTGACATAAACTTGGTGACAATGTTATAATAAAATAACCCTACAATTATCCTACTCCTGATGCTCTGCATTTGTCTCATTCAACCAAAGTTAGTTTTCTGAGGTTTTCACTTCTACGGCGTGTGAACTTCACAAATATTTTTTTTTAATTTGTTAACATTTATTATATGTGCAATCAAACTTAACTTAACTTTGGCGTGTGGCGGCGGCTTAAGAGAATCTACCACCCTTCTTACCACCAACCATCTTATTCCACGTCGTAAAAGTCGAAAGAGGGTAAATTCATCTCCCCGGAACATCTGAATAAATGAACTGCGGTAGGCCAACCCGCCTGTCAAGCGTGGCAACTATGTTAAAATCCCCCAAAATCAGAGCTACAAGCTTTTGTGCCAGTCTATGGGGCAGGCCTATGTTCAGCAGTGGACTAGTGATAGGCTGAATTTATTGATTGATTGTGACCTGGTGGTTAGGGTCTTCACTTCCATGCCGCAGGTCCTGGACTCCAATTCAAGCCGGAGACAACATTTGCACAAGCATAGAAATTGTTCGATTTGATGATGATTGCAGTTCATGTGAAATAAATTTTTGTAAACGCATATAACCCATTTATTTCGCGGGCTCTAGAATAAAATATTTATTAAATTCACAACACCAAACGTAAAACATTTGTCTTGGTAGATATTAATTAGAGAGATATTTACTTATAATAATTAAGATAATATGTGCTGATAGTAATTGCAACGTCCGCCCGTAGCCATGCTGTGTCACCTGGAATATTTCTATGTTGCACCACACTGCGCCCGTCCCCTTTAGACATCAGTTCTCAAGTCTCATATGCCCAATGGTTACATTTGCTCTCAGTGCCCTTCAGACGGAAACACAGTAATGTTTGCACACCACTGCCTCACGGCAGAATAACTGGCCCTGCGGTGGTGCCTACCTAGACGGATTCCTGCATAGGTGTTCAAATGAGTGTCACTGTGTTTGCGCGTAGTTTGTGGTACTATACTCTTCTTTTTTATATAATAGAGTTGATATATTCTTCCGTGAAACCGTTCCGTGAAACATAACCGTGTTTCGGTCTGAAGGGCACTGAGAGCTAGTGTAATTACTGGGCATATGAGACATGAGAACTTATGTCACAATGTGATGTGCGTTGTGTGGTGACACCGCAGAAATTTTGTGATTAAACAATATTTATTACGGGTAAACGCTGCGCTCATGAGGTAACTGTGGCGGTGTGGGTGTCCATTTCAAACACATAACGACTGGTTTATTGAAAGCTGTAAACCGGCTTATGATATATGCAGACATACGTACAGAGACCGACATAGTCACTTTCAAATAATTCTTATTTAATATATACCTACTACAGTGACCTTTTCCAGGAGATTTGCATAATCAATGTATGGCATAATACAATTAAGTTAAAAGATTCTTATCTTTTAAAATAAGATATATAAAAAAAGTAAAAAAAAAAAGTAAAGTTTCAGCCTATAAATGTCCCACTACTGAGCACAGGCCTCCTCTCATTTCTGAGAGGGTTTTGGAGCTAGGAAGAATCCGCCACGCTGCTCCGATGCGGGTTGGCGGACTTCACATGTCCTCGAAATATTTCTATTCCTCGGACATGCAGGTTTCCTCACGATGTTTTCCTTCACCGCTAAGCACGTGGTAAATCAGCACTTAAAATTGTACAACAATATTAGAGGTGCTGGCACCGGGGATCGAACCCAGGTTACTCGCTTACTATGAAATTAAAGGCGAGCACCAGGCCCCTGAGCTACCACGGCTAATATATATATTCAGAAATATATAAAATATAAAATAGATATATAACAAAGATAAAAATATTTATTCAGAAAAGGAATTTGAAAAAGTAAACGATTTCAACATGCCTGAGATCAGTGTACAAACAGTAAAGAAAAAGTAAATATAATTTAGTAACTATAAATGGAGTAACCTAAACAGATTGGCCGCGTGGTAGCGGCTTTAGAGAATCTACCACCCCATCTCATCCCGTGGGTGTCGTAAAAATCGTCAGAGGGAAAATGAAAACCAGGAGATGGGCAGCAGCATCTTTACTGGAACAACTGAATAAATAAACTGTGGTTGCCAACCCGCCTACCAAGCGTGGCAACTATGGCAAAATCCCCCAAAACGAGAGCTACAAAGTTTTGTGGCAATATATGGAGGAGGCCTATGTTCAGCAGTGGTCTGATGATGTTCTCCTAGCCGACTTCGACCATGGCGACAACTACCGAATCCGAATGTCGAGAGCCATCAACTGCGCAGGAGATATTAAAGTGCCACAAGTGAACGCGCAAACACAGAGGCACTCATTTGTCCCAACCTACCCGTGCCCGAAGTAACGCTGATGCGATAAGATCGCAATGCGGAAGTAGGCTAGGATACAGTGTCAGAAACACGGGGACAAACACAACACAACCAGACCCGAAAACCAACAATTTGTGTTTTAGCACAAACGTTGGCTCCGGCTGGCATTCGAACCCAGGACCCGCGGCGTAGAATTCAGGTACTCTGACCACTAGGCCACGCGGTCTAGCAGTGGACTAGTGACTGACTGAAACGACGATGACGTAACAGATTTCGAAATAACATTTGAAATAGAAATTGAGCAATTGTAACTATTTAAGTATTCCGTAAATGATCTACATACATACATACATACATACATAAGATCACGACTGTATCCCATAAGGGATAGTCAGAGACTGGGCACTCACTGCAAAAACAGATGACTGCTATAATCCGCGTTTCACCAAAACAATATAATGCACTTGGTGTGATAGGTGGTGAGCCCATCACCACCATTCGCTGTTGGGTGCAGTTTAATTCCTTACTCGCCTTTTACGAGATCCATTGGATGAGATGGAGTGGAAGTATTCTTTTAACGAGCCGCCACCACACGGTTCAAGTAGAACAATGCGGGCATAATGTAATTTAAAGTCTGGAGTTGAGTTGTGTCATGTCACGAGTGACAATTCCAATTGTAATCAAGATAAAGAACTTCATTGAAAATATCCTTGAATAAAAATGACAAACAAATATCCGTAAACGTGAGAGTTACGTGCTACTAGAGAATAAATGATCTGACATTGTATAATTTATATTACGATCTAATTTCTAACACTTCAACACAAAAAGCACAGAAAAAAATCAAATATTATTTAGGGCTCAGGTTAATGTTTACATCGAAAACGAGCCTAAAGCTATTGTAATAAAATATCAAATGTTAAGTGCTGTTTTTGAAATAAAGGCCGAGACTGACTAAAGCAGTATAGCAAAAGACATCGCCCGTCTTCTAAACACATCTTATTTGCCACCCAAACCAGATGGCCGTGTGGTGGCTGCATGAGAGAATCTACCACCCTATCTCATCCCGATACAAACAGTAAAGAAAAAGTAAATATAATTTAGTAACTATAAATGGAGTAACCTAAACAGATTGGCCGCGTGGTAGCGGCTTAAGAGAATCTACCACCCCATCTCATCCCGTGGGTGTCGTATAAGTCGTCAGAGGGAAAATGAAGACCAGGAGATGGGCAGCAGCATCTTCCTGGAACATCTGAATGAATAAACTGAGGTTGTCAACCCGCCTACCAAGCGTGGCAACTATGGCAAAATCCCTCCAAAATGAGAGCTACAAACTTTTGTGGCAATATATGGGGGAGGCTTATGTTCAGCAGTGGACTGAAACGATGATGATGATGAATTATAATTTAATAATTAGCTTGAATCTCAAGCCTATTAAGCGTCCACTGCTGGACATAGGCTTCTTCCAAACGGGTTGAATTACCGCAATCGCCTTGATTTGGATTTGCGGTTGTAGTATCAGTAACATCGCATCATACATGGCCATCCATCAGTGTGAATTATTTGATCTGGGAGATCTCTTGTATAGGAGTAAGTGATGAGACGAGTACAACGTTCGCCTGATGGTAAGTGCAACGTCTGTACATAACAAATGCTGTGTCACCCAGAAAATTTCTGTGTGGCACCACACTGCTTGTGCCACTGAGACATCAGTTCTCAAATCTCATATGCCCAGTAATTACACAAGCTGTCACTGCTGTTCAGACAGAAACACAGTAACGTTGCACACTGCTACTTCACGGCAGAATAAATGGCCTTGCGGTGGAATCTACCTAGACGTATTCCTACACGAACACTAGTATTGTTTTATGAAAATCCATGACATTTGATATTTTCTTAAGTCATCGACCGCGACCACAGCCTAGATTTCAATCCATTTCTATAGGGTTTCCCATTATTCGTTAATAAGGATTGGACTGCAGAGGAGCAGCGCCGAGACATGGTCAGCAGCGTCGATGTACTCTTATTCGGTTGTCATAACCTAGTCCCTTCCGACGAAGTTGCAAAAGCAGCCAGCGGACATAAATCAGGTAAAAAAGATTATAGTCAAATTATCTGTAACAAGGATATATCTGATATATACTGTGGTGTCTCAAGACCATCATATAAACTTTAAAAATGTCTAGATCTCATGATACATACAGTTACTTCTGATTGGACGTCGGATTCACAAACCCAGCTAGTTTCACTATTTGTTCAAAACAAATTATTGGTTATTGATAAGATAAGTTGAAAGTTTATTTGACATATCACAAAACAGTACACGCATAGCCAGAATATTAAACACAATTTAATATGTAATATTAACAGAAGAATACACATACGCTCATCTAAATATAAAACGATCCAAGGTATGCCTGCACTGCAGTATGACAAAACAGAAGGGTCTACACTCAGCATGAGCTGCGATCATACGCAGCGCTGATTTTCAGTGCAACCCTCGGTTAGCCTCAGACAGGCGGTGTACGAGTACCTTTACTCAAATAAGAAAATACCAATGCAATATATATTTATAGTTACATCCCTATAATACAAACAGTTTCAGCCTATAAATGTCCCACTGCTGAGCACAGGCCTCCTCTCATTTCTGAGAGGGTTTTGGAGCTACGAAGAATCCGCCACGCTGCTCCAATTCGGGTTGGCGGACTTCACATGTCCGCGAAATATTTCTATTCCTCGGACATGCAGGTTTCCTCACGATGTTTTCCTTCACCGCTAAGCACGTGTTAAATCAGCACTTAAAATTGTAGAACAATATTAGAGGTGTTGGCACCGGGGATCAAACCCAGGTTACTCGCTTACTATGAAATCAAAGGCGAGCACCAGGCCCCTGAGCTACCACGGCTTCGTGACGTATAATATACTTAGGATTAATAACAAAATTATTATTTTATTACACGAACAAAACAAAAACACAAAATGCTATAAACTAAAACATGAACATGCTAATATTAATTACATTAAAGACTGCGACGAAAAATCTTTTTTGTCGCAGTCTTTAATATGATTGTGTGTTCACTTTTTATTTTATAAAAAAAAGTCGTTCAACTGATGATTCAAGTGACACGGTTATTTTTTTAAATTTTTTTTATTTATTGTACAAAGTGACGAAACGAGCAAAACCTTCACCTGATGTAAAGTGCAACGTCTACCCATAACAAATGCTATGCCACCCAGAACCGTCGTCCGCCCGTCACTCTGAGACATCAGTTCTTAAGTCTCATATGCCCAGTGATTACGCTAGCTCACAGTGCCCTTCAAACCGAAACACAGTAATGCTTGCACACTACTGCTTCACGGTAGAATAACTGGCCCTGGGATGGTTCCTACCTAGACGGACTCCTGCATAGGAAACCTACCAAAAATTATTCAAAACAGGTGCAACGTCAGCGGGAAATCTAAATATTTACTATTTAAATTTGTGCCACGTGACGTCATCTTTAGACGTCAGATCAAGTCTCATATGGTCAGTAAGTTCCCTAGCTACAGCGCATCTTAAACCGGAACACAGTAATCGTTATGGGCAGACGTTGCACTTACCATCAGGTGAACGTTTCCCTCAGACATGCAGGTGTTTGAGGGATGGCGGGAGGCGATGTTTACCTTTACCGATACACACGTGGTAAACCATCACTTAAGATCGCAGAACCTTTTTAGAGGTGCCAGCACCGGGGATCGAACTCAGCTTGCTCTCGTACCGAGATATCCAAGACCACTGTCTGGCCCCAAAGCTACAGCGGCTCTTAATCATAAAGAACAAAAAATTATCTATAGTCTCTTAAGAGAATCTACCACCCCATCTCATCCCGTGGGTGTCGTAAAAGTCGACAGAGGGAAAATGAAAACCAAAAGATGGGCAGCAGCATCATTCTGGAACATCTGAAAAAATAAACTGCGGTTGCCAACCCGCCTGCCAAGCGTGGCAACTATGGCAAATCCCCCCCCAAAATGAGAGCTACAAACTTTTGTGGCAATCTATGGGGGAGGCCTATGTTCAGCAGTGGACTAGTGATAGGCTGGAAAGAAGAAGAAGAAGAAGTCTTTTAAACTTAGCCGATAGGTGTCCGGCAGAGTAGAATAGCACCTATCTCTTTCCTACTGAGGTGTCGTACGCCTTTATTCGTGCAGAAAAATACCATAAAAAAATATGTATATATATACAATGCTGTCAGTATACTGCTCGTGTTCCCACGAGCAGTATACTGACAGGATAACGGGGAGTAAGAATTTTTTGACTCGTTCCAAAATGGCGGCGACATGGTTCGCCACCAGTCGTGTTCGTTCGTGTCAGCTCGTTTCCCGCCTGGGCGAAAAGTTGGCTACGTGTTTGCCTCTGCATAACCCTTATTTATGGGAATAGGCGTGCATGTATGTGTGTATTTTAGAACTGCGAGTCGGTCGAAATCACTCAAGTCTGTTATACCCTCATACATACATACATACATAAGATCACGACTGTATCCCATAAGGGGTAGTCAGATACTGGGCGCTCACTGCAAAAACAGATGACTGCCACAATCCACGTTTCACCAAAACAATATAATGCACTTGGTGTGATAGGTGGTGAGCCCATCGCCACCATGCGCGGTTGGGTGCACAGTGCAGTTTAATTCCTTACTCGTCTTTTACGAGATCCATTGGATGAGATGGAGTGGTAGTATTCTTTTAACGAGCCGCCGCCACACGGAACCCTCATTAGCAGGGAATTTGAGAATGATTTAGTTTTTCTTTGATTTAGACAAGCTATATTATATAATTTAAGTCGGCATTATCATTTGGCACATGAAGGGTTATGAGAATCTAAATGTCAATGAGCTCAACTTCTATAAAGCGTTAATAGTCTGCGATGAAGTCGTTTATGAGTTTTGAGCAGACTATGCGACTTAGGAAGTTTATACGAAAGTCGTAAAACTGGCTATACACGCATTAAAAGTGTTAAGTGAAATAGAAATAAAAATCAAATATAGTTTCTGCGGCTGTAATACTGTATTCATATTTAAATTAAATGGGAAAATCTAAGTATAAGGCATGCGAAATTAGGGTCGCTACTCTTGTATATTCGAGACCTTATTTTTTATTAACACTGGTTTGTATACACCTTAATCAAAAGGGTAACAAAGGGCGGGCTTAATGCCTACAGGCATTCTCTTCCAGTCGGTCCGTGGGCGTGGAGAAAACTGAAGGTTCAACGTCTTTATCGACTTCTCTTGACTAAATACGCATCGCTATTACTTGTTTTTTTTATTGGATAAAGTGATGAAACGAGCAAATCGTTCACCTGATGGTAAGTGCAACGTCTACTTTATTTCAATCACGGTGTCATCCAGAACATTTCTATGTGACATAACACTGCGCCCATCACCCTGAAACATAAGTTCTTAAGTCTCATATGCCCAATGATTACATTAGCTCACAGTGCCCTTCAAACCGAAACATCGTAATGTTTGCATACTACTGCATCACGGCAGAATCACTGGCTTGGGGTGATACCTATCTAGACGGATTCCTGCATAGGAATCCTACCACATCGTTATTGTAGTGTAGTAATAGTTACAGTTCTTGATGCTAATCAATTTTATGGAAACGATTTGTCAGTCATTTTTCCTGTGACGTTGGTGCATTTCAAAAACATATATAAATGCCGTGTGGTGGCGGCTCGTTAAAAGAATACTACCACTCCATCTCATCCAATGGATCTCGTAAAAGGCGAGTAAGGAGTTAAACTGCACTGCGCACCCAACAGCGCATGGTGGCGATGGGTTCACCACCTATCACACCCAGTGCATTATATTGTTTTGGTGAAACGTGGATTGTGGCAGTCATCTGTTTTTGCAGTGAGTGCCCAGTCTCTGACTACACCTTATGGGATACAGTCGTGATCTTATGTATGTATGTATGTATATAAATTTCACATGCACAACAACCAGATCAGGAATTGATCCGCGGCGTAGAATTTCGGTATGCTAACCTTGGAGAGGTCGATTTTCGACTTCGGCAACAATTTCAGAGGAACTCATCAACTGCGAAATATTAGCCAGAACCCGCAGCGTTGAAGTCAGGTATACTAGGCCGCGAGTTCATCGACACCTAACTAATGAAAATATTATTATAATAGTTGTAGGGGAACAAACGAACCATCAGGTGAACTGTGCTAACATAAAAACGCCGTTTGAAATTAATCACTAAACTTCTTTTCTGGGTCCTCTAAAAATTTACGACGACGTGAAAGTGTAACGAAATTTTTAATTTCAAAAACTTTTTATAATTAATTTGATAAATGTGGGAAATCATGATTACAGAAATGTCTTCCAAATTTTAAAAAGAGCCAAACTCAAGTGAGTCAACGAACTCGAACTCGCCGACCGCGAACATCTTCGCGTTAATAAATGAAATTATTTACTTCAGTTTAAACCTTATCTTATTGTTTTGAGGTTCGTTTGCAAAGTTTATCGAAAAACTAATTAGTACCGGTAGGTATAAAGGTATAGCAGAGCAATTAAGTATATATAATTTTACTGTTAGCCTTTTTGGTTTTTACAGCTTCATCGGATACTGTGCTCACGGGCCAGGTTTGGTTTGACCCCAAACATAAATACTTAAATAAACGCTTTCGCTGCGTGCTTGCGCGATTTCGAATATCTCAAATGATTTTAAGTCGTCTAATGACCGTCCGAGGGTGGCTGCGGGACTCCATTCGGACTGTCGACTTGTGTCGGTAACTCTGGGCGGTGAGAACCGCCCTGGAACACGGGTGTATCGTGTGTACGCGGTGTGATTGTCGACTGCTGCGCGCCGCTCCCTACGGCGGTGCGTGTTATATTAAAGTTTTTAACTGTGTGTAAAGTGTAGCCTGGATCGTGACTGACCGTATCGTGGTCAGGGAGTGCTGAGACGTCCGTGTCGTCTAGCGCGTTTCGCGGGCGACGTTTGCGTTCGGTCGCGTTTCTATCTGGTCGGTAATTTGCTGCTTTAACCACCAGCGGGTTTGGATGAACCGCGGCTTTTTCGAAAAACCGCCGTGATAATGCTCTGAAGTGTTCAGAGATTAAGGGCATTTCACAGTCGTTGTGAAGATCTACTTTGCGTTGGTACCAAGCGGCTCCGGTGGCAGTTCGCAAGAATCGATTTTGAACGCTCTGTAACTTCTTTAATTGATTGCCCGTCGCGTGAGCGAAGCAATTAAGTATAAGAGCCATGGTAGCTCAAGGGGCCGTCGGGCTCTCACCTTAAATTTTATAGTGCGCCAGTAGCTTCAGTTAAGTTACTTCAGTGTCATATGTATGTCCTGTAAACTAGCTAACAGTACCCTTCTGAATAAATCGCACTGCGATGGCACTTGACGTAGGCATCGTGCCACCAGAAGAAAGTGGTCTAAACACAGTGCTGTTGTTTTACACGCAGCATCCTATGCTGAGTGGAGATCATTTTGATTTCACAATATAGCGTCACCCCTGACACTCGTATTTTTGGTATTGTACTATCGAATTGTATTTTTTTTCTTTTACATTTTAAGGGCGGATTTCACCGTTGAAACTAAACGCGATCAGTTCAAGCTGAACGAAGTTTAAGCGTTTAACTGAGTTCATTGCTACTGTTTGCATTTCGATTATTAAATATTAGATTAAAGCTAAACGCGGTTCAAATTCTGAACGCCCAGTTTTCGACGTTCAGCCGTTTAAACGCGTTTAGAGAGCTGTCATTGTCAATTGCACAATATAACTATGTAACCACAATAAATATTTTTAATACGTTTTGTTTATACACTCAGCGTCACAAAAATCGCACCTCTCTGAGTTTGCGCGAAAAATGGCTGTAATGACTAGAAACGAATTATATTTATATAAATATTGGTATGTTTGAAATGGGTATTTGAATAGCTTGACATTATTAATAAAAAAATCATAAAAATCATTAAAACATTTATCATTATAGAGCGTCAAAAATAAACACTGTCAAATGCTCGTTAGTAAGGACGCTAGTTACACCACCTAAAAAGGGTATAAAAGGGTCGATCTGGATGAAATATGGGCCAGTCGTAATTTAGACTTTGCAGTGAACACACGTGAACAAGTAACCCAAGTAAGAACAAGTAAAGATGGACACCAGCTCTGAAGAAGCCGCTCAAAGTGATTGCCCTATTGCAGTCGGGGATGCGGCAGTGTGACGTTGCTCGACAGTTGAACCTGTCCCGTTTTTCAGTTCGACGGGTGTTCCAACGTTTTCAGCAGACTAGTGGTCATGTTAGAAAACCGGGATCTGGAAGAAAACGGTGCACTTCAGAAAGAGATGACCGTTTCATCGTTACGACATCTTTACAAAAACGTTTTACAAATGCTGTTGAGTTGCAACAACAGCTTCGATCAACTCGGAGAACATCTGTGAGTGTTTCTACGATAAGAAGAAGGTTACACGAAAAGAGTTTAACAGCCCATAGACCTGCTAAAGGTCCAAAACTTACTGCACAGCATCGCAGAGATCGCCTAGAGTTTGCTCGCAATAATTGCGAGTGGACTCTAGAACAGTGGCGGACCGTACTCTTCTCTGATGAGACGAGGGTCTGTCTCTTCTGCAATGACAGACGTAGAAGGGTCTACAGAAGACAGGGGGAGAGGTTCACACAACCCTGCTTCGAAGAATCCGTCGAATACGGGGGTAGCTCGTGTATCTTTTGGGGCGGCATTTCCGTCGACGGGAAAACGGAACTTGTGTGCGTTTCCCGGACTCGGGGTGGCCGTGGGCAAGGGTCATTAAATGCTGGTCGGTACATTACTGAAATCCTGGAGGAACATGTGGTCCCGTATGCTGGTTATGTCGGTGATGGATTCATGATAATGCATGATAATGCTCGTTGCCACACCGCGGCTATTGTACGGGATTATTTACAGGAGGTCGATATCCCTGTTATGCATTGGCCAGCACGAAGTCCAGACCTTAACCCAATAGAACATCTCTGGGATGACCTAAAACGGCGCGTGCGAGCTCGAGATCCAGCTCCAGCCACTCTTCAAGAGCTCCAAGATGCGGTACTTGAAGAGTGGGAACAAATACCCTAAGAGGCTGTTGCGATCCTTGTAAGGTCCATGAAAGATCGCATGGAAGCCGTTATCAAGGCAAGGGGGGGTAACACTAGGTTTTAAGAACTTTTTTTGTATTTATTAAGTTTTTTTTAAATTATTAATTTGCAAATTTGTACATACCCTGTCTTTTTCTTTAATTTCTCTTTCGTCTCGTTATAAAAGTAAAATTCGATTACAATTCCTGAAAGCTAATGAAATTACCTTTCGAATGATACCCTCAAACCACAACATTGCCATTGGCCTGTTGTGTTAAAATAGTATTTAAATTATTTTTTTCGGATGTGCGATTTTTTTGACGCCGAGTGTAGTTTGCATACCTATGTGTCTTAAGCATAAAAACAGGCTGTTTGATGTCGCAAAATAATAAATACATCGAGTTTTTGTTTTACATTGTGACGATATTTCACGTAACCTTCGTTTTTCTGAACGCGATCAAAATGGAGCCGGTGAAATCGGTTAGACGAAAACCGAGTTCAAATGATACATTTGAACTGAGTTCAGTAAAACGTGGTTTTATTAAACTTGGTTTTCAAAGCGATCGGTGAAATCGGGTCTTAGTCTATGTCTTATTTTCAAGTTAGTGAGTTTTCGGAAGTTAGCCTCACTAACTTCCAACAATCTGTGATGTAAGATTATCCACCAGATGCAGAGCCCTCAGTGAGAATAATCGTTACAAAAAATGTTAGCGTAAGGATTTCTTATATTTACGCGAACACTACACATATAAATGAAACTTATTTTACGGATTATATCGCGCTTAATTTTTACTATTTATAACCAACCATTACATCAGATTTGATAAACCACAAATCCTTGCAAAAGAACACCGATTTCTAGCAAGGATAATTCGCGAGGCTATTGAAATTAAAAAACATCCTAATTTCAATAGAGAAGATGGTTGGGTAGTACTACCGGCATGGGATCCAAAAATAAATTAAATTAAATCAAATCCAAGCATACCACTGCAAGACTTCAAGACACAGTTAGCTCTTTCTGCGTAGATCGGACCAAAAATAATAAATAAAAAGCTGAAGGTACTCCGGGTTAACTGTGACAGGACATCTGGCACCTCAGTCCTCCCGTGACCATGGGTGCTGTAAAGCACTCGAAATGTCGGTAATAGTAAAAATTAAACGCGATAAAATCCGTAAAATTAGTTTCATTTAAATGTTGTTGTTCTATTTGTCCAAATAAACTACTAATTTATCTTTCTATATCTATCTACCCGTGACGAGCCGGGGAGGATCGGTAGTGTTTTATCTTTATGAAAATGTTTGTTAGTGTCGTTTGTGTGGGAGTGTGCAGTATCCTAACGTTGGATGTGGAAAAAAAATTCTCCTTCCGCTGATTAGGTTTATTTGTAATTGTCTCCCAAGATCCCTGTACGATGAACCACGAGGAAGATCGTCAAATCCACGACACTATTACTGAATAACAACAGCCATTACCTTCTGCGTTAAGCAAATAAAACCGTTACCTTACAGATCCAATTTAAGCATTACGCAATGGAAAGGTGGATTCCTGAAAAGGTATACTACCACCAGTAAAACGGGGTGCTAGTTTACGGTGTCGCACGGCGAGACTCGAAAATTACTTTTAATAACTCACACAGTACAAAATAAACAGCTATGTAAATAACATTGTTTTCTGTCACGCCTTCTCGTAGTAAAGAAAGAATAGCTAGATATATGCTATATTTTACATATACTCGTACATTTACATTTCCCTCATACGCCTACATTTTTCTCAAGTATGTATTTGTATAGAATTTTTGTTGTTATTTATAGTTCTATTAAATTATTCTGTACGTTCGCACTGAATTGGCAAAAAAGACTACGAACTCTGTTATGTGAATTTTTTTATGAGAGAAAGTGACGAGACGAACAAAACCTGATGGTAAGTGCAACGTCTGCCTATAACAAATGCTGTGTCACCCAGAACATTTCTGGCATTCCTATGTAGGAATCCGTCTAGGTAGGTACCACCCCAGGGCCAGTTATTCACCGGATGCTAAGTGCAACGTCTGCGCATAACAAATGTGTAACCTAGAAAATTTCTGTGTGACACCACACTGCGCCCGTCACCTTGAGACATCAGTTCTTAAGTCTCCTATGCCCAGTGGTTACACTAGCCCTCAGTGCCCTTCAGACCGAAACACAGAAATGTTTGCACACCACTGCTCCACGGCAGAATATCCATATACTGCTATATATCCCAGGCGTAGGGATCTATATACTGTGATCATCAGACGCGGCTGTTACGACTAGTTCCGATGTGCTCCACACATTTTTTCAGTAAATGTCCACCTGTGGGCTGTTTAAAGGCTAAATCAGCGATAATAATAATAGGTTTATTGTAAAAAGTTTTTACACGTTTTATTGTAATTTTCAATTGTTTTTGGCGTGTTAAAAATTGCTCCAAACTTATGCGAGGTCTGAATGTCTAGTAGTGAATCCTAGGTAGGTACCACCCCAGGGCCAGTTATTCTGCCGTGAAGCAGTAGTGTGCAAACATTACTTTATCAATCCGAAGGGCACTGAGAGCTAGTGTAATTACTGTGCATACGAGATTTAAGAATTAATATCTCGGGGTGACGTGCACAATGTGGTGTTACACAGAAATGTTCTAGGTTACACTGCATTTGTTATGGGCAGACGTAGCACTTACCACGTTTCGCTCGTCTCGTTTTTAATTTTAATAAAAAAAATTAAATTACGTATTTAAATAAGTATACCTACCGGGTTAATAGCCGCACAGTTCAAAACAATTACATATTTGTAAGTATATAAACTGTACTTGTATATAAACATTATTTAAGCTCATATTAAAATGCATAGCGATGTCACACACTTCTTTATTTGACTTCTTCTTAAGGCTGCCAGCAAACTGAGCGTCAAAAATTATGGCAAAATCCCCCCTAAATGAGAGCTACAAACTTTTGCGGCAGTCTAAGGGGGACGCCTATGCTCAGCAGTGGACGGGTGATAGACTAAAATGATGATGATGGTTTTCTGAAGTCATGAAGAATAGAAATTTGGGAATCGTCGACAAACTAAAATTTTCAAACTTAAACTTCCTATAATGATATCTTATATTTACGCGAATACTACACATTTAATTAAAACTAATTTTACGGATTTTATCGTGTTTAATTTTAACTATTTATATCCCGACGTTTCAACCACGGCACGGGAAGACTCAGGTGACAGATGTCCTGATGGCATAGCTAACCTGGGGTACCTTCAGCTTTTAATTATTATTTTTAGTCCGATCTACGCAGAAATAGCTAACTGTGTCTTGAAGTCTTGCAGTGGTTGCTTGGTTTTTGATTTAATTTTATTAATAATAGGATTCCAAGCCGGCGGCAGTAACGAACCGTCTTCCCTATTGAAATTATAATGTTTTTTGCTTTTCTAGATGTTTTTATAATTTAGAATCCTAATAACACCTTGAGTCACGGTGTGTATTTTTTTTATTTGATAAAGTGACGAGACGAGCAAAACGTTCACCTGATGGTAAGTGCAACGTCTGCCCATAACACATGTTGTGTTACTCAAAACATTTCGGTGTAGCACCACACTGCGCCTATCACCCTGAGACATCATTTCTTAAGTCTCCTAAGCTCAGAGATTACGCTAGCTCTCGCTGCCCTTCAAACCGAAACACAGCAACAACAACACTAACAGGTATTTACACGGTAAATGTCACCACCATCCGTAGCAGTTAGCTACCGTAGCAATTTTTTTTTTCAGAGAGCACAAGTGTTCTGTGACCCCACTGAGGGCCCACCTGGCCGCCGAGCTTAAGCATGCCAAGCAAGTATTGTCGATAAAATTAAGCGCGATAAAATCAGTAATTTTTTTTATTTCATATTCCCGACTTATGTATTTCCACGGTAAAGTTAGGAAATTTATGTTCCCAGCCATTTCCCTCAATCGCCTCTTCTGACACCTACGAAATGGCAACGGGCAATGGAGTGGCAGATTTTCTTTCGCCTCTGCCACACTACATTGAAATACCAGCAAGATACAAAATTTTATTTTCAAACAGTGTTTTGAATAATGCTACATAAACTTAGGAATTTATTGGTCTATAGTTTCGCCTGAATCTTAACAATACCCAATATTTGATTTTCCCTCCCGTATAAATGTTGAAGAAGCGCGAAGTCCTCTGCCGCCTAAACAGTAAAGTGCGTTGACTCATCGTTTGCAGACAATTTGCAGATCGCCGCGTGCTAAGTCCCCAGTCAATATTGGTGTTTCGGCTTCGAGTGCCCGATGAGATGAGTCGCTGCCGACGATCGCTACCGTTTCCAAATATATGTATGTTGCTTGTATATGAAGACAATTATTAATTATATCCGATGTACGAATAGCGATCCGTATATACTAATATTCGTGGTTTCAGCCCATCACAAGTCCACTGCTGAAC
This sequence comes from Luehdorfia chinensis, assembly GCA_019845155.1. NCBI lineage: Eukaryota > Metazoa > Arthropoda > Insecta > Lepidoptera > Papilionidae > Luehdorfia > Luehdorfia chinensis. The sequence goes on from JAHVAK010000388.1 coordinate 252,656, forward strand.
ATAGGCCTCCTCCATAGATAGCTACAAAAGTTTGCAGCTCTCATTTTGGGGGGTTTTGCCATATTTGCCACGCTTGGCAGGCGGATTGGCAACCGCAGTTTATTTATTCAGATGTTCCAGGAAGACGCTGCTGCCCATCTCCTGTTTTTCATTTAGCCTTTGTCGACTTTTACGACACCCACGGGATGAGATGGGGTGGTAGATTCTCTTAGGCCGCCAACAACACGGCCATACTAATATTATAAATGCCAAAGTAATTCCTTGTCCCTCTGTTTGTTACCTTTTCACGGTTCAACCGCTGAACCGATCAATACGAAATTTGGCACAAAGATGACTGCATCCTGGAACCGAGCATAGAAAAGTTTTAGTTTCAGCCTATAAATGTTTCACTGCTGAGCACAGGCCACCTCTCATTTCCGAGAGGGTTTGGAGCTAGGAAGAATCCGCCACGCTGCTCCAATGCGGGTTGGCGGAGTACACATGTCGTTGAAATATTTTTTTTATTTCTCAGACATGCAGGTTTCCTCACGATGTTTTCCTTCACCGCCGAGCACGTGGTAAATCAACACTTAAAGTTGCAATTAACAATTTTAGTGGTGTCGGCACCGGGAATCGAACACAGGTCACTCGCGATCAATGAAATTTAAAGAGAGCGCCTTGCCCCTGAGCTACCACGGGCCGAGCATAGGTTCTTTACCAGATATCCCCACGGGGTATTTATGAAACCTACTTGCACGCGGACGAAGTCGCTGGCATTAGCTAGAAGACTATAAAAATAATTCATTATCTCTACGATGTAGTATTACCATTTGACGATCGCCTGGTCTTGTGGTTACTGACTGACTTCTACGCCGCGGGTCCTAGATTTGAAACCCATTCAACATTTGGGCAAAACATTTATCATTGGTTTTTGCGTCCGATTGTGTTGTATATGTGTGAAATTTCTGTCTGTAAAATGCGTCCACTATAAAAGATTTACATTGCATGGGGCACTACCAGGAGATGGGCAGTAGCGTGTTCCTGGAACATCTGAATAAATGAACTGTAGCTGCCAAACGTGGCAACTATTGCAAAATCCGACCAAAACGAGAGCTGTAAACTCTTGTGGCTATCTATGGGGGAGGTCTTTCAGCGTTGGACTGGCAGCAGACTAATAAGGTTGAAATGATGATCATGATGATCATGATGATGGGGTACTGTTAAAACAGTTACACGACATATGATGTTCTCCTAGCCGGTTTCGACCACGGCGACAACTGCCGACTACTGTCGAGAGCCATCAACTGCGCAGGAGATATTATAGTGCCACAAGTGTACGCGCAAACACAGAGGCACTCACTCGTCCCAACCTACCCGCGCCCGATGTAACGCTGATGCGATAAGATCGGAGGTGGGCTAGGATGCAGTGTCAGAAACACGGGGACAATCACAACACAACCAGACCCGAAAACCAACAATTTATGTTTTAGCAAAAACGTTGGCTCCGGCTGGGATTCGAACCCAGGACCCGCGGCTTAGTACTCTGACCACGCGATATATACTATATATGACCTAATAACAATAATTTGATGCTTTCCTGATTGGATAATTTGAATAAAAATTGCCTAATAAGATATTTATGCTTAATAGAATCAGTCGTTACTTTGCAGTTATCAATTATAGTAAAGGAGAGAAAGTTAATACGCCACCAGATACTAAGCGGATACCAGATACAGTGACTCGGTGTTTGACTGTCGTAGAGTCAATATCACTTGATAACGCCTCGTTTTGAGGTGAAACACGTGTCTAGTTCTCGACTTCAGTGTTGTAGTGGTGGAGGGTACCGGTGGCGGTATTGGTTTTCTTGTGCACGCTCTTGAGGGAGGGCGGGAGGTTCTCTTCAAAACTGGGTAATACACACCATTTTACATTTTGCTGCATGGATCTTAGCAAATTAACTTTCTCTCCTTTAATATTTATGCTACGGATTTTAAAATTGATTATTAACAGCGATAGCAAATATGACTTTGCTTACAAAATACACATTTTATATCAACCGATGTCGCCTTACTCGAAAGCACATTCACCGACGCTACAGTATCACGTTTGCGCAATTACGGCAAAGTAAATATTTTATCCCGTAGAGGAGCCTCCCTCCAATCGGTCCTACAGTAAGTAATCAGACACTATACGCTGCCAAATTTCCGCGCTTTTATAACCCAGTGAGGGGAACATATTTCCGAACCAACAAATTGTTCAAACAATAACAACATGCGACAGGGCGTTGACTCTGATACCAAATATCCTTGTGTGAGAATAATTTCGATCGATCTTCAAGTCAAAAACAAACATAGAACAATTACAGTTGATACAAGTGAAAGAACTCTTCGTTCAAAAATGTGTAGCTATAAATAAATTTACGCAAAGGCCGGATTTTGAAAACGATATATCCGTTTCATTAGTTATATCTAGAGCGGAAGAATAGAATGAAAATGAACCAAAAAATGGGCTTGTAGCACCGTGTCAAGTCAGTGGTAACGGAATGATAATCGAACCAGAGACTAGTGACTACCGCGTGAATTATATTTAAATATTAATTAAACTTTCATTATAATATATATAGCTTGTGGTAGGATTCCTATGCAGGAATCCGTCTAGGTAGGTACCACCCCAGGGCCAGTTATTCTGCCGTGAAGCAGTAGTGAGCAAACATTACTGTGTTTAGGTTTGAAGGGCACTGAGAGCAAACGTAATCACTATATATATACTATATGAGACTAAAGAACTGAAATGAACATTTCTGTGTGACGCGCCCGTCACCCTGAGACAGTGACACAGCATTTATTGTGGGCAGGTGTTGCGCTTACCATCAGGTGAACGTTTAGCTCGATTCGTCACTTTATCAAATAAATAAAAATGATCGCGGAGCCTAGGTTCAGAATCCCTATCCCGGAAAATTGTTGATTTTCGAGCCTAGTCGTGTAATGCATGTGAAACTTATGTCTGCGAAACTCATTCACGGTGCATGAAGAGTTCTGCTGTGAGATATCGTTTTCATAAATAAAGTGCGCGTGTGACTGATAGGTAACTGGTGGTAGGATTCCTATGCAGGAATCCCTCTAGATAGGTACCACCACAGGGCCAGTTATTCTGCCGTGAAGCAGTAGTGTGCAAGCATTACTGTGTTTTGGTTTGAAGGGCACTGTGAGCTGGCGTAATCACTGGGCATTTGAGACTTAAGAACTGATGTTTCAGGGTACGGGCGCAGTGTGGTGTCACACAGAAATATTCTGGGTGACACAGCATTTGTTGTGGGCGGACGTTGCATTTACCATCAGAACGTTTTGCTCGTATCGTCACTTTCTACAATAAAAAAAAATCTAAAAATTAATCGCGAAAAATTCTATCGCGCTTATCTTTCGCTCCAGTTTTTTTTTTTTGAGTCAGGCAACGAATGAAGGCACAAAGAAAAGAACTAAATCGAACCTAGCAATGCTTATAGCTATAATCTTTCTTTGTCTCTCTTTATCCAGGTGGCAGATTCTCTTACGCCGCCACCACACGGTTATTATCTAATAAAGCAGCCTTATCATCTAGTCCATTATTGATTTTCAAAAGCAATAACAATGTGACCATGAAAGGACTTTTTCCGTTTGGCATCCATTAGAGCAGAAATAGCCGCGTACCGCGCCGGCCAACGCTTTTGTCACAATGATTTCTTTCGTTTGAAGTAGCAAATTTAAAAACTAGATCAACAGAAATAAGGATAAAATGGTCTAAAAATAAACGTGTTAACAAAAAAGGTTGTAATCTTATAAAATACAAAGCGGTTTATTTTTAATTTTTTCAAAGCAAAAATGTAGTTGGGATTTAATTAAAAAAAAATCATTTTTATATTTTAGGAAAAATAGTAATGTAATAGTTTAATTTGGTAGCTCAAGGGCTAGACGCTCGCTTGAAATTTCATAGTACGCGAGTGACCTGGCTTCGATTCCCGGTGCCGCTGAAATTGATAATTGCAATTTGAAGTGCTGACTTACCACGTGCTCGGCGGTGAAGGAAAACATCGTGAGGAAACCTGCATGTCTGAGAAATAAAAAATATTTCGAAGACATGTGCAGTCCGCGGATTCTTCCTAGCTCCAAAACCCTGCCAGAAATGAGAGGAGGCCTGTGCTCAGCAGTGGGACATTTATAGGCTGAAACTTTACTTTACTTTACTTACTAAAAATAAAGTATAAATAGTGAGTTATATGTAAATAATATTTACACGTGTTAAGCATTGAGGTTATTCAGATGACCGCGCACATTGCTCGCTGCTCGCACTCTACACACGCAAACGTATATAGCAGAAAGAGACCGAGAAAAAGAGAAAGAGAAACAGAGGGAAATGTCGCTTGAATGGGGCATAACGCTTTCTCTTTATGACAGTGACGATCACTGCCAGTTCACTCTACTAAAAGCCGCGTAAAAGAACTTTGTTCCAATTAATTTACTTATACCCGATGAAAATAAAAAATGGCTTGATTATGGTAGTTTCCGTTTTTGATTACCACTACTTGTCCCCACAATATCGTTCATAAGTTAACTAATACCACTAAACATAAGCCACCCGAACAATTAAAAAAGATTTGGGTATTTTATTTTGTAACATTCTATTTTTATTTTTCTATTTTCGAGCCGTGTGGTGGCAGCTGAGCCGTGTGGTGGCGGCTCGTTAAAAGAATACTACCACTCCATATCATTCCATGGATCTCGTAAAAGGCGAGTAAGGAATTAAACTGCACTGTGCACCCAACAGCGCATGGTGGCGATGGGCTCACCACCTATCACACCGAGTGCATTATATTGTTTTGGTGAAACATGAATTGTGGCAATCATCTGTCTTTGCAGTGAGTGCCCAGTATCTGACTACCCCTTATGGGATACAGTCGTGATCTTATGTATGTATGTATGTAATTGTATTTCATTCTGTCTGAAGTGGCGAGCGACCACAAGGGTAGGCTGAAAATTAGCACTGTTTGATGACAGTACGCGCTGAGCTCATCTCCATTTGCAATCTAGTTTTGTGTTTCTTCTTTTATTGTGAATGGGTGTTAATCTTAAGCCTTCTGTTATTTTATACTCTGTAGACCTGTTTTGTTTGCTTAGAAGATAGCAATAAATGATTTTTTTTTTGCAAATTGTCACTGCCTGGGTCCCTCAGTACAACAGTAGATTATTATTAGGCTAATGAGAAACGTACCCGTATATTATTATAAACGGACTCTTCTTCAAAAACACTCAGAAATTGGTGAACGCCATTATTGGGTAACTATAGTACCTTTTTACTTTAATTTTGGTACATCAAAATTAAAATTTATTTAGTTACTAGGGTATTTGTTGAGGTGCAGTTTACTAATGGAGAAAATGAGAAATGCGTTTAGCAAAAAATATTAAGTATGTTTATTTGTAACATGTCTCTGTCTTCAGAACTGTTAAACTGAACTTTGCTTTTCAATCAGATTGTAATATAAGAATACCATCCAAACCTTTTTCGGTGGATTTTCCAAAAAAAAATCTTTCATACGAAACTTGTCCTGACAATTACGCACACAACAAAAAAGTCAGCCAAATCGGCCGAGCTGTTCAATTCAATCAATTGATATTAATTAAAATATAAATGGAAGATAGATTACAATACAGGTGACAACCCTAGTTACAAATAACTTGATTCACACATTAAAAACGTAACACGCCGGCAGAAACTCAAGTTACCGTGTAATAAATATCACATCTCCTTCATCGTAATAGTATATTTCGTACAGCTTTATGATCTAAAAATAGGTCGCGATAGGTGTGTCTTGTATCGGCATCTTGTGAGGGCGAGTATGGACGTGCTCAACAGCCTCCGAGCAGCTGGGCCGGTCGCTGAACCCGTGACGTTGCGGGACTTTCTGTACAGGGACACTTAAACAACTAAGATTATCCAGCTATTCTGCCGTGAAGCAAGCAGTGTGCGAACATTTCTGTGTTTTTGTCTGGAGGGGCACTGACAGTTATTGTAATCACTAGGCATATGAGATTTAAGAACCGATGTCTCAGAGAGATGGGAGCAGTGTGATGTCACACAGAGATATTCTGGGTTATACAGCATTTGCTATGGCTTTTTTTATGTTTTTTTTTTGTACAAACTGACGAAAGGAGCAAAACGTTCACCTGATGGTAAGTGCAACGTCCGCCCACAACTGATGCTGTCTCAACCAGAATATTTCTGTGTGACACCACACTGCGCCCCTCACCCTGAGACATCAGTTCTTAAGTCTCAAATGCCCAGAGATTACGCTAGCTCACAGTGCCCTTCAAACCGAAACACAGTAATGCTTGCACACTACTGCTTCACGGCAGAATAACTGGCCCTGGGATGGTTCCTACCTAGACGGATTCCTGCATAGGAATCCTACCACCAGTAAAGTATACGTTTAAGTTACCATCAGGTGAACCTTTTGCTCGTTTCGTCAATTTATCCAATAAAAAAAGAGACGTGCGAGTCGTGTGATAGGAAGTCATTAGATAGCCCGTTTATCAAGAAAAGTTCTGGGCGAAAAACTTAATATACGATTAACGAGGCCGTGTGGTAGCGGCCTAAGAGAATCTACCACCCCATCTCATCCCGTAGGTGTCGTAAAAGTCGACAGAGGGAAAATGAAAACCAGGAGATGGGCAGCAGCATCTTGCTGGAACATCTGATTAAATAAACTGCGGTTGCCAACCCGTCTGCCAAGCGTGGCAACTATGGCAAAATCCCCCCAAAACGAGAGCTACAAACTTTTGTGGCAATCTATGAGGGAGGCCTATGTTCAGCAGTGGACTATTGATAGGCTGAAACGACGACGACGACGACGATTAACGAAAATTGACGAGAAAGGTCGAATTGTGAATGCTCCGGTCTATGAGATACGACGCCGTTAGGTAAAGTCATGCGGCTTATTTTGCGCGGGTAAAACTACGGGGTACAACCGATGACTAATATTATACCTTGTAAGTTTACTTGAAGTGTTTCGGTCTGTAGGTCACTGATAGCTAGTGTAATTTCTGTATGGTGTATGAGACTAAAGAACGAATGTCTCAGGGTGACGAGCGCAGTGCGGTGTTACACATTTGTTAGTGACACACACGGCGTGTGGTAGTGGCTTTAGAGACTCCACCAGCCCATCTCATCCCGTTGGTGTTGTAAAATTCTACGGAGGGAAAATAAAAACTAGGAGATGTGCAGCAGCATCTTCCTGGAATATCTGAATAAATGAACTGCGGTTGCGCCTGCCTGCCAAGCGTCGCAACTATGCCAACATCCTCCACAATGAGAGCTACAAACTTTTGCTGCAATATATAGGAGAGGCCTATGTTCAGCAGTGGACTAGTGATACGCTTAAATTATTATAGTTAATAGAGTCAGGCGTTAATTTGCGAAAATCCATTATAGTAAAGGAGAGAAAGTTAATTTGCTAAGATCCCCATGCAAAATGTAAAATGGTGTATATTACCTAGTTTTGAAGAGCACCGCCCGCCCTCCCTCAACAGCATGCACAAGTAAACTAATACCGCCACCGGGAGCCGCCACCAGATACCCTCCACTACTACACCACTACCACTAGGCAATACACACCACTGAAGATCACTCGGCGGTTGACTGTCGTAGAGTCAATATCATTTGATAATGCTTCGCTTTGAGGTGAAACACGTGTCGTGTTCTCGACTTCAGTGGGATCTGGTGGCGGCTCCCGGTGGCGGTTTACTTGTGCACGCTGTTGAGGGGGGGCGGGCGGTGCTCTTCAAAACTAGGTAATACACACCATTTTACATTTTGCATGCGGATCTTAGCAAATTAACTTCCTCTCCTTTACGCTTAAATTATGATGGCGAGTGACACAGTTTGTTATGCGTAGACGTCGCACTTATCATCAGGTGAACGGTTTCTTGAATCGTTGATTACTTCCATAAAAAAACAACTCGACTGAATTGTTTTCTTCTAAAAATAACCAGAAGAACCGTTTCAAGTGCCTCAGTGTAGAAAGCCCCCGCCTTTTGCAGGTTTAGTAGGCATGATGAAGTGCGTTGGTTTCGTCCCTCCCCGCACTCCTCCCCTCCCAACACCTTCTATGAAAGTAATAAAACTGCAAACGACAGAGTAAATAACACAATCACTGAACATTACACGATATGAGTAGGCTCATGTCAACATTACATGGCGTTCAATGAATCGAGCGGGTGTAAACTGAAGTTATGTGTGTATTCACCTTAAAATCGAGTTCGAGTCGATCTAAAATTAAAGAGGGGGATCGCAGGGTATTAACCTTATGTTTAATAATTCACCATATATAATTACATCATCAGACCGACTTCACAAAGTCAGTAACTCTTTCATGGGGCAATGTATACGTTTTTACAACAAAATTCCAGAAAGTCTTTCAATAAAAAAGTTATTTAAGCTAATTGTTAAACAAAGACTTTTTAAGAAGGGTTATTATATAAATATATTAAGGAATACATGGATGATGATAACCCCTAGGAATGGTGATCGCTGCCAGGCTATTTCTACATCTTTATAAAACTGCTGTAATTGTATATTTAAAATGACTGAAAAAGAAATCCCGCTGGGTTTCTTACTGGTTCTTCCCAGGACAGAGGCATTTCTTTGCGAACCAGTGTAGTTTAAAAAAAAATGACGTTCAATAAGTATTATGTAAATGATCTATATTAAATAAAAAAATATTCTATTCTATTATATTCTATTCAGATGTGGAATGAAAGCCTCTTCTTAGCATTTTTTTATAAAAGAAGAATAAAAAGTTCACCTTACGGTAAGTGCAATGTCTGCCTTTAACAAAATCTGCATCACCCAGACAATTTCTGTGTAGCACCACACTGCGCTCGTCACTCTGAGATATCAGTTCTTAAGTTTCATATACCCCGTAATTACACCAGCTTTCAGTGACTTCAAACCGAAACACAGTACTGCTTGGCGGCAGAATAACGGACACTGCGGTGGCACTTCCCCAGAGAGATTTCTGTAAAGGTACCCACAAGTAAAATGGCTAAGAAGCTGGGTGGTTTTTTATATAATCGCAATGTTTGGTGGGCGGTGCATATTATGGTATTATCCTGCACAAATAAAGGTTGCCCGTACAATTTTTTAGCTTTTTCTTAGTTTTAGTTAGGTTTAGTTTATTTTTTTAGTTTGCGATTGTCAATGTCACTGTTACTCTTATACAGCAGTTGGAAGCAATAATAGATAAAGAATTAATCGTAGCAGAAGTTGATAAAGCTGATTTTAGGCTAATTTTCCAGTCCTTTATTGCTAATGAAGCTACTCAAATTCTTATTACAACGCTTTCATCTATAATCGGTATAAAAGAAATAGAAACAAAAACCTTGGATTACTTCAGGGCTATTAAGATGCTTATGAAATCGTGCAAGAATGCATATGAAAGGTAAAAAAAATCCTGATAACATGACTCTTAAAATTACGTACACAAGATATAGGAACTATTGTAATACATTGTTAAGGAAAGTAAAACGTAGTTATGAAAAAAAAATCATTAATAAAAATAAAAAAACCCAAAAATGCGAGCAAGGCAATATATATAATATAATAAAATAAGCATATATATATATAATATAATAAAATATAATAAAATAACTATAGACAACCACTTCGGTTAATTATTTAAATAAATGCTTTATAGATGTTGGCAAAAAATTATCTGACGGAGTAGCAAAATCTTTTTTTTATTACCTCTTCTTCTGATATTGTCCAATTCTCTGGTTGTACACGAAACAAAGAAGTTGAAAGAATTATGATAGGACTTCGTACTGATTGTGCCACTGGTTATGGTGGTATTCCTAGATCTACCATTTAAACTTGTAAAAGTATCTTAACCCGTCTTATCATCCATATTTGCAATTTATCTATTGCAACTTGGTATTTTTCTGACCTTACCTAGAGGGTTCCAGTTCATCCAATCCTAAAAGGAGGTAACAAAGACAATGTCAATAACAACATACCATTATCAGTCCCCCCCCACCCTATCAAAAAAACTTTAAAAAAAAACCCTTAAAAAAATTTCTAGACGGTTGCGTCTAGAAGTTTTTTTTCGAAACACATAATTTAATAGTTGACAACCAATATGGATTCTGATCTAGAAAATCAACGGAAGAGGCCGTTATACCTTTATTTCTGGCTATCTTTCCAGATCTCTCTAAAGCATTCGACACTGTCTTTGTTCCCAATCTTGCTGGATAAGTAGGAGATAGTAGGAGTCAGGGGTTTAGCCCCGGACTTCTCTCAGGACTAGCTTACAAAACGTATTCAGCGTGTGAAATTGAAGATATTTGTAGTTATTACGATGACCTGTGCTAGGGAATACCACAAGGTAGCGTTATACGTCCTACCGTCGTCCAAATCTACGTAAATGATTTGTGTAAACTGCCTTTGCCAAACTGCAAAATGTTCTTGTACGCAGATGATGGGAAGCTCGTAAGACACTTATGTAGCTTTTCTTATCGACCTCACACTTGTGCATGTAAAATGTATTTCACAAACGCCGGACGTCTGACCGCGTACATAAAGAACTTCATTATGAGCTCACTATTATATAATATAATCAATAATATTATTAGTACCGATTCACTAAATAAATTTAGATTTATAAATAAAGTCAAGCACTGGCTACCAACCGTAACGTATGCAGAAACTGAAACCTATTAATGTAACGGTTGTATTTGAATAAATATACAAACAGAAACACAAGTAAGCACACGCGCAGGCACACACACGCGCGCACAACATCAAATTTGTATCTCTTCTTAACATCTTAACATGTTTCTCCACTGTAATACTAGTCTAGTTGACTAGGTATGTTAAGATGGTTTAAAGTAATGATCTTTCTGTAGTTTTTTCGTCTGGCAAAAGCATAGATAATAATATAAAATACGATGGTCAATGGTTTTTTTATCAGCTTAAAAGTAAAAGTAAAGTTACAGCCTATAAATGTCCCACTGCTGAGCACAGGCCTCCCCTCATTTATATTATTTACGCAATAAATGTTTTCTTTCTTTCTTTCATTTCTGAGAGGGTTTTGGAGCTAGGAAGAATCCGCCACGCTTCTCCAATGCGGGTGGGCGGACTGCACATGTCTTTGAAATATATTTTTTTTATTTCTCAGACATGCAGGTTTCCTCACGATGTTTCCCTTCACCGCCGAACACGTGATAAATCAGCACTTAAAATTACAGTTAACAATTTTAGTGGTGCCGGCACCGGGAATAGAACCCAGGTCACTCGCGCACTATGAAATTTAAAGCGAGCGATAACTGATCCCCATATATTTCTTTAAGGTTTTTAACTCTGTAAAAATATCTTTTAACGCTATGTATTCCTTGCTTCACTAAATTTCTTGAAAACTGTTTTTTGTAGCGCCTAAATAATACACGGTTAATACATTTGGAACATTTGTATTTGAGGTCTTCAGTTTCGTATTGCCAGTGCGATATATTAGAAATTTGATTGAAATTATAATAAAAAAAATGAATTATCAAAAATAAAACCTCTTAAAATACCTGTTTAGTATAAAAACTATTATTAATAAATCTTTAAATATTAAATAAGAACAACGGAAACGTTGCGCGAATACGATGTACACAAATTTAACCTTGAAATTTTACTCTAATCGCGCCAAAAGTAGTTTCACTTCAAAAATGCCAAATATTTATTTTTTAATTCTTTCGTTCAGCCATTTCTTTTTTTTTATTTTTTTAATTGCTAAAAGTGACGAAATGAGCAAAACGTCCAACTGACTATAAGGGCAACTTCTGCCCATAACAAATGCTGTGTCACCCAGAACATTTCTGTGTAGCACAAGACTGCGCCCGTCGCCCCGACACATGAGTTCTTAAGTCTCATATGCCCAGTGTTTACGCTAGTTCACAGTGCCATTTAAACCGAAACACTGTAATGTTTACAGAATAACTGACCCTGGGTTGGTACCTATCTAGATGGATTCCTGCATAGGAATCCTACCACCAGTAATGTCACCTATCGCCAGTAAACTCTAAGATTTTGAATGAAACTTCAATTTCTTACATTTCAATAATACCACAGACATATCCATTCCTATTAAAACGCTATTGTAACAAACCGTCGCTATAAATTGGTTTTAATCTAGAGTTATAGTTTGGTGCGACAGACCAATTAAGTGACCTATTAGTGTTAAACGATACCCAGTTTACGACTAATGTGGTCTCACTTAATCTTCACCGTTTTATATTAAGTGTCTAATATTATACTATATACGATGTTTTTCAGAATTAAAATCTCTCATACGCTTATGGAGTGAATATTATACGACTAAATTGAAAAAGTTTTTATTAACGGAAAGAACCTAACTTACAACTTACTTTTACTGGCGGAAGGATTTCTGGATTTCTATGCAGGAATCCGCCTAGGTAGGTATCATTCCGGGGCCAGTTATTCTGCCGTGAAGCAGTGGTATGCAAATAATACTATGTTTGGGTCTGAAGGACACTAATTGCTGGGCAAATGAGACTTAAGAAATGATGTCTCTGGGTGACGGGCACAGTGTGATGTCACACAGTAACGGTTTGGCTTACTATCAGGTGTACGTTTTCGCTCGCAAGATTCGCTTCTACAATTAAAACTGTTGTATTATCTATATTATTTACGATAATGCGTTATTATATATAGACCTTTAGGGTCAAATTAACCGTGATGTACACGTGATAGAAATGTAACCTCTTATTAGGGACTAGCTGCGCCTTGCGGTTTCACCCGAAGTTTAATATAAAAGAAATTGTTCTAAAGGTCATAGTGTGATGTTATATAACCTACAGCCTTCCTCGATAAATGAGCTATCAACCACTAAAAGCCTTTTCCAATTCGAACCAGTAGTTCCTGAGATTAGTGCGTTCAACCAAACAAAGTCTTCAGCTTTATAATATTACTATAGATTTAAAAAATAAAACAAATATGAATTACCAAAAATATTACAATTAACGTAACTGCTTAATATACACACAATTCATTTAAATGAAACTAAGTTTACGGATTTTATCGCGTTTAATTTATTACTATTTATAACCCGACGTTTCGAGTGCTTTACAGCACCCATGGTCACGCGTAGCTCTTTCTGCGTAGATCGGACCCAAAAATAATAATTAAAAGCTGAAGGTACCCCAGGTTAACTATTACATCAGGACATCTGTCACCTCAGTCCTCCCGTGACCATGGGTGCTGTAAAGCACTCGAAACGTCGGGTTATAAATAGTAATAAATTAAACGCGATAAAATCCGTAAACTTAGTTTCATTTAAATGTGTAGTGTTCGCGTAAATATAAGAAATCATTATACACACAATTATTAATTAATCAATAAATATTAATTCACAATTAAAAAGAAGCCCAGCAACGTATAAAGCACAATTTTTGGGCCAAGTACCTTCTTTCCGCTCTTCTTGCATCAGAAACGTTGCATTTGAATTCGATCTTGAAGATTTAGTCTCATCGCGCCCAAGAAGTTTCATTTCTAAAACTCGTACTAGCTAGCTATACCCCGCGGTTTCACCCGCGTGAAACGATCCGATCACGAGTTTGCGCCGTACAACATGGTGCCCGAGACCTTCCTGTATGTTCGTGTAGTAAGCTTGATGTAATAACGATACGCAATGAGCATTTCTCGCGCTCAGGCAACCGAGAATTCACAGTGCAGATCCTTAAGGCTGCCGCGAGAAGTTTACCAGCCTAGAACTTTTTTCAATAAACGGGCTATCTAATGCAAAAATATGTTTTTAAATCGAATCATTATTTAATGAGATTAGCGCGTTCAAACATACAAAGTCTCCGCCCCGGCTTCCCACGGGTAGATAGATATTAGACAGATAAATTAGTACTTTATTTGGACAAACAGAACAACAACAATCGCTTCACTAACATTTTTTGTAGCGACTATGCTAATCGGCGAATCTGCAGCTGGTCAGGTAATATTAAGTTACCAAAATAATGTTTTATTTATTGGAACATAAGCCACGAAAGTTTAGTGGCTCAGAGCTTCCTTGTAAACAATATTTGATCCTATGCAGGAGTCCGTCTAGGTAGGTACCACCCCAGGGCCAGTTATTCTACCGTGAAGTAGTAGTGTGCAAACATTACTGTATTTCGGTGTGAAGGGCACTGTGAGCTAGCTTAATCACTGGACATATGAGACTTAAGAACCTATGTATCAGGGTGATCGGCACAGTGAAGTGTCACACAGAAATTTTCAGGGTGACACAGCATTTGTTATGGGCAGGCGTTGCACTTACCATCAGGTGAACGTTTTGCTCGTTTCATCACTTCACGCAATAAAAAAAAAGAAAAGACAGCTCTCGACCGCTGCGCAAAGGGAGCCACGGACCTCGATGATGCCCCAGTCGTATGAAACCGGGAGGCGCGGTGTTCGAGACCGCGGCCGCTGTATTTGTTATAGAGCGTTTCAAAGTTTTAAATAAAAAAAAAAATATAATTAAAATTACAAACCACTATTCTATTTTTTCTTTTTTTCTGCGCCGTGGTAGCTCAGGGGCTAGGTGCTCGCTTTTAATTTTCATACGCGAGTGACCTGGGTTCGATTCCCGGTGCCGGCACCACTAAAATTGTTAATTGCAATTTTAAGTGCTGACTTACCACGTGCTCAGCGGTGAAGGAAAACATCGTGAGGAAACCTGCATGTCTGAGAAATTAAAAATATTTCGAAGACATGTGAAGTCCGCCAACCCGCATTGGAGCAGCGTGGCGGATTCTTCCTAGCTCCAAAACCCTCTCAGAAATGAGAGGAGCCCTGTGCTCAGTAGTGGGACATTTATAGGCTGAAACTTTACTTTACTTTTTTTATTCTATTTTTTCTAGTATACAAAAAACAAAATGAGTAGTAATATAATCAATAGAACTTAGTCTAATCGCGAGAAACGCGGGCGAGCGTATGGCCGTTCACTCACACCGCAGCATTTGTCTTACTTTTAGCATTTTTATTCCCGTCGTAATTTCTAAACGATAGGTCCGATTCGAATAATTTAAAGAGGAATTTACATGTACATAATCAACCTTGACTATAAAACTATTTAGTAGGATAAGGATTAATATTATGATACGAATGTCATCATCTTTCGATTCTACCTGTGTTTTGATTGACTAATTTGAACAAAAAGTGGTTATTGTGACTTAACTATAATACTCGTAGTTAGACATATAGCCCCGCGGACTTTTTTGTGACTAATGACGAGTACTATGAAAATGTAGTACATTATTTTCTTTATCATTAATAGTTTTTGCAGCGCACGCCAAATAATGACTTGTATCAGGAAATTTTTGATACCTGGAGTTACATCATAGCAATTTTCGTAGTAATCTCGGTTTTTTTTTAATTAAATACAACTCATGTTACTCATGATAATGTAGTTGTATATAGGTGAAAGAATTTTCAAAATCGGTTCAGTAGTTTTTGAGTTAAATCATTACAACCAAACATACAAAAAATCAAATCTTTCCTCTTTATAATATTAGTTTATATAAGATTGTAATACAAACAAATAACAAATACACTTTGCAATAACACAAAATGCATGAAATTACTCATTAAATTACATAGATACGACTGTTTGTTCGTATGTCAAAGTAAAATTGTCACTTTCATAGAGCAATCCAGACACTAATGTAATGTTTGAAATAAAAGTATAAAATCTTTTTCTGCCAGTGTTCTTCTCTGAAATTTAAGGCAAGACAGCTGTCAATATATTAAGGAGGTTTGGGTATCCAAACTCCATCTGAACAATCTATATGTACCTAAAAGTAATTTAAAAGAATGCTTATTGGTGCTTATGGTAGTATTGATGAGATTGCGTGACGACTTAAAAAAGTTAACTTTGCCTCTATAAACATTTTACATGCAAGCTATTAAAAAATTAAATATAATTTAATGACTTGTGTAATGTATATCTATTGTAATACAATAAAAGACATAAAACTGTGATGATAGTTGGTTAGTTTATTTTTTGTTATTATTTAGTGTAACATAATCATTAATGTAACTTAGTTTTTATTGTAACAATTAACATTTATCCTGATACAGTAGAATATAGTGTGCCTAAATTATAATTTAGGATCGTGAAGTTATACCATAATCTAGCAATAAAATTCTTTTTTATCTCTTCCCGTGGGTCGTGTATAATTCGACCGTGAGTACTGTAAAGTCTCCTCTCATTTCTGTGCCGGGAATAATCCGCCACGCTGCTCCAATGCTGGTTGGCGGACTTCACTTGTCTTCATCGCTGAACACATGGTTAATCAGCAAACAACTTCCGAATACCTTCGGAGGCTATCAACTGCGCAGGAGATATTATAGTGCCACAAGTGTACGCGTAAGCACAGAAGTACTGACTCCTAATTTACGAGGGCGCGGTGTAATGTTTTTGGTACTGGGTTTTCCAGAAAAATCTCGTGTCCTCCGCTAGACAGTGGTCAGAGTTCTGCACCGTGGTCGAAGCTATAGACAACAATTGTGCAAAAATACGAATCGTTGAGTTGTTTTTACTGGTGGTAGGTTTCCTATGCAGGAATTCGTCTAGGCCCACCACCACCCCAACTCCTCCCGTGGGTGTCGTAAAAGACGACGAAAGGAAAAATGAAACCAGGAAATAGGTAGCAACATCTTTCTGAAACATATGTTGCCAAACCGCATGCCAAGCGAGGAAATTATGGCAAAACCACAAAATGAAAGCCACAAACTTACGTGTACTGTGGCAATCTATGGGGGAGGCCTACGTTCAGCAGTGGACTAGTGACTGGCTGAGACGAGTGGTACTACCATGGACCAGTTATTCTGCCGTAAAACAGTAGTATGCGAACATTCCAGTGTTTCGGTCTGAAGGGCACTGAGAGCTAGCGTAATCACTGGGCATATGAGGCTTAAGAACTGATGTCTCTGGGTGACAGGCGCAGTGTGGTGACACACAGACATGTTCCGGGTGACACAACATTTGTTATGGACGTTGCACTTGTCATCAGGTGCTCGTCTCGTCACTTTATCCATTAAAAAAATGTCATTGTCCCCGTGCCTCTGATACTACATTCTCGCCTACAATCGATCATATTGCATGAACGTTAATCGGGCGTTTGTTAATTACGAGTGAGTGCCTCTGTTCTCAAACGTACAGTTGTGGCATCATAATATCTCCTGCGCAGTTGATGGCTTCCGACAGAATTCGGAAGATGTCGTCGTGGTCGAAAATCACATTGGAATTGGGCAGCAAGTGACTTCGTTTTCCTAGCACTAGATAATATCTAGTGAATTATCCAAATGTCGCCTGCTTACAGTAACTAACAAAAAAAAAAACAAAGATATTACTTTAATGCTAGGCGGAGAAGCACGGAGCGTTATTAACATAAACAACAACAATTTTCCAAAGTCCTTCTACGCAGTAAATAATTAGAAAAGTAAGTGACGCTTTCGTCCGGAAATTTTATTATCACAACAAAAACTATGTTTCAATAGAATAATTCTTGGATCGTTTGTTAAAGTTCGTAAATGGTTAGGTTGTTACTACATTTGAGTGATCAACTAGAATATTTTATTCCAACATATTCTTCTTTTTTTATTTATGTCCATAATTTTGGACGTCAACAGTACACACATTAACTTTCCTCATAGTCATCTAATTTCAGCCCAACACTAGTCCACTGATGAACATAAGCCTCCCACAAAGATTGCCACAAAAGTTTGTAGCACTCGTTTTGGGGGATATTTCCATAGTTGCCACGCTTGGCAGGCGGGTTTGCAACCACGGTTTATTTATTCAGATGTTCTAGGAAGATGCTGCCCATCTCCTGGTTTAAATTTTCCCTCTGTCGACGTCTACGACACCCACGGACTCAGGTGGGGTTGTAGATTTTATTTAGCCGCCACCACACAGCGAATTCCTCATCATATTAATAATTAATAAATTTCCTCATCTTAATAATGACTTATTTTATAAATTAAAAAACATAATCAAGTCTGATGTAAAAGAAAAGTAAAGTAACAGCCTATAAATGTCCCACTGCTGAGCACAGGCCTCCTATCAGTTCTGAGAGGGTTTGGAGCTGGGAATAGTCCGCCACGCTGCTCCAATGCGGGTTGGCAGACTTCACATGAAATATTACTATTTCTCGGACATGCAGGTTTCCTCACGATGTTTTCCTTCACCGCTAAGCACGTGGTAAATCAGCACTTAAAATTTTAGAGCCATTATAGAGGTAGCGGCACCGGGGATCGAACCCCAGTTACACGCGTACTATGAAATTAAAGGCACCAGGCCCCTGAGCCACCACGGCTCTAAGTCTGATGTGTGTACAGATTATTACAGACGATCACATCAATTATTTTGAGTTGTTGTTACCATATAATCCATACTTCCATATCCATATTATAAATGCGAAAGTAAATCTTTGTACCTCTGTCTGTTTGTTACCTTTTCACAATTCAACCGCTGAACGGATCTTGACGAATTTTGGCACAGAGATAGCTTGCATCCTGGAGACGGACATAGAACTTTTTATTTCGGAAAATTTAATTTTTCACACGTTACATTCAAAAAGTAAAACGCCATACATACTCGTACATAGGAACAGTCACGCCTCTTTTCTATAAATATTTTTTTTTATTGGATAAAGTGATGAAGCGAGCAAAACGTACACCTGAAGGTAAGTGCAACGTCTCGTCGTCGTCGTCGTTTCAGCCTATCAATAGTCCACTGCTGAACGTAGGCCTCCCCCATAGATTGCCACAAAAGTTTGTAGCTCTCGTTTTGGGGGGATTTTGCCATAGTTGCCACGCTTGGCAGACGGGTTGGCAACCGCAGTTTATTTATTTAGATGTTCGAGCAAGATGCTGCTGCCCATCTCCTGGTTTTTATTTTCCCTCTGTCGACTTTTACGACACCCACGGGATGAGATGGGTTGGTAGATTCTCTTAGGCCGCTACCACACGCAACGTCTGCCCATAACAAATGCCGTGGCACCCAGAAAATTTCTGTGTGACACCACACTGTGCCCATCGCCCTAAGACATAAGTCTCAAATGCCCAGTGATTACGCTAGCTCATAGTGCCCTTCAAACCGAAACACAGTAATGTTTGCACACTACTGCTTCACGGCAGAATAACTGGCCCTGGGGTGGTGTCTACCTAGACGGATTCCTGCATAGGAATCCTACCACCAGTAAAATATAGAGACCACATCTTTCCATTTTCTACGATCCTGATACACATCATCATCACAGCTTCTTCTACTTGCATTTCTATCGACCCCCATCTTATCTCGAGGTGTCACAAACAGACGACTGAGTGAATAAAAAAGCAGTCTATCGCACAAGACAACACCGTGGAAACGGTTGCCCTGTTTGATTTATCATAAATATATTAATGAAAAAATCATATAAATGGAGGGAGCCGTGGTAGCTCAGTGGCACCTAGCTCGCATTAAATGTCATTAAATGTCAGTACGCGAGTGACCTGGGTTCGATCCCCGGTGCTGGTATTACTAAAATTGTAGCTGTGAAAGAAAACATCGTGGGGGGTGTGGTGTACATTTGTCAAAAAAAAACTTTCGATGAAAAGCGAAGTCCGCCAACCTGCATTGGAGCAGCGTAGCGGACTCCCCCCAGCTCCAAAATCCCTTCATAAATGAGAGGAGGCCGTAACATTAACTTTTTTTTATTATGGTGCTAGATTTATATAAAAAGCCTAAAATTTTAATTTTACGTCTAGGTAGATACCTCCCCAGGGCCAGTTATTCTGCCGTGAAACAGTGGTGTGCAGACATTGCTGTGTTTCGCACTGTAGGGGACTGAGAGCTAGTGTAATCGCGGGGCATATGAAACTTAAGAACTGATGTCTCAGGGTGACGGGTGATCACATTTCATCTAATATTCATACATGTAAGTTTCCTCACAATGTCTTCCTTCACAGCCACTCTTGTGGTAAATCGGCACATAAAAATTTAATTAACATTATTATGAAAGCCGTTACTTATGATTTTTTTTTTTTATGGGAGAGGGGGCAAACGAGCAAGTAAGATATAAGACGAAAATGCGAAATTTCCCAATCGGAACCAAAGTATTATGTCGTTACAGTAGTGTATCAGCACCCTTAAATCCATCAGTTACCGAGTTCGTTCAACCCTTTGCAAGTGAGTAGTAAAAGTTTAGATTGAAAAACCCGGGAAAGACGTTGCGTTTCTTTTACAGCAATATCTCTTTGTATTTATCGTTCAATTCGACACAATGGCGATAGGAATGCTAACGTCTTGAAGTGGAATGGCGGGACGGTTTGAGGTTTAGTCAGCCGTGGCTTTGCGAGTAACTTTGCTTAATGGTAAAACATCACGCCTTTGTTATAAGCAGTTTTAATTTTACGATCAAGTGGACAGTGACAAGTGAAAGAAAGTGAGAAGGCGAACAAATCGTTCACCTAAGCCGCCGAGTGATATTGACTCTACGGCAGTAATTGTATTCTCACTCGGCGGCTGACTGTCGTAGAGTCTATATCACTTGATAATGCCTCGTTTTGAGCTGAAACACGTGTCTTGGTCTCAAGTGTTGAAGTGGTGGTGGTGTTAGTTTACTCGTTCACGCTAAAGAAAAAATATATAATAAAAAATGGGAGAGCGGTCGGTGCTCTTCAAAAACTAGGTAATATACACATTTTATGATAAATCAAATTACCTTTATTTCCTTCATTGTTATGGATATTTGTGAACAGGTGCTGTTGGCGGAGGCTGGTCTGCTCGAGTTTGCAATATACTTATACGTTTATTACTGAATCTAGTTTAAAACTTTAACATGGAGCTTGCTTTGATTTTCTTTGATATTAATCTTATTTGTAAATCTATTTCTAATGTCTTTCTGACAAGGACAAAAAAAAGATTTACAATGAAAAGGCTAGCTTCGGAGTTTCTTTCGCCTGTTTCTTCTCAGTCAAAGGAACTTCACTACGAAACGGTGGTAAACATAAAAAAATGACGTTTGACAAACGAAATTTATATTTCTTACGTTGTAAAATAAAGAATTTTCATTTAATTGCAAAGGTAGGAATCCGTCTAGGTAGGTACCACCCAAGTGCCAGTTATTCTGCCGTGAATTAGTAGCGTGCAAACTTTACTGTGTTTCGGTTCGAAGGGCACTGAGAGCTAGCGTAATCACTGGGCAAATGAGACTTAAGAACTGATGTCTCTGGGTGACAAGCGCAGTGTAGTGTCGCACAGAAATTTTCTGGATTTGTTATGGGTAGACGTTGCGCGTACCATCAGGTGAACGCTTTGCTCGTTTCGTCACTTTATTAAATAAATTATATAAATAAATAAAAAGCTATGTCACCCAGAACATTTCTGTGTGGTGTGAACTACACTGCGCTCGTCACCATGAGACATCATTTCTTAAGCCTATCACCCAGTTATAACATTACCTCTCATTGCTTTTCCGACCGAAACACATTAATGTTTGCACACAACTGCTTGACGACAGAATAACTGGCCCTGCGTTGCTACCTACCTAAATGGATTTGGGTGGTGCCTTTCTAAAAATAGGTAATACATACCATTTTTAATTTTGAACGCGATCTGCGTTTTGCAAATTATTAGCTCCTATATTTCTTATGCTATCCCGTGTCTGTGACACTACTTCCGATCCCTACTCCGCGTATATAATAAAATCAGTTACATCAAATACAAGAAAGGATGAGGTTTATGTTTGAAACATTCGTCATTAACACACACAATTACGAAAGTAATACAAATTTGTTTTTTATTGCATATCCTAAAAAATAACGGATGAAACTGTAAAATCATAAAAAATAACACATTCTTCTCACCCTCGTTATGGTACTTCGTGACATACGCCTATGTATTTTTCTAAACCGTCGTTAAAAAAACGTCGTAAACCTAAAAAAGCTTCAATAAATTAATGGCGAGCGAGTCCGGAATTGCCGTCCATTAATTTTTACCGCCATCTTAAAAGGACTCGTTTATGATCGTAGACTCGGCGAGACAACATCCACTTTACAGAGTACATATCAAGTTTTGCACGTCTCATGGCGCGAAGCGGCGTGAGATAGTGCTTTATACCCGACATGTCAAGGTCAAGCGATTCGGCGGTCTGCAAATGCCTCTATCGCAATTATATTGTACTTTTTTTTTTTTTTAAAACGAAGCCATGCAGTAGGATTTCTCCTGTGTCGCGGGTGCGTTTTACAGACATAAATTCCACGTGCACAAACACCCAGACCCGGAACAACTATATGTAAGCCATACAAATATTTGTCCCGTGCGGGAATCGAACCCGCGACCCGCGGCGCAGAAGCCAAGGGCTTAGCCACTGCGCTTACCAATTTGAGTATACTCATATCAAGAAAACACTTTAATTAATTCATTAAAATGATTTTGAAAAATCATCTGAAATTGCTACTTTGAAAAAAAAAAACTATTTAAATCTGACGTGGACCTCCGGACTTTTTTAGGGATGTTTTGTTTTGTTTTTTTTTTTTATATAACGAACCCTCACAGTAGGATTTTCTCCTGTATCGTGGGTGCGTTTTTACAAACATACATTTCACATGCACAACACAACCAGACCCGAAAAGCAACAATTTGTGTTGTTGCACAAATGTTCTCCGGCTGGGAATCGAACCCAGGACCGGTGGCGCAGAAGTCAGGTACGCTAACCACTACGCCACGCGGTCGACAACTCCCGAAAAATTGACGTATCGAGACCGAGTTTTTTTTAACGTTTCGAGAATTTTATCTGCTGGTTTCCTATTTCATATCAAAAGTAGTTATTAATAACTAGCACTTGTAGTTATTAAGTAAAATATTTTATTCTTATTGTTTTTCATCTAAAATGGAAATGACTCACTGGAAATGCACTGAGCAAGCTCAGATTCTTAAGGCTCATCCAGATTTTTAAGGGAGAAATGTGAACAGACCAGTAAATTGTCACCTGATGACAAGTGCAACTGCTGCCCAATTCACACAAAACATTTTTGTGTGCCACCATACCGCACCGAAAAAGTGATGTCTCAGGGTAACAACCCTGAGAATTGAAGTGCTACCCAAAGAACAGAAACTAATAATAGGAGGAAAATAGGATAAGTTGTTTGTACGAGTATGTAGGAAACACCTGAGGTTAGGAGGTAAGGCTAGGAGGTATTTCTTCCTAACTCTGCAGATACCTCTTTTTTTTCTGCATTCTGCAACACCGTATTGAGGCTGACAATGACGATGATGATGATGATGTTAGAAGTTTTAGGTAATACTAGTAGGACGCTAATGTTGACATCCGAGATCACGAAGAGACGACTAAAACGTTAACCTGATGGTAAGTGCAACGTCTGTTCATAACCAATGCTGTGTCACGACACCAGACTGTGCCCGTCCCCTGAGACATCACTTCTTAAGTTTTATATGTCCAGTGATTGCGCTAGCTCTCGGTGTGTTGGTGTTGACTTGTCATCACAATCTAATAGGATTATAAGCACAACCAGTCGAAGGATTCTTATGCAGGAGTCTGTTGCAGCCACCAGGCCGTAGTATGCAAATATTACTGTGTTTCGGTTTGAAGGGCACTGTTATCCAGTGTATTTTTTTTAAACGGTGCGTCACACTATCGCCTGCTCCGTTAATGCGTTTTACAGACATAAACTTCACACAACACAACCAACCGAGAACCAATGATTTTTGTTTTTGCACAATTGTTGGCGCGGCTAGGATTCGAACCAAGGACCCGCGGCGTAGAAGTAAGATGCCCTAACCACTAGGCTACGCGGTGGTTTAATTATCGAGCATATGGGACTTGAGAGCTCATGTCATCGATTGACGAGCGCAGTGTGGTGCCACACAAAAATGTTCTGGGTGTCACTGCATTTGTTATGGGCAGACGTTGCACTTACCATAAGTTGCACGATTTGTTCATCGCATCACTATCTACCATAAAAGAAAAAACTATCATTATGGAGTTATGGGAATATTTCTTGAGTTCTCTCGAGTCTTCAGTTCGTCGAGACGTATGGAGACAAGTGTTGATGCCACAGGAGTCAGCCTGAGGAGAAGGGGCCGCCGTTGATCCTCAGTGGCTGAGAGACTAGGAAGCACGCGTTGTGCCGACAGTAGTCTGGGTGCTGTGACTACGATGGCTGCCGATGACGTTATTACTGTGGTTCGGAGAAGCTGGCTGCGGGATGTTCATAACAGGGTCACCATTTTGGTGGATTATATTGCCAATGAAAGGGGTAGCTACCTGCCAGATCGAGTGGTCTGATCTGGGGAGGACGTCTCCTCTGACTAGTAATATTTAGATGTTGCATATATAGTTCGCATCTTCGAAAACTTTCATTGCGCGAGTATGGACGTATGGGATTATTTCTTGAGCTTCTCATGTCGCGACATAGATGTCGCTACAATCATCATCAGCCTCTATCAATCCACTGTTGCATATATGCTTTTTTATAAGAGTGCCAGCAGTTGCTGTCATTTCTGGCTTGCATCTCATAAAAGTTTAACCGATACTTACCACGCTAGGTAGACGGGTTGGTGAGTGCAGCACTGTTACCCTTCCACTAGTGACGCTTCTCCTCATCACCAGTACGTGTAATTTGGATTCGGCTTATATATTCCGCCGTGTGGTCGCGATTAAGGATAATCTACCACCCCATCTCTCCCCGTGGGTGACGCAAAAGTCGACAGGGGGAAATGAAAACCAGGAGATGGGTGGCATCTTCCTGGAACATCTGAATAAATAAACTGCTGTTGCTAATCCGCCTAAGAAGCGTGGCATTAATGGCAAAATGCACCCAAAATGAGCGCTACAGACTCTTTTGCAATTTGTGGGATTATTATTTGTAGCATCCAGGCTTATTGTTCAGCAGTGGACTAGTGATAGGCTAATATGATGATGATATATGAATGGATTTACCGCCATCCGTCGGTCGCCAGATCCTAGTTTATTGGCCAGCAGGGTGTACCACGTGAAGGTGAGGTTAACATACATACATACATAAGATCACGACTGTATCCCATAAGGGGTAGTCAGAGACTGGGCACTCACTGCAAAAACAGATGACTGCCACAATCCACGTTTCACCAAAACAATATAATGCACTTGGTGTGATAGGTGGTAAGCCCATCGCATGTGAGGTTAACATTCAGAGAAAATGTTGTTATATTCTCCCTTACCTTTTCTTTCTTTCTTTCCTTACCCTATATGTCACTTATATATTTAAAAATTTAAATTATGTGAATACATAACAAAAATAAACATGTTTTAGTTTAAGGCTGTTACAATAATTGTATAACACAAGCAATACAGCGTTCAGGTTCGTTGACCCAACGCTTTTACATAAATGGATTTGGGTTGACCAACCAACCGCCCGCAGCGCTAGAGTCATGTCCGACCCCGTCTCACACGTAAAGCCAGCCCTTTTCTGGATTAAGTGGGTAAAGCATGGATTAATTACTCCCAACACACCTTATAATTACGCGAGTGATTTTAAACGACAAAAGAAATGGTTTTCTTAGTAGAAGTAGTAGGTAATTCGATTAATTTGTGGTACATTGAATTCAATTCCGGAGACTTCGTTTCCAATTAACGCAGTTCGAGAAGATAATCTTAAATTTCATGTTTTTTTAAATAGAAAGATACGAGACGAGTAAAACGTTCACCTGATGGTAAGTGCAACGTCTGTTCATAACAAATGCTGTTACACAGAATATTTATGTATGTCATCATACTGCGCCTGTCCCCCTGGGACATCAGTTCTTTAGTCTCATGTACCCAGCTCTCAGTGCCCTTCAAACCGAAACGCAGTAATATTCGCACACTACTGCTTCACGGCAGAATAACTGGCCCTGCAGTGATACCATTATTGTAATTTAAAGCTTACAATAATAATACGCATGCTACTATTTGAACATTTATAGAATTAACTTCACAGCAGCGATCACCTCGTAATCTGAGGTTATTTTCGTTCACGTATTCCTTAATATTATCTCAATCCCTCAAAACAAAAGTGTACAACTAGTGCTTGTTGCCAGTGATGACATATGGAACCGCGACGTGGTCCTTCACTGCAAGCCGAATGAGGAAGCTCAGAATCGCGCAGCGAGCTATGGAAAGGGCTATGCTCGGAGTTTCTCTGCGAGATAAAATCCGTAACGATGTTATCCGCAGCAGAACTAGAGTAACCGACATGGCCCTAAGGATTAGCAAGCTGAAGTGGCAATGGGCTGGCCATATAGCTCGGAGAACCGATAACCGTTGAGAAAGAAAGGTTCTCGAGTGGCAACCTTGTACCGGCAAACGCAATGTGGGGCGACTAGATGGAACGACGACGTGCACGGTTTTGCGGGAAGTCGATGAATACAGGTGGCTCAGGACCGTGTTTTGTAGCCATCTATGGGGGAGGCATATGTCCTACAGTGGACTATGGTAGGCTGAAATGACGATGACCTATATCTAGAAAATACTCTAAATTAAGAGTCTTTAAAGTCGAATACTTTATTACTACTTGATTGTGTTTATTTTTTGTGATATTTGTAATGTAAATAACATTGTAAAAAAAAAGTAAAGTTTCAGCCTATAAATGTCCCTCTGCTGAGCACAGGCCTCCTCTCATTTCTGAGAGGGTTTTGGAGCTAGGAAGAATCCGCCACGCTGCTCCAATGCGGGTTGGCGGACTGCACATGTCTTCGAAACATTTTTGTTTATTTCTCAGTCGTGCAGGTTTCCTCCACCGATGTTTTTCTTCACCGCCGAGCACGTGGTAAATCAGCACTTAAAATTACAATAAACAATTTTAGTGGTGCCGGCACCGGGAGTCGAACCCAGGTCACTCGCGTACTATGAAATAAAGCGAGCGCCTAGCCCCTTAGCTACCACGGCTCTAACATTGTAATCTGAACTTTTACTATTAAAGTTGTTCTTAAGCAGTAAATAAAATTTTCATCCAAAATTTTTCTTTTACAGATAAGGCTAGATTATGGGTAGCTCTAAAGCCTGGGATACGTGCTCAATCGTACTTGGAACAAATCAAATTTGCACAAACGTTGTAACGTTAAGACAGTAAAACTGTGTGCCGTGCAAATGGCTTGCACAAATGTTAATTTGCTCAAACTAAATTTGCACAAGCAACCATTTACGCTACGATGGTGTGTTTGTAAATGGAATCTTTTGCGTATGGACTTCTGCACTGAGAATTTGTCCATGCAAGTCGCTATCATGTGGACGCCGCATAGACACCATATCGTTCGCTGATACTTTTTTTTTGTTTCACAAACACTCAGACCCGGAACAACTATATGTAGGCCATACAAATATTTGTCCGGTGTGGGAATCGAACCCGCGACCCGCGGCGCAAAAGCCAAGGGCTACTGCGCCAATCGAGCCGGACAAGCCATGCAAGTCGCTGCGTGTAGCCGGGCCTTTATAATCCCCTTCTGCAAAACCTAAGGAGCTTCTCTATTAACCGCATTGCTCAATTACAAAATACCCTATGACATCCAAACCTTCAAACTAATATTATAAATCAGACAGTAACTCTGTCTTTCTGTCTGTTTATTTTGCTTGTTACGTTTTCACGCCTAAGCCGCTGCACCAATTTTAATGATTTTTTTTGTATAGAGATAGATTGGATTTTGGAGAAGAACATATGATACCTTTAGTCGCAACAATAAAACTTCAATGGGATAAAAATTTGTATGCAGAGCCGATCATTTCTTAAGTTAGAGATACGAAAGTTCATATTTGTGCATTTAGTAGTAGAAATAAATAGTGTTTCAGCGTTATCGAAACATCATCCCTTAAAGCAATAGGGGATGATTTCAATAATTTCTGTCTTTGTATATACAGTCTGTAGGATATCGTTAACCGCTAGCACATCGTTAATATTAACCAAATATTGAAGTGGATGATCGACCTACTCACAAAAGAGAACGTATTCCGTGATACTCTATATACCTCTACACGTTAAACGTAGAATAGAAAAAACGTGGACTATACAACGCTCACATATTTCTTTGGCTACTTGAAAAAATTCGCCTTAATGACGTCGATCATTTAACCTTAAACCTGAATGAAGATCGTGTCTCGCAGGAAATCGTTAAGACGATATGATTTACAGACCTTCATCATCATCATCAACATTATTTCAGCCTATCACTAGTCCACTGCTGAACGTAGGCCTCCCCCATAGATTGCGAAAAAATATTGTAACTCTCATTTTGGGGGGATTTTGCCAAAGCTGCCACGCTTGTCAGGCGGGTTGGCAACCGCAGTTTATTTATTCAGGAAGATGCTCCTGCCCATCTCATGGTTTTTATTTTCCCTCTGTCGATTTTTACGACACCCACGGGGTGAGATGGGTGGTAGATTCTCTTAAGCCGCCACCACACGGTTAACTTTTGCAAGAACATATTTTTCCTTTATATAATTATCAATAATAAAAATCCGGGACTTTTTGTATGTATGTATGTATTTTCATGGTCTCAAAACGAACCTCTCTAAACCTCGATTTCGCCTTAGCTACAATCAATTTTGCAGCTATCTACTGGCTTCTAGAAACTGCTACATCGTCACATTATAACATCATTCATTCATTCAGCAGCAAAATAAAATGAAAATGTGTAGAAAACCCAAAACAGTACAGCATAGTTTAGATAAGCCTAAAAAATAAGTAGGCTATCATCAAATAAATTCGTTTGCTTAATTTATCAATTAGGTTGTATCTTCAACAATTTTTTTTATAATTCATACGTTACGCTTACGTTATCGTATCGTCGTTCTTCTTTCGACATTCGAAATTCGATTATTTATCACGTAACATGCGCCATCGCTAAGCTAACAAATTTAAGTGATTGTATAATGAATTAGCCGTGTGGTGGCGGCTCGTTAAAAGAATACTACCACTCCATCTCATCCAATGGATCTCGTAAAAGGCGAGTAAGGAATTAAACTGCACTGTGCACCCAACAGCGCATGGTGGCGATGGGCTCACCACCTATCACACCAAGTGCATTATATTGTTTTGGTGAAACGTGGATTGTGGCAGTTATCTGTTTTTGCAGTGAGTGCCCAGTCTCTGACTACCCCTTATGGGATACAGTCGTGATATTATGTATGTATGTATGTATAATGAATGTTGAACATTGTAATCATTTGGCGCAAGTAATAACACTAGCCGCGTCCTGTGGTTTCACGCGCGTCAAATAAGCCGATAGGTGTCCGGCAGAATAGAATAGCTCCTGCCTCTTTCCTACCGAGGTGTCGTAAGAGACAACTAACGTATTGTGCGGACAGCCTTTCTTCGTGCAGAATAACCATAATATGCAATGCTGTCACTCTACTGCTCGTGGGAGTGCAATGGGGAGTAAGAATGTTTTTGACTCAGAATATCTCGCCTGGGGTGGTACTAATAGACGGATTCCTGCACAGGAATATTTCGATAACGCCAATATTTATTTTATTTAAATTCGATACCGCCAATATTTTAAAGGTTTTTTTGAATGACGGTGGAATGTTTTTCCAGTATTTACGTATCTAATCTTAGTAGTTGCGTCGCGCACTGCCTGAGCCCGTGTGACCTCTGGCTCGAAGCCCAAGACAATTTTCATATAAATATATTGACATATACATAGACATAGACTTTATTCGACGTACACAATACAGAAACCACACAGGGAATGCAAATAAATAAAATACAGTACAAAAAAAAAAGAAGAAAGAAACAGGATTTGTAAAATACTGGAAACAGATGAACGAAGAAATGACGCTGTATTGTGAAGTCGAAATGGACTCCACTCAGCAAAGAATGCTGCCGAAAGACCGCAGCGCTGGTTTTCAATGGAGCCACTACGTAAGTAAAGAGACAACGCATTGGTGCTGTATGCTTTAAGACACCAAAAAGAAGACAAGCTAAGTTAAGTTTGCGACGATGTTACATTTTAAGAATAGACGTTTATTTCGACATGGATTCACATGTGCTCTAATGGGAACGTCGAGGTAATAACGGGCACAAGAATTTCGGACTCGCTGCAGAAGTTTCTTTGTTCTTGTTATCAGTCGTGGACCAGACACTGTGCCTATATAAATCTGTGCCTAAATAAATAAGATCACGACTGTATCCCATAAGGGGTAGTCAGAGACTGGGCACTCACTGCAAAAACAGATGACTGCCACAATCCACGTTTCACCAAAACAATATAATGCACTTGGTGTGATAGGTGGTGAGCCCATCGCCACCATGCGCTGTTGGGTGCACAGTGCAGTTTAATTCCTTATTCGCCTTTTACGAGATCCATTGGATGAGATGGAGTGGTAGTATTCGTGGGTCGTTAAAAGAATAATCTATATAAATCAATTGCGACAAAATTTATGAATCCACCAATACGAAAACCTTCCGTCAAATATGGCTTCGACAGATAATTTTAAATTTATGAAAGCTATTTCAATATACGTTTTTCGAATAGCAGTTCACAGTCCACAAGTAAGTCCAGATTGCATGCTTCGTATACACGCTCAGTGGTTTCATTCATAAGCATGATACTAACTGATGGATTCAGAAACTGTTATTTACTACCTGATATAAAATATTTTGTTTTTTCGGAGTTAAGCAAAAGACATTGTAGACCAGTGTGTTTGATTGTAAACCAATCGCTCTTTCTTACATCTTCGTAAAGCTTAGTTATCGCGCTATTCATTTCCGAAGGCTTACAAAAAATGTCCGTTTTGTATGTCATCTGCATAAATATGATATTTACAAAACTTAATTTGCGATTCTATGACAGCTGAATGCAATATGAAAAGGGCTGGTCCTAAAATAGACCCCTGTGGCACCCCTTCTTTAACAACTCTTTTGTTAGACATTAATGAAGTATCATCATAACGATCGAGTTTTACATATTCGTAACGATTACTAAGGTAATAATTAAACTATTGTAAAATTTTATAATCAAACCCATAGTAACTCAGTTTTAATAATTAAGATTAATATTTATCGAATCAATTGGTCTAGAAAAGTCTAACAATACAAGTAATGTACACATCTGCTCATATTGAGCGCAAGGTATATTTAGTCACATTCAGCAAGGCACTCACCGTACTACGCCTAGGGAATGAAATCCCGATCTCGAGATCTATTTTGCAAGATAAATCTCAAAGCATAAATTGGACGGCATCTCGCGATATTGACGAGATTGAGCCTCAGCAGTCAGCAGTCAACGACGCATTCCACGTGTAGTCGGCGCGCAGGCGATGCGCTGACTGACGCGGAAAGACTGGTAGATAACTCAGCAAGTGCCCAACCAGTGTTGAGTCTGAGAGAGCATTTCCAGTTGCTATGTACTATTATTCTATATATTAAGTTAAAACATTATATATAGATCTAAAAACAGAAGAATTACAAAAAAATATCAGAGCAGAGATTCTTACGCCTGTTTCTTCTCCGTAAGAAGAATTTCAATTTGTAAAAATATGACACTTGGCAAACGAATTTCTAACGACAAAAAATTTAAGTTTCATTTCTTTTTCGTTTGATGTAAAAGCCGTTGCCGCCCCCAAGCGCACAGTCGCGGAATACGATGTTAATTGTACCCACTACCAGTCAGTACAGGGTCGCGGCCCTTCCGACCTGTTCTGAGCCAAGTCTTATTTATTGCTACAATATCGATATTAATTCATGCAACGGTGGGCGCTCGACTCAGTTACGCTCGCGCACAGGATGTCGGTCCAAGCCGAGGTCTTCTCTTTGACTGCCTTGCGCGGATCATCCATAAATAAAGGTTTCGCCTTAGCGCCCTCAGCGCTCGGTAACCTTTCAATCCAGTGAAGCTGTAAAAGCCTTCGGGCTAACAGTGACCATCAGCCCTAAAAAAATATTATATGCAATACGACCACTATGCTGCTCGTAACGCAAAAGGGAGTAAGAATTATTGACTCGGTTTTGAGTCGGTCGCATTGGTTCCCCACCCGTCACGTCTCGTTTACCGCGAAAAGTGGGCTATAGGTGTTTTTTCTGAAAACCCCATATATGCGAGACAGGGGTAACTGTATGTATTGATGTACTCGTATGTATGTACTTCCATATTTGTTACAGAATTTACTTATTTATTGATTTAAGTTATATTGTTTTTATGAGATATGTATCCAACGTTGAAATAAATAAATGTTTAAAAATGTCATTGTGCACAAGGTCGAACGTATTTTACAGTTAATTTACGGCGATTAATTTAATACAGGTAGATACCAAACGTCATTCCCAAGCATGCGCTGTGTGAGGTAATTAGATTGCAGTGTGTGGACGCAAACGAAACGTATCACGTATTATTTATATTTCAACGTTCAAATAAACGAAAACAACTGTAAATTAAATCGCTTATGAGTTAGTGAAATACATCTGTCGTGTTGCTGGTTTCTTCAAAAGCGGATATCATTCGTCTGATATTGTTCCAGAAGCAGCAGAAAGTGACAGCAGTCTAAATTATTTATAGATAGATGAAAATCGCTAAGTCCTCAAGTAAAGTAAAGCTCTAGGAATACGTTGGTATGACAAACGATAATTTTTATTTATGTGTAAAAACATCATACGCTTCAATTGATCAACCTGAAGGGCTATTGGGTATCCAAAGTGAAGATCACTTATAAAAGTGTTGAACGAATATCTGTCAAATAACTATTTTCATACTGGTTATGGTTAACGAAAATGACGATTATTTTTCATATGACGTCTTTTTGGTTAATTATAACCAGTATGCAGACACTAATTTAGCAGAAATTCGTTCAACACTTTTATAAGTGATCATCACTTTCGATACGCAGCGCCCTGCTGATCTATCTATTTTGTGACCTTTACAAATTTTAGAAAAGAATAGATTTTTGTGAAAGTAGAGCTTGTGGTTTTAAGATGAACTGCCACTCCTTCATAAGAATCGATTAAGGAAAATACATACGATCACGCCTTTCTACCATATGATGGGTTAGGCAGACACACACACGTAGCCCACGTGTCGCCGCCGCAGGATACGAGACGTGATGGGATGGACATTTTGGTATGCAGTTTGATATATTACAGCGTTGCATATTATGGCGTTATTCTGTAAGAATAAAGGCTGTCCGTACAATACCTTAGTCGCCGCTTACGAGACCTCGGTAGGAAAGAGATAGGTGCTATTCTGCCGGACACCTATCGGAAGTAAGGATCGGCCTGCAGGGCTATTGCGTATCGAAAGTGATGATCACTTATAAAAGTGTAAAACGACTTTCTGCTACATTAGTGTCTGCATACTGGTTATAATTAACCAAAAAGACGTCATATGAAAAATAATCGTCATTTTCGTTAACCATAACCAGTATGAAATTAGTTATTTGACAGATATTCGTTCAACACTTTTATAAGTGATCTTCACTTTGGATACGCAATAGCCCTACTGATCAATCGCATAGCATGAGATGCTCAAGGCTCATTAGGATGCCCATGTGATGATGATTACGATGAAAGATTCAGGGTACAGACTACGTGACGACGCAGGATCGATCATTCCACCGTTACCGAGAACAATCTCCTAGCCCAAATATTTCAGCTTGTGGCGACTCGCTCTTATCGTCGCGAGAAACGTCTCACTCGATCTGGCGGGTAGCTACCCTTTTCCATCGCAATATCATCCGCCAAAAGCTTTTACTTTACTGGTGGTAGGATTCCTATGCAGGAGTCCGTCTAGGTAGGTACCACACCAGGGCCAGTTATTTTGCCGTGAAGCAGTAGTGTGCAAACATTACTGTGTTTCGGTTTCAAGGTCACTGAGAGCTAGCGTAATCACTGGGCATACAAGACTTAAGAACCTATGTCTCAGGGTGATGGGCGCAGTGTATTGTAACACAGAAATTTTCTGGGTGGCACAGCATTTATTATGGGCAGACGTTGCACCTACCATCAGGTGAACGTTTCGTTCGTTTGATCACTTTATTCAATAAAAAAAAAGCTTAGAGAAGTTAACAGGAATATTAGTTATTCTAACAGCATTATTAGTATTCTTTTATGTTTTATAGCACCACAATGGAAAGAAACTGCCATTACGAAGAAGTTAACACACAGACAGACGATGAATTAGGAACCGTGAACGTTGTGGAAGATAGAAAATTACCATGGAATCTGTTCATGCGACAGGTAAGTGGATTTATACAATAATCCCAGGGAGCTTAGGAAAAGTTACTTCATCTTCCTGGAATGTGTAAGCAATTAAACTCTGTTGCCAACCAGCCCGTCAATCGAGGCAATCATGAAAATGGTGTGAATCTAGCACCCCATCTCATCCCGTGGGTGTCGTAAAAGTCGACAGAAGGATTGTAGAAATCAGATGCGCAGCAGCATCTTCCTGGAACATCTGAATAAATTAACTGCGGCTGCCAACCCGCCTGTCAAGCGTGGCAACTATGCCAAATATCCACCCAAATTGAGAGCTACAAACTTTGGTGGCAATCTATTGGGATGCCTTTGTTCAGCAGTGGCCTAGTTGTAGACTGAAATGATGATAATGATGAAAATATCAGTGTACCTGGGTTCTAAATTTACGAGAGATGGAAAGTATGACTGTGATATTGAGAGAAGAGTATTAGCAGGAAATCAAGTGAATGGGGCATAACTTTATGTGTAGCCAGAACGTATCTAAAAAGGCACGTCTGGCTGTACATAGGGGAGTTCTGGTCCCCTCACTTATGTATGGTAGTGAATGCTGGGTCTGGCAGAAGAAGCATGAAAGTAGGATTAACGCTGTGGAAATGAGAAGTTTGAGAAGTATAGCTGGAGTAACTCTGATTGACAAAGTGAGAAACAGCGTGATAAGGGAACGTTGCGGTGTGGTTGAAGATGTAGTGAAAAAGATAGAGAAAGGCATGCTTAGATGGTTTGGACACGTAGAGAGGATGAATGAAAGGAGATTGACGAAACAGATTTATGAGGCAAGTGTGAATGGAAAAGCCGGTAAGGGTCGACCTAGGCGTACGTATCACAATCAGATCGGTGAACTTTTGAGGAAAGGTAACGTTAAAAGTACCCGTAACCGACGAGCGTGTGTGAAAATGCTAATGAAAGTAGAAGAAGCTAAAGATGTGTGTCAGGATCGTAGAAGTGGAAAGATGTGGTTTCTGCCTACCCTTATGGGAAAGAGGCGTGACTGTATGTATGTATGTATGTATGAAAATATCTACAGTCAAGGCTATTATTCAGCTAGATGGTTATGGTGGCCTGTTAGTTTGAGGATCAATAACATCATACACTTACAAGTTATCTTTATTTCTTTTATGATTTTTGCTATTTTCGATTTATTTACTGTATAATGTAGTATATTGTAGTATTTTTAATAAAGCTAGCGACCCAGCCAGGCTACGCCCGGGTGAAATTTTGTTTTTTACAGTGACATAGTCTAAAATAATATTATAAAGAGAAACGATTTGATTTTTTGTATGTTTGTTGGGTTGTAATGAATAAGCTCAAAAACTACTGAATCGATTACAGAAATTCTTTCACCTATATTCACCTACATAATCAGCGACTAACATGAGTTGTATGTAATTTAAAAAAAAAATGAGATTCCTACGAAAATTGCTATGATGTAACTCACGGTATCAAAAATTTACTAATCTTTTATTTGGTGTGCTGCAGTGCAAAAATATGATAAATAAAATAATATACTTTATTTCTATAGTACTCATCGTTACTAACAAAAAAGTTAGACATATAGCCATATGTCTAACTATTATGGTAAAGTCACAATAAACGCTTTTTGTTCAAATTAGTCAAACAAAACAAAGTTAGAATCGAAAGATGATGACATTCGTATATTATATTAATCTTCTATGTAAATTCCTCTTTAAATTGTTCGTATCCGACCTATCGTTTAGAAGTTACGTCGGGTATAAAAATGCTAAAAGTAAGAAAAATGCCGCGATGTGAGCGAACAGCCCTTCGCTCGCCCGCGCTTCGCTCGAATAGACTAAGACCTATTAATTACCTACCTACTCATATATTTTTTTGTAAATTAGAAACAGTTAATAGTGGCTTTTAATTTTAATTAAATCCTTTTTTTAAATTTAAAACTTTGAAACGCTGTATAAAAAATACAGCGGCCGCGGTATCTCCCGAAAGCCGCG
Source organism: Luehdorfia chinensis (assembly GCA_019845155.1). Lineage (NCBI taxonomy): Eukaryota > Metazoa > Arthropoda > Insecta > Lepidoptera > Papilionidae > Luehdorfia > Luehdorfia chinensis. Next base: position 288,877 of record JAHVAK010000388.1, read on the forward strand.
CCGTCGCCCGGCTTCATGCGACTTGGGCATCATCGAGGTGCACGGCTCTTCACGATGCGGTCGAGAGCGGTCGTTTTATTTTGCTACGACGACATCAAATATTGTCTACAAGGAACATCTGAGCCGCTAAACTTTGATGGCTTATGTTCCCATAAATAAAACAATATTTTGTGAAATAACGTTATCTCACCTGACCAGCTGCAGAGCCGCCGATGAGAATAGTCGCTACAAAATATGTTAGTGTATGGAATAGTTGTTGTTCTATATGTCCAAATAAAGTACTAATTTATCTTCCTAATATCTATCGCTATTTGGTAAATAAATTTGGAAAAGAAAATAATATCATATAATAACAAATATTTGATACTATCGCCACACTTACTTCCGAGTCAATTAACCGTTAATGCGCAGCTCCTATATGATCTATGGCAAAATCCTCTTGGATTGATGAAAATCATAGCAGTGAAAAGTACATTCAAATTTATCCAGTGGTTCTCGAGATTAGCGCAAGGACAGGCGACAGACAGAAGGACAGACGCTCGCGATGGCCTTTCTTTCACACTATGTAATAGATATACATACACAGGCATGTTTTAGCTTAATACTTCTCAGGAATGTCACTTTATATTCAAATCTAATCAATAAATTTAAATAGGTATTTATTAAGGTATCAATGAAAGCAACAAGCGGCAACGGCCTAATGGTTTAGGGTCGTCGTCGTTTCAGCCTATCACAAGTCCACTGCTGAACATAGGCCTCCCCCATAGATGGCCACAAAAGTTTGTAGCTCTCTTATTGGAGGGATTTTGCCATAGTTGCCACGCTTGGCAGGCGGGTTGGCAACCGCAGTTTATTTATTCAGATGTTCCAGGTAGATGCTGCTGCCCATCTACTGGTTTTAATTTCCCTCTGTCGACTTTTACGACACCCACGGGATGTGATGGGGTGGTAGATTCTCTTAGGCCGCTACCACACGGCAACAATGGTTTAGGGTACGGACTGCGAAACATGACGTCGCAGGATCGAACCCGCCATTCAACTATTGTCGTGAACACAAGCTTTCAAATTTGGAGTTGTTAACAGGAATATTAGTAATGTTAACAGCATTGCTAGAATTAAAAAAAAAATGCAATTTCAACTTCCATGCAATAGCGAGAACATAAGCAACTTCATAAGCATTTTATTTATCTAGCATACATATTCGAAGGTTGCAATAAGTGACAGTTTTCAGTGATCATTTAAATTTGTAAATAAATCAGAGATTTAATTCGAGGTATATTTGCCCAATTTGCAAACAATGACTTCATTAAAACAGTTCTGCCGTGCGTACGTTCCTTATACACAAATATCTCCATGCAGTTCAAGATGTAATTCAAAGGGTTTATTTTTTTAATTTCAGATTGTAATTTTGAGTGCAGTGTGGGCAAACATCTTCACTCTAGGATTATGTCTAGGTTCACCAACAGTAATAATACCACAGATACGACGGGAAGCTAATTCAACAGCCATCATCAGCGATCAAATGGCGTCATGGTTATGTTAGTATATTTTGTAATTAGACGAAAATGTGGATTAAATGTAGTGTGGTCAGCAACGAGCCGAGCAAAGCCGACATTGACAAGTCCTAAAATGTTCTAAACCTGCCGTTATCAAATTAAAATAAACTATAAATTATATTGAAAAAATATTTTTTTTACGAAACGAGCAAAACGTTCACCTGATGGTAAGTGCAACGTCCGCCCACAACAAATGCTGTGTCATCCAGAGTGTTTCTGTGTGACACTACACTGCGCCCGTCACCCTGAGACCTAAGTTCTTAAGTCTCAAATGACCAGTGCTTACGCCAGCTCACAGTGCCCTTCAAACTGAAAGTCAGTAATGCTTGCACACTACTGCTTCACGGCAGAATAACTGGCCCTGGGGTGGTACCTACCTAGACGTATTCCTGCAGAGGAATCCTATCACAACCTAACATATTAAAATATAATATGCTCAATAAATTAAGTATATAACTGTCACACTGCTGAACATAGACCACATTACATTTTTGAGAGAGTTTTGTGTTGCTTCAGTGCCGGTTGGCGAACTCCACATTGAGATGAAATATTTTTTAATTTTCAATTTCGCTATTATAGACATGTGTTATTTTTTACAGCGTCATCATACAGCTACAGTGGAATGCTTCAAATTGTTGTTTTGACAGCTTTACCAAGATACATAGGACCGAAAAAGTGTTTTCTTCTTGTATCTATAATAGCTTTGTGTGGATTCATACTCATGTACCTTTGCAAGACAGTAACACAGCTGTTGATAAGTGCCATCATGCACGGCACTCTCTTTGCTAGTATGATTGTAATAACCGTTATGACAATCACGGAATATTCTTCACCACGCTATCGGGGAATGTTCTTGACGTTTAAATCCGCGTCATTCCTCTGGGGAGTCTGGGTCGCGAACGGTATCGGCACATTCTTTCACTGGAAGTACATTGCTTTATTAGGGTGTGCTTTAACTGTTTATATTTTGATCGCAATAATTTTATTATGGCCTGAATCGCCGTTATGGCTAGCAAGTAAGGGACGATTTGACGAATGTGCTAACACACATTATTGGCTCAAAGGAAATAGTGTAGTATCAAAGAGAGAGCTGGAGGAACTAGTAAATTTTCATAAAAATTGTCAAAAACTCAATGTCGATGGAAACAAAAAGACCTTTTTTAAAAATCTCTTTGATATGATTTTTAAAAAAGGCTACTATAAGCCTTTGTTGTTGGCAATGTTAGTGGAATGTTTATACAGCTCTTTAGGAAAACTAACATGCACTATTTATGCATTTGACATTCTCAAAAAAATTACCAACAGTGAATCGGCTGCTTATAACGGCATGCTCATACTAGACGGAGTAGCTATCATTGGTGCCTATGTAGGTAGTGGTGTATCGAATTTTGTGCAAAGGCGATCATTTATATTATTAACTTCAGCAGTAGGGATAGTGTTTCTATATCTGTTATCCTTGTTTATGTATCTTGTGAATTTTAATATTATTGCTGACAATATGTATATTTCTCTATTTTTGTTGTCTGTATATTCGTTAGCTGTCACCAGTGGGCCAATAATAATGTCCGCATCATTGGTAAGTGAATTCATACCTGTTACTAATAGATATTCATTTGCGTTAATCATTGCTATTTTCGGTAATTTCGTCTTTGCAACCTTTATAAAAATGGCGCCATATTTATTTTCAACCTGGGGGTTTTCCGGTTCATTTTTATTTTACGCAATATCTTCATCTATTTTTGCTATTCTGTTGCATAAGTTTTTACCGGAAACTAAGGATAAAACGCTGTTGGAAATTGAAAATTTATTAACTGGAAGGAAATGAAAATATTTTATAAAATGACAAAAAAATCTATAAGTTTTGCACCTACTAGTTAAGCCAAAAATGTTGTAATTTTTATAACAAACTATAGTTGTAAAGTTGAAGGTGTTTTACACGCTTTATATTAGCTTCACTTGTATTTTTGTAACCGACTCCTTGGGACTCGATTTTCTCCTACTTTGAACGATCCGATTTAATTCAAATTTTGTACACCTGTCAAAGACCGATGACAATGCAATAATTCGACTAAAAATAAAAAATAATAGTAAAAAAAAACTAAAAAAACACGATTTTATAGATGATCTAACTAAATTACACAATAGATGGCGCTAATATATTCCTGTTATAGAGGCCAACGTCTTAAATTAGTTTGTGACAAAAATATTAATAGTTAAAAAAAAACTAAAAAGCAGGCTTTTATAGAAAATCCAACTAAATTACTAGATGGCGCTAATATGTATTATGTATGTATTATAGAGGCTCAAATTCGTTTGTAAAAAAATAAATAAAAGATTAAAAAAACACTTAACTAAAAATGTTTTATTTTAAAAAAAAAACATGGTGTTAATATTTATAAATATTTCATTGACAGATATGAGAAAAAGGATTATCATTTCGATGATATCTTAAAAAGCACCTCACGCTTTTTAATTAAATAAAACATTTTTTTCTTATTTACACCATTATTCATTTATATTTATTAGAATTTTTTACACTATTCTTAATTCAAATTTATTTAAATTTATTTTCTATTATTTAGTTTGGTTTTCTATATAAAGCGTATTTTTTAGTTTTTTTAAACCAATTTCTATTATTATATTCTTCCTACTCAAACTAAGCTAACAATTTTGTGCTAGGAAATGTCCACGGTAAAAGTGTGATGAAGTTAGGACCTATGTCGTCATGGTATGCCGTCAGTGCCCTAATTCATTATGCAATTAGTACTTTTAATTGATATAAATAATACATACGTCAAGGCATTTCGTCTATGTTACGACAAAGTTCGTCGCCTAAACTAAACTAAATGTTGCTTCTTTCTGCTCGTTGTTATATTCTTTCCGTCAATGAACCACATCTGCAAGTTTATTTTATTTTTATAGTGTACATTTTTTAATAATTGTTATAAAGATGCTAACAACTATATACAAAAAGGCATCGATTAGAACATCTTATAGAATTTAATTTTATTGGTAAGTTTTGCTTGCACGAAATTAGATACGCCATGACGAAATCCATTGTTTTACGGAAATAAAATATCAGAAAGCTACGTATTTTTTTTTCAAATTTTAATACGGTTTAATAAATTATTACAGTAATATTATAATTATTTATACGTATATTACATTCTAATATTTTTTTTGGTTTAAACGACATCGAAGTGACACACAGACAATGGGTGTTGACACAAAAATCAGTGCTGTGACGGAATTCACTTCCGCCGCAGTGTATGCTGAGTTGTCAACCTCGTTTGCTAGGAGTACGGCGTACAATTTCCATACTTTTATTTTAGGTATTAATGGTGTTTTAGTTCTTTTTTATTTTTGTATATTTTTGTACTTTATTTATTTTTCATTATGTATTACTTATGTGTACGTCCGTTTCTAGCAAATAAATTATTTTTCTATCTTTCTTTAAAAATATTCCCGAAGGTTAATTCAAAGCATTAGACAACTTACGTAACAGACCCGGACTCACCATTCTCCGCGCCGATAAAGGTAATGCTACGGTAGTATTGCATACGTCAGATTATGATTTTAAAGTGCAAGAAGTGGTTGGACGTTAATAGTTAAAAAATATCAAAAGCGACTCAACCAGAAAATAACTAGCGATGTAATATAATATTAATGTTAATTATAAATTAATATTAATATTATACGAGTATAATAATAATAAAAATGTAGATACGTAGAAACACACCGAAAAATTTAATCTAGACGTTAATTCGATTGTGCCATCTCACGCCAAACCACCGAAATTGTATGGGTTAGCCAAAATACACAGTGCGTCAATCTAACAATGAGTCAGATCGATTCATTAACGTACAGATTGGCTTAACATGGGACTAAAATACAATAAATATTTTTTAAAAGGAATATTCAGAAGTTAGAAGTTAGAAGGAATATTCAGAAGAGTGCCGTGTGCTGGCGGCTCCTTAAAAGAATACTACCACTCCATCTCATCCAAAGGCGAGTAAGGAATTAAACTGCACTGTGCACCCAACAGCGCATAGTGGCGATGGGCTCACCACCTATCACACCAATTGCATTATATCGTTTTGGTAATTCCTTACTCGCCTTTTACGAGATCCATTGGATGAGATGGAGTGGTAGTATTCTTTTAACGATCCACCACCACATACAATATTAAGTAACAATTTGTTTTTCCAAATTGATAAAATAAAAATTGTTATAAAATAAACAGCTAACACAATATATCAAATAATTGACATACATTTTGTAAGAATTTTTTTTTAATTTTTATAGAATAAAGATGCCGTGTGGTAGCGGCTTAAGAGAATCTACCACCCCATCTCATCCCGTGGGTGTTGTAAAAGTCGACAGAGGGAAAATGAAAACCAGGAGATGAGGAGCAGCATTTTCCTGAAACATCTGAATAAATAAACTGCGGTTGCCAACCCGCCTGCCAAGCGTGGCAACTATGGCAAAATCCCCCTAAAATGGGAGCTATAAACTTTTGTGGCGATCTGTGGGGGAGGCCTTTGTTCAGCAGTGGACTTATGATAGGCTGAAACGACGACGACGATGGAATAAAGTGACAGGAGCAAATCGTTCACCCGATGGTAAAAACAACGTCTGCTAATAACAAATGTCACCTAGAACATTTCTGTGTGACACCAAACTGCCACCCTCAGATATCAGGTCCTAAGTAATAATAATATGTCCAGTAATTACACTATATATTAGTGTACTTGCCAAACCGAAACACAGTAATGTTTGCACACTACTGCTTCACGGCAGAATAACTGACCCTGGGGTGGTACCTACCTAGACTGGATTCCTGAACAGCAATGCTTTATGGAGGCGTCACTGAAGTTTTGCATCAAGTGTTATTCCAATAAAAAAAAACTATGGTTTATTCCATGACCCAAGCCCGATGAAAAGATTTGGCCTACATAGTACAACAAAATGATAGTTCTTAGTCGCATTTTTTATGCAAGCATTTGACGACTCGAGGAAACCGTTCACCTGATGGTAAGTTCAACGTTTTTCCACGACAAATTCTGTGTCACCCAGAATATTTCTGCGCACACTGCGTCACCCTGGGACAACAGTTTAATGTGCTCAGTTTTATATTAGCTATCAGTGCCCTTCAGACCAAACCACAGTAATGCTTGTACTAATTGACATCGAAATAACTGGCACTGCGGTGGTACCTAGACGCTAGACGGAGTAGTGCTAAGAAATCCTGCCACCAGTAGAGTTAGTGTGGCAGATGCTTAGTTTCATAGACGACATCGGCTTGATGGAAAACGCCTCGCTTGCTCGTTACAGTTGTGGTGTCACCCAGAACTATGGTGCTAGTTACTCAGTCGGACTCCTGTAAGAAATACTATGACCAGCAAATGAATTTTCTTGGCACTTCTAGTCGATTTTTGATACCTCTTTAAGCCCAATATTAACAGAATCAACAGCGGTATGGCTGTAGAAACATGCTGAAACGGATGCCATTCTGGTTTCTGCAATCCAATGTGAATTGTTACTTGCTATTACCTTACATTTTGCATTGTGCAGTAGCTTTGATAACAATATTATTTCTTTCTTTTATTGTAATGAGATATTAGTATTTAATGACAGCTAGTCTGACAGTCTAGTATTCGCAGTGGACGAACACCGAGGGCACAACTCTGATGTTTGATGCTGTTTGTTTGTAAGTAAATACCCCTCTTAGGGAGTCCGACGTGGTATTCCGAGTGCATATTGAGTACGCCCTTGATTTTTTTTCTCACAGACATACAGATTTAGTAAAGGTTTTATTTTTATTGAACTCATTTTTGACAACTGAGAACATTTAGGTTTAGAATGAACCAAAACAAAAAAAAAAACACATCCCATAATTCGACTAAAAGCTGTTGAGAGACGCCTCTTGTTTTCTAGAATTGGATCGAAAGGGATCTTGTTTATTTTCCCTCATAACTCAACTGCGGTATTATATTGGTCGTATTAATCAGAACGTGGGCATGTTTTGACTTCGTACGTGAAGACAGATTGGAGAATTCTGCTGAACGGGCCAGGAAAATAAATGTCAATAATGTTTATTCGTTTTAACATCACGGGTATCTGCTCGCGAAAGCGCTGTTATTAAAGCGGAAGTTTAATCAACTATATATCATCGATACAAACAAAACAGATCCGTCTGGTCTGCACAAATTGAGATATACTTTAAAAACTACTCAATCTCTAGAATCGAAGTTTGCAAATTATCTTATTAGATTATTTATCCAGTCGCAAAATACTTGCCAAGTCTTTGTTGTATTGTAATAACAAAGGTTTTAAAATTAATTCTGAAGTCTTCGGATTTCTTACGGATAGTTTTATTTGAGACTCTAGTAACCATGTATTATAAAGAATGAAGTTCGAGATTTCATACAGCAGAACAATTAGTAGTCGTTTGATTTTGTTTAAGGAATGGTATACCTATACGAAATGTTCATTGACTAACTTGGTGATATAACAACAAAATCAATTAATGTTTCAACAGATTTATTTCTTAATATGAATATATTTACAATAATACATTTATACACATTAAGCATAAATATTACATCAATTTTATACAAATTATCCTTAAAAGGTGGTTAAAGTTTACATTTAAAGATCTTCTTATATACGAAGACCTATCCCAAATGGCACTTATTCAAATAAGTACTAAACACAAAATCTCTTTGGAGTCATGTTATTCTTCATTTTCATCATATTCCAAAGTACGAATCAACAGTAACTTAAATATTACCTGTATATGATGTTTTTATTTCAACAAAAACTTGATTAAAATTGTGGTAACAGTATAATAAACTATTTTACATACAATAAAAAAGTTTATAAAGTTGCAGATCATATTCTATACACATTCCAACGAGACCCTTTACATATTTTATGCTGAAAGGGATTGCAACAAAATACGCCCTTAACCTTTTTTTTTATTGGTTCGAGCGACGAAACGATCAAAACGTACAGCTGATGTAAAGTGCAACGTCTACCCATAACAAATGCTATGCCACCCAGAACATTTCTGTAACTGTAACTGTAACTGGCCCTGGGGTGGTACCTACCTAGACGTATTCCTGCAGAGGAATCCTATCACAACCTAACATATTAAAATATAATATGCTCAATAAATTAAGTATATAACTGTCACACTGCTGAACATAGACCACATTACATTTTTGAGAGAGTTTTGTGTTGCTTCAGTGCCGGTTGGCGAACTCCACATTGAGATGAAATATTTTTTAATTTTCAATTTCGCTATTATAGACATGTGTTATTTTTTACAGCGTCATCATACAGCTACAGTGGAATGCTTCAAATTGTTGTTTTGACAGCTTTACCAAGATACATAGGACCGAAAAAGTGTTTTCTTCTTGTATCTATAATAGCTTTGTGTGGATTCATACTCATGTACCTTTGCAAGACAGTAACACAGCTGTTGATAAGTGCCATCATGCACGGCACTCTCTTTGCTAGTATGATTGTAATAACCGTTATGACAATCACGGAATATTCTTCACCACGCTATCGGGGAATGTTCTTGATGTTTAAATCCGCGTCATTCCTCTGGGGAGTCTGGGTCGCGAACGGTATCGGCACATTCTTTCACTGGAAGTACATTGCTTTATTAGGGTGTGCTTTAACTGTTTATATTTTGATCGCAATAATTTTATTATGGCCTGAATCGCCGTTATGGCTAGCAAGTAAGGGACGATTTGACGAATGTGCTAACACACATTATTGGCTCAAAGGAAATAGTGTAGTATCAAAGAGAGAGCTGGAGGAACTAGTAAATTTTCATAAAAATTGTCAAAAACTCAATGTCGATGGAAACAAAAAGACCTTTTTTAAAAATCTCTTTGATATGATTTTTAAAAAAGGCTACTATAAGCCTTTGTTGTTGGCAATGTTAGTGGAATGTTTATACAGCTCTTTAGGAAAACTAACATGCACTATTTATGCATTTGACATTCTCAAAAAAATTACCAACAGTGAATCGGCTGCTTATAACGGCATGCTCATACTAGACGGAGTAGCTATCATTGGTGCCTATGTAGGTAGTGGTGTATCGAATTTTGTGCAAAGGCGATCATTTATATTATTAACTTCAGCAGTAGGGATAGTGTTTCTATATCTGTTATCCTTGTTTATGTATCTTGTGAATTTTAATATTATTGCTGACAATATGTATATTTCTCTATTTTTGTTGTCTGTATATTCGTTAACCAGTGGGCCAATAATAATGTCCGCATCATTGGTAAGTGAATTCATACCTGTTACTAATAGATATTCATTTGCGTTAATCATTGCTATTTTCGGTAATTTCGTCTTTGCAACCTTTATAAAAATGGCGCCATATTTATTTTCAACCTGGGGGTTTTCCGGTTCATTTTTATTTTACGCAATATCTTCATCTATTTTTGCTATTCTGTTGCATAAGTTTTTACCGGAAACTAAGGATAAAACGCTGTTGGAAATTGAAAATTTATTAACTGGAAGGAAATGAAAATATTTTATAAAATGACAAAAAAATCTATAAGTTTTGCACCTACTAGTTAAGCCAAAAATGTTGTAATTTTTATAACAAACTATAGTTGTAAAGTTGAAGGTGTTTTACACGCTTTATATTAGCTTCACTTGTATTTTTGTAACCGACTCCTTGGGACTCGATTTTCTCCTACTTTGAACGATCCGATTTAATTCAAATTTTGTACACCTGTCAAAGACCGATGACAATGCAATAATTCGACTAAAAATAAAAAATAATAGTAAAAAAAAACTAAAAAAACACGATTTTATAGATGATCTAACTAAATTACACAATAGATGGCGCTAATATATTCCTGTTATAGAGGCCAACGTCTTAAATTAGTTTGTGACAAAAATATTAATAGTTAAAAAAAAACTAAAAAGCAGGCTTTTATAGAAAATCCAACTAAATTACTAGATGGCGCTAATATGTATTATGTATGTATTATAGAGGCTCAAATTCGTTTGTAAAAAAATAAATAAAAGATTAAAAAAACACTTAACTAAAAATGTTTTATTTTAAAAAAAAAACATGGTGTTAATATTTATAAATATTTCATTGACAGATATGAGAAAAAGGATTATCATTTCGATGATATCTTAAAAAGCACCTCACGCTTTTTAATTAAATAAAACATTTTTTTCTTATTTACACCATTATTCATTTATATTTATTAGAATTTTTTACACTATTCTTAATTCAAATTTATTTAAATTTATTTTCTATTATTTAGTTTGGTTTTCTATATAAAGCGTATTTTTTAGTTTTTTTAAACCAATTTCTATTATTATATTCTTCCTACTCAAACTAAGCTAACAATTTTGTGCTAGGAAATGTCCACGGTAAAAGTGTGATGAAGTTAGGACCTATGTCGTCATGGTATGCCGTCAGTGCCCTAATTCATTATGCAATTAGTACTTTTAATTGATATAAATAATACATACGTCAAGGCATTTCGTCTATGTTACGACAAAGTTCGTCGCCTAAACTAAACTAAATGTTGCTTCTTTCTGCTCGTTGTTATATTCTTTCCGTCAATGAACCACATCTGCAAGTTTATTTTATTTTTATAGTGTACATTTTTTAATAATTGTTATAAAGATGCTAACAACTATATACAAAAAGGCATCGATTAGAACATCTTATAGAATTTAATTTTATTGGTAAGTTTTGCTTGCACGAAATTAGATACGCCATGACGAAATCCATTGTTTTACGGAAATAAAATATCAGAAAGCTACGTATTTTTTTTTCAAATTTTAATACGGTTTAATAAATTATTACAGTAATATTATAATTATTTATACGTATATTACATTCTAATATTTTTTTTGGTTTAAACGACATCGAAGTGACACACAGACAATGGGTGTTGACACAAAAATCAGTGCTGTGACGGAATTCACTTCCGCCGCAGTGTATGCTGAGTTGTCAACCTCGTTTGCTAGGAGTACGGCGTACAATTTCCATACTTTTATTTTAGGTATTAATGGTGTTTTAGTTCTTTTTTATTTTTGTATATTTTTGTACTTTATTTATTTTTCATTATGTATTACTTATGTGTACGTCCGTTTCTAGCAAATAAATTATTTTTCTATCTTTCTTTAAAAATATTCCCGAAGGTTAATTCAAAGCATTAGACAACTTACGTAACAGACCCGGACTCACCATTCTCCGCGCCGATAAAGGTAATGCTACGGTAGTATTGCATACGTCAGATTATGATTTTAAAGTGCAAGAAGTGGTTGGACGTTAATAGTTAAAAAATATCAAAAGCGACTCAACCAGAAAATAACTAGCGATGTAATATAATATTAATATTAATTATAAATTAATATTAATATTATACGAGTATAATAATAATAAAAATGTAGATACGTAGAAACACACCGAAAAATTTAATCTAGACGTTAATTCGATTGTGCCATCTCACGCCAAACCACCGAAATTGTATGGGTTAGCCAAAATACACAGTGCGTCAATCTAACAATGAGTCAGATCGATTCATTAACGTACAGATTGGCTTAACATGGGACTAAAATACAATAAATATTTTTTAAAAGGAATATTCAGAAGTTAGAAGTTAGAAGGAATATTCAGAAGAGTGCCGTGTGCTGGCGGCTCCTTAAAAGAATACTACCACTCCATCTCATCCAAAGGCGAGTAAGGAATTAAACTGCACTGTGCACCCAACAGCGCATAGTGGCGATGGGCTCACCACCTATCACACCAATTGCATTATATCGTTTTGGTAATTCCTTACTCGCCTTTTACGAGATCCATTGGATGAGATGGAGTGGTAGTATTCTTTTAACGATCCACCACCACATACAATATTAAGTAACAATTTGTTTTTCCAAATTGATAAAATAAAAATTGTTATAAAATAAACAGCTAACACAATATATCAAATAATTGACATACATTTTGTAAGAATTTTTTTTTAATTTTTATAGAATAAAGATGCCGTGTGGTAGCGGCTTAAGAGAATCTACCACCCCATCTCATCCCGTGGGTGTTGTAAAAGTCGACAGAGGGAAAATGAAAACCAGGAGATGAGGAGCAGCATTTTCCTGAAACATCTGAATAAATAAACTGCGGTTGCCAACCCGCCTGCCAAGCGTGGCAACTATGGCAAAATCCCCCTAAAATGGGAGCTATAAACTTTTGTGGCGATCTGTGGGGGAGGCCTTTGTTCAGCAGTGGACTTATGATAGGCTGAAACGACGACGACGATGGAATAAAGTGACAGGAGCAAATCGTTCACCCGATGGTAAAAACAACGTCTGCTAATAACAAATGTCACCTAGAACATTTCTGTGTGACACCAAACTGCCACCCTCAGATATCAGGTCCTAAGTAATAATAATATGTCCAGTAATTACACTATATATTAGTGTACTTGCCAAACCGAAACACAGTAATGTTTGCACACTACTGCTTCACGGCAGAATAACTGACCCTGGGGTGGTACCTACCTAGACGGATTCCTGAACAGCAATGCTTTATGGAGGCGTCACTGAAGTTTTGCATCAAGTGTTATTCCAATAAAAAAAAACTATGGTTTATTCCATGACCCAAGCCCGATGAAAAGATTTGGCCTACATAGTACAACAAAATGATAGTTCTTAGTCGCATTTTTTATGCAAGCATTTGACGACTCGAGGAAACCGTTCACCTGATGGTAAGTTCAACGTTTTTCCACGACAAATTCTGTGTCACCCAGAATATTTCTGCGCACACTGCGTCACCCTGGGACAACAGTTTAATGTGCTCAGTTTTATATTAGCTATCAGTGCCCTTCAGACCAAACCACAGTAATGCTTGTACTAATTGACATCGAAATAACTGGCACTGCGGTGGTACCTAGACGCTAGACGGAGTAGTGCTAAGAAATCCTGCCACCAGTAGAGTTAGTGTGGCAGATGCTTAGTTTCATAGACGACATCGGCTTGATGGAAAACGCCTCGCTTGCTCGTTACAGTTGTGGTGTCACCCAGAACTATGGTGCTAGTTACTCAGTCGGACTCCTGTAAGAAATACTATGACCAGCAAATGAATTTTCTTGGCACTTCTAGTCGATTTTTGATACCTCTTTAAGCCCAATATTAACAGAATCAACAGCGGTATGGCTGTAGAAACATGCTGAAACGGATGCCATTCTGGTTTCTGCAATCCAATGTCAATTGTTACTTGCTATTACCTTATATTTTGCATTGTGCAGTAGCTTTGATAACAATATTATTTCTTTCCTTTATTGTAATGAGATATTAGTATTTAATGACAGCTAGTCTGACAGTCTAGTATTCGCAGTGGACGAACACCGAGGGCACAACTCTGATGTTTGATGCTGTTTGTTTGTAAGTAAATACCCCTCTTAGGGAGTCCGACGTGGTATTCCGAGTGCATATTGAGTACGCCCTTGATTTTTTTTCTCACAGACATACAGATTTAGTAAAGGTTTTATTTTTATTGAACTCATTTTTGAACAACTGAGAACATTTAGGTTTAGAATGAACCAAAACAAAAAAAAAACACATCCCATAATTCGACTAAAAGCTGTTGAGAGACGCCTCTTGTTTTCTAGAATTGGATCGAAAGGGATCTTGTTTATTTTCCCTCATAACTCAACTGCGGTATTATATTGGTCGTATTAATCAGAACGTGGGCATGTTTTGACTTCGTACGTGAAGACAGATTGGAGAATTCTGCTGAACGGGCCAGGAAAATAAATGTCAATAATGTTTATTCGTTTTAACATCACGGGTATCCTGCTCGCGAAAGCGCTGTTATTAAAGCGGAAGTTTAATCAACTATATATCATCGATACAAACAAAACAGATCCGTCTGGTCTGCACAAATTGAGATATACTTTAAAAACTACTCAATCTCTAGAATCGAAGTTTGCAAATTATCTTATTAGATTATTTATCCAGTCGCAAAATACTTGCCAAGTCTTTGTTGTATTGTAATAACAAAGGTTTTAAAATTAATTCTGAAGTCTTCGGATTTCTTACGGATAGTTTTATTTGAGACTCTAGTAACCATGTATTATAAAGAATGAAGTTCGAGATTTCATACAGCAGAACAATTAGTAGTCGTTTGATTTTGTTTAAGGAATGGTATACCTATACGAAATGTTCATTGACTAACTTGGTGATATAACAACAAAATCAATTAATGTTTCAACAGATTTATTTCTTAATATGAATATATTTACAATAATACATTTATACACATTAAGCATAAATATTACATCAATTTTATACAAATTATCCTTAAAAGGTGGTTAAAGTTTACATTTAAAGATCTTCTTATATACGAAGACCTATCCCAAATGGCACTTATTCAAATAAGTACTAAACACAAAATCTCTTTGGAGTCATGTTATTCTTCATTTTCATCATATTCCAAAGTACGAATCAACAGTAACTTAAATATTACCTGTATATGATGTTTTTATTTCAACAAAAACTTGATTAAAATTGTGGTAACAGTATAATAAACTATTTTACATACAATAAAAAAGTTTATAAAGTTGCAGATCATATTCTATACACATTCCAACGAGACCCTTTACATATTTTATGCTGAAAGGGATTGCAACAAAATACGCCCTTAACCTTTTTTTTTATTGGTTCGAGCGACGAAACGATCAAAACGTACAGCTGATGTAAAGTGCAACGTCTACCCATAACAAATGCTATGCCACCCAGAACATTTCTGTAACTGTAACTGTAACTGGCCCTGGGGTGGTACCTACCTAGACGTATTCCTGCAGAGGAATCCTATCACAACCTAACATATTAAAATATAATATGCTCAATAAATTAAGTATATAACTGTCACACTGCTGAACATAGACCACATTACATTTTTGAGAGAGTTTTGTGTTGCTTCAGTGCCGGTTGGCGAACTCCACATTGAGATGAAATATTTTTTAATTTTCAATTTCGCTATTATAGACATGTGTTATTTTTTACAGCGTCATCATACAGCTACAGTGGAATGCTTCAAATTGTTGTTTTGACAGCTTTACCAAGATACATAGGACCGAAAAAGTGTTTTCTTCTTGTATCTATAATAGCTTTGTGTGGATTCATACTCATGTACCTTTGCAAGACAGTAACACAGCTGTTGATAAGTGCCATCATGCACGGCACTCTCTTTGCTAGTATGATTGTAATAACCGTTATGACAATCACGGAATATTCTTCACCACGCTATCGGGGAATGTTCTTGATGTTTAAATCCGCGTCATTCCTCTGGGGAGTCTGGGTCGCGAACGGTATCGGCACATTCTTTCACTGGAAGTACATTGCTTTATTAGGGTGTGCTTTAACTGTTTATATTTTGATCGCAATAATTTTATTATGGCCTGAATCGCCGTTATGGCTAGCAAGTAAGGGACGATTTGACGAATGTGCTAACACACATTATTGGCTCAAAGGAAATAGTGTAGTATCAAAGAGAGAGCTGGAGGAACTAGTAAATTTTCATAAAAATTGTCAAAAACTCAATGTCGATGGAAACAAAAAGACCTTTTTTAAAAATCTCTTTGATATGATTTTTAAAAAAGGCTACTATAAGCCTTTGTTGTTGGCAATGTTAGTGGAATGTTTATACAGCTCTTTAGGAAAACTAACATGCACTATTTATGCATTTGACATTCTCAAAAAAATTACCAACAGTGAATCGGCTGCTTATAACGGCATGCTCATACTAGACGGAGTAGCTATCATTGGTGCCTATGTAGGTAGTGGTGTATCGAATTTTGTGCAAAGGCGATCATTTATATTATTAACTTCAGCAGTAGGGATAGTGTTTCTATATCTGTTATCCTTGTTTATGTATCTTGTGAATTTTAATATTATTGCTGACAATATGTATATTTCTCTATTTTTGTTGTCTGTATATTCGTTAACCAGTGGGCCAATAATAATGTCCGCATCATTGGTAAGTGAATTCATACCTGTTACTAATAGATATTCATTTGCGTTAATCATTGCTATTTTCGGTAATTTCGTCTTTGCAACCTTTATAAAAATGGCGCCATATTTATTTTCAACCTGGGGGTTTTCCGGTTCATTTTTATTTTACGCAATATCTTCATCTATTTTTGCTATTCTGTTGCATAAGTTTTTACCGGAAACTAAGGATAAAACGCTGTTGGAAATTGAAAATTTATTAACTGGAAGGAAATGAAAATATTTTATAAAATGACAAAAAAATCTATAAGTTTTGCACCTACTAGTTAAGCCAAAAATGTTGTAATTTTTATAACAAACTATAGTTGTAAAGTTGAAGGTGTTTTACACGCTTTATATTAGCTTCACTTGTATTTTTGTAACCGACTCCTTGGGACTCGATTTTCTCCTACTTTGAACGATCCGATTTAATTCAAATTTTGTACACCTGTCAAAGACCGATGACAATGCAATAATTCGACTAAAAATAAAAAATAATAGTAAAAAAAAACTAAAAAAACACGATTTTATAGATGATCTAACTAAATTACACAATAGATGGCGCTAATATATTCCTGTTATAGAGGCCAACGTCTTAAATTAGTTTGTGACAAAAATATTAATAGTTAAAAAAAAACTAAAAAGCAGGCTTTTATAGAAAATCCAACTAAATTACTAGATGGCGCTAATATGTATTATGTATGTATTATAGAGGCTCAAATTCGTTTGTAAAAAAATAAATAAAAGATTAAAAAAACACTTAACTAAAAATGTTTTATTTTAAAAAAAAAACATGGTGTTAATATTTATAAATATTTCATTGACAGATATGAGAAAAAGGATTATCATTTCGATGATATCTTAAAAAGCACCTCACGCTTTTTAATTAAATAAAACATTTTTTTCTTATTTACACCATTATTCATTTATATTTATTAGAATTTTTTACACTATTCTTAATTCAAATTTATTTAAATTTATTTTCTATTATTTAGTTTGGTTTTCTATATAAAGCGTATTTTTTAGTTTTTTTAAACCAATTTCTATTATTATATTCTTCCTACTCAAACTAAGCTAACAATTTTGTGCTAGGAAATGTCCACGGTAAAAGTGTGATGAAGTTAGGACCTATGTCGTCATGGTATGCCGTCAGTGCCCTAATTCATTATGCAATTAGTACTTTTAATTGATATAAATAATACATACGTCAAGGCATTTCGTCTATGTTACGACAAAGTTCGTCGCCTAAACTAAACTAAATGTTGCTTCTTTCTGCTCGTTGTTATATTCTTTCCGTCAATGAACCACATCTGCAAGTTTATTTTATTTTTATAGTGTACATTTTTTAATAATTGTTATAAAGATGCTAACAACTATATACAAAAAGGCATCGATTAGAACATCTTATAGAATTTAATTTTATTGGTAAGTTTTGCTTGCACGAAATTAGATACGCCATGACGAAATCCATTGTTTTACGGAAATAAAATATCAGAAAGCTACGTATTTTTTTTTCAAATTTTAATACGGTTTAATAAATTATTACAGTAATATTATAATTATTTATACGTATATTACATTCTAATATTTTTTTTGGTTTAAACGACATCGAAGTGACACACAGACAATGGGTGTTGACACAAAAATCAGTGCTGTGACGGAATTCACTTCCGCCGCAGTGTATGCTGAGTTGTCAACCTCGTTTGCTAGGAGTACGGCGTACAATTTCCATACTTTTATTTTAGGTATTAATGGTGTTTTAGTTCTTTTTTATTTTTGTATATTTTTGTACTTTATTTATTTTTCATTATGTATTACTTATGTGTACGTCCGTTTCTAGCAAATAAATTATTTTTCTATCTTTCTTTAAAAATATTCCCGAAGGTTAATTCAAAGCATTAGACAACTTACGTAACAGACCCGGACTCACCATTCTCCGCGCCGATAAAGGTAATGCTACGGTAGTATTGCATACGTCAGATTATGATTTTAAAGTGCAAGAAGTGGTTGGACGTTAATAGTTAAAAAATATCAAAAGCGACTCAACCAGAAAATAACTAGCGATGTAATATAATATTAATATTAATTATAAATTAATATTAATATTATACGAGTATAATAATAATAAAAATGTAGATACGTAGAAACACACCGAAAAATTTAATCTAGACGTTAATTCGATTGTGCCATCTCACGCCAAACCACCGAAATTGTATGGGTTAGCCAAAATACACAGTGCGTCAATCTAACAATGAGTCAGATCGATTCATTAACGTACAGATTGGCTTAACATGGGACTAAAATACAATAAATATTTTTTAAAAGGAATATTCAGAAGTTAGAAGTTAGAAGGAATATTCAGAAGAGTGCCGTGTGCTGGCGGCTCCTTAAAAGAATACTACCACTCCATCTCATCCAAAGGCGAGTAAGGAATTAAACTGCACTGTGCACCCAACAGCGCATAGTGGCGATGGGCTCACCACCTATCACACCAATTGCATTATATCGTTTTGGTAATTCCTTACTCGCCTTTTACGAGATCCATTGGATGAGATGGAGTGGTAGTATTCTTTTAACGATCCACCACCACATACAATATTAAGTAACAATTTGTTTTTCCAAATTGATAAAATAAAAATTGTTATAAAATAAACAGCTAACACAATATATCAAATAATTGACATACATTTTGTAAGAATTTTTTTTTAATTTTTATAGAATAAAGATGCCGTGTGGTAGCGGCTTAAGAGAATCTACCACCCCATCTCATCCCGTGGGTGTTGTAAAAGTCGACAGAGGGAAAATGAAAACCAGGAGATGAGGAGCAGCATTTTCCTGAAACATCTGAATAAATAAACTGCGGTTGCCAACCCGCCTGCCAAGCGTGGCAACTATGGCAAAATCCCCCTAAAATGGGAGCTATAAACTTTTGTGGCGATCTGTGGGGGAGGCCTTTGTTCAGCAGTGGACTTATGATAGGCTGAAACGACGACGACGATGGAATAAAGTGACAGGAGCAAATCGTTCACCCGATGGTAAAAACAACGTCTGCTAATAACAAATGTCACCTAGAACATTTCTGTGTGACACCAAACTGCCACCCTCAGATATCAGGTCCTAAGTAATAATAATATGTCCAGTAATTACACTATATATTAGTGTACTTGCCAAACCGAAACACAGTAATGTTTGCACACTACTGCTTCACGGCAGAATAACTGACCCTGGGGTGGTACCTACCTAGACGGATTCCTGAACAGCAATGCTTTATGGAGGCGTCACTGAAGTTTTGCATCAAGTGTTATTCCAATAAAAAAAAACTATGGTTTATTCCATGACCCAAGCCCGATGAAAAGATTTGGCCTACATAGTACAACAAAATGATAGTTCTTAGTCGCATTTTTTATGCAAGCATTTGACGACTCGAGGAAACCGTTCACCTGATGGTAAGTTCAACGTTTTTCCACGACAAATTCTGTGTCACCCAGAATATTTCTGCGCACACTGCGTCACCCTGGGACAACAGTTTAATGTGCTCAGTTTTATATTAGCTATCAGTGCCCTTCAGACCAAACCACAGTAATGCTTGTACTAATTGACATCGAAATAACTGGCACTGCGGTGGTACCTAGACGCTAGACGGAGTAGTGCTAAGAAATCCTGCCACCAGTAGAGTTAGTGTGGCAGATGCTTAGTTTCATAGACGACATCGGCTTGATGGAAAACGCCTCGCTTGCTCGTTACAGTTGTGGTGTCACCCAGAACTATGGTGCTAGTTACTCAGTCGGACTCCCGTAAGAAATACTATGACCAGCAAATGAATTTTCTTGGCACTTCTAGTTGATTTTTGATACCTCTTTAAGCCGAATGTTAACAGAATCAACAGCGGTATGGCTGTAGAAACATGCTGAAACGGATGCCATTCTGGTTTCTGCAATCCAATGTGAATTGTTACTTGCTATTACCTTACATTTTGCATTGTGCAGTAGCTTTGATAACAATATTATTTCTTTCTTTTATTGTAATGAGATATTAGTATTTAATGACAGCTAGTCTGACAGTCTAGTATTCGCAGTGGACGAACACCGAGGGCACAACTCTGATGTTTGATGGTGTTTGTTTGTAAGTAAATACCCCTCTTAGGGAGTCCGACGTGGTATTCCGAGTGCATATTGAGTACGCCCTTGATTTTTTTTCTCACAGACATACAGATTTAGTAAAGGTTTTATTTTTATTGAACTCATTTTTGAACTGAGAACATTTAGGTTTAGAATGAACCAAAACAAAAAAAAACACATCCCATAATTCGACTAAAAGCTGTTGAGAGACGCCTCTTGTTTTCTAGAATTGGATCGAAAGGGATCTTGTTTATTTTCCCTCATAACTCAACTGCGGTATTATATTGGTCGTATTAATCAGAACGTGGGCATGTTTTGACTTCGTACGTGAAGACAGATTGGAGAATTCTGCTGAACGGGCCAGGAAAATAAATGTCAATAATGTTTATTCGTTTTAACATCACGGGTATCCGCTCGCGAAAGCGCTGTTATTAAAGCGGAAGTTTAATCAACTATATATCATCGATACAAACAAAACAGATCCGTCTGGTCTGCACAAATTGAGATATACTTTAAAAACTACTCAATCTCTAGAATCGAAGTTTGCAAATTATCTTATTAGATTATTTATCCAGTCGCAAAATACTTGCCAAGTCTTTGTTGTATTGTAATAACAAAGGTTTTAAAATTAATTCTGAAGTCTTCGGATTTCTTACGGATAGTTTTATTTGAGACTCTAGTAACCATGTATTATAAAGAATGAAGTTCGAGATTTCATACAGCAGAACAATTAGTAGTCGTTTGATTTTGTTTAAGGAATGGTATACCTATACGAAATGTTCATTGACTAACTTGGTGATAAAACAACAAAATCAATTAATGTTTCAACAGATTTATTTCTTAATATGAATATATTTACAATAATACATTTATACACATTAAGCATAAATATTACATCAATTTTATACAAATTATCCTTAAAAGGTGGTTAAAGTTTACATTTAAAGATCTTCTTATATACGAAGACCTATCCCAAATGGCACTTATTCAAATAAGTACTAAACACAAAATCTCTTTGGAGTCATGTTATTCTTCATTTTCATCATATTCCAAAGTACGAATCAACAGTAACTTAAATATTACCTGTATATTTACGCGTTGTTTTTATTTCAACAAAAACTTGATTAAAATTGTGGTAACAGTATAATAAACTATTTTACATACAGTAAAAAAGTTTATAAAGTTGCAGATTATATTCTATACACATTGCAACGAGACCCTTTACATATTCTATGCTGAAAGGGATTGCAACAAAATACGCCCTTGAGCTTTTCTTTATTGGTTCGAGCGACGAAACGATCAAAACGTTCACCTGATGTAAAGTGCAACGTCTACCCATAACAAATGCTATGCCACCCAGAACATTTCTGTGTGACACTACACTGCGCCCGTCAACCTGAGACATCAGTCCTTAAGTCTCATATGCCCAGTGATTACGCTAGCTCACAGTGCCTTTCAAACCGAAACACAGTAATGTTTGCACACTACTACTTCACGGCGGAATAACTGGCCCTGGTACCTACCCAGACGGATACCTGCTTAGGAATCCTACCACCAGTAAAAATGTTCTTGCTTCCATCGACTTCCCGTAAAACCGCATTGGTAAACGTGCTATCTAATAGGGATGTGTCCCAATTTGATTACCGGTACAAGGTTTAATCTCGAAAATTTTATCTTCAACGGTTATTGGTTCCGCGACGTTTTTGGTCGACTAATTCCCAGCTTCCTCCTTAGTTCGGCTGGGGCTTTATCGTTGTTACGAATTTCATCTCGCAGTTAAACAATGAACTTAACTTCCATAACTCGCTGAGCGACTATACGTTTCGTCATAATTTTTGATTAATAGATTAACATAACAACGTACAAAAATTTTCTTCAATATCACATTTTGTTCCATATTTACAATTTTTCCGAGACAGATCATAAAATATGGATAAAGTTAGTTGTAATTCTTAATTAGTCTTCAGAATTATATATTATATCGTTTATATCGCTATAGGCTAGACAAACTATTTACAATTAACGAGTATCCGATGAAGCTGTAAAAGCCGAGAAGGCTAACAGCAATTACATCACCGAAAATATATATAAAAATACAATTAATGACATATCAACGTCTAGTGTGGAATATTTCTTAACCTAACCTCTATCTTCTAAGTTTTCAAAATCTTGGTATTTTTTGTCAGTATCGAATTGATAACTTTGAAGAATAACTTTCTGGTTTAAAATTAAGTTAAAGAACATTCTTTACAATTTGGTTATTTTTTGCAATTGAAATGCCCACATAAATAATTTAAAAAAAAAGAAGAAAATATATTGAAAATTTCTTATCTTATTATATTATAGCCTCTTTCATATTAAACTTTGAAATAAGACCTTCACTATAACGGTCTAGCAAACATTAGTCGTTCACTTCCTTGTCTTCTCATAATCTCTGCCGCAGCAGGAGTGGCAACAAACACTGCGGCTTTGCCATTCAACTCCATAAAACTCCCTCTCTTACGATTTTGCGCACTTAATCTTCGATCTAATCTTGTATCGAAGAGATCTTCTGCTTCGCTTTGATCATAATCCACCATAGGTTCGTTAAGTACTGCATTCCTACATATGTTGTTTTTACCGGCCAGGTAATATGACGGCGAGCTAGTAGTGACATTGGGAGAAGATATCTGTCTGGTCATTCTGCTACCAGATCCAATCCTTTCAAAGGATGGGAAATGCCTTTGAATATTTTCAGAGAAAGATTGTCTTCTATGATTGAATCGACGCGCATCTAATGGTTGATGACCGAAGGAGGCTCGCCGAAGGAAACGGGATCCTGGATCAGGACGATGTGATTTAAGATGCGGATCTTGATTGTGATTGGATTTCAGGGAGTCCTCGTAGCTGCAACTGAAATGTTATAGTTCTCCTTTTTAATAACTATTAAACAATTAAATATTATAAATTTATCTTTATTTTATTGTACTCTATGTAGTCCAAGCTTCTCTGTACAGTCTTACGGCACCTAAATTCAGACAACTAGGCCGCTAATATCTAAGAATAGTGAGTCAAAACCGTTCCTATAACTACCGGACGTTAGTGGCTGGTGAATGATGTGAAAAAGTTATAAAACGCTGCCTAAGGCCTCATTACTCGTAGCAATATAATTTGATTATATGAACCGGCCATTAGAGATTCAGAGGAATTTAAATGACAGATTTTTATATGAACCGGCCATCAGAGATTCAGATGAATTTAAATGACAAGTTATTGTGCAAGATTACGACTGAATGTTTTTACGTTTAATAAGTCTTATAAAAATACATTTTCGATGGTCGATAATTAAAGGAAATCACGGTTCAAATGTCAGCACTCAAAGAGTGTAACAATATCAGCATTGTAGGAGCGTGTGGTAGATAATGTGGCGTGTGGTGCCGTGTGGTGGCGGCTCGTTAAAAGAATACTACCACTCCATCTCATCCAATCGATCTCGTAAAAGGCGAGTAAGGAATTAAACTGCACTGTGCACCCAACAGCGCATGGTGGCGATGGGTTCACCACCTATCACACCAAGTGCATTATATTGTTTTGGTGAAACGTGGATTGTGGCAGTCATCTGTTTTTGCAGTGAGCGTCCAATCTCTGACTGCCCCTTATGGGATACAGTCGTGATCTTATGTATGTATGTATGTGGTAGATAAATGATACCATTGCAATAATAGAAACTTAAGTAACACGATCACGACATTGAAATCGTATTTTTATATTATTTATTATCATTTTTATATGTCAAGTCGGTCCGATGGCGTATTTAAAGTAAAAGTAATGTAACAGCCTATAAATGTCCCACTGCTGTTATTCTGCTGTGAAGCAGTAGTGTGCAAACATTACTGTGTTTCGGTTTGAAGGGCACTGTGAGCTAGCGTAATCACTGGGCATATGAGACTTAAGAACCCATGTCTCAGGGTGATGGCCACAGTGTAGTGTCACACAGACATTTTCTGGGTGGCACAGCATTTGTTATGGGCAGACGTTGCACTTACCACCAGGTGAACGTTTAGCTCGTTTCATCACTTTATGCAATAAAAATAAAGTCCCAGGACGAGTCCGCCACACTTCTCCAATGAGGGTTGGCGGACTGCACGTGACCTCGTAATGCTTTTATCGCTCAGACATGCTTCATTGGAGATTTCACGATGTTTTCCTTCACCGCTGGCTTAAAACTGCAATGTTAGAGGCGCCGGTACCGGTGATCGAAGTCGGATCCCTCACGTACTCACGATTTTATTATCAAAATCCATAGTACCTGAGTGATCTGACTTCGATCTTCGATAAAATCTTCTCAACTGTTACTTTTTGTATTTGTGCGTGTGTGTTTGTCGGTCAGCATACTCTTAGATGCAGCCTAGGGGAGGACTAGGTCTAACAGTATTTGTTTATTTATTTACTACCGCGTGGTCTAGTGTTCAGACAGAGTACCTGACTTCTAAGCCGCGGGTCCTGGGTTCGAATCTCAGCCGGAGCCAATAGTTGTGCTAAAACATAAATTGTTAGTTTTCGGGTCTGGTTGTGTTTTGATTGTCCCCGTGTTTCTGACACTTCATCCTAGCCTACCTCCGATCTTATCGCATCAGCGTTACATCGGGCGCGGGTAGGTTGGGACGAGTGAGTGCCTCTGTGTTTGCGCGTACACTTGTGGCACTATAATATCTCCTGCGCAGTTGATGGCTCTCGACAGTAGACGGAAGCTGTCGCCGTGGTCGAAATCGGCTAGGAGACCATCATCATCATCATTTATTTAAACATAAAAATTAATAATGGAACAAAATATATCGGTATGAGAAAGGAAAACATATGCATACTTTTCCTCTAACAACCGTAAGAATGCAATTAGGAAAATAATTCTTTTGCTAATATATATTTGAGCTAAAAAACACTGGTATTGAAGAAATCTAAATATATTTTCGTTAAGACTACATTGAACGTACTACGCACGTATCAAGAGTTTTTCCTATATATGTTCCGGATTTATGAAACATGAAGTAAGCTAGGTATTCTTAATATTGTATACTGCTGTGAGGTTGATGATGATACCGTTTATAATCTCAAAAAGGGAAGTTGCCCAAATATTTTAAGTTATTTAAAACTAATTTTCAAATACTCACCCGCTGCTCTCTTCGGAGGTGTGAGTAGTGGAGTGCCCGCAGGGACACCTGACAGCTTCGGCGATTCCCGAGTCCTGCCCACTGGAATTCACTGACGTTATCGAAGTATCCTGCCCTTTCCTATTTTTGAAAGTGTTCGTGTGTTTAACGAAAATGTCTGTTTGTTCATTGTTTTAGAGTTAATGGTTATTGTTTAGTAATAGAAAGGGAAATGTAGACTTTTAAGTTATTCTGTTATTGAACCAAAGTAAATGAGCTTCGAATAATACTGTTATTGTGGTTAATGCCAAAACCAAAGTTATTTTACAGTTCAGTTCCAGTATAGACTGCAAACTTTAATATTTATCGAATGTTAGCGAACGCTGAAGCGGTGACGTAAAAGTAGTCTGCAAAGTAGATGTGTTACTAGTCGCGGTATAGTTGCGTAGTAAGAGTAAGGAAGTGTAGTTTACAAACATAAAGAACTTGGTTAATAAAGTAACCAAACTGATGCAATATAAATAAAGGTCACTATCAACGGAATCCACGGGCTATGAATCACAAAGGCTCGCCTAAAAAAAAAGTAAGTCATTTATGCAATTGCTACTAACACCGCCAGGTAAATGTAAGTGTGAGCGAGAGGTCTGACAAAATTGTCAATCAGGCCGAGGATTCAGTTAACAATGCCACTGCAGCTTAAGCATTTGTCTCACCTTTTCTGCAAAGGTCGCTGGTTGAATTTAATGCACATTCTCTCGTGCTTATTAAATGCATCAGTGCTTTCGCCAAATTGATTTTTGACGCATTTCTGATGCGCTTTCCCGAATTCCTCCACTGTGTTACCGTGGGGGCACATTTTCTTCACTGTGCTATGATTGATTACGTCGATGTAAGAGTCAGCCTCGCTATATGATTGGTTTAGCTCTTGGCACTGGTTGCCTCCAGATGGAAAGAGGCCTCCGTATTTTGTTAGGTGCTCAGTGGAGAAAGCATTAAGGCGTTGTTGGGAATATGGTTTGTGGCGTTTTCTGTTAGGGCAAAAGATAGAATAGGAGTCAGTCAATAGAAGTAACTGTAAACGAAAAGAGGGGCTATTGCTAAATGGTGTTTGGATTAAAAAAAAAGTTTGTACTAGAATTAAACTTTATTTTTTGAATAAAATACAATACATTTAACAACAACAAAAAAAGTAAGTTTAAATAAATAAATAACATTGCAAATTATTAGTACGTGCTATTTGAGCCGAAGATAAGGCGATTTATATGAAATAATGAGTCGCATGCTTTCGTTTGTGATGATGGTGGTGTCTGAAAAGCAATAGTAAAATAAAATGTTACTTACCTTATGTATTATTCTAATAAACTTATTTAATTTAATTCATACTTATTAATACTTAAGACTTGCTCAACTAAATGACTCTTCTTTTATTGTATAAAATGACGATATGAGCAAAAGGTTCACCTGATGGTTTTTCTATACAAGAGGGAGCAAACGAGCAGGTGGCTCACGTGATGGTCAGTGATCACCACCGCTCATGAACATCAACAATACCAGAGAAATAGCATATGCGTTGCCGACCTTTGAGAAAGGAATCGACTCTTTTCTTTGTTTTCATTTCTTGGTAACTGCAACATCTGCCCATAACAAATGCTATGTCACCCAGAACATTTCTGTGTGGCCACACTGCTCCCGTTACCCTGACAAATCAGTTCTTATGCCCAGTAATTACACTAGCACGATTTCTTACCCTTAAACCTTCAGACCGAAACACAGTTATTTATGCACACTACTATTTCGCGCCATATATGCCCAGTGATTACACTAGCTCACTGTGCCTTACAAACCGAAACTCAACAATGTTTGCACTCTACTGCTTCACGGCAGAATAACTAGCCCTGCGGTGGTACCTACCTAAACGTATTCCTGTACAGGAATCCTACCGCCAGTAAAAATCCTTAGCTACTTCAATGTCAGTGTAGAGCCGTGGCAGCTCAGGGGCTAGGCGCTCGCTTTAAATTTCATAGTAGGCGAGTGACCTGGGTTCTATTCCCGGTGCCGGCACTAATAAAATTGTTAATTGCAATTTTAAGTCCTGATTTACCACGTGCGAGGCGGTGAAGGAAAACATCGTGGGGAAACCTGCACGTCTGAGAAATAAAAAAATTCTTAAAACATGTGAAGTCCGCCAACTCGCATTGAAGCAGCGTGGCTGAAACTTCCCAGCTCCAAAACCCTCTCAGAAAGTAGAGGAGGCCTGCGGATCCTCAGCAGTGGGATATTTATAGGATGTTGCTTTACTCTTTTTTTTACTTCATAGTGTCCTAGGTCCGATTTCTACCGAGTATTTGTATTGTGTGTTATGCCAGTCCTGCTCAGATTAAAATTACTGCTACGTACGTAACTCTTTAAATCGTAAATCTTTAAAGTCTCAAAAATAATTGAACGTTTTTAAACAGGTTGTGCTGTTTAAAAAAGATCAATTACTTTTCAGTCAGTCATACATAGTTCAATTATTATTTGTTAGTATATAAAATAAGAAATAAAAGACTGAAGGGCTAGGTTAATTATTTAGATAGAAAAGATATTTTTTTTATTAAAATATTAACATGTTTGCTTTTTAGTATCTACTTCTTCAATCAACTATATTTATAAAAATATCATTGTCAGTCTTTATTTTCAAACGGATTTAATATCACTCTCTAGAGTCGTCAACATTAAAATTGGATACATTGTAACAAGTAATCTTGGGATTGATGTAATTTTCGTTACGTCGTAATATCCTGAAGGGTTCTAACTAAAGTTTCAATCATAATTTTAGGACTTCGTCTAATCAACAAGTAATAAACGGTCTGGATATATCTATATTTATTTAATCAAACTGTAATAGCGTTGTGACTACAAAGTTTTCAAATGCAATAAAGGGGACGTTAAAGAATTCGCACAATGCGAATCCTTGATGGCTTTTACTAAGGAGATTGCAGTTTCTATGTTACTTTGTTGAGTTTCATTTTATGATTGAGAAATAACGTTTATGGCGTACAATTGAATACCAATTTGATTATCTGTGCATTTACGAGTAAAGCCTTTCAAATTTATTATCACACGC
Organism: Luehdorfia chinensis; assembly: GCA_019845155.1. NCBI lineage: Eukaryota > Metazoa > Arthropoda > Insecta > Lepidoptera > Papilionidae > Luehdorfia > Luehdorfia chinensis. The sequence goes on from JAHVAK010000388.1 coordinate 317,828, forward strand.
TTAAAATAATAACTTAGTTATATCGAAACGATGTCGGTATCATATCGATATTATTACACGTAAATTCGTTGTCATGTGTGAATTCATCATTTCAGCCTAGCACTAGTCCACTGCTGAACATAGGCCTCCCCCATAGATTGCTATAAAAGTTTGCAGCTCTCATTTTGGGGGGAATTTTGCCATAGTTGCCACGCTTGGCAGGCGGGTTGGCAACCGCAGTTTATTTATTGTGATGTTCCAGGAAGATGCTGCTGCCCATCTTCTGGTTTTAATTTTCCCTCTGTCGACTTTTACGACACCCGCAGGTTGAGATGGGGCGGTAGATTCTCTTAAGCCGCTACCACACGGCTATGTGTTGTAGCGGCTTAAGAGAATTTGTTGTATGTGTGACATGTCTCTCAGTAATGGAATCGTTCTAATAGGCTATAATACCTGCGTCTATTCGTCCCACTATCTTGAACCTTAAGTCTTCACAGAAGTAGTAGTACCGCTGAATACTTGACATACCATGCATTTCATATATATTTTCGAGTATTTCGATATGTTATCGATACACATACTCGTACCATCACTAACTATGATTTTTTTGTTATTAAAAATAGAATAGAATAGTTTCACCTCATCTTTACTTAAGTTTAAAATGTAAAATATGAAGACACCGATACGGTGGTGCAGATACCACGGCATTATTAGTTACTCCACCGTTCAGCAGTCGTGTGCAAGCGCCATATTGTTTTGTGTCGGATGGCAAGCTAGTGTCATTACCATCGTTGCACTTACCATCAGGTGAACGCTTTGCTCGTCTCGTTACTTTATCAAATAATAAAATAAGAACTATGGCTACATTCCCTAATCGTACAACCACAAAGTTCATCAGTACATCGTATATTTCATAAATAATGACTTCGGGTGTTATTCGTCGTTAATGACTTAAATAATCTATCAATGAAGAAATCTCATCACTGGTAAATTTCGTACAAAAAAATTGAACTTAATCGCGAAAGGCATTCAAAAATATAAGGGTGCTAAATGCTTAAGCTTTTCGCCGTGTGGTTGCGGCTTAAGAGAATCTACCACCCCATCATATCCCGTGGGTTTCGTAAAGTCGACACAGAGAAAATAAATACCAGGAGATGGGCAGGAGAATCTTCTTGGAACATCGGAATAAATACACTGCGGTTGACAACCCGTTTGCAAAGCGTGGCAACAATGGCAAAATCTCTCCAAAATGAGAGCTACAAACTTTTGTGGCAATCTATGGGGGAGACCTATGGAGGAGGAAGGAGGAATGCTTAAGAAGATACTCTTCCATCTATTAGAGACTCTTAGTAGTACTAGGGTCTTTCGCTAGCTTTAAATTTGATATCCAGCGAGCTACATTAAGAATTGATTATTTAATGGTTAACAAAAACATAGTGAAGAAATGTGTGAGAAACATGAACATATTTCGAGGATATGTCGCCCATTATTCTACTACTCATACTAAGCAGCGAGACGTTTATAGGTTGTTACATTACTTTTACTACCTTCTATTACTCCTGACGCAGAGGATGCAAACTGCGGTTGTGCAGGCTCCGACAAATACGAGGCAGCCGAGCGCGACCACACTGATCTCCATCGCGCTGAGCAGCCGCCCGCTTCTCGCCTGCGTCGCGCCCGTGTCACCAACTCCTAGAAGCTTGAAGCCGGCCACCTCATGCCGCTCGCCGGCCTCCCTCTTCATTATTGATCTATTTAGTGAATGATGGAAAATAGTTGGAATAAGTCATTTTTCTTGTTATTTAGTTAATGCTAAGACTTGAATGTGTACGAAGTCAACCCGATGATAATGAATGGTTAATGTGGATCAAAGACATCAACATACATTCACAATGAAGATGTAGCTGTGTTATTATCTCTGAGAACTAAGAGAGAAAACCTTTGTAGCGACATCTTGGTCGCCACATCATGAAATATCCCATGACTCCATAATCACGCTATCAACGTTTCTGAGATGTGAACTATATATACATCTAACATGACTTTTTGTTGACTTACCTCTAAATATATGTACTGTATTTTTGAAGATATATATACATACAGTCACGCTGAGACTACACATGCGGTATACTTTTCGGCCCCGCGGAAAACGAGTAGTGGCGGGTGGTGAACCACATCGCCGCCGTTTTGGTACGAGTCAAAAAAATGTTTACTTCTCATTGCGTTCCCACGAACAGGCAATGAATATTATGGTATTATTCTGGGCGAATAATAACTATCCGTATAATTCCTTATCCAACACGCCTCCTGACACCTCACCAGACACCAGAGGGAACCAGTGGTCGCCCAATGGAAAAGATTCGACCGTAATTCATTAACTTTGTATTTTTCAAATTATAGGATATGTAACACATATTATTTACAAATTTTAGCTTTCGGGACTTCTTCTTCATATAAACTATGCCAAATCTCACACTCTTCCATTCGCACAATATGCTTGTACAAAGTTTTCTCATCGCGTATTAACATAAAGATACTTTTCGGGAATTCGACAGATGCTTATTACCATGTTGAACAATGAATGTTCAAATGAAACTAATTTTACGGATTTTATCGCGTTTAATTTTTTCTATTTATAACCCGACGTTTCGAGTGCTTTACATCACCCATGGTCACGGGGGGACTGAGGTCACATATGTCCTTATGTCATAGTTAACCCGGGGTACCTTCAGCTTTTAAATATTATTTTTGGTCTGATCTAGGCAGAAAGAGCTATACGATATAGCTGACGTGAAGCATCGTCGTTCTAGGAAGTCTGCAGTCGGTGACCATGTTCTGTATCATCCCAACCATTACATCAGATATGATAAACCATTAATCCTTGCAAAAGAACACAGATTCCTACCAAGGATGATTCGCGTGGCTATTGAAATTAAAAAACATCCTAATTCCAATAGAGAAGATGGTTGGGTATTAACACCGGCTTGGGATCTAATAATATGTAATTTAATATAATGTTTCAGCCTATAAATGTCCCACTGCTGAGCACAGGCCTCCTATCATTTCTGAGAGGGTTTTGGAGCTGGGAAGAACGATGTTTTTCTTCACCGCCGAGCACGTGGTAAATCAGCACTTAAAATTGCAATTAACAAGGTTAGTGGTGCCGGCACCGGGAATCGAACCCAGGTCACTCGCGTACTATGAAATTTTAAGCGAGCGCCTAGCCCTTGAGCTACCACGGCTCTATCCAATAATAAATAAAATTAAATCAAAAACCAAGCATACCACTGCAAGACTTCAAGACACAGTTTGCTGTTTCTGCGTAGATCGGACCAAAAATAATAATTAAAAGCTCAAGGTACCCCGGGTTAACTATGACATCAGGACATCTGTCACCTCAGTCATTCCTTGACCATGAGTGCCGTGAAGCACTTGAAACGTCGGTTTAAATAGTAAAAATTAAACGCGATAAAATCCGTAAAATTAGTTTCATTTAAATGTGTAGTGTTCCCGTAAATAAAAGAAATCACAATGTATGCTCACTAGTAAACTCGTGATATGTGTAAAGCTGACTGTTAACATGACTTCCCCTTGCAGAAAATTTGAGCAATCGATATATCGGTTTCATGGCACGGAGTGATGCGTAGAGCGTGGTGCACTATTATCAGTGCAAGAGTGTCTTGAGCATTTTTTACAACGCTATGTCGCCATCATCATCATTTCAGCCTATCTCAGTCCACTGCATCATTTCATTTCATCACGAGCTATATGGCCGGCCCATTGCCACTTCAGCTTGTTAATCCTTTGGGCTATGTCGGTTCGCCTAGTTCTGCTGCAGATATCATCGTTACGCATTAGAAAGAATACTCACTTCTGGAGTACGTCCATATCAATAATTGCGTTTGATAATGGATCGACGCCGTACACGTACATGTCGGTTCTGAAAGAATAATGAGTATGTTTACCTTTATCTATAATCAATAATATTATAGAAATAACACAATAATCAATGTTATAAATAACAACAATAACAATAAGTTTTGAACGAAAATCATATTTTTGTTACAAGCAGTGGAGTTTAAATGTCGCTAGGGCTGTTGTTCTTGTCAAAACAAATCCAACGAACTCAAACATGACGGAGCTATCTTGCTTAGTTTAGGAGTTCCTATGGCCAACTTCCGGCTCCATCATCAGACCAGATCCATGGTACCATATTATTGCATTCAACCCAAGCTACAGAGATGTGCAAACGATATACTATATCGTGATAAATTTTATCAATGGTCTCGTCAGCGTCGTAGCAAGACTGCTGTATCATACTGAGTCAAATATTGGTTCCTTGCTCTAATCCAATACAAATTGCAATATATTTATTGCCTAACGTAGTAGTGTATCGTATTAATTTAATTTATAGCTACGAATAAAATTTGTTTGTGTGTTTGTTTCTAAAATATAACGCATATGAAGACATTAATATTTGTTAACTTACGCATATCCGTCCATAGAAACCTTAGCACTGGCTTCGAGCCTTCGCACTCGGATGTCGTAACCAGTCATATTGGAGAGGTGGCGCGTGATTTTCTCCATCTCTTTCTCAACTTCCGTCGGTTTCGCTGCCACGACTAGGACGAGCTGTTTGCTCTCATCCAGCACGTATACCTAAGACATTTGAAATTACGTCATTATCATCGCAGTCACCATCAACAGCATCTAAGCGGTCAAGACATGAGCATATTCCAAGTTGAGAAAAAATTGTCTAATTAGTATATAGTGTGAAAAATGGAACGAGCTTACAGAGCCGTAGTAGCTCAGGTGTCGGCCATTTGATCTAATGTCAGCGGGTGACAGGCGCAGTGTGGTGTCACATTTTTTTTATTGGGTCAGGTGACGAAACGAGCAAAACGTTCACCTGATGGTAAGTGCAACGTCTGCCCATAACAAATGCTGTATCACCCAGAAAATGTGTGACAACACAATGCGCCCGTCACCTGCGAGACACCAGTTTTTAAGTCTCATATGCCCAGTGATTACGCTAGATCTCAGTGCCATTCAAACCGAAACACAGTAATGTTTGCACACTACTGCTTCACGCCAGAGTAACTGGCCCTGGGGTGTACCTACCTAGACGGATTCCTGCTTAGGAATCCTACTATCAGTAAATATATAAAAATAGCAATATTGTGGGTGACACAGCATTTGCACTTACCATAGGGTGAAAAAAAACACTGAATAAGCTTTTTAAAAGTTCATTGTTAATTTTTCAAATGCAATGCAATTGACAGACAAAATTTTCACATGCACAAACTTAACCAATCACTAAATTTAACGATTTGTATTTCTGCACAAAGTGCAATGCTATTGCGAACCGTTGTAACTCAAAAAGTAAAGTTTTCCAGAACGAATATAAAATTGATTTCCATCGAATATGTTTTGTGTCTAACTCAGTAAACTCTTATAATTTACAACCATTTTCCTGCTAATATATAGAACGATGAAATAGACGATTATAGAAAGTTGAAAAAGTATATTACACAGTACAGAAATTATGATATTACATTGTTAAATTTTATTTTATGGATATTAATTAAAAATTAAATGATTATCGTGATTGGATGTCGTCCATCTTTAAATTAATGGAAATAACCATTGATTCACACTGACTAATGAATTTAAATATGAACAATATTCAATCACAATAATCATTTAATGTTTAATTAATATAATTAAAAATTAAATGATTGTTATTGTGATTGAATATTGTTCATCTTTAAATTAATAGCAATAAGTTTAATAAGACAAACAGTAAAAATTTCAAAAAAAAATCTTATAAATACCGTATATATTTTCATAAGTATCGAGTAAAAAGCTGTTATTTTGTTATTACGAACAGACAATTTTATTTGTTTGTATAGATAATCAAATTTTAACATCTTTAAATGTATCCTATATGAACTACGATTACATATTATTATTTTTAATCGTTTTCTCGCCTGACTGAGATATAAATATATAAATGAATAGATAATTATAAAGGATATCATTAAATTAATTAGATACAATAATATACCATAATAAACACTATACTATAATGTAAATTAAATTTTATTAACAAAATACCATACGATTACATATTATTATTATTCTAGCGTATTTATACAGTTTTCTCGTCTGGATGTTTAGTACTCGTAGTTTTCTTTCTATATTTATTCTATACCTTTTTTTATCCGATAAAGTGACGAAACGAGCAAAACGTTCACCTGATGGTAAGTGCAACGTCTGTGCATAACAAATGCTGTGTCTCCCAATACATTTCCACACTGCGCCCGTGACATGAGTTCTTAAGTCACATATGCCCTGTGAATACGCTAGCTGTCATTGCCCGTCAAACCGAAACAGTAATGTTTTCACACTACTGCTTCACGGAAGAATAACTGGCCCTGGGCTGGTACCTACCTAGACGGATTCGTATTGGTTGCTTCTTCAAATTTTTTGAAAACTAATTGGGTGATGCTCAGTAGTGCATGTTTACTTTTTTACGTTTTGTATTAGTAGTGTGAAATTGGGTTCGACCGGGATTCGAGTCTGGGACTTGTGACATACCTAGCACCAGGCACATTTATCACTAGGCCACGCGGTCGTCTTGTCAATTTTAGATGTTGCTAACGATTTGCGCAATACCAAAGTAATCATTTGCATAGGAAGTATAATGGAGCACCAAAGAATTTGTGTTAGCTAGAACATATGTTCGATCGAAAAAGCAGTAGTGTGCAGACATTACTATGTTTCGGTTTGAATGGCACTGAGAGTTAATGTTGTCAGTGGGCATGTGACAGATATCCCAGGGTGACGGGTGCAGTGTATAGGAAGACGTTGACTTACTGTCAGGTGAACGTCGTCACGGTGTCAGGAACGAAAGTTCCTTTCGTCGCTTCATCGAATAAAAAGTGCTGAAATTACTCCCATTGTTAAGCTCCACTGCTTTTTATTTGTTAGATTTAAAACGCTTCTAAAATAGTTATCAATAAAAAAGACTCACGAAAACATTAGCGATCGCCGAGCGTCCATCGTCGGCGCCTCGTCTGTCCGTCGCCTTGACGTCGAAGCCGAACACCTTGCCCGCGTCGTGCGTAAAGCTGGCGGCCGTGCGTACCCGGCCGCTAGCCGCCTCCACTGCGAAGCGACCGCCCGCAGAGTTCATCACCTGATAGCGGATGTCCGCGTTCAGATCCCTGTCTGCATCCGTTGCCTGGTGGACACAACAAGTGTTAGCGATGAAAACTTATCGACAGTAAATAAATGCGCAGTATACATTGCTGAAACTGGCGGTGACTACCGCATGTTAAGTCGTCCACAGCGACGCATGGAAGTAAATATGTCAACAGAATATCCAGGCACAAGCAGCAGTCCGAGATAATGAAATTCCTCGTTATCAAAACTTTAACTTGGGAAGACAATACATGTGTTTAAATGACGACACGACGTCCGTGACCCTGAGTCGGGTCCCATCAGTTCTTAAGTCTCATATGCACACTAGCTCTCAGTGTCCTTCAAACCGAAACACATTAATGTTTGCACACTACTGCTTCACGGCAGAATAACTGGCCCTGGGGTGGTACCTACCTTGACGGTCGGTTCTGTCTAGGACGACCGCGGCATCTGTCTTGAGAGTTAGGACACCACGAGACAGAAAACGACTTCGCGATCGTGAAGGTCAATTATTGCCTAATCAAATGTCAATCAAATGCAAATCCAGTGTCTCTGATATGCAGAGACACTGGATTTGCAATGCAACAATCTAACCCGAAAACCTGCATAGAAGAAAAAGAAGAAGAAAAGAAGCTGCTTAAGTACCTGGAGCTGAATTACTTCATATCCAAAAGAAGCAGTAGTTGGAATAGCTGTGACCATCGGGCGTCCTCCATTTATGAACTTCGGTGCGTTATCGTTAACATCTTTTATTCGTACAATGACTTTCACATCGAATTTAGTCATTCCCTCCAGTACGTCATCCGAGACTGGGTAAATCATATGAGGTAGCTCTCGACTTATTTTTTGTCTTTCTGCTCTAACTATAACCTCATAAACATCTTTCACTTCTCTATCTGGACTTCGAACTAGGTACAAAGTTCCGTTGCGTGGATCGATCACAAATGTCTTTTTAATATCTGTGTCATTTTCGTTTAGTATGAAATACTTCATTTTGAAAATCTCGTAGTATTCCGTTACATTTAAAGTCACCAGCTCAACAGGAGTATGGACGTTTTCCTCAATTTCTAGTTCATAATATCGTGATATAAATACGGGTTTATCGGAAACTTCTATCTCATCGGAAACATCTTTAACCGTCAACATAACTATAGCTGTTGAACTTAAACTTGGCGAACCTAAGTCTGAAGCAACTACGGTGACATTATGCATGGACTGACTTTCATAGTCCAATCTCCCTGTGGTTGTGATGATTCCTTCTTTTGAATCTATTGTGAAAATATTCATTTGGTTTTTTCTTTGGGGTAAGCTGTAAAGGATTAATCCATTACCATTGCCAGTAAAATCGGAATCATTTGCGTACACTCGTGTGACTACACTTCCAACAGGAGCATTTTCTTCTAAAGTCGCCTTATAGACAGGTATCATCATCACCGATTCATAGTTGTGATTGGATATGTTTCCTGCTTCCGGATGCTTCCATTCTAACAATTCATCATAACTGTAGAACTTAGGTAAATTATCATTAACGTCTAACACTTGTATCTCTACAGTTACTGATGAAGTCAATTTCTTTTCAAATCCATTGTCCCTGGCTACAACAGTCAGAATATACTTATCTTCTTTCTCTCTATCTAGTTCCCCATTTATACTTAAAACTCCACTTAATGGTGCAATTTCAAAAGGCAAATCTTTGCCTTCGGGTTGTAAAAAGTAGGTTAAATTAGCGTTTTGGCCGAAATCGGCATCGGTAGCATCAACTTTACCTAACACTCGTCTACTGTATTGAGCTTCTTCTACATTGAAGTTATACCAAGATTTCTTAAACATAGGAAAATGGTCATTGATGTCTTTAATGAATATTCTAATTGTAATATGGTCACTTAATCCTCCTCCGTCTATAGCGGATACATTTAATCGAAATTCGGACTCCGGAGGCAAAGTTCTAGCAACCACTACATGTCCATGCCTCTCATTTATGACAAAATATCTTTTGACTTGCATTGCGTTTACTGACAGTGCATTTGGGGGCATAAATGTTTCTGAAACAAACTCGTAACGAATTTGCCCATTTGAACCGCTGTCCATGTCCATTGCATTCAATTTCAATATGGTTGAACCGACCGCTATATTTTCCGGAATTAAAAACAGTGGCCCCCTCGCATCTGTAGCTACAGAAAATTTATTCTTCGGCTTAGCATCAATTTTTGTTACACCGCTGCTTCCGTCGTTTCTTCTTTCTCTGAATATTTTTACATCACTTTTCTCATCAGTCTCTAATAAATCAATTTTCTCTCCTAACGGTATAATAATTTGATTATACTTTGGTTCGTTGTCATTTTCATCGAGTAGTGTTATTGTAAGTTTTGCTTCAGATTTAAGGCTACCTTTGTCTCTGGCCACTACTTTCAATAGATATAAACTTTTTTCTTCTCGGTCTAATTTATTGCCAATATATGTTACTATACCACTGATGTCATTAACACTGAACAAATCGTGACCATCCCCAAACAGCGTATATGAGAAAATAGCGTTTTGACCAACATCAGCGTCTTTTGCTCTAATTTTATATGTCATTTTCACTTCTGTACCTTTCTTTGCATTTTCAGTAATGACACCTTCATAAGTAGGGATATCAAATAATGGTGGGTTGTCATTTTCATCATCTACGTATATAATCACTTGGTATATTCCCGCGCCAGATATTATTCCTTTGTTAAATTCAGCTATAATTGTCATTCTATAAGCATCTCTCTTTTCTCGATCCAGAGGCTTCTGTGCGTAAATGGTTCCATCCTGACCTAAAAAGAGGTAATACATTTATTATTTTTCGACTGAATGTTAATCACAATTCATAATTGTACATCAAATAAACATAAAAACTAAAAGGTTTTGTAATGTTACCAATTGCGATATCATCTGTGACGTCTTGTTGATTTGCAATTATGAACCTCATATTCCCAGTTTTATTGTTCGACGATGCACTTCCGTTGACATTATAAATTTGACCAATTATAGCTCCAGCTACATTTTCTTTGACATGAAATACGATCGGCAATTGATTTCCCCTGCAATTATGATAAAATATTAATATATTTGGAATAATAGTCGATCTATTAATACGAGTATAACTTAAATGTAAAGATTTGTGAAATCTGACTTATTGGGTGCGGTTCAACGATTATTATTGTATCATTTTCATTAAAACGCCAGTAATAAAACAATATACTCGCTGTGCATAAATTCTCTGTTGTAAAATCCTTTCACATTTTCTTAGCATCGCCCAAATGTATACATTCATTCATTTTATTGCATATGGAAAAGTAAGGGCGGCTTGTCTAAGCCGTTATAAGTGTCTACTTATAAAATATCCTGCGCAAATGGAAAATTCTGATTGTAATCTGACTTTTTCTTTGTGGATGAAAAGGTTAAGCATACTTCATTACGCGCGTAATTTAAGATCTATAAAACTGCGAATAGCATGTTAAAGCTGAACATAATTACTTCAATAAAACGCCTCTCTCATCGTTCGCATCAACAACGTGCACCGTTGCGTTAGTCGCAATCGATAAGTTGATCCTCTCCTGTATGGCCACTGCCTCAAACTCATACATCGGCCGATTGAATTTTGACAGTTCACTAATTACTGTTATTACACCTGAACGCTCCTCCACTGCAAATGGCACTGAAATAAAGAAAGTAATTAATGATATGAGCTTAACAAGTCCAACTTTGCACACGCTGCATTCAAGGTGCATACCTTTCCACATTTTTAAAGAAGAGACGGTAAACCATTGCTGGTTTACCGTTTAGCGCTTGCGCGCCTCACTTGATGTTAAGTGATCACCGCCGCCCATGAACAACTACAATATCGGAAGAATTGTGGGTGGGTGGCCGGCCTTTGAGAAAGGAGTAGGCTCTTTTCTTGAAGGTCCCTAAGTCGTATAGGTTCGGAACAACCGCTGGTGGCAGCAGCTTCCATATAATAGGCGTAAATACATCGAAGGGTAACTCCATGCCCTTTTATGAACTTCAGGTCGGCGGATTTTATACGCCTACGAATAATTGTATGCAGAATTCAAAGTTGAGTATAATAGGCAAAATACAAACCTCGAGTATTTCAATTTATAATCATAATCATCATCATCACTTCAGCCTATTACTAGTCCACTGTTGAATATAGGCCTCCCCCATAGATGGCTACAAAAGTTTGTCGCTATCATTTTGGGGGGATTTTACCATAGTTGGCAGGCGGGTAGGCAACCGCAGTTTATTTATTGAGATGTTCCAGTAGGATGCTGCTGCCCATTTCCCGATTTTTATTTTCCCTCTGTCGACTTTTACGTCACCCACGGGATGAGATATTTATAATGTTAAGTAATTATTTCATTTGTATAATTTACGTCAAAATATTATTATATTGTTTAATTTATAAAATGGCTTGAGAATGTCAGTATAATATATTTTTTTATTGTATATAGTGACGAAACGAGCAACACGTTCACCTGATGGTAAGTGCAACTTCCGCCCACAACAAATGCTGTGTCATCCAGAATATTTCTGTGTGACACCACACTGCGCCCGTTACCTTGAAACATCAGTTCTTATGTCTCAAATGCCCAGTGATTACGCTAGCTCACAGTGACCTTTAAACCGAAACACAGTAATGCTTGCACACTACTGCTTCACGGCAGAATAACTGGTCCCGGGGTGGTACCTACCTAGACGGATTCCTGCATAGGAATCCTACCACCAGTCTGTGAGAAATATTACATCACACGACTTCAAGTGGTATGCAATGCGTGTTAAGCATTTAAATCCGCAAGCATTGCTGCCCGTCACCATTCTGGGTATTTCAGATACAGCAATTCGACGAATTCGACATAAACAATACAAAAATCACACAGATAACGCAAATACAAGGAAAAAACATAAAACAAAACTAAAACATGTGTAAAACCCTGAAGACAAAAATAACGCTATATTGTGAGGTCGAAATGGACTCCACTCAGTATTTACTACACGAAATTCAGAAAAGAATGCTATAAAATTAAAAGTAAATCATCTCATTTCCAACTAACACTAATACGTATCCTCTATCTAACTCACCCCCTTCTTCATATCCGTGCAGGAGATCATATGTAACTTCAGATTTCTCCATAGCTTCATTGACTTTAATTTGACCAACACTGGTCCCTATGCCAACGTTTGATCCAACCCAAAACTCGTACGGCGCTCCAACGAAATCTGGTTTATCTGCAATATTTAAAAAATATTTATACAGGTATGTACAGGTATAAAAAGTTTAGCTACCAAGTGAGACTATTTTTATAGAGCCTCTTAGACAGTTCCTATTAAGTATAACAAGTAAGGTTACATACCTTACTTGTTATACAGTCTGCCACCGTTAAAATCAAAAAGCTAATCCAAATGATTTCTTATATTAACGCGAATACTACACATTTAAATAAAACTTGAATTTACTTAGGGGCTAGGAGCTCGCTTTAAATTTCATAGTACGCGAGTGACCTGGGTTCACTAAAACTGTTAAATGCAATTTGAAGTGCTGATTTACCACGTGCGCGGCGGTGAAGGAAAACATCTTGAGGAAACCTGCATGTCTGAGATATAAAAAAAAATATTTCGAAGACAGTCCAGTGCAGTCCGCCAACCCGCTTTTGAGGAGCGTGGCGGATTCTTCCTCAGCGCTCGAAAACCCTCTCAGAAATGAGAGGAGGCCTGTGCTCAGGAGTGGGACATTTATAGTCTTAAACTTTACTTTCTTTACTTTTTTACGGATTTTATCGCGTTGAATTTTACTGCCTATCACCCGACGTTTCTAGGGCTTTACAGCAATCATGGTCACGGGAGGACTTGAAGTGTCAGATGTCCTGATGTCGTAGTTAATCCAAGTTATCTTTAATTATTATTTTTAAGTCGATCTACGCAAAATGAGCTTACAGTGTCTTAAACCTGTAAGCCTTGAACTTACGAAAAGGGCTGGTTATAAGTAGTAAAATTAAACGAGATGAAAATCGTTAAATATAGTTTTATTTAAAAGGGTAATCGAGATGCCCTGATATGCCAATATGTTTATAATACGGAATAATGGGAATATTATCGTGACTCGTTTATTAACTGCCAACATAAGTCTTAGGCAAGTAGCAATAGAGTTCAGCCAGTGCAGTCAGTATAACCTGCTAGTTGTCATATCGTTTACAGTTTTACAGTTTTTTTTTTTAACGGTGGTATTAGGATTTCTCCTGCGTCATGAATTCGTTTTACATACATAAATTTCACATGCACAACACTAAACAAGTCCTGATAACCAACGACTTGTGGTTTTGCACAAATGTTAGCTCCGGCTGGGATTCGGACACTTAATTAATTTTGAAACGGTTTCATAAATAATATTAAATATATCTACTAATAAATTAATAGTTTTCGGTACCCCCGGCATAATAGTTCGTATTATAAACAGTGTGAGCCTGTTGCACATATTATTAAAAAAAAATACGATCTAGGTGATAGCGAAGAGCTTACAGATACATACAAAGAAGTGGAAAGGTTAAAGTTATAGAGTAATTAATTGATTTCCAAAGATCAACTAATTTTTACCTTTAAAAATTATTAAGAAAGAGTCAGAGAGAGAATTACTAAGAAAACTATTAAATGATACTAAATTAAATGTTACATAATAGACGACCACGACCTCGTGCCTACTGCTCAGAGTACTTGATTACTCGCCGGCAGTCCTGGCTTCAAATACCATTATCGGTATCCTCAGTATCTTCAGAAACAATCTGAGGTTATTTCAAGGAAAGCGGCCACTAGAAACCTAAATTTTTTTTCCGAGCAAAACGTTCACCTGATGGTAAGTGCAACGTCCGCCCACAACAAATGCTGTGTCACCCTGAATATTTCTGTGTGATACCACACTGCGCCCGTCACCCTGAGACAGTTCTTAAGTCTCAAATGCCCAGTGATTACGCTAGCTCACAGTGCCGTTCAAACCGAAACACAGTAATGCTTGCACACTACTGCTTCACGACAGAATAACTGGTACAATAAATTGCCAAGCTCTAAATGAGAACCTCCCTATACCTATATATGCTAATGCCAATTGGCTTCTCGATAATTGTTTATATGACATCAAAGAATTTAAATCAATACAGCATAGTAAATTTACATAGAATTAACATCGTCATTTATTGTTTTATATTATTATTTAATGTATTTTCTGGACACCTTGTTAATGATATGAATACTTTATTTTCCTTGATATTGGTATAATTATTGTTCATTTCATATATTTGTATGCCATTTACCAGAATGTATAGCGCTACTCGTTTAAATTGAACATCATACATGGTTATACTCGTACTACATTCTCACAAATAAATGATTCTGATTCTGAAAAAACACACTGTTTCCGGTCTGGTTGTATTGTGATTGTCTCCGTGTCTCGGGCACTACATCCTTACCTACCTCCAAGCTTATATCCGCGTGTAGATGAGGACGAGGAGTAACATTATTGATGCCGAATAATTGTTTTAATAATTTTCTTAGAATCAAAAAGAAAATAGAAAACTAAATTGTATTTTTGTTTTCTGTTTTTTTACAATGCGCTGCATGTTGTGTCGCGAAAAAAAATTTTCTTTTTTTGCCTCTATCATCATAATTTTCGCTTACACTAGTGGCGTTATAACAACTTCAGCGTAGATGATAGCTTCCGACAGGATTTGAATGTAGTCGCTGTGTTCGAAAATCGACCAATGACACTACATTCAAATCATAGGCCACAGAGGTGTTTTTTTTATGGTAAAGGGTAAGTAAGTAAAGTAAACGTAAAGTAAGTAAGTGGAGCAAACGGCTGTGCCTCATCACCCCGAGATACCAGTTCTTAAGACCCATATGCCCAGTAATTACACTAGTCAATACCCTTCAGACCGAAATCAGTATTTTTGCACAATAAAGCTTGATGGCAGAATAACTGGCAATGCGTTGGTATCTACTTAGACGTTTGCCTGCATAGGAATCTCACCAATGTCATTACTAACCAGTGTTAGACCGTGTAACATCCACTGTTACCACGGCTAAGGAATATCTTCTCTCACTTGGATTGGCAGGCTGATCAGAAGCCTCTATAAACAAGGCGTGCCTGCCTTCCAATAAAGGTGATTCCGCTAAAGTTATCATTCCGGTTTTTGCGTCCACTTGAAACGGTGAAGTGATGGTCAAATTGCTAGTTCTTTGTAAATCGTAAAGCACCACCCCGTTCCTCCCTAAGTCCGGATCCACGGCCTTCACGTCGCCAATGTATGTCCCAATTTTCGCATTCGACTTTACGCTGAATTCGTAGAGATTGCTCGGAACGAAAACCGGGTTGTTGTCGTTCGCATCGAGTAACGTCACTTCCACTGTCACAAATGACATGAGCTGATGCAAGTCTTCAAGGTACTCTATGTTTTCGTTTTTGGTTCCCATTTTGTCGGGGAACACGTAAGTGGTCTTTTCTTTAAAATTCTGAATCGGCGTGAGGGTGGGAGTGCGACGCCATTTTGAGAGTCTCTGCTTGTCTAGAAACGTGCCGACTACGCTCGGATTTTTTTCCTTTGCGTACACTTTCATTCTAAGTGAGGAGTGTTGTTCTCTATCTAAAACGGTCTGTAACAAAAAGCAAATAATAATTAAAAATATGATTTTTTTTAGGACTGCTAGCCCGAAGGCTTTTACAGCTTCGCCGTATTAAGGTGGCAGTGTGCTGAGGGCGCTTAGCCGAAATCTTTTTCTTCTATGACGTAAAAATTTAAATTTAATTTGTCAAAAGTAGTTTTTTTTACTATTTATCGACAATGTGGTTCCTGCATATCGTGCATATCTGAGAAATTTTAAATATTTCAATGACTTGTGAAGTCTGCCAACCCGAAACGGAGCGACGGACTTTTCCTTGCTACAAAACCCTCTAAAATAAAACGAGCGAACATTAACAGGTCGTTATTTACTTTAAGAATTTCTGCTAATGGTGTAGTTTAGTAATAAATAGTTTATAGGTCAAGGATTAGTCCATTTAAGGTCCTGTGTTCACAACTAGGCCTAAGTTAGAGTTGTATTGTTTAATAGAATTGTTTTGTGTAATCTTTGCTAAAGTAGGCCTCAGTTAGCCAATTATGGTGTAACAGAAAAGTAGTAAAAATGCTAGTAAACAAGATAATTAGGACACAGAAATTCTTTGAAAGTAATTCTTTCTTTGGTTATTTTTCATAAAAGTACATGCGTAATTACGGTTTAATATTTTTAATATATTTAGAAAGAAAGAAAGAAAATACATTTATTCGCTAAAAATAGACGTACAATAGAAGTTTTTTTATAATAAAAGCATAAAACCGTAAACATAACTAAGACTAAGACACTATTAATACCAAAATTACTGTATGAAAATTGTATATTCCCAGCAAACGAGGTTGGTAGCTTAGAATTGTGCAGCACTGTTACTTTTATTGTTTAATTTTTATTAAAAACGTGTGGTAGCGGCTTAAGAAAATCTGCCACCCATCTCGACCAAGTACAATGCTGCTCAGACCTTCCTACATGTTTTTTACAGTGGAGGGGACAAACGAGCAGACGGCTCGGCTAATGGTAAGTGATCACATGAACACCCGCAACACCTGCAGAATTGCGGATGCGTTGCTGGCCTTTGAGAATGGAGTAGACTCTTTGGTTGCAGGGTCCTCATATATCGTAAGGTCAGGAAGATTTCATAAAGCGGTCGTGGGGTACGGAAAAATTATTTTGAAGAATGTATTTTAACTCTTCTACTTAACTCCATGAATCGTTGATGGCAACGTCTGATATGCAAAGTCAAGTGGTGACAGCTAATTCTCCCTTCCAGGTAGATGTCTTATGTCAAATACTTTTTTATATAAAATAATTTATAAGCGGAAAAAGTAACATTGCCTTTTTGTTAAATTTGTTGCAACACAACAACGTACCTACTGGGGGTAGGATTTTTATGCAGGAATCTGTCTAGATAGAGACCATTCCAGGGCCAGTTATTCTACCGTGCAAACATTACTATGTTTCTGTTAGAAGCGCACTGAGAGCTAGTTTAATCACTGGGCATACGAGACTTAAGAACTGTCTCTGGATAACGAGTTCGGTGTTACACAGAAATATTCTGGGTGATACAGCATTTGATAAGGGGAGAATTTGCACTTACCATCAGGAGAACGTTTTTCTCGTTTCGTCACTTTATCCAATAAAAAAATACCTTTATAGAATAAAGATTCAGGAGTTATTAACAAAGTTTTCTGTGCGTTTTATTTGTGTAGAATTGATTTTGACTTGGACTGAAAGTTTGTAACTTACCTGATTTCTTACAGTAAGCCAACCGCTTCTTGGGTCAATAGAGAATGCTCCTTCTGGATCGCTAAGTTGATACGTGAATTCTCCATTGTCTCCTTGATCCTTATCTGTCGCCATAACTTGAAGAACACTGAAGCCTGAACGTGAACATCAAATAGTTTTATTTAACTTGGAACTTGAACTATTCAAAGACACTAATATTATGACAATTCAGTCGTTGCTCATTTTTGAAAATATTATGTACCCCAAAACTTGAATTTATTAAACGAAAAAGTGACTGTAACCCGTACAATGGGCCGAGGTGACACGCTAAAGATTACTATGTTTAGATTGGTTAAAACTAGAAAGACATTTCTAATTTTATATTTAAATTAAAATAATTCCTAAAAATGTGACATCGGACACAGATTTCAAAACACTTCTGAACACATTATTAGATAAAGGTTATAAAAAATAGATATAATGTATAGCACAAAGATGTGGAAATAACTGTTACTTTTCACATGCAAACCCCCTGGCTAATAAATGTATGATGTAGTATTTAACGACATCATGTAATAAAAAAGAAAGACCACAGTTTATTGCCGGTTCATCTCTGAGAAGGACTTATTTTTCGAACCGATCTAGATTTTGAGCCTAAATTGAAAAAAAATTGACTTTGACTTCGTAAAGGTCGCCATAATGTGTCGTCATAGACCAGTGACATGCCTCAATGTCTTATGTATGTAGAAATATGAACGCCGCCAGATATAGAAAGTGTAATATATTATATATTATCATTATCATCATTTCAGCCTATTTTAGTCCACTTTTGAACATAGGCCTCCCCCATAGATTACTACCGGTCTTGAGCCACCTGCATCCATCAACTTCCCGGAAAACCGTGCTCCATTTGGTGAGGGGGGCACCCTACACTGCGTTTGCCGGTTCATATTTTATATATTATAATAATGCAGTCATATTAAAACTCGAAATCTAATACCGTACGTAACATTTGTATGATGCGTCAATTTTGACGGGATTGAAAACCCAACAACCATTTAGTTCGTGCTAATTATATAAAAATGTCGAATGATGTAGGATTTGGTCAGCGAAGATCTTGCTATGCGAAATAATACAAATAGTTCCAAATATTTACGACTGTTATAACTTTTTGGATTCTACATACATACATAAGATCAAGTACCCATAAGGGGTAGTCAGAGACTGGGCACTCACTGCAAAAACAGATGACTGCCACAATCCACGTTTCACCAAAACAATATAATGCACATGGTGTGATAGGTGGTGAGCCCATCGCCATCATGCGCTGTTGGGTGCACAGTGCAGTTTTATTCCTTACTCGCCTTTTACGAGATCCATTGGATGAGATGGAGTGGTAGTATTCTTTTAACGAGCCGCCACCACACGGCACTTATAAATATATATCATTAGTTACTAGGTGGATTGAAAAGTACTCGGCCTAACACAGATCCATTCAATTCTAAAAATCAAATCTACCCACATTATTTCAGTTCAGACTAGTTCATTGTATTAGTTCAGTTCAGACTAGTTCATTGTGTGAAGTTCGAAACGTGTGCAATAATTAGTTGTGATTTTATAAATTTATTAACAAAGTAATCGGTCATCATTTCCGCGAATGGAGCAAATCGAGCAGCGTGCCGTCATTAAGTACCTCCATAAGAAGGGGCTATCATCAAAAGCCATCCATGATGACATGGTCAGTACATTAGGCGATTGTGCTCTGTCATATTCATCCGTCAAAAAATGGATAGCAGAATTTAAGCGTGGTAGAGAGAGTGTGAAAGATGAACCCCGCTCTGGAAGGCCTTCGACGTCAACTACTGACGAAAATATTAAAAAAGTACTTGATTTAATAATGGGAGACCGCAGATTAAAAATTAGAGAGATAGCCGAGATTATAGGCATCTCTTATGAACGAACTCAAAACATCATTGTCAACGAGTTGGGTTTCCACAAGGTGTCTGCGAGGTGGGTTCCGCGACTGCTTTCAGTTGAACAAAAAAGGACGCGATTGACTATTTCACGCGACTGTTTGGAGTTATTTGAAGCCGATGCAGATGATTTTTTGAATCGTTTTGTTACTATGGACGAAACATGGGTTCATTACTGTACACCGGAAACAAAACAACAATCAAAACAGAGAGAGTGGAGAAGACCTGGTTCACCACCCCCTAAAAAGGCTAAGTCTATTTTGTCGGCAAATAAGGTGATGGCTTCAGTATTCTGGGACTCGAAAGGTGTGATTATGATTGATTATCTTGAAAGGGGTCAGACTATAAACTCTGATTACTACTGCACCTTACTACGTCGTTTACGAGAGGAAATAAAAGAAAAACGTCGAGGAATGCTCAGAAGAAAAGTCCTGTTTCATCAAGATAACGCCCGTGTTCACACGTCAGTACAGTCAATGGCTGGAATTCACAACTGTGGCTTTGAACTGTTACCGCATCCGCCGTATTCACCTGATCTGGCACCATCAGACTTCTTTCTGTTCCCTAACCTAAAAAAGCACTTGGGAGGTCAAATATTTTCGACAAACGACGAGGTCAAAGCAGCTGTAGACGCATATTTTGACTCTAAGGAAGAATCATTTTTTTTAACGGTCTAAATGCTTGGAAGGGGAGGTGGCAAAAGTGTATTGAACTTGATGGTGATTATGTAGAAAAATAAAAATATAACTGATTTAGTATGTGTTTATTTTCTTGGTTAGGCCGAGTACTTTTCAATCCACCCTCGTATATCAATAGCCTATTGGTTTAGGCTACGGACTGTAACACATGATGTCGCAGGATCGAGCCCACCATTCGACTATTGTCGTGAACCATCTCCTAGCACAAGCTTTTAAGATTAATTGGGGTTGACCATTGTTGAGCATTGCTTAGTATTCTTTTTAAAGAAAAATAATTAATGTGACTATTAGCGGCTATTTCGACATTTCAATGCAAATATCTGTTTTTAAATTTTAACATATCGATTCTTTTTTAACAACGACCTTACCGTTGGGTAAATTTTCAACAATGCTGATGTTGTAGAAATCGACTTCGAAGTCCGGCAAATTGTCGTTTAGATCCAGAACCTCTATTTCTATACGAGCTTGAGTAGTCTTTAGTGGATTATCGACTTGCGCTGCTTGCACTTGTAGTACGAATGTGTTCCCTGGAAAGAATTTATTAGTTTAATCTACAATAAAATCAGTAAGTTGCGCAATGGTAAAATGTTTTTTTTTTTTTAATATCGGTTCATTAATTTTCAGTGTCGAAAATCTATGTGTCTGTTTTAATTTTTAAAGAACTGCGCCATCGTCTTAGTTCCCAATTACAGCAAATTTAGATATTTAAGCTTGTTTATTACAGTAAATAATACGAATAATGATTTATTTAAAAACAATAAGTAGTCGACGTAAATTAATGTCTATTGAAATATCTGGTAAAAGTTCCCCAGAAGGTTTGGTGGTCCTGGTAGGAATCCACGACTGAGAAGTAAAACATTTGAAAAAATTACCGGGTAACGATACAGCATCTAAATCGATCTCCTTATCAAGAAATAGCGTGGCGTTCAAGGGTCCAAGTGAAAAGATACGTCGCTCGTTGCCGGCCAGCAGCTCGTAGCGCAGCGGCGCGCCCACGCCCGCGTCCTGGTCAAACGCGCGCACCGCCTGCTCGAACACCAACTCCTTGTGGATGCTCTTGCCCTGGTACACAAACGACGTTTGGACTTTATTTATTCCCTAATCGAGCGCGTGGATAATTCTAGACTTCATGACCAGCGAACCTTCAGCTCGCGTCTCTTCCTCATATTACTCATCATCATCATCATTTCAGCCTATCACTAGTCTACTGCGGAGCAAAGGCATCCCCATAGATTGTCACAAAAATTTATAGCTCACGTTTTGGGGGATTTTGCCAATTTATTATTATTATATTACTACGAGTATCTCTGCTAAAACAAATCTTTGTTCAATGCGAGAAATCATTAGTTTTTGACTAAGTTTACCGTCAACGTTTTATCTTAGATATTATGCCAGAACCCTTGGTTCAACGTAACCTTGAACCAAGGGCGCTGAGACATGACCTGATACTGGTGGTAGGATTTCTGTATAGAAAGCCGTCCAGGTAGGAACCAGTTATTCTGCCGTCAAGCAAAAGTGTGCAATCATTACTGTGTTTTGGTCTGATGGGCATTGAGATCCATTGAAAATTATATCACGAGACGTAATGATCTCTCATCAAGAAGCGCAGTGTAGTGCCACACAGAAAAGTTTCGGGGCTACACAACATTTGTAATGGGCAGACTTTGCACTTACCATCAGGTGAACTGCGCAGATGACAGTTTATTGACCACGAAAACCATCACTATTATGACAGTATGAAAAGAAACCTTTCGCTCTTCTTATAATCTGCACAAAAGGAATCCAAACACTAAGTCTGTGATAATATTTCTACCTCTGTGTTAATAAAAACAAAGGACAAACCTCGCTTTAGGCTATCATTATGTCTATCCTTTGTGTTGCCATCACGAGCCGCAAATTGACAACAATTGTCTCACAAAGGCGCCAGTCTGTTTTAATCTGATTCAAGCAATTTTAGTCCATTTGGCTATGACAAGAATTGCACTTTGGTGGTATTATGTATCGAATTTTAATCAAAAAATATAATAATAGTGAAAGGCTAGAGCGAGTTGACAGACTTCAAATGTCTTCGAAATAGTTTTGTTTTTGTCAAACTTATGGACTTCTATTTCATTTCCATTCACCGCCGTCCACAAAAATTTTACAGCTGGCACCGGGATCCCTTAACGTAAAGAAATTCACTCAAAAACAAGGAATATCTATGTGGCTCAACTATAGCTTTTGGCCGCTCTATACATACATACACAAAGTTAAGCTTATTTCCCATTGGGTTAGGCAGAGACCCATCCGTAGCGCACTTTTCGCCCCCTCGGTAAACAAGACGTGACGGGTTACGAAGCACGTCGCTGTCATTTTTTGTACGGAAATTCTTGCTCTCCAGTGCATTCCCAAAAGCAGGTGGGGAAGACTTTGTCTACCCAAATTTAGTATTAGTTTTAAAATAATAGAATGTTTATAGACAAAATATATAGTCATAGTCTTTCCTAGCTACTCTTGGGAACGCAATGGGGAGCCCGCAAGCTTGGGTAAGGCTAACCTTAATGTGGGGCCCGGTCCCCGAGCAGACCGGCACACTAACGACTAAGCTCGCCCCATAGCCACGCAGCCATCGGCACGGCAACTACTTGCTTGGCTGAGAAGAAATGGATAAGGTAGGAAATGTACGTGTGGATGGTAATGAGGAAGTTGGGAAAGGAACTGCAAGGTTGCAGTAACCGGTGATCGGTGAAATGTGTGGTCATTGTACGCGGTGTGATACTCACGGTTAGAGGATAAAACTCGGGTATCCTTGTCCTGTAGACGTCAAGCGTGAACTTGGGGGGCAGGTCATCATTGTCTGCAACAATGATGTGCACCGTGGCATTGGACATGCGAGGCGGAGATCCACGGTCCTGGAATAAATACATTGTCCATGAAATTTGGAATCTGTATGGCCTACAATTGTCCCAGGTTTAGGTGTTTTTGCATGTGCAATTCATGTCTGTTAAACTCCCCCACCACACAGGAAAAATCTTATTATGTGTCATTGTTTTTTCAGAAGTAGTAATCGCCTTGTGGTCGAAATTCAGTGTATTTCTTTATTGGATAAAGTGACGATACGTGCAAATTGTTCACCTGACGGTAAGTGCAACGTCTGCTCGTAATAAATGCTTTGCCACCCATAACATTTTTGTATAACAACACACAGCGCCCGTCACCCTGAGATATCTGTTGTTAAGTCTCATATGCCGAATGATTACACTAGAGGTTTGAAGGGCACACAGTGCCCTTGGAACCGAAACACAGTAATGTTTGCACACTACTGCTTCACGGCAGAATAATAATTTTTCATGGTAACTTATTTGTTGGCAACATTTTTTCGCTTCTCAATACAAACTTTAACTATGCCAATTCTTACACTCTTTGGAGCGCGCAATATGGTTAAAAAGGGGTACAAAGTTTTCTCTTCGCATAATATTCGCATAAATATTATATTTATACACAATTGACGATATAGGAATCTTTGTCATTTAATCTTCATTTCTGGTATATGTATTTTGGTGTACAATTTTATCAAGATATATTATGACAGATATAGTATAATACGAAGAAATCGTTCACCCGCCTGATGGTAAATGCTACACCTGCCTATTGCAAATGCTGTGTAACCCACAATATTTCTGTGTGGCGATACACTGTGCTCGCCTCCCTAAGACATTAATTATAAATAATTCTTTGTGCCCTTCAAAGCTTGATGTTTATTTGCTTATAGCAGAAGAGCATGAAAATGGAACTGCCAATGATCTATTCTGTATTCGTCGCAAATATGTAAGCAGATAGGAGCTAAAGAAAAAGAAGAGAACATAAAAGCAGTAAAGAAGCGAGAGGAAAAGAATAGAATATAGAAGCAGTAAGAAAAATAATAATTAATACTTACAGACGCCGTGACAGTTATTAAAAACTCTCTATCTCCGGAGTCGTAGTCGATTGGCTTAGCGAGCACAAGGCCAGGCTTATGGGAGCCTTCGAGAGAGAACCGACCCTCAGGGTCGCCGCCAGATATGCTGTAATGGACGTCCGAATTGGGAGTGTTGGGCTTATCTCGATCAAATGCATGAATCCCTTTGAAAATTGTCAGACCTGGAAATGGAAAAATCATCAATGTAATGACGACCACATGGCCTATTGGTCAGAGAGCCTGACTTATTCGCCAGATCCTGGGTTCGAATCCCAGGCACAAGAAACATTTGCACAAAAACACTAACTGTCAGCTTTCTGGTTTGGGTGTGTTGTGCTAGAAAGTCTACTGAGAGCATCTTTTACTAAAAAACAAACAAACCAACTAACATCGTATGCTTCACCATCTCACCCCCCTTAGATATCCCATTGACAAACCAATCTGGACCTAAATTTCCTTTAAAAAAGTTTCAGCCTATAAATGTCCCACTACTGAGCACAGGCCTCCTCTCATTTCTGAGAGGGTTTTGGAGCTAGGAAGAATCCGCCACGCTGCTCCAATGCGGGTTGGCGGACTGCACAGGTCTTCGAAATATTTTTTATTTCTCAGACATGCAGGTTTCCTCACGATGTTTTCCTTCACCGCTGAGCACGTGGTAAGTCAGCACTTAAAATTGCAATTAACAATTTTAGTGGTGCCGGCACCGGGAATCGAACCCAGGTCACTCGCGTACTATGAAAATTAAAAGCGAGCGCCTAGCCCCTTCCTGTTGCTATGTTTTTTTATTGTATGTATTCACGAAACGAGCAAAACCTTCATCTGATGGAAAGTGCAACGTCTGCCCATAACAAATGCTGTGCTACCAAGAATATTTGTGTGTGACTCTACACTGCGACATCAGTTCTTAAGACTCAAATGCCCAGTGATTACGCTAGCTCTCAGTGCCCTTCAAACCGAAACACAGAAATGCTTGCAAACTACTGCTTTCCAGGACAGTAGAGTGCGAGGATCATCCTAGATTCCTACAAATTTGTTTCCCTACCAACCTATTTATTCCCTACCCAAAGGAGTTGCATTCCTAAAAATAAATAAATACATACATATAGTCACGCCTTTTTCCCATACAAGGGTAGGAAAAGGCCACACACTTGGCCAATTTTCGCTCCCGCGGCACACGAGACGTGACGGGTAGCAAACCACGACGCCTCCATTTTGTTACGAGTAAAAACAAATTCTTACTCCCCATTGCGTTCCCACGAGCAGTATAGTGACAGCATTGCATATTATAATGTCATTCAGCACGAATGAACGCCGGCCGTACAACACCTTAGTTGCCTCTTACGACACCTCGGTAGGAAAGAGGTAGGTGCTATTCTACTCTTCGGGACATAAATAAAACTTATGGTACAAAAATATCACTTTAAGATTTTCGAATTCTACTTACCAGTAGGTGTAAGCTCATCGACGGTGACCCTGTACGGTAGGTCCAAGAACTTCGGCGCGTTGTCATTGATGTCTTCAATGTATACCGTCACCGACAAGTAGGCTGATATCTGAAGACGACAAATCAGATTTTAATACATACATACAGTTACGCCCACATAAGGATATTTCCCATATAAGGAGCATGAGGCAGGGGTCGCCCACGTAGCCCACTTTTGGACCTCGCCGGGAACGAGACGTGACGGGTGGCGAACCACATCGCCGCCATTTTGGTACGAGTCAAAAAAATTCTTACTCCCCATTGCGTACCCACGAGCAGTATTGAAAGCATTGCATATTATGGTGTTATTCCTCACGAATAAAGGCTGTCCGTACAATACCTTAGTCGCCTCTTACGACATCTCTGTAGGAATATAATGCTACTCTTCTCTGCCGGACACCTATTTATATCAGAGTCAGAGACACCAGGACAATCGCAACATAACCGGACCTGAAAACCAACAATTTGTGTTTTTGCACAAACGTTGACTCCGGCTGGGATTGAAACCTAGGACCTGCGGCGTGGTAATCAAGTATTCAACTAGGCCAATAGGTATATGGGCCTAGTTGAATACCAATGCCAGTAGATATATTAGCCTACCACGTGCTCGGCGGTGAAGGAAAACATCGTGAGGAAACCTGCATGTCTGAGAAATTAAAAATATTTCGAAGACATGTGAAGTCCGCCAACCCGCATTGGAGCAGCGTGGCGGATTCTTCCTAGCTCCATAACCCTCTCAGAAATGAGAGGAGGCCTGTGCTCAGTAGTGGGACATTTATAGGCTGAAACTTTATATTAGCCTAGTTGAATACCAATGCCAATAGGTATATTGGCCTAGTTGAATAAGGCTTAAGAACTGATCTACAAACTCGCACAGATATTTATCGGGTACGGTTGCTTCGGTGATTATCAGTGTAAGATCGGACGCGAGGTGACGGCGAACTGCTTCAACTGCGATGGGACGAACCAGGACTCCGCCTCCCACATACTTTCAGTGTGCCCAGATTTGGAATCGGAGCGGAATATACTGGTGAGCCGAATCAGGCGGAATCTCTCCCTGCCAGCATTAGTGCCGGCTATGCTGAGCGGGGACACGGCGTGTAGGGTCGTAGCCAATTTCTGTAAGACCGTGATGGTTCAGAAGGAGACTGCCAAGAGGGATCGAGAGAGAACAGATCCCTCTCGGAGACGACGCCGCCGAGGCAACAGCGGGCCTTGTCACGACCCTCCTATCAAAAACGGTAATCCCCTACCAGAAACGGGGCCTTCAGAGTCGCGGACATTGGGGATGGGGGTCCCTAAGGCCCAGTAATGCGTCACCGGAGAGGACGATGACTCGAAGTGGTCTCGAGTCATCGTGTTAGCACCGGTAGAGTGCTGGGAGAAGTGAGAACTGGCCCCGGTCGGGCTAAAATTTTAGCGAAGCGATGGGTGGGTCGCGGTTGCGTTCCGAACGGATATCCCGTGACCCCTCTTAAGCGCTGATGGAGACCACCGTTTAGTCGGTAAGAGTCCGACATAACCCGGCTGCCCCCCTGTACAAAAAGAGGCTTAAGAACTGATGTCTTAGGGGGATTCAGCGAGGTTCCACGCGGAAATGTTCTGGTGCACAGATTTGTGCAGAACGTTTTGCTCGTATCGTAACTTTCTCTAATAAAAAATGGGCGAGAGATGAGTTTCACTGGTGGTAGGACTCCTATGCAGGAATCCGTCTAGGTAGATACCACCCCAGGGCCAGTTATTCTGAAGCAGTAGTGTGCAAACACTACTGTGTTTCGGTTTGAAGGGCACTGAGCCAGCGTAATCACTGGGCATTTGAGACTTAAGAACTAATGTCTCAGGGTGACGGGCGCATTGCAGTGTCACACAGAAATATTCTGCGAGACACAGCATTTGTTGTGGGCGGACGTTGCACTTACCATCAGGTGAACGTTTTGCTCGTTTCGTCACTTTGTACAATAAAAAGAAAAGAGATAAGAAAGAAGCTAAGCGACGATTAATAGGAGTAACTCCCAGAATCGAGAATTGTTTTTGAAATGAGAAAAGAAAAACACAGTGTGGCTTAAAACTCGAGTCCGTGCGGTTGCATTAACTGCAATTCCGTATTTAAATCTAGTTGCAGTCCAGAAGATAAAAATACGATAATACAAGTAAATTGTATATTGAAGCGCGTAATATATTTAATAAGACTGTGTAAAGGCAACGGAGCGGTGAGCATCGCTCGCATACGGACCGACGGCCTTCACCCAGTTCCCTTTGTTGAATTATTTGCACGCCTTTGAAGCCTCCTGCTTCACTGAAATGCCTCTGCCATTCTGCGTTAAATTTTTATTTGTTTGTAAATAATATTCAGTTTTACATTATGAAAAAAAAGGCACCCTTGCGTTTCACATATCTGGGTGTCCGCCCGCCCCCCTGAGACATCAGTTCTTAAGTCTCATATGCCCAGTAATTGCATTAGCTCTCAGTGGCCTTCAGTTTGAAACATCTGATCGCATGCCTGTGTGGTTTATTTATTTGTATAGATAATATTTTGTGCGCAGTTTACAGGTATCGAAAATATACTAGGAAGACATCATGATAACCATAAAATCTTTAATTTATCATCACGAGTTTACGCTTTTGGTAATTTCTTTAAAACCTTTCATCTGGAAGTAACGTCTCAGCCGCTTCGTTATCTGGCTGCACTCTTAAATTATTTTCTGTTGAAGTGATTTATCGAATTTTATATGCGGCTAGCTTAGAATATGGCATTGTATGTTTCATGTTGAAAGTAGGTACATATATATTTAATTATATTTATATGCTGCTATCTTGAATATGGCAATATATTTTCATGTTGAAAGTAGGTATATATATATATATATATATATATACATTTTATTATATTTTATTATACACTCTTGATGGTAACCAAATTCCTTCATTTTTAACATGTGATAAATTTCGACTTAATAACAATTTCAGTGGTAAGGGCATTGCGAATAGAACAAACATGCTATGAATTCTGGTGAGAGCGTCCTACCTTAAATAGCCGCAGCTTTTTAAGCCATAGCTTTAGTAAGAGCTTAACAACAAAATTACCGGCCACTGCGTTTTTATATTACGAGGGTGGATTGAGAAGTACTCGGCCTAACCAAGAAAATAAACACATACTAAATCAGTTATATTTTTATTTTTCTACATAATCACCATCAAGTTCAATACACTTTTGCCACCTCCCCTTCCAAGCATTTAGACCGTTAAAAAAAATGATTCTTCCTTAGAGTCAAAATATGCGTCTACAGCTGCTTTGACCTCGTCGTTTGTCGAAAATCTTTGACCTCCCAAGTGCTTTTTTAGGTTAGGGAACAGAAAGAAGTCTGATGGTGCCAGATCAGGTGAATACGGCGGATGCGGTAACAGTTCAAAGCCACAGTTGTGAATTCCAGCCATTGACTGTACTGACGTGTGAACACGGGCGTTATCTTGATGAAACAGGACTTTTCTTCTGAGCATTCCTCGACGTTTTTCTTTTATTTCCTCTCGTAAACGACGTAGTAAGGTGCAGTAGTATAATCAATCATAATCACACCTTTCGAGTCCCAGAATACTGAAGCCATCACCTTATTTGCCGACAAAATCGACTTAGCCTTTTTAGGGGGTGGTGAACCAGGTCTTCTCCACTGTTTTGATTGTTGTTTTGTTTCCGGTGTACAGTAATGAGCCCATGTTTCGTCCATAGTAACAAAACGATTCAAATGCATCAAATAGCTACACAGTTTTTTTTTTAATTAGTGTCGTATTTTTGTGATTGTATTGATAGTAATATAGGAAGAAATGAAAAATTCTTGCTTTTTTTTAATATGAGTTACGTTGGGACACCACAAATCACAATATGTATAATGATTATCGGATAAATACTATCGCATCGTACATCGATTAGCATTTTTATAACATAAGAAATTACATCCCTAGCGCTTAATATAAGTTTGCTATTAACAATAATTTCATATTTATTGTAATATTTCGCAAACTGTGTAAATTATCTAATTTGTATGTATAGTAAAAAAGTTGTCTAACGAATTTTAGATGATTTTTGAAAGTAAATGTCAATCAAATTATGTTATAATTCAATAAGGAAGACAAAAACAAGTTCAATTCCCTCAGAAAAAAATTCAGCGCCTGTAACATTTTAAAAGCAATACTCAATTTATGGATATATTTTTTTTTTATTGCATAAAATGATGAAACGAGCAAAACGTTCACCTGATGGTAAGTGCTTCGTCTGCCCATAACAAATGCAGTGTCACCCAGAAAATTTCTGTGTGACACTACACTGTGTCCATCACCCTGAGACATACGTAATTAAGTCTCATATGCCCAGTGATTACGCTAGCTCACAGTGCCCTTCAAACCGAAACACAGTAATGTTTGCACACTACTGCTTCACGGCAGAATAACTGGCCCTGGGGTGGTACCTACCTAGACGGACTCCTGCATAGGAATCCTACCACCAGTATTATATACAATACTCAATTAAATTGTCTCGTGGAACACTATAAGTGAACAAAATTTAAGTAATCTTAATTTGTTTGTTAGACTTGAGTGTGTCATGCTCGCTCTAATGTCTCTGCTTGCGGCGGCGTCGTGAGGCGGGTCGTCCACTTCCCTTTGAAATGGTTGAGGGGGGCGATGGCTGCCACATGCGCCATACTTGTGAACAGGTGCTGTTGGTGGAGGCTGGTCTGCTCGAGCTTCCAATTAACTTATATATTGATTGAACTAATCTTGTCTGAGATTTCAACATGGAGCGTGCTTTGGTTTTCCTTGAGACTATTCTTTGTAAATTTAATTATAATGTATTTTTGACTGAGATAAAAAAGGATTTACAAAAAGAAGGATACCTGCGGAGTTTCTTTCGCCTGTTTCTTCTCCGTCAGAGGTACCTCATTACGAACAGCGGATTGTAAATAAATAACGTTTGACAAACGAAATACATCGACAAAATAATTTTCATTTCATTTCATAATTGCCGGTGTCACTCCTACAGTAGTGATACATCTTTTATTTTAAGCTAAACTATGTGAAAAGCGAGTCTTCTAACACCATGACTTTCTTACTTCGTAACTTGAAACGGGCTTGAATAATGAAATTTTAAATTTCATTTAATCGTTATTTTAGTACTTAATTCTGACATGGGTAACGAATTGGGCTTATGGGTCGTTGACACCGTTGAATCTTCTCTCACTTTACGGCATGATTTGTAAAGTGAAGAATCATAATCATAATCATTTATTTGCTTGAATAAGGTTACAAAACAAATATTAAATATATAAAAAACTCTCACTTATTCTGCCTATAATTAGGCGTGCAAATTGAAAAAGTTAGGTATTACAAAGTTATTAGCTACAATTTAAAATCTTCAATTGACTATATACCTTTTGTCAAAAATTTGTGTCTTACATTATTCCATTTTAAGAAATAGTTTGGATCATTTATAGAGTTTATACTCAACTCACTAAAAGTCACTGTTTCCTGCAATACTGAATTCGGTGCCTCTATGTTGTGTGGTGGCGGAGTTAGAATTTGTAATAGGATATTTCATCCTGCCGGTGGTCTGATGATGGAGCCGGAAGTTGGCAACAGGAACTTCTCAACTAAGCCCTAGCAACATTTGAAGTCCGGTGCTGAACTGTGGGTTTTACTGGTGGTAGGAATCCTATGCAGGAATCCGTCTAGGTAGGTACCACCTCAGGGCCAGTTATTCTGCCGTGAAGCATTAGTGTGCAAAAATTACTGTGTTTCGGTTTGAAGGGCACTGTGAGCTAGAGTAATCACTGGGCATACGAGACTTAAGAACTCATGTCTCAGGGTGATGGGCACAGTGTGGTGTCACACAGAAATTTTCTGGGTGACACAGCATTTGTTATGGGCAGACTTTTCACTTTCCATCAGGTGAACGTTTTGCTCGTTTCATCACTTGATACAATAAAAAAAATAAAAAACATAGGTCTCACAAATAAAAGCTTGTGACAAAAATATGACTTTCGTTTAAAACTAATTTTATTCTCGTTACAATATGTTTATTTTTTTAACAGTGACAATAATTTGCGAATCTTTTCAAACTGGAAAATTATGTTGATTATTGATCCAGTGAGTTATTTTAATTTATTCGCCATCTTGCATTTGTACTAGAAATGTTAATATTGTTTAGCGACAAATTTTTTACAGTAGTTTGAAAAGAGTTACAAAGATGGCAGCACAAGGGTGCATTTACTGCCATCTGTTGTTGTTTCTACAAAACAAAATGTTTATGATACGCCTGCTCTGACACTAGATGGCGATATAGGTATACAGTTATGATAGCTTGCTTTTTATTTTTAATAACTAGTAATTTAAGTAATGTATACGCTTTTACAACAAAATCCCAGAAAGTGCACGAAGTATTTCAATAAAAAAGTTTTTTTATTTTTAAATACTTTATGAAAGGGTTGTTATAAAATTAATGATTACATGAATGATAACAACTGGGAACAAGATGATCGCTGCCAAGCTAGTTTTACGTCTATATAATACTAAAATGCGAGAGACCATAAAACCATAAAAAAATTGCCCGCGTGGTTTCTCGCTGGTTCTTCCCAGAACAGAGGTTTCTTTACTTGCGAACCAGTGTTGTTTTAAAAAATGAGGTTCAATAAGTATAGCTATAATGAATAACAAATATTCTATTCTATTCTACAACACTCAGGTTTCATTTTAAATTAATAGATGGCGTTGAACCTTAAATCTTAATAATTTTTCGGGGAAACTTTTTAATCAACTAATAAGTATATTATATATGTGTAGATTATACTTCGAAAAGTTGTTTAAAATATTTACTACAATGTAAAATCAAAGTCGAACGACAAATTTCCTGGATTCAATTTACGGTTCTACAAAGCTCTCATGAATGTTGAAATCTACACTGGTTTGAAAAATAACACCTCAGAGACGTAATGGCAATAAATGGCGTCTTTCTTTTTTCTATGCCATATTAAATAAAATTACAATAAATTATTACAACATCATATACTTGGCAGCTAGGGGGGTTGGCAAGTGCGAAGTAAGATTTATTCCCATACATCTTTGTTCTCTATATAATGTTCTATTTTATAATATGCTTTATATAATAATGTCTTGATTTTTTTTAATTTTGCGTCACACTTTAAGGAATTTTGCTATAACATTTTAGAGATTTACTAAGAGGCCAACCTGAAAATAAGAACTTCTAGCATGTCGCCTTGACCCCATTGTACAGGAACAAAATATTAACATTATCAGTCGACGTGATACTTTCGTGTGAGAAGACGAGTAAATGTTTCATCTGATGGTAGTTGCAACGTCTACCCAGGCCATAACAAATGCTGTGTCATCCAGAACATTAATGGTTGTCACCACACTTTGCCCGGCACCCTGAGACATCAGCTCGTAAGTCTCATATGATTACACTCCCAATGCCCTTCAGACGGAAACACAGTAATGTTAACGCGACTGCTTCACGGCAGACTGAGGTGACTCCTACCTAGTCGGATTCCTGCATAGGTATCCTACCACCTGTAAATATAATTTAGAATTTTCACTTAATCAACTATGGGAATCCATAGTAAGCGAGTAACCTGGGTTCGATCCCCGGTGCCAGCACCTCTAATATTGTTCTACAATTTTAAGTGCTGATTTACCACGTGCTTAGCGGTGAAGGAAAACATCGTGAGGAAACCTGCATGTCCGAGGAATAGAAATATTTCGAGGACATGTGAAGTCCGCCAACCCGCATTGGAGCAGCGTGGCGGATTCTTCCTAGCTCCAAAACCCTCTCAGAAACGAGACAAGGCCTGTGCTCAGCAGTGGGACATTTATAGGCTGAAACTTTACTTTTTTTTTACTTTACTATGGGATCAAACAAAATTACTCGATGCCCCTTTATATCGAAACGAGATTATTTATGAGGTTAATGACTTTTTTTATTTGATAAAGTAACGAGACTAGCAAAACTCAGATATTTCTGTGTAGCACCACACTGCGCCCGTCACCTAGAGACATTAGTTTTTAAGTCTCATATGCCCAGTGATTACGCTACCTCTCAGTGCCTTTCAGACCGAACCACAGTAATGTTTGCACACTACTGCTTCACGGCAGAAAACCTGGCCCTGGGGTGGCACCTACCTAGACGGATTCCTGCATAGGAATCCTACCACCAATAACCAGTAAAAGTGACCAGTACTTAATGGCCGATCGGTGTCCGGCAGAGTAGAATTGCATCTACCTACCTCTTTCCTACAGAGGTGTCCCAAGAGGCGACTAAGGTGTTTTACGGACAGCCTTTATTTGTAAAGAATAACAGCATTATATGCAATGCTGTCACTATACTCTTTTTGACTTGTACTAAAATGGCGGCGACGAGATTCGCCTTCGTCGTTCGTTTCCCCCGAGGGCGAAAAGCGGGCTACGGGAGTGGCCTCTGCCTACCCCTATGTGGGAAAAAGTCTGTATATATGAATCTAAAGAATAAAAAAAGATCAATATTCAATAACATTAAACCTTCACAACTACATGGAACCTTCTTTTAGTTTTGGCTCTCTGAATAGAATTCTGCCAAAATTTTCTAACTTTACATTTTATAACGTCAGTGTTTGTACAGAACCCTGTGGACTAATGTTCTAGGCTATGCAATCGTGGTTCCTCGAGTCGAATCTTGAGCAAAGCCAGTACTTGTAAACATTATACTGACATTATATTTACACTTTTCCGATCTTATGGGGTAAGTGTTACATCGGACGTGGGAAGGTGAAGACGAGTGAGTGCCTTTGCACTATAGCTAGCTTATGTCTTCGTGGACCATTCGAATTACTACCCGACTTCAATACCGCGGGTCCTGGATTCGAATCCCCAGCCGGAGTCAATATTCGTGCTAAAACATAAATTGCCGGTTTTCGGAACTGGTTGTTTTGTGATGGTCACCGTTCTTTGTCACTGCATCCTAGTTTACCGCCGATCTTATTGCATGAGCGCAAATTTGGTCGCGAGCAGGTTTCGACGAGTCAATGACTCGTTGCTCTTGTTTGATTACATCATCATCATCATCACCACAAGATACTTACGAGATCGTCGCCAGTGTCGAAGTCACATCCGAGTCGGAACTTGACGACATTTTGAGGGGAATCGCTGTCGACCAAGTCATCCACGCTCTGCGCCAGCACGACCGACACATGGGTTCTGTTCACGTCTCGGTACGTGAAGAGATGGGCGTCCTCTTCCTTGTCTACAGCCTGCAGGACCAAGTTCTTCCTGTAACAAGAATAAAAACGCGATGAGTGTATGTCCTCTTGGCTTACATCGATGTCTTACAGTACATGACTTCAAGCATCCATCCCCAAATTCATTGATATCAAAAATTTAGTTGTAATAAAAAAGCCAGTGGCTGCCGAGCCGATGGCTGCGTCGCTCGGGGCAAGTCTCATCGTTAGCGTACCCATGCTCTGGGACCGTGTGACTCCATAATAAGCCGAATAAGGGGCTCTGTTCAGGTGGACAACGTCTTCTCAGCTACTCGTGGAACTCGTACCAAAATGGCGGCGACGTGGTTCGCCACCCGCCACTCAGCATCACACCCGTCCAAAACAGCGCTGTGGCATTGATGACCGGTAGGCTAAGTGGTCAGAGTTCCTCGTGGACCTGACTTCTTCGATATCCTCGTATGTTCAAATCCCAGCAATTCAAATGTTGGGGTGTTTCGTGATTGTCCCCGTGTCACAGACGCTGCAATCTTGCCTACCTTCGATCTTATCACACGAGCGTAACATAAGCCGCAGTAAGGCTAGGTCGAGTGACACTATAAAATCACATGCACAGTTTATAGCATCTGACAGTATTCGGAAGTAATCACCACGGTACAAAAATCGGCCAGAAAAGATATACTATACTCGTATTACTATCAGGAGGATAGCACGTAAGCCCAGAACATGTTTGAAGAACCAAGAAGATTCTTGAACAAGAAACTGATAATTTTTCTTTTTTAGTCCATACATACATGACGGTATGGTTATCCTAAAGTTTGTTCATCCTTGCTGACCACTCGTAGAAACATAAAATACATTATCTCTATTAAACTGAAATTAAATACAAATCCCTGCCTCTTAAAATGTAACAAGGCCACATTTCTTACAGTCGTAAAGGTCTCTCCACATATTGCGACACGTATTTAGCTCGATACATTCGTAAGTGGGAAATGTCGAGTCATCGGCTAATACGGCCATAATGAACTGTCAAATGGATCCGCCATTTGCCGAAACTTTGTACAAACAGAGCGGTCAGGAACGTTGCGATTATGTTGACACTTAAATGACTGTTGTTTAAATTGACATTATGGATTGTAGTCTCACATTTTTAATAGGAGAAAGTGACGATACGGGGAAAATTTCCACCACACTGCTCCCGTGACTTTGAGACATCAGTTCTTAAGTCTCATATGCCCAGTTATACACTAACTATCAGTGCCCATCAGACCAAAACACGGTAATGTGTGCATACTACTGTTTCACGGCAGAATAACTGACACTGGGATGGTACTCGTACCTGCAAGGATTCCTGCACAGGAATTCTACCACCAGTTTATTTAATTTAATTAATACCGTAGTTAATATTTAAGCTATATATGTAACTATGGCATCTGCAACAAATGAAGATTCTTTCTTTCTAACTGATCTAGTTTTTTTGCGTTGCATACGGTGCCTACATAGGCTTCCGCCTATTGCCCGTTACTGGTTCCCGGGTAGTAACTAAACGGGTTTATCACAGATCCGGTATATCTGCGATGCATATACCATCAATTGTCGAATGTCATGGAATTTTTGCTTCATTTCCTTAAGTATACTTTTACGCCATATACTTTCACGTCGTGTTATAGATTCTGTTATGCAACCACTTGTCACAACTGTTTAAACCGTCCGTTTGTGCAGCCGCGAACAACCACTATTAGAGGCGAGTTTAATCAACAATCACCTGGCACTTACCATCTCTTCCATTACACTTTTACTGTCTGCATTGCGCAATGATCAATACGTCGAGTTTATTCTCACATGTCTCCGTCGACTTTTACGACATCCACGGGACGAAATGGGGTGGTAGATTATCTTAAGCCGCTACCACACGGTAAATGTGATTTTTGTATAGGTATGTATGTGTATATCTTAATGGTCTAAACGCGAAAACCACTCCGAACCTCGATTCCGTCATTTCTAAATTATTTTGCAGCTATTTTCTGGCTTCCAGAAACTCCTACATCGTCACATTACAACGAAATTCATTCAGCAGCAACTGAAACTCGAAATAAAATGAAAATGCGTGGAAAACCCAAAACAGTACAAAGTTCAAATAAGCCTAAAAAATAAGTAGACTATCGTGAAATAAATTCGTTTGTATTATTTATTAAATAGGTTGTTTCTTCACCTATTTTTTTTTTAAATCATACGTGCTGTTCGTGCTAACGTTATCACTGTTCTTTACTTCGATTATTTATTACGTAAAATGCGCTATCGCTAAGCTAAAAAAAATAACTGATTGTATAATTAATGTTCTATATTACACAATCATTTGGCGCAAGTCTACTACTTTGCAAAAACAATGCACCGTATACAACTTTATAATAACACTTTATAATAATTCTGTTTTAATAAACAAATAAAACTGTTTTAAAATCGTTTTATAACAATTTAATAATCCATTTAAAAATATAATATAATAATAATCCTTGCCATCAAATTTGAATTACAGACAAGTTTCGCCACCCGTTACATTTCGTTTCCCGCGGGTGCGAAAAGTGGACTATGTTTGTAGCCTCAGTCTATCCCTTATTTGGGAAAAGGGGCG
This sequence comes from Luehdorfia chinensis, assembly GCA_019845155.1. NCBI lineage: Eukaryota > Metazoa > Arthropoda > Insecta > Lepidoptera > Papilionidae > Luehdorfia > Luehdorfia chinensis. The sequence continues at coordinate 355,337 of JAHVAK010000388.1, forward strand.
ACTATATGTGTGTATGTATAATCAAGTACATAAGAGTGTGAAAACAAATTATATAAATGCAGTTCACAAATAGTTTAAACAGGGCCAGTCCCAAAGAACACCTGCTTTTCATCGTTCTGTCGCACAAAGAGGCGACCTCCGTTAAGTCCATTAGTGCTGTCACTGTTTCTTGTGACATTGCTCTCGGACCCGATGGAACAGCGTGTATAAAATCGTCTTTCAGATAGCCATGATGAGTCGATTGCTATTTCACGCTCTGCGAACACTATGTTCTGATCCTCAAGGGCTACACTTAGCTTTGCAAATACGTCGGCAACAGTGTGCGAGATGTTTCCTTATTCCTCTGGAAGATATCAGATGTCCGGAGAGCAGTGCCTCTTAATCCCCGGTTGTTCAAATCCATTTAGAGCTCGACCACCGTCTGCTGCAGCTTTGTCACCTCGTTCGTTCTGGGCTCAACCTCCCTTCACTTCACTTCGAGAACTTCTACTTTTCGCTCAAACCCGCTTCTCTACTAGCCCGTACTCGCTATTGCAATACTGAAGTATTTGCGTAATTCGTAGCTCAGCCATATATTTGGAAATTTCGTGACGTATATCTCAAACATTCATGTCCAGGACCGCGGTTTCAGCGGGAGCTATGGAGACTGTAGGCGTTGGATCGGGTAAGCTGGCAAAATTAAAATCGCGAATGAACGGAGGAGCAAAAGCCCCATAGATGTTTTTTACGGGAGTGCTGCTGTTAGGAGTTTTGTTAGTTCGTAAAGCGAATTTCTTTTACATTTGCGACAAATCCAGTTCTTAGAAATAGATACGTTATGGAGAACTGCTACATATCCTTTATGAAAAATACACAGGCAAATTGTAGAAGTAGGCAAAAATCTACCGCAAGTTGCGCACGTGGCCAACGAGGATTAATTGGTAATATGTCAAACTGACGTTAGGTGGCGCAGTAGAAAGTCGATATTGATCGCTTGCTTTACGGCAACTGTCTACCCTACTTTGGCAAATTACAATCTTTAATATCACCTAGATTGATTGAAAAATTATTCACTATTTCGAATATATAGCGCACGCGATTTGTACAGCTACTTCAAACACAGTAGTAAACACTCACAGTAAATTCACTATGCCTTCTAACATTATTACGGTGACAAATTTACTTAAACGTATAATGACGTAAAGCCGTTGTGGCATCATCTTGATAATGCTTGATAATTACTGCAACAGTCTAGACGATTCAGAGACAATCACCTATAGAAAAGTGCGCGTGCGAGAGTAACCCTTTCGTACTTGGGCTACGTTATAGACAAACAGAGCCTCGAAACATGACCAATTTTTTTGAAATCTATGTTGAATGTTCCACGGCGAAAAATATTTTGAAATTAAAACGTTTCTAGTTATTATTAATTATTATCGAGAAAAATCGACGGGGCGTTAGCCATTTTACATCCATTACATGAAATGTAATTGAAACGTTGACGTGGAGAGGAGATGAAGCGCGAAATTCAGAACGAGTGTTAACGCATTTCGACTCGAACACGCGGCTTGTGCTCAGCGTGGACGTAAGCCCAGCTGACCCAGGTGCAGTGCTTGCGTAGGGCTTGGAAGTTAACGAGCGTCCACTTGTTTTCGTGTCCAGATTACTGACATTCATCGAAAGAAATTACAGCCAAATACATAAAGAGGCGATAGCTATAATTTTTATTAATATGCGCAAACATGCATAAAAAGTAATCAATATGACTTTAAGAAAAATAAATCAACTTCTGATAATAGTTTATGTAACGCAGACGAGAAGCGAATCTCTAATGACTTAATCTATAGTAAAGCGTTTGATAAAGTTGACCACGTATTATTACTGCAAAAGGTGGCCGCTGTCGGAATTGCTGGTTTTCTTGCAGATTGATTCTACTTAATCGAAATCTATTCAAAAATGGTAGCAGCCGGTTGTCAATTAGACCAATTCAAAGCCCGTTCCGGTGTACTACAAGTTTCACATTTAAGTCCTATCTTATTTAACATCTTCTACATAAATTATGTTCCAAAATGTTGTTAACGCTCAGATTTTTACTTATTTGCAGATAATTTAAATAAATGAAGTATTTTGTTTCTAGTTTTGATGTTATCCGTTTACAATTGGATCTAAATAGTTTAGAAGATTGGTAAACTATAATAGAATGTTGCTTAATACAGACATTTCTTCTTATATACAGTTACAATTTTTTTTTCTTGATCCCAACTTTAGTAACACACCATTGTGTGCTGTTAGCGAAATTAGTGATTTGTGTGTAATACTGACCATATTTCATTTGAAAACAATATTGTTAAAATTTTCTATGACTACGAGGATGTACAATTTTTGATTGCTGACAAGCGCAGGTTGAAATGGACTGGATGAAATGAATTATGTGGACTGTAGCGATCTGCTTGCCACTATCAAAAATAAATGGCCCTTTATGATTACCTCGAAAATAGTCATTAGATTTATTAATGTTACCTTCATTTAGAACAAACCTTGACCAGAACTCTGTCATAACAAGACTACAAACTATACTAAAGTTTGTAATAAAAGTTATCCAGACTTAAGGAAGTTTAAAAAAAAATATTGTTACCCGACCTTATTTAGATTTTTAATGTGCCATATATTTAACATTTTATTAATTATTTTATATAGTTTTTTTCAACTTTTCTATTTTTTATTTGTTTCTCCATAAAACTACAGACTTTTTCTATTGTTTCGAATGCAGTGTTCCTTTGTAATTGTTGGAGCATTTACTTAGTTATGGATTAATGATATGTTGTTTTTTATAAATGAATCCAATGTTGAAGAACCTTAATAAATAAATCTTTAACAAAATAATTGTGCAAAAGGTCGAATGCAATTAAAGATATTTTTTTTTTCAAAAAAACGAAGCCCTACAGTAGGATTTTCTCCTGTATCGTTGCGTTTTAGAAACATACATTTCACATGCATAACACAACCAGAACCGAAAAGCAACAATTTGTGTTTTTGCACAAATGTTGTTTCCGGCTGGGAATCGAACTCAAGACGGCCAAAAGTCAGGTACGCTAACCACTACGCCACGCGGTCGATTAAATAACAGCAAAAATAAAACACAAAAATTGGTTATATATGGTACGAGTTCTTAGTTCTTAGAGTCATCGCTGTAATGCGATTGACATAGTTGTTTTATTTCACGAAATTACAAACTTTTAACTTTCCAATTTTAAAACATAAGGAAACAATGTTTTCTTTATTTACGCGAATACTACACATTTAAATAAAACTAATTTTAACGGATTTCATCGCGTTTTATTTAAACAATTTATAATCCGACGTTTCGAGCCATTACATCAGATTTGATAGACCACAAATCCTTGCAAAAGAACACAGATTCCTACCAAGGATGATTCGTGAGCCTATTGAAACTAAAAAACATCCTAATTTCAATAGGGAGGATGGTTGGGTACTACCACCTACTTAGGATCATATTATTAATAAAATTAAATCAAAAACCAAGCATACCACTGCAAGGCTTCAAGACACAGTAAGCACTTTTTACGTAGATCGGACTAACAATAATAATTAAAATCTGAAGGTACTCCGGATTAACTATGACATCGGGAACATCTGTCACCTCAGTCCCCCCATGATCATGAAACGTCGGGTAATAAAGTAGTTTAAATGAAACGCGATGAAATCCGCTAAAATTAGCTTATATTAAATAATGAAATAAGTCCGGTATTGACATACTCGTATAATCTCATATCAAGAATTGTCTTACGTGTGTCGTATACCCAGATTAAATCTTTGCTCGATAAATGTATCGTTCAGAAATAAATACCTATCTGTCAGAGGGCTAGAACCTCGGTCTCAAGTGAAGTTAAAATATAAAAACTCTTCATGAGAACAGTTTTTAAATTTTGATTCACGAATGGTGAGCCAGTTAAACCAGTTAGTCTAATGCAGTTCGAATTATGCAAGTTGATAAGGGTCCAGTGTTGTTAGATAAAGTAATTTATTCATCAATAAGTTCGCAATTCGATTATTCAGCTTTTGTATAGATTACACTCTTGTTTTTTAATTGCTACGAATGATTGCCTCATTAATTTAAAAAATGTTAATAGAATCGTGCGTTACTTAGCAGAAATCGGTCACAGTAAAGAAGAACAGTTGGAAAAAGTAATCACGACGGTGGGCGGTGCTCTTTAAAACAAGCGCCTAAAGCTTCAGGTAAGGAACAGACTGCGAATCGTGACGACGTAGAATTTAGCGTTCGACTATTATTGTGAACCTAGCACAAGTTTGTAAGTTTAGTTGCGTGTGATTAACATGAATATTAGTAATGTTACTACCATTCTTAGATTTCTTTTAAGAAGTCACTAACTATTTTTGCAAGCTGATGTCACTAAAATATACCATCCCAATCACCCAGAGACATCAGTTCTCAAGTCTCATATGCCCAGTGATTTCGCTAGTACTGTTTTGTTACGCACAGTAATGTTTGCGCACTACTGCTTCACGCCATTCTGCATTCCAGTTATTCTACTCTTCATATCTATATCCATGCTTATATTATAAATGCGAAAGTAACTCTCTCTGTCCCTCTGTCGGTTTGTTACCTTTTCACGGCTGAACCGCTTTTTATCCCAGAAAATAAAATAGTTTCCACTGGATATTTAAAAAACATAACATATTAACAATGAAAATAATGTAACATAATTAAAAAAAAATTAGAATGATAGCGAGAATACTACACCGACTAACCTTTTCATATGCACGCCCAAGAAGCGCGTTCATACTATTTAATAACAGAGATGAATAATTAATAGCGCTACAATGGAAAGAAGCTGCCATTACAAAGAAATCTACGCCCAGACAGACGAAGAATTATGTGAAGCGAACGTTGAAGATGGTACAAAATTACCTTGGAATCTGTTGAAGCGACAGGTAAGTGGACTTAGTTTTTTTTTTATTGCATAAAGTTATGAAACGAGCAAACCGTTTACCTGATGGTAAGTGCAACGTCCACCAACAACAAATGCCGTGTCACCCAGAAAACCTCTGTGACACCACACTGTGCCCATCACCCTGAGACAGGTTCTTAAGTCTCATGTGCCCAGTGATTACGCTAGCTCACAGTACCCTTCAAACCTAAACACAGTAATGTTTGCACACTACTGCTTCACGGCAGAATAACTGGCCCTGGGGTGGTACCTACCTAGACGGATTCCTGCATAGGAATCCTACCACCAGTCGAAAAATATATATATGTATGTAATATATATATGTATATATGTAATAATGTATAATAGGTTCTTGAATATCAATTATACGATATATTAAACTCTGTTGCCGATGCCTGCCAATCGTGGCCACTGTGAAAATATCTACAATTGAAGCTTTTCTTCAACTGAATTGTTAAAATGGCCAGTAATTATGAGTATACTATCATACATTTGGAACGAATTAAATTTACATTAGTTGTGAAACAATTACTAGAAGCCATTTTTTCATGAGTTTTGAAATTTTCGTTTCACTTACTGTATTATGTTGTATATTGTACTATTAATTAAAAAAATGCGAAAAAATTTATATTAAACTAATAAATTGAGAAAGGAAATTAAACACTAATAAAATTTGTAAAGTATCGGCAAACTTATTCGCGAGTTGACTAATTAATAATACCGTTAATGCAGGTAATATACCTAGGGCATTTTTTAATACACATACATTTTTCTGGAAAGATGCAGATCATACGGAAGGACAGTAATAGATATACATACATGCACACACTAATTAATGCTGCGATCCCAAAATTAATATTATTGCAATAAAAAATGTAATGCAGCTTAAAAATGTCCCACTGCTGCGCTCAAGCCTCCCCTCATTTCTGATATGAGGCCGGGAACAGTCCGACACACCGTTCCTTCTTCACCGAACTTCACATATCCTCGAAATATTTTTGATAATTTTTTTTAGTTATTAATGAAACTTTAGCATACAACTTTACCCAAGCAATAGCGAGAACAACAGCAGTTCGTTGCGTCCGTACTCGTATATTGATCCACCGAAATCCTCGTTTTATTAAGTACTTCTAACGCTCTCTTTAAATTCTTGAATTGAATCGGAATCTTAGAACTACTTCCGCATTCAATGCGACCAACAATTCATAAGTATTATAGTTATCTGGCACCGCTTACTTACTTAACACATACCCATTCAAAGGTCTCAATAAGTCACAGTTTTAAGTAAATACAAACTTTTTTAGTAATATTTTTTTAGGCCGATCGAATACAATAATTAATCAGAGGTTTCAGTCGGACTAAATTTTCCTGATTTAAAAACAATAATTTTATTAAAATAGATCTTGCAATGTACCTTCCTTCATATACTCGTACCTATATATCTTCCTTCAGTACAAGACGTTATTTAATAGTTTATTTTGTTTATTTGCAGATTCTAATTTCGAGTGCAGTTTGGACAAACTGTTTCACTATAGGATTATGTATAGGTTCTCTAACAGTGATTATACCACAGATACGTCGGGAAGCTAATTCAACGGCCATCGTCGAGCGATGAAATGGCGTCATGGTTATGTCAGTACTTTTTTTAATTAGACGAAAATTTGAATAAAATGAAATGTAGATTTTTTTTTTATTCCATAAAATGATGAAACGAGCAAAACGTTCACCTGATGGTAAGTGCAACGTAACAACTGCATTTGTTATGGGCAGCCATAACAAATGCAGTGTCATCCAGAACATTTCTGTGTGACACCTCACTGTGCTAATCAACCTGAGACATCAGGTCTGAAGTCTCAGATTACGCTAGCTCACAGTGCCCTTCAAACCTAAACACAGTAATGTTTGCACACTACTGCTTCACTGCAATAACTGGCCCTGGGGTGGTACCTTCCTAGACGGATTCCTGCATAGGAATCCTACCACCAGTAAAAATTAGATGAAATGATTTCTGTGGGGCAATGAGTGCAGTCTATTAGCATTAATTTTTGCGTACCTGTAACAGTTGAATATGGGAAAAGGGCGCGTCTGTATGTATGTACGAGTATGTATGAAAATAAACTATACCTATATTTTGATATTTGATGATAAGAAATCACGAAAGTAATTACAAAACATTAAAGTCACAAAACGTTAAGTATGTAGCTGACCCCCTGCTGAACACAAGCCTCAAATTTTATTTTGTTTTTTTTGTTTTGGTTTGGTAGAGCCGTGGTGGCTTAGGGGCTAGCCGCTCGCTTTCAATTTCATAGTACGCGAGTGGCCTGGGTTCGATTCCCGGTGCCGGCACCACTGAAATTGTTAATTGCAATTTTAAGTGCTGAATTACCACGCGCTCGGCGGTGAAGGAAAACATCGTGGGGCAACCTGCATGTGTGTCTGCAGTGGGACATTTATAGGCTGAAGCTTTACTTTTCTTTTTTGGTTTGGTTGGCGGGCTGGCCGACTGCACATTAAGCTCAAATATTATTTATTTCTCAAATTCGATATAATAGTTCTGCGTTATTTATTACAGTGTCATCATACAACTACAGTGGAATGCTGCAAGTTGTTATATTGACAATTTTACAAAGACATATGGGACGGAAACAGTGTTTTTTTCTTGTATCTACAATAGCCATGTGTGGGTTCATACTCATGTACCTTTGCAAGACAGTAATACAGTTGTTGATAAGTGAAATCATCAACGGGGTCCTGTTTGCTAGTATGGTTACAATCAGCGTTATGATAATCACAGAATATTCTTCACCACGCTATCGGGGAATGTTCTTGACGTTTAAATCCGCGTCATTCCTCTGGGGAGTCTGGGTCGCGAACGGTATCGGCACATTCTTTCACTGGAAGTACATCGCTTTATTAGGATGTGCTTCAACCGTTTATATTTTGATAACAGTTTTAATATGGCCTGAATCGCCGCTATGGCTAGCAAGTAAGGGACGGTTTGAAGAATGTGCAGTTGCACATTATTGGCTGAAAGGATACAGTGCAGCGTCGAAGAGTGAGCTGGAGGAGCTAATCAATTTTCATCAAAATTTACAAAAAAATAATGACAAACGCAACAAAATGATATTTAAAAATGGCTTCTATAAGCCTTTGTTGTTGGCAATGTTAGTGCAATGTTTAATGAACTCTTTAGGAAAAATGACATGCACTATTTATGCTGTTGATATTCTCAAAAAAATTACCAACAGTGTATCGGCTGCTTATAACGGCATGCTCATACTAGACGGGATAACTATTGTAGGTGCTTATGTGGGTAGCGGTGTATCGAAAAGTGTGGAAAGACGTTCATTTATATTATTAACTTCAGCGGTAGGGATTGTGTTTCTCTTTCTGTTATCTTTGTTTATGTATCTTGTGAATTTTAATATTATTTCTGACAATATGTATATTTCTCTATTTTTAATGTCTGTATATTCGTTGGCTGTCAGCAGTGGGCCAATTATAATGTCCACATCTTTGATAAGTGAATTCATACCTGTTACTAATAGAAGTTCATTTGCGTTAATCATTGGCGTTTTCAGTAATTTTTGCTATGGAACTTTTACAAAAATGGCGCCATATTTATTTTCAGCCTGGGGCTTTTCCGGTTCTTTTTTATTTTACGCATCATTGTCTTCTATTTTTGCTGTTCTGTTGCATAAGTTTTTACCAGAAACTAAGGATAAAACGCTGTTGCAAATTGAAAATTTAATAACTGGAAAGAAATGAAAATAATATTAAATGAAATAAATAATCTAAGAGTTTTGTATCTACTAGCTTGAAGGTATTTTTATAAAAGAATTTCTGTTATTTATTCGCATTTATATTAACAATGCTATTAATTTTCCTTATATTCTTTTAAACTTACAATTTAGGCTAAGAGAGAGAGAGAGAGAGAGAGAGGGAATGATTAATTTTCAAATATTTTCTGAAATAACTTAAAGAGTAATTATTTTAAATTTGTAATAGGCAAACGAAATTTATATTTCTTAGGTTGAAAAATAGAGAAACTTCATTTCCGTTTTTGTAAAAGCACAATATATGGATACAACAATTTATTACGCGGGATAATCTTCAGGATGCAAGCTATCTCTGTGCCAAATTTCGACTTCTGTTGAGTAGTTGAACCGTGAAAAGGTAACAAACAGATAGAGGGACAGAAATACTGACTAGTACCAAAACGGCGGCGACGTGGTTCGCCACCGTTAGCTACGCAATTGGTCTCTGCCTATCACTTATATGGGGAAAAAGGTGTGGCTGTATGTATATATAAAATATGATCTTATTGTAACAATTGTGACAAAATTTATTAATTTGTTGGTTAACATATTTAATTAAATATATAAATATATAATATAAAAAATATAAAAAGAATTGTTATTTAATGTCAATAAAAATTTACAATAAGTTACCAAAGGACATAAAAACATTAAACGTGTAATATTTTAAAAACACGCTCCGACAATGGTTAATAGGTCATAAAAGAATTTTTAGGTTAATCTAATATGATTTTTATACGATACCGCCGAAATTTGACATTTTCACGATTATTTGTGGACCTGTTACTACTATTTCCTCTGACATATTATATTAATTAAAATTGATAAAAACTCACATGCCAATAATAGCGAAATATGTGATACTATTAGAATAATTTTCCACCACTTAATGTACCATATTTCATGTGAATGAAAATAAAAAAATAAATAAAAAAATAAAATAAAATTGAGTTTCAATAAACAATAAGAACTGTATTCAAATTGTTTTATAACAATTTAAGAGTCCATTTAAAACTATAATATTATAATAATCCTTGCCATCATATTTGAATTACAATATATAGCGTAATAATCAAGTACGGTGACGTGTTTCGCCACCCGTTATGTTTCGTTTCCCGGTGGCGAAAAGTGGGCTTTGTGTGTGGCCTCTGCCTACCCCTTATTTGGGTGACTGTATGTATGTATACAATATAAGTGATAAAACTTGATATAAATGCAGTTGACAAATACTTCAAATAATGCCAGTCTCAAACATACGTTCAAAATCGGCGTCTGGGCCTATAAGGAACACCTGCTTTCCATCGTTCTGTCGTACAAAGAGGCGAGCTATGTTAAGTCCATTAGTACTGCCACTTTTTCTTGTGACATTGCTCTCGAACCCGATGGAACAGCGTATATAAAATCATCTCTTAGATGGATATGATGAGTTGATTGCTCTTACACGCTCTGCGAACACTATGTCCTGATCCTCAAGGGCAACACTTAGCTTTACAACTACGACGGCAACCGTGTACGAGATGTTTCAGCCTTATTCCTCTGGTCGGATCTGGTGTCCGGAAAGCAGTGTCTCTTAATCCCCGGTGGTTCAAATCCATTTAGAGCTCAACCATCGTCTGCAGCAGGGTTGCCACCTCTTTCGTTCTGGGCTCTTCCTCCCTTCACTTCGAGAACTTCGAGTATTCGCTCAAACTCGCTTGTCTACTAGCTCATACTCGCTGTTGCAATACAGAACTCTTTGCTTAATTCGTAACTCAGTCATATATTTAGAAATTTCGTGACGTATATCTCGAACATCCGTGTCCAGGACCGCGGTTTCGGCGGGAGCTATGGAGACTGTCGGCGTTGGATCGGGTAAGCTAGCAAAATCAAAATCGCGAATGAACGGACGAGCAAGAGAATCACTACATATCCTTTATGAAAAATTACACGGGAAAATTGCGAATATATGAAAAGTAGCGGCAAAAATCTACCGCAAATTGGCCATCGAGGATTAATTGGTAATATGTCAAACTAACGTTGGGTGGCGCAGTAAAAATTCGCTTGTTTTCCGGCAACTGTCTACCCACTTTGGCAAATATTTCGAACACATTAGCGCACGAGATTTGTACAGCTACTTCCAACACAGTAGTAAGCACTCACAGTTAATTCACTACGCGTTCTAACATTATTATGTTTACAAATTTACGTAAACGTATACTGAAGTAAAGCCGTCCGTGGCATCATCTATATGATTCTTGATAATTTCTGTAACAGTCTAGGTGATTTAGAGACAATCACAAGAAGAAAAGTGCGAGTGCGTGAGTTAAACGTTACATACTTAGGTTACATTATAGACAACACTGTGTGAGGTAGTTAGATTTGTAGTGTAAGGACGCAGCAGTATCACATATTAGTCACGTAAACGAATATATCTGCAAATTAAATCTTTCACAAGTTAGATAAATACATTGCACAGATCAAAGAAGGTTTCCGTGAAATGAGACTGGATATAAATAACATTCACCAGGAGTACTCGTATCAAGATATTAAAAAAGCAGTACAGACATTAGATCTTAAGCATAATGAAACTAATAAGCAATTTGTGGCTTTGGAAGAATTCGTTCAATTTCAAAGTGATCAATATGATGGGCTGTCAGAAGATTGATTGTTTGATTCAAAGAATGAACAACTTCGTCGATCTTGAATCCAAATTTGATGATTTAATAAACAATTATAGATTATTACAGTTAGAATTTAATGTGAATAACCAAAGAGACCGTCTGCCGAACTTGGAAATCGTTGGAATTCTAGAACAAAGAAACTAAAATCTCAACAATTTTGTTATTACTATTGCAAGACATGCCGGTGTTAATATCTCATCGGAAGACATACTAGAAGTCAACCGTGTCACTCCTAAATCCAATCTGCAAGGACCGTCTCCGGAACATTGTTGCAAAAATAAAGTCTCGTGTTATAAGAGATAATATAATATCAGGTGCCCGAAAAAACCGCATAACATCCAAAGATTTAGAATTACCCGGAACCGTCAAACCAATTTACATAAATGAGCACCTTACCCAATTAAACAAACAAGTGCTTAAGAAATGCAGGGAAACAGCTAAACTGAAACAGTTTCAATATGTATGGACGAGGGATGGAAGAATCTTCGTAAGAAAAAACGATATTACGCCGGCTATCCACATTTTAGAAGAAAGGGATATTGCCAAAATTTTTTGAATTGCTTATTTCTGATCATTGTTTTTTTAATGTTTTCAAGGTCGGTTTTTTGTGTCTTAATATTACTTACATTCTTCTGTATACGGTACTACTTAAAAAATGTCAAGGCAATCGTTGATGTCAAAATCACTTTACTTAACGTCCCATCTGTACACGATTCATTTGCTTATTCTTTGATCAAACTTTGGCAACTAAGTACTTGTTGTTATAATATTGTATTAATCAACCTATAAAAAACCTATAAAATTTATTGTACTAATATTCCGATATATCTCTCTATTTTTTATCTATTCCTGTATTTATTTTAGTAAAATTATTTATATCCTATGCAGTATTAATTTCTAATTTATTAATTTACCATATTCCTCTTTATAAAGTAATATATTTTCTTATGATATATTATATACGTAGATTATTAAAGTACATAAGTTTCAAAATATATCGATTATGATATAACAAATTCGTACTATACTTTAAACTAATACACGCACATTCACTGAAAGAATTTATTATACAATTTATATTAACTAACGTGGCGGTATTTTGTCACCGACTCAATATTTTCGTTGGCGTTGGGTTTTTAAAGTACCTCCTATGTAATGCTATAAAATATATCCAGCTGTTAAATTATGGGTCTTCTAGCAAATTCCACGGATATTTATTTTTAATTACAATAACTTTGAGTAACTTTAAATTGAGCCTTAACTTGAAGTTGCTTAAGGTTATTTCTAGTTTCTCGCCTATTATATTAAGCTTAGTATTCAAAATCAAGTTTTGAATGCTGTGATATATATTTTAAATATAATAAAATATAAAATATCAATTATATCACTGTGATAACATGGCTAACCAAAATCTTAATATTTATTATCCGAATGTTCGTGGACTTAGGACAAAATGCTTGGAACTTCGTCAAAGCATTTTGCGTAACAGTTACGATATAATTATACTGACGGAAACGTGGCTCCGTAATGGTATTTTTGACGGGGAGTTGTGCGACGATAGGTATGACGTGTTTCGAGCGGATCGCAACCTTAGCGTTAGCGGCAAGGAGACGGGTGGTGGTGTTATGATCATGACACGACGCACACTGGGTGGTTTGCGCCGCGAGATTGGACCATTCACTCCAGCCGAGCTGTTATGGGTAACATTGCCGGCCCGCACGTTCTCAGCTGTAACTGACCTTCACTTGTGTGTTGCGTACTTACCGCCAGGCCCGCGTCTACTACTACTGGCAACTAATATTGATACAATAATTCTAATTACGAAAAATGTTTATGAATGTAATACCAAGGATAAGTATTTATTAATCGGTGACTATAATTTATCTTGTATTTCATGGGACACTGGTCAACCTATTTGCCTAAGGAGAGGTACAGTGGAAGTTCAGAATGCCGCAGTACGTTTAATTGAAGAATTTGAATATCTCGACCTAGCACAGTATAATTTTGCTAAAAATTTTGCTGGTAATACTTTAGATCTTGCATTTTCTAACCTACACCTATCAATCGATTGTAGCTCTGCACCTCTTCTTAAAGAGGATAGCGCCCATCCTTCTTTGTGCTTACTCATTCCTGAACTAACAATTCGGTCTTTAAAAGATTTCACTAAACCGAAACGCAAAAGGCAAATTATGACGCTATAAGTAGTTACCTTAATAAGCAGGACTGGCGCTCTCTTGTAAATAATGTCGACATCGATGAGGCTGTAGATAAAATGTATGATATTATACATTTTTGCATAAATGATTACATTCCTTTAGTCCGTAAACCCAGTAAGCGTTCATATCCAAAATGGTACACCCCAGCGCTTATTAATATTATTAAAGAAAAGACTAAAGCACACTCAAGATGGAAAAAGTACGCGAACCAGTTAGACTATGATGAGTTTTCACTTTTACGTGCGAGAGAACGCCGCGTGCAAAGAGAGTGCCTCAAAAAATTTACTGCTTCCTGCGAAAAAAACATCAAATCGCACCTTAAAACTTTCTGGACTTTCGTGAAGGCTATCCGTGGCGGATCTAGTTACCCTAAGACCTTAAGTTTGGGCGGTACTACATTTTCTGAGGCCAAAGAAATATGTGACGCATTTAATATATTTTTTAAAAGAGCTTTTGGGCCCCCTAGTAGTAACCAATTAGTGACAGAAGACTGTACACCAGGGATAAATGTTATATCGAAAATTCAAACATGTACGGAAACTGTAGAAAGTCTTTTAAAACACCTTGATACCACCACCACCTATACCACAGATAAAGGAGCCGGTAGTGATGGAATTCCCCCTCTCTTTTGGTCCTCCTGTGCCAAGTCTTTGGCGATACCCATATGTCTCATATTTAATCGCTCATTACGTGAAGGAATATTCCCAAGTAAGTGGAAATCTGCACACATCATTCCGGTTCACAAAAAGGGCTTCAGGGTGCAGATAGAGAACTACAGAGGTATTTCAATTTTGAACACTGTGGCTAAAGTATTTGAGCGCATCGTTTACAAGGAAATTTATGGTGTTATTTCCCAATCTGTACCCGATGAACAACATGGTTTCTTGAAAAGACGGTCAACTACAACAAATCTGGCGTAGTTTTCTGACTTTATTTTAACCAATATGGATAAAGGTGGCCAAATTGATGTAATTTATACAGATTTTGAGAAGGCCTTTGATCGCGTAGATCACAACATCCTTTTAGATAAACTCCAAAAGCTCGGAATCCTTGGTGATTTACTTCGTTGGGTGCAGTCATACCTCTCATGTCGCTCACAAGCTGTTGTTCTTGGTGGCTATCGATCTGACTTCATTAATATCCCTACAGGAGTTCCTCAAGGCTCATTTTTGGGACCTCTATTCTACAATGCATGTTTATATGATATTGGGGACTGCTTTAAACAATCGAATTTCCTCATGTATGCAGATGATAAAAATTATTTCGTAAAATAGGCAACCAGCATGACATTGAACTGATGCAAAAAGATCTGGACTGCTTAACAAAGTACTACGTTAAAAACAAAATTACTGTCAACATAAAAAAGTGTGAGTGTATTTCATTTACACGTAAGACAAAACCTTTTATAAATAACTGTAAGTTTAAAGGAACATCTATTACAAGAGTTGACGTGATTCGAGACTTGGGAATTTATTTTGATCAAAAAATGTTAATGTCTGATCATTATAATTATGTAGCGAATAAGGCGTTTCAAAATCTTGGTTTCGTTCTACGCGTCTGTAAACGATTCTCAGATGTAGCAGTCATTAAAACCGTTTATTATGAAACATATGTTAAAAAAAAAATAAGTTAAATGAAAAATTTATAAAAAAAGTAATTAACTATCCTGTTTCATTGCCAAGTATTGTATTAACAATTTCTTTTTTAAATACATTTTTTGAGCAAAAAAGAGGTCTATATGACTGAACTGCTTTATTGTACGTACGAGCCATTCTTGAGAGCACTGAGTTTTTTGAGTAATTTTTGGAATGGAGAGGTACATGAAGTATGGTTGTGCGACGAGTGCGGTATAATGGAACACGATATGCTATGGTCGCCACTAACTTGGAACAGTCTACACGCACACGGACTATATCGAATAATAAGCACATATCCAAGACAATGCGCCTTTGATCCAATGTCAAAAGCCCGTGCGTGGTGCAGCTACTTTGGTAACTTACCGAACTTTTACGACTGCGAAAGTTTAGGTGGTTAACAAAAGTTTTCTGTATTCTCTCCAAGCGGTCTTTGTATATGATATATTGAGGGGACCATATAGTACTCGCATACTCGAGTGTACTTCTCACATATGCATAATATGTTACTCTATTTATGGCTTATTATCATTTTACATGTATACACACTATTGAAACAACTGTACCAGTTAGGTCACTATTCCTAATTTGCTTTGTAATACAAATACATTTACTATATTATATTTAATTACAATACATTAATACAGAATTACTCAACGACTGCTTATAAAATGTATCTTTCAACAAATGCTTTTAGTTTATAAAGGAAAACCTGTTATTGGCCTTACTAATTTTTAATTATCTAAAATTGTATTTTTTTTCATCGCTGTTGGTTTTCTCAATAAATAAATAAATAAATAAAGCATGTGGAAGCTTAAGTGAATCTACCATACCAACTATGACGAAATCCCTTACAATGAGAGCTACAAACTTTTGTAGCAGTCTATGGGGGAGGCCTATGTACAGAAGTGGACTAGTGATATGCTGAAATGATGATGATGATAAAGAACAAAGTACAGCTTCCGGAATAAGGTTTTCCGGAACAATTGATATTTTTTATTTTATTTATAAAAATTAATATCAGTAGTAAAAAAAAATCTCACACAAATTTATCGAAATCTTTTTTAATTTAAAAAAGTATGGGGCTTAGTTTAGGGCTTGTAGCAACGTAAGATAACCGTTAGCGGCTTAAGAGAATCTACCACCCCATATCATCCCGTGGGTGTCGTAAAAGTCGACAGAGGGAAAAATAAAACCCTAACATAGGCAGCAGCATCTTCCAGGAACATCTGAATAAATAAACTGCGGTTGCCAACTCGCTTCCCAAGTGTGGCAACTACGGCAAGTTCCCAATCCCAAAATGAGAACTACCAACTGTTGTGGCAATCTATGGCGGAGGCCTATGTTCAACAGTGGACTATTGATAGGCTGAAACGATGACGACGACGACGAAGATAACCTGCCACTTTTCATACTGTGGCAGTCATAAGAGTCGACACAGGTGTGGCAGTCATAAGAGTCGACACAGGTGTGGCAGTCGTAAGGAAAATGATTGAACAATCACATGAAATGAGAGGCTCATGGCCCTTGTGGAGTCCCTTGCCTCATTAAAAAAGTGGTAAATTTTCAAAAAAAATATTTATTTGGCTAATGAAGTTTAAATTTATTATGCCAGAGAATAAATACATTTTATACTCCATTATCATTTTCTGTAGTGGACGATTAACAGACTAGACTAGTTTCAAGGCCGCTTACCATAACGTGAACGTTTAGCTCGTCACATCACTTTCTCGCATAAAAAAAGGATGGATTGATGTACGATACGAGAGAACTTTATTTATGTAATATGTTCTTCAGTTTGTTGTAATAATCAGTAGTTAGGCATTTGTAAAAATAAAGCTTTATAATGTTTGAATTTTTCGTCATGCAATTTAAAAAAAAAAAGAATAGATCATAATGATTTCTTATATTTACGCGAACACTACACTATATATCGGACCAAAAAAAATTATAATTAAAAGCTGAAGGTACCCCAGGTTAACTATGACATCAGGACATCTGTCACCTCAGTCCTCCCGTGACCATGGGTGCTGTAAAGCACTCGAAACGTCGGGTTATAAAAAGTAAAAAAACAATTAAACGCGATAAAATCCGTAAACTTAGTTTCATTTAAAAGAATAGATCATACTTAATTTCATGATGAGGTCTTCAATAAGTAACACATATTTACAGATACGAATCAGGCTGTGTTTAGGGCTTGTGCGTGCGTGCAAGCTTCTGTCACAACATAATTCATTTTAGATTATACTCAGTTCCCACTTCAAGTACTATTAATATTTTTAAATTTAAGAAAATAAACTCCAATGATAAAGTAAATTATTAAAAGGCTTATGTTAAAAACAAACCGTTGATCTATGGGTGATATCCGTTAAAGTACTCGTAACTGCATCTGTAATAGATTTAATCTTACCTAATTTGGCCATTCTTTCCAGTAACAGTCCCATCATCAAATCTGGTGTGTCTTCTGACCTAATGAAATATAATAAAATTATTCCTTTACTAGAGGGAAATATCGCTAATTTGCTAAGATTCGCATGAAAATTTAAAATGGTGTGTATTAATTACCTTGTTTTTAAAGAGCACCACCCGCTCTCTCACAATAGCGTACACAAGCAAACTTCAGCCATCTGAGCAAATTTACTTTCTTTTCTACATTATAATGGATTTATGGATTTCACAGTAGAAGGCCTAATTCTAGTAACATTACTTTACTAAATCTGGTAGTACATTGGACCCCGCTAACTATCGACATACATAGATAGATAGACATTTCTGCGCTTATTGAAATCTTAAAAAAAATATTCTAAATAAAATATAGTTAATATAATCAGGCGTTAGTTTGCGTAAATCCATTATAATAAAAGAAAGAAAGTTAATTTGCTATGATCCGCATGCAAAATTCAAAATGGTATGGAAAGGGAGAGATAATAAGAATGGTCTTACGTGAGTCGTATACCCAGATTAAATCTTTGCTCGATTAAATGTATCGTTCAGAAAAAAATACCTATCTGTCAGAGGGCTGAACCTCGTCTCAAGTGAAGTTAAAATGTAAGAACTATTCATGAAAACAGTTTTTAAATTTTGATTTATTGAATGGTGAGCCAGTTAAAGCAGTTAGTCTAATGCAGTTCGAATTATGCAAGTTGATAAGGGTCCAGTGTTGTTAGATAAAGTAATATATTCATCATTAAGTCCGCGATTCGATTATTCAGCGTTTGTGTAGATTACACTCTTGTTCTTTAATTGCTACGAATGTTGCCTCATTAATTTAAAAAATGGTAATAGAATCGTGCGTTACTTAGCAGAAATCGGTCACAGTAAAGAAGAACAGTTGGAAAAAGGGCCGAGGGCGGGCGGTGCTCTTTAATACAAGCGCCTGAAGCTTCAGGTAAGGAACTGCGAATCGTGACTGACGTAGAATCGAGAATTCGACTATTATTGTGAACCTAGCAGAAGTTTGTAAGTTTAGTTGCGTGTGATTAACATGAATATTAGTAATGTTACTACCATTCTTAGATTTCTTTTAAGAAGTCACTAACTATTTTGCAAGCTGATGTCACTAAAATATATGTTTAAAATAGTGAAGTAGAACTAAACCTAACCGGATGATTCAGTATCGTGTGAAACTAGAAACGAGCTAAACGTTCACCTAATGGTTTCTTTTTATTTAAAAAAATAATAAAACGAGCATATCATTCACCTGATGTTAAGTGCAACCTCTACCACCATAACAAATGCTGTGTCATAAAGAACAGTTTTTGTATGACACCACACTGCGCTAGTCACCCAGAGACATCAGTTCTCAAGTCCCATATGCCCAGTGATTACGCTAGTACTGTTTTGTTACGCACAGTAATGTTTGCACACTACTGATTCACGCCATTCTGCATTCCAGTTATTCTACTCTTCATATCTATATCCATACTTATAAAATAAATGCGAAAGTAACTCTCTCTGTCCCTCTGTCGGTTTGTTACCTTTTCACGGCTCAACTGCTGAACCGATCGTGACGAAATTTGGCACAGAGATAGCTTTCATCCTTGAGACATACATAGAATACTTTTTATCCCGGAAAAATAAATAGTTTCCACTGGATATTTAAAAAAACATATCCATGCGGACGAAGTCGCGGGCATCGACTAGTAATCTATAATGTGACAATACATACAAGAATTTTAAGTCTTAAGTCATTTTTTTATTTAAACGCTTTACATAAAAAGGCAACCAAAGTCGCATTCGATGACTATAGTCATTCTGTACTGGTCAATTTAGGATGTGATGAAAATTTGCACGAGTCCTAAGTTTTATATAAGTATAACCTTACGATTCAATACAATTGGAAAAATTCTTGCATGGAGCCTTTAATTATTTATTAATTATTATTGTGATGGACGGTAGTAAAAATATCTTTAATCATTTTTAATCATAAAATACTTTTAATCATTCTTAATCAATCTTTCATCATCGTACCCTTTTACTGAAATCACATTCTACGTCTAAGCGAAATAGCTCTTACTGCCATGCTAAGAGACGTTTAAAGGTAACTTGAACAACACTTTATCATTGATTTGCTATATTAAATCAATGATAAGGAATCTTGTGGCAGCGTCGTAAAAGTGGAAAATCCAATAGGTGACGGGAGGTTGGATTTTATAGGCATCTCCTTTGGTCTCTATAACTATTTTTAAAAATACCACACTAAAACTGTCGGGACGTCTAGGGTGAGAGGAGGTAGTGCTCCTATCACCTATCTGCCTTCCAAATGTGGTTACTATTGTAAAGTCTTTATTTGGGAGACGCCTATAACCTGCACTAAACTAATAACAGACTGATGAAAATAATGTCACATAATTAAAAAAAAAATTAGAATGATAGCGAGAATACTACACCGACTAACCCCTTCATATGCATGCCCAAGAAGCGCGTTCATACTATTTAATAACATAGGTGAATAATTTACAGCACCACTATGGATAGAAGCAGCCATTACAAAGAAATCAACACCCAGACAGACGAAGAATTATGTGAAGCGAACGTTGAAGAAGGTACAAAATTACCTTGGAATCTGTTGAAGCGACAGGTAAGTGGATTTAGGTACAATAAAATCAATGCTTACTGTTGTAAGGGACATAGGAAAATCTACCTTATCTTTCTTGAATATCATTTATTTAATATTAATTATACCAAACATTAAACTCTGTTGCCGACACCTTTCTATCGTGGCATTTATTAAAATACTGCAGTGGAAGCTTTTCGTTATAATTGCCTGTAATGCACATACCATCATACATTTGAAACGAATTAAATGTCATTAGTTGTTAAACTGTTACTATAGGTTATTATAGGAAATTTACGTTTCACTTACTGAATTATGTTGTATATTGTACTACTTAAATCAAAACTAGCGACCCGACTCTGCTTCGGCGGGGTAAAATTTGGTTCCTTTTTTTATTTCATAAAGTGATGAAACAAGCAAAACGTTCACCTGATGGTAAGTGCATCGTTTGTCCATAACAAAACACCACACTGTGTCCATCACCCTGAGACATCAGTTATTAAGTCTCAAATGCCTTGCGATTACGCTAGCTCACAGTGCCCTTCCAACGGAAACACAGTAATGTTTGTACACTACTGCATCACGGCAGAATAACTGGCCCTGGTGTAGTACCTACCTTGACGGATTTCTGCATAGGAATCCTACCACCAGTTAAAAAGTTCTTATATATAAGTATCCTAGATATAGTTAATTAGTAACTAAGAAAGGAAAATCAAATAATAACTGTATTTGAAAGTATAACTAACTAATAATACCGTTTATGCTCAGCTCCTATAAGAGCTAGGGTATTTTTATTTATAATTAGGTATTTTTATACATAAATATTTTTGGAAAGATGCAGATCGTAACAGTGAAAACCGCATGTAAATTTATTCAGTGGTTATCGAGATTAGCACGGTCATACAGAAGGACAGACGTTTGCAATGAACTAAATAAAAAATACAATCTAATTTGTGAAAACTTTTAATTGGCCTTTTTTTTCTACTTAATTTATTGTAATTCGTGATGTATTAGCTGAAAGTTTTTCCAAACAACCAAAATAAAAATAAAAATAAAATAAAAAAATAAAATGAAATACAAGTACACACTCATGAATGCTGCGTTCTTCCTAAAATTATTATTATTGCGATAAAAAAAGTGATGAAACTGCTTAAAAATGTCCTACTGTTGCGCACAGGCCTCCCCTCATTTCTGATAGGAAACCGGGAAGAGTCCGACACACCGCTCCGATGCGGGTTGGCGAACTTCACATATCCTCGAAACATTTTTACTCCTCATTTTATTTAGCTACTAATGAAACTGTAGCATAAAATTTCATCCAAGCAATAGTAAGAACCTTTGTGCAGCTCGTTGCGTCCGTATATTTATCCACCGAAATTCAATTTCTATTAAGTACTTCTAACGCTCTCTTTAAATTCTTGATTGAATCGGAATCTGCAAACTACTTCTGCATTCAATGCGATCAACAATACATAAGTATTATAGTTAATCTTCCAACGCTAACTTAAAACATTACCTATTGAAAGGTTTTATAAGTCACAGTTTTAAGTAATTACATAAGTTTGTGTGTAATTTTTTTAGCCCGATCGAGTACAATATTTAAGGGCTACATTTTCCTGATATGAAAAATAATAAAAATGAAAAAAGTAAAGTAACAGCCCACGAATGTCCCACTGCTGAGCACGAGACGGTCTACAGTACAAGTATCTCTATATCTATGGAACAAGACGTAATTGAAAAGGTAAAAAATGAACCTTAATGAAGTCGAGTTACCTAAGAAATAGTTCCTTCTTACGAACGCTCCTTCACATGCCTTGTATCATCATATAGCAATAGCAGCAACATGCAGTAGAAAATGTTATGCTATATATTACTTCTTCTTTATTTGCAGATTCTAATTTCGAGTGCAGTTTGGACAAGCTTTTTCACTATAGGATTATGTATAGGTTCTCCAACAGTGATAATACCACAGATACGTCGGGAAGCTAATTCAACTGCCATCGTCAGCGATGAAATGGCGTCATGGTTATGTCAGTACTTTTTTTAATTCGACGAAAATGTGAATAAAATGAAATGTGGGCGAAATTAAATTACTTCTGTATGGTAATGAGTGCAGTCCATTAGCATTAATTTTTGCTGTACCTGTTTTTTTTAGTTTATTTTAAGCTCGTGTGTCAAGGGATAGGAAATGATTCAAAAAGCTCACTTTGTCAATAGCATATCAATCCTAAACGGTCGTAACGCTTCTATTGTTAAGTAAAATAAGCCAGTCCGATAGGTATCAGGCAGGGAGTCGAAAGGTGACCGGCAGAGTAGAATAGCTCCTACCTCTTTCCTACCGAGATGTCGTAAGGGCCGACTAAGGTATTGTACAGACAGTCTTCTATTCGTGCAGAATAATACCATAACATGCAATGCTGCCACCATAATACTCGCGGGAACGCAATGGGAAGTAAGATATTTTTACTCGTACCAAAATGGTAGCGACTTGGTTCTCCAACCGTCACGTCTCGTCTTACTCGGGGGCGAAAAGTGGGCTACGCGTCCGATCTCTGCCTACACCTTATATGGAAAAAAGGCGTGATTGAATGTATGTATGTAAATAAACTATACCAATATACATTGTTAATTTTTTTTATAGTTTTGATGATATTTTTTTCGGTTTTGACGAAGTAAAAAAATTACAAAATATTATAAGCACAAAAAGTTAAGTATAAGGTATGACTGTCCCACTGCTCAACCAATATTATTATATTTTTTTGGTTCAATGCGCGTTGGCTGACTACATATTAAGCTCAAATATTATTTATTTCTCAAATTCGATATTATAGTTCCTGTGTTATTTTTTTACAGCGTCATCATTCAACTACAGTGGAATGCTGCAAGTTTTTACGATGACAGTTTTACAAAGATATATGGGACGAAAAAAGAGTTTTTTCCTTGTATCTGCAATAGCCATGTGTGGATTCATACTCATGTACCTTTGCATGACAGTAACACAGTTGTTGATAAGTGCAATCGTCAACGGGGTTCTATTTGCTAGTATGGTTACAATCAGCAGCATGATAGTGCCCGAATATTCTTCACCACGCTATCGGGGAATGTTCTTGACGTTTAAATGCGCGTCGCTCGTGTGGGGAATCTGGGTCGCTAATGGTATCGGCACTTTCTTTCACTGGAAGTACATCGCTTTATTGGGATGTGCTTTAACTGTTTATATTTTGATAACAATTTTAATATGGCCTGAATCGCCGCTATGGCTAGCAAGTAAGGGACGGTTCGAAGAATGTGCAGTTGCACATTATTGGCTGAAGGGATACAGTGTGGCATCAAAGAGTGAGCTCGAGGAGTTAATTAATTTTCATAAAAATTTAGAAAATGGTAATGTCAAACGCAACAAAGTGATATTCGAAAAATGGTTCTATAAGCCTTTGTTGTTGACAATGTTAGTGCAATGTTTAATGAACTCTTTAGGAAAAATGACAGTGCACTATTTATGCTGTTGATATTCTCAAAAAAATTACAAACAGTGAATCGGCTGCTTATAACAGCATGCTCATACTAGACGGAGTAGGTATCATTGGGGCCTATGTGGGTAGTTTTGTATCGAAGAGTGTGAAAAGGCGATCATTTGTATTATTAACTTCAGCGGTAGGGATTGTGTTTCTATTTCTGTTATCTTTGTTTATGTATCTTGTGAATTTTAATATTATTGCTGACAATATGTATTTTTCTTTATTTTTGTTGTCTGTACATTCGTTGGCTGTCAGCAGTGGGCCAATGTTAATGACCCCAGCGTTGATAAGTGAACTCATACCTATGAGTAATAGAAATTCGTTTTCGTTAATCATTGGCGTTTTCAGTCATTTTTGCTTTGCAACTTTTATAAAAACGGCGCCATATTTATTTTCAACCTGGGGCTTTTCCGGTTCATTTTTATTTTACGCATTATTGTCTTCTATTTTTACAATTCTCCTGCATAAGTTTTTACCAGAAACTGGGAATAAAACGCTGTTGCAAATTGCAAATATAATAACTGGAAAGAGATAAAAATATTATTAAATTAAAATAAATAATCTAAGAGTTTTGAACCTACTAGTAAGGAAAAAAAAGTTGTCATTTTTTATAACAAATCATAGAGGTGAAGATCAAAAGGTTCCACATTAAGGTTGAAGGTATTTTTATAAACTATTTTCTGTTATTTATTTGCAGCTTTGTTAATATTTGCATTTATATTAACAATGCTATTAATATACTTTATATTCTTTCCACTCCAACTTACATAGTGCCGGAACAAACTTGTGTCTGAAGTCGATATTTTGTTAGACAAAATCTCAGACTGGGGCCGACTAAACTTAGTCCAGTTTAACCCAAATAAGACACAGGTTTGCGCGTTTACCGCTAAAAAGAAACCCTTCGTCGTAGCACTTCGTTTTGGAAGCACTCCCCTCGTTGCCTCAGCCAGTATCGGAATCCTTGGCGTAGACATATCGAACGACGTTCAGTTTCGCGGTCACTTGGAAGGGAAGGCCAAATTGGCTTCTAAAAAGCTTGGCGTGCTCAGTAGAGCGGGACAGTACTTCATGCCGGTCCACCGCTTGCAACTTTACAAGGCGCAGGTTCGGCCTCACATGGAGTACTGTCTCTTTGGGCGGGGGCACCCCAGTGCCAGCTCCTTCCTTTTGACAGTATTCAACGAAGAGCGGCTCGAATCGTCGACGACCAGGTTCTTTCCGATCGGCTTGATACACTGGCCTTGCGAAGAGATGTTGCATCTCTTTGCATTTTTTACAGGATTTACAACGGGGAGTGTTCCGAGGAATTGTTCGGAATAATTCCAGCCGCTGGTTTTCACCATCGCACTTTGCGGCAGAACACAAAATTCCATCGTCACCACCTGGATGGTTGGCATTCCTCCACAGTGCGTTTTTCGCGGAATTTTCTGCCACGCACTACCACTTTATGGAATCGGCTGCCGCCGGTGGTTTTTCCGGACCGATACGACTTAGGGACCTTCAAGAAAAGAGCCTATTCCTTCCTCAAAGGCCGGCAACGCACCCGTGATTCCTCTGGTGTTGCGGTTGTTCATGGGCGGTGGTGATCACTTACCATTTGCTCGTGAGCCATTTGCTCGTTTGCCCCCTCTCCTATAAAAAAAAAAAAAAAAGTTTTTCGCAGTCCGTACCCTTATTCATTAGGCAATTAGCACTTTTGATTAATTTGAAATAAGAATTAACTTTTAATTTCATTAACGATCATTATTATACTTCAAAGACGTTTCTGGCCACATTATTAATTACTAATAACATTATTATTCGGGTTATAATCCGACGTTTCAAGCACTTTACAGCACCGACGGTCAGATCGACAGTCATAGGAGGGACCACAGACGAATTACGTGCGGTCTATAATCTGTCAAAACGAACATTGGATGAATTTAAATTAAATATATTATCGAAAGGAATGAATTTCGCAATAACTCGAATAATCCCTTGCGAAGAAATAATCTGTAGCGCCAAGGATTGTCTGTGTAAACACAATATCGGTAAATAAGATTTAGAGGCCATACGTCAAGGCATTTCGTCCATGTTACAATGAGGTTCAGTGCCGACGTTCATAATCATCATCTCATTTTAGCCTATCTCTAGTCCACTCATATACAGACAGAAGAACATATGCCCAACCCATAGATTGGCACAAAAGTTTGAAGTTTTCATTTTGGTGGGACATTGTCATAATTGCCGCGCTTGGCAGGCGGGTTGTCGACCATAATTTATTTATTCAGATGTTCCAGATAGATTCCCTCTGTCGACTTTTACGACACCCACGGGATAAGATGGTGTGGTAGATTCTCTTAAGCCGCCACCACACGGCGAACGGGCCGAAATTAAACCTTCCCAAACATAAATAAATGCTTTTACTATTAAAAAACCTACGTAACAGACCCGGACTGACGATTATCCGCTCAGATGAAGGAAATGCTACGGTAATAATGGATACATCCGATTATAATTATAAAATACAAGAACTTTGTTCGGTAAAAGAGTCAAAAAAGGTCAAAACAGATCTAAAAACCAATATTTTCTAAATTCCCTTTAAGCGTATTTATTTTAAAATTGTAATAGGCTGACGAAATTTACATTTCTTAAGTCGAAAAATAAAGAAAATTCATTTCCGTTTGTTGTAAAAGCGAAATATCTGGAAAAAACTATTTTATTATCCGGAATAAAAAGTATTCTACGACCGTCTTCAGGATGCAGCGATCTCTGTGCCAAATTTCGTCAACTTGCGTTAATTAGTTGAACCGCGAAAAGGTAACAAACAGATCGAGGGACATACTGAGACTGACTTTCACATTTACAATATCAGTGTGGACGTCCTCCTACCTACGAGTAAATCTTTCCTACCGAGATGTCGTAAGAGGTAACTAAGTTATTGTACGGACAGCTCTTATTAGTGCAGAATAACGCCATAACTGCTCGTGGGAATGCAATGGGGAGTAAGAAATTATTTGACTCGTACCAAAATGGCGGCGACTTGGTTCGCCACCCGTCACGTCTCCTTTCCTGCGATGGCGAAAAGTAGGCTACGTAAGTGACCTACCCCTTATATGGGAAAAAGGCGTGGCTGTATGTATGTATAAAATGTGATCATATTATAATAAATGTCATAAAATTTTATAATTTGTTGGTTAACATATTTAATTAAATATATAAATAAAAGTTGTGTTTCTTTATAAAAGTTATAATGTAATAATAATCCTTGCCATCATATTTGAATAACAATATATAGAGTAATAATGAAGTATACAATAGTGTGATAGCAATTCATATAAATGCAGTTGACAAATACTTCCAACAGGGCCAGTCCCAAAAACACGATAGAAATCGGCGCCTGGGCGTATGAGGAACACCTGCTTTCCATCGCTCTCTTGCACAAAGAGGCGATCTCTGTTAAATCTATAAGTACTGTATCCGTTTCTTGTGACATTGCTCTAAGACCCGATGGAGCAGCGTGCCATGACCATGACGCGGCGTTCGCGCCTTTCCACACCGCCGTTGCCTGTGCTGCCTCAGTTGATTGCTCTTGCACACTGGGAACACTATGTCCTGATCCTCAAAGGCAACGTTTACATTTGCAGCTAGGACGGTAACCGTGTGCGAGATGTTTCCGCTTTATTCCTCAGGAGAGTGTTCGATGTCCAGTTCGGAGAGCAGCGCCTATTGATCCCGATCGTTCAAATCCATTTATAGCTGGACCACCGTCTGCTGCAGTTCTCCAACCTCGTTCGTTCTGGGATCAACCTCCCTCTGCTCGAGAATTTCTAGTCTTTGCTCAAACTCAACTTCTGGGCTCAACTGTCGCCCATGCTCGCTGTGGCACTACAGATCTCTTTGCGAAATTCCCGTAACTCAGTCATATATTCGGAGGTTTCGCGACGCATATCTCGAACACCCGTGTTCAGGACCGGGGTTTTGGAGGGAGTTGTGGCGACTGTCGGCGATGGTTAGGTTTTAGGTGAGCTAGAGACATTACAATCGTGAATAAACGAAGAAGCAAGTGCCCCTCAGACGCCTTTTGCGGTTTTTTTTTACATTCCGGGAAAATACAGTCCTTAGAAATAGATACGTTATCGGGGATTGATACACTTTATGGAACATACACGAGCGAATTGTACAAGTAGCGGCAAAAATTTACCGCAAGCTGCGCACTTAGCCATCGTGGTTAATTGGTGGCAAGAGAAATTAATTGGTGATATTGATCGCTTGCTTTCCAGCAGATGTCTACTCACTTTGAAAAATTACAATCATTAATATCACCTCTATTGAGAATGAAATTATTCACTGTTTCGAAAACATAGTGCACACGAACATTTGCACAGCTCCTCCGAACGCAGTCGTCGTCGTCGTCGTTTCAGCCTAACACTAGTCCACTGCTGAACATAGGCCTCCCGCATAGATTGCCAAAAAAGTTTGTAGCTCTCGTTTTGGGGCTATTTTGCCATAGTTGCCACGCTTTGAGGGCGGGTTGGCAACTGCAGTTATTTATTCGGATGTTCCAGGAAGATGCTGCCCATCTCCTGGTTTTCATTTTCCCTCTGTCGACTTTTACGACACCCACGGGATGAGATGGGGTGGTAGATTATCCTTAATCGCGACCACACGGCGGAATATATATGCCGAATCCAAATTACACGTACTGGTGATGAGGTCCACCACACGGGGACCACCACCGAACGCAGTATCAAACACTAAAAGCAAAGTCACTGTGCCCTCTACAAATTTAACATTATTACGGTCATAAATTTATTTATACGTATACTGACGAAAGGTCGTTCTTGACTTCACCTTCATAATACTCGATAATTAATGCAACAGTCTAGACGACTCAGTCAAATACAAAAAGGGCGATTTTAACAACAGGCTGAAAAAAAAATATTCTATTAAGAATGTTCCACCGGCAAAAATATTTTTTAATTAAAAAGGTTTTTAGGTATTATAAATTATTGTCGAAAATTCATACCGAGGGCGTCAGCCAACATCCATTACATGATTTTTTTTTTCGTACTAGACTAGACTTGGAGCCAACGTCATCAGGTTAGATTTAAGCAAGCGAAGCGCGAACTTGCTTCAGAACGAGTTAATGCATTTCGACTCGAACGCGCGGGTCGTGCTCAACGTGGACGCAAGCCCATCTGACCTAGGCGCAGTGAAGGCGCAGGAATCGGAAGGTAACGAGCGTCTACTTGCTTTCGCGTCTAGATCACTTACAGCCAGCGAAATAAATTATAGCCAAATATATAAAGACGCGAATGCTATAATTTTCGGCATTAAATACCACCTCCACACCTTCAAAATACTAAGAAAGAATGGGTGATTTATATTCCCGTCCGAAGCTACGAACTTTACCCCTAGTAAAAAACGTCAGCGCTTTTTTAAGGCCAATTGAGGAAATCTCTAATACTAGCATCTGATAACTCTCTGGAATAAGCTTGTAAATAAGCTTTTACTGGTGATAGGATTCCTATGCAGGAATCCGTCTAGGTAGGTAGCACCCCAGGGCCAGTTATTCTGCCGTGAAGCAGTAGTGTGCAAACATTACTGTGTTTCGGTTTGAAGGGCACTGTGAGCTAGCGTAATCACTTGGCATATGAGACTTAAGAACTTATGTCTCAGGGTGATGGGCACAGTGTTCGTATTCGACTCGAACAATCAGCTGGAGTTATTGCGATTGTATGTTATGGCCAAGAACCGATTCCTGGTACTCCCGCATAAAACGAGCATTGGTAATTTTTCTGTTCCACATAACTTTTTGTACTTTTTACATTTTATTACCTTAACATTCCAACTAATTCACAGTGAACAGCAAAATAATTAATTGTAATCTCTCGATGAACGAGTATATCGGCTTGCTACGGTCGGGTACAAACGGCTTCCGCGCCATTCCTGAGCATTCGCTGTGTGAGGTAGTTAGATTTGCAGTGTCAGGACGCAAACGTATCACGTACTATATCTATTTTGACGTTAAAGTAAACGATAATGAGTGTCGCCCGTAACGTAGTAAAATAGATCTGTCTAGTTGCTCGTTTCTTCAAAAGTGGATATAACTAGTCTGATATTGTTTCAGAAGTAGCGGAATGTGTCAGCAATTCTAATTGTTTATTGGTAAAAGAAAATTTGCTGAGCTCTCAAGTAAAGTGAAGCTCTCGGAATACGTTGGTTTGACAAATAATATATTTTTTTAATAACATTAGTTAAAAAAAATCGTGAAGTACTACTCGTAGAACTGAATTATGTCATGTAATGTTAATTCAAAAAAAAAAAGACAATGGACATTGACCGGTTTCATAATTAAAAAGACTTCGACGCACTGGCGCCCATCATACCCTTTCATCAATTGCGAAATTAAGTACTTACTTTGCGAATGAATAATTTTAATGTAAACAAAATGTTATTGAGTTTACATGTAGATTTTGACGACCTCACTTCTACTTCGCGGGTCCTGGCTTCGAATCCCAGCCGAAGCTATAACATTTGTGAAAAACACAAATTGTTGGTTAACGGGTCTGGTGTGTTGTAAATGTGAAATGTATGTCTGTAACGCACCCACGATGAAAACCAACTGCGGGACATAGTTTGAATATATTTGGGGTCTGAGATAACTTTATTCTAATAAGAATATTTAAATATATAGATCAGCATACAAAATGCGTTAAATATGAATTACCAAATCTAAAAACGGTACAAAATGATATTGTTTTGCAAAATGATAAATTATAGTTTGTTGATAGTACAGTATTTTTGGGGATCACATTAGATTGTAAGTTCAGTGGGGTAAACATATGGATACCTTAGCTGATAAGCTGATTTCGCTATGTATGCTGTAAGAACGATCCTACATATTGAGGATATAGTTACTAGGACATAGTTACTAAGAGCCGTGGTAGCTCAGGGGCTAGGCGCTCGCTTTAAATTTCATAGTACGCGAGTGACCTGGGTTCGATTCCCGGTGCCGGCACCACTAAAATTGTTAATTGCAATTTTAAGTGCTGATTTAGCACGTGCTCGGCGGTGAATGAAAACATCGTGAGGCAGTCTGCATGTCTGAGAAATAAAAAATATTTCGAAGACATGTGCAGCCGTCAACCCGCATTGGAGCAGCGTGGCGGATTCTTCCCAGCTCCAAAACCCTCTCAGAAATGAGGGGAGGCCTGTGCTCAGCAGTGGGACATTTATAGACTGAAACTTTACTTTAACTTTTCACCGGCGATCGAACTCAGGTCACTCGCGTATTATGAAATTTAACGCCAGTGCGTGACCCGTGAGCTACCATTGCTCTAACAAAACATTATAATGTTAACTACACTCTGATGATCAGGTCACATTAGCATCATCGGAAGAGAAGTTGTAGGTTGTGAAATGTGAGTGTAAATAAGACAAAAATAATGGTTTAAGTCTGGTGATTGAAGGAGAAAGAGTACAACAGGTGAAAGAGTTTACTTACTTGGATTCAAAGTTTACAAGAGACGTGTGGCACGGCGAAATTGAGTGAATCGTGTTAGCAGAAAATGAAGTGTATGGGGCCCTGTACTTTATGAGTAGCCAGAAAATATCCAATAAGAAGGCACGAATTATGATATTGAATGATGTTTCTAGCAGAAGTAGCAAGAGAAATGATGTAGAAAAGAAAAGTTTGAGAAGTATAATTGGAGGGATATTGATGGACAAAGTGAAGAACAGCATGATAAGACGTTGCTGTGGGGATGAAGATGTAGTGACAAAGAAAGAGAAAAGGATGCTTAGATGGTTTGGATTCCTAGAGAGGATGAATGAAAGTAGATTAACGAAATAAATTTATGAGGAGAGTGTGAATAGGCAATCCGGTAAGGTCGATCTCGGCGTACGTATCACAATCAGATCGGAGACTTTTTGAGAAAGTCCACCTCAAAACCAACCGACAAGCTTGTATGAAAACGCAAATGAGAGTAGAAAAAGCAAAAGATGTGTTTCAGTATCGCAGCAAGTGTAAAGATGTGGTCTCAGCCTACCTCAACAGTGAAGAGGCGTGACTGTATGTATGTACGAGTATGTTACTTTTTTTACAAAGCACACGCTAAGCTAACTCATAGAATCATGTGTAACATTTTGTCATTGAGCGTACTTAGGTTTTATATGAGACTGTTTTTTTGACTTTGTAAACGACAATGCCAGATCCTGCCCTACAATGTACAAAACATTTAACATTATGTAAATGTAGTGTTTGATAATGAATAGTTTTTCTGTAGAACTAGCGGATAAAAAGTATTGAAAAAAAGGAATTCAGTGACAATTTTCAGCATTTGCAGACTAATACCATCTAATACATTTGTACGCATATATTACATATTAAGTTTTCATAAAGTTCTTATAGACTGTTATTGAGATCTAACATTTCGAACGCCAGAAAAAAGAAAGATTTTAAAATTGTCATAAGATGTCAGTACATAGAATAATACGTAATTACGTCAGATAGGGAGCCGATTCACATCGGCCATTAGTTGCCTTTTTCAGGCCGAGGACCTAGCAGTAGGCGTGCAATCAATTAAATGTAAGGATATTGCTGCAGTTGTGTTGTAGGTAATCGAACTGTTGGTTGTTATTGTCATGTATTGACTGTAATGAGGTATTTTGGTATGGCTCCGCATCAAAGTACTATTGATGTTGCGGCAGCATTTGTCAATAAAGTATTGTTAACGCACCTAAGAGTAATAAATCAATAATTCTGTTATAAGTTTTTTTCATTTCGATTTTTCATTTAAAAAACCATTCCATATTTTTATGAATAAGCGCCTGATAAGTAATATACTGCAATGATAATTAACTGCAGGA
The DNA here is from genome assembly GCA_019845155.1 of Luehdorfia chinensis. Taxonomy (NCBI): domain Eukaryota; kingdom Metazoa; phylum Arthropoda; class Insecta; order Lepidoptera; family Papilionidae; genus Luehdorfia; species Luehdorfia chinensis. The sequence goes on from JAHVAK010000388.1 coordinate 388,059, forward strand.
GATGCTGTTTTAAAACATAAGATAAAAGTGATTATTGTAGTTAGATTTACAAAGAAACCGCAAGTTCTAAAGGCTTTAAATTATACATACGAGTATTATGTTTAGTTACTAGTAATGAATCAGCTATAAAACGCACCGTACGGCATTTGTGTATACGAATATTTTGAGTGGGGCAAAGTTCTATAGAGATTCTGGCATGGCAAGAACATTATAAATAAAGGACAATCCTTTATTTAAAATGTTCTTTTGAGCAAGATAAAAAAATAACTAAAAAGGGGATACCTAAAGAGTTTTTTTCGCCTGTTTCTTTTCCGTCAGAGAAACCTCATTACGAAACGGTGGTAGATTGTAAAGAAATGACGTTTAGCTTTTCATGTTTAGCGTTAAGCTTTTAATGACGCTTAGTCAAAAATACATTATAAATAAATTTGCTAGGAATTGTCTCATAGAAAACCAAAGCTATTTAAAAAAAATCTCCAGCACACAATTTCATCTTTGTAATAATAAACATTTCATTATTTCATTTCAATATTAACTTAGAAAAAGCTTGTAATTCTTTATTTACGAAAACTATTTTTTTCATTATACAAGTACATAATGAAAGAAAGTAAAGATCTAATCTATAATCTTTTAATTACTCGTAATACAATCAACAGACACGAATATTCAAAGGTTTCATAAAGTCACAGTCAAGATCAGTAATCATTTAATTTTGTAGTAATATATTTTGTTCCCATCGAGTTTAATATTTAATCAGAGATTTAAGTCGAGCTACATTTTTCTGTGGTGCCATGCCGAGCGGTGTCGGCTTAAGAGAATCTACCACCCCATCTCAACCCGCGGATGTCGTAAAAGTCGACAGAAGGGAAAATGAAAACCAGGAGATGGGCAGCAGCATCTCTCTGGGACATCTGAATAAATAAACTGCGGTTATCAACCCGCCTGCCAAGCGTGGCTACTATGGCAAAATCACCCATAAATGTAGACGATGATGACATTTTTCTGATCTGAATAACAATAATTTTATTAGAATTGTTTTTCCAGCGTACGTTCGTTAAATTTTTTCTGCGGTACGAGATGTAATTACAAAAGTTTTTTTTTTATCGCAGATTCTAATTTTGAGTGCAGTTTGGACAAACTACTTCACAGTAGGATTATGTCTTGGTTCTCCAACAGTAATAATACCTCAGATACGTGGGGAAAAAAATTCAACAGTCATCATCAGCGAGGAAATGGCGTCATGGTTATGTTAGTAATGTTTGTAATAAAGTTACAGTTAAATTATGTTCGTTTGGTCAAGCAAGGAGAAAAGTATTTAAAATTCTGACATTGTCAACAGCACTGAAGTCCTAAAAGGTTCTTAAGCTGCCAGAATCAAATAAAAAAACTACATCAATTTATTTTAAATTGAAATTTTAATAGTTTTGCCTATATTTTTTCGGTTTTAACAAAGTAAAAAATTACTGATGTATTAATTCAATTATAAAATAAATAAATTCAATAATATTTTTTATTTCTCTAATTTGATATAATAGTCCTATGTCATTTATTTACAGCGTCATCATACAGCTACAGTGGAATGCTGCATGTTATTACAAGTATATTGACAGTTTTACCAAGATATATGGGGCGGAAAAAGAGTTTTATACTTGTATATAATCCACACATGGCTATTGTATAGCCATGTGTGGATTCATTCTCTTGTACCTTTGTGAGACAGTAACACAGCTGTTGATAAGTGCCATCATTCACGGAGTTCTATTTGCTAGTATGATTACAGTCAGCATTATGATAATTACAGAATATTCGGCACCACCCTATCGGGGAATATTTTTGACGTTTAAATCCGCTTCACTCCTATGGGGTATCTGGGTCGCGAATGGTATCGGCACATATTTTCACTGGAAATACATTGTTTTGTTAGGATGTATTTCTACTGTTTATATTTTGATCACAGTTTTAATGTGGCCTGAATCGCCGTTATGGCTATCAAGTAAGGGACGGTTCGATGAAAGTGCAGTTTCGCATCATTGGCTGAAGGGAAACAGTGTAGAATCGAAGAGAGAGCTACAGGATCTAATAAATTTTCATAAAAATATCCAAAAAATCAATCTTGATAAGAATGAAAAGGTATTTTTAAAAAAAAGTATTTGATATGTTATTTAAAAATGGCTTCTATAAGCCATTGTTGTTAGCAGCGTTATTGCAATGTTTATACAATTCTTTAGGAAAAATGACATGCACTATTTATGCTGTTGATATTCTCAAAAAAATGGCCAACAGTGAATCGGCTGCCTATAACAGCATGCTCATACTAGACGGAGTAGCTGTCATTGGCGCTTATATAGGTAGTGGTTTGTCGAAAATTGTGAAAAGGCGATCATTTATATTATTAACTTCAGGAGTAGGGATTGTGTTTTTATTTCTGCTATCCTTTTTTATATATCTTGTGAATTTTAATATTATTGCCGACAATATGCATATTTCTTTATTTTTGTTATCTGTATATTCGTTAGCTGTCAGCAGTGGGCCAATGATAATGTCCTCATCATTGATAATTGAATTCATGCCCATCACTAATAGAAATTCATTTGCGCTAATAATTGATGTTTTCGGCAATTTCTACTTTGCAACTTTTATAAAAATTGCACCATATTTATTTTCGACTTGGGGGTTTTCCGGTTCATTTTTATTTTATGCAATATTGTCTTCTATTTTTGTTATTTTGTTGATAAAACTAAGGACAAAACGCTGATGGAAATTGAAAATTTAATAACTGGAAAAAAATGAAAATATTATAAAATAAAAAAAAAAATTGCGCCCGAGTATAGATAAGAAAGATCTAGAAGATAAGAAAGATCTAGAAGATAAGAAAGAGAGAAGTTGTCCGACATTACTAATTTTATACATCTTGCCATTGAGTAAATCGAAATGATGCAGCACTTCCTTTCGATGTACTCGTTTTGTTTTATTAATAAATATGTGAATGATTTTTACGAGAATTTGAATACGAAAACAGACGGTTAATTAATATAAAATTACCAACAATTATTCAGAAAAAAATATTTTCGATCATTCAAAAAAGTTGTAACTTTTTAAAACAAACAATAGTCGTAATTAGTCTGTTTGGATGTATTTTATTAAACAACGTTCTATTAAAAAATTCTTAATTTTTAATTTAATTAATGAAATCTTTTAAGAATGAAATGTAATCACTAAAACAACGCGTATTATTTCAAAGACGATTCTGGTAACATTTGTAACTATTTATTATCCGACGATACAATAGCATAAATGCAAAAACACAAATTGTTGGTCTGGTTGTGTTGTGCATGTGAAATTTATACCTGTAAAGTAACCAATAATACAGTATTAATAGTTTTTAATGGGAAAAAATGTTGTCAAATTATAAAATAATAATAATTATAGACAATGTATATACAATAATAATAATTATACCCTATGTTCAACAGAGGGCGAAAATAGACTGAAATAATTTAATGAAAAATAATTACATAAAAGGGAAAAGTAACAGTCTTTAAATGTCCCACTGCTGAGCACAGACCTCCGCGACATAAGTAATATAAATTTCGTTTGCCAAACGTCTTTTTTTAAAATCTGCCGCCGCTTCGTAATGAGGTTTCTCTGACGGAGAAGAAACAGGCGAAAGAAACCCCGTAGGTTTCCTCTATTATGTTATTTTTTATCTTTGTCAAAAGTACATTATTAATATTATTTTAATTGTATAAAGTGATGAAACGAGCAAAACGTTCACATCAAGTGAGTAAGTGCAACGTCTGCCCATAACAAATGCTGTGTCACCCAGAAATTTCTGTGTGACGCCTCACTGTGTCAAAATATCGCAAACAAAGTCTACAGTAGTCAATTAACCTGATGGTAAGTGTAACGTCTGCCCATAACAAATGCTGTGTCACCCAGAAAATAACTGTGTGACACCACACTGCGCCCGTCACCCTGAGACATCAGTTCTTAAATCTCATATGCCCAGTGATTACGCTAGCTCTCAGTGCGCTTCAAACCGAAACACAGTAATGTTTGCGCACTACTGCTTCACGGCAAAATAACTGGCTCTGGGGTGGTAGAAAAGACAAGGATATGAAATTTAATGATTCAACTTTGGAAGAAAAGTTCTCGAGTGGCAACCTCGTACTGGCAAACGCAGTGTAAGGCGACCTACCCCAGTAGATGGAGCGATGACCTGCAGGGTTTTGCGTGAAGTCGATGGATGCAGTTGGCTCAGGACCGGGTTTTGTGGCAATCTATGGGGGTGGCCTATGTACAGCAGTGGACTATGATAGGCTGAAACAATGTTGAACAGAATACTACCGAGAAGGGCCGAACTGTGAACGCTCAGGTCATAGAGTACCATGCTGTACGGCGCAATCACGTGGTCGGCTTATTTCACGCGAAAGTAACCGCGGAACTCAGTTAGTATAACTATATAATATAAAATTACCGGCAACTACAAATACATTAAGTTTAAAAAAAATGTTATGTATTTAGTTTTAAACTAGAGCATGCAAATTAAGCAAGCCGGATAAGCACCAACGAAATTAATATTTATTCCAAGAGAGATGGTAATTCGATGAGTTTAATTAATTTATACTATGATGTTCCAGTCTTTCGGATTATTTAATTACATCTATGTAATTATTTTTTTTTTCACAATAATTTAATTAATTTATACTATGATGTTCCAGTCTTTCGGATTATTTAATTACATCAATGTAATTTTTTTTTCACAATAATTTAATTAATTTATACTATGATGTTCCAGTCTTTCGGATTATTTAATTACATCAATGTAATTTTTTTTACACAATAATTTAATTAATTTATACTATGATGTTCCAGTCTTTCGGATTATTTAATTACATCCATGTAATTATTTTTTTTCACAATAATTTAATTAATTGATCTACTGTAAGAAAAGAAGAAAATATAATGTAATAGAACAAAAATATTTTCAAACTCTATTTAAAAGTGTAAAATGTACCGATGGGTATACCTATACATGTAACGTCTTTTATGTACTTATATTAAGCAAATCTGAACTAATATTATAGAGAGGAAAGATTTGATGTTTTGTATGTTTGGTTGTAATAATTTAACTCAAAAACTACTGAACCGATTTTAAAAATTCTTTCACCTATATACAACTACATTATCACCGAATAACATGAGTTGTATTTAATTTAAAAAAAAAACGAGACTCTTACTTAAATTGCTACGATGTAACTCAAGGTATCAAAAAATTACTGATTAAAGTCATTATTTGGCGTGCGCTGCCAAAACTATTGATGATAAAGAAAATAATGAACTACATTTTCATAGTACTACATTACATCATTACTCACAATTAAGTCCACGAGGCTATATGTCTAACTATTATAGTTAAGTCACAATAACCACTTTTTGTTTCAATTAGTTAATCAAAACGCGGGTAGAATCGAAAGATAATGACATTCATCTCATAATATTAATATGAGTTAAGTTAAGTTTCATAGTCCGTGTTGATTATGTACATGTAAATCCCTCTTTAAATTATTTGAATCGGACTTATCGTTTAGAAGTTATGACGAGTATAAAAATGCTAAAAGTAAGAAAAATGCTGCGGTATGAGCGAACAGCCATACGCTCGCCCGCGCTACTCGCGATTAGACTAAGTTCTATTGATTACCTATCTACTCATTTTATTTTTTGTAAACAAGAAACAATTGAATAGTTGTTTGTAATTTTAATTATATTTTTTTTATTTTTTGAAACATTCTTTAATAAATACAGCGGCCGCGGTCTCGAACGCCGCGCCGCCGCCCGGTTTCATGCCACATGGGCATCATCGAGGTGCGCGGCTCCCTTTGCGCAGCGGTCGAGAGCGGTCGTTTAATTTTGCTAACACGACATCAAATTTTGTTTACAAGGAAGCTCTGAGCCACTAAACTTTCAAGGCTTATAAATAAAACATCATTTTGGTAACTTAATCTTACCTGACCAGCTGCAGATTCACCGATGAGCATAGTCACTACAAAAAATGTTAGTGAAGGGATTGTTGTTGTTCTCCTTGTCCAAATAAAGTAATAATTTATCTTTCCAATATCTATCTACCCTGTCGTTTGCTAGTGTACTTATATTAAGCAAATAATTACTAAATAAAGTAAAGTTACAGCCTATACTCGTAAATGACCCGCTGCTGAGCACAGGCTTCCTCCCACTTCTGAGAGGAGCCGAGAAGAATCCGTCACGCGATTCAAATGCGTGTTGGCGGATTTTACATGTCCTCGAAATATTTTTTTATTTCTCAGACACGCAGGTTTCCTTACGATGTTTTCCTTCACCGCCGAGCTCGTGGTAAATAATCACTTAAAATTGCAATGGCCCCGGTTCACTCGCGTACTATGAAATTTAAAGAGAGAGAGAGCGCATAGCCCCTAGACTGCCACGGCTCCAAAAGCAAATAAACTATTGTTATTGGTATTATTAGTAAACAAATATTACCTGCTTTTACTTGTAGGAACTTATAATTTAGATACTTGATCTTGACTCGCTATCGCATGTAGATATGTCAGTGCCGGTGATACGTTCTCACATACGTATATAAGGAAGTTTTTCTCCTGCTATTTCCGCTGCTGTTTAGTTTCTTTATCTTCAACGCAACCTTCTTGTTATGCAGGCATTTATTTAGGCTGGCAAATTTTACGATTACAGACCGTGAACGATTGCCCTTCTAATTTCACTTCGATATTCTTGTACACAGATGTATATTAGCGTCATCAATATTGTATTTAACTGTGTTTGCTATCTGTATGATGGTTTTAAATCAGTTTTTATATTTTAATTCGGGTAAATGACACAAAAATCCAATGCATGGATTTCAAAGTGACAAGATCGGGAATTCTGCACCATTTACACAAATAACCGGGTATTGAGATTGACAACAGTTGACCGTAGTCCTTTATTTTCAGCTTGTAAGCATATGTGACATACTATGTACGCACATGTGGGTTTAAAATTTATTTTTTTATTGAGCCAACAGACAGTCGTAAAATACTCATATGGGAAATTACTTTACGTGTGTGTGTATGTATGTATAAAATCAATGCTAAGGAGTCTTGTGGCAGTGACGTAAAAGCCCACTACTTAAATGAGATACCTAAAGATTCTAATGCCTTTCCACAAGTGGCGTAATAACCATTCTGAAAAATAACATTTTAACTGGTGGTAAGAATTCCTCCACATTCTTTCACTGGAAGTACATCTCTGTTGTTGGATGCATTTTAACTGCCTATATTTTGATCACACTTTTAAAATGGCCTGAATGAATTTTGGCTAGCAAGTAAGGGACGGTTTGATGAATGTGCAGTTGCACTTCATTGGCTGAAAGGAAATAGTGCAGTGTCAAAGAGAGAGCTAGATTAGCTTATAAATTTTCATAAGAATATTCGAAGAATCAATATCGAACATGGGAATAAAAAGATATTTTTTAAAAATAAATTCTTTGAATTGATAATCAAAAATGGTTTCTATAAGCCTTTGTTATTGTCAATGTTAGTGATTTGTTTATACAACTCGTTAGGAAAAATGACATGCACTATTTATGCTTTTGATATTCTCAAAAAAATTACCAACAGTGAATCGGCTGCTTATAACAGCATGCTCATACTGGACGGGATAACTATTGTAGCTGCCTATGTGGGTAGTGGTGTATCGAAATTTGTGAAAAGGCGATCACTTATATTATTAACTTCTGCAGTAGGGATTGTGTTTCTATTTCTATTGTCCTTGTTTATGTATCTTGTGAATTTTAATATTATTTCTGACAATATGTATATTTCTCTATCTTTGTTATCTGTATATTCGTTAGCAGTCAGCAGTGGGCCAATGATAATGTCAACATTCTTGATGAGTGAATTCGTACCTATTACTAATAGAAATTCATTTGCGTTAATAATTGGTGTTCTCGGTAATTTTTGCTATGCAACCTTTATAAAAATTGCACCATATTTATTTTCAAGCCGGGGGTTTTCCGGTTCATTTTTATGTTACGGAATATTGTCGTCTGTTTTTGCTATTTTGTTGTATAAGCTGTTACCAGAAACTAAGGATAAAACGCTGTTGGAAATTTAAAATTTAATAACTGGAAAGAAATGAAAATGTAATTATATTAAAAGAAAAGGTAAAGATTTTGCGCCTACTAAATCAGAGTAGTAGTAGAAGTATAGATCTATGTACTAAAAAGTGTTTAAAAAGTAATAAAAATAAAAAGAAATAAGAATAAGTATATTACATCATGAAGATAAGACACACAGAGAGATAAATTACGAATGTTTTGGCCTAACTGAATGGTCAAAAATATCACACAGATTTTGATGGCAGCTTTTGTATTGGACTCCTCGTAATAATATTTTTTAAAAATTATTAATATTACAGAGTGGACTGAGTTCGTTGCCCGCACCGGCATCTCTAAAATTGAGCTGCAATTTTAAGTTCTGCTTTACCATGTGCTCAGCGGTGAAGGAAACCTGCCTATCTGAGGAACCAAAATATTTTGAGATCATCCGAAGTCTGCCCACCGGCATTGGAGCAGCGTAGCGGAATCTTACCAGCTCCAAATCCCACTAAAAATGAGAGGTCTGTGCGCAGCAGTAGAACATTTATGGGCTGTTACTTTTCTTTTCTTTTTGTCTGTTGATTCTTCGCACACACAAGGTATCCTCTTCACTCCAAGGTTTGCTGGAAGTTAACTCTTTTAGAGTTAAGCTTCGCCTTTGTACATTAATTACTTATAATCAGATTTAATGTTAATAACATAGTGTACATAAAAAATAAATAAATAAATATCAATCAAACAAAAGGAGGACATTGATAGAAAAGTTTCAATTTACTCAGCGGCAGGACCTATAATAATTACGAGTAGTAATGTCTGACAACTTTCCATCTTTATCTTATCTGGTGTATGAATTTTCATATTTCAATTAAGTTGACTATATCACTGTAATTGGCAGTAATATTAGTTAATTTATGTGATGTAATTTTTTTAAGTGCTGTTGATTCAATGATAATAAATAAAAAAAAAAAAATGAGGCATTTAGCACCGTTTTGTAATACTGGTGGTAGGATTCCTATGCAGGAATCCGTCTAGGTAGGTACCACCCCACTGCCAAATATTTTGCCATGAAGCAGTAGTGTGCAAACATTACTGTGTTTCGGTCTGAAGGGCACTGTGAGCTAGCGTAATCACTGGGCATATGGGAATTAAGAACTTATGTGTGAGGGTGATGGACACAGTGTGGTGTCACACAGACATTTTCTGGGTGACACAGCATTTGTTATGGGCAGACGGTGCACACCATCAGGTGAACGTTTTTCTCCTTTCATCACTTTATCCAATAAAAATAAAAAATAAATAAAAAAAAGATTTACAAAAGACTTAATAGGCAATTGTCACATCTCATCGTCGTTTCAGCCTATCACAAGTCCACTGCTGAACAAAGGCCTCCCCCATAGATAGCCACAAGTTTGTAGCTCTCATATTGCCATAGTGGTCACGCTTGGCAGGTTGGCAACCGCAGTTTATTTATTCAGATGTTCCAGGAATCTCCAGGTTTTTATTTCCCTCTGTCGATTTTCACGACACCCACGGGATGGGATGGGGTGGTAGATTCTCTTAGGCTGCTGCCATACGGCGTCACATCTAATTTTGTTCAATTACTTGGTTAGACCGATAATAGAGTATCCTTCAATAGTTAGTAGTCCATTCTATGATAAGTTTAACTTACCATAGATGTCACCACAGCTCTTTTCTTTCCCATTCCCAGCTGCTAGAAAGGTTCTCACTTCTTTCTTTGCATAAGAGAAGAATACTCTCATTATCTTTATACCGAATATGTCATAACCACATTGACTGCATTTATCTAAATTATGAATTTTATTATCGTATCACTAGTGGTTTTCAGCGTATCCGCCAGAAGTACGCTCATAAACGGTTTGATACTAAAAAGTGTGGAAATTTTTGCAACCTCTCCCTTTTCTTATTAAAAAGTAATTATTTAAAAAAAAATTAAAACGTAATGTAATAAGGAAGTCTTAAGTAAAATAAAAAGTGAAACTTCTTGTGTACAACTCATAGTACTTAATACTTGGTATACGGTGTTGATTGTGCATATACTTTTTTCTGTTTTTATTTTAAATATGTGTTATCAATATTTTTACATTTGTTTGTAGAACTTTATAAAATAAATGAAAAAATGTATAAAAAAACATTAAAAAACTATAATGAAATTAGTCTCTCCGGTCAAGCTTATATTGGGTCCTTACATTTGAAATTGGTGTTTTGTCGTACTGGTCACTTTGATCAGAAATATATCCTCTTTGGTTAAGAATTCCAAATTCAAATTTATAAATCCATTTAGCTGGTAATTTATAGCTGTTTGTTTCAGTTAAAAAACTATATTTATTCGTCTGGAATTTCCCACCGTACTACTTATGACCTCCGTCTAAAACATTTTAAAATTATGTCACTTCGTGATCGTCGTCTCTTACTGGATGTAGTATTTCTTAAAAAGCTCTTATCCGGAAATATAGCGTGTAGTGATCTACTAGGTGACGTAAACCTCAATATCCCGTATCAGTATCCAAGAAATCAACACTTTCCACATTCCTGCAAGTAGAACAATGCTTCTTAAATGCTCCTCGTTAGCTAGAATGTGCGCTGAATACAATAAGTTATGTGCGAAAATCAAAAACTTTGACATTTTTCACGATGATTGTCTTAGTTTAAAAAATAAAATCATCATAGGTCTTAGTTAATATAGTAGTAGTGTAGTAGAAGTATAGCGCTATCTTAATGAAATCGTAAATAACAATTAATAACATGTCCTCATTATAAAACGAATGTTGTATACGCCTATTATTGGCATTCATATAAGAATATACCTGGATTATGTTTGTTGCTTTAAGGCAATGTTTTGTATGTAATGCTGTTGGTGTGTCAGAATAAATAAATAAATATATTTGTTTGTTACTGTTCTTTTCAAACCCATGTTCATGGTAATATCAAGTATACATATATTTTTCCAACTTATATTTAAGAGCTATGCTCGGTGTTTCTATTCGAGATGGAATCTGCATCGATTATATTCGTAGTTGAACTAGATTAAGCCATAGCCCTAAGGAACAGCAAGCTGAAGTGGCAATGGGTTGGCTATATAGCTCGTGGAATCGATAATCGTTGAAGTGGAAATCTCGTACCGACAAGCGACCGTCTGCACAGTTTCACGGAAGGTCGATGAATGCCGGTGGTTCAAGATCGTGTTTAGTGGCAATCTATGGGGCTCATGTTCAGCAGTGAACTTGGGACTGGCTGAAATGATGATGATGGTGATGTTTAAACAGTTTTAAAACTGTCTATTTGTATAGATCGGCAAAGAGAGATATTATTCAATTGTATATATTTTCATGGTCGAAACATAAACCCCGACTCCGTCTTTGTTACAATAACTTCTACAGTTAGCCTCAGGCTTCTAGAAACTGTTACAGTTGTTGTCAGATTTTGACGCGATTTCAGAAACGTTAGTACAACCACAAAAACTTAGAAGGAAAATGTCTAGAAAACACTGAAAAATTTACAGTATAGTTCAAATAAGCCTAAAAAAATACGTAGGTTATTATAAAATATACTCGTACATTGTTAATTAGGGCAGTAAGATACATTTCGCACTATCGTTACTGTAGTTAACTTCGATTATTTAATACGTAATATTCGCTATCCCTAACAGTAAAAATAGGATAATGTACGTTGTTCATTAGAAATTATCATTTCGTAGAGATCTACGTGCAAAAGTATTGTATCATCATCATCATCATCATATCATCCTATCACAAGTCCACTGCTGAACATAGGCCTCCTCCATAGATTGCCAAAAAAGTTTGTAGCCCTCATTTTAGGAGGATTTGCCACAGATGCCACGCTTGGCAGGCGGGTTGGCAACCGCAGTTTATTTATTCAGATGTTACAGGAAGATGATGCTGCCCATCTTCTGATTTTCATTATCTTTTCGTCGACTTTTACGACACCCACAGGATGAGATTTTTTTTCAACGCTAGAGTCAAAGCATATCTCATGACCAAAATACAAGCGTTCTTTATGTAAGCAAAAGTAACAAAGGATCACAAAGATCCCGGATGTTAAGAAGTCATTAAGTTTTACAGACCGCAACATCCTTCCTCAATAAAGAATAAAGACGTGATGACTGAAATGGAATATCTCGTTGCCATTAAGTGTATCTCCGGTCTTTATCAATCACTACACGTACCACCGGACCTTAAGAACACAGACTTGTGACGGTCAGCAGCGTCTAAGGTGCGAGGAATATGGATCACCAATACGTTTGCCAAGCGCGGTGATTTTTTTTATTGGATAAAGTGACGAAACGAGCAAAACGTTCACCTGATGATAGGTGCAACGTCTGCCCATAACAATTGCCTTGTCCCCCAGAACATTTCTGTGTGACACCCACACTGCGCCCGTCACCCAGAGACATGAGTTCTTAAGTCTCATATGCCCAGTGATTACGCTAGCTCTCAGTGCCCTTCAAACCGAAACACAGTGATGTTTGCACACTACTGCTACACGGCAGAATAACTGGCACTGGGTGGTACCTACCTAGACGGATTCCTGCATAGGAATCCTACAACCAGTAATTATGGTATAATAATTATGGAAAATCCTCACTTGGGAAAGACCTGCTTCCAGTAGAGGACTTTTAACAAGCTGCTGAAGAAGAAGATACAAAACGAAGCAGAGCTATACGACCACTTCACGCTCGTATTCTGCAGGAGCGTTACTTACAAATTATTGCAAATTTTTTTTTTATGAACGAAATTGACAAAGCGTGCACCTTGTTTACTTATGGTAAGTGCAACGTCTACCTATAGCAAATGCTGTGTCACCCAGATAATTTCTGTGTGGCACCATACTCCGCTCCTCTTCTGAGACTTTAGTTATGCCTAGTTGTTTCACTAGCTCCCAGTGCTCTTCAGGCCGAAATACTTTTACAATACCTCGGGATAAGATGGGGTGGGGTGGTGTCTCAATATTTCTGTGTTACATTGCGCTGGTCACCCTGAGATATAGTCTCACGTGTAATGACACTGATAAACACAGTAATATTTGCAAAGTATATAGTAATACTGATGATGTTGAAGTCGCGGCTGAATAACTGGCAGAGGAGTTTTTTTATTGGAAAAGGGACGAGACGAGCGAAACGTTCACCTGATGGTAAGTGCATCGTCCGCCCATAGCAATGCAGTGTCACCCGAAACATTTCTGCGTGGCACCACACTGCGGCCATCCCCTGAGACTCCAGTCCTTTAGTTACGTATTCCAGCATGGGAATCCTAGCAACAATGAAATGCTCTGATGGATGAACAAACACGAGCTTATCTTTTCCGTTCATAACTTATATGTTATGGTAGTATGAGTCGTAGTTTGTAAAGGGGACCCATGCATAGCAAACACCACAATCTATCACACTTGCATAACTTTAATCACGCCGTCGATTTGTAATGTAATGATACGCTGTTATGAAATCGAACGTATTTTGCGTAGACCTGGGAAGTTACGACAGATCTGAATAGTACATTATTTTCCTTATACTCGTAGGTGAAATGTTGAATGAAATGTTGTTGTCGGTTACGTACAGAATTTCTTTACAGTGCCGTCTCTGCGGTTTTTGTTCCTTGCAATGCTCTGTTTGAAGGAAATACAAGTGCTCTAAATCTTGTGAATACTTACCTGAGCCGAGAAGAAAGATGTCAGTTGTTTCAGATCTCTTGCTGTTAACTTTCGCGTATTTAGAATTACTATTTCGTTGGAAGTTCTTTTCCTTGCATAGGCGAACGTTTAATTGTGACTCAATTTTGACGCCCTAGTGGTCAGAGTAACTGACTACGCAGGGTCTTAGATTTCAATCTTAGCCGCAGCCAAAATTTTGTAAAAAACACAAATTGTTGGTTATCGGATCGTGTTGTATTGTGATTGTCCCTGTGTCTCGGGTACTGCTTCCTGGCCTGCCCTCGATCTTATCAAAAGAGCAATACATCGGGCGCTGATCGGTAAGGACGAGTAAGTGCATTTATGTTTGCTTGTTGTACACTTGTGGCACTATAATATCTAGCCAAGGGGAGATAATAATTGAGTGACGATAAGGTCGAACATAGTAATCAAATGCAAGACTGCTGGCAGCAACTGATGCGTGATGCAGATGCGTGAAGCCGGAATTCGAGCTTAGTGGCGCCTTTTGGGAGAGGTCTATTTCCAGAAGTGAACTGCCTCAGGATGATGACGATGCTTAATAACTCTTGCTTTGGATAGTTCCAAGCTATAGTGGCCTGTGAAGAACAACACCGGGGTGTTTCACTTTATGTTTCTAAACATCAAAAACTACGAAGCTTTGTATGAGTTTTGGGCACATGAATTAAGCAGAGGTGAAATCCATCTGTGCATCGTTTCGATTATTAAATCTTACTTACTCTAATGAAATTGAAATTTGCCGTGTGGTGGCGGCTCGTTAAAAGAATACTACTACTCCATCTCATCCAATGGTTCTCGTAAAAGGCGAGTAATGGATTGTGGCAGTCATCTGTTTTTGCAGTGAGTGCCCAGTCTCTGACTACCCCTTATGGGATACAGTCGTGATCTTATGTATGTATGTATGTATAATGAAGATTGAGAGTTTGTATCATTGAACGTGTTGAATACTTATCCGATTTGAAAAGTTTTTTTTTTGCATTAGACAGTCCGTTTATTTAGGAAGGTGGCAAGGACTGGTGGACTGGTGGTAGGGATTATATAAGTTGATGTTTGTTATTTTTGATATAATATTTAATTAGAATTTTTACTGGTGATTGGATTACTACGGACGAATCCGTCTAGGTGGGTACCACCGTGTAATCACTTGACATATCAGACTTTAAAACTGACGTCTCATGAGGTTAACCTAGTGTTCTCACCAGGATCATCAGTTCCGTTCGCAGTTTTACTGGTGGTAGGATTCCTATGCAGGAATCCGTCTAGGTAGATACAATCTTAAGACCAGTTATTCTGCCGTGAAGCAGTAGTGTGAAAACATTACTGTGTTTCGGTTTGAAGAGCACTGAGAACTAGCGTAATCAATGGGCCTATGAGATTTGAGAACACATGTTTCAAGGTGACGGGCACAGTCTGGTGTCACACACAAATGTTATCGACAGACGTTGCTCTTACCATCAGGTGAACGTTTTGCTCGTTTAGTTACTTTATCAAATAAAAAAAATCTATAAGAATTCATGGTACACATCTTTAGGAGTCGCACGATGAGATGATATATCATAGAGGGCCCAAACGTCCGGCGGCGTCATGTGGTCGGATAATTTTAAACGGGCGAAACCGCTGGGCGCAACTAGTACGTGATAAAAAAGTAAAACACGAATACATTAACAAACTTTTCGCTTTCGAATGCATTAAACGAAGTAGTTCGTAATTACGATAAATTTTACGAAGGCCTTGCTCTACTAGATTGTAATAATAACAGAATCCTTGCGTCATAGACTAATAAGTCGATTTAATAACGGAAACAAGTAACTCGTCATTTAGTCGATAGTCATGGACTGATAAATTAAGGTATTCAACAGGGCACTGTCATAGTTGCTTTATATTTATTGTTGAATGAATATAAAAGTAGATTAAAACAAAATGTGCAGCGTCTGCCAACAAATGCTGTGTCACCCAGAACATTTATGTGTGTAACAACAATGCGCTCGTCACCTTGAGACTTCAGTTCTTAATTCTCGTATGCCCAGTAATAAACACAAGCCCTCAGTGCCCTTCAAACCCAAACACAGTAGTGTTAACACACTACTGCTTCACGGCATACGAATGAATTTTGGTTCAAACTCTATGCCGGCGCTGTTAAAGTTTTTAATTGCATTTTTTAGTTTTGATGATTGGATTCAGATTGTTCATCATTCATCATCATCATTTCAGCCTATCACTAGTCCACTGCTGAACATAGGTCTCCCCCATAGATTGTCACAAAAGTGTATAGCTCTCATTTCGGGGTTATTTTTCAGGTTGTTATTAAGCCACATTTTTTAAAGCATATTAAGTCAGAATTGTTCTACTTTTGTCCGAAGGCCACGGATCAGTAATATGTATAGAAAGTAAAGTAACACCCTATAAATGTCCAACTGCTGAGAACATGCCTCCTCCCATTTTCGAGATGGCTTTGGACCTGGGAAGAGTCCGTCACGATGTAATACTTAATAATAAATATTATTTCAAAATATAAAAACGAACACATAAATTTTATTTATTTGCTTTATGCAAATAAATAAAATTTATGTGTTTGTTTGTAATAACAAAATAACAGCTTTTTACTCAATGCTTATGAGAGTATATAAGGTAATTAAAAGAAAAAAACAATTTTTAAATTTTTTGTCGACCTGTCTGCCTGTTTGTTCCGGCTAATCTCCGAAACGGCTGGACTGATTCTGACGGCACTTTCACTGACCGATATCTGATATTGTGGAAGTACTTTAATTTTAGAAAAAATAATTAGGATTAGGCGCAAAAAAATTAAATCCAACAAAATCATCACAAAACATACTGCAGACTTCCTAGAGGCTCTCTTCTCTCTACCTCGCTCTAGGAAGTCTGCCGTATGTGACCATCTTCTAGATCACCCCAATCATTACATCAGATTTGATAGACCACAAATCCTTGCAAAAGAACACCGATTAACTTCTTCAATAGAGAAGATGGTTGGGTATTACCACCGGCTTGGGATCCTATAAATAACAAAATTAAATTGAAAACCAAGCATACCACTGCAAGATATCAAGATAATTTAAGCTCTTTTTGCGTAGATCGGACCAAAAATAATAATTAAAAGCTGAAGGTACTCCGGGTTAACTATGACATCGGGACATCTGTCACCTCAGTCCCCCCGTGACCATGGTTGCTGTAAAGTACTCGAAACGTCGGGTTATAAATAGTTTAAAAATTAAACGCGACAAAATCCGTAAAAGTAGTTTTATTAAATATATTTGTATATTCTCGATAGGGATCGGCTTTTTTACGCGGGTAAAACCGCGGGGAACAGCTATTATAAAATAAATGTTTAATCAAATAGTTGTACAGAAGGTCGAGCGCAATTTACAATAAATTTATGGTGAGACAATTCATAACTATCTCTTGAAGAACAAGAATGTGTTGGTTTAATACCGTCAGACACAAAACGGCATCTACGCCATTCCTCAGCAGGCGCTGTGTGAGGTAGTATATCCGCGGTGTGAGTGAGGACATATCACGTACTATTTTTATTTTGACGTTCAAGTAAAAGTCTGTAAATTAAATTCGCTGATAAGTGAAATAAACTAGAATAATAGTCGCGTTGCTGGGTTGCTCTAAATTGTTCTAATTCACCTGATATTGCTTCAGTAGTTGAGAGTGACAGTAATTCTAATTATTAATCAATAGAAGAAACTTGCCCAAGTAAAGCACCCGAAACAGGTTGGTATGACGGGATAAATTTAATTTTATTTATAATATTAATATCGGCAGTAAAAAATAAATAACGTTCCAATTTCGACGTAAGAAATATAAATTTCGTTTGTCGAACGTAATTTTTTTTACATTGAAGTTCCTTAGGCGGAGAAAAACCTGTCGAAAGAACTGGTACTGTTTTTTCAAAATTCTTTATTTATCTTAGTCAAAACTACATTACACATAATATAATAAATTTACGAAGAATAGTCTCAAAGAAAACCAAAGCATTAATTTGAAAGTTTTATACAAGATTGAATAATAAATATATAAGTATATTGCAAACTCAAGCAGACCAGCCTTCGCAAACAGCACCTGTTCACAATTACGACGCGTGATTTAAAAAAAAATTAAATTTAATTTTTTTAAGTTGGAGAATAAATGTAATTCATATATAATTTCATATTTCACCCGTGTTAAAAAGCCGACCGATCGATGACATACAATTTTCCTTCCCTATTTGAATCGGATTTTAGGGTTTTAAGTTTTTTCGCGAGACCCTAATTACTTTTCTAAAATTGAAGTAACCTAAGTCACTAGTTGAAAGTCCCGTTAAAATCAGTCCAACCGTTTCGGAGACTAATCGGAACAAACTGACAGACAGACAAACATTCATAATATACTTTCGTAAACATTGGCTATAAGCTGTTATGGTGTTATCACAAACAGGTTCTTCATTCTTATAATTTATTTGTATAGACTTCATTTTATTTATTTGTATAGATCAAAACTCAAGCATTTGTCTTATCACAGAGCTCATTTTAGATTATGCTCAGTTAAAATTTAAAACATGTTTTGTTATATCTAATAAACAACAAAACATGGTGGCATTGACATACTATCTCATATCAAGAGTGGTCTTACGTATGTCGTATAAACAGACAAATCATTGCTCGTGTAATTATATAACGTTCAAGTACAAGGTTTGTTACATAACTCTTCTTTTTAGCAGTTTTAAATCTAGATTAATGTCTAAGTAATGTTTTGTAGTACTGGCCCAGGAGGTGTATTTCCGCTAATCAAAGCGGTTAGTCTAGTGAGGTTCTAGTAATGTTTG
This sequence comes from Luehdorfia chinensis, assembly GCA_019845155.1. NCBI lineage: Eukaryota > Metazoa > Arthropoda > Insecta > Lepidoptera > Papilionidae > Luehdorfia > Luehdorfia chinensis. The sequence goes on from JAHVAK010000388.1 coordinate 406,718, forward strand.
ACATTGGGTCCAATGTCCAAGTTTTGTAGAGGCTAGACTGTTGTTCTTCGATCGCTACAAATGTTGCCGCATTAACCAAAACATTTATACAGAATCAAGCGTTAGTCACCGAAAATTGGTCACAGTAAAGTTTGGAGAAACAGATCAATGTGCTCTTCAATACATACTCCTAATGGTTTAGGGTACGGACTGCTAAATGTGATGACGCATGATCAAGCATTCAGCTATCGTCATAAACCATCTCTGAGCATAATTTTAAAGCTTAGTGTTAACAAGTTACTTCCTTATAATAATAATACTGACTATTTATATGAAGTATTGTTTAACCTGCTGAGCAAGGAATTTAATTCTATTTTTACTTCTAAAACTATCTCCTTGAATAGTCGCAAGACGTTTAATGAATGGGCGACAGTAGGAATCCACAGAAGTAGGCAAAGATTGTATGAACTTTACAATGAAAGATCATACAATCATAGTAACACATTTAAGGAATATGTTAAAAATTATTCAAAATTATTTAAAAAAGTATGCTCTGAAGCCAAGTCATTACACTTGAGCAATAAAATAAAGAAAGCATCAGATAAAATCAAAATGACTTGGAGTATTATTAATAGTGAAACCGGGAAAGTCAAGGACCGAAACCATGATTACAAAATTAATTTTAACAATAAGCTAGTGACATCTGATCAAGATGTTGCTACAGCCTTTGAAAAGTTTTTTAGTGATATTCCAATTTCCATAACCAAGCCATTAAATTCTTCTCCTACTGCCGCTGAGACATTACTCAAACAAAATGTAACTTCTTGTACAAAAGATTTTAAATTCGATATGGTAGATGGAAATGACATTCTTAATACTTTTAAAAGTATTGATTGTAAGAGAACCGCGGATCTATGGGGTATGTCCGTGGAAGTTAGTGCGTCTATTATAGATATAATTGCACCTCAATTAGCCATAATTTTTAATTCCGGTATTGCATTTGGTGTGTTTCCTGATTTGATGAAACATAGTAAAATCATACCTTTATTTAAATCTGGTAGTACATCGGACCCTGCTAACTTTAGACCTATTTCTGTACTACCAACATTAAGTAAAATTTTTGAAAAAATTATACTTAATCAAATGTTAAAACATTTCAATTTAAATAAATTGTTTCACAAAAACCAATTTGGCTTTACGAGGGGTCGTTCTACAACCGATGCAGGTGTTGAACTTATTAAGAATATATTCGAAGCCTGGGAGAGTTCACGGGATGCCTTGGGTGTTTTCTGTGATCTTTCTAAGGCCTTCGATTGCGTTGATCATGAAACACTTATCAGGAAACTACATCACTACGGTGTAAGAAATTCTGCACTTCAACTTCTAATTTCATATTTGAGTAATAGAACGCAGACAGTAGTTATCAATAGCAGGAGTTCTTCCGGATGAGCAGTATCTATGGGTGTCCCGCAGGGTTCGATTCTCGGCCCATTTCTATTTCTTATTTACATTAATGACTTACCTTACCTAGTAGGGGACAACCATGATATAGTGTTATTTGCTGATGATACATCTTTGATTTTTAAGATAAAACGTCAACTTTTATTATATGACGAGGTGAATAATGCTATTTCAAAATTAGTACATTGGTTTAATGTTAATAATTTGCTTTTAAACGGCAATAAAACACAATGTATTAAATTCACAACACCAAATGTTAAACAAGTAGATGTAAATGTGCTTGTGAGTGGGGAAGAGTTGAGCCTTGTGGATACTGCTGTCTTTCTTGGAATAACTCTTGACGCAAAACTTCAATGGAGCCCCCATATATCTAAACTAGCAAGTAGACTTAGCTCTGCAGCTTATGCTGTAAAAAAAATTAGGAATTTGACTAACGTTGAAACTGCTAGATTGGTTTATTTTAGTTATTTTCATAGCATAATGTCTTATGGTATTTTGCTATGGGGAAATGCAACTGATGTTGAAGTGATTTTTGTTTTGCAAAAGAGGGCCGTAAGAGCTATTTATAATCTTGGCTCTAAAGTGTCTCTTAGAGATAAATTTAAAGAAATTAATATCTTAACCTTGGCCTCTCAATATATATTTGAAAACGTTTTGTATGTACACAAGAACATAAACCAGTTCACTAAAAAAAGTGATGTTCATAATGTGAATACCAGGAACAAGCACAAATTAATTATGCCAGTTACCCGACTTCACAGAGTCAGTAACTCTTTTATGGGGCAATGTATACGTTTTTACAACAAAATCCCAGAAAGTGCTAAAAGTCTTTCAATCAAAAAGTTTAAATTTTATATTAAACAAAGACTTCATAAAAAGGGTTATTATAATATTAAAGAATACATAGATGATGATAACCCCTGGGAATGAGGTGATCGCCGCCAAGCCATTTCTACATCTTTATAATACAGCTATTGTAATACAGTTATTGTACATTATTTTAAAAATGACTAAAAAAAAAAGCCCGCTGGGTTTCTTACTGGTTCTTCCCAGGACAGAGGCATTTTTGCGAACCAGTGTAGCTTAAAAAAAAATGACTTTCAATAAGTACTATGTAAATAGTCTATATTGAATAAAAATTTATTCTATTCTATTCTATTCTATTCAAGAATATTAATAATGCTGATAGTATTGCAATTATTATTTACTGGTGGTAGGATTCCTGATTTTCGGAATAAAAAGTATGTCTGTCAACAGGATGCAAGCTGTCATGCCAAATTTCGTCATGTTTGGTTCAGCGGTTGAGCCGTGAAAAGGTAGCAAACATACAAGGGGACAGAGAGAGTTATTTCCGCATTTATGCAGGAATCCGTATAGGTAGGTATCATCCCAGGGCAGTTATTCAACCGTGAAGCAGTAGTGTGCAAACATTACTGTATTCGGTCTGAAGGGCACTGAGAGCTAGTGCTATCACTGGGCATATGAGACTTAGAACTTATGTCTCAGGGGACCGGCTCTGTGTGCTACACAGAAATATTCATAGTAACACAGCATCTGTTATGTGCAGACGTTGCACTAACCATCAGGTGAACGTTTTGCTCGTCTCGAATCAAATAAAAAAAAAATCTATTTTCACCAGTTTTTTCCACAGTCCACTACTCAACATAGGCCTCCCCCCTAGATAGCCACAAAAGTTTGTAGTTCTCATTTTGGAGCGATTTTGCCATAGTTGCAACGCTTGGCACGCGGGTTGGCAACCGTAGTTTATTTGTTCAGTTGTTCCAGGAAGATGATTTTATTTTCCCTTTGTCGCCTTTTTCGACGCTCACGGGATGAGATCGGGTGGTAGATTCTCTTATACCGCCACCACACGGCTGTAAAAAAAAATGTCATCTTAATTAACATTCACATATTATGTATATTTGACATACGAGTATATGCATACAGTCACGCCTCATTCCCATTGGGGTAGGCAGTGACCAAATCTTTCCACTTGCTACGATCGTGGAACACATCTTTCGCTTCTTCTACTTTCATTAGCGTTTTCATGAACTCTCGTCGGTTGCTGTAGTCAAGTGAGTAGTAATGAAGCAATGAAAATAATGAGTTCGTCTGATGTCGCAGTTGTGGCCGAATCGAAGATTGAGAAATTCGATGTGGCCATTGTCAGTCAAAATATGGTAGCTTTACAATAATGTAATACAAATATCGAGGTATATCCACAGATGTAATATTGACTGCATTTAAAAAAAATAGAGAGAAAGAAACAAGTTTTATTTGCTGCTACTATATAATATACTTACTTGACATTGACATTTGTGAAATATTTAAATATTTTGTATATTAGTGTTGTACTGCAGCAACAAAAAGCATCCGTCACAGTGTAATGTTGCTGTGGTATAACCGACAGAACTACTTTTACTGGTAGAGGTATTCATATGGGAACCCGTCTAGGTAGGTACCACCGCAGGACCAGTTATTCTGCTTTGAAGCAGTAGTGCGCAAATATTAATATGTTTCGGTCTGAAGGGCACTGAGAGCTAACGTAATTACTGGGCACATGATACTTAAGAACTAATGTCTCAGGGGATCGAGCCGCAGTGTGGTTCCACACAGAAATATTCTGGGTGGCACAGCATTTGTTATGAACGTTTTGCTCGTTTTATCACTACATCTCATAAAAAAACTAGAGTATCATAGCCCTAAGGATAAGTTAGCTCAAGCAGCAATGGGCCGGGAGGTGGAGGAGATTCTCCAGTGGCATACTTGTTATAGTTAAAGTTTAGAGCGATCTCCCACTGGATTATTACTGTTTACTGGTGGTAGGACTCCTAAGCAGGAATCCGCCTAAGTGGTTACCACCCCAGAGCCAGTTATTCTGTCGCGAAGCAATAGTGTGCAAACATTACTATGTTTCGGTTTGAAGGGCACTGTGAGCTAGTGTAATCACTGGGCATATGAGACTTAAGAACTCATGTCTCAGGGTGACGGGTGCATTGTAGTTTCCGACAGAAATGTTCTGGGTGCTACAGCATTTGTTATGCAAACATTACACTTACCATCAGGTGAACGTTTTGCTCGTTTCGTCACTTAATCCAATAAAAAAACTGCACGTCGATAGATTTCACCTGTGCCGCAAATTTGACATGCACAAAACAATGACACCCGAAACCAACTATTTGTGTTTTTGCAGAAATGTCAGCTCCGGCTGATATTCGAGCACAGGTCCTATGTTGTAAAAGTCATTCAGACCACCGTGGTTTGAGTGTCGTGGTTGTCGCTAGTATTTAATACAACCGGTGTACTCATTTAGTTTCCAACATGTTACAGTATCGTTTAATTTAAAACGAACGCTATCATTGAGATCTACGACGAGAAAAAAAATATATTATCGTAGTACTTCCCGAGAACGTACCGTATAATCGAACGTGATTTATGAAACGCAATATCATTTGTATTAACTGCTCTACAAAACACATCTTATAATAAACTGTTCCTTAACAACTGTCACTGTCAGCGTCACATCAAACTGATTGATTAACAAAAGCATAAAATGCTATTTTGTTACTTTTCTGTCTGTCATTGCAATAACAGACTCTTCATTATCTTTATCTATTTTTATTCAGATTGTTTTAAGGTTAAGTCACTCATCGGTCAAGTTTATTTAAATTTACGCTCTACGTGTTAGTGTCAACATCACCGATTAGTGGTAATTTTTGATCAAGTTAATTTTCAAAACTATTTGTTGATTCTAATAAAGTTATTATAAGAGGATGCTGAGTCAGACAAGAATGAATATAGCTTTCATGTAGCCTTCAATTAGTCGTTAGATTGGAAAATATGACAGACACTTTTTTAAAAATAACTTTCATCACGTACCCTTTCTTTGAACTCAAATTATATTTGAACGTAAATTAACTGTCGTGCTTAGAGTCATTTGAGGGTTACTTAAGTAACTAATTTAAAGGCGACTGCAAGAGATGCCTAGAAAATCTTCCAACAGCTGGCAGAATAACCATTTTAAAAAGTACCAGACTAAATGTACTCAGACTAATGACTGGTTGGAGCGCCTAAAGTGTGAGGTGGTGGTACTGCTATTCCAATCTGCCTACCAAGTGTGGTGACTTTAGTATATTTTCCCCTTGTGTGAGACGCCTATGTCATACACTAAACTAATAACTGATAATTATGATACGACATAATTAAAAAATATCGGAATGATAGCGAGAATAGCTACACCTACTAACCCTATAACGGGCCTGCGTAAGACTCGCGTTTATTCTGTTTAATAACAGTGATGAATAATTTATAGCGCCGCTATGGAAATAAACTGTCATTACAACAGAATCAACACACAGGCAATGGAAGAATTATGTGAAGCGAACGTTGCAGAAGACAAAAAATTACCCTGGAATCTGTTGATGCGACAGGTAAGTGAATTTAGATACAATAATAACAAAGTTTGTGGTATAGCAGGGGCATAGGAAAATTTTACAGGAAAATTTTTAAAAGTCTTTGCTGACCCGAATGCCAATCGTGGCAACTATGGAAATATATACGATGGAGGCTTATGGTCAGTTGGATGCAGATGGTCCCCAGTGGTGGTCCATAATTACGAAGATGAATTACACTATACATTTATAAAGAATTTTATTTTGTATGGTATTTGATATTTACGATTCAGATACTGTATTACTTATATTGTAATACTTATAATAAAATATACATACATGTAGCTACTTACTTTCTCCTCCCATTTCTGAAAGGTGTTTGGAGACAAGAAGAGCTCGCCTCGCTGCTCCGATTTGGTTTGGCGAACTTCACGTGTCCTCGAAATATTTTAATTTCTCAGACATGCCGATTTCTACACAATGTATTCCTTTAACTCAGGCACGTGGTAAAACAATAATGCAGATTTTTTTAGGGATGCCGACACCGGGGATCAAACTTAGTTTACCCGCGCACTATGAAATTTGAGGCCCGGCGTAGCTGAGCAACTACATAATCCATGGATTCTTGTAATAAATTTTACATACATAGATACATACGTATAGTCACGTCTTTTTCCCATATAAGGGGTACACATGTAGCCCACCTTTCGCACCCGCGGCGATAAATTTTATGATAACTATTACAGTATATTTGCGTTCTGGTCTACATAGATGTATTAATAACAAACTATTTATAATCGATATTCTTCAAAATTATATACATAATAATGCTATTCTCAGCACATGCTAACCCAACCCCTTCGGGATTCAAGACATGACCTTTACTTATTATTTTACATACATACATTTGTGCGTACTTTTCGCCCCCGTAGGAAACGAGACGTGGCTGGTGGTGAACCACGTCACCGCCATTGTAATACCTTTCAAAAAATACTTACTCCCCATTCCGTAACCACGAGTAGTATAGTGACATTGCATGTTATGATATTATTCTGCACGAATAATAAAGAGGTAGGTGCTCTGTCGGACACCTATCGGCTTATTATTTTATTATATTATAATTTAAATTTAAATTAATATTTAGTTATTAAAGAAACTATATACAATTTGATCCATGCAATAGTCAGAACATATATGCTATCTATTACCTCCGTACATTATTAGTGTTAACTTCAAGAAAGGTTTGAAATTGTTCTATCATGTACTTGTAAGATCTTGTAAAGATCTCTTTAAATTCTCGATTAAATCGGAATGTTATAACGACTTCTGCATTCCATGCGATCATAACTACTTAATCATTATATTTATCTAGCATTCGATAACTTTATATATACTACATATTCAAACGTTTAATTACGTCATAGTTTTAAATAGTCACTCAAAGTATATTTTCTAGTGCCGGCAACCGGCACTTCACTATCACTAAAATTGTTAATTGCAATTTTAAGTGCTGAATTATTAGCGGCTGGCCGTTTGGTAGCGGCTTAAGGTCTACCACCCCATCTCATCCCGTGGGTGTCGTAAAAGTCGACAGAGGGATTCAGGAACATCTGAATGAATAAACTGCGGTTGCCAATTCGCCTGCCAAGCGTGGCAACTATGGCAAAATCACCCCTAAATGAGAGCTACTTTTGTGGAAATCTATGGAGGAGGCCTCTGTTCAGCAGTGGACTAGTGATATGCTGAAATGATGATGATGATGGTGGTGGTGGTGGTGATGATGATGATGATTTAACACGTGCTCGGCGGTGAATGGAAACATCGCGAGGAAACCTGCATGTCTGTGAATTAAAAAATATTTCGAAGAACCCGCATTGGAGCACCGTGGCGGATTCTTCCCGGCTCCAAACCCTATCAGAAATGAGAGGAGGCCTGTGATCAGCAGTGAGATATTTGTAGATATTTTTTTTTAATTTTTATTTGTATTTATACATTTGTACAAAGTAGTCAGTGTAATTATTTTCAATTTCAATCAAGTTCAATAATTAATCAGAGATTTAAGTCGAGTCATCTTTCCGTGTTGGAAAACGATAATTTTATTTAAGTTATCTTATCAAATATCCACTATAATAACAAAAGTTGTATGTGAGTTTTTCAATTACGCACAAACGGCTGAAGGCATTTTAATGACAGTTGGCAAAGAGGTACTCGTACATTTTGTCACTGAAAATTCTTAGGGATACTTTTTTTAACAATTTTTTATTTCTAAATTTTATTTTATGCCAAACGGGCAGGGAACAGCTAGTATTAATATATATCTACCTAAAGTACAAGATAAAATCAAAAACGTTTCCTTTTGCAGATTTTAATTTCGAGTGCAGTTTGGACAAACTTCTTCACTCTAGGATTATGTCTAGGTTCTCCTACAGTAATAATACCTCAGATACGTCGGGAAGCAAATTCAACAGCCATCATCAGCGATCAAATGGCATCATGGTTATGTTAGTATTTTTTGTAATTTGTAATAATTGGATAAAATATGTGGCCCTATCTTCCGTCTGGATGATGTAAGAGTCGAATAAGGGAAATGCCTCGAAGATCTTATAGCTTTAAAAATGTGGCAGATTGTGTAACCAGTACAACCCCGCAGCATGGGACAAGCGGGTAGAGTACTTATGGGGTGACGGCCGTCGACGACGACGACGACAGAATATGTGCAGACCGGTGACAGGCAACAACGTCTAGGATGCGAAGCGTCTGATACTGCTGGTAAACTACGAGTATATAAGGATTTGAAAGAGAGTGTCTTAGGATTAACGAATGATCTGACCATAAAATGCCTTAATCCAATATGCTGATGATCGCAACGCAGGTTATATTAGCATCATCGAAGGAGGAGTTGCAGGCGATGATCAATATAATGATAATATATAAAGCAAAGGATTAAAAATGAATGTAGATAATGGTCATTAAAGAGAAGAAAGTATGGCGGATTGCTGAGTTCTGATTAAAAGAGAAAGAGTGGATCAATTGAAATAGTTTGTATAATTGGGTTCCAAATTCACAAGAGATGGACAGTAAGACGGTGTTATTGAATAAAAGAGTTTCGGTAGGAAATCACGTATATGGGGCCCTGCATAACTGTATGTGTAGCGAGAACGTATCTAAAAAGTCACGACTGGCTGTACATTGAGGAGTACTGGTCCCCACACTTTAGTGAATGTTGGGATTAGCAAAAGAAGTATGAAAGGAAAATTAATGCTGTGGAAATGAGAAGCTTGAGAAGTATAGTTGGAGTGACCTTGACGAACAAAGTGTGGAACGGCGTAATAAGGGAACGTTGCGGTGTGATAGTAGATGTAGTGACAGAGATAAAGAAATGTATGCTTAGATGGTTTGGACGAAACAATTTTATGAGGCGAGTGTGAATGGGCAAGCCGGTAAGGGTCGAACGTATCACGACCAGATCGAAGTCGTTTTAAGGAAAAACCACGTCAAGAGTTCCATCAACCTACAAGCTTGTATGAAAACAATAATGAAAGTAAAAGAAGCGAAAGCGGAGTGTGTCAAGATCGTAGCAAGTGGAAAAAATGTTGGCTCTGCCTACCCCAATGGGAAAGGACTGTGGAGGAAAGGATAAGGCCATTATCAAATATGAGAAACTACATCAATATATTTTAAATTGAAATTGTAACAGTTTTGCGATTTTTTTTTCGGTTTTAACAATGTAAACAATTACTAATTTAATGATTGATAGAGATTAGAGTTGCTTCTATGTGACTTCTCTAGTCGAAATATTTTTTATTTCTTAAATTTGATATAATAGTCCTGTTTCCTTTTTTTGCAGCGTCATCATACAGCTACAGTGGAATGCTGCAAGTTATTGTATTGACAGTTTTACCAAGATATATGGGACGAAAAAAGTGTTTTTTTCTTGTATCCATAATAGCCATGTGTGGATTCATACTCTTGTACCTTTGCAAGACAGTTACACAGTTGTTGATCAGTGCCGTCTTGCACGGGATTTTACCCGCTAGTCATATTACAATCAGCATCATGATAATCACAGAATACTCTTCGCCACGCTATCGGGGAATATTTTTGACGACGAAATCCGCGTCTTTCCTCTGGGGAGTCTGGATCGCGAATGGTGTCGGCACATTCTTTCATTGGAAGTACATCGCTTTAGTTGGATGCGTTTCAACTGCTTATATTTTGATCACAGTTTTAATATGGCCTGAATCGCCGTTATGGTTAGCAAGCAAGGGACGGTTTGATGAAAGTACTGCCGCACATCATTGGCTGAAAGGATACAGTGTAGCATCAAAGAGAGAGCTGGAGGATCTATTAAAATTTTATAAGAATGCTCAAAAAATCAGTGTCGAAGATGGTATCACAAAGACATATTTACAAAAAATCTTTGAAACGATATTTAAAAATGGTTTGTATAAGCCTTTGTTATTGTCAATGTTAGTGCATTGTTTATACAACTCTTTAGGAAAAATGACATGCACTATTTATGCTTTTGATATTCTCAAAAAAATTACTAATAACGAATCGGCTGCTTATAACGGCATGCTCATACTAGACGGAGTAACTATTATTGGGGCCTACATAGGTAGTGGTGTATCGAAAATTGTGCAAAGGCGATCATTTATATTATTAACTTCAGCGGTAGCGATTGTGTTCCTATTTCTATTATCCTTCTTTATGTATCTTGTGAATTTTAATATTATTGCTGACAATATGTATATTTCAATATTTTTGTTATCTGTATATTCGTTAGCTGTCAGCAGTGGGCCAATGATAATGGCTTCATCTTTGATAAGTGAATTCATACCTATTACTAATAGAAATTCATTTGCGTTAATCATTGGTGTTTTTGGTAATTTCTGCTTTGCAACTTTTATAAAAATTGCACCATATTTATTTTCAACCTGGGGTTTTCCCGGTTCATTTTTATTCTACGCATTATCGTCATCCATTTTTGCGATTCTGTTGCATAAGCTTTTACCTGAAACTAAGGATAAAACGCTTTTGGAAATTGAAAATTTAATAACTGGAAAGAAATGAAAATGTGAAAAGGAAATCTAAAAGTTTTGCTACATTTGAATATATTCATCCCTTTTGTTTGGTTAAGAAATATTTTTTTAAGTGAATTTTTGAAAAATATTATGACCAATAGTCAAATACAAAAGCAGGAGGTGAAATTCATATATTTTTGACCATTTAGAATAAGTCAAAAAACGTCGTATGGTTAATGGATTTCGTTTAAAATGACTAGCTGTTATTTATTTTTATTTATAATATCAATGCTTAATAGCAAGAATATAAGAAATGTGAATACATCACAATATATTACGAATGAATGAACATTTCTTCTATTTTTGTCACTCTAACGAAGTTTACGATTTTGTGCTAGGAGAGAGATAAAAGTGGAAAGGCGAGCTTGTACCTGTAACGTCACGTTACCTAGTCCGTTCCTTAAAACATAATTAATTTTTAATATTTTTTAATTATGAAATTATATTTTATGAGTATCTTTTTCAAAAGATGAAAATTTGTACAGGGCTAGTAAAGCTTAAATTATTTATTTTTTCCAATAAACACCTTACCTGCCATGTAAAATAAACTAATTTATTCTTGTTAGTTAAATTTCCAATGATGATGACGTTTTCATGATTAGTGTAGACTATTGACGTTTTTTATTTAATATTTTTTTGGAAAGTACAGTATAATTCTAATAATCTCATCTAATGGAATCGTGTCTTCCGATCAAGGCGGAGTAATAATTATAATTTTGTTATGCAAAAGTGTCTGAATTACTAAAAAGCATAACCTTATGACGCAAATAAACATTTTTTCTATATCGTTGTAAGCTATTTTACTGCAAATACCAACGTTTTCCTCTGATGTAAAAGACCATATGATAAGTAACCAGTTACTAACGTATAATATGTCACTAAATATTTGTCATTCCCTTTCATCCAGTGAAAGTCGGCTAAGGGACGTGCCAGATAAATTTCATGGTTTCCGATGACGGATTCTACGAATAGAGAATCTACCACCCCATCTCATCCCGTGGGAGTCGTAAAAGCCGACACAGGGAAAATTAAAATCAGGAGATAGGCAGCAGCATCGCCCTGGAATATCTTAATAAACTGCGGTTGCCAACCCGCCTGCCGAGTATGGCAACTATGGCAAAAACCCTCCAAAATGAGAGCTACGACCTTTTGTTGCAATCTATGGGGGATGCCTATGTTCAGCAGTGGACTTGTGATAGGCTGAAACGACGATGTCGGATAATAATTTAGAAAGAACTAAGGACAGAAAGAAAGTTTCTTCGTTGCATCACACACACACGATTTGATACTAACAAAAAAAAACAGCACTATTATGACTAGTAGTCGATTACAAAAACTTTTACACTTAATAGAGAAGAATACACGAGAAAAATTATTATTTTATCATTAGAAAAAATATTTGTACGCTTTGTAATGCGAAAGCATGCGGGACTTCTGTTTTCAAATAACACCAGCATGCTTGCTTTGTACACCCATGTTTAACAAATAAATTATCTTTATCTTTAATAATAATGAACAAGTAACCACGCGAGTAACCTGGGTTCGATCGACGGTGCCAGCACCTCCGTAATAGTTCTACAATTTTAAGTGCTGATTTACCACGTGCTTAGCGGTGAAGGAAAACATCGTGAGGAAACAGCATGTCCGTGGAATAGAAATATTTTCGACGAGATGTGAAGTCCACCAATCCGCATTGGAGCTGCGTGGCGGATTATTTCCAGCTCCAAAACCCTCTCAGAAATGAGAGGAGGCCTGTGCTCAGGAGTGAGACGTTTATAGGCTGTTACTTTGTTTTTTTTATGTATAATGTGGTAACCTTTTTAATCGTGGTAGCCTTTGCTACAGTAGGACGGAACGAAAGGTGGTACCCTTAGCTTATATATACGGCGGTACCCACAACACTAATTTTCAATGTAGTCATGTTCGATCTTAAGGTAGTAATGCGCTGATGCATTTTGAAGTTCTTTTTCAATGACGCCAGATCTGAAGATTTATTTCAGTTACACCAGGTCTAAAGATTTAATTAAATTATGTCAGATCTAAATATTTAGACCGGTGACGGGTAGCAGTGTCTCAGGTGCAAATTGTCTAATATTGCAATCTTCAATTCCCCTGCCAAGCGTGGCGGTTATGGTAAATTATTCTAGCTTGGAAGAGGTCTATGTCCATTAGTGAACTTTTTACAAGCTCTGAAGTATAAGTAGAAAACTAGAAGTAAAATTAACAGCCTATAAATGTCCCACTGCTGAGCACAGGCCTCCTCTAATTTCGGAGAGGGTTTTTGGAGCGGGGAGTAATCCGCCACGCTGCTCCAATGCTGGTTGGCGAACTTCACATGTGCACGAAATATTTCTGTTCCTCGGATATGCCGGTTTCCTCACGATGTTTTCCTTCAGCGCTGAGCACGTGGTAAATCAGCACTTAGAATTTTAGAACAATTTTAGAGGTGCTGGCACAGGGGGTTTGAACCCAAGTTACTCGCGTATTATGAAAATAAAGGCGAGCACCCGGCCCCTGAGCTACCACGGCTCCTAGCTCGAAAACTAGAAGTAGAGGGTATATAACATAATTATGTATAACACTTTTGTTATTATAACACACATTAAAATTTTGTATGTAGATAGCTAGAGAAGTTCTTATGGAAAAAAATAAATTGAAAAACCAATAAATTTTGTTTTGCACGAACATTGACTACGATCGCGGCTTTGAACTCAGGTCCCACATCATATAGTTCAATTTCGTTTCACCTACCTTGGATGAACTTCAACTTGTAATACTTCTTCTCCGATCTTTAAGTTCTCTGGTATCCTGACGAATTTCAGGTATTCCCCCACTGGATAAAAATTGCAACCTGTAAGGAAAATAATGTTGTCAATTATTTGGGTTTGACTTTTAGTGAAAGCCTTTTTTTTATAGGATCAAGTGATGAAACGAGCGAAAACGTTCACCTGATGGTAAGTGCAACGTCTGCCCATAGCAAATGCTGTGTCACCCACAACATTTCTGTTTGACACTACACTACGTCCCGACACTCTGAGCCATCAGTTCTTAAGTCTCATATGCCCAATGATTACACTATCTCACAGTGCCCTTCAGACCGTAAACACTGTAATGTTTGTACACTATTGCTTTGCAGGCAGAATAACTGGCACTGGTGTGGTACCTACCTAGACGGATTCCTGCATAGGAATCCTACCACCAGTAACAGTAGCTGTGTAAGTACAGTGGTTTCATCGGTAATAAAACAGTTAAGTCTGATTAAGAAAATAATTATCTTTTCTACATCGTGGGAAAAATCACAGGGTATTTCTGTTAACAGAATATTTTTAACAGATAATATTTTTTTTAACAGAAACAAAATTTAAATTCTAGAATAATTTTGCATGATTTTCTGAAATATTCGAAGCGTGCTTTGACACTTTTGCAATAGAAAAAGCTTTCAAATACTAAATTAAATTCAAACAATGTAGCTATTATAATGCAACACCAAAAACTTAAATGCCTTCAAGTATTCAACTAAGACAATGCAAGCGATACTCCCATACTAATGAGTCCAGTCCTACACTTCAATAGGGTCAAATTATTCATTGTTTTGCAATCACCAATTGTCTCTAAGTCGGGCTAGTTTTAAAAGTATCTGCTATTCTCTTGTCAGATAAGGGAGCTGAAAAAACATCCAGTGATAGATTGGCTTACGGTTCCCAGTATGAGAAAATCGTTTCAGATATACTGTTGACACAGTCAAGATTGTTTATTAGTGCAGACTATAATATACTTTGTTTATGATTTCTTGTATTTACGCGAACACTATACATTTAAATGAAACTAATTTTACGGATTTTATTGCGTTTAATTTGACTATTTATAACCCGAGGTTTAGGAGTACTTTACAGCACCACAGCACTAAATTTGATGTAATGGTTGGGATGGACGTAAAGCATCGAAGCTCAAGGAAGTCTGCAATCTGTGATCATGTTCTGGATCATCCCAACCATTACATCAGATTTGATCAACCACAAATCCTCTCAAAAGAACACCGATTCCTAACAAGGATGATTCGCGAGGCTATTGAAATTAAAAAAAACATCCTAATTTAAATAGAGACGAAGTTTGGGTATTACCAGCAGCTTGGAATCCTATAATTAATAAAATTAAATCAAAAACCAAGCATACCACTGCAAGACTTCAAGATACAGTTAGCTCTTTCTGCGTAGATCGGACCAAAAATAATAAATAAAAAGCTGAAGGTACTCCGGGTTCACTATGACATCAGGAGATCTGTCACCTCAGTCTTCCCGTGACCATGAGTGCTGTTAAGTACTCGAAACGTCGGGTTATATATATAGTCAAATTAAACGCGATAAAATAAGTAAAATTAGTTTCATTTAAATACTTTGATTATATCGTAATAATACGACACTCCGAAGATATATGTGCATATTTCACACAACCGTACAAATTCTAACCCACAAACTTGTCACCGTTCCTTGTTTCGCCCTTTAGTTTATCTTAACTCACTCTCCTCCTAATACGCTCTATAGTTCGCGCTTATAAACGCCATCGAATATTCTAGAGCGCTGAGAATATTCTAAAAACTATCATTATACAATGTTTGCGTTTAATCTAGATACTTAGCTATTCGTTAAGGGGAAGATATATCGTTCTAGAATATTCGTAGCAATATAAAGCATTCAATGCTTTGATCAAAAGCTAAAGTAAAATACTCGTAAATTTAACCTTGCACGAGATGATGATGATGTTGTCCTCATGACCTATTTCGACATATTGTCTGAAGCTATATATAGCGCAAGAGATATTATGGTGCCAGAAGTGTCATGCAAACACAGAGACACTTACTCAACCCAACCCCCTGCCCGTTGTAACGCTGATGCAATAATGTTGAAGTTAGGTTAGTCGTGTCAGAAACACTGAAGACAATCACAACACAACCAACCCACAAGAAAACCAACAAATTGCGTTTTTGCACAAACGTTGGATTAGAGCTTAAGATCCGCGGCGGAAAAGTCAGGTGCTCTGACCACTAGGCCACGCGGTTGTCAAAATATTACACATATTAATTATATGATTACCTATATGATTCATTTATTGCTACACAATCAATAACTTTGCGATTACGTAACACTACATATAGTCACGCCATTTTTCCCTATATAAGGAGTAGTGCACTGCATCCTAGCCTACCTCCGATCTTATCGCATCAGCGTTACATCGGGCTCGGGTAGGTTGGGATGAGTGAGTGCCTCTGTGTTTGCGCGTACACTTGCGGAACTATAATATCTCCTGCGCAGTTGATGGCTCTCGACAGTATTCGGAGGTTGTCGCCGTGCTCGAAATCAGCTAGGAGAACAGCACCATTGCTGGTGAGAACGTAGTGGGAAGTAAATATTTTTGACTCCTACCAAAAAGACGCGACGTGGTTCAACACCCATCACGTCTCGTTTCCCGCGGGTGGCAAAAATGGGCTACGGGTGTGGTCTCTGCCTATTCCATATGTGGGAATAAGGCTTGACTGTATGTATGAACGTAGGAAGAAGAAGGAGACAGAGTATGATCATTATCACGTTTAACAAAAAGTCCATTGACGCTGTTGTTTTTATTCATTTCTGAACCACAATATAACCTTGAACGATTAAACTGTAACTACAACCGTCACAGTTGAACGACATGAGTAAATGCTTACTCGACTGCATCGGTAATAGACAGACAACAAAACAGTAAAAGAAAATTCTTAGTAAGTTGATTTGTCTGTCGCATAGCACAAATAGATTTGCATACTAGGCTATGCTACAAGTCTATATTTAGGCAGTTCATAAATGATTTCGCCGTGTGGTAGCGGCCTAAGAGAATCTACCACCCTATCCCATCCCGTGGGTGTCGTAAAAGTCGACAGAGGGAAATTAAAACCAGGAGATGGCCAGCAGCATCTTCCTGGAACATCTCAATAAATAAACCGCGGTTGCCAACTCGCATTTAAGCAGCGTGGCGGACTATTCCCGGCTCTAAAGCCACCTTAGAAAGAGAAGAGAAGAAGGAGGGGACATTCACTCAATAGTGGGACATCTTTTATTATTACTTATATATATAATTCTTCGATGTTGATTATTGTTTTTGTGTTTCGTGTAGTTCCCTAGATGGTTTAGATTCAGATTTGGACCCGGTAGGTGGCGCTGCGATAGAAGATAGATAGTTGTAGGAAAATGACAAGTAACTCAGTATATAGTTTATCGATAATTCAATATAGAAAAATCGTTTGCTGAATCTGTTAACAGCAGGCAAGCCAACGTCCGGACACGACAACGTCTGTCGAGTCCGCTAGTATAAAGTGAAATTTGACTCTAACCCATTTCTGTCATTCGAAACAAATCGACGCCTGACTTACTTTCGCTTATTTGTTAATTGCTTACAGCATTGCGGTATTTCAATCAGCTATGAAAGCGGATGCGGGCTCGAAATGGAGTGACAAATTGTTCATTAACAGTATTTTACTAACAAATGGTCGCTCAATCGTCGAAATTACACCATAATTCTTTAATTCCTTTACTGAATTTAATGTATTAGTAACACATGCTATTAATAAATTTTAACTGTCTACGCTGCTTACTTCATATAGTTTTAACTATGCCAAATCTCACACTCCTTTATTTATTTATTTTTGCGCGCTCTATGCTTTATAGGTGTACAAAGTGTTTCTCTTAACGTATTAACATACAGATACTTTTTGAGAGCTAGCGTGATCATTGGGCATGTGAGACTTAAGAACTGATGTCTCAGGGTGACGGGCGCGGTTTGGCGTCACACTGGAATGTTCTGGGTGACACAGAATTCGTTACAGGCAGACGTTTCACTTATCATCAGGTGAACAGTTTTGCTCGTTTCGTCAGTTTCTCCATTAAAAAAATACTGCCTAATCTCTCGGAAAATCATTTGAGATTTAAGAACTGTTGTATCGTTAACGTTTTGTCTTGAACGTTTTGCACGTTCCGCCACTTTTATCAAATTAAAAAAAAATGTAATTGCCTCAACTCAGATATATTGCCCTTCAAACCGAAGCACTGTAATGCTTGCACACTACTGCTTAACGGCAAAATAACTGCCCTGGGGTGGTACCTACAGAGACGGATTCCTGCATAAGAGTCATAGCACGAGTAAATCATAACACACATTTATATCAAAACACACACGAGTACAAGAAATAATTCCAAAATAGTACTTGATTGATCTTGTCCAATCTATACAAATAAATAAAATTGAAGTGTCTGTTTGTAATAACGAAATAGAAGCTTTTTACTCAATGCTTATGAAAGTATGTACGGTACTTAAAAGAAAAGAATAATTATTAAAATTTTTGTCTGTCTGTCTGTTTGTTTGTTCCGGCTAATCTCCCAAACGGCTGAACCGATTTTGACGGGACTTTCCCTGGCAGATAGCTGGTATAATAAAGAGTAACTTAGACTACTTAGTTTTAGAAAAGTAATTCCGCGTAAATAATTAAAACCCCAAAATTCGATTCAAACAGGGATATGTAAATCATCGATCGGGGTCAGCTTTTTTACGCTGGTGAAACCGCGCGGCACAGCTAGAAGAAATAATATATAAAGCAATTAATTAAACTCAATATTTATTCCATACATACAAATAATAAGATTAATTTAGGTAAGTAAGACACAATTTTCATTCCAAAAGGCAAAAACCTTTTGGAAACTTTGGGATATCATATCTCAAAGGGATATCCCAAAGGTTTTTGCTTTTATATTTTTTTTATTTAAAAAAAAGCGATGCTCTACTGTAATATTGCTCCTGCATCGTAGGTACAATAACCAGATCCGAGAACCAACTTTGTGTTTCTGCACAAATGTTTGCTCCGGCTGGGGTTCGAACACAGGACCCGCGGCGTTGAAGTCAAATACTTTGACCGTTAGTGTCAAAAGATAGTAAGTGCATTTATTTTTTTGATTTTTTTTTATTGCATAAAGTGATGAAACGAGCGAAACGCTCACCTGATGGTAAGTGCAACGTCTGCCAATAACAAATGCTGTGTCACCCAGAACATTTCTGTGTGACACCACACTGCGCCCGTCACCCTGAGACATAAGTTCACAAGTCTCATATGCCCAGTGATTACGCAAACCGAAACACAGTAATGTTTGCACACTACTGCTTCACGGCAGAATAACTGGCCCTGGGGTGGTACCTACCTTAACTTAATTTTATTCGTTTTAGTACATGGCTTAAAAAAAAGCTTGTTTTTCACAAGGTTTTTTTTTATTTATTTTATCTGCGTGGCCTTGTGGTCATATAGTACCTAGATTCAACACCTTGGGACCTGGGTACGAATCCCGTCCGAAGACAGCATTTGTGTAACAACATAAATCGTTGGTTTGCTGGACAGGTTGTGTTGTGTGTTTTAAATTTGTGTGCGTAAAGCGTACACACGTTAAAGAAGAAACTCTAATAGGCATTGATGTACAAAAACCCAAGATAGTTCATTACAAAACAACGCTTCCAAAAGCATCCTCGGTCGATCTAAACACAAATTTAAAGACAAAGATCACAAATTCAAATTAAATTAACAAACATTTAATCGTTTGCCGACGACATAAAGTAGATTTTTAGAATTTAATCAACTATCGTTCCACGACGTTTTTTAGTTTGTTGTAGTTGACACGGCTCAAGTGATGCAAATCGAAATGAGCGCATTGTGCAGCTCTTTTTTTGAGGACGTTTTTGAATCTTTTTTCACGGACGATTTTGAATAATTTCTTAGTATATCAATGAATGTGGAGTATCATTTTATTTGCGAAAATATAATTCTAACATACGAATTATAGCACAATGATTATAGCTCAGGGACCTGGTGCTCGCCTTTAATTAAATAGTACGCGAGTAACCTGGGTTCGAACACCAGTGCCTCTATAATTGTTCTACAATTTTAAGTGCTGATTTAGCACGTGCGTATCGGTGAAGGAAAACATCGTGAGGAATTCTGCATGTCCGAGGAATAGTAATATTTCGACGACATGTGAAGTCCGCCAACCCGCATTGGAGCAGCGTGGCGGACTATTCCCAGCTCCAAAACCCTGTCAGTAATGAGAGGAGGTCTGTGCTCAGCAGTGGGACATTTATAGGCTGTTACTTTACTTTTATTTTTACATGACTGCTGTTTGTGTGTGTGTGTTTGTGTATTACTGAGTTATAATGGTGAATGTTACGAACACGACCGAAGCTGATTATGTCAATAATTTCAAACGTAATACCGGTAAAAAATTTAACGATCATAATAATTGGCTAACAGTCGACGAGAATAGATCTCTTCTATTGATTTCGTAACTCTGTGCAATTTCGCGAAAGGAGAACATTTGGCAAATGTATCCAATTATACCAACGCGAAATAATTCTATCTGACAGTTTTAATATATGAAAATCTATAAAGTTACCATACACCTGTTTAAGTTTTTGATTCAGTAATTAGAAAGAAAGAAAGAAAGAAAGAAAGAAAGAAAGAAAGAAAGAAAGAAAGAAAATAACTTTATTCGTTGCTACGCTCAATACAAACACATAAAAACAAACAATTAACACAACATACAAAATAAAAAAAATTAACAATAAAAAAGTATTTAAATTTATGTTGGATTGCAGCAACGAAAAGGATCCGACTCAGCATTATGCTACAGCAAAATTGCCGCAGCGCTGGTATTCTGTCGGCACCACTAATCTAAAACCTACGAGCAGCTGTCAGACAGTTTAAATGCAAAAAAAAACTAAAGATATTTTAAATGTATATGTTTATATAATATAATATAAAGATAAAATTCTGAAATAACGATAAATAATGAAAAATAAATAGATAAATATATTACTTTTATCTATGTTGGCAATAGTCTATAATAGAATAATGAAAGAAATAATAATTATTAAAAATATTTGTACTATGATATAGAGCAGATTCCTGGACAATGGTGTACATCATTGACCAATATTAATTTTTTATCTGTGTAAACCACGTCAAATCTTGTACTGCTTGTACACGTCATCTATTTCAATTTCAACATAGAAACTGAATTTTATTACGTACTTAATTCTTTAGAACTTATGGAACCATCAAAAATAAAAATAATAATAATAATAACGCAAACCACCTATCTGTGTATCAACAACCAGTCTTTGTATTGTTACTTTGTATTTTTTTGTTATCTAGAAGGTACAATTTATATCGCATTTTGAAATTAACCTTGGATTGAATTTCACGAAAGGGGGGTGGGGGATTATTCCAACACTTAGTTGCTAGGTAGCGAAAACTGCCGCGAAAAGCAGCCGTGACGTGTCCTGGAACAGCAGGTAAAAACTTAGCGCCACGAGTACAGTGAATGTTATGTTCACTGGACCAGGTAAGCTTATCATATAAATATGCGGGAGTTTTGTTTTTAATTACTCCAAATAGTAAAGTAGCAAAGTGCAATTTGAGCCTTGATGACATGTTAAGCAGTTTGCTTCTTTCCAAATATGAAGAAACATGTGCTCTCGGAGGGATAATAAAGCAAAAACGTGCACATGCATTTTGGACTCGCTGTAGGAGCTTCATTGTTTTCGCTAAGAGACAGGGTCCGTAGGCCGAAATGCAGTAATTTAGTTTTGACAAGATGATAGTCTCACAAAGGGTTACTCTTAAATTCAAACTTAGGTAATCCCGTATTTTGTAAAGTACCTTTAACCTATAAAAACAAGAACGCACCACATCTAAAACATAACTCTCAAATTGCAACATGCCGTCTATTTTAAGGCCAAGATTGCGAGCCTCTTCAACCTGCTGAATGATTTGTCCTTCCAATAATATTCTGGGTTGACTGTCAGCTATTTTCTTAATTTGGTATCCAGATCCTAATATAATAAATTTTGTTTTAGCTGGATTTTCACTTTTTGAAAATGTTATTGTATCTACCTGAGATACAAAAAGTGGAACATTTTCAAAAAGTGGAAACATATTTTCGCAGGGCCAGTGGATCAAACCGATCATACTGTATAAATAATAGTACATAATATTCGTTCATAGGAAAACAGGTTACGATTTTTTTGTGAAATCGATGCATTTGATGATTTTTCCATATGAACAATTCAGACAATATAAATATACAAGGCCATACAAACATTTACCCCGTGCGGGAATTGAGCTCACGACCCGTGGCGCAGAAGCCAAACGCTTAGCCTCTGCGCCAACGTAGCCGACGATTAGTTACAATGTAAATTAGGCGTGACAAGATTTTTGCATGGCGAGTTTATTTAAACAGTTACCAGCGGAATGTAAAATTTATTGATTTTATTCGCACAACATTGGAGTTACGGTATCGTCACGGTAGACCGTACCGTCATAGCCAGAAGACATTGGCCGTGGCGAATTTTCACGCCGGACGTTCTTCGAATATTTCGTTACGAAACTGCTTAAGCGCAAAATGATGGGACGCTGGTTCGATTTGCAGTCGTTAACTGTTATTGGAGTCATTTTAGAGTATTTGGAATTGGTATTATTTATTTATTTAAACTTCTTTACGCGGAATGGTACTTGCGGCGGACTTAATGGCTAAAGGTATACTCTCAGTCAACCAAGGTTAACAGAGATAAACATATGACAGGCGGTGCAGCAGACATTAAAAGAGAAACAAATTAAAAAAAAGAAACAACTAAATACATAAATTATCTTAACCCGTCGTGATAATGAACAGATTTCGCCATCTACCTTATTTAAAGAATGTAAACAACGTCCACCAACAGCAGTCGTGCATGTTAGTTGAACGGACTGTCAACAGATGGCGCTTTCTACAATTAAATTAATTAGTACAATTTACATATTTTTACAACGACATTTACATATTTTTCGTCATTAGAGGAAAAATAAAATCTTCAAAATGGCGCACCAAACATTAATTTTGATACAGCATTGAGGGAGATATTTCACACCCTACAAAAAAACCTTCAAGATATAATATATAGACTAATAATCAAATAATAATTTATGTTCAAAGTATTAGAATGAATTAGATCTATTCAGGTACGTAGACTGGTTATGTGGCATTATTCAAGTGGTAGGTTTACTAGTGGTATGTGGTAATCCTATGAAGGAAGGCCGCATATATGGTACTGGTATTAATACAGTGACACTTATTCTGCCGTTAAGCAGTAATGTGTGACAGTTTAAGGGATGAAGCTAGTGTAATTACTGGGCATATGAGATTTAAGAACTGATGCCTCAGGGTGGTGAGCGCGGTGGGCAGACGTTGAACTTTCAGTCCGCTACACGATCTACTCATCTCGGCTCTTTATTTTGAGAAAAAAGTAACTCCCTACCTATAAGGATTTCTGTATAGGAACTGTGCAGATTGTTTCCTACGATTTTTGAATAATACAAATGATAAGAATAGAATAGAATAGAATAAATTTTTATTCAATATAGATTTACATAATACTTATTGAAAGTCATTTTTTTTTTCTTTTTTTAACTACACTGGTTCGCAAAATGCCTCTGTCCTGGGAAGAACCAGTAAGAAACCCAGCGGGGTTTTTTTAAGTCATTTTTAAAATAATGTACGAGATTGTAAGAGAGTTAGTTTTTAATAATGATAGTTTCTGCTATTGAATTGGTAAATCGATTATTACCTAATGGGGGATGAGATCTCGCGCTGCGGTTGCTGTCCGAACGTGAATTGATTTATAATATTATATTTTACTGGCCGTGCCCCGCGGTTGCACCCGCGTAAAAAAGTATATCCTTCCCTATTTGAATCGGATTTTAGGGTTTTAAGTTTTTTGAGCGGAACCCTAATTATTTTTCTAAAATTGAAGTAAGCTTCAGTTGACCCGCTATTATATCAACTATCTGTCAGTGGTGGGGATTTTGTCATAGTTGCCACGCTTGACAGGCGCGTTGGCAACCGCAGTTTGTTTGTTCTGATGTTCCAGGAAGACGCTGCTGCCCATCTCCTTGGTTTTAAATTTCCCTCTGTCGACTTTTACGACACCCACGGGACGAGATGGGGTGGTAGATTCTCTTATGCCGCTACCAAACGGCGGGTGGTCCTTCGCTGCGGGCCTCAAAGGAAGCTCAGAGTCGCTCAGCGAGCTATGGAAAGAGTTATGCTCGGAAGTTTCTCTGCGTGATAAAATCCGTAACGATGATATCCGCAGCAAAACTAAAGTAACCGGCATAGCCCTAAGGATTAGCAAGCTGAAGTGGCAATGGGCCGGTCATATAGCCCGTAGAACGACAACGACGACAACCGTTGGGAAAGGTTCTAGAGTGGCAACCTCGTACCGGAAAACGCAGTGTAGGGCGCCCCCCCACTAGATGGAGCGACGACCTGCGCGATTTTGCGGGAAGTCGATGGATGCGGGTGGCTCAGGACCGTGCTTTGTGGCAATCTATGGGGGAGGCCTATGTTCAACAGTGGACTAAGATAGGCTGAAATGATATGATGATGATGATGATGATCTGTGAGTGAAAGTCCTGTCAAAATCGGTACAGCCGTTTCGGAGATTAGCCGAAACAGACAGACAGGCAAAATTTTTAAAATTACCTGTATTTTTATTAAAAGTACCGTATATACTTTCATAATCATTAAGTAAAAAGCTGTTATTTCGTTATTACCAACAGACAATCCCATTTTATTTATTAGTAAAGATTTGTACTATGCATCGCTGCTGCAGGAATCCTACCACTATTATCACTTAGTGGTCACCATCCCGTATTCGATGCAATGCTTAAATGATAATATTAGAAGAATATTCAGAGGTAATGTTCAGACAGGAATCGATCATACATTTGTTTAATTTTGGTACATGTATTGGTTTCGGCTGAGAACCGAACCTAATCCCACTACTAAACAGGCCGATGAACGCTAGGCAGGAATCCGTCTAGGTAGGTACCACCCCGGGGCCAGTTATTCTGCCGTGAAGCAGTAGTGTGCAAATATTACTGTTTCTCGGTTTGAAGGGCACTGTGAGCTAGCGTAATCACTGGGCATATGAGACTTATGAACTTGTCTCAGGGTGATGGGCACAGTGTGGTGTCACACAGAAATTTTCTGGGTGACACAGCATTTGTTATGGGCAGACGTCGCACTTACCATCAGGTGAACGTTTTGCTCGTTTCATCACTTTATCCAGTAAAAAAAAAACAACCAGTCGTCAATCGCGACCATGTTGTCTACATAAAAACGTAATTTTCAAGCCGTGGTAAAGCAGTATTCACGCGATGCGCGCAGTGTTGTGAATGCTTTGAATACCGTAATTTATGGAATGGCAACTCGGGCCAACGTAGCGGAACACATTAGTCGCAGGTTCGAAGCAAACGCTCGGGCCGGTGGTATGCGCCGTTTTATTCACGACTTGTTTAACTTGTAATGTTATGTATGATCATACTCTTACGAATCTAATCCGTTGAATTCTTTTCAGACAATTTTAATGCTGTTTCTCTTGTTATACTTTAGTTTTAGCTGATGCGCGGCATCCGTTTACTGGTGACTAAAAGGGAATAAAAAAAACAGTAATTCAGCACAAGAACTAAGACACAAGACAGTTGAATATGAAAAAAACAAACATAACAAAATTACGTAAAACAAAATAGTTCTGTGTCGAAAAGGGGTTGGTTCAGCATGTACTGTGTCAGTATAGCCGTAGTACCGCCGAGGACGTGGTAAATCAGCACTTTAAATTGCAATTAAAAATTTTAGTGGTGCTGGCACCGGGAATCGAACCCAGGTCACTCGCGTACTATAAATTTTAAAGCGGGCGCCTAGCCCCTGAGCTACCACGGCTCCACGTCTTGCATGTACAATGTCAGAAACCTTTGAT
Organism: Luehdorfia chinensis; assembly: GCA_019845155.1. Lineage (NCBI taxonomy): Eukaryota > Metazoa > Arthropoda > Insecta > Lepidoptera > Papilionidae > Luehdorfia > Luehdorfia chinensis. The sequence goes on from JAHVAK010000388.1 coordinate 432,492, forward strand.
ATTTATTAATTCATTCATTTCAGCCTATCACTAGTCCACTGCTGAACATAGGCCTTCCCTATAAATTGTCACGAAAGTTTGTAGCTCTCACTTGGGGAGATTTTGCCATAGCTGCCACGCTTGGCAGGCAGCTTGACCGTTGGCATACGCGCAACATATCGCCAAAGTTTCGTCGCAACCGGATGAATGGTACAGAAACGTAGACGTAACATAAAAAAAAATATTTATTTATATATTTTTAGGATTGTCTTTACACGATTGAGTGACGTGAAGTGTTGTTAGTTTAACAGATTTTTCATTTCGACTATTGTTGATGACGATTTTAAGAGATTAATCATGGTTTTTTTTAAGTAGTTTAGTGCCCTCTTTACTCTCATCCCCACTGCTTCCCCGTGTCCATTTACCACCAGGTGAGCAAACGGCTCATCTGATGGTAAGTGATTACTGCTGCCCATGAACATCCGCAATACCGAAGGAATCCTATCCCTATCTTAAATATATAAGGGATAGGCTCTTTCTTGAAGGTTCCTAAGTAGTATCGGTCCGGAAAAACAACAGGCGGCAGCAGAGTCCAAACAGTGGTGTTGCGTGGCAGAAAATTTAGGGTTGGTTAGGCTAAGGGCGGATTTCACCATTGAAACGCGATCAGTTCAAGCTGAACGAAGTTTAAGCGTTTAACTGAGTTCAATGCTACTGTTTGCATTTCACCAACATCAAGTGAACGCGATTAAAGCTAAACGCGGTTCAAATTCTGAACGCCCAATTTTCGACGTTCAGCCGTTTAAACGCGTTTATAGAGCTGTCATTGTCAATTGCACAACTATGTAAACACAATAAATATTTTTAATACGTTTTGTTTATTGTTTGCATACCTATGTGTCTTATGCATAAAAACAGGCTGTTTGATGTCGCAAAATAATAAATACATCGAGTTTTTGTTTTAGATTGTGACGATATTTCACGTAAACTTCGTTTTTCTGAACGCGATCAAAATGGAGCCGGTGAAATCAGTTAGACGAAAACCGTGTTCAAATGATACATTTGAACTAAGTTCAGTAAAACGTGGTTTTATTAAACTTGGTTTCCAAAGCGATCGGTGAAATCGGGTCTTAGTCAGTACATATAAATTATAAGCCCAAAACCCAGTGGGCATGCGTAAAGGGTGCGAGTTGAAATCCTAGGGCGCGTCAAGCTCTATCTCTCAAAAAATGTCGTCATCAGCACTGGATTTTTGAGCACTATCTGCATCACTACTTTTGCCTCTGTTGGCGTTGTGCCTAATTGGCTTCCACGGTACGGGACAAATATACGAGTATGTATGGCCTACAGATAGTTGTTTCCGGTTGGGGCATTTGTGTATGTGAAACTTATTTAAATAAAACTATTTTTTACGGATTTTGTAGCGTTTAATTTATAACTATTTTTAACCCGACGTTTCGGGCGCTTTACAGCACCCATGGTCACGGGGGGGACTGAGGTGACAGTTGTCCCGATGTCATAGTTAACCCGGAGTACCTTCAGCTTTTAATTATTTTTTTTAAGTCCGATCTACGCAGAAAGAGCTTACTGTGTCTTGAAGCCTTGCAGTGGTATGCTTGGTTTTTGATTTAATTTTATTAAAAATAGGATCCCAAGCCGGTGGTAATACCCATCCATCTTCCCTATTGAAATTAGGATGTTTTTTAATTTCAATAGCCTCGCGAATCATCCTTGGTAGGAATCAATGTTCTTTTGCAAGGAATTGTGGTCTATCAAATCTGATGTAATGGTTGGGATGATCCAGAACATGGTCACAGACTGCAGACTTCCTAAAGCGTCGATGCTTCACATCAGCTATATGTTCTTTAACGCGGGTTTTTATGGTTCTTTTAGTTTGCCCTATGTAAGAGAGAATTAACTATGACATCGGGACAACTGTCACCTCAGTCCCCCCGTGACCATGGGTGCTGTAAAGCGCCCGATAGTTATAAATTAAACGCGATAAAATCCGTAAAAAATAGTTTTATTTAAATGTGTAATATTTGCGTAAATAAAAGAAAACATTATGTGAAATTTATGTTTGTAAACTGCTGTGTGGTGGCGGCTCGATAAAAAAATACTACCACTCCATCTCATCCAATGGATCTCGTAAAAGGCGAGTAAGGAATTAACTGCAGTGTGCACCCAACAGCGCATGATGGCGGTCGGCTCACCACCTATCACACCAAGTGCATTATATTGTTTTGGTGAAACGTGGATTGTGGCAGTCATCTGTTTTTGCAGTGAGTGCCCAGTCTCTGACTACCCCTTATGGGATACAGTCGTGATCTTATGTATTATGTAAAGCGAAACCACGAAACTTTAGAAATCTCAGTGTTGGGCCTTTTTTGTTGACTTATACAAATTTTTTTGCAACCACTGTAGGTTGAGTTGGTGCAACATGATTATTTGTTGAGGCTATAAATTCTATGGACCACTATATAGTCGAAGTTGTGGTGACGCCGCGTGCCATCGATACATACATAGAGTCACGCTTCTTTCCCTATTGGGGTAGGCGTAGATCACATCTTTCACCTTGCTGGTACGATTTTGGAAAATATCTCAAATGAAAAATAGTACTATCAAATGTTAAAATTATTTCGAAAGCTTTCAAGAAACTATCTGACTGTTATGAACTGAAAAGTATTCGTAAGTAGTAAGAAAGATTGTCCTTTCTAATTTGCTTAAACTATGTAATCTTCGACAATTCAGAACACATAGCCTAAAGATTATGTGGTTGGTGTTTTCGATATTTATATTACAGGTTAGACAGCGTTTGAGAAAAGCGTTTGCTCTGAATAGCTGGAAGGTTACGACCATCTTTATAGTTATATAGAGGCATCCAGTTTCCATTGTTTCTATTATCTACTAGCTTGTTGTCGTAGAGTAATGATGGGTAACTTGAACAGGTTATCTATAAGTTCCTATTTTTTGCTACCGTAATCATAGATCTGATAACACAAATTGTCGGTTATGATCGAACATCAGTACAATCACATTTGCAGCAGTAACAATTCAACTGTCATTACCTTTCCCATATTTTACGATGTGATGTTAAGTGATACAAAGGAAAGAAAGTTAATTTGTTAAGATCCGCATGCAAAATTTGAAATGGTGTATTACCTAGTTTTTGAAGACCACCGCCCGCCCTCTCTCAATAGCGTGCTTGCCTGTGCACTTATACCGCCAGCGGGAGCCGCCACCAGATACGCTCCACCGCGACTTCACTACCTAATGAGGCATTATCAAGTGATATTGACTCTACGACAGTCAGCCGCCGAATCACCTTGACGGTACTCTTCAAAATCTAGCAAATTAAGTTTATTTCCTTTATTATAATGGATTTCCGCAAATTAACGCCAGATTCTATTAACTATGTTAAGTGTAACGTCTGCCCACAACAAATGCTGTGTCACCCAGAAAATTTGTATGTGGCACCACACTGCGCTCGTCACCCCGAGACATCATCTGCATAATGGGGGCCTTCACTGCTGACGGTATTTTGCAGAACTGTCGAGCGCGATTTAAGACAGCGCCGCAATTTTCAAATTTGACACCAGGTTCGAATTCAACTAGCTCGGTACAATGAAACATAAATTAAACCTCCATCATCATCATCGTTTCAGCCTATCACTAGTCCACTGCTGAACATAGGCCTGCCCTCACAGATAGCTACAAAAGTTGTTAGCCTTCATTTGGAGGGGAATTTTGCCACAGTTGCCACGCTTGGCAGGCGGGTTGGCAACCGCAGTTTATTTATTCTGATGTTACAGGAAGATGCTGCTGCCCATCTTCTGGTTTTAATTTTCCCTCTGTCGACTTTTACGACACCCACGGGATGAGATGGGGTGGCAGATTCTCTTATGCCGCTACCACACGGCAGCCGCTTTCACATGTCTTTGAGTCTTGGGATCGAACTCAGTTCGCTCGCGCACTATGTAATTTAAGGCTAGCGTCCGGCCCCTCAGCTACCACGACTCTAAAGATAATTAAATTTACATTACATGATAGGGTTAAATTTGCATTCCTATGCAGAAATCCGTCTAGGTAGGTACCACCCCAGGGCTAGTTACTCTGCCGCGAATCAGTAGTGTGCAAACATTACTGTGTTTCGGTATGAAGAGCACTGAGAGCTAGCGTAATCACTGGGCATATGAAAGAAAGAAAGAAGAAAGAAAAGTTATTTTAACCACTGCGCCAACCGAGCCGACGATGTTTTGTCGGCTCGGTTGGCGCAGTGGTTAAGCCTTTGACTTCTGCGCCGCGGGTCGCGGGTTCGATTCCCGCACGGGACAAATATTTGTATGGCCTACAGATAGTTGTTCTGGGACTGGGTGTTTGACCATGTGAAATTTATGTATGTAAAACGCACCCACGACACAGGAGCAAATCCTACTGTGGGGCATCGTTTTTTATAAAAACAACAAAAAATGTTTTCGCCGGATCGGATAGTATAATTTGTGGAGGACGTCTCATCCGACGTGTATGAATCTTTAAACATTCTATATAAAGTTAACATCGATGAAACTTATCGATCGATGATACATGATATGTACGTATATATATATGATATGATGATACGAGCCTTTTCTCGAGATTCTCATGTGGTGACAACACGCTCCAAGTTGAGGATAATTAATTGTTCACCCAAAGATTGCCTTCCTATAACAGCTGCGGTGTCTGTCATAACCGCGTGGTGTAGTGGTCAGAGTACCCGACGTCTACGCTGCCGACCTTGTGTTGGAACGATCAAATAGAAACGCGACCGAACGCAAACGTCGCCCGCGAAACGTGCTAGACGACACGGACGTCTCAGCACTCCCTGACCACGATACGGTCAGGTCATGATCCAGGCGACACTGTACACACAGTCAATAGCTTTAATATAATACGAACCACGACGCGCGACCGCCGTAGAGAGCGGCGCGCAGCAGTTGACAGTCACACCGAGTACACAAGACACACCCGTGTTCCAGGGCGGTTCTCACCGTCCAGCGTTACCGACAGCACAAGTCGACAGTCCGAATGGAGGCCCGCAGCCTCCCTCGGACGGTCATTAGAAGATTTAAACTATTTTGAAGATGTTCAAAGTCGCGCAAGCACGCAGCGAACGCGACAGTCCGAATTTCGAGGTTTTTGTAGGAGTATTATTTATGTATTTATGTTTGAGTCATACCAAACCTGGCACGCGGGTCCCTGGCCCGTGAGCACAGTATCCGATGAAGCTGTAAAAGCCAAAAAGGCTAAAAGCAATTACATCACCGAAATTATATGTGTTGGAATCCCAGCCAACACGAATGATGGTAATGTGGAGAGATCTAGTTTTGATAATTGTATAGAATTAATGCCATATACAACGGAACAATTATAACTGCAAATCTTTGTTCAGTAAAGATATACCGTTGTGGATTTCCGATGGCACTGCTTGCGTATATAGTTGCAAATCTATATATAGAGATAGAAAGCTTTTCCTTCGCCCCCAAAATCTTATCGATAGTTAGCTAACAAAAAAATAAACTATGTAATATTTTTATTGGTGAGGAACGTGTCGAGACATGCAAAAAATTCACGTGATGATACGTAAAACGTCTGCCCATAAACAATGCTGTGTTACCCTGAACATTTCTGACACCACAATTTGCTCGTCAGCCTTAGACATCAGTTCTTAAGTCTCATATGCCCAGTGATTGCACTACCTCAAAGCGCCTTTCAGACCGAAACACGGTAATGTTTGCAAACTACTGCTTCACGGCAGAATAACTGACCCTGGGGTGGTACCTTACCTAGATGGATTCCTGGACAGATAGTCCTACCACCAGTGCTATATGGAGGCGTCACTGAAGTTTTGCATCAAGTGTTATTCCAAGAAAAAAACTATGGTTTATTCCATGACCCAAGCCTGATGTAAAGATTTGGCCCACATAGTATAGCAATATTTAGGTGCAACAAAATTATAGTTCTTAGTCGCATTTTTTATGCAAGATTTTTGACAGACCAGTGATTACATTAATTCTCAGTGCCCTTCAGGCCGAAACACAGTAATGTTTGTACACTATTGCTTGACTACAGAATAACTGGTTCTGCGGTGGTACCTACCTATATAGATTCCTGCATAGGAATGCAACTGAGATATTGGTATCTCAATATTTTACAACTGTATACTATGGAATGCTACCTCTACATTCGCGATGTTTATTATAACTTCCTAGAAGTTAGCAGCTCAACGTTGAGAGAATTATAGACTTGGAGCAACAATTTAAAATGAAAGCCTTCATCGCCGTCCGGGTTTAGGTTCTAACGGTCCATAGTAATGAAAGGGATAGACTAGAAACGGTGTTTTCATATAAGAAATTACTTCTTGATCCGTCCGTCTCTTTATTTATGATAACTAAAAAATTAGCGAAAGTACGGGTTCGTTAGTCTTCAAGTCTTTATTTCTCTTCATCCGGTACCGGAGAAATGAAGATCCCGATATTTATTTTTCCTATGTCGTAAGTTTTTAAAAGATAAATGTCACTTGCATAACACAACCAGACCCTAGACGAATTTGTAGTTTTCTGCAATTGTTGGCTTCGGCTGGGATACGAACTCAGCTACCGTGGTAAAGAAGTCAGGTACTCCGACCTGTTAACCACGTGGTTCTAAAACCACAGAATTGATTCTAATGAGATTTCACTTAGAGCGTTATTGTTTGACTATGTTAAGATCAGCATGCAAACGATTTCCTTGATTTTATCTTATGTTTATTATAGTTATAAAAGAAAAACAAAGAAATCGTTTGCATGCGGATCTTACCAAATTAAAACTGTTTTTCTCTTAAACTTTATTTATTCCTTTAACTTTATTGTTGGCTCGGTTGGCGCAGTGGTTAAGCCTTTGACTTCTGCGCCGCGGGTCGCGGGTTCGATTCCCGCACGGGACAAATATTTGTATGAGCTACAGATAGTTGTTCCGGGTCTGGGTGTTTGTGCAAATGGAATTTATGTATGTAAAACGCACCCACGACACAGGAGAAATCCTACTGTGGGGCAACGTTTTTTTTAAATAAAATAAAAAATAAATTTATTTATTTACTAACAACACATACAATTTATTTACTAACAACACATACATTAAATATCTTTCGACAGAGGGAAAACGAAAACCAGGAGATGGGCAGCAGCATTTTCCTGAAACATCTGAATAAATAAACTGCGGTTGCCAACCCGCCTGCCAAGCGTGGCAACTATGGCAAAATCCCCCCAAAATGGGAGCTACAAACTTTTGTGGCGAACTATGGGGGAGGCCTATGTTCAGCAGTGGACTTATGATAGGCTGAAACGACGACGACGACGACGACGACGACGACAGGTAATTCTAATACGATAGTGTTAGTATCCTATATGCACACATTAATCTCAATTCTGTAATAAATGGTAAATAACTCTAGCCTTGTGAACTCACACTGGGAACAAAATAGGGATTTCTTATATTTAAGCGAATACTACAGATTTAAATAAAACTAATTTTACGGATTTTAACGTGTTTAATTTCTAACAATTTATAACCCTACGTTTCGAGCGCTTTACAGCACCAGTGGTCACGGGGGGACTGAGGTGACAGATTTCCTGATGTCACATGCCGAAGTACCTTCAGCTTTAAATTATTATTTTTAGTCCAATATACGCAGAAAGGGGTTACTGTGTCTTGAAGTATTGCAGTGATATACTTGGTTATTGATTTTTTTTTAATATTAAGATCTGAAGGAAGATGTTTGGCTACTACCACCGACTTGGGATCCTATTAAAGAAAGAAAGAAAGAAAGAAAAATAATTTATTTGCTATAAACGGACGTAAAAAATATATAAGGTACAAAAATATACAATAAAAAATAAACTAAAACACCATTAATACCTTAAATAAAAGTATGGTTATTGTACGCTGTACTCAGTGTCAACTCGCGTTGAACTCCGATGTCGTATAAACCAAAAAAATATATTAGTATTAATATATAAATAATTATAATATTACTGTAATAATTTATAAAAGTTTTCAAATTTGAAAAAAAAATCCGCAGCTTTCTGAATCCATTACTAATCTATCTCTCTACTTTTTCACACGCTATTAGGTTGAGAGTGGAGAGAGCACGCGTCTGAGTTGCCTGACGCAGTAACTCATAATAATATGCTGTGTTTTGCCACGCATGACCACTTTTTGGAATTTGCTGCCGCCAACGATACATTCCAATCGAGACGACTTAGGGACCTTCAAGAAATAAGCTACCCCTTTCTCAAAGGCCGGCAAAGCATCCAAAATTCCTCTGGTATTGCGAATGTTCGTGGGCGGCGGTGATCACTTATCGTCAGTTGAGCTTGCTTGCTCGTTTCCCACCTTCTACATAAAAAAAACGAGACACGCCTAAGAGGTGGTAGGATTCCTATGCAGGAATCCGTCTAGGTAGGTACCACCCCCGGGCTAGTTATTTTTACGTAAAGCAGTAGTGTGCAAACATTACTGTGTTTCGGTTTGAAGAGCATTGTGAGCTAGCGTAATCACTGGGCATATGAGACTTAAGAACATATGTCTCCGGGTGATGGGCATAGTGTGGTGTCACACAGAAATGTTCTGGGCGACGCAACATTTGTTATGGGCAGACGTTGCACTTACCATCAGGTGAGCGTTTTGCTCGTTTCATCACATTATCCAATAAAAAAAATATTAAAGTCCTAAAACTACCTAATTATTCGTACGCGGGAAAAACTAAGTCAAGCTGTACTTACTCGTGCAACAGACTTCAACAAAAGAGCTAACGTCCATGTGTTAAAATTGCATATTTTACGTCACAGCATACTACATAATTAATAAATACAACAAACGTAAGCGCCATAACGTAATATTTGAAACTGACAGTATTAAACGGGTGTCAAGCTAGAGAGCGTGGTAGCGAACAAACTCGATCCAAGCGCGACGGAGCTCGTGGAAGGGTAAATGTTAATTAGGCTCTAATTATCGATTAGAGTTATTTAAACAAGTTACGCAATTATTTATGTCGAGTGGAACTTTCCAATTTTACTATTTATTGGAATTTTAACTTCTTAGGTGAAAGTACGGTTTGAACAATAAACCTATTGATAAACTTAATTTTCAGAGAATCTACCATCCCATCTCATTTCGTGAATGTCATTAAAAGTCGAGAGAGGGAAAATTAAAACCAGAAGATTGGCAGCACCATCTTCCTGAAACATCTGAATAAATAAACTGCGGTCGCCAACCCGCATTCCGAGTGGCAAATCCCCCCATAGTGAGAGCTACAAACTTTTGTGGCAATATATGTTCTGAAGTGGACCAGTGATAGGTTGAAATGATGATGATGATGATTATTATTTCTTACAAATACTTACGGCGGCTGTCTGTCGAAGCGGTGGGGGGGGGAGAGTCGATGGATGCAGGTCGCTCAGAACCGTGTTTTGCGGCAATCTATGGGGGAGGCCTATGTGCAGTGGACTAAGATAGCCTGACAACAATGTAACAATGATGAATTTAATGCAGCTAAAGCAAAACGCGGTTCAAATTCTTAACACACAATTTTCGACGTTTATCTCTGTAAAAGCGTTTAGAGAGCTGTCATTATTATTGTAAAAACGTTTAAAGCCAAAAACATTTCTTTATTTCGTGTTGTTTATTGTTTGCGTAGCTATTTGGCCTTTGTATGAAAGCAGATGTCGCCAAGATGTTGCAAAACACGAAATGCATCTAGTTGTATAAGACTGTGACGACATTTCATGTAAACAGTCATTTTCGTAAAAGTGCTGTGCAAAATGGAGCTGGTGAAATCGGTTAGACGAAAATCGAGATCATTTTAACTCAGCAAAGTGAAACGTGGTTTTATCAAACTTGGTTTTCAAAGAGAACGGTGTAATCGTTTCTGAGTATAAAAGCATACATGACATATTTTCATACTTGTACTTAGAATTTTTCAAGAACCTTTACTTGTGGTAGGATTCCTATGCAGGAATCCAGTCTAGGTAAGGCCAGTTATTCTGCTGTGAATCAGTAGTGTGCAAACATAACTGTGTTTCGGTTTGAAGGGAGCCAGTGTAATTATTGAGCATATGAGACTGAAGCACTAATGTTTCAGGGAAACAGAAATGTTCTGGGTGACGGAGCATTTGTTATAGGTAGACGTTGCACTTACTGGTGGTAGGATTTCTATGCAGAAATCCGTCTTGGTAGGTACCACCCAGGGCCAGTTATTCTGCCGTGAAGCAGTAGTGTGCAAACATTACTGTGTTTCGGTTTGAAGGGCACTGTGAGCTAGCGTACGACGCAGAATTTGTTATGGGCAGACTTTTCACTTTCCAACAGGTGAACGTTTTGCTCGTTTCATCACTTCATACAATAAAAAAAAAAGTGAACGCTTAGCTCGTTTCGTCACTCTATTCAATTAAAAAAATCAGTCACGGATACATTCAGTACTCAATAACTTGATTATTTTTTTAGTACTAGTTCTACTATGTACCTATAACAATTATAAAATTGAACTGTCTATCCGTGATTCCAAAATAAATGACGCCTAATCATAAATATCCGTTTTCGTAATATTTGTCTGAATGTTTGTCTCATCAGAGCCGTGGTAGCTCAGTAAGAGCCGTGGTAGCTCAGTGGCTAGGCGCTCGCTATAAATTTCATAGTACGCGAGTGACCTGGGTTCGATTCCCGGTGCCGGCACCACTAAAATTGTTAATTGCAATTTTAAGTGCTGATTTACCACGTGCTCGGGCGGTGAAGGAAAACATCGTGAGGAAACCTGCATGTCTGAGGGAATAAAAAATATTTCGAAGACATGTGAAGTCCGCCAACTCGCATTGGAGCAGCGTGGCGGATTCCTCCTAGCTCCAAAACCCTCTCAGAAATGAGAGGAGGCCTGTGCTCAGTAGTGGGGACATTTAAAGGCTGAAACTTTACTTTTACTTTTATCTGCCATCAGTTTTCTAGTCTCCAAGGGTTGACTGGCAGAGAATGCCTCTTAGCATTAAGTCTGCCCATTGTATACCTTAGATTAAGATGTTACGATAAAGGTTAAATAAACTAAAGTTTTAGGTATTGCGACCGAAATTCTAACTTAAATTTCCGTGAATGTTCCTTTTCGATATCTTGCAGGGTTAAGTCTTAGGATACGCACGGTGTGAACCGAGCATACCGAGTTGTTCTTATGTTTAACATTCAGTAAACTGTAAATTCATAATCGATTAAGTGTCTTCTTCCACTCCGATAACTTTAGATTTATTAATAAATGCTAATTATATACATAACAAATGTATTACACAAGAAATGAAATCGCATATAAACTGGATTCTACCTATTTTACTTTCTTGTTTCATTAGTTATACAATACGAGGAAATCACGTGTTAATGTATCGTCGCCTACGCATAAAAAATAAGCATTAATATGTAAAAGAACCGTGTGGTGGCGGCTTAAGAGAATCTACCAAGCCATCTTATCCCGTGGGTGTCGTAAAAGTCGACAGCGGGAAAATGAAAACCGGGAGATGGCCAGCAGCATCTTCCTGGAACGTCTTAACAAATAAACTGCGGTTGCCAACCACTCTGACAAGCGTTGCTACGCCAAAATCCCCAGAGAGCTACAAACTTTTGTGGCAATCTATGGGGGAGGCCTATTGAAAAGATGATGGTGATGATGATGTAGTAAAAGACTATTAATGTCCCACTGCTGGCCACCACGCTGTCGCATAGCGGCTTCGCGAACTTCGGACACAGACGGAAATATTTTTTATTCTCAGTTCCTCATGCTTTATATCCTTAAGTGTCGAGCACATGGTACATCGCCTGGCAACCGCGTGAACTAACGTATTAAGTGGATTATAGCGAAAAAGTGATTGCTTTTTTTTATTTCTCAGACAGTGCAGGTTTCCTCGCGATGTTTTCCTTCACCGCCGAGCACGTGGTAAATCAGCACTAAAAATTGCAATTAACAATTTTAGTGGTGCCGGCACCGGGAATAGAACCCAGGTCACTCGCTTACTATGAAATTTAGAACGAGCGCCTAGCCCCTGAGCTACCACGGTTTTACCCAATCTTATTGCGATTCATTATTGTTTATTTCTATCTTCTACAGTGTTTTGGCTATCATTTTTGTAATGTAATTCTTACGTAAATTGTAATAAATTAGTTATTTATCTATCTATCTATACAGTACAGTATAGTTACAGCCTATAAATGTCCCACTAATGAGCACGGGCCTCCTCTCATTTCTGATAGCGTTTTTGAGCTGGGAATAGTTCGCCACGCAGCTCCAATGCGGATTAGCGGACTTCACATGTTCTCGAAAATATTTCTGTTACACGGACATGCTGGTTTCCTCACGATGTTTCCTTTACCGCTAACCACGTGGTAAATCAGCACTTAAAATTGTAGAACAATTATAGAGGTGCTGGCACCGGGGATCGAACCCAGGTTACTCGCGTACTATGAAATTAAAGGCGAGCACCAGGCCCCTGAGCTACCACGGCTATCTATCTATGTAAAGACATATCGAGAACTCGCGTATTAGTCAAGTACTCCGAGTTAACTGACTAATACGCGAGTTCTCTGTTCGAATCCAGCCGAAATAGTGACCCCGATATGATGAACAACGCTGTCAGTATCCTAAGACTGAAACACAGTAATGTTTGCACACTACTGCTCCATTGCACAATAACTGACCTACATAGACGGATTCCTACCACAACCAGTGCTTTATTTAAGGGCCTCTTCTTCTATTCAATTAACTCTATAATTTAAAGCAAACTTTCATGAAAAGGAGTCGTGGTAGGTCAGGGGCTAGGCGCTCGTTTTGAATTTCATAGTACGCGAGTGACCTGGGTTCGATTCCCGGTGCCGGCACCACTAAAATTGTTAATTGCAATTTTAAGTGCTGATTTACCACGCGCTCGGCGGTGAAGGAAAACATCGCGAGGAAACCTGCATGTCTGAGGAATAAAAAATATTTCGAAGACATGTGAAGTCCGCCAACCCGCATTGGAGCAGCGTCGCGGATTCTTCCTAGCTCCAAAACCCTCTCAGAAATGAGAGGAGGCCTGTGCTCAGTAGTGGGACATTTATAGGCTGAAACTTTACTTTTTTTTTTCATGTAAATAATTACATAATATTTGCAAGATTTAACATCAATTATTTTAACACAAAGAAAGCCTCAAATTCTTAGCAATGAGCGAAAACTTTCTTTCTATGCAGGAATCCGTCTAGGTAGGTACCACCCCTCGGCCAGTTATTCTGCCGTGAAGCAGAAGTGTGTAAACATTACTGTGTTTCGGTTTGAAGGGCACTGTGAGCTAGCGTAATCACTGGGCATTTGAGACTTAAGAACTGATGTCTCAGGGTGATGGGCGCAGTGGGGTGTCACACAGAAATGTTCTGAGTGAAATATTCTGACACTGCATTTGTTATGGGCAGACGTTACACTTACTATCGGGTGAACGTTTTGCTCGTTACATCGCTATATCCAATAAAAAAAAATCCCACGATATACAACAAACACAAGTCCCTCGCACAAACCGCTACACATCCCAGATAGATTCCTGCATAGGACTCCTACCTCCAGTAAAATACTTTCGCAACAATAACAATAGTCTGGCCCACTTCATTGAGACCGGCATACAATATAAAACATTGCACTTGTTGATCTTATTACTTGTGCCTAATAAGCACAGCTTACTTTGAGCTAATGTTATGGTATTGTTACCCATATGTTAAGCCGTGTGGTGGCGGCTCATTAAAAGAATACTACCACTCCATCTCATCCAATGGATCTCGTAAAAGGCGAGTAAGGAATTAAACTGCACTGTGCACCCAACAGCGCATGGTGGCGATGCGCTCACCACCTATCACACCAACTGCATTATATTGTTTTGGTGAAACGTGGATTGTGGCAGTCATCTGTTTTTGCAGTGAGTGCCCTCTGACCACCACTTATGGGATACAGTCGTGATCTTATGTATGTATGTATTGTTACCCAGGTGCAATGCATTAGCCTAATGTTACTTTAATGTCACCTAAAGATTTCTTCAAATAATGATTTTGTACAATCGCCCGCCATCAGTCGATAATAAAGTCAGTTGAACATATTAATATACATTCTTGAATCGCATTTTGCTACAGCGAATACGCGGAGGCAATGATAACTTAGTGTTTATATTTGCATATATAATAAAATCCGCCACGGCTTCACACGGGTAGATAGATATTAGAAAGATAAATTAGTACTTTATTCGAACGAACAGAACAACAACAATTCCTTTTTTTTAAAACAATTACAGCTCATGTTTGTCGGTGATAATGTAGTTGTATATAAGTGAAAGAATTTTTAAAATCGGTTTAGTAGTTTTTGAGTTTGTTCATTACAACCTAACAAACATACAAAAATCAAATCTTTTCTCTTTATTATTTTATTATATTATTATATATTATAATAATATATAGTTTAGATTCATTGACGTGGGATTTCTATGCAGGAATTTGTCGAGGTGGTTACCACCGCAGAGTGTTATTCTACCGTCAAACTGTAGTGTGCAAACATTACTGTATTCTAATCTTTAGCTAGTTTAATTACTGACTTTTTAACACTTAAGAACTGATGTGACAAGGACAGTACCTTCACAGATTTCTGTGTCTACACAGTGTCTGTGACACAGCATCTGTTGCGGGCGGACGCTGCACTTACTAACAGGTGAACATTTTGCTCCTCACCTCACTTTATTTGACAAATGTTTGGTTGTCTTCTGATTGTTCTTGTGTATCTGACACTGCATCCTAGCCTACCTACGTTACATCGGGCACGGGTAGGCTGAGACCAGTGAGAGCTTCTGTGTTCGCGTGCACACTTATGGCACTATAATGTCTCCTGCGCAATGGATAACTTCCGACAGTATTTGGTAGTGACGACAAACGACGATTTACAATTATTTATCGAATTGACCTGATCCACTTTACAGAATCAACAGGGCATTACCTAGCTAAACCCGCATAAAATAAGAAAGAAAGAAAGAAAGAAGGAAAGAAAGAAAAATCATTTATAGGTACATCACAAAAGAACAACACTTAATTACAACATAAACACGTACTAATAAAAGAAAATACGATCACAAAAAATTAAAATAAAAAGAATCAAACATAAACAATAAAAAAAACCAAAACAAAATAAAAATAAAAGAAAATAGCATAAAATTGTAGGTCTCCAGATCAGCTTTATGACAGAACCTGACGCTGATTTTCATCTGGAACCTAATGCACTACGGACGTCAAGTTTAACTATACCAATGCGTTTGTATTATATTAAAATGTCAGTGTGTCGTTGCTAGAGAAAAATAAGTTTTTAACTTACCGACATGGTATGTTTGTTTTAACTAGTTTGTTAGATAACATTAAAAAATGAAAAGCAAGATATAAGCAACAAAAATGTAAAGCCTATAAATGTCCCACTGCTGAGCACTAACCTCTCAGTTATGATAGGTTCTCAGGATATGGTCTGCTCGGTTGGCGCAGTGGCTAAGCCCTTGGCTTCTTCGCCGCGGGTCGCGGTTTCGATTCCCGCACGGGACAAATATTTGTATGGCCTACATATAGTTGTTCCGGGTCTGGATGTTTGTGCATGTGGAATTTATGTCTGTAAAACGCACCCACGACACAGGAGAAATCCTACTGTGGGGCTTCGTTTTATTAAAAAAAAAAAAAAAGAAAATGATGAGAGGGTTTTTGAAAGCCGGGAGGAATCCGCCACCATACTCCAATGCGGGTTGGCGGACTTAACTCGTCTTTAAATTATATTTTTATAATATTAGTATGTATATCAATGTTATAACATCACTTATACATATCACTTCGTACGTACCAACATAATCACTCATAGGACTAATGGAGAAAAAAAAAGGAAAGTGCATCATAGATGTACGATAGTATAATTACTTCTGAGATCATCCGCCAGCGCTGGTCCGGTTCAGTGACTATGCAAATTACATAATCGTGGTCGCATATCTAAAGAGCGGCGAACTTGTGGACGGCCGTATAAAAAAAATGTTAGCTTTCCGCTTCCCATTGTGGATAGTGCGTTATATAATTGATTATGAGTTATGCGAATTATTTAGCGCCAGCTGTGGTCCAATGTTTCACCGGCTTGAAATCCGACCCCGGTCGATGACGTACATATACGAGTATAATACCCTATTTGAATCGGATTTTTGGGTTTATTTTGTTTGCGCGGAACCTAAATGATTTTTGTAAAATTAAAGTAGCGTAAGTTACCCGCTATAATATCCGCTGTCTGTCAGTGAAGTTCTGTCAAAATCGGTCCAGCCGTTTCGGAGATTAGCCGGAACAAACAGACAGACAGACAGACAAAACATTTAAAAATGAGATTTTCTTATAAGTACCGTATATGCTTGCACAAGCATTGAGTAAAAAGATGTTGTTTTGTTATTACAAACAGACACTTCAATTATTTTTATTTTGTGTATAGATTATAATATGGTCTCTGCCTACCCCTTACAAATTGATTTTATGTATGTATGTTATCTATTGTATTGATTTGTAGCTACAAATAAAATTTGTTTCGTTTAATATCACCGTTACTGATTCTTTTTCGCAAAGAAACACCTAGTGTAGCTCTTTCCATAGTTCGTTAAGCGACTTTGTGCTTCCTCATGCGGCCTGCAGTGTATGGTTCCGTATGTCATCAATAGCGAACGTCATCACGACGACGAAAATATACGAAACAATAAAAAAAATCATCAACAGTCAATGTTCATGGAAGCAATCTCCTATTGCTGAGACAAATGTGTACAGAGTTCTCTTTTTGAAATTGTCAGACGCCCTTTGAGTGACTGGCGACAAACTGGAACGCGGAACGATTCGCATCAGGGAGCAATTTGCTGTTTTATCGTTCCGACACAATCAGCCGGAACTCGCGCTTCTCACCGCGTGTCCGCTTATTGCTACACACGTCATTTCTTAGCACCGGTTTCCCGCCTTTTTACCGATGTCAACGACCTAAACAACGACAACAGCGGTCTATAGACAACAAATGACAATATAGAAGATAGGAAACTGTGGTCACGGGATCCATCTCCGTGAACGATGGCTTCATGTAATATTATAATAAACTTGTTCACCATTTCAGACCTCTTTACCGCTTTACATAAGGCATGGTTGTTAAACGTTTGCACGTTCTCAGTAAAAAAGTGCGTCTGCAACTGTGTTGTACACGTGAAAAAAAACTTCTAATATTTATTCTAAACTAGTCATCTAAACAGACAGGGACAGAGAGACAGAGAGAGTTATCTTCGCATTTATAATATTAGTATTTTAACATTTTATTTTTAACTCACATAAAAAATCTGAAATTTTTATACCAACAATTCGAGCGTAACACAGACACTGCTGCACTTTGTAGTAACACATGTTTTTGTAAATAAAAAAAATACAGACTTTTTGAATAAAGAACAAAATCGAATTCGGCAACGTACATAGCATAGAAGTTCTCTTTATTTCTCTCTCTTTCGAAGAATCTATTTTACGTCCTTTTTTAGAAATGTTGTATTCAAATTCGACCTTGAAATTTTACTCTAATGGCGCGCAAACAAGCTTCACATCAAAAATCACAAATTAATAGCCGAGTAGACATAATCTATAGTATAAATAGGACGACTCGCTCGTATTCGAAATGTTTTAAATATAACGGATCTAGGCTACAACTTTCTGTGACCGAAGATTAGAACTTAGGTCATGAACAAGTTCGTAAGAAAAAGGGAACGTGATCCGCATATCGTGTTCATCGAGAGCGGTCGAAAGGAAAGTGGTATGTCATGACCAAACCCGGCTTGTCTTACAACTGGTTATAGATACTATTGAATACATCACACTGTTTATTTACTTTCGATGAATACTTTGAAACCTACGCAGTTTCGTGCTGGTTACACGATATTTAGTCGAGTCACTGATTCCAAATTTAAATAAATTGTAGAAAAAGCAACGTTGTTTTTTCTGGAAAACATTTTGTTATTTAAATAAAACGACTTTTTACGGATTTTATCGCGTTTAATTTAAAACTATTTTTAACCCGTCGTTTCGGGCGCGGTCACGGGGGGACTGAGGTGACAGTTGTCCTGATGTCATAGTTAACCCGGAGTACCTTCAGCTTTTAATTATTTTTATTATTAATTTTAGTCCGATCTACACAGAAAGAGCTTACTGTGTCTTGAAGCCTTGCAGTGGTATGCTTGGTTTTTGAAAAAAAAACCAAACCAGGCGGAAACGTCGGGTTAAAAATGGTTTTAAATTAAACGCGATAAAATCCGTAAAAAGCAGTTTTATTTAAATGTGTAGTATTCGCGTAAATAAAAGAAAACATAACATTTTGTTACTTTATTGTTTACTAGCTGTGGCCTGGGGTTTCACCCGTAAAAAAGCCGTCCCCAATTAGAATCGGATTTTGGGATTTTTTGGAGCCGTGGTAGGTCAGGGGCTAGGCGCTCGCTTTAAATTTCATAGTACGCGAGTGGCCTGGGTTCGATCCCCGGTGCCGGCACCTATAAAATTGTTATTTTAAGTGCTGATTTACCACGTGCTCGGCGGTGAAGGAAAACATCGTGAGGAAACCTGCATGTCTGAGGAATAAAAAATATTTCGAAGACATTTGAAGTCGGCCAACCCGCATTGGATCAGCGTGGCGAATTCTTCCTAGTTCCAAAACCCTCTCAGAAATGAGAGGAGGCCTGTGCTCAGCAGTGGGACATTTATTGGCTAAAACTTTACTTTTTTTTTGGGATTTAAATTTTTTCGATTATTTTATTTTTCGCGCAGGTTTTTTTCTAAAATTAAACTAGCCTAAGTTACTCGCTATAATATAAGCTATCTGTCAATGTCGAAATCGGTCCAGCCGTTTTGGAGATTAGCCGAAACAAACAGCCAGACACATAGACAGTCAAAAATTTTAAATTGATTGATTTCTTATATTTACGCGAACACTACACATTTAAATTAAACTAATTTTACGGATTTTATCGCTTCTAATTTTTACTATTTGGGCTTTACAGCACCGATGGTCACGGGAGAGTGCACCATGGAGCACCATGGGTGCTGTAAAGCACTCGAAAAATATAAAAAAACCCGACGTGGGTTATAAATAGTAAAAATTAAACGCGATAAAATCCGTAAAATTAGTTTCATTTAAATCTTAAAAATTGTTTTTTCTTATAAGTAAGGTATATACATTCATAAGCATCGAGTAAAAAGCTTTTATTTTGTTAGTACAAACAGACGCTTTAATTTTATTTATTTGTATAGATTGGCGAAAAACATTTGAGTGAGAAATAAATGAAAACGTTAGAAATTTTAATACAAATGACGTAGTGATTGCAATAGAATTTTGACGGTGGTCCGATTCCTACGCAGGAATCTGTCTAGGTAGGTCAGGGTCGGTTATTCTGTGCAAACATGACTGTTTCGGTTTGAAGGTCACTGAGAGCTAGCGTAATCACTCAATTGTTCTTGGTGTCACCGAATTTGTTATGGGCAGACGTTGCACTAACCATCAGAAGAAAATTTTGCATGTTTTACTTTATCCAATACAAAAAAAAAAATTAAGCGGTGAAGGATATCAAAGACATAGACTAAGTTTTGAGAAATCATCATCATAATCATTTCAGCCTAACACTAGTCCATTGCTTAACATAGGCCTCCCCATAGATTACTACAAAAGTTTGCAACTCACATTTTGAGGGGAATTTTACCATAGTTGCCACGCTTGGCAGGCGGGTTGGCAACCGCAGTTTATTTATTCTGATGTTCCAGAAAGACGCTGCTGCCCATCTTCTGGATTTAATTTTCCCTCTGTGGACTTTTACGACACCCACGGGATGAGATGGGGTGGTAGATTCTCTTAAGCCGCTACCACACGGTTGTCACATTGTGCCATAGTTGCCACGCTTGGACGAACTATATGTATATATAAAGGTTTGATTGTAGTTCAGGGCGTTAGTAGAAGCGGGTTAATTCTGACTCCTGCTTAGACCTATTCTATGCAGCTAAAATTTTTTTTGTTCTTTTTGCGAAAAAATAGTTTTAGTCTATTTAAGCACAGAGTAAAAACTTGTCAAGGTGCATTGCTGTTGTCGACAGAGACATGTGAAGACTTTAAATGAGACTGGCTCTAGTGATAATGGAGTGCAGAGGTAAGGAGTGACAACTCGCAGAACGATTTACGAAAATGTGTCCAACCAAATGCATAGAACAACGCTAACGACGCAAAAAGTATGAGCCGAAATGAGCGATATTAGATGAAGCGAAGTATGCTTAAGGAAACTTCTATAATGTAAATGTAATTGTATTAAATGGAGTTGTTGATGATGCACTGTAATTAGAAATTAATTTTATAACGATAAAAAAAATAGATATTAATGAACAATGTGACATCTAGTTTAAAAGAAATGATAATCAAGAAATATGTTTTTGAAAATAGCGCCGTTGGAGAACGAATGGCGCTTCTTTTCAAATATAGGACTTGCTATCAGTAACGCCATCTTAATTAAACTCGATTTCCCGGACACTTTAATTGTATGGAGTCGTCACTTCTTCCCTTTACACTCTATAAGAGACGAAAATTTAATATTTCAGAGCAGCCGTCGAAATGACAGTAATTTTATACACATACTGCGGGTGGTATGATTCTCGAAAACAACCAGACCCGAAAACGAATGCTGACTTTGGCTGGAATTAGAACCCTGGACTAGCGGCTTAGAAAACTCAGGTAATCTGACCGCTAGGCCACGCGGTCGGATCTGCATAGTCCTAAAGCATTTGATGCAGTAAAGTTGACCCTTTCCTGTTAAGTCACCACTTACGCATCATCGTAGGCGTTATCTGCCAGTAATATATATTTTTTTTATTTGATAAAGCGACGAAACGAGCAAAACGTTCACCTGATGGTAAGTGCAACGTATGCCCATAACAAATGGTGTGTCACCCTGAGACATGAGTTCTTATGTCTCATATTATTATTACGCTCGCCCGTGATAACGCTATCTCTCAAAGCCCTTCTAACCGAAACACAGTAATGTTTGCACACTACTGCTTCACGGCAGAATAACTGGCCGGGGATGGTACCAACCTAGACGGATTCCTGCATAGGAATTCTACTTTTATATATGCTATGGTAAGAGAAAACTACTTGATATACCAATATATTCAATCGGGTCGGAAATCGCAATACTTAAAAGGCCTGTCAGAATTTGAAATGAGTTTAATGATTAGAAAGGTTAGTAACTACTTAAAAAAAGGGTTTGCCCTGGGATTTTTCCTATGTTGTGCACAAACACCTAGACCCAGAACAGGAATCTGTAGGCCATTCAAATATGTTTCTCTTACGGAAATCGAACCCGAGACCAGTGGCGTATATTTTTAACTTGTTTTATGGAAGAAAGTGACAATACGTGCAAATGTTTCACCAACTCTTTAGTCTCATATATAATTACACTAGCTCTCAGTGCCCTACAGACCGAAACAGTAATGTTTGCACCCTACTTCTTCACGGTAGAGTAACTGGCCCTGCGGTATTACCTACCTAGATTCTGATTGCGATGCCTCTTGTAAAACAGGGTCATAAGAGGTTTAACCTTGGTTCTCGAGCATCCCTTCGAAATAAATTTAAAGACCTGAGTATCTTAACATTGGCCTCAGAATATATCTCATATAAAAATATTACGTACGTACACAAGAATATAAACAGCTTTAGTAAAAACGTGACGTACATAATGTAAATACCAGAGATAAACCCAAGCATATAACGCCGGTTACTCGACTCAGAGCCAGTAACCCATTCATGGGGCACGTACGTTAAAAACTTACAGTTTACTTACTTAGTGTTGTCTTACCTATAGGTTCAAAAAGTTTATTAAACAAAGACTTTATAAAAATTTAAATAAAACTATTTTTTACGGATTTTATCGCGTTTAATTTAGAACTATTTTAACCCGACGTTTCGGGCGCTTTACAGCACCCATGGTCATGGTCCCCCCGTGAAACGTCAGGTTAAAATAGTTCTAAATTAAACGCGATAAAATCCGTAAAAAATAGTTTTATTTAAATGTATAATATTCGCGTAAATAAAAGAAAACTTTATAAAAATTGTTATTATAGTAATGATTTCTTATATTTACGCGAACACTACACATTTAAATGAAACTAAGTTTACGGATTTTATCGCGTTTAATTTATTACTATTTATAACCCGACGTTTCGTCATCGAATGGTTGGGATGATCCAGAACATGGTCACAGACTGCAGACTTCCTAGAACGACGATGCTTCACGTCAGCTATGTGTTCTTTGACGCGGGTTTTAATCGATCTTTTTGTTTGGCCTATGTAAGAGAGACCACATTCACAATCTAGCTTGTATACTCCTGCGTCCTGTAGAGGGATGTTACATTTGACAGATGGTAAAAACTGACTTATCTTCTTCAGCGGCTTGAAGAATGTTTTATGGAAGCCCGCTTCAAGATATAGCCAATCTTGTCCGTGACTCCTCTGACATAAGGTAGAACAGCAGGCACACGCTCGACTGTGGCCGGTTTCACTCGGTCACTGCGACGTAGGCGCGGAACCCGAAGCTTGTTGTCGTGCAAAACTTGCTTGACATGTTGAAGTTCGGCGGCCAGGTGTTTCCTGTCACAGATTCCTCGTGCTCTCTGAAACAAGGATTTACCCACGGTAGCTAACTGTGATGGATGATGGTGAGATTCACCGTTTAAATATCTGTTAGTATGGGTCTTTTTTCTATACACAGTGTGACACAAGGTGTTATTAGGATTTCGAATTACTAAAACATCTAGAAAAGCTAAAGAGTTATTTGCCTCTAACTCCATTGTAAATTGAATTTTAGAGTTTAGGGAGTTAAGGTGGTCTAGAAATGCAGTTACTTTATCTGATGGTAAAATTGTGAAAGTATCATCTACATACCGCTTGTAGAATCTTGGATTTACTGGAGAAGTACGGAGGGCTCTCTCCTCAAAGTATTCCATGAAGATGTCGGCGACAATGGGAGATACCGGGGAGCCCATCGCCACACCATCTACTTGCTTGTAGTACTGTTCCTTCCACAATAGATAGCCAGATGTAAGGCAATGTCTTAGTAGTTCTGCATATTCCGCTGGCATGTTGTTCTCAGCTAGCTTCCTAGATACAATTGAGATGCAGTCTCACCATCATCCATCACAGTTAGCTACCGTGGGTAAATCCTTGTTTCAGAGAGCACGAGGAATCTGTGACAGGAAACACCTGGCCGCCGAACTTCAACATGTCAAGCAAGTTTTGCACGACAACAAGCTTCGGGTTCCGCGCCTACGTCGCAGTGACCGAGTGAAACCGGCCACAGTCGAGCGTGTGCCTGCTGTTCTACCTTATGTCAGAGGAGTCACGGACAAGATTGGCTATATCTTGAAGCGGGCTTCCATAAAAACATTCTTCAAGCCGCCGAAGAAGATAAGTCAGTTTTTACCATCTGTCAAGTGTAACATCCCTCTACAGGACGCAGGAGTATACAAGCTAGATTGTGAATGTGGTCTCTCTTACATAGGCCAAACAAAAAGATCGATTAAAACCCGCGTCAAAGAACACATAGCTGACGTGAAGCATCGTCGTTCTAGGAAGTCTGCAGTCTGTGACCATGTTCTGGATCATCCCAACCATTACATCAGATTTGATAAACCACAGATCCTTGCAAAAGAACACCGATTCCTACCAAGGATGATTCGCGAGGCTATTGAAATCAAAAAACATCCTAATTTCAATAGAGAAGATGGTTGGGTATTACCACCAGCTTGGGATCCAATAATAAATAAAATTAAATCAAAAACCAAGCATACCACTGCAAGACTTCAAGACACAGTTAGCTCTTTCTGCGTAGATCGGACCCAAAAATAATAATTAAAAGCTGAAGGTACCCCAGGTTAACTATGACATCAGGACATCTGTCACCTCAGTCCTCCCGTGACCATGGGTGCTGTAAAGCACTCGAAACGTCGGGTTATAAATAGTAATAAATTAAACGCGATAAAATCCGTAAACTTAGTTTCATTTAAATGTTATTATAGTATCAAATAATATACGATAATAACCACTGGGAATGAAGTGATCGCTACCAGGCTGTTGCTAATTATTGATAACTAATGCACTATTCATTTTATAATATAATTTCGATTATAATAATTGGTGATAATATGACTAAAAAGGCGGATACCTGCGGAGTTTCTTTCTTTTTTTTGAGAACTGATGGTCACTGTTAGCCCTAAGGCGTCCGCTTCACCGGACAGCTTCGCCGGATTGAAAGGTGGCAGAGAGCTGAGGGCGAAGCCGAAACCTTTTTTTATGGGTGACTGGCGCAACGGCCCCCGAGAGGGGACCTCGGCTTGAACCGTCATCCTGTTCGCGAGAGGGTGCCCGAGGGGACCGGCCTCGGCTCGGTCAGTTACTTCAATCGGGAGGGCCGCGGAGTCGTCGTCGCTTCAGCCTTTCAATAGTCCACTGCTGAACATAGGCCTCCCCCATAGATTGCCACAAAAGTTTGTAGCACTCGTTTTGGGGGGATTTTGCCATAGTTGCCACGCTTGGCAGACGGGTTGGCAACCGCAGCTTATTTATTCAGATGTTCCAGCAAGATGCTGCTGCCCATATCCTGGTTTTCATTTTCCCTCTGTCGACTTTTACGACACCCACGGGATGAGATGGGGTGGTAGATTCTCTTAAGCCGCTACCACACGGGAGTGCAAAACACAAATAGTTGGTTTTCGGGTCTGGTGCATGTGAAATATATTACGTCTATCAAACGTACCCACGATACAGGAGAAATCCGACTGTGAAGCATCGTTATTTAAAAAAAAAACAAAACAACAAAATTTTTATTTCTCACGTGAGAAAATAATTTGCCTGTATAAACGGATACTTGTAAAACTATGTAGATCACTAGTTTTAGTAACGGAAATATGGCGTCGTCATCTATGGTGACCCGAATTTATTTTAAGCAATTTTTGCATTTTATCTTTTACTTTCTTTTCAGCGTATCACTAGTCCACTGCTGAACATACGCCTCTCCGTAGATTACCACAAAAGTTTGTAGCTCTCATTTTGGGGGATTTTGCCATAGTTGTCAAGCTTGGCAGGCGGGTTGGCACCCGCAGTTATTCTGGTTTTAATTTTCCCCCTGTCGACTTCTACGACACCCACGGGATAAGATGGGGTGGTAGATCCCCTTAAGCCGTCACCACACGGCATAGCCTATTAAAACGGTTAAAGAGGATACCTAGGGAGTTTCTTTCGCCGTTTCTTCTCCATACAGAGGAACCTCATTAAGAACAGAGATTGTGAATTCATTTCACTTCACTTCATTTCATTATTAATGAACTGCTGAGCGTGGTTGTCTGCACCTTTAATTTTTTGACAGGGTGTTTGAGCCGGAAGTTCCCCACGCTGCTTCAATACATATTGACAGACGCCATAACGTCATATTTTTTTATTTTATGTCGTTACAACAGACAAGGTTTCGTCATGACGTACTCTTTCAAAGCCGAACAAGGCGTAAATCAGTTACAATCGCTAGGTCACACAGCACTATGAAAGTAGAGGTGGTAGGATTCCTAGTCTAGGTACCATCCCAGGGCAGTTATTCTACCGTGAAGCAGTAGTGTGCAAACATTTCTATTTCGGTTTGAAGGGCACTGATAGTGAAATCACGGGCCATATGAGACTTGAAAGAACTGATGTCTCAAGGTTACAAAAAAATGAACGTTTTGCTCGTTTGGTCCAATGACTTTATCCAATAAAAAAGCCTGATAAAAAATGATCTGCCCCTGGGATATGATACATTTATTTATTTCAATGATCAAAAGAATTTTCACTTTTTTTTAATTAAAAAATGGTAAGTGCAACTTCTACCCATAACAAATGCTGTGTCATTAGAACATTTCTGTGTGATACCACACTGCGCTCGTCACCCAGAGACATCAGTACTTCTGTCTCATTTGCCCGGTGATGGTGATTTACTGGACACTCTTGAATCTGTAATGATGTAGTTCTCTAGGCCGATTTCGACCACGACGACAACTTCCGAATATTGTCGAGAGCTATCAACTGAGCAGGAGATGTTGTAGTGGCACAAGTGTACGCGAACACAGAGGCACTCATTCGTCCCAACCTTCCTGCGCCCGATGGGATAAGATCAGAGCCTATCTCTAGGATGTAATGTCAGAAACACGGGGACAATCACAACCAGATCCGAAAACCAACAATTTGTGTTTTAGCACAAACGTTGGCTCCGACTGGAATTCAAACCCAGGACCCGCGGCGTAGAAGTCAGTTACTCTGACTACTAAGCCACGCGCTTGTCTGAATATGAGTCCGCAGTGAATCTATAATAGGAGACGTATAAAAAAGAAAACAAGATCAAGACTTGAATCATTCTTAAGTATTGTTCGAAGCACTAAGTAAGGCGTCCCACGATCGACTTATAATAAACATGACTTGATTATTTTGATTCAGCGTCATGTTCTTTATCACCACGGAATAAAGTTAAGAATGTTTTTTCCAACATATGCCGTTAAATTAGTCGGTCTGTAGCACAATTTGTTGGAAGTAACGACGCTGACACGAAGAAGTTCTCTCGGACTAATTAAATTGCACGTCGCGGAGAAATCCATGGGAGTTGTGTGTGATATTTCTTCAATCGTAGTGTAAGGTCACGCGATTATGTTGTAAATCTTGATTTTGCTTCACTGTCACATATCACGTTTGTACCAGAAAGTCATGTGCTCGTAAACTTTTAGGTCGTTCAAATAGCTCTGTCTTGGCCAATTAGTATGATTATGAGATTCAAGATGTTAGTTTTATCCAGTTACATGCATGCATTACATGTATGAATTTTAATTCGGGTTATAGTGCGTATGTTAAAAGTAAGACGCTCGCCCTTAATTTTATAGTATGCGAGTGGCCGAGTTCGATCCCCGAAGCCGGCCTCTAAAATTATTAGTATTACATCTACAGACAATAAACATCGAAACTCAGATAATGCACAGAAATTACAAAATTCAATTAAAACACTGCAGGAGTCCGTCTAGGTAGGTAGCACCCCTGGGGCAGTTATTCTGCCGTGAAGCAGTAGTGTGCAAACATTACTGTTTCGGTTTGAAGGGCACTGAGAACTAGCGTAATCACTGGGCATATGAGACTTAAGAACTCATGTCTCAAAGTGACGGGCGCAGTGTGCTGACACCACAGAAATGTTCTGGGTGACACAGCATTTGTTATGGGCAGACGGTGCACTTACCATCAGGTGAACGTTTTCCTCGTTTCGTTACTTTAAAAAATAAAAAATAAACTTTTCGAATTGACGCCAAAAGTCAAGTGTTTAATATGTTCGGTTGGACGACTCTATTCGATATTTTATTACAATGTCTATTCTATTCCACATTTGGTTGCCTATGCTCTTTCTACTTAATATACGTATTATGTTAACATCGAGAAGACTTTTGTATGCAAATTGCTATCGGAAGCATAAATGACACCTTTATTACAAAAACAATGGAAGAGAAAACTGGACAAACAGACACAAAAATGTCGCTTTGTACGTATGTATGTATGAATATAAAGTATGCATGAATCGAGCTCAAAACATCGTGGAGGCGTGATTCACCAAACCGCTGTTAACATTTTGTTAGTGATTTAGAAACCTACACGAAATTCTTTTAACCACCGGTGGTAGGATTCCTATGCAATCCGCCTAGATAGTGAAGTGTTTCGGTTAGGTGAAGGGCACTTTCAGCTAGTGTAATGACTGGGCATATGTGACTTAAGAACTGATGTCTCTGCGTAACTGTAGCAGTGTGGTGATACACAGCATTTGTTATGGGCCAACGTTGCTATTACCACCAGAACGATTTTCTTATCACAACAATGATTTTTTATATTTTTATACCATAGGCTTCTAAGATTATCTCTCGAAGAAGTACTTTTATAACTGTAATTTGCAGCATCCCATTTTCAAGAACAACAAAGTGGATTAACCGTTTCTGGTGGTACCGTAAAAGCTTCCGGCTTCTTAGAATCTATATTCATAGTTTACGCAGCAGGCGATGAACGGTAAATACTGTATCTAAATTTTAAGCAAAAACTTATTTATCTTTTTAAAAACTAATTACTAATTAACGGAGTGGCCGTTATACAGTTAACTTTATAGACTCAGAGCAAAGTTAACACGCTACTGATGTATATAGTCACTCCTGAACAAAGCTGCACAAGTCTGCATAAGGTGTAGGCTGAGGCTACACATGTAGTCCACTTTTCACCCCCGCGGGATGCGAGACGTGACTGGTGGCGAAACACGTCGCCGCCATTTTGGAACAAAAAAAAGTTCTGAATCTCCGTTGCGTTCCGAAGAGCAGTCTTGTGAGAGCATTGCATATTATTGTGTTAATCTGCAACTTGTGTTAATGTGCTACACACGCACACTAAATTTGGTTATTATAAAAAGTCTGTGATAATGAAAGCTTAAAACAATGTAAACACACCAAACTCACGCATTCATTAACACACACAGAAAAATTCACGTAAGTTATTACAGTTACATCCTATAAATGCAACTGTGCTGAGCACAGGCCTCCTCTCATTTCTGAGAAGGGTTTTGGAATTGGGAACAGTCCGTCACGCTGTTCCAATGCGGTTGCCGGATTTCACATGACTTCGAAATATTTTTTTCGAAATAAGTTTATATGTATGTGCATATTTGTGTATCATTGTAATAAAAGTAAAGTAAAGTTTCAGCCTATAAATGTCCCACTGCTGAGCACAGGCCTCCTCTCATTTCTGAGAGGGTTTTGGAGCTAGGAAGAATCCGCCACGCTGCTCCAATGCGGGTTGGCGGACTTCACATGTCCTCGAAATATTTCTATTCCTCGGACATGCAGGTTTCCTCACGATGTTTTCCTTCACCGCTAAGCACGTGGTCAGCACACATCAATCAGCACTTAAAATTGTAGAACAATATTAGAGGTACTGGCACCGGGGATCGAACCCAGGTTACTCGCTTACTATGAAATTAAAGGCGAGCACCAGGCCCCTGAGCTACCACGGCTCATCATTGTATATTTATCATAATTATATATGGCTATGTATTTATTTAATATGTATTTTGAGTATTTTTTTGTATTGTATTTTATATTTATGAATAGCTTCTTTTAAGGTTCAACTAGTTAGTTTCTTTGGATTTTACACCTGCCACAATGTTTCACTACGATCTGAGTTGACTGGCAGAGAATGCCAATTGGCATTAAGTCCGCTCATTGTATCTTTTTGGGGTAAACAATAAAGTTTATAAAGAAATTATACTTAAAACTACAGCAGCATTTAATTCCATTTGTGGGTGCCAGGACATCCATATTAGAAGGTAACGTAGTTTGGACGCTTAATTACCTTCAAATTTTATGTTTAAAAGTTTATTATTGTTATTACTATATGTTGGAGAGCCGTGTGGTGGCGGCTCGTTAAAAGAATACTACCACTCCATCTCATCCAATGGATCTCGTAAAAGGCGAGTAAGGAATTAAACTGCACTGTGCATCCAACAGCGCATGGTGGCGATGGGCTCACCACCTATCACATCAAGTGCATTATATAGTTTTGGTGAAACGTGGATTGTGGCGGTCATCTGTTTTTGCAGTGAGTGCCCAGTCTCTGACTACCCCTTATCGGATACAGTCGTGATCTTATGTATGTTATGTATGTATGTTACTATATGTTATATATATTTTAAAATGATTTTACTAGTAGGAATATGCTGAGTCGTTTGCCTAATTCTTTGCTGTCCAGTCATAAAGTTATATAGGTTTAGTTGCATCTTGCATTTAGGTTTATGTGTGTATATGCATGTGAAAGTGAGCATATATGATGTAGTCATGATTCATGTTATTTTTACATATTACTTTTAAGTAGGTTTAATAAGAGATTAGATTAAGATGCTTCTGTACTTTTTATTGTAAATATATTTTTTTATAATTTTTGTCAGCGACAGCGGCAGCGAAAATATATTTTTTCTTCTTTCTTTGATAAATTTAACACAAATGTTCGATTATTAGATTAAGGAGCATAGCAGTTAACGCGGCGTTACTTCTGCGCTAGTAGTCTTCGCAGCTGTATCTTTTTTTTATAGCATAAAGTGATGATGGATGTGTGCGATCTGGAAGAATGGATTCCTATGCAGGGATCCGTCTAGGTAGGAAGTGGTTCCGCTGGTCCCGGGCCAGTTATTCTGCCGTGAAGCAGTAGTGTGCAAGCATTACTGTGTTTCGGTTTGAAGGGCACTGCGAGCTAGCGTAAACACTGGGCATTTGAGACTTAAGAACTGATGTCTCAGGGTGACGGGCGCAGTGTGGTGTAACACAGAAATATTCTGGGTGACACAGAATTCGTTGTGGGCGGACGTTGCACTTACCATCAGGTG
This sequence comes from Luehdorfia chinensis, assembly GCA_019845155.1. NCBI lineage: Eukaryota > Metazoa > Arthropoda > Insecta > Lepidoptera > Papilionidae > Luehdorfia > Luehdorfia chinensis. Next base: position 463,037 of record JAHVAK010000388.1, read on the forward strand.
AACGTTTTGCTCGTTTCGTCACTTTATACAATAAAAAATATATATATTAGCTGTCCGCACATAAACTTTAACTACACCAAATCTCACTTTCCCCCGTATGCGGAAAATGCTTAAAAAGGGGTACAACATTTTATCTTCACTTATAAATACTCGTATAAATATAGATGTCATACAGCACGTTACATTTACGGAGATTGTGACCGTGAGATGCGCTCTAAATATTCTGAAACTGTGCCACATGATAAAAGTAATGGCGGCGTGCACAATGGAGACTGCACTATACACCATCTACTGACTACAAAAATCAAGATCTCGCACAAATCATCATGCCTTGATCACATTGATAGCTATAAAGTAACATTTATTTAAATAAAAACATGAAGGTACGATTTTTTCGTCATCATCATTTCAGCCTATCACTAGTCCCCTACTGAACATAGGCCTCCTCCATAGATTACCACGAAAGTTTGTAGCTCTCTTTTTGGAGGGATTTGAAATAAACCCTTGGCAGGGTAGGCAACCACTGCTTATTTATTCAGATGTTCCAGGAAGATGCTGCTGCACATCACCTTGTTTTCATTTCCCACTGTCGACTTTAACACCAAACACGGTATGAGATGAGGTGGTAGATTCTCGACTTTTTTGTGACCATTAAATATTCTTTGAACAAGTAGAGAAGGTTTGGACACGTAGAGAGAATGGATAAAATAAGACTGACGAAACATACATATGCCTGTGTGGCAACGTAGGCGAACATATCACCATCAGATTAAAGACGTTTTAAGGAAAGCCCATATCAAAGGTAGAATCGACGGAAGCAGAAGTGTGCGTTAGCATCGTAGCAAGTGGAAATATGTTGTCTCTGCCTACCACGATGGGAAAGAGGCGTGACTGTGTGTATCTATGTAAGTAAAGAAGACTTGCTGTCATTGTATTTGTATTACATGCACCACGGTATTGTGTCGTGTATTTAAGGGTGGTATTCGAAAGTTGTAGGCCGTGTGGTAGCGGCTTAAGAGAATATACCACCCCATCTCATCCCGTGGGTGTCGTAAAAGTCGACAGAGGGAAAATAAAAACCACGAGATGAGCAGAAGCATCTTCCTGGGACATTACATAGACTGCGGTTGCAACTATGGTAAACTCCCCCCAATACTAGAGCTACAAACTTTTGTGGCAATCTATGGGGGAGGCCTAGGTTAAGCAGTGGACTAGTGATAGGCTGAAATGATGATGACGATGATGATTCGAAAGTTTACATACCTCAATAATTGCGGACACATAATAACACCAACACAGATATTTCTTAAAGTGGAGGCATCTATTAGGAAGCGTCGATGTACTTAATTCTTATAGGAATCGCGAGGCAAATTCTATTTTAAGGAGTCGAAGAAATTTGTTTTAGCACCATTTCTATTTCATCTCCGTGAACGGCACAGACTGGGCTCTAGACGGGGAACAAATACTCTAGATGAGATCTTACTAATGACTGATAAAAACAGATCACACTTATGTTATCTTTAAAAAAAAGAGCGCGTGTAATATTGGATAAAAATGAATTACCAAAAATATTACTCACTGTGTATAATCAATTTATATAATATATAAAAAAAAATTATACCCCACACAGCAGGATTTCTCCTGTGTCGTGGATGCGTTACATACATAAATTCCACATGCACAAACCCAGAAAAAGTATCTGTAGGCCATACAAATATTTGTCCCGTGCGGGAATCGACAGCGCGATCAGCGGCGCAGAAGCCAAGGGCTTAGCCACTGCACCAACCGAGCCAACTTATATGTAAACTATTATTAATTAACCCATACAAATTAATTAAGAATGATAGAAACGACTTACGAAAGCCTTTTTTTATTTCATAAAAGTGACGGAACGAGCAAAACTTTCACCTGATGGTTAGTGTAACGTCTGCCCATAACAAATGCTGTGTCACCCAGAAAATTACTGTGTGACACCACACTGCACCCGTCACCCTGAGACATCAGTTCTTAAGTCTCATATGCCCAGTGATTACGCTAGCTCTCAGTGCTCTTCAAACCGAAACACAGTAATGTTTGCACACTACTGCTTCACGGCAGAATAACTGGCCCGGGGTGGTTCCTACCTAGACGGATTCCTGCATAGGAACAACGACAGCTACTAAATATACTGACGAAACGAGAAAAACGTTCACGTGATTGCAATGTCTGCCCATAACAAATGCTGTGCTACCCAGAAAATTTCCGTGTGACGTCAAACTGCGCTCCTTACCTTGAGACGTCAGTTCTTAAGTCTCATATGCCCAGTGATCGCGCTAACTCTCAGTGCCCTACAAACCTAAACACAGTAATGTTTGGCCCTGGGGTGGTACCTACCTAGACGGATTACTGCATAGAAATCCTACCACCTTTAAATTAATAAATTAATTTTACTCTCATCGCAACCAAAGAAGTTTTAATTCAAAAACTTAGAGGAGGCCTATGTTCATAACAATTATAGGCTGTTAAGTAACAAAAGAAAGAAATAGACAGTAAGAGTTACTGTTTTAACTGGATTCATAAACAACTAAGTCCATAAATATACATCAACTCTGCGGTAATTCGAAGACATAATAACATATAATCATTACATCAGATTTGATAAACCACAAATCCTCGCAAGAGAACACCGATTCCTACCAAGGATGATTCGCGAGGCTATTGAAATTAAAAAAACATCCTAATTTTAATAGAGAAGATGGTTGTGTATTACCACCAGCTTGGGATCCTATAATTAATAAAATTAAGTCAAAAACCAAGCATACCACTGCAAGACTTCAAGACCCAGTTAGCTCTTTCTGCGTAGATCGGACCAAAAATAATAATTAAAAGCTGAAGGTACTCCGGGTTAACTATGACATCAGGACATCTGTCACCTCAGTCCCCCCGTGACCATGGGTGCTGTAAAGCACTCGAAACGTCGGGTTATAAATAACAAAAAATAAACGCGATAAAATCCGTAAAATTAGTTTCATTTAAATGTGTAGTGTTCGCGTAAACATAAGAAATCATTATATAATCATGTTGAAACGTGAAGACTAAATTTGATGATAATCTTAGCCTATTTAGATTTCTTTCCCGCCGTCGTATAACTGCTAAAAAAGTTATATTTTTTAATATTCAGAGAAAAGTTTTGTTCAGAGTGCCTTGTCATTTCTGTGATTATTGCTAAAAAAAAAAAAATTACAAACTATAAATGTCTCACTGCTGAGCACAGGCCTCCTCTCATTTCTGAGAGGGTTTTGGAGACGGGAATAGTCCGCCAAGCTGCTCCAATGCGGGTTGGCAGACTTCACATGTCCTCGAAATATTTCTATTCCTCGGACATGCAGGTTTCCTCAAGATGTTTTCCTTCACCGCTAACCACGTGGTAAATCAGCACTTAAAATTGTAGAACAATTTTAGAGGTGATAGCACCGGGGATCGAACCCAGGTTACTCGCTTACTATAAAATTAAAGGCGAGCACCAGGCCCCTGAGCTACCACGGCGAAAGGTGTAAATAAAAAAAAAAGTTCTGTTGGAAAAGGACCAATGAGTGTACTTAAACAAAAAACATTCCACACGCAATTTATGAAAAAAATATGATATGATCGGAATATATTAAATACAATTAATAAAGGTTTGACTAAATAAAATGGATATGCGTAGAATAACACCTACCTCTTTCCTAACGAGGTGTCGTAAGAGGCGACTACATTATTGTATGAACAATCACTATCCGTGCAGAATAACACCAGAATATGCAATGCAATGGGCAGTGGGAAATTTTTTGACTCATACCAAAATGGCGGAGACGTGATTCGCCCCCGTCACGTCACGTTTCCCGCGGGGATGAAATCTGAACTACGGATGGGGTTTGCTTACCCCTTATTGGGAAAAGGCGTGATTTTTTGTATGTATTATTTTATTTTATACGTACAAAAATATATCATTACATTATAGCGCATAAAGCGTATACAATTCAACTGATGTAAGAAATGATGTCTCAGGCGCAGTGTGGTGCCATACAAAAATGACTGAGTGACACAGCATCTGTTATGGGCAGACGTTGCACTTACCATACATATGAACGTTTCGCTCTTCTGGTCACTTCATCCATTTAAATAAAACCTGGTAGTGGCCCATAGAAATTCATAACTCTACATGATGTTGTTACCAAAAGAACTTAGATACAAATCCTCATATCCAGTCCCATGTTCAACGTTATTCACTATATTAAACGTAGCAATGTTATGCTGCATAACGTTAAATGTTAAAGTTTTTCCCCAGTCGGGCTAATATAACAAACTCACAACTAATGGCTTTAAACGAATACGTTCCGCTCTGGTGAAAGTTTTGAAAGCGCTTTTGAACTCTTGACCATAATTAGAATGAATACTTGTAAAACAACCGCAGTGGCAAGTTTAAATACTTAATTGACGTATTAAAGTGTAAAACGTAACAATAATGAGTTCATGAAAACTGTTACGCGCGAATAGATTATAAAAGTTATTCTAGAACTATTGTGGGCCAAACGCGACTAGAAATTACTTTATTATCTGGAAATGGGCGGGAATCCGTTCCCGCCATTTCCAGATAATAAAGTAATATTGGACAGACCACAAACGATAATGTAAAAGTAATTTCGGAACGGTTCGCAATCAGCGAGGCGATAAATTTGTAAAACCAAGATGAAGAAAGTGTATCAGAAATCATGACCATGGCTTTCGGATAAGGTGGTTCGAGTATGTATTAATTATATTAACAAATCTAAAGTTTTTTGTTTTTTTTTATACATTGTAACACTTGTTGTTCCTGTTGCAGATTTTTGGAACGAATTTCCTTATCGCACGCTACACTCCAGACACTTGGCGAATGAGAGCTAGGCCGAAATAACTGTTAGGCTTCGATCGTCATGACACTTCTGCTATAGTAAAGTAGTTACATGCATATGTAGATACAACCAAATAGTCACGCCGTGGCAACGAGACGTGACTGATGGCGAACCCCGTCGCCGCCATTTTTGTACGAGTCAAAAAATTCATGGTTCTGTTCAATGTTTTTTTAGGGTATTTTAGAAATAAGATTGCATTTAACAAAAAATGCATCTTTTTTCCATGGAATATGTGTTTTACATCTTTTGATGCCTGACGGGAGCAGTGTGGTGCCACACAGAAATGTTCTGGGTGAGGCAGCTTCGCTCGTCACATTATCGTTACATTATTCAATAACGAATCGTATGGGTGGGGAATGGGTGTCGTAAAAGTCGACAGAGGGATAATTAAAACCAGAAGATGGGCAGCAGCATCTTCCTGAAACATGTGAATAAATAAACTGCGGCTGCCAACCCGCCTGCCAAGCGTGGCAACTATGGCAAACGCCTCCGAAAATCAGAGGTACAACCTTTTTTGGCAATCTATTGGGGAGGCCTATGTTCAGTGGACTGGTGGTAGGCTAAGGTGATGATTATATAAAAAGTTAATGTAAGATTACTCACATGTCGCCTCCCACGCCGAAATCGTCAGGAGAAACACTATCAGCACTTTCGTCACGGCCATTGTTGTCACCGCAGATCAACAAACGCGGCGATATAGCACAGAGATAGATGACATTTTATCACTGACACACACTTTATCACCTACTACGTAGAGCTCCGGTTGTCATGGCTCAGAGTCTGATGAATAACTGTTCCTGTAAAAGAGAAAACAATGATCAAGCGATGCATATTATTTCGTCCTCAGAATCTCAGCTAAACTCTCAATAATAATAGCTCTAAAATTATAATACTGTTAGGCAGCCGTAATGTATTCTTCGTGTTCGTGTTCATCATGTGGTTTCGGCTTAATAGAATCTACCGACGTATCTCATCCCGTGGGCGTCGTAAAAGTCGGCAGTGGGAAACTGAAAAACCAGGAGATGGGCAGCGGCATCTTCCTGGAACATCTTAACAAATAAACTGCGGTTGCCAACCCGCCCGGTAAAATCCCCTGAAATGAGAGCTACAAACTTTTGTGGCAATCTATGAGTGAGGCCTATGTTCAGCTGTAGACTCTAGTGATAGGCTGAAATCATGATGATGATGATAATGTATAAGAATTAGTAACCTAATGTCAAAAATATAAACTTCATGACTGGCAAGCGTTTGTAATTATTGTTGACAAAAATATATTTTTTCTTTCCTAATTTTACTGCTATTATAAATCTGGAGAGTTTGTATGTATGCACTCGTTTTTCTCAAGAAATACTGATACGATTTGAAAAAATATTTCAGCATTACATAGCCCGTTTATTCAGTTAAGTTTTTATGTAAAGTTCTTAAAAAAATACATGCTGAGTATCGAACACCACTGGGAAGGGCGGAATACTCAGGTCAGCGAGGTACAATACCGTACGGTGCAATTTTATGGTTAACTGAACTTGTCTTGTCACGCGTCACGTACGTTTCTTCTTTGCTTTGCTACTGCCCATATTCTGGTTTTATTTTCCCTCTGCCGACTTTTGCGACACTCACGGTATAAGACAGGGTGGTAGATTCTCTTAAGCCGCCACCACACGGATATGCATTCTCTATTCCCATGATATACATACAAAAATAAATAAATGATTTTACTTATATAAAGACAAACAACAATGTTCGGTCATGAATCATTAACATGCGCAGACTTCATTTTTTTTAGTTTCTTTCACTAATTATTTACCTCGGGGAAAAAACTTCGAACCGCTCGTCTCTTCAAGTACCGTGACCGAGTAAAAACTTCTTTATTTGGTACATAATACAATCGTGCAATATGTACTGATATAAAACTAGAAGTTTTTTTTTTAATTCAAACTGGTATTGCTGTATACAGTGTGCCGTACGAGTAGATAAAGTGAACAAAACTACCACGGAACAATTAAACGCACGCGAGAACGTTACAGTAAAGTTTTGGTTAGTACGCTTCGTTATTTTAAAAGTAACTCGTCTGAATAATTAATCAATTTCAGATTATTATGATGGATGGATTAATTACGATATGGTGTCATCTGCGCAAGCGATATTATAGTGCTGCAAGTGTAAGCGAGAACTCAGAGACACTCATACGTAACATTCATGCGATAAGTTATCACAAATTTAAAGTAAAGTAACAGCCTATATCGCCGTGTGGTAGCGACTTAAGAGAATCTACCACCCCATTTCATCCCGTGGGTGTCGTAAAAGTCGACAGAGGGAAAATCAAAACCAGGAGATGGGCGGCAGCATCTTCCTGGAACATCTCAATAAATAAACTGCGGTTGCTAACTCGCTCGCCAAGCGTGGCAACTATGGCAAAATCCCCTAAAATGAGAGCTACTAACTTTTGTGGCTATCTTTGAGGGAGCCCCATATGCAGCGGTGGACTTGTGATAGGCTGAAATGATGACGATGATGAACATCCTTTAAATGTCCTACTGCTGAGCACAGACCTCCTCTCATTTCTTAGTTTCGTTTTGTAGCCGAGAAGAGTCCGCCACGCTGCTCCAATGCCTGACTTGGCGGACTTCGAATGTGCTTGAAATATTTTAATACCTCAGACATGCAATTTTCTTTACTATGTTTTCCCTGAAATTTAAGGCCAATCCGGTAGCCGTCTAGGTAGGGACCACCCCAGGGCCAGTTATTCTGCCGTGAAGCAGTAGTGTGCAAACATTACTGTGTTTCGGTTTGAAGGGCACTGTGAGCTAGCGTATTAACTGGGCATATGAGACTTAAGAACCTATGTCTCAGGTTGATGGGCACAGTGTGGTGTCACACAGAGGTTTTCTGGGTGACACAGCATTTGTTATGGGCAGACGTTGCACTTACTATCAGGTGAACGTTTTGCTCGTTTCATCACTTCATGCAATAAAAAAAAGAAATATTGACTCCGGCAGGTATTCGACCCCTAATACGCGGCGTTAAAGTCAAGTACCAACAGTCGTCTAGTGCAGTTAGTACTATCGCTAACATAGTGGCAGTGATTCTCTTTCCATGTAACAGTTGTGCTATTAAATCGCAGGATGGGTCTGGGTCATATAGTGTCATAGACACGAGTCACTAAAACTACAACTGTACTAGAAAACCAATAATGTGCGCGTGTTGCACGTTAGCCGTGTGGTGGCGGCTCGTTAAAAGAATACTACTACTCCATCTCATCCAATGGATCTCGTAAAAGGCGAGTAAGGAATTAAACTGCACTGTGCACCCAACAGCGCATAGTGGCGATGGGCTCACCACCTATCACACCAAGTGCATTCTATTGTTTTGGTGAAACGTACTATGTGGCAGTCATCTGTTTTTGCAGTGAGTGCCCAGTCTCTGACAACCCCTTATGGGATACAGTCGTGATCTTATGTATGTATGTATGTTGCACAAGTATTGGCATAGTAATGATCGTGGTGAATTATGATGTGATTTGGCAACGGTGAAGTACACATTTTTTTCTTTTTTTTATTGGATTGAGTGACGAATCGAGCAAAACGTTCACCTGATGTAAAGTGCAACGTGCATAACAAATTTTATGTCATCCAGAACATTTATGTGTGACACTACACTGCGCCCGTCACCCTGAGACATCAGAATAGAATAGAATAGAATAAATTTTTATTCAATATAGACTATTTACATAATACTTATTGAAAGTCATTTTTTTTTTTCAGTTCTTAAGACTCATATGCCCAGTGACTACGCTAGCGCACAGTGCCCTCCAAACCAAAACGCAGTAATGTCTGCACACTACTGCTTCTCGGCAGAATAACTGGCCTGGGGTGGTACCTACCTTGACGGATTATATTATGGTGATTGATAGGATATCATTCTTCAACCATTCTTCAACGTCAGAAATTTAAATTTCATTTATCCGGGGTCCGATATTAAAGAAGATACCTTATTCTCTTTATACTATTGTGTCATAATTTCAATATTTATTACAAAATAATAAGAATAATTAATATTTAAAAACACCTCTTTCTCAGTGGTTATGATTTATGTAATCTTTGATATAACCCCCTTATACTAAGTTTTTATTAAATACATTTTTGATGTGAACGAAATGGATTCCAATCAGGTAGAGACTGTGAATGTTTTTATATTTTTAAGACAAGATCAGACTTAAAATGAAGTTTAAGCTTGTCACCAGATTCAAACGACGACGAGTGAGCGCCTCAGTGCGCGAATAATTACGGTATAATATATGCAACATAGTTGATATGTTCTTGTACCCACTGGAAAATGTGGCAGCGGTCAAACTGAGCGGGAAGATGTTATCTCTCTTTAGCGTTAGTAAAACTTCACTGACAATATATTTTCTGCATGGAAAAATCTATATATTAATACGCGAAGAGAAAACTTTGTACTCCTTTTTAAGCATATCGCGCGCACGGAGGAGTGCGAGATTTGGCATAGTTAAAGTTCGTATCAAGAAGGATTGCAGGAAGCTAAAATTTATTTATGAAATCTATTACAAATACAATTAAATAAGAAAAAGTTAATGAATTACTGTCGAATTTCGACCATTGGGATATTGACTTTTTTGACATTGAGTTACATAAAAAAGGAATTCGGTCCCGTGACCAATAATTTTAAGATATTTAATGATTAGAAATATGAATGATTAGAATAATCGTGTGCTATTTATATAATATTGGCAATAAATGTGATCGTAGGATGTACGAGTATATATAAATTGTAACAACAGTATAACATAAGAGGAATCTCGAGCACGTCGAAATAATTAAACGGCCCGATGAACCGCGGACGTGTAACGGATCGTGAGCTCCGTTACCGCTGGGAACGGTGTTCTGTACAGAGGTACGGGTTCCCCCGGGCAGGCGTGCACAATTTGTATGCATGTTATTATGCGCAACTATTTCCAATGGCAAGTATACTTAACTTTGTTAGTAAAAATGTTGAGATAAATTAATATAAGTCTGCAGTTGGTGCATAAAGAGATATTCTACGATTTCTATTCTATCGATGAAAATAAGTACAATACCTTAGTGGCCTCTTACGGTAAGTGCTATTCTAGTCTGCCGGACACAAACGGAAACGAAAAAAATAACATCAAACAAAATAAAGTAAAAATAAAATAAATAAGCAAAAGTAACTCGTGTTAAATGTAATATGAAGTAATAGATTCAAGCCTCTTACGCGGCGTTAGATTATGTTTTAGCACGCTTTCTTTTTATTTATGTTTAAAATTACAGTTCGAAAGCAGGTAACAACTTATAATATCGCGTAATGCGAGTCCGTTCAATTAATTCCAAGTCCGGCGGAGAAGATTGGCCATTCCGTAGCGTTACTTCGCAACTTCGTCTCTAACGAAGCGATGATCTTTCAGAACGATGGTTTCTGTGAATATTTACAATAGCACAATAATTTTATCACTCTCGCAACGTATTACAAGATTAACATATATTCAAAATTTACATACAATTTAATTACATTTTTATGATTACATTACATTAAGAAATGCGTAAATTTTCCCATTCATTACGCATGCGAATAAATTAATATGTTTATTACATACTAGCTAATGCCCGCGACTTCGTTGGTGTGGATATTGGTTTTTTATATATCCCAATAGAAACGATTTGAATTTCCGGGATGAAACATATCCTATTTACGCTACCAGGATGCGAGCTAACTCTGCTGCCAAATTTCGTCAAGATCAGGTTCAGCCGTTTATACCGTGAAAAGGAGACAAATAGACAGGGGGACGGAGAGAGTTACTATTGGATTATAATTTTAATATGGATTATAGATCCGTCCAGTCTACACACGGATGCAATTTACTTAATGAAAAAAAATAAGTGCGCTTAGAAAAAAATATTAATATATTTATCTTGTAACATATCTTTATCCCCTGTATTTTTTTTAATTGAATACAGTGACGAAACGAGCAAGACTCACCTGATGGTAAGTGCAACGCTTAAACAGCTTAAACCTTTACTGGTGGTAGGATTTCCATGCAGGAATCCGTCCAGGGCAAGTTATTCTGCCGTGAAGCAGCAGTGTGCAAACATTACTGTGTTTCGGTGTGAAGGGTACTGGGAGCTAGCGTAATCACTGGGCATATGAGACTTAAGAACTCATGTCTCAGGGCGACGGGCGCAGTGTCGTGTCACACAGAAATGTTCTGGGTGACAAAGCATTTGTTATGGACAGACGTTGCACTTACCATCAGGTGAGTTTTGCTCGTTTCTTCATTTTATCCAATAAAAAACCACTACTAAGTATATAACTTTACATATATTTATCTCAATATATAACGGTTGGAGCAGTTGCTAAAATTGGCTTCTGCGCAACGTTGCGGGTTCGATACCAGCACGGAACAAATATTTTTATGGCGTACAGATAGTAATTTCGTGTCCGGGTGTTTGTACAATATATATTTGCAGGCCACCTACGATTCAGGATAAATAGTAGTGTAAGGCATCGATTTCAATAGATTATAAGGGTTTATTAATTAAAAGACAGCCAACAGTGGTAGCTCTGGGGCTAGGCGCTCGCTTTAAATTTCATAGTACGCGAGTGACCTGGGTTCGATCCCCGGTGCCGGCACCACTAAAATTGTTGATTGCAATTTTAAGTGCTGATTTACCACGTGCTCCGCGGTGAAGGAAATATCGTGATAAAACCTGCATGTCTGAGAAATAAAAAATATTTCGAACACATGTGCAGTCCGCAGACCCGCATTGGAGCAGCGTGGCGGATTCTTCCTAGCTCCAAAACCCTCTCAGAAATGAGGGGAGGCCTGTGCTCAGCAGTGGGACATTTATTGGCTGAAACTTTATTAATAAAAATAAAGGGGCTAGATAGAATCCGTCACGCTGCTGCAGTACGATTTGTTTTGGTATTCATAAATACAGTCACGTTTTCATACATTAAATTTGTAAATGAATTTACTTATTAGAGGTACGGGCATCGGGGATGGAATTTGGGCTTCTCACTTTTTTATAAGAGAAAGTGACGGGACGAGCAAAACGTTCACGATGTTAAATGCGACGTCTGCCCATAACAAAACGCTGCGTCATAATAGACTTTAGAGGTTGAGTTAGCGGCGTCTTGAAATTGTATGTTACCTAGAAGGCATTCTAATTAGCAAGAAAAACGAGCATGTGTGCAGACCGCATAGGAATGGAAATTGAAGCGTGTAATTATTCTGCACACTGACACGTTTATAAATCACCCTGCAGCTAGGCATTAGCTACAGCGTGATATACATGTAAACGTAAATAAGTTGACACGACCCGAGAACTAAAACGGTCCCACATAATACCAGCTTCAAGTAGCAATACACCTCCATTACGTCTTGTATTACGGGATACGGTGGATTACTGGTGGTAGGATTCCTATCTATCCTTAGAAAATTTCTGTGTAACACCACAACGCACCCGTCACCCTGAGACGTGTTCTTCAGTCACATATGCCCAGTGATTACGCCAGCGCTCAGTGCCCTTCAAACAGAAACACAGTGATGTTTGCACACTACTGCTTCACGGCAGAATAACTGGCCCTGGGTGGTAACTACCTAGACTGATTCCTGCATACGATTTCTACCATCAGTTACTATCCCATGAAGCTGTAAAAGCCAAAAGATTAACAGCACAAGGATCACCGAAAATGTATAGTTCTGCTTCGGATATCATCGTTACGGACTCTGTCTCCGAAACTTCGTGCATTTTTCCCTTTTCATCGCTCGCTGAGCGACTTTGAGCTTCTTCATAGACTGCAGTGAAGGAACATGTCTCGGTTACATATGTTCCAGTGTTGTATGGTGGTAGGATTCCTATGCAGGTGTCCGTCTAGGTAGGTACCACCCCAGGGCCAGTTATCCTACCGTGAAGCAGTAGTGTGCAAACATTACTGTGTTTCGGTTTGAAGGGCACTGTGAGCTAGCGTACACACTGGGCATATGAGACTTAAGAACCTATTTCTCAGGGTGATTGGTACAGTGTAGTGTCACACAGAAATTTTCTGGGTGGCACAGCATTTGTTATGGGCAGACATTGCACTAACCATCGGGTGAACGTTTTGCTCGTTTCATCACTTTATGCAATAAAAAAAGATGAGTCTGATGAACAGCCTCATCATTGGCAGCACGGGTTAACAGTGAAAATATGGAATATTTAAAGACTATTAATTAAATTTTACAGCTCTTTTAACTAAACGTCCAAGGCGCCGATTTTAAATTTTGCCTTTTACTTTCCATGACATAATGTGCTTTAATATAAAATTTTCCCTACCTATAACAACATAAAACAAATGTAACGTAATCGAGCAGGTTTCGAGTTCTCCATAAAAAACCCATAAGACGCATAACTTCATTGGCTTCCGTTATCCGCTTAGGGCGTTTTGGAAATTTTCGAAAGTTATTATGCAATCCATGGCAGCGGATAGTTTTAGTTCAAAACTAAATAATAGATTAAATTTCAAATAGTATTATGCATTTAAATTAAATATATTTGTTTTCTGACGTAAGAAATCTAGGTTACGTTTGTCAAATGTATTTTTTTTAAATCTTCTACCGTATCGTAATGAGGTTCCTCTGACGGAGAAGAAACAGGCGAAGGAAACACCGCAGGTATCTTCTTTTGAGTTATTTTTCAATGTTCATTCAGAATAATGACAAAAGATATATATTACATGAGGAATTTGTATTAATAAATAGCGTGGCTTCGATCACCGCATTCCCAGTGGTGATTATCAAACTTTTATTCTATATATTATATAATAATTACCCCTAGTACTCGAATAATTACCCCTAGTACTCGTATATAATATCTGTTTAAAAAAACTTTTTGAATCTGCAGATAGATAGATAGTAAGACCATTATTTCACCTGATTGTAAGTGCAACGTCTGCCTATAGCAAGTGCTGTGTCACCCAGACATTTCTATGTGATAACACACCGCGCCCATCACCCTGAGATATCAGTTCTTAAGTCACATATACCCAGTGATTACACTAGCTCTCAGTGCCCTTCAAACCGAAACACAGTATGCAGACTACTACTTCACGGCAGAATAACTATAACTGGGGTGTAGATAGCACTAGACGGATTAATGCACAGGAATCCCTTGTGCACTTACTGGAATTTTGTTGTAAAAACGTATACAATGTCCCATGAATGAGTTGCTGACTATTGAGTCGAGTTAATGGCATCAACAGGGAAGAGGTTAAACGCTTCACAGTATTCGATACTAATGATGCCATCAGAAGCAGAGTCGACATAAGTAGGTTTACAGAATCTTTATTTCTCACTAGCTGTGCCCCGCGGTGTACCCGCGTAAAAAAGCCGACCCCGATCGATGATATACATATATACTTCCCTATTTGAATAGGACTTCGGGGTTTTAATTTTGTTTGCGAGGAACCCTAATCATTTTTACAAAATAAAAGTAACCTAAGTTACCCGCTATAATATCAGCTATCTGTCAGTGAAAGTCCCGACAAAATCGGTACAGACGTTTTCGAGATTAGCCGGAACAAACAAACAAACAGACAGACGCATAGACAAAAATTTTACGAATGGTTTTTTCTTATAAGTACCGTATAATCGTATACTTTCATAAGCATAGAGTAAAAAGCTGTTATTTTTTTGTTACAAGCAGACACTTAAATTTTATTTATTTGTATAGATGTATAGATAATACTTAGTCACTTAAAATGAGAAATTATAACACTCGTTTTGAATTAACATTTGTCCGATGATTAGATGTTTAGTGTGTGTGTGTATATGTGTGAAAGTGTATGTGTGTTGATCTATCTGGGAAGTTAACTGTAATAAACATCAATTTATTATATCCACTAAGTATGTCATATGTTGTAATTTCCTATGCAGGAATCCGTCTAGGTAGTTACCACCCCAGGGCCAGTTATTCTGCCGTGAAGCAGTAGTGTGCAAGCATTACTGTGTTTCGGTTTGAAGGACACTGTGAGCTAGCGTAATCACTGGACATTTGAGACTTAAGAACTGATGTCTCAGGGTGACGAGCGCAGTGTGGTGTCACACAGAAATATTCTTGGTGATACAGCATTTGTTGTGGGCGGACGTTGCACTTACCATCAGGTGTGCGTTTTGATGGTTTCGTCACTTTATACAATAAAAAAAATTGGAAGTAATTGGAAGTAAGATAATTATGCCTTTTACTATCAGTGCCTCTACAGGGAATTCTGTAGCAATATATTTTTTTAATATTTTTTTATTGAATAAACTGATGAAACGTGCAAATCATTGACATGATGGTGTAATTTCTGCCCATAGCAAATGCTGTGTCACCCAGAACATTTCTGTGTCCCTAATGCGCAAATCAACCTGAGACATCAGTTCTTAAGTCTCATATGCCCAATGATCACACCAGCTCACAGTCTCTTCAAACTGAAACATAGTAATATCTGCACACTACTGCTTCACGGTAAAATAACTGGGGTCAAGCGGTCTGTTATTTTGAACATACCGCAGAGGATACAAAATGGCATCTTGGCTATTTTTTAACTGGTATCCGTCTAGGTAGGTACCACCCCAGGCAGTTATTCTGCCGTGAAGCAGTAGTGTGGAAACATTACTGCGTTTCGGTTTGAAGGGCACCTAGAACTACTGTAATCACTGGGCATATGAGACTTAAGAACTGATGTCTCAGGGTGACGGACGCAGTGTGGTCCTACACAGAAATATTCTGAGTAACATAGCATCTGTTATGGGCAGAGGTTGCACTTACCATCAGGTGAGCGTTTGCTCGTTTTGTCACTTTATACAACAAAAAAAGATAGATAATGTTTTGGAAAACACCCCGCAGCGATCTTCTTATTCTTAGTGGCCTACAGTACAACCAGCCGATGGAGTTGATGATATTTTCTCAAATATCACTTAAATTAAAATAGGAATATGCATTAAGGACAAAAATGTATCTAAGAAAAGTATCTCTTAAGAAAAACAAATATACGAAAGAATCGTTCGTATATGTTATCATAAGCGAAGAAGAAACTATATTTACTAGTGGATTTCCTCTGCAGGAATCCTTCTAGGTAGGTACCAATACATTGCCCGTAATTCTGCAGTCAAATAGTGTGCAGGCATTACTGTGTTCCAATTTGAAGGGCACTGGTATCTAGTAATTACTAGGCATATGATATTTAAGTATCGGCGTCTCAGGGTGAAGATTGCAGTGTGCTGCCGCACAGAAATATTTTGGATGACACAGCAGTGACTATGGGCAGATATTGCGCTTACAGACGGTGAACGATTTGCTATTGTCGTCACTTACCTCCATAAAAAAAAATAGTATAATTAAAATGTGAAATGTCAGCTTATTAGACTTATACTATATATATATAGCCGTGTGGTGGCGGCTCGTTAAAAGAATACTACCACTCCATCTCATCCAATGGATCTCGTAAAAGGCGAGTAAGGAATTAAACTGCACTGTGCACCCAGCAGCGCATGGTGGCGATGGGCTCACCACCTATCACACCAAGTGCATTATATTGTTTTGGTGAAACGTGGATTGTGGCAGTCATCTGTTTTTGCAGTGAGTGCCCAGTCTCTGACTACCCCTTATGGGATACAGTCGTGATCTTATGTATGTATGTGTTAGACTTATAGGAATAAGTGGCGCGGCAAACAAGTTTTTGATAATTAAAAAAATAACTAGTATCGATTCTCGGTTCGAGAAAGTGAAATAAGAAATGAATCTTGCAATATATAATTATCGCTTCGCTAACGATATTTTTTGAATATATCGGCGAGATCTAGACATTTTACAATTTACATATGCGTGTGTTACTTTATTACGCATGCGCGTGTAGTATCTTTATTAATAAAACAAAAACCTTATGAAAGTGTAATATAGCCTTCCCTTTCTCTTATATTAATTAGTACAAATTAATTAACTTAAAAAGATAAGTTAATATTTTTACTTTTTAAATAATATTAGTATTTTTTTTATTGTAATTTTTACGGATTTTATCGCGTTTATTAAGCAATGTCGATTATTTAGTAAGCTCATTCTGCGTAGATCGGACCAAATATAATTGTTAAAACATACCATAAAACATACAAACGTACCCCTGTATAACTTTGACAAAAGCACTCGGAACGTCGGGAAATAAATATTTAATATACGCGATAATATCCGTAAAATTTAGTTTTATTAATGTATTCACGTTAATATAAAAAATCACCTGTTAAAATGTTACTACGGTTATGATTTTTGTTAATCTATGTACGAGTCTATTTACGTGATAAGATAATAATATTTCCGTCGCGAAAATGTTTAAAAATAGAATCCAAAACCAACATTAAATATTAACTTATTTAATCTTTATTTTCCATTTGTGTTTTTTTTTCTGGCGGTAGGATTCCTATGCAGGAATCCGTCTAAGTAGGCCGTGAAGCAGTAGTGTGCAAACATTACTGTGTTTCGGTTTGAAGGGCACTGTGAGCTAGCGTAATTACTGGGCATATGAGACTTAATAACTTATGTCTCAGGGTGATGGGCACAGTGTGGTGTCACAAAGAAATTTTCTGCATTTGTTATGGGCAGACATTGCACTTACCATCAGGGGAACGTTTTGCTCGTTTCATCACTTTATCCAATAAAAAAACACCTTAATCTAAGGAATACAATGGGCGGACTTAACGCCTGGAGGCATTCTCTGCCAGGCAACCCTGGGAGACGGGAGAAATTATGATATGTGCCAATATGTAAAATGTGGAGTCTGGTGTGAAAAAATAAATACTATTACATACTAATGTAAATAATCAACATATATTCACAAAATTTACATAGATAAATACATACATACAAATAATAAATATAATACACAAATAATATGTACATAAACAAACTAAGAGGAGAAATTAAAGCATCAGTCTGCCTCCAAAATAATGTTCTCTAAGAAGCCTTATAATATCTATACTGGACAGAAAAGAAATCGAAAACTTTATATCAAATGCAACTCGATAAAGCTCCAACGAAAGTGTCAGTGAAATAAAAAAAAATCGCTCACCGTTAACGCTTAATAACATCCAGAACGAATTTGTTATAATACAAGCTTAATCAGACAACGGTCAGAACCAACGAGCGCGATGCTCCACTGAATTTGACATGAATTTCTTTCCGTCAGAAAGCGTCAAATTTCTCGTAAAAAGTTCGGCATTAACTCCGAATCGGCACTGCACTGAGGCGATACCACGTGGTGTCGGCGCGGCGGGCTACTTGCGACTGAGTTGCTTGAACCCGCTGCGTGTTGCTTCACATCACCTGTTACCGTTGCTTTATGGTTCAAAACATTACCAGCCCATAAGGTTGTATATGGCTTGAAAGTCTTAAGTGTTCGATCATTAGAGAAGTTTATTTATTTTATTTAATTTTTATTGCTGACACCCTAGCTAAGGGCTGCAATGGGCGGACTTAATGCCTAGTGGCATTCTCTACCAGTCAACCCTTGTTATTGTGAAAAGTAGAAGGCAGGTGCTAATCAAAGAATAAAAAATAAATAGTAGGACTCATACATTTATATTTATATGTAATATACAATTTAGCCGTGTGGTAGCGGCTTAAGAGAATCTCCCGCCCCATCTCATCCCGTGGGTGTCGTAAAAGTCGACAGAGGGAAAATGAAAACCAGGAGATGGGCAGCAGCATCTTGCTGGAACATCTGAAAAATTAAACTGCGGTTGCCAACCCGTCTGCCATGTGTGGCAACTATGGCCAGATCCCCCCAAAACGATAGCTACAAACTTTTGTGGCAATCTATGGGGGAGGCCTATGTTCAGCAGTGGACTATTGATAGGCTGAAACGACGACGACGATACAATTTATATATGAAATTAATAATAAATATAACATAATATCAAATGTTCTTTTGCAAGGATTTGTGGTCTATCAAATCTGTCCTTCTGTCGCTCTTTCTGCGTAGATCGGACTAAAAATAATAATTAAAAGCTGAAGGTACTCCGGGTTAACTATGACATCAGGACAACTGTCGCCTCAGTCCCCCGTGACCATGGGTGCTGTAAAGCGCCCGGAACGTCGAGTTATAAATAGTTTTAAATTAAACGCGATAAAATCCGTAAAAAGTAGTTTTATTTAAACGAAATAACATGAAACAAAATAGTTCTGTGTAGAAAAGGCTCGACGTGTGCTGTGTAAGCATTTTCACCCAAAAACCTTTGTATTAGTTTGCATAAGTTGCATGCAATATAAATATACTCTGTGATAAAATGTATTAGCTGTGTGGTAGCGGCTTAAGAGAATCCACCACCACATCCCATCCCCCCAAAATGAGAGCTACAAACTTTTGTTGCGATCTATGGTCAGCAGTGGACTGGTGATAGGCTGAAGTAATGATGAATATGGATAAACTTTTATATAGATATGTAACGGGACGAGTAGTTATGTATATAATGTCATAGTCTATATTCTATGAGTAAAATAACTATGACAAAAATGTTATGTTTGGTCACTTTTATATAAATAGAAACAGTTGTAATTTGTTTCGATAATGACTGTTTGTTTCAAAATAAAGAGAAAAAGAAATTCTTAACATTACTGCCGCGTCGTAAAACCATATTTCGTACATCAACAAATGTATTTTTATAATCTTGGCTGTAATCTACATTTATCTCTGCCTGATTACGAAAAAGAAACAAAGGTTATTACTTTCACAGTATCGTTTGGGCATCGTAAAAGTCGACTAAGGAAAATGCCAGGAAATCACATGAGCTGGAATAACCATCTCGATATTCCGGAACTAATCAGACCAGAGATGGAAGATTCCATCACATTTATACTGGTTGTAAATGGTGGTAGGGTTCCTATGCAGGAATTCGTCTATGTAGGTACCGCACTAGATCTAGTTATTCTGCCGTGAAATAGTAGTGTGCAATCATAACTGTGTTCGGTCTGGAGGGCAATGAGAGCTAGTGTAATCACCGGGCATATGAGACTTAAGAATAGATGTCTCCAGGTGACAGGCGCAGTGTTGTGCCACTCAGAAGTGTGCTGGGTGATACAGCACCTGTTATGGGCAGAGGTTGCACTTACCATCAGGTGAATGTTTTGCTCGTGTCGTCGCTTTATCTACTAAACTAAAAAGTACTAAACTAAACTTCTTAATGAACAGACTAATGCTTTGTACCTTTTGAACTAAGGTGCGAATTTACTGTCTACTGCTGCGACTATCAATACGACTACTAAGCGTAATAGCTAAGGAAATTAAAATACATACGAGGGTGGATTGAAAAGTACTCGGCCTAACCAAGAAAATAAACACATACTAAATCAGTTATATTTTTATTTTTCTACATAATCACCATCAAGTTCAATACACTTTTGCCACCTCCCCTTCCAAGCATTTAGACCGTTAAAAAAAATGATTCTTCCTTAGAGTCAAAATATGCGTCTACAGCTGCTTTGACCTCGTCGTTTGTCGAAAATCTTTGACCTCCCAAGTGCTTTTTTAGGTTAGGGAACAGAAAGAAGTCTGATGGTGCCAGATCAGGTGAATACGGCGGATGCGGTAACAGTTCAAAGCCACAGTTGTGAATTCCAGCCATTGACTGTACTGACGTGTGAACACGGGCGTTATCTTGATGAAACAGGACTTTTCTTCTGAGCATTCCTCGACGTTTTTCTTTTATTTCCTCTCGTAAACGACGTACTAAGGTGCAGTAGTAATCAGAGTTTATAGTCTGACCCTTTTCAAGATAATCAATCGTAATCACACCGTTCGAGTCCCAGAATACTGAAGCCATCACCTTATTTGCCGACAAAATCGACTTAGCCTTTTTAGGGGGTGGTGAACCAGGTCTTCTCCACTGTTTTGATTGTTGTTTTGTTTCCGGTGTACAGTAATGAACCATATACCATAGTAACAAAACGATTCAAAAAATCATCTGCATCGGCTTCAAATAACTCCAAACAGTCGCGTGAAATAGTCAATCGCGTCCTTTTTTGTTCAACTGAAAGCAGTCGCGGAACCCACCTCGCAGACACCTTGTGGAAACCCAACTCGTTGACAATGATGTTTTGAGTTCGTTCATAAGAGATGCCTATAATCTCGGCTATCTCTCTAATTTTTAATCTGCGGTCTCCCATTATTAAATCAAGTACTATTTTAATATTTTCGTCAGTAGTTGACGTCGAAGCCCTTCCAGAGCGGGGTTCATCTTTCACACTCTCTCTACCACGCTTAAATTCTGCTATCCATTTTTTGACGGATGAATATGACAGAGCACAATCGCCTAATGTACTGACCATGTCATCATGGATGGCTTTTGATGATAGCCCCTTCTTATGGAGGTACTTAATGACGGCACGCTGCTCGATTTGCTCCATTCGCGGAAATTATGACCGATTACTTTGTTAATAAATTTATAAAATCACAACTAATTATCGCACACGTTTCGAACTTCACACAATGAACTAGTCTGAACTGAACTAAATAATGTGGGTAGATTTGATTTTTAAAATTGAATGGATCTGTGTTAGGCCGAGTACTTTTCAATCCAACTAGTACATACATAAGATCACTACTGTATCCCATATGGGGTAGTCAGAGACTGGGCACTCACTGCAAAAACAGATGACTGCCACAATCCACGTTACACCAAACCAATAAAATGCAGTTGGTGTGATAGGTGATGAGCCCATCGCCACCATGCGCTGTTGGGTGCACAGTGCAGTTTAATTCCTTACTCGCCTTTTACGGAATCCATTGGATGAGATGGAGTGGTAGTATTCTTTTAACGAGCCGCTACCACACGGCAGAAGAAATTAAAATATGAAGAATAAAGAAGAAGATGTATATGACAAAGGTAATTTTTTTTATTTGATAAAAGTGACGGAACGAGCAAAACGTTCACCTGATGGTAAGTGCAACGTCTGCCCATAACAAATGCTATGTCGCCCAGAACAGTGTGACACCACAATGTGCTCGTCACTCTGAGACATCAGTTCTCAAGTCTCATATGCCAAGTGATTACGCTAGCAGTGTCCTTTAAACGAAAGAATAACTGGCCCTGTGGAGGTACCTACCTAGACGGATTCCTGGATAGGAATCCTACCGCCAGTCGAAATTTGTTTTTTTCATAGTCGCTATGCTAAGAAATACTGGTCAAGTGAGAGTTGGACACATGCACTACAGTTCAATTCCCAACATGATACTGGTCGTAATAAAAATTGGCTGGCTTTTACAGGAAAGGACGATATGTTACCAGGAGAGATTAAGATTATAGTGCTGTTGCGTTTCTTCTGGTACAAGCAGTCACGCATTTTGCCCATATAAGGGGTAGGCAGGGGCAACACACGAAGCCCACTTTTGGCCCCCGCGGGAAACGTACACGTAGTTTTGGTACGAGTCAAAAAAATCTTAGCAGTATAGTGACAGCATTGCATGTAGAGGCGACTAATGTATTGTATGCCTGCCCATACAATATCTTAGTTGCCTCTTACGACACATCCGTAGGAAAGAGATAGGTGCTATTCTACTCTGTCGGACACGTCATCGACATCGGTGTTTGTGTGGCAACGAGAGAGAAAGTGACAAAACTAGCAAATGGTGGTAGGTGCAACGTCTGCCCATAACAAATTATGTGTAACCAAGAACATAGCTGCATTCTGTCTCTGCATCGCCCTTCGGTAGACTGGTAGAGAATGCCTCAGGCATTATGTCCGCCTATGTACTAGAGTGTATATGAAGTTGAATAAATAAATAAAAATAGCTGTGTGGCACCACATTGCGCTTGTCAGCATAATACAATAACTAAAAGTGTTCTTTACACCGAAACGCAGTAATGTTTTCAAACTACTGCTTGGCGGCCGAGTAACTGGCCCTGGGGTGGTACCTATTGAGTCGGATTCCTGCATAGGAACCATACCACAAGTAATTCAACGAATTTTTAATGTTCGAACTGGGCCAAAACAAAAGAATGTGGCTTTAAGCTCAGAGATGAGTCGTCATGGCCTCAGCGGGGAGAAGGAGCCGTCTTAAATTTCATATATTTATAATAAAAAACAGTAAATTTGCTCTTCCGCTTGCAAAATTAAAAAGGGTGTGTTACCTACTTTTTGAAGAGCACCGCCCGCCTTCCCTCAACAGCGTGCACAAGCAAACTAACACCGCCACCGCAACACTACCACTAGGCGACACACACCACTAAAGTCGAGACCACGACACGTGTTTCACCTCAAAACGGGCATTATCAAGTGATATACTGTTGTAGACCATTTTAAGATTTACATGCGGATCTTAGAAAATTTACTTTCTTTCCTTTATAATGATTATAGTATTATATAGTATTCTTCTAAACTTCTTTGCTATTATATAGTCGTAATATTACAGGAATAATAGGAATTAAACTGCACTGTGCACCCGATGTGTGTGGCGATGGGCTCACCACCTATCACACCAAGTGCATTATATTATTGTTTTAGTGAAACGTGGATTGTGGCAGTCATCTGTTTTTGCAGTGAGTGCCCAGTCTCTGTCTACCCCTTATGGGATACAGTCGTGATCTTATGTATGTATGTATGTAATGCACTACGCATGCTGTGGTTAGCTATATTACGAGAACAGTTAGATATTACTCGTATCATCAAATCAACGTGTATTTTAGAATTTAAGTGCTGTGTCTTGTGTTGGTAATCCTATAAATAAATAAAGGATTTCCGCAAAGTAACGCCTAATTGTATTATTAATGTCTATAATTAAATAATAATTTATATAATTGAACACTGACTCATCACGATATATCTGTAACTACAAGACCTAATGATCCTTTCCAGCTAAGAACAGATTTTACGAACATCATTCCTAAACGTACTATAGTGCCGTGCGGTGGCGGCTTATGAGAGTCTACCCCCCCCCCCCCCCATTTCATCCCGTGGGTGACGTAAAAGTCGACAGAGGGAAAATTAAAAGATGAACAGCAGTATCTTCCTGGAACATGTGATTGACGCAGTGGTTGGCGCAGTAGCTAAGCTCTTGGCTTCTGCGCCGCGGGTTGTGGGCTTGGGTGTTCGTGCATGTGGAATTTATGTGTGTAAAACGCACCTATGACAAAAAAAAAACTGCAGTTGCCAACCTGCCTGCCAAGCGTGGCAACTATGCCCCTAGAATGAGAGCTACGAGCTTTTTGGTAATCTATGGGGGAGGCCTATGTTGAGCAGTGGACTAGTGATAGTCTGAAATGATGATAAATGACGAATCCTTAAGGAGCAAACGGACTGGAGCCGGTTTTCCCTACACAATCTTTAACATAACAGTAAATTCCGTGCGAAGACGGGGACGTGTAAGCTAGTTTACACTTATGAAGACGTATTGAAGACTTATCTAACACGTGCATGGGGAAAGTTATCAAGAGCTAACCTTAGGAATATATAATACTTCGATGATACGTTATTATGTCAGCCCGCACAGCGCGGTGGATTCTTTACGGCTCCGAAAACCCTCTTAAAAGTGAGAGGCGGCTTGTTCACAGCAGCGGATATTTATAGGCCTTTAATTAGCTTTCTTACATAACAAAATATAATAATAATTTCTTTCGTTTAATTACTAGACCGACAGTTAAATTAATTCTATTATATACGGCTTACATAAAAGGTTACGTTAATCGCGATAAAAGGGTATCCTTATTACAGTAAAGTTTTCATACATGATACCTCATTTCACGTAACGCACAACGTAATTTATTTATCAGATGAAATAGCAATAAATCCATTCTGTTTTGCAAACGAGTTTTGTGGCAGCCCTAGCGTCACTAATAAGATCGTGTAGCGCTACGCTTTTCAGGCCTAGCACACGCGAGCACTCGATGCATTTGCAACGGCCATTAATTAACAAGGCTTCATTACGCGGGCGCTTGTCAAATATAAAACTGATGTTGTATTTGAAACAAAAAAAAAACTATTTCTTCAAGAAATCTTTTACGGTCACAGCTGTGCGATTATGGAATTCCTTACCCCTACACATTCGACAAGCTAAGTCCCTTTGTTCCTTTAAAAAACTCGTAAAAGCTCATTTCTTGGAACTATGATTTTATGCTTCCCTTTTTCCCGAACTGTCTATTGCTTTTATCTTCGAATGCCTTCATCATGTGCTTTACATTAATTTATGTACACCCCCCTCCGCTCCCTTCTTAATTACAACAATTCTGTTTACAATGGTTGTCTGGAAGAAATCGCTTTCTGAGCGACAAGACCGCCTATTGTACATATTGTTACACTTTTGTTAATTTTTGTGCTTTGTTTTTGGTGTACAATAAAGAATATATTGATTGATTGAAAAAAAAAAAAAAATCGACAATTCAAAAATGACGTAAAGAATTTTTTTTTAAGCAAATGTTATTATGATATTGGTGAATTTTTAAATGACAATAATATGTAATTAATTAATTATGATTATTTATGAGTTTAATGAATTATGAATGTAACTAAATGCCTGACTATAATTTATGAATGTTATATTATTAATGGACATGTAAATAATCTACAATTAATTCTATATTTATTTTATATTTGCACACTTTTTATTCAAGTAAGAGCATGCTGGAATGTTAAAATTTTATAATACCTTTATTTATGTACCATGTCTCTGGCAAATAAATCATTTTGAATTGAATTTGAATTTGAATTGAATTGAATTGATTGACTATTACATATAGTAGGATTCCTTTGCCTTTTCTATTCCTACATAGGAATCCGTGTATTTAGGTCCCCAGGCCATTTAAGAAATAATTTATTGCCAATCAAGAGTACAGATAAAAATCGTTAAATAATTAAACACAAAAAAAATAATAATAACTAATATAAAAATACCCCTTAACTAGTAACATAAAAGTTTCAGCCTATAAATGTCCCACTGCTGAGCACAGGCCTCCTCTCATTTCTGAGAGGGTTTTGGAGCTAGGAAGAATCCGCCACGCTGCTCCAATGCGGGTTGGCGGACTTCACATGCCTTCGAAATGTTTTTTATTTCTCAGACATGCAGGTTTCCTCACGATGTTTTCCTTCACCGCCGAGCACGTGGTAAATCAGCACCGGGGATCGAACCCAGGTCACTCGCGTACTTTGAAATTTAAAGCGAGCGCCTAGCCCCTGAGCTACCACTAACACTTACTAACTGGTAACATAAAAAACTAAAAATTAAATCGATTTATTAAAAAAAAAAACAAAAAGGATCGATTTACTAAAAATTACAAATGGAAAGAATAAAAAGAAATGAAAAAAAGACAATAATGTTTATGAGTTGATTGGCAAAAGGGAAGGGCTCAGCTAAGCCAATTACAATTAGCTGTGCTAACTGATTTTCAGTCCCGCCCTGGCTCCTTAAGGTGTATGTTGGAGTGATGCGTTTATTCTGCCGTTAAGCAGTAGTGTGTAAACATTACTGTGCTTCGGTCTGAAGGGCAACGAGAGCTAGCGTAATCACTAGGCAAACAAAACTTAGAACTGCTGTCTCAGGGTGACGGGCGCAGTGGATGGTCGCATACAGGATAACGCAGAAACATTCTGAGTGATACGGTATTTTTTATTGTCAGACGTTGCATTTACTAACAGGAATGTCTTGCACGTCTCGTCATTTTATCCAATAAAAAAAAAACTTTTTTACATGAGAAAATGACTAAACGAGCAAAACGTTCACCACGTTCGTCCACGATGGTAAGTGCAAAGTTTGCCCGTAACAAACGCCGTGTCACCCAGAACATTTCTGTGTGGCACCACACTGCGCCCATCACCTTGAGACATCAGTTCTTAAGTCTCATACACAAAGTGATTGCACTAGCTCTCAATGCCCTTCTGATCGAATAGCAGTAATATTGACACACTACCTACTGCTTCATAGCGGAATAACTGGCCTAGGGTTCCTACCTACAGGCGCATACACTGACCTTCGCGATTAAGTTGGACACAAATTCACTTACATCGCAAGTAATTAAAACAAATAGAGCGTATGCACTCAAAGAGAAATGTCGATAAGGAAAGTGGGTAGTTTACACCGTGCTCTGTTTCCTTGGCAATGCAACGCCGAAGTGATTGTGATGCGCATACTGTTTGGTTCACTTTTGTTTTCTCTTGCGATTGAAAATTATAAAGTATTGTATACCTCGCTATACCGAAGATCATCATCATCATCATCATCATTTCAGCCTATCACTAGTCCACTGCTGAACATAGGCCTCCCCCATAGATTGCCACAAAAGTTGTAGCTCTCATTTTGGGGGGATTTTGCCATAGTTGCCACGCTTGGCAGGCGGGTTGGCAACCGCAGTTTATTTGTTCAGATGTTCCAGGAGATGCTGCTGCCCATCATCTGATATATATTTTCCCTGTGTCGACTTTTACGGTCTTACCCACGGGATGAGATGGGATGGTGGATTCTCTTAAGCCGCTACCACACGGCTTACCGAAGATACGGACTTGCAATTCGTAAAAATAACTCTGACGTGTTATACTTTAGTGAGATTTCTTAGCTACTAGCTGCGCCTCGCGGTTTCACCCGAAAAATATCCGATCGATCACATACATACATACTTCCTTATTTGAATCGGATTTTGAGGTTTAAATTTTTTATGGCGCGGAACCCTAATTATTTTACTAAAATAAAAAAAAGCTATGTTAACCGCTATAATATCAGCTGTCAGTCAGTGAAAGTCCCGTGAAAATAATAGCCGGAGCACACAGACAATCTATGTGGGAGGTGTATGTTCACCAGTGGACTAGTGATAGGCTGAAATGATGATGATTAACGAGTCAGTCACTTTTTATATATATTTATTTGAAATCCATATATCATACATCATATATTTATTAGCAATAAATGATTTCTTTCTTTCTTTCAATGGCCGCGGCGGTTTTTTAACAACCACGGCGCTGATTTTCAGCGAGACCAACATTGATCGGGTACTTCGGTTTGGCTGAAAACTGTTTTAATTGTTCCATAAAGCAACAAACATGTATATTTTATATCAAAAATTTAATCACAAAAACTGTGATCGGTGTGTGACTAACAGCTGTGATAAAAAGCAAAGGTGACAATATAGACAAAAATAAGGCGAGTAGGATTCCTATGCGGTAATCCGTCTAGGTAGGGTACCCTCAGCGAGACCAACATTGATCGGGTACATCGGTTTAGCTGCGAACTGTTTTAATTGTTCCATAAATCAACAAACATGTATATTTTATTTCAAAAATTAAATCACAAAAACTGTGATCGGTGTGTGACTAACGGCTGTGATAAAAAGCAAAGGTGACAATATAGACAGAAATAAGGCGAGTAGGATTCCTATGCGGTAATCCGTCTAGGTACCTCAAGGGCCAGTTAATTTGCCGTGAAGCGGTAGTAACTAGCGGACTTAAGAACTGATGTGTCAAGGTGACGAGCGCCAGTGTTGTGTCACGCAGAAGTGTGAGTGACACAGCATTTGTTATAGGGTGACGTTGCACTTTCCATCGGGTGAACGTTATACTCGTTTCGTCACTTTATCCAATAAAAAAAGTTAAATTTAACGCTTTCTAGCCTCCAAAAGATAATGATTTTTTTTTTATTATCGTTTTAATTAAATATAGCTTATGATAGCTTTCGTAGGTAACTTGTCATTGTGGTCGCAAATCGGCCACAATAACAAGATGATCATCGACACTGCATCTGGTTCCTCCACTAAACGAGAAGATTAGCGTTCAGTACCTAAACCTGAAGATCTTTTTGTATAGGAGAAAGAGACGGGGCGAGCAAAACGTTCGCCTGATGGTAAGTGGCACCGCTATGCCCGACCCCTGAGGCATCAGTTATTTAGTCTCGTATACCCAGTAATTACACTGACTCAGGGCCCTTCAGACCGAAACACAGTAGCTTGCCCACTACTTCTTCACGGCAGAATAACTCTAGTCAGTCTAGGTGAGTTCTACAGTTTAGACCACGCACGACTTTAGAAGAGCTTATCTCCAACCAATTACTAAACTATTTACACTGCGTTATCATTTTTCAAGATCTATCTAACGATACCACACACGATTATGTGTACTGATTTTTTTTCCCCACACCCATTTTTTATAATTTTACTATACCGTTGTATAGCGGTAAATAAATAACACCTTCCTTCAAAATTTCATCTTTAAGTGTGTCTAAATGGCTTTGATAAGCGGACAGTCGGAAAGGACTCATTTATAAGGTTCCGTTGCGTTCTTAGTGTCAAAATGGAAAGAAACCGCTAATCGTAATAAATTAATTACCTCTGTAGGTGCAGAGCTTAAGGAATTAGCTTCTGCGCTACGGATTGAAGTATTGATTCCCGCACGAGACTAATATTTGTACAACAAAAGGAAAACAGAATAGGACATGACAAATGTTAATGCATCCTATTCCTGATTCTTTTTCCTTAGATTCTTTTCCTTATTTTTACTGGTGGTAGGATTCCAATGCAGGAACCCGTCTAGGTATGTACCACCACCAGAGTCAGTTATTCTGCCGTGAAGCAGTAGTGTGCAAACATTACTGTGTTTTGGTCTGAAAGGCACTGTGAGGTAGTGTAATGACAGGGCATATGAGACTTAAGAACTGATGTCGTAGTGTGACGGGCAGAGTGTGGTAACAGCGTTTGTTATCGGCAGATCGGGTGAACGTTTTGCTCGTTTCGTCACTTTATCCAATAAAAAAAAAAATACGGGGAGTTGTCAACTGCGCATGAGATAATACAGTGCCACAAGAGTAAGCGCGAACCTTTGTCTATGATTCATCCTGAGGTACCGTGCAACGCTCATGACCAACAATTTGTGTTTAGTTCAAATGTTGGCTCCGGCTGGGATTCGAAACCGGGTCCTACGGTGAAGAAGTCCGCGCACACACTCCAACCACTGCGTCAGGTGGTCGTTATTTTTTATTTTTATTTAATAAAAGTGACGGAACGAGCGAAACGTTCACCAGATGGTAAGTGTAACGTCTGCCCATAACAAAGGCTGTGCCCGTCACACTGCGCCCGTCGGCCCTTAAGACATCAGTTCTTAAGTCTCATATGCCCAGTGATTACGCTAGCTCTATACATATATATAGCATACGTATGTATGTAAGCTCCTCGTACAGCGCATCAGCTCAGTTGGAGTGATAAACGGAAAATCTAGCATATTTATGCCTATGATTACGGCAGTCATTGCAAAGTAACAAAGTACATTTTCGGTTATAATTTAAACTGTGTCATTGACTCGGTCGTAACCTGTTGTGTGCGGCATTTTTGAAGTTCCGGTTTACTGTGGCTCGTCGTTTGTACACTTTTACTTTCCCATATTATGTTGTCGGGCGTCAGCAGTGGGTCGGAGGTTATGTCAGTGTATCGTAACTAACCTGCGACTTGTGTTTAGTTTTTAAAATATTTAGTGTATATTAAGCCGCGTAATCAGGTGCCGGGCGCCCGCATTTAATATTTCACAGTACGCGAGGACCTGGGTTCGATTCCCGGTGCCGACAACACTAAAACTGTTAATTGCAATTTTAAGTGCTGATTTACCACTTGCTCGGCGGTGAAGGAAAACATCGTGAGGTAATAAAATATTGTGTAATAAAATGTGACATGTAAAGTCCGTCAAACCGCATTGGAGCAGCGTGGCGGAAATTTTCCGGCTCCAAAACCCTCTCAGAAACGAGGAGAGGCCTGTGCTCATCTGTTGGACATTTATAGGCTGTTACTTAACTTTTTCTTGTTTACTTTAAGCCGCGGCAGCGCGGCAGGGAAACTAGTGGTTGGATTCCAATGCAGGAATCCGTCAAGATAGGTAGGTACCACCGCAGGGTTGAACCTTGAATTATAGAAAGGACTAAAATAAATGTAAAGTAGATCCCTAAGATATTTAAGAAAAAGTATCCTATGTCTGTCTCCAGGATGCAAGCTATCTCTGTGCCGAATCACGTCAAGATCAGTTCAACGGTTGAGCCGCGAAGAGAGATAGAGAGAGTTACCTTCGCATTTATGATATGAGTATGAATAAGTATGGATGTAATAGAGTGTAATTGATGACAAATTGTTTACAGTTTCGCGAGGCAATTATTGTAGAAATGAATCAAATTTTTGTTTGAATCAATAAATTATTACAGCACCAGGACAGATGGATTAACTTTAAACCTTTATATTAATACGTGAAGAGAAAACTTGGTACGTCTTTTTAAGCAAATTCCGCGCAAGAAGCAGTTTGAGATGTCGGATAGTTGAAGTTTGAACGGAGAAGAAGCGAGAGAGTTTAAATTCATATATAATATGTCTAACACATTAAACATACTCGACAAATTCATTTAATTGAATAAAAGAAAACTTTCTTTAACTTTCACATAATAGTCTGTCGTTTGTTTCTTTACGTTAATACCGCCAATGTTTATTTTTATTGGATAAGTGACGAGACGAGCTAAACGTCCTACTACTAATGTCAAACATATAATAGTCTGCAGTCAAACAATCGCACAGAGTATAGATTGTAGCCAAAGAATTTCAAAATGTTGCCAACATACAACTACTCAAATCGAATAAAATGTTCAAACTTAAATGTTAATGAATCGCAGTCGGATTTCGATTACAGAGCGCCCATTAAATAATAGTTTATCAATGTGTTAAAATAAACATAACAAAATTTAAGTAACGTTACACACAGCAAACTATACACTTGCAAAACTCAGAACAAAAAAACAGAGCGAATAACTTTGCTAGATTTAAAATTGATTAGAAATAATCTGATGAAACCGATTAGAGGATTTATTGTGTAACTGCTCCGATGGACCGACGGTGAGATCCACTATGAGATCGGTTATAAAAACTACTTTCAACTTGAGTAATTTCATGACCACGACGAGTAAAAAGTCAATCATCATCGAGATTTCAGCCCGTCATAAGTCCACTGCCGATCATAGGACTCCTCTATAGATTGGCGCAAAAAACTCGTACGGTCCTAAGCCGCCTGCATCCATAGACTTCCAGAAAAACTAATGGTAGTTCGCCCTACACTGTTTGGCGGTACGAGGTTGTCGATACAAAACCCTATATTACTATAGGTGAAATAGCAAACTCGGCTTTAACGTTTAAAGAGAAGTGATGAGAAGAGGCAGGCGTGTGGTAGCGACTGCAGAGATTCTACCACACCCATCTCAACCCGTGGGTGTCGAAAAAGTCGACAGAGGGAAAATGAAAACCAGGAGATGGGCAGTAGCAACTTCCTGGAACAACTGAATAAATAAACTGCGGTTGCCAACCCGCCTGCCAAGCGTGGCAACTATGGTAAAGTCTCCCCATAATGAGAGCTACAAGTTTTTGTTGCAATATGTGGGGGAGGCCTATGTTCAGCAGCGAACCAGTGATAGGCTGAAATGATGATGAAGAGACGAGAAAACGTTCATCCGATGGTACGTTCATCCTCTTCCAATAACAAATGCTGTCACCTAGAAAATTTCTGTGTGGCACCAGACTGCGTCGTTCCCCCTGAAACAACAGTTCTCTGAGATGAATTCTTATGACAGATGCCCAGTAATTACACTAGCTCTGAGTGCCCTTCAAACCGAAACACGGTAATGTTTGCACACTACTGCTTCACGGCAGATAACTGTCCCTACGATACCTACCTACAGGAATCCTACTATCAGTGAAATTCTATATATCAACATTACATTTTACTGGTGGTAGGATTCCTATGCAAGATCCGTCTAGGTAGGTACCGCCCCAGGGCCGGTTATTCTGCCGTGAAACAGTGGTGTGCAAGCATTACTGTGTTTCGGTTTGAAGGGCACTGTGAGCTAGCGTAATCACTGGGCAATTGAGACTTAAGAACTGATGTCTCAGGGTGACGTGCGCAGTGTGGTGTCACACAGAAATATTCTGGGTGACACAGCATTTGTTGTGGGCGGACTTTGCACTTACCATCATGTGAACGTTTTGCTCGTTTCGTCACTTTATACAATAAAAAAAAACACAGTTCAACATAGAATCTATAATCTTCAGTTAAATTCGTCACTTTATAGTTTTAAAACAAGAACTTCTCTTACTTTTATTTTACATTTTTTTTTTATTGAAGAGTTTAACCAATCGACACATCAGAAAATGTATGTCAATTATACTTAATTATACTTTCAATATATATCATAAAACTGCTAAGGCCTTGTTGCGTCAGTATTAATAGACTTAACATTATTAATAGTGCCTGCAAACTATGTTTCACATTTAATCAAAAATAATGATCGCTAAAATAATCAAGGTCCTGCAAACCGATTTTTGGCAATTGCGACAACTTTCTAATCATCATAATCATCGTCACTTCAGCCTATCACTAGTCCACTTCTGAACATAGGCCTCCCCCATAGATCGCCACAAAAGTTTGTAGCTCTCGTTTTGGGGAGATTTTGCCATAGTTGCCACGCTTGCCAGGCGGGTTATCAACCGCAGTTTATTTATTCTGATGTTACTGGAAGATTCTGCTGCCCATCTTCTAGTTTCTATTTTCGCATCGTCGACTTTTACGACACCCTCGGGATGAGATGGGGTGGTAGTAGAAGTGACGAGACGAGCAAAACGTTCATCGGATAATAAGTGCAACGTCTGCCCATAATTAATTCTGTGCCAGTCAGAACATTTCTGTGTGACACCACATGACGCCCGTCACCTTGAGACATCAGTTCTTTAACCTCATACGCCCAGTGATTACTCTAGCTCTCAGTGCCGAAACAAAACCAAACAAACTTAAATACAGTACTATTTGCATACTACTGCTTCCTTAAATTAGACACACTTGACGAAATTTTCTGTGAACATATATACAAAAATACCGCTTCCTTTTTGAATTCATGGATTTTTTTTTTATTGTATAAAGTGACGAAACGAGCAAAACGTTCACCTGATGGTAACTGCAACGTAAGACCACAACAAATGCTGTATCACCCAGAATATTTCTGTGTGACACCACACTGTGAGACATCAGTTCTTAAGTCTCAAATGCCCAGTGATTACGCTAGCTCACAGTGCCCTTCAAACCGAAACACAGCAATGCTTGCACACTACTGCTTCACGGCAGAATAACTGGCCCTGGGGTGGTACCTACCTAGACGGATTCCTGCATAGGATTTTTTAGATTCAGGGATTCAGGGATTGGATAAAAAGAAGATACCTGCTTGAAAAGTTTCGCCTTTTCTTTACGAACGAGGAAACTCTTTAAAATGCATGTTTGCTACATGCATTTTAAAGAGTTACCTCTTATTATTACTTTATTCCTATATTACTGATTACTCATGATGATGATGATGATATTCTCCTGGCCGATCTCCACCACGCCGACAAGTTTCGAATATTGTCGAGAACTATCAACTGCGCAGGAAATATTATAGTGCCACAAGTTTACGCGCAAACACAGAGGCACTCGTCCCAACCTACCCGCGCGCAATGTAACGCTGGTAAGAACGGAGGTAAGCAAGGATGCAGTGTCAGAAACACGGGGACAATCACTACACAACCAGACCCGAAAACCAACAATTTGTGTTTTAGCACAAATTTTGGCTCCGGCTGGGATTCGAACCGAGGACCCGCGGCGTAGAATTCAGGTACTCTGATCACTAGGCTACGCGGTCGTCACTATAAATAGGATTTTATTGGAAGTCGTATATGGGTATAAGATACATAAATTCACGCCTCTTTCCCATTGTACTCGGCAAACACCACATATTTCCACTTGGTGCGATCCCTCTACTTACATTACTTAATATATAACTTTTTTAACTAATCATTATGCAAATAAACTTTTTACTATTGACGGAATTCCCATCCAGGAATCCGTCTAGGTTGTTACCGCGGCCTACTGTGTTTCGATCGGAAGGGCACTGAGAGCTAGTGTAATTACTCGGCATGTGAGACTTTTCCCTGATCTCTCGGCGTGACGCGCGCAGCGTGGCAACACGCAGAAATGTTCTGGGTGACACAGCATTTGTTACGGGCAGACGTTGCACTGTTACGGCTGGACGTTTTGCTAATCTCTTGTATCGCAAAAAGATTTATTCCTTGTGTATAAACAATCATATACCAACGTTACGTGGAAACCAAACATTAAGTGAACTGCTTGCTTTACGTAACGATAGGCTGGCTTGATGTACCACTTTGCAATCGCGCCATCAGTGCGAAGTGCAGTGTGCGTGTTTTGCTCATATATCACTCGTTAAATTGACGCAATAGTTTGCATAAATATAAAGATGTACGCTGCCTTTCAAATATTGTAACATAAAATGTATACATATGAATATTATTCTACTTATTGTAAAAGTGATATCATTAATGTATTATAGCCGCAGGCAGCTGCCTATTTCCTACAGAGGTGCCGTAAGAGGCGACTAAGATATTGTACGGACAGCCTTTATTCGTACAGATTACATAAATACATACAGTCACTCCTTTTTCCCATATAAGGGGTAGGCAGCGGCCACTCACGTAGAGTAACTTTTCGCTCTTGCGGGAAACGAGACGTGACGGGGGGCGAACCTCGTCGTCACACGGCAACGTCGCAGATTAGCACTATAATATAATATGCAATGCTGTCACTACACTGCTCGTGGGTAGGCAACTGAATCGGATTTTTTCTCTCGTACAAAACTGGCGTTGACGTCGTTCGCTACCATTCATGTCTCCTTTCCTGCGGGGGCGAAAAGTGGGCTACATGTGGAGTATCTGTCTATCCCTTATATGGGAAAAAAGCGTGACTATGTGTATGTAAGTATTAAAGGTAACCAGGAGATGGGCAGCAGCATCATCCTGGAACATCTGAATAAATAAACTGCGGTTGCCAACCCGCCTGCCAAGCATGGCAACTATGGCAAAATCCCTCCAAAATGAGAGCTACAAACTTTTGTGGCGAACTGTGGGGGAGGCCTATGTGCAGCAGTGGACTAGTGATAGGCTGAAATGATGATGATGATGATGATTAAAGGTGACTGCGTAATTGCATATCTCACTTCAGTGTTCTTGACTGCTAGGTCGTGGCTATTGGGTTGGAAGTATAATCTGAGCCAATGATTGAGGACACCTACTAAGATTCTTTCGGCTGTTTCTTCTCCGTCAGAGGAACTTCATTCCGAAACGGTATTAGATTGTAAAACGATGACATTTGACAAACGAAATTTATATGTCTTACGTTGAAGAAGAAATAATTTAATTGAGCTGGTGGTGTGATTCCTATGCAGGAATCCATCTTGGTGTATATATTGTGGTCCATTATCGTGAATGGTATAAGAATATTACTAAACAAGTTTCATTAACACTAAGTGTTGTATTAAAATGTACTAAGAAACTTAATATTTGTGTAATATACATGGGATCTATAATTGAGTTCTACAGTCTACGAACTGGTGGTAGGATTCCTATGCAGGAGTCCGTCTAGGTGACTACCACTCCAGGGCCACTTATTCTGCCGTGAAGCAGTAGTGTGCAAACATTACTGTGTTTCGGTTTGAATGGCACTGTGAGCTAGCGTAATCACTGGGCATATGAGACTTAAGAACTGACATCTCAGAGTGGTGGGCGCAGTGTGGTCTCACACAGAAATGCTCTGGGTGACACAGCATTTGCTATTGGCACGTTTCATCACTTTATCCAATAAAAAATAAATTTCGATCTTGTTTGTGTGAGCGTTACGTAGCATTTGTTCTGGGTAAACGTTGCACTTTACATCAGGTGAACGTTTTGCTTGTTTCGACGCTCTATCCAATAAAAAAAAATCTACTATCTACTTAGTGTTTGCGCTATTAATAATGTATAATGTTTGTAAGTGTTTTCATTGTTAGACAGAAAATACTAATGTCCAATTAAAATGGAGATAAAGTCGTGGATTCGAACAATTAACATTTTTATTGCGTTGAATTTTAACTATTTATAGCCCGACGTTTCGAGCGCTGTACAGCACCCGTGCTCACGGGAGATCTGATGAATTGAATTATAAAACATCCTAATTTTAATAGAGAAGATGGTTGAGTACTACCGCCAGCTTGGGATTCTATAATTAATAAAATTTTATAAAAAATCAAGCATACCACTGCAAGACTTCAAGACACAGTTAGCTCTTTCTGCGTAGATCGGACCGAAAATAATAATTAGAAGCTAAACGTACTCCGGGTTAACTATGACATCAGGACGTCTGTCACCTCAGTCCTCCCGTGACCGTGGGTGCTGTAAAGCCCTCGAAACGGCAAATTATAAATAGTACAAAATTAAACGCGATAAAATCCGTAAAAATTGTTTTATTTTAAAATTCTTATATCGTAAAAACACTTCTCCGATGCTCCATACATTTCGGACCGTTTCCTTTCGCTGTATGAAGACGGCGTTATCGTATTCTTTACCTCATTTTGGTTCGTAGTTCTTGTGATTGCGTTACTGCGTCAGTTTACTTGCCTTCTGAATCGTGTATTCAGAGTTGAAGTCATTTTTACAATACATAAATAACTGGTAAAGTTTTAAAAGTAAAGTTTCAGCCATTAAATGTCCCACTGCTGAGCACAGGCCTCCTCTCATTTCTGAGAGGGTTTTGGAGCTAGGAAGAATCCGCCATGCTGCCCCAATGCGGGTTGGCGGACTACACATGTCTTCGAAATATTTTTTTATTTCTCAGACATGCAGGTTTCCTCAAGATGTTTTCCTTCACCGCTGAGCACGTGGTAAATCAGCACTTAAAATTGCAATCAACAATTTTAGTGGTGCCGGCACCGGGAATGAAACCCATGTCACTCGCGTACTATGAAATTTAAAGCGAGCGCCTAGCCCCTGAGCTACAACTGGTTATCGAGAGATTTATTGCAAGGGTCTTTCCCCGTTAGGGGCCTTTCTCCGTTGGTACCACTTAGGCTTTCCATCTGATACGGTAAAGTGAATCTGAAACCAACCAACCAAGCAATTATTCCCCTCTACAATTCAATTCAATTCAATTCATTCATATCTTCTCGGTTTTAATAGTTGACGAGGTAGTGTTGTCTATATGCATGCAATTTTTAAAAACGATGCCTCGCACAAGAATTTCTCTTGACATCTTTTCTCTTGACTCTTGGGTTTTTCAGAGACAAATTTCACATGTGCAACACAGCCCGACCCGCAAACAAATTATTTGTGTATGTATAATGAACATTGTGCAAATGTTAGGTTGGGCAGGAATTCAAAATACAGCGGAGGTTTGAACCCAGGACGAGCGGCATAGAAGACAGGTACTCTGACCACTTGTATATACATTTCTTTAATATGTAGTCCAAAATAGAATTATCCTGATGAAGCCGTGAAAAAGAATCTACCACCCTATCTCATCCCATGGGTCTCGTAAACGTCGAACCATGCGTGGCAACTATGGCATGGCCAGAATGGCCAGAAATGAGAGCTACAAACTTTTGTGGCACTTTATGGGATAGGGCATATGTTCAGCATTGGACTAGTGATAGACTGAATTAATGATGATGATGATAAATGTTATAATCATATCGTATTTGTTTTAGGATTCAGTTCTCAACGTTCGTTATATTTCAAGTTTTGTTATATACTTATGTTTTTCAAGTTCCTAATAAGCGAAGGAATGTGTATGTCATTAACCCATTACCTATTATACCAAACATAAGCAAGCTCAATACTATTTATATAATGACGTATTTATCCTTCCAAGAATTGTGTCTCTATTTTTTTTTTAAAAGAGTATTTGTGGATTAATTTTATGCAGATTTGATCTTGATTCATTTGCAATGGAAACTAAGGAATGTGAAAGTCATTAATTGAGATACGATTTGATATATGCAGCTCAAACTAACAAGATACAAGTAAGATAAGTATGCGAAATAAATTTTGCTATCAATTAATGAAGATATAAATCAAGTTAAAAAGTAATAATATTTCAGCAGATCTTGGATACAATGTTCTAATTAATTAGGATATAAATATGTCTAACTATATGCAAAGTTCTACACCGTGTAGTGGCGGCCTAAGAGAATCTACCACCCCATCACATCCCGTGGGTGTCGTAAAAGTAGACAGAGGGAAAATGAAAACTAGGAGAATGGCGGCAGAATCTTCCTGGAACATATGAATAAATAAACTCCGGTTGCCAAACGTGGCAACTATGGCAAAATCCTTACAAAATGAGAGCTACAAACTTTTGTGGCTATCTATGGGGGAGGCCTATGTTCAGCTGTGGACTTTTGTTTTATCCATTAACAAAGATTTCTTAATACTACTTGTGTTTTTTTTTTATTTGAGAGAGTGACGAGACGAACAAAACGTTCATGTGATTGTAAGTGCAGCGGCTGGTCACAAAAAATACTGTGTCATCCAGTACGCTTCTGTGTCCACCACACAGCAACCGTCCCCCTGAGACATCAGTTCTAAGTCTCATATGTCCAGTTAACATAGCCCACAGTGCTGTTCGGACCAAAAGCAGTAATTGAAAGAAAGAAAGAAAATTTTTTTTTTATTCAATACTACAACACAACATACAAAAAATAAGTAAACATAAAATACGACGTATTACATTGTCAGACGTACGTTGGGTTGTAGCAACGAAAAGGCTGTCGACTCAGCATAATGCTATGGCAGAGTTGCCACAGCGCTGTTATTCTGTCGATGCCTCAGGTTTAACGAGCAGCTTCCGGACATATTGTTAATTGACTTAGTTTAATTTAAAAGAAATAAATATGCGCACATGTACACGGATACACACACACACACACATATATATGTATACATATATACATATACATACACACTTATACATATATATATATACACATACATACATGCACACACATATACACATACATGCGCATGCATTATATAAAATAGAATAAAATAATAATTGCACATTACTTTTGCTTTCGCTAGCCTTGCAGTGGTACCTACCTAAACGGATTGAGGTACAGGAATCCTACCAGTAATGTATGTTTATATATTATTTACCCTATACCTGCTATGCTTGTTGTATTAAATGTCTATTGTACTAGTAAATTGACTTGCACAGCTTGTTGGCTCGATTAGTTTAGTGGCTTAGCAGCACCTACCAGCTAAACGAAATATTAGCATGTTCTAAGAATATAATTGTTCCAGTTGTAAGTGTTTGTGTCTGTGGAATTAATATTTGTCTCTTTTTCTAATGGATAAAGTGACGAAACGAACAAAACGTTCACCTGATGGTAATTTCAACGTCTGCCCATAACAAACGCTCATGCTATAAAGGCAATCGCTCAGATCCGTCCAACTACAGTCCGATGGCCATCACCTCCTTGCTCTCCAAAATAATGGAGTCCATTATGAACTGCCAGCTCTTGAGGTACTTAGAGGAGCACCAGCTGATTAGCGACCGCCCGTACGGTTTCCGTCGGAGTCGCTCGGCTGGTGATCTTCTAGTGTACCCATCGATGAGTGCATCGATGGGCGGAGGCAGTCGAGAGCAAGGGGGAGGCCCTGGCAGTTAACTTGGACATAGCGAACGCCTTTGATCGGGTCTGGCACAAAGCGCTTCTTTCGAAGCTGCCTTCTTACGGGCTTCCCGAGCAGTTTCGCGATTGGGTCACCAGTTTTCTCACAGACCGGAGCATAAAGATCGTAGTTGACGGTGCATGCTCGGACTCTTAAGTCTGTGAATGCTGGTGTCCCACAAGGCTGTTTGCTATCACCAACCCTGTTTCTTCTGCATATCAATGATATGTTACAAATTAGTAACATTCATTGCTATGCAGATGACAGCACTGGTGATGCCGTATACACCGGCCGTGCTCATATTTCTCGGGAACACGTGGACGAGTACCGGAACAAACTTGTGTCTGAAGTCGAGATTTTGTTAGACAAAATCAGTATCTAGGATCTGGTAAGCTAGGATGCAGCGTCTTAGCCAACAACACAATCAGAACCCGGACAACCATAATTTGTATTTCATCACAAACCCGAGGGGCAGTTATTAGGTACTCTGACCGCAAGACCACGAAGTCGTAATTAGGATAAATATATATGATTTTTTTGCCGTGTGGTGGCGGCTCGTTAAAAGAATACTACCACTCCATCTCATCCAATGGATCTTGTAAAAGAATTAAACTGCACTGTGCTCCCAACAGCGCATGGTGGCGATGGGCTCACCATCTATCACACCAAGTGCATTATATTGTTTTGGTGAAACGTGGATTGTGGCAATCATCTGTTTTTGGAGGGAGTGCCCAATCTCTGACTACCCCTTATGGGATACAGTCGTGGTCTTATGTATGTACGTATGTATTTATGAATTTCAGGCACACCAAAGTGATTGTAGCCACACAAAATACAACTCGGCGTATTTCCAAAGAACTCGACTACGGAATACCATTAACTGTATGTGGCAACGCATCGACAAAGGGAGCGCATCGTCGGTCCATGAAATTGGCGGTACGATGTAGTGCTTCCTTGATGGCCGGCTGCGTCATTGTCACGAGAACTGTGAGTAGATGACAGGTGAAGATTTATTTCTATAGGAAATACGTGAATTCGCTTTCATAATAATATAGCTGGAACAATTTCCATTTTTTTTAATAATATATATAGTTAGCGAGAGCCGTGGTGGCTCGGGGGCTAGGCGCTCGCTTTAAATTTCATAGTACGCGAGTGACCTGGGTTCGATTCCCGGTGCCGGCGCCACTAACATTGTTAATTGCAATTTTAAGTGCTGATTTACCACACGCTCGGCGGTGAAGGAAAACATCGTGAGGAAACCTGCATGTGTGAGAAATAAAAATATTTCGAAGACATGTGCAGTCCGCCAACCCGCATTGGAGCAGCGTGGCGGACTCTTACTAGCTACAAAAACCCTTCAGAAAAGAGAGGACGCCTGTGCTCAGCAGTGAGACATTTATAGGCCGAAACTTTACTTTACTTATAATATTAGCTTATTTAAATACATACATACATAAGATCACGACTGCCACAATCCACGTTTCACCAAAACAATATAATGCACTTGGTGTGATAGATGGTGAGCCCATCGCCACCATGCTGTTGGATGCACAGTGCAGTTTAATTCCTTACTCGCCTTTACGAGATCTATTGGATGAGATGGAGAGGTAGTATTCTTTTAACGAGCCGCCACCACACGGCCCTTATTTATTTAAATAAAATAAAATATATTAAACAGGTAAAAGACTTAAAAAATATAAAAAAGAATTAAAATATCAATGTCAATAAGAACGTTACCTGAACAGTTATTCGAAAAATTAATTGATAACTACCCAGAACGATACAATACCAAAATTCAATAAAATCAATAAAAATTGTTAAGCAATGTTAATTAGAAACAATTTTTCGTCGCTACAAAAATTACATGATGATGATGTTCTCCTAGCCGATTTCGATCACGGCGACAACTTTCGACTACAGTCGAGAGCCATCAACTGCGCAGGAGATATTATAGTGCCACAAGTGTACGCGCAAACACAGAGGCACTCACTCGTCCCAACCTACCTGCGCCCGATGTAACGCTGATGCGATAAGATCGGAGCTAGGCTAGGATGCAGTGTCAGAAACACGGGGACAATCACAACACAATCCAGACCCGAAAACCAACAATTTATGTTTTAGCACAAGTGCCGGCTCCGGCTGGCATTCGAACCCAGGAACCGCGGCTTAGAAGTCAGGTACTCTGACCACTAGGCCACGCGGGTTGAGTAATGTGCACGTAGCGGCTTAAGAGAATCAACCACCCCACCTCATCCCGATATACAATACAGAGGGGAAATGAAAAGGAATAAAAAAAATGCCGTTGCCAACCCGCCTTCCAAGTGTGGCAACTATGGCAAAACCGCCCAAAAATCAGATCTACAAGCTTTTGTGGAGCAAAGTGCAGAGATCCCAGAATTATGACCCGCGGAACACAATTGTTCCGTGAATCTGAATAGGTGTTCCGCGATAATTTGGTAAGTAAATAAACTGGTTCATATTAAAAGATTTACTTTATATAGAATGACGGGTGATAGCTAAGTGTTCCGCGAAAATATCCGGA
Source organism: Luehdorfia chinensis (assembly GCA_019845155.1). Lineage (NCBI taxonomy): Eukaryota > Metazoa > Arthropoda > Insecta > Lepidoptera > Papilionidae > Luehdorfia > Luehdorfia chinensis. The sequence continues at coordinate 506,037 of JAHVAK010000388.1, forward strand.
TGATAAAAAACAAAGTAAAGTTTCAGCCTATAAATGTCCCACTGCTGAGCACAGGCCTCCTCTCATTTCTGAGAGGGTTTTGGGGCTGGGAGGAATCCGCCACGCTGCTCCAATGCGGGTTGGCGGACTGGACATGTCTTCGAAATATTTTTCATTTCCTCACGATGTTTTCCTTCACCGCCGAGCACATGGTATAGCAGCACTTAAAATTGCAATTAACAATTTTAGTGGCGCCGGCACCGGGAATCGAACCCAGGTCACTCGCGTACTATGAAATTTAAAGCGAGCGTCTAGCCCCTGAGCTACCACGGCTAACAGTTAAACTTCCGGGTTTGCGAAGTGTTCCATTGCGGAAAAAGTTCGGTAACTCCTGCTGTTGATAATTGATCCAATTTATTATAGAGCTAATTAGAATCTGTAAAACAAAAATCAAATTACGTCACATCAGAAAAGTTATACGGCTCGGGAGTTACAATGCGATTCGTCAAGCTTTCCTTTTAAATGTAGCACCCGATAGCTCATTGAGCGGCGTTGGGCGATCGTGGGATCTATCCGAATTGACTTCCGACTTCCGACATTGTTAAGGAGTTTTTTCATTGCACTGGGCGTTTTTGAGAAAAAAAATAGTCTATCTACGTGTTTTGTAGATTTTTGTATTCATGATCACCTTTCAATTGTCACAAAACACGGTCACACAGCCATCTGCATCCATGGACATCCCATAACAACCTTGTAGGACGTCGCTCCATCAAGTGGGGATCGCCCTATCACTGCCTTTGCCTGTGCGAAGTTGCCACACAAGGACATTTCTTTCCCAACGGTTATCTTTTTTCTTTAATGAATGGATGTGGTGGCGGCTCGTTAAAAGAATACTACCACTCCATTTCATCCAATGGATCTCGTAAAAGGCGAGTAAGGAATAAAACCGCACTGTGCACCCAACAGCGCATGGTGGCGATGGGCTCACCACCTATCACACCAAGTGCATTATATTGTTTTGGTGAAATGTGGATTGTGGCAGTCATCTGCTTTTGCAGTGAGTGCCCAGTCTCTGACTACCCCTTATGGGATACAGTCGTGATCTTATGTATGTATGTATGTTTAATGCCTCTCAGTAGGATTTCTCCTATGTCGTGGGTGCGTTTTACATACATGCAAAAACACCCAGACACGGAACAACTATCTGTAGGTCACACAAATATTTGTCCCGTGCGGGAATCGAACCCGCGACCCGCGGCGCAGGAGTCAAGCGCTTAACCACTGCGCCAACCGAGCCCATTGACACTTCAGCTTGATTCTTAGGGCTGCGTCGGTTACTCCGATTCTTATGCGGATATCATCGTTACGGATTCGATCTCACAGAGATACTCACCCAAGTTACTCCTCGGCACTCCTCGGCTACAAAGGCTTCCATTTATAATTCCTTCAAAACCGCAATTTCTCTCGGCGGACTGTATTTTATTTAGAGCAATCTATCACCCCATCTCATCCCGTGGGTGTAGTTAAAGTCGATAGAGGGAAAATCTCCCTTAAACATCTTAATAAATGAAATGCGGTTGCCACCTCGTCTGTGAAGCGTGGCTACTGTGGCGAAATCCCCTCAAAATTAGGGCTACAAATTTTGTGGCAATCTATGGGGGAGGCCTATGTTCAGAAGTTCAGAAACGATGATGACGACAATTTTATACGTTAATTAATGGGGTAACAAAGGGCAGACTTAATGCCTATTGGCACTCTCTCCCAGTCAACCCGAGAGCGCAGAGATGTGTAGGGTGCAATAAAAAAATTTAAAATGACTTAAGACGACAAGCCGAAAATTAGTAAAAACGTTAACACTATTTTCGGGATGAAAGTGGCTTGAAATTTCGAAAAGGGCAACCGGTATAAGATAAATGCAGTACGCATTAACTAGTGTGGTATAAACGAATGATGATTCCATGCTTTAGATTCCGCCTGGAGCACGCAAGTCTCTGTATTACACTTGCATAATTCGCCAACATGATTTACTTAGTTAACGTTGTAATTAGGTAGCTGACGAAGCGACGCGCTCAACGGACATTGAACTGCGGATTCTCGAAGTTTCCACCTTTCTTGAGCGTGAGAGAATGGTATTGTGCGTGCGAAAAGGACAGGGAAAGGCGACGGTTGCGAAAAAGGGAGCGAAGAGTTAAATCGGAAATGTAACTTGATTGGTTAATTACTTTGACATTATGCAGATAAAATAAAATGTTAGATATACAGTCACGCCTTTTTCCCGTGTAATGCGTATGCAGAGGCTACACACATAGCCCACTTTTCATTTCCCCCGTGGGCTACGGGTGGCGAAACACGTCGTCGCCATTTTGGTAAGAGTAAAAACAATCTTACTCCCATTTGCGTTCCCAGGAGCAGTAGAGTGACAGCATTGCATATTATGGTGTTGTTCTGCAAGAATAGAGACTGTCAATCCCTACAATACCTGAGTCGTCTCTTGCGACACCTCAGTAGAAAAGAGGTAGGTGCCTCTGTACTCTGCCGGACATCCATCGGCAAATAATAAAATTATACAATTACATAATTTTGGCGGTAAAACTTGGTTATGCATCATATTGTTTTTAGTCACGTATAACAATCTAATCGAATATTAAGCTTCGAAATAAATTTTGCATACAAACTTCTTGTATTAGTTTACGTAATTTTTATAAAAAAAAATTAAAGAATAATTCGAATTGAATATTTATGTAACTAGGGTATGACAAACTTTAACCTATCGCAACCCCTTTTATTTTTTTGGGTCGCACAAAATTGTAATAAAAATTGCGTCATTTTGACAGAGACAGTTCGAAAGATGCTTCCTGTATAAATTACTGTTAGAAAAGAAGTCAAAAAGTATATTTTAATAGAATAATGCCAATTTACGTAAATCCTTTCGCAATGTTTATTTCATTAGCACATATTTCGGCTGCTGGGCAATACCATGGTCTACTTTGCGGAAATAAAGTAATAAAGAATACATACATACATAAGATCACGACTGTATCCCATAAGGGGTAGTCAGAGACTGGGCACTCACTGCAAAAACAGATGACTGCCACAATCCACGTTTCACCAAAACAATATAATGCACTTGGTGTGATAGGTGGTGAGCCCATCGCCATCATGCGCTGTGCACCCACAGTGCAGTTTATTTCCTTACTCGCCTTTTACGAGATCCATTGGATGAGATGGAGTGGTAGTATTATTTTATCGAGCTGCCACCACACAGCACTATAATAAAGAAAAGACAGTTAATTTGCTAAGATACGCATGCAAAATTTGAAATGGTGTGTATTACCTAGTTTTTGAAGAGCACCACCCACCCTCTCTCAACAGCGTGCACAAGCCAACTAATACCGCCACCGGGAGCCGCCATCCTGATACCCTCCACCACTACAACAACACTACCACTAGGCAATACACAACACTAAAGTCGAGAACACGACACGGAGATAGGCATCTTCCGAGAACATCTGAAAAAACTAACTGCGGTTGCCTACCCGCCTACCAAGCGTAGCAGCTATGGCAAACTCAATTAGGTGTCCTATAAATCGCATGGTGTCAACACATAATAAATTGTTTAACGAAGTTGACATATTTGCCCACGATCATTGTACTTTCAAATAAAAAAAGATAATATTCTGCATCAATGACGCTATAAATGAATGAAATCAAAGTAATTATGTTCGATTGTGTTATACCATACACAACAACCACAGGCATACATACATACACACCCGCACACCCTCCCACACACACACCCACACACGAACACACATACCCATACACACACAAACACCCACGTACACACACACAACACGCGTGCGCGCGATAATTGTTTTAATTTTTGTATTCTTTGAAATAGGGACTTGTTTTATGATTTTTTTTATTATAGAAATAGGAATGTGATGATTTAGAATATGCATTTCATAAGATCTACATATGCTCCACTTTATCAGTAAATTGTTTTTGTAAACTGTGACTATCACTATTGGGTTCACATTAATGCCTTTCTTTGATTTTTTTTTGTAATAAAATGTATTGTAAACCGGTTTTTGGTTCATGTTACCAAATAAAAAAAACCCCTCTCAAAATGAGAGCTACAAATTTTTGCCTGCCAAGCGTGGCAACTACGGCAAAATCCCCCTAAAAGGAGAGCTGCAACTTTTGTGGCAATCTATGGGGGAGGCCTATGTTCAGCAGTGGACTAGTGATAGACTGAAGCGACGACGACGACGAGAATGCAATGGATAGAGATACGGGGATGACCATAATACCCTGAAAATAAACAATTTCTGTTTTTGCACGAATAGGCTCTGACTGGCATTCGAAGCCAGGAAAAGAGGCGTAGTGTTCAGGTACTCTAACCGCGAGGGCAGATGTTGCACTTACCATCAGGTGAACGTTTTGCTCGTTACATCACAATAAGCAATAAGAAAAATATTATGGTGTTTTTCCGCTCGAATAAAAACTGTCCGTACCCTAGTCGTCTTTTACGACACCTTGGTAAAGAAGTAGGTGCTATTGTACTCTGCCGGACACCTATCGGAAAATTGGTAGTAAGGAGAGGACTTAGCATTGGCCTTGCATTTGTTGAAAGTCAATTCCGCGCGCATCTCACATACTCAATGAGGTCGTAGACAAAATTAATATGTTTACTTGTGATTTAATAAGCCGTGGTAGTTTGAGGCCCGGCGCTCGCCTTAAATTTCATAATACATTAGTCCTGAGTTCGATCCCCGGAGCTGGCACCTCCGAAATTGTTATTTTAAGTGCTGATTCACCACGTGCTCAGCGGTAAATGAAAACATCGTGAGGAAACCTGCATGTCTGAGGAATAAAAATATTTCGATAACATATCAATTCCGCCAAACCGCACTGGAGTAGCGAGGCCGAATATTCCCGGCTACAAAACCCTCTCAGAAATGAGAGGCCTGTGCCCAGCAGTGGTACATTTAAAGGCTGTAACTCGTGATTTCAGCGATTTTTAAAGGGGACACGTTATTCGTTCTGTGTAATGTAAGTCGATGTTTATAATTTTTAATATTATATTTAATCACAACAATGTTTACTGGGGTGATAGGATTCCTACGCAGTAATCTGTTCAGGTAGGTATCATCGTGTAATCTGACATTTCCCTATACACATTTCTGACATTTCCCTTTGTCGATTGGGCATATCAGACTTTAAAACTGACATCTCAGAGGGATCGACGTAGTGTGGCGCCACACAAAAATATTTTGGGTGACACAGCATTTCTATGGACGGACGTTGCACTTAATATCAGATGAACGTTTTGCTCGTCTCGTCCCTTTCTTCAATAAAAAAAAAAACACTCGCATTAGGACAACCCTGTAATGATAGTTGTAATGTTGATATTGAATAAATATATAAGTGATATTGCAAATATTGTTCTGTATTATTTGTACAATGTAGACGCTTCGTTACAAAGCCGCGTACGGATTGATTTCCCAGCCCAGTGTAGAGAATGAATGTTATTAGTCGACATCGGACTTTCCAATTAATCACAGTTGCTTTGTAATGCATATTGTACACAGTACTGTCGAGTCTTATTTGTCTGATACGGGAGCCAATAATAAAATATCAATTCACGGTAGAAGAACTACAGCTTCATCTCATCCCGTAACAGACGAGTTAGGCAAGTGCTAATAGGCTAATTATTTAGGCTACTACACTACAAAACGTGACGTCATTTAGAATGTTCTTTTGGCTAAGATACCTACGTAGTTTCTTTCGCCTGTTTCATCTCCGTTAGAGGAACCTCGCTGCGAAACGGTGGTAGATTGTATTAAAAAAAAATAGTATGACAAACGTAATTTATATTTCTTACGTTGAAGAATAAATAATTTTCATTTCACTTTGTCGCAGGTTCGAATTCGTCTCGTCGTTCAACTGTCGTGAGCCATCCTATTAGAACTTGTTTGTAAGCTTTTTCAGAGTAATACACAGGAAGTGTACCTGTAAAATCCCTCGGCCCATCTACGCTAAAAAAAAGTGTTACACACATAAGATCACGACTGTATCCCATGAGGGGTAGTCAGAGACTGGGCACTCACTGCAAAAACTGATGACTGCCACAATCCACGTTTCACCAAAATAATATAATGCACTGGTGTGATAGGTGGTGAGCCCATCGCCTCCATGCGCTTTTGGGTGCACAGTGCAGTTTAATTCCTTACTCGCCTTTTACGAGATCCATTGGATGAGATGGAGTGGTAGTATTCTTTTAACGAGCCGCAACCACACGGCAAGTGTTAGCACCACAATTATACGTTTTCTAAATGGGCGGGAAATAAACTCCTCTTTTCTTTTTATAATTTTATCCGTGACAACTGTGCCGTGTGGTAGCGGCTTAAGAGAATCTACTACCCCATGTCATCCCGCGTGTGTCGTAAAAGTCGACAGGGAGAAAATTAAAACCAGAATCTTGACAGCAGCATCTTCCTGAAAGATCTAAATAAATAAACTGCGGTTGTCAACCCGCCTGCTGGGCATGGTTACTATGGCAAAATCCCCCCAAAATGAGAGCTGCTAGCTTTTGTTTCAATCCGTGAGAGAGGCCTATGTTCAGCGGTGGACTGGTGATAGGCTGAAGTGATAATGATGATGATGATTATATCGAAAATATTTTAAATATCATCCATAATACATAAGTTAATTGCAAGTCCAAAATTGAGCAGACAAAACTTGTTAAATCATTCACGTTTTTATTAAAGATACGAAAATACATATAAATACAAACAGAAAATAAATTAGATATTGTATAAGAGTTGTTCTATATCGTACAAAACAACAACACCTATCTAAATACGATTCGAAATTGATTGTACGTATATACAAGAAACGAAATCTTGCAATTCCTTTACAATTGAATGCAACAGACTATCGCATTTGATCTTATCGTCTTACATAGAGAACAATTGTCATTCGAGTTTTAATTCGAACGGACATATTGTGAAACGTTGAAAACAAAATGGCCGCAGTTCCGGGAAGTATAGATAAGGTTGATCTTCAGCGTGGCGGAGCTGGCATGTAATGGCTAGGAAGCGCAATTTGATCATGTTGCGTAGTGGTTAGCGGAAACCTGTACCGGTTGGAGGAAGTGACATTTTAGTTTTATGGTTATAATACTTATTAGGGCAACGCGAGTCGAGTTATTGCATGTTGCCGACGCTATGGCACAGGTCGGTATTTAGCCGGTTAAGTTAAACTTTTTAATTTCACTTTAACTGTATATGGACTAAGAATCTTAAAATACGACGAACGGAGACTTTTTTATGGAAGATAGCGACGAGATATGCAGATCGTTCACCTGACGGTAAGTGCAACATCTGCCATTTCCTGTGTGGCACCACACTGCGCTCATCATCTTGAGTCATAATTCTTCAATCTCTTATGCCCCGTAATTAACTAATAATTATCATCATCATTTTAACCTATCACCAGTCCATTGCTGAACATAGGTCTCCCCTATAGAATGCCACATAGGCCCGTAGCTCTCTCTTTGGGGGGACTTTGCCATAGTTGCCACGCTTGGCAGGCGGGTTGGCAACCGCAGTTTATTTATTTAGATGTTTCAAGAAGACGCTGCTGCTCATCTCCTGGTTTTTATTTTCCCTCTGTCGACTTTTACGACACCCACGGGATGAAATGGAGTGGTAGATTCTCTTAAGCCGCTACCACACGGCTAACTAATAGCTAATAGGTACTGGCAGGAATGCCCGTGGGAACGCAATGGAGAGTAAGAATTATTTTTTTGACTTGTACCAAAATGGCAGCGACGTGGTTTGCCATCCGTCTCGTTTCCCACGAAGGTGAATAGTGGGCTATCTGTGTGTGTGATCACTGTCTATCCCTTATACAGGAAAAAGGCGTGTCATTGTGTAATAGTGGCTAATACTGCCTATCAGGCCGAAATACGGCAATATTTTTTAAATATATTTTTTAAATATATTTTTTTAATCTTTATTGTAACACGTTAATGTAAGGAATACAATCGGCGGACTTAATGCTTACAGGCATTCTCTGCCAGTCAACCCTGGGAGACTAGGAAAATGATTGAAGGTGCAAATATGTGAAATGTGGAGTGTGGTGTAAAAATATAAATAAATACGTGATAATTACATAATAATATAAATGATCAATATACATATTCACAAAATTAACATAGATAAAAACATACACATACAGTACACTATAGCAGTAATAATAATAAACAAAATAAGAGGTGGAATTGAAGCATCAGTTTGCCTCCAAATAATATTCTCTAAGAAGCCTTTTGAAGGCGTTTTTGTTGGGTGCATTCCTGATAGAATCCGGAAGGGCATTCCCGAGGATTGTAATCTGAACTATGAAAGAAGAGTTGAAAAATCTATTATGGTGCTGTGGAATACTGATCTTTCCACTATTTGAAGAGCGAGGAATTCGTTCCTGAGTCGAATAAAGAAATTGGAAGTTATCTTTAAGATAAGATGGTGAATTGAAATCGTGTTAAAGTGAGTAAAGTATACATAAATTCCTTTGACGAATGGAAAGCCATTTAAGTTTTGAATGATAAGGTGATATGTGGTCATACTTACGTAGGCCGTAAATAAATCTTAAAGAATTATTAAGAAGGCGCTCCAATTTAGTTAAAAGATTTTGTTATAGATCTGGATAACACACCTCTGCATAGTCGATAATGGGTAGAATAAGCGAATGAACCATCATAAGCTTGGTTTTAAAAGGTAAAAAGTTTTAGACGGTAAAGAGAACGCAGAGTGGCGACGACTGCACGGCTGATTTTAGTAACCTGTAAATATTTTGTGTACCCAACAGACAAACAATCAGACAGGCAGACAAGAAAACGAGTTAACAATAATTTGTCATCCAGTTATAGCGTAGCTATAAACATAGCGTTTGAAATGTCAAGTCTCTAGCTCTTCGGGAAGTTAGTTTAAAATAAAAGTTAAAAAAGTAAAGTTTCAGCCTATAAATGTCCCACTACTGAGCACAGGCCTCCTCTCATTTCTGAGAGGGTTTTGGAGCTAGGAAGAATCCGCCACGCTGCTCCAACGCGGGTTGGCGGACTTCACATGTCTTCGAAATATTTTTTATTCCTCAGACATGCAGGTTTCCTCACGATGTTTTTCTTCACCGCCGAGCACGTGGTAAATCGGCACTTGAAATTGCAATTAACAATTTTAGTGGTGCCGGCACCGGGAATCGAACCCAGGTCACTCGCGTACTATGAAATTTAAAGCGAGCGCCTAGCCCCTGAGCTACCACGGCTTAGTTTAAAATAAATTACTAAATTTGACACGAACAGACACACGAAAGCGATTTGATACTAAAAACGTAGTGAAAAGTAAATACATTCGCGTCGGAGCTGTCACGGTGTACCACTGTCGGTATGCACTTACGCGAAAGTAAATTATCAAAAGGCTGCCATTTCAGTGCGGTTCAATAACGAAAAGCTTAATGACAGCTTTATTTAGGAGTGGATTAAGTGCGCCCCTCGAATAGGCAGCTCCGCGCGCGTTGAAATCTTTTACTTTCACCACTTTGCGTGGCGGATTTGTGAAAAATGAATTCTTATATGGATGCGGTAATATAACCAAGTTTCTTGTTACGATGAGTCGATTGCTCTACAATTATTTATGGATGTAATATTTTAATTTATCTACATATTGAATTAATACATATTGTTATTTGCTTGTTTTCAAATACTAAGTTTTCATATTAATTAGTAAGGAAGTGATATAACCTGTATTAAAACTAGATATTTAGATTGCTTTAATTTGTTTTAAATGTCATAACTCTTCCTTTGAGTTTAAAATGCATTACAGACAAACAATTAGCAGAAAATACTGCTGTCATAACATTTCGAACATAATATATTACGTTCATGGTAAATTGTTAGGCGACGCGGCGTCGGAATTACAACGGAGCTTCTGAAAGCTTGTGGTAAACTGAGACTTTTAGTAGTTTAATGGTAGTGCTGCCACCACTACGCCTGAAGCATTTAGTATGGTCGCCTTGTTCTTCATGAAATGCAAAAACCGATGAGGATTTTGCGTAGCAACTTCTCACCGTCTTAACTGTACCTTAAAATCTGAAAACAAAAAAGTAAAGTAAAGGTAGAATTTTGGTGCCGGGAAGAATCAAGCATGCTAATCTAATGCGATTTGGCGAAGTTCCTCGCGATGTTTTCCTTAACTTAAAGTTGTAGTTAACATTTTTAGAGCTGCCGGCAGCGCTGATCGAACCCAGGTCACTAGCGTACTACAGAATTCAAAGCGAACGCCCGACCCTGACCTACCACAGCTAATAAAAATAATAAAAGCAGTTGAATAAAGGACTTATATATACCTCTATTTTCGGAGAATATGACGTGACGAGCAAAATGCTTACCTGATGGTAAGTGCAACGTCTGCCCATAACAAATGCTGTGTCACTCAGAATACTTTCGTGTGGCACCACAATACGCTCGTCACCCTAGGACAGATGTTCTTAAAATTATTTTATGCGTATTATTTTATGTGGTGGCGACCACACACACGTTGTCTCGTCTTCAATTCCCCAGCGAATTTGATATTTCACATACGTTAAAAAATGAAAAAAATCCATATTCTTTTTCATTATATTTACTAACGTCCTCATCGAACCGGCCTGCGTCATATTTAGTCGGATCATGATCAATCGACATATCGGCTATGTATTTACAAAATTAATCTCATTAATAAATAATCATTCTATTATAATTTAAAAACTAAAAAGTGACGAAACGAGCAAATTGTTCACCTGGTGGTAAGTGCAATGTCTGCCCATAACAAGTGCTGTATCACCCAGAACATCTCTGTGTGACACCACACTGCCGTCACCCTGAGACATGAGTTCTTAATTAGTCATCATTAGTCTCATCTGCCCAGTGATTACGCTAGCTCTCAGTGCCCTTCAAACCGAAATACAGTAATGTTTGCACACTACTGCTTCACGACAAAATAACTGGCCCTGGGGTGGTACCTACCTAGACGGATTCCTGCATAGGAATCCTACCACCAGTATAACTGAGAACTGAACTGATGATCCTGGTGAGAATACCAGGTTAAGTCACAACATTATTGTTTGACGTCGGTCAATAATATATATGCAATTTTTTTTATTATTTGGACGTATGGAAGTGGGTGAAAATAAATTGAATGATTTTATTACATTGTTAGTTACATATATATGTACACACATACCTACACGAAAACAGGTAAAGCTGATGAAAGCGTGTAACAATTTTTTTATTTTATCTTATAATAATATGTTTAAAATTTATTAAAAAATATCAATATATACAATTTAATGTGACGGGTAAATTTCAACACACAATAGTACGTTTTTGTCACTGTTAAACATTTTAAATAAACTTAGAACGATAATACTCTTCGCATATCAGTAATAATTGGTCATACTTTGATCGATAAAAGTGAGTCGCCACACTGCAAGCGTGCTCTTAAAATGTTCAATTTTTTTTTTTTTTATAGAATAGGAGGCAAACGAGCAGGTGGCTCAATTTAAAAGAAGTATTGAAACAGTTTCACGTTTTCATATAAAATGTTTTATGTTTCTCGCGTGGAAAGGTTTCCAGTCGAAATCGAAGCGGAGACGTAGGCAAATGGTTCACCTGAAGTTAATTGCAACCTCTGCCCATAACAGATGCTGTGTCACCGAGAAAATTTGTGTACGGCACCACATTGAGGCCGTCCACCTGAGACATCAGTACTTATGTGTCATATCCCAGTAATTAAAAACACATTACTGTAACAGCTTGGCGTCCTCAGTAGAGCGCGACAGTACTTCATGCCGGCCCAACGCTTGCAACTTTATAAGGCGCAGGTTCGGCCGCACATGGAGTACTGTTCTCATCTCTGGGCGGGGGCGCCCCAGTGTCAGCTACTTCCATTTGACCGCATTCAACGGAGAGCGGCTCGAATCGTCGACGACCATGTTCTATCTGATCGGCTTGATCCACTGGCTTTGCGAAGAGATGTTGCATCCCTTGTTCCGAAGAATTGTTCGGATTAATTCCAGCCGCTGATTTTCACCATCGCACATTGCGGCACAGCGCGAAATTGATGGTTGACCACCTTGATGGTTGGCATTCCAGCACAGTGCGTTTTTCGCGAAATCTCTGCCACGCACAAGCACCTTATGGAATCTGCTGCCGCCAGCGGTTTTTCCGGACCGATACGACTTAGGGACCTTCAAGAAAAGAGCCTATTCCTTTCTCAAAGGCCGGCAACGCATCTGCTATTCCTCTGGTATTGTAGGTGTTCATGGGCGGCGGTGATCACTTACCATCAGGTGAGCCGCTTGCTCGTTTGCCTCCTCTAATTTAAAAAAAAAAACACAAATTATAGAAAATATGCATTTTTATAAGGGCCTGTAAGTTATTCAATTGATGTTCTCCTAGTCGATTTGGACCACGGCGACAACTTCCGAATACTGTCGGGAGCCATCAACTGCGCAGGAGATATTATAGTGCCACAAGTGTACGCGCAAACACAGAGGCACTCACTCGTCCCAACCTACCTGCGCCCGATGTAACGCTGATGCGATAAGATCGGAAGTAGGAGGTTTGACGACCGCGTGGCCTAGTGGTCAGAGTACCTGACTTCTACGCCGCGGGTCCTGGGTTCGAATCAACATTTGTGCTAAAACACAAGTGTTGGTTTTCGGGTCTGGTTGTGTTGTGTTTGTCCCCGTGTTTCTGACACTGCATCCTTGTTATTCAATTAACCTTGTAATGACTATGATGAGGTTGATCTTTTTTGCACTTGTAGTAGTCCTATTTGTAAATTAATCACTTTTAGTGTCAGTAGTTGGTATATCTTAATTCATAGTAATGTCTGTCGTGCAATACAAATTTTTCTTGCTTTTCGTGAAAACTTGTATTTGGCTAATTTGTAAATTGTGTTTGTAACCATTTTGTCATAGTTGGCTGTAAGTCATCCAGTATTAAAATAAAATTACGCTAGCTATCAGTGCCCTTCAGACAGAAAGACAACAATGTTAATAATGTAATGTTCGCGCACGACTGCTTCGCGCCATAATACCTGGCCCTGCGGTGGTACCTAGAAGGATACCTGAATAGGAGTCCTAATAATTAGAAAAACTTATAGCTTGTAGATAAATTATGCACGCCTTTTTCCCATAAAGGGTAGGCGGTGACCATACCCGTAGCCCACTTTTCGCTCTCGCGGGAAACGATACGTGACGGTGAGGAACTACGTAACCGCCAGTTTAGTACGACTCAAAAAATTCTTACTCCCAATTGCGTTCCTACGAGCGGTACAGTGACGGCCTCGCATATTGTGGTATTATTCTGCACGAATGAAGACTGTCCGTACAATATCTTAGTCGCCTCTCACGACACCTCGGTAGGTAGTGCCTACCGAGCACTACCTATAGAGGTAGGTGGCTTTTCTACTTTGCCGTACACCTATTATGTACCCAAGTAATGTTATTTTGGTATTTAAAAAATCACTACAAATTTTTACGTGTCAATTATTCTTTCGCCAATAATTCGTTGTCACTGTGAACCTACACCGTGATATAAGCAGTAGCTCGACGGCTTTTGGTACGTTTTTTAATTTATTGCCAGCATTAAGAAATTACTTTAACTTCTTACATTATTACGTCGAATAACAGAATTAGAATTTGAGAAGTAATTTATTGTCTTGTGACTTTTTTTAATGTTTGTTATATGATCCGTTGTAAAATTTCGAGAATTACGTCACGAAGGGATTGCGTAACTACAGTTTCCTATAACAAATAATGCATAAATAATTCTATAATCAGTAATATTCATGAACTCGGTGTCGATTTCCACGATTTCAAAATGTCTGTCGAATTAAAATTATCGTTTATTCGTCGTTAGTTCAAGATTCAGTGTACTCTTTGTCACTTTTGCTTTATTGTTAAGTCATAATTTCCACGAATGCCTGAAGTAGTACCATAAATATTGCTGCATAGAGAAAGGCGCGTTTGTCTTTACCTTAACGCAATCACAGACGATAAACTGACTCTTTTTTATAGTGACGAGACAAGAAAAACGTTCACCCGATGATAAGTGTAATGTCTTCCCATAACATGCCCATGCTGTGTCACTCAGAACATTTCTGTGTGGCAGCACACTGCGCTCATCACCCTAAGAGGAAGTTCTGACGTCTCATAAGCCCAGTAATTTACACTAGCTCTCAATATCGTTTAGACCGAATCACAGTAATGTTTCCATACTAACTGTTTCACGGCAGAATAACTGGCATGACTAACCTAGACGGAATTCCTGCATAGGAATCCTGCCTCCAGTAAACTCCAGCTTAGAGTATTTTTATTGTATTAGATGACGAGACGAGCAAAACCTACAGCATTATAGCATTTGTTAAGTGCAGATATCGCACTTACCATCGTTTGCTTGTCTCGTCCCTTTCCCCAATTAAAAAACGCAGAGTTGGGCTCCGAAGAATGACCTATCAAACCTTTCCCCAACCCTGATGAGAGAAGTTGCCTACGCGTGGCAACTTCTCATAACAGGAGTGGAGGAAGGTCTGTCTTTGCCTATCTCTTACATGGTAAAAAGGCATGACTGTATGTATGCTGAAAAAGTGGAAGGTTATCCTATTCCTCACGAAAAGAAAATGCACTAACTAACATTAGATAATTTGCAATGGACGTCAAAGTGTTGGGCCTTTGACGTCCATTCCAAATTATCTAATGTTACGTCGTTCTTCGAGATAGAGCCGTCGAAAGACAAAAAAAAAATATTATACCGAAAAGATTGGAGTTCCCATGGTCAGCAAGAACTCTTAATCGGTGGTATATTATCAACGGAAAATTTATGAAAGGAAATAACACGATTGTATTTGAACTTTTGTGAGATAACGAAGACTTAGCTATTAAGAAGATAAACATCTCACGAAAAATTATACATAATTATGAAGAGTATATCTTCGCACTGTTGCTCTTACCTGCAATTTATAAATGTTTGACCTTCATATATTACAAGCCTACCTAGTGACTTTTGTGCGTAAATTCAAATGAAAAATATCATTAAAGACCCTATGAAGAGAAAAAGTTTCTATTAATGACCTGAGCAAATACACTCGGCGTCAAAAAAATCGCACATCCGAAAAAAATAATTTAAATACTGTTTTCTTTTATTTACGCGAATATTACACATTTAAATAAAACTACTTTTTTACGGATTTTATCGCGTTTAATTTTTGAACTATTTTTACCCGACGTTTCGGACGCTTTACAGCACCCATGGTCACGGGGGGACTGAGGTGACAGTTGTCCCGATGTCATAGTTAACCCGGAGTACCTTCAGCTTTTAATTATTATTTGTAGTCCGATCTACGCAGAAAGAGCTTACTGTGTCTTGAAGCCTTGCAGTGGTATGCTTGGTTTTTGATTTAATTTTATTAATAATAGGATCCCAAGCCGGTGGTAATACCCAACCATCTTCCCTATTGAAATTAGGATGTTTTTTAATTTCAATAGCCTCGCGAATCATCCTTGGTAGGAATCGGTGTTCTTTTGCAAGGATTTGTGGTCTATCAAATCTGATGTAATGGTTGGGATGATCCAGAACATGGTCACAGACTGCAGACTTCCTAGAGCGTCGATGCTTCACATCAGCTATGTGTTAACACATATTCGCATGGGTGCTGTAAAGCGTCCGAAACGTCGGGTAAAAATAGTTCAAAAATTAAACGCGATAAAATCCGTAAAAAAGTAGTTTTATTTAAATTTAAATACTATTTTAACACAACAGGCCAATGGCAATGTTGTGGTTTGAGGATATCATTGGAAAGGTAATTTCATTAGCTTTCAGGAATTTTAATTGAATTTTACTTTTATAACGAGATGAAAGAGAAATTAAAGAAAAAGACAGGGTATGTACAAATTTGCAAATTAATTTAATTTAAAAAAAAACTTAATAAATACAAAAAAAGTTCTTAAAACCTAGTGTTACCCCCCCCCCCCCCCTGCCTTGATAACGGCTTCCATGCGATCTTTCATGGACCTTACAAGGATCGCAGCAGCCTCTTGGGGTATTTGTTCCCACTCTTCAAGTACCGCATCTTGGAGCTCTTGAAGAGTGGCTGGAGCTGGATCTCGAGCTCGCACGCGCCGTTTTAGGTCCTCCCAGAGATGTTCTATTGGGTTAAGGTCTGGACTTCGTGCTGGCCAATGCATAACAGGGATATCGACCTCCTGTAAATAATCCCGTACAAGAGCCGCGGTGTAGCAACGAGCATTATCATGCATTAACATGAATCCATCACCGACATAACAAGCATACGGGACCACATGTTCCTCCAGGATTTCAGTAATGTACCGACCAGCATTTAATGACCCTTGCCCACGGCCACCCCGAGTCCGGGAAACGCACACAAGTTCCGTTTTCCCGTCGACGGAAATGCCGCCCCAAAACATACACGAGCCACCCCCGTATTCGACGGATTCTTCGAAGCAGGGTTGTGTGAACCTCTCCTCCTGTCTTCTGTAGACCCTTCTACGTCTGTCATTGCAGAAGAGACAGACCCTCGTCTCATCAGAGAAGAGTACGGTCCGCCACTGTTCTAGAGTCCACTCGCAATGATTGCGAGCAAACTCTAGGCGATCTCTGCGATGCTGTGCAGTAAGTTTCCGACCTTTAGCAGGTCTATGGGCTGTTAAACTCTTTTTGTGTAACCTTCTTCTTATCGTAGAAACACTCACAGAAGTTCTCCGAGTTGATCGAAGCTGTTGTTGCAACTCAACAGCATTTGTAAAACGGTTTCGTAAAGATTTCGTAACGATGAAACGGTCATCTCTTTCTGATGTGCACCGTTTTCTTCCAGATCCCGGTTTTCTAACATAACCACCAGTCTGCTGAAAACGTTGGAACTCCCGTCGAACTGAAAAACGGGACAGGTTCAACTGTCGAGCAACGTCACACTGCCGCATCCCCGACTGCAATAGGGCAATCACTTGAGCGGCTTCTTCAGAGCTGGTGTCCATCTTTACTTGTTCTTACTTGGGTTACTTGTTCACGTGTGTTCACTGCAAAGTCTTAATTACGACTGGCCCATATTTCATCCAGATCGACCCTTTTATACCCTTTTTAGGTGGTGTAACTAGCGTCCTTACTAACGAGCATTTGACAGTGTTTATTTTTGACGCTCTATAATGATAAATGTTTTAATGATTTAATGATTTTTTTATTAATAATGTAAAGCTATTCAAATACCCATTTCAAACATACCAATATTTATATAAATATAATTTGTTTCTAGCCATTACAGACATTTTTCGCGCAAACTCAGAGAGGTGCGATTTTTTTGACGCTGAGTGTATAACGCAAAGATTTTTCATCATCATATCAGCCTTTCACTAGTCCACTGCTGAACATAGGCCTCCCCCATCGATTGCCACAAAGTTGCAGCTCTCCTTTTACGGGGATTTTGCCGTAGTTGCCACACTTGGCAGGCGGATTTGCAACCGCTGTTTATTTATTGATGAATAAATAAACTATGGGAGGAAGCCTGCATGCAAATTTTTTTTTAATGACATAATGTTTTTAGTGCAAAACGTACACCTGGTGGTGAGTGTTACGTCTGCTCATAACAGGTGCTATATACCCAGAACTTTTCTTTCAAAATGAGAGGCACAAACTAGTGTTGCAATCTGTGGGGGGGGGGAGATGCTGTTGGAATGTTACTAGGTACCTAAACACAGTAATGTTTGCACATTACTCCTTCACGGCAGAACGATCTACGTATTGGAGTAGAGTGATCGGCTCTTCCCCACTTTCCCGTCAATACACTCAAAATGAAAACTGAGTATTGAGGCATTAATAGGACCAAATGAAATAAAACCGATCACGAAACCTACCAGTGTTATCTAATAGACCTCCAGTGCCGACACACTAGCCTCGTCGCTTGCACTGCTTAGATGGTTTTTAAAATTTCAATTGCATTGCTATAGTCAGTCGTCAGTCATCCATTCTTGTTGGCCGTGTGGTAGCGGCTAGGGAAAGTCTACTATCTACTACTAAATCTACTACTACATTTCATCCCGTGGGTGTCGTAAGAGTCGACAGAAGGAAAAATAAAACCCGAAATGAGCAGCAGCATCTTCCTGGAATCTGTAAAAATAAACTGCGGTCGCAAACCCGCCTGCCAAGCGTGGCAACTATGGCAAAATCCTCCATAAATTAGTGCTACAAAGCTCTGTGGCAATCTATGGGGGAGGCCTATGTTCAGCAGTGGACTTGTGATAGGCTGAAATGATGACGATCAATTCTTGTGGGATTACAATTACTTAGATCTAAAAAGTGTTGTTTAATAATATATGGGCAAAATTCATTACAGATCAAGTTTAATTTGGACATTAGCTGTAATAGAAACTTTAAACACTAATTTTTCTGTGATAGTAACAAATGATAACCTAGAGTTAAGTCAAGTTTACTGGTGGCAGGATTCCTATGCAGGAATCCGTCTAGATAGGTACCACCCCAGGGCCAGTTACTCTGCCGTGAAGCAGTAGTGTGCAAACATTACTGTGTTTCGGTTTGAAGGGCACTGAGAGCTAGCGTAATCACTGGGCATTTGGGACTAAAGAACTGATGTCTCAGGGTGACGGGCGCAGTGTGGTGTCACACAGAAATGTTCTGGGTGGCACAGCATTTGTTGTGGGCGGAACGTTGCACTTACCATCAGGTTACGTTTTGCTCTTTTCGTCACTTTATAGGATAAAAAAAAATACCAACCAGAGTTACACAGGGGCTACTCTGCCCCTGTCAATTTTGATGTCAGATTCGGTTACGGTTTTCGGAAAGATTTTTATTTTGGATATCCGATACTTTCGGGCACGGAGCATAACAACCCTGGTATAAAGCCGTAGGTCAGGTGCCGTGTGATCGTCTTTAACTTCATAATACGCTAATGATCTGGGTTCGATCCTCATTGCGGCACCGTTTAATATTGTTAATTGGACATGCTGTTTTCTACGTTGCGGTACAGGAAAATATCGCGAGGTTCGAATAAAAATCGATTTATATCCCTATACGTGTGGTGTCGGCTCGTTAAAAGAATATAACCACTCCATCTCATCCAATCTCTGTGCACCCAACAGCGAATGGTGGCGATGGGCTCACCACCTATCACACCAAGTGCATTATATTGTTTTGGTGAAACGTGGATTGTGGCAATCGTCTGTTTTTGCAGTGAGTGCCCAGTCTCTGACTTCCCCTTATGGGACACAGTTGTGATCTTATGTATGTATGTATACGTACCTTTTTACGTACGAGTAGATATCGTGCATTGTTCTTGTACTTTCGATACGTTTGGTAAACCTCTTATAAAAATAATTATATTCTGTTTCTATTAATCTCAATGAACGCACCACGCAAACTAAGTTTTATAATTAAACGACCAATTTATACGGTTTACGCAACACCTACCTCTTTCCTACTGTCTTGTCGCAAAAGGCTCGTGGGAACGAAATGGAGAGTAAGAATTTGCCCTAATTGGCGGCGACGTGGTTAGCCACCTGTCACGCCTCGTTTCCTGCGAGGGTGAAAAGTGGTTTTCGTGATTGGACTCTGCTTACCTTTTATAGAAGAAAAATGCGTGACTATATGTATATATATATATAAAAACGTAAAAATATTACAACACCATCTATCGACTACATGCTGTAACTAAAATATTTAACTCTTTTGTCACACTCTCAAGTAATCCAATAAAATACTATCAGATGTCGCTTTGAGACTACTTTTAATTCAGATTTTTTTATTTATTTATATTAGGTAACTTATTATTTTGGGATTGAGTACATAAACAGGTTAAATATATAATATAGAATAGATTAAACTAGTTCATTCTCCATTCAGTTATTATGTGATACACATGTTTGTAAATACACTTTAAATTTGTGTCAACAGTGACATCTACCAGCACCAGACTAAACTAATGTAAATAAATTCTAGGGTCAACAGTTTTAGTTTTCGTTTTATTGTTCAAGGCATTGGTGATAGATGGCACTGGCAGTATCTTACATCGCGGTTACATTTACACTTTGTCGTAAATTGACATGAGACAGTATTTAGATATCTTGTAAGTTAACAACGATAGTAATATATTACTCTGAGAGAAGTAATAAAATTAAAAAAAAATAAACATAAACTGGTCATTGATAAAATGGGTAACCCATCTAAAAGTTTAGGTATTTTAATTGATTACTGTCAAGGGAGGTATGTTAAACATTTAGTAATTTAGTTAAGTTGGTATTCATTTATAATTGTAATAAATTTTAACATGAAATTTACTTTACACAATTTTTTTATTATTTTATAAGACACAGATGCGACCAGGGTAAGGATCAGAATCAAAGGACTTTAAAGAAAATGACGGAGAAAACTAATTTACCATCTGTTCAAAAGATTGAAAAACAGAAAAAGGTTTTCGAGACACTAAAAATTTTAAAAAATAAACAGCGGGAAAACATCGTTATAGATTTAACTGGCAAAGATTCAGATTGAATGAATGTGAAGTTTAAATACCAATAAATAATGAGGAATTGAATGAGTTTTTATTACGAAATGGCTGATGCCAGCGACCGATTTCCGCGTGGAAATAGGTTTTTTAAATTCCCTGTGGGAACTATTTGATTTTCCGGGATAAAAAGTAATCTATGTCCGTCGCCAGGATGCAAGCTATTTATGTGGCAAATTTCGCCAAGATCGGTTAAGCGGTAGAACCTTGAAAAGTTAACAAACAGACAGAGACACAGAGTGTGTTACTTTCGCGTTGATAATCTTACCAGCTGAAGTTTGAGACTACGTCCGCGTGGATTTAGGGTTTTTAAAAATATCGTGAAGACTCTTTGATTTCCCGGAATAAAAAGTATCCTATGTCCATCGCGAAGATGCAAGCTACCTCTGTTAATTTCAAGATCGGTGCCAGGGTTGAGCGGTAACAAACGGTGTCACTGTGGCTACTTCCCTCGGACACAGGAATGTTTTTTTTTTCTGTTAATTTCCAACAAATTGGTAAATATTTCCCAGAACAAAAATAGCTTTAATCAAGAAGCGAAGGAACAAGAAACTGATAAACTTTACACAAAAAGCAGAGGAAAATAAAAAAAAGGGTCATAAAAATTGTCAAACAAGTCTGCATGCATTTATATATTTTTCTACGCAAAAAATCGCATACTAATGTAGACAAACTGTCGCTCATACGCACACAAATACACACATATCACAGCACGTACGCGTACAAACCACCAAACAAACAAACTAAAATTTTTCCATATATTGTAAATTAATTTTAAAAGCTCAATTTCTATTTCAAATGTTGTACATCTGTTTATTTTCCTCCATTTATAGTTACTAAATGTTCTTTACTTCGATTACTGTTTGTAAAATACATTGGCTTCAATCCTGGTAGGTAGGCCTAGTTGGGGGTTAGCATATTATACATTATTGAAACTTTTTGAACAAAATATTTTTTCTATTTCATTTTCACTGTAAGAGATCGCCTCTCCATCGAAGTTATCGTAACATTATTTGATACAAATGAAGGTATAAACGAGTTACAGCTCGTCTTTTAATCGATTCGAATTCAGGATCCACGGTTTAAGAAGCAGGTACATGGAACACGAGCTTATTTAAACAAATAAGAATTTAAAAAGCAAACATTTATATTTGATGCTAGTGGTAGGATTCCTATGAAAATCCGTCTAGGTACCGCCACAGGACCAGTTGTTCTGCCGTGAAGCGAGTGTCAAAATGTTCAAACAGTCTCGGTCTAAAGGGCACTGAGAGCAAGTGTAATCAATGGGCATATGAGACTTAAGAACTGACGTCTCAGGGAGACGGGGCATTATGGTGCCACACAGAAATGTTCTGAGTGACACAGCATTTGCTATGGCCGGACGGTGCACTTATCATCAGGTGAACATTTCGCTAGTCTTGTCGCTTGGTCTAATAAAAAAAAATAGAAAATTACTACTAACTGCGAGAGTGGATGTCATAAATTTGAAAATTGCTCTGTTAACAAATATTAGAAATAAAGTGAAACGACTTGAAAGCCACAACAATGAGACTCTGAAAGCAAACTCGTGTCCAGTGAGTGAAGAAGCAGCGATTAAGACATTGAGTGCGACCGCAATTTAGTGCTCGGTACGGTACTTGCTTAGGCAGAGTGCAGACTGAAGAAAGATGAGTGCTTTATTTGTGATTTGTAATTCGACTCATGCAATATATCTAATTGCTTTAGAATATGATAAAATAATATTTGTTCTATATACTCTAAGGAACTCTGTTGGATGATTGCTAAACTTGGTACGAGTATCATAGGGAAAGAAAAGACTTCAACTCGTATTGGTAAATCATGCATTTGCGAAACGACTTTATTTATTTATTTATTTAAACTTTATTTGCACAAAAGTGTACAAAAAGGCGGACTTAATGCCTAGAGGCATTCTCTACCAGTCTACCATTGGGTTGAGCAGAGAACATATAGGGGTGCACAGTAAAACAACAATCTGAAACAATCAATTCACAGTAACTAAATAGATACATATCCATACATATACATACATATATATATATATATATACATATATATATATATATATATATATATATATATATATATATATATATATATATACATATATGCCGTGTGGTAGCGGCTTAAGAGTATCTACCACCCCATCTCATCCCGTGGGTGTCGTAAAAGTCGACAGTGGGAAAATAGGAACTAGAACATCTGAATAAATAAACTGCGGTTGCCAACCCACCCGCCGAGCGTGGCAACTATGGCAAAATCCCCCCAAAATGAGGTCTACAAACTTTTGTGGCAATCTATGGAGGAGGCCTATGTTCAGCAGTGGACTAGTGATAGGCTGACGTGATGATGATAATGATACATATATATACACACATAATATTACTTCCTTAAAAACGGGCAAGGCCCTGATTAAGTTAAACGAAAGTCGATAGATGGACAGTTTAGGACAGTACAATATTTAATAGACTAATAGGTAGAATACTGATGAGGATAAGAGAAGAATAGCGATGAAGATATTTCTCAAGTGTTTTTAATTATCTGAAAATTTAACCGTTTTTAAAAAGATTGTGTTAAGTGGAAAATTAAAAACGTGCGAAAGAAAGACATTCAGCATTAAAGTGTTATAATTATTTTCTAATGTTAATTCTGTAGTATCTCGTCTCATGTTTCTAGATGATTATACAAATCTATTTATACATTTGGTCCGTGGTAGCTCAGGGGCCTGGTGCTCGCCTTTAATTTCATAGTAAGCGAGTAACCTGGGTTCGATCCCCGGTGCCAGCACCTCTAATATTGTTCTACAATTTTAAGTGCTGATTTACCACGTGCTTAGCGGTGAAGGAAAACATCGTGAGGAAACCTGCATGTCCGAGGAATAGACATATTTCGAGGACATGTGAAGTCCACCAACCCGCATTGGAGCAGCGTGGCGGATTCTTCCTAGCTCCAAAACCCTCTCAGAAACGAGAGGAGGCCTGTGCTCAGCAGTGGGAAATTTATAGGCTGAAACTTTACTTTACTTTTTTTTACACATATCTGTCACCAGCTACTCTTATCGGCCCAAGGAGAATAAGACGGTTCGGTATTTATTTCCTGTCACATAATTTTCGTTATTAAAAAATACACTAAATAACTTAAACATTATTAGTACATTTTGCATTAGCACCTCTTTAGTAAGAAAAAATTAATAATTTCAATATCTCTGACTCTGTCCTATACACAAAAACACAAAGACAATAATAGCATAAATATAAAAAAAAATAGGGTCTTTTAATCTTTGAGGGTCTCTCGAATTCATGTAAAGAGCACTAAGCTTTATCTCACAGGCAATGTTCTCGTGATCAGTGACCCGTATCGCATCGTTAGGTCCTCTTGCATGTGGTCTCATTCCGTTCCCGCTTCTACCACGAACACCATCATTTAAAGTAAAGTGCTCTGAAGATGTTGTGGTTATATTACGTATTTTTCCTTAACGTAAGTATTTAACTTTGATAATACGAGTGATTTTATAAAATAATGTTCGTAAAACATATTCAATATAAATTTTTAATGCCTGTGAATAGTGTAAGAGCGATTGGACAATGCTTGACATCACCTGTTATAATAGGAAATGAGTTAAACACAATAACGCACGCAAATGCCGATTAATAATAAATAAAAAAAATATTAGCATTTAAATAACCCCTGCGAGCATATATACGTATAACAGAAGGATGTCTGTCTATCGTCCCGATCTTAATTGAGAGTTTGACAGACTTCACACGAGTTTTTCTTTATCTTTGAACACTATAAAGATTTTTATTACAAAATTTAGTGACACTTAGTAAATATAATGGACTCTGAAGTCATAGTCATAGAAGTTATGAAATATTATAGTCCTTATATTGGAGAATACACTACGTTCTGGAGATAATTACGATCCGGTCAGGCTAAGGAGGACTTAATACTAAGATAAACTTTGTCAAAATACTGTATTTTCATTTCTTCTATATTAATTTCAGAATACTTGTAAACTTGATTGAAATAAGACAGATTCAAAATAAATCCTAGATTTAAAAAGCAGTTATTGTATATGAGATTTCATTTTTTCTAGGAAATGTCTGCACAAACAGAAATATTTTACAGTAATGGATGGACGCCTATAACTAGAGAAAAAGTTTTTAGTGTTATAAACAAAAAAATAGACCCCGATATAAAGTTTGGACAAGTATTTAAGGAAGATCAAAAACAAGACAATTTTGAGAATCCCGAAAATTCAATAAAACTTGTTGAACCACTCTATATTAATTATAATAAAAATTGGAACGCCAAGGAAAGTTCTTCAGAAATTATGGAAGAGTATCAGTCGAATATAGCAGGAGCAGGTAAATGTTAAGTTAGTAAAGTTGACTTGTTTTCAATGACAAAGGTATTACGTTAGCCAATTGTTAAATTTCTTTGGAAAATAAAATTTTATGTGGAAAAAATGTTATTACTAAATAAGCTGAAGACTACTTTTTGTCTCTTACCTTTAAATAACATATTGCCTTAGTAACAATAATAATAATTATAATTTTAGGCATCAATAGAGAAGAACGTGAAAACAAGGAATTGCAAATTGTATCGACAACCGAAAGGCATCGAAAAGCCAAAGATATTTCAAGCACTTTTCCTAATGAGGCCAATTTTCTTACTCAAAATAGAAATCAAAACCTTATTTACGATGATACATCACGAGATATATTGGTCAAAGACACAAATATCAACAGAAATCGATACCAAGTTACAGAAAACAGTGACTTCATGGAATTGTTCAAAGACGATGAAAGTAATTTCAGTATTACCAAGGATCCAGGATATTATTACGAAAAAGTCAATGAGACATCGAAGGTAAACATCGAAAGCAGTAAAAACGATTTTACAAGTAAATTGTTAAACATCCTTTCCAGTTACAATATCAGAGTGAACGATGTTTTACCAAATTACGAGTTGTCGAGGGATACGTCTAACCGGAGTCCTCCTAAACAGGAATTTTTGCTCCTGCCTATCCCTCTTAAGTATTCTAGTAGACATAATAGTCTAAATCATTTAACTGTTGATCCACTGTTAGCTGTTTTTCTTTCCAACTACGGTTACTACTTGCCGGGGCAGTACGGTTTACACAACAAGTATCAAAATTTGTACGGATATTTGGCTTCTAATAATATTCACAATAATAAACCGTTTGGTTCATACAAACTTTTTTCTGATACTGATTCATCAAATTGATTAAAATCTTTATATACTAAAGTCAGTTCTTTAAGATATAGATCAAATGTACGTCTATTATCAAAATTACACTCTATTAGTGAATTTTACATAATTTTATAAGAGGAAGGAAAGTAAGTTAATTTGCTAAGATCCGCATGCAAAATATAAAAATGGTGTATATTACCTAGTTTTTTGAAGAGCACCGCCCGCCCTCCCTCAGTAGCGTGCACAAGCAAACTAACACCGCCACCAGGAACCGCCACCAGGTACCCTCCACCAACCACTACAATACTACCACTAGGTAATATACACCACTGAAGTCGAGACCACGACACGTGTTTCGCCCCAAAACGAGGCATTATCAAGCGTCATAGACTCTACGACAGACGGCCGCCGAGTCGGAGTTTCAAATTAACTTACTTTCCTTCATTATAATGGATTTCCGCAAAGTAACGCCTGATTCTATTAACTATTTTATAAGAGGGCCCATCTTGATACAGGAAGTGTAACGTTGCCGATTAATTTTCACTGCCTGAGTAATTTATATCTAATTAGACAAGATAACGTTGTCTCCTGATTGCATCACCTTCGTCTTATAATGCGTCTCTAAATTTCGGTAATATTAAAGGCATTCAATTACGAGTACCTTAACAATTATGAAAGTCATGTAAATGCGAACGTATATTTACGTGGCATTGGCGACGTCAAAGCAATCACCCTTATTATTTTTAATTGAAAATGCTTGGACGTATCCATGGTCCACAGTAACCACCTGCCATCAGGAGGATTCTGCTCATATACCGACATAAACAATGATATAACTTATTAAATTTTAATTAGTGACTGTATGACTTACATAAAAATTATAAGATTTAGTTAAATATAAAGTTTTGATAATGCAATTTGTTTTTATATTATTAAGAATAATAAGACTTTAATTACAGTAACGTACAATTTGTAAATATTAAACCATCTTATAAACTAGTGCGTTTGAACGAGTTACGTTTAGTTTCCCGCGAAAGCAAAGTGTTTTATTTTTATTGGATAAAATGACGAAACTAGCAAATTGTTCACCTGATGGTAAGTGCAACGCCTGCCCATAACCATTGCTGTATCACCCAAAAAAATTTTGTGTGACACCACACTGCACCCGTCATTCTGAGACATCAGTTGTTTAGTCTATATGCCCCGTGATTGCACTAGATTACAGTTCTATTCAAACCGAAACACAGTAATGTTCGCAAACTAATGCTTCACGGCAGTTGTTTAGTCTCATATGCCCCGTGATTACCCTAGATCACAGTTCTATTCAAGCCGAAACACAGTAATGTTCACAAACTACAGCTTCACGGCAGAATGACTCGTGAGTGAACTCTGCCACCAAAACACGTTTTTCGACCTAAAACGAGGCATTATCGAGTGTTAAAGACTCTCCGAAAGACAGCCGCCGAGGGCCTTCTACAATTTTTTATAATAAAAACTTGTAAATGTATTTTTTTTCCTAAAAACTTCCAGTATCTTATGACTGTGTGAAAAGGGCGGCGTGTCTACCAGACCGGTAAATACCGATTGAACAAGATTCCCGTTTTAATTTTTAATCGGATAACAAATTTCAGCTCTGCTTTAGGTTATTTTGGTCAAGTCCACTACGTCATTCACATTGTCAAGTCTTAGTAAATGTTCGCATGACATTCTAACTTCAGCGCCAAAATCTCAAAAAATAATTTTTGTACCATTCAATAAATCAATCAAAATATTCTTTACTGTACACCAAATATAGGAATCAGCACAAAATAAACAAAAAAAAGTGCAAAATATGTACAATAGGTGGTCTTATCGCTAAGAAAGCGATTTCGTCCAGACAACCATTGTAAACGGAATTGTTGTAATTAATATATAAAGAAGGGAGCAGAGGGAGGTGAACATAAATTAATATAAAGCACAGGATGAACGCATTCGTAGATAAAAGCAATAGACTAAAGTTTAGGAAAAAAAGGTAAGCATAAAATCATAGTTTCAAGTTATGAGCTTTTACAAGTTTTTTTAAAAGGACAAATGGACTTAGCTCGTCAACCGTGTACGATTAAAGAATTCCATAATCGCACATAAACGGAAGAATCTCTCATTCTTTAAGAAGTGTTGAAGCTAGATAAAAATAAACCGAACTAATTATAGATTCCAAGCAAAGCAAATCTTCAACAATAAGTTTTTGAAAGCAAACTCGTGTCGAGTAACTAAAGAAGCAACGATTAAGACTTCGAGTAGAAAAGCAATTCAGTGCTCTGCATTGTAGATACTTAGTCCTAGTAAAAGCTGTAGTTCTTCTTAAAATCTTGTTTAATTAATAAATATAGGTTGGGGAAAAAGAGATCCATTATTTTTTCGGCAGATGGCTGTAGTGATCAATGTCCCGTAAAATATCGATCAAACAATTTCAGATTTATACTCGTTGGAAAGGTGACATTTTGCACTAAAAATCATTTGCTGTTTTTTGTTTGGTCCATTCGTCTGTGAGTTACGGGCTGTTAATAATAGAAATCAACTAAGAAAAATTTCGATACATTTTATAGTTTATCTTTGATAAAGACAAAAATCCATGCCAAGCTGCTGAAATTGTGAATGGTGTCCCGATACTGTAACAGTCAATAACGTGCAATTTTGGTTTCGTCGATTCCGTTCAAGTATTTTTGATGTTTAAGATGCACCTCGCACAGGTAGACCCGTCGTAGCATCGCCCAGGTGCTAAAGATCGACCCAAAAAAAAACAGTTTATAACCATTTGCACCAAGCTGGTTTCAAAAAGAAGCTCACCCAGAATATGCACTTACCATTAGGTGAAAGGTATGCTCGTCTCGTTCCTTTCTCCAATAAAAAAAATGTACACTACTACAAACAACACGACTCGTATATTAATATTGAATATTTTGTAACAATAATATAACATTAAATTCATACAGATCTTTTGACTCGTACCAAAGTGGCGGCGGCGTGGTTCGCCACCCGTGACGTCTCCTGCGTGTTCGTTTCCTGCAAAGTCTAAAACTACGTGAGTAGCCTTTGCCTACCCCTTATATAGGAAACGTGAATGTATTTATGTATGTCGAATTAAATATCATCTAAGAGAAATATCATAGGAGTTGACTTCTGGGTCATTGCGTATAGAACGGATTCTGGAGTACTCGCTCGATTCACTATTTTTCATATCTTGGGATTGGAGTAGCGAACCGTGCATCAGGAAGGATTATAAATATCTGTAAATATTAGTTCTCACAGGTGTTTTTTGTCGGTATAAAATATTTTTTATTGGATGTTGTGATGAACGAGCAAAACGTTGACCTGATGGTAAGTGCAACATTTGCCCATAACAAATGCTGTGTCACCCAGAACATTTCTGAGTGAAACTACCCTGCGTCCATCACCCTGAGACATCATCTAAGTCTCATATGCCCAGTGATTGCACTAGCAGTCAGTGCCCTTAAAACCGAAACACAGTAATGTTTGGACACTACTGCTTCACGGCAGAATAACTGGCCCCACCTAGACGAATATCCTGCATATTGATACGCCATTTTGAAGATTACGTTTACCTCTATTGACGATAAGTTAATGTATTGAAATTAATGTTTTCGATGAGAGTATGATTTAAAAGATTCAATTAATTACTTTAATTGTAGAAAGCGCCATCTGTTGGCAATGATCACGATACTGTGTGAAATATTCGCACAGGTCAAGCTAGTAGTGTTATAATGACTTACATTGACGACCGCGTGACCTAGTGGTCAGAGTACCTGACTTTACGCCGCGGGTCCTGGTTTCGATTCCCAGCCGGAGCCAACGTTTGTGCTAAAACACATTGTTGTTTATCGGGTCTGGTTGTTTTGTGATTGTTCCCGTGTTTCTGACACTGCATCTAGCCTACCTCCGATCTTATCGCATCAGCGTTACACCGGGCGCGGGTAGGTTGGGACGAGTGAGTGCCTCTGTGTTTGCGCGTACACATGTGGCACTATAACATCTCCTGCGCAGTTGATGGCTCTCGACAGTATTCGGAAGTTGTCGCCGTGTTCGAAATCGGCTAGGAGAACATCAATGACTTACATAATTTTTAAGTAGCATCATCATCGTCATCATTACAGCCTATCATTAGTCCACTACTGAACGCAGGCCTCCCACCTAGAAGGCCACAAACGTTTGTAGCTCTCATTTTGGGAGGATTTTGCAATAGTTGCCATGCTTGATGATAATCCACCTATATCAATCGCAGTTTGTGTATTCAGATGTTCCAGGACGCTGCTGATGCACTCCTGGTTTTAATTTTCCCTCTGTCGACTTTTACGACTCCCAGGAGATGAGATGGGGTAATAGATTCTCTTAAGATGCTACCACACGGCGAATTAATTAGTATACTAACATGTTATAAACCGTATTGTCTAACAAATTAATAAATTGAATAGAGAAATTGTGCCGTAGGTGGGAGGCCTGCGTTCAGTAGTGGACTAATGATAGGCTGTAATGATGACGATGATGATGCTACTTAAAAATTAAAGTCGACAGAGGGAAAATATAAATCAGAAGATGGGCAGCAGCATCTCCTGGAACATCTGAATAAATAAAATGCGGTTGCCAACCCGCCTGCCAAGCGTGGCAACTATAACTCCCCCCAAAATGAGAGCTACAACTTTTGTGGCAATCTTTGGGGGAGGCCAATGTTCAGCAGTGGACTAGTGATAGGCTGAAATGATGTTGATGAATTGAATAGAAGTCTCATATTCATATTTAAAGTAGATGCAAAAAAAATACAAGAGAAGTAAGAATTTCTTCGTCAAATTTTAATAAGATTCAGCTATTACCTTCTGCGAAAAGTAAATTTCATGAAAGTTGACTTGTTAACTCGCTGAATTTTTGATAATCTAATTTTTACTAACTACATCTCAACCTTAAATATTTAAGTAGATATTCTATAATAGTTTTTAACTTTACTTCAATTACAAGTTTAAATTAAAGAAAGCTACAGTCTTAAAATAGTTTAGTGAAGCGTCTAGGTAGGTAGCATCGCAGGGCCAGTTATTCTGCTTTGAAGCAGCAGTGTGCGAATGTTATTGTTTCGATTTGAAGGGCACTTAGAGTTCATGTAATCAATTGGCATAGGAGACTTAAGAATTGATATCTCAGTCGCATTTTCCCATATCAAAATACCATAAGACATTACGCTGTGAAAATAACTAAAACAAACTAACAGTTTCCACATTACTCATGTTTCTAATTCTTTTTACAGCATAAGCTGCAGAGCTTAATCTACTTACTAGTTTAGATATATGGGGGCCCCATTGTAAATAAAATAGTATCTCATCATATTCCTATAGATACAACTTCAGTCTGTGGCGCACGTAGGTTCCAATGAATATCAGCGTCAGGCTCTAGTGACTGATATTAAACTGAATTACAGACCTTTTTTGTCGCCATGAGACACGCACATTCCTTGTAAATGATGTCCTACTGGCCGATTTTCGACCACGGCAACAACTACCGAATACTGTTGGAAGTTATCAACTGCGCAGGTGACATTATAGTGCCACAAGTGTACGCGCAAACACAGAGGCACTCACTCGTTCCAACCTACCCGCGCCCGATGTAATTTAATGCGATAATATCGGAGGCAGGCTCGGAAGCAGTGCCAGAGGACAATCACAACAAAAATGCACAACAATCTCCGGCTGGTATGCAAACCCAGGACTTGTGGCATGGTTGTCAGGTACTCTAACCACGAGGCCACGCTATCGTTTAACTATAGTGTTTCGTGTTTCATTGGGCTAACTTTTTTTATGCTAGAAAGTGACTAGCAAATCTTTCACCTGGTGGTAAGCCCAACGTCTCCCCGGTGATGTGTTACTGCATACATTATTACACAATAATATTATCCTTCAGACAGAAACAATAACATTAGCGTACCAATTCTTGACAGCAAAATAATTTGCACTGCGGTGGAACCTACATTGTAGGAATCCTACCACCAGTGAAATATTGTATTATATAATGATTTCTTATATTTACGCGAATGTTACACATTTAATAAAACTACTTTTACGGATTTTATCGCGTTTATTTTTAAACTATTTACAACCCGGCGTTTCGAGTACTTTACAGCACCCATGGTCACGGGGGACTGAGGTGACAGATGTCCCGTTGTCATAGTTAATCTGGGGTACCTTCAGCTTTTAATTATTGGTATGCTTGGTTTTCGATTTATTTTTTTTTAATTATAGGATCCCAAGCCGGTGGTAATACTCAACCATCTTCTCTATTGAAATTAGGATGTTTTTTAAATTTGAATAGCCTCGCGAATCGTCCACGCTAGGAATCGGTGTTTTCTTGCAAGGATTTGTGGTCTATCAAATCTGGTGTAATGGTCGGGGTGATCTAGAACATGGTCACATACAACTTACATCAGTTGGTAACAAGTATACATACATACATAAGATCACGATCGTATCCCATAGGGGGTAGTCAGAGACTGGGCACTCACTGCAAAAACAGATGACTGCCACAATCCACGTTTCACCAAAACAATATAATGCACTTGGTGTGATAGGTGGTGAGCCCATCGCCACCATGCGCTGTTGGGTGCACAGTGCAGTTTAATTCTTTACTCGCCTTTTACGAGATCCATTGGATGAGATGGAGTGGTAGTATTCTTTTAACGAGCCGCCACCACACGGCAAACAAGTATAACTAAAAGGAAACGAAGTCATATAGTAAATTGCCATGAAAGTGTAAGTATTTCACACATATTCCATTGCGTCATTTACGTACCAATCACGCGACCCTCAACTAAAAGCTCTCCGAACAGGCGTCAACGTCACTTAATCCAAAAGCACTCCGGAAAATGGATCTCATTTGCGAGCGGAGCGCGTCCCGTCGCCAACTAATTTGACTCGCCTGAGCAATTAATACGCTAATTAATCGATCGAGTACACTCCTCGTTTTGATAAGGGCATTCCTTCATGACATTATGTATAACTATATAATAACTGGCCTGGGGTGGTATCTACCTAGACAGATTCCTGCATAGGAATCCTACCACCAGTAAATGCCTAACTAGAGTATCTGAAAAAAAACATGAATATAATGAAATCAAGAAAGTACATGCACTTCCATTATTAATTCATGGCGAATACTTCAGAAATAATTTGCACTAATAAATATTCAAGAGGGATTTCTTACTCGGCCGATCGTATTTTTGCCGTCATTAGCTGACTTCATTATTTAGATCCGGAAATATTTTGGATGAGAGCGTGGCACCGCCGGAGGGTGGATCAAGTCTCCCATAAAATTAAAATTATCTAAAAGCCCCAGCTTTAGAGGCGCTCCGGAGTTATTGTTTCTGACCCAGAGCCCGCAATACTACAAAATGATTGAGCGGGATTACATCGTTCATATTTATCGCAGTTTATAAAATAGACATGTTTATGTATTTTAACAGGTTAGTATTTATTAGAGCCCTGGTAGCTTAAACTGATCTGAGTTCGATCCCCGTAGTGACAATTTAAAAATTGTTCTGTAGCAGCGTGGCAAACTTCCCGACTCCAAAACCCTCTTAGAAATAAGAGGCCTACTGTGCTCAACAGTAGGACATTTTTTAGGCTGTAGTTAGTTACCTTCTCACCCCTATTAATAGAATTCCTAGAAAGCGCATAAGAAAAAAATGTATATATTTAGTTAATAGAATCAGGCGTTACTTTGCGGAAATCCATTATAGTAAAGGAGAGAAAGTTAATTTGCTAAGATCCGCATGCAAAATGTAAAATGGTGTGTATTACCTAGTATAGTAGTACCCTCTCAGAAATGAGAGGAGGCCTGTGGTCAGCAGTGGGACATGTAGGCTGAAACTTTACTTTTTTACCTAGTTTTGAAGAGCACCGCCCGCCCTCCCTCAACAGCGTGCACAAGAAAAGCAATACCGCCACCGGGAGCCGCCACCAGATACCCTCCACCACCCTTAAAATGAGAGCTTTAACCTTTTGTGTCAATCTACAGTTGCTATGCCTATGTTCAGCAGTGGACTAGCGATGGGCTGATGTGATGATGATGATAAAGGTAATTACTAATTTGCAATTTCCCGTTTACGATGTAACGCTTATGCCATAATATCCAAACAAGGTACAGTTGCAGTGCAAAAGACACAGCACAGGCGGGCAGACAGGACATTATTTCTCCTTGCACGTGGATGACGGGAAGATAATGCCAAAAGGCATTTAGTCCGCCATTTATAATCCTTTTCAGTAACACGAAAACGTCAAAGGATAATTAAATAAATAAACCGCGGGTCACAGCTATATTAAACAATACCCTACTCAACCATGATCTTTTTTTAGTTAAGCTCCATTATTTATTTATTTAATACAAAAGGCATGATTTTTCCAATTTATTTCTTGTATTACATACATACATACATAAGATCACGACTGTATCCCATAAGGGGTAGTCAGAGACTGGGCACTCACTGCAATAACAGATGACTGCCACAATACACGTTTCACCAAAACAATGTAATGCACTTGGTGTGATAGGTGGTGAGCCCATCGCCATTATGCGCTGTTGGGTGCACAGTGCAGTTTAATTCCTTACTCGCCTTTTACGAGATCCATTGGATGAGATGGAGTGGTAGTATAGTATTCTTTTATCGAGCTTATTTAAAATTTTTAACAATAAAAATAATAAGACTTTTAGTTTATTTTTATTATTTTCGTAGCATAATGTTCGTATGGGGAAATGCGACTGACGTTGAAGTGATTATTTTGGAAAGGAAGGCAGTAAGAGCTATTTACATTATTGCCTTTTAAGTGTGTCTTACAGATAAATTTAAAGAAATTAATATCTTTACCTTGGCTTTTCAATAAGGATGTGAAGAAGTATCTACACAAGATCATAAAACAGTAAAAAAAAGTGAAGTTCATAATGAAATAAGCACAAATTAATAAGGCCAGTTACTCGTCTTCACAGAGTCATAACTAATGATTTCTTATATTTACGCGAACACTACACATTTAAATGAAACTAAGTTTACGAATTTTATCGCGTTTAATTTATTACTATTTATAACCCGACGTTTCGAGTGCTTTACAGCACCCATGGTCACGGGGGGACTGAGGTGACAGATGTCCTGATGTCATAGTTAACCTGGGATACCTTCAGCTTTTAATTATTATTTTTTGGTCCGTTCTACGCAGAAAGAGCTAACTGTGTCTTGAAGTCTTGCAGTGGTATGCTTGGTTTTTGATTTAATTTTATTTATTATTGGATCCCAAGCTGGTGGTAATACCCAACCATCTTCTCTATTGAAATTAGGATGTTTTTTGATTTCAATAGCCTCGCGAATCATCCTTGGTAGGAATCGGTGTTCTTTTGCAAGGATCTGTGGTTTATCAAATCTGATGTAATGGTTGGGATGATCCAGAACATGGTCACAGACTGCAGACTTCCTAGAACGACGATGCTTCACGTCAGCTATGTGTTCTTTTACGCGGGTTTTAATCGATCCTTTTGTTTGGCCAAACAAAAAAATCGATTTGATAAACCACAGATCCTTGCAAAAGAACACCGATTCCTACCAAGGATGATTCGCGAGGCATTGAAATCAAAAAACATCCTAATTTCAATAGAGAAGATGGTTGGGTATTACCACCAGCTTGGGATCCAATAATAAATAAAATTAAATCAAAAACCAAGCATACCACTGCAAGACTTCAAGACACAGTTAGCTCTTTCTGCGTAGATCGGACCCAAAAATAATAATTAAAAGCTGAAGGTACCCCAGGTTAACTATGACATCAGGACATCTGTCACCTCAGTCCTCCCGTGACCATGGGTGCTGTAAAGCACTCGAAACGTCGGGTTATAAATAGTAATAAATTAAACGCGATAAAATCCGTAAACTTAGTTTCATTTAAATGTTAGAGTCATAACTCTTTTATAGGGTAAAAGGTACATTTTATTTTTACCTTTATTGCTTCCTTTACAGTAAAAGGATGCAAAGGGCGGACTTAGGAATTTTCTTACAGTCAACCCATGCAGTGGTGAGATTTTGATGAGGTGCAATAAAGACACACGGAAGAAAGAAAAAATATAATAATTAAAATATGAAATAGTAATAAAAAGTAAAAGTTTTTACAAAAGTCTTTCAATCAAAAAGTTCAAATCAATATAAATATGTGAATAATTTATCTCAAAATAAAGAGTATTCTAATTCTAACGATATAATGGTAAAGAATTGAAAATTGCATAATCCTAAAGCTTGGAAAGCCCTAAAACTTCGTAATATTGGACGCAG
Organism: Luehdorfia chinensis; assembly: GCA_019845155.1. NCBI lineage: Eukaryota > Metazoa > Arthropoda > Insecta > Lepidoptera > Papilionidae > Luehdorfia > Luehdorfia chinensis. The sequence continues at coordinate 542,226 of JAHVAK010000388.1, forward strand.
GGCGGACGGCGTCCACTAGACCGGCTAATACCGATTAAGCCATGTTCTCGTTTTTTTAATCAGATCACTCGTTTGTGCTCTGCTCTGGTATTTGGTACTTATTCACGCTCTTCTCAAAATACTGTAGTCATTTTATTCTAATTCAATTTCGACAATTATCTGGGCGGAATTGTATAAACGATAAGGTCGTTGATTCCCTTCGCTAGATTGTACAAAAGACCGAAGAGTACAATCTCCTTCTATGTCTATATGTACTATAAGAAAGCCTTTAATTCCGTCGAAATTTGGGCGGTGCTACCGACACTACCACGGTACCAGATTGACTGATGATGATGATGATCTCCTAGCCAATTTCGACCACGGCGACTACTTCCGAATACTGCAGATTTTATAGTGCCACAAAAGTACGCGCAAACACAGAGGCACTCACTCGTCCCAACCTACCCGCCCGATGTAACGCTAATGCGATAAGATCGGAGGTAGGTTAGGAGTCAGAAACACGGGGATAATCACAACACAACCAGACACGAAAACCAACAATTTGTGTTTTAGCACAAATGTTAGTTGCGGCTGGGATTCGAACCCAGGACCCGCGGCGTAGAAGTCAGGTACTCTGACCACTAGGCCACGTGGTCGTCTACTATCAGTATATCAAGTGCTGAAGTGCTTGTACAGCAAAGCTACGATGGATATCCTAGTACAGAATCAGAGTACGAAACCGATCTAATTGCAGAAAGGTGTTAAGACATGGCGACGTCGTATCCCCGAAATTCTTAACCGCTGCATTGGAAGAAGTCTGTAGGGCGACCCCTACTAGAATGAGCGCCGACGTAGTGGCTCCACTGAAAACCAGCGCTGCTGTCTTTCCGCGGTATTCTTTGCTGAGTGGAGTCCATTTCGACTTCACAATACAGCGTCACTTTTGTCTCCAGTGTTTTACAGACTTTACTACTTCTTTCTTTTTTTATTGCACTGTATATTTTTATTGCCCATTTTTATTAGCATTCTCTGAGCCGTGTGGTGGCGGCTCGTTAAAAGAATACTACCACTCCATCTCATCCAATGGATCTCGTAAAAGGCGAGTAAGGAATTAAACTGCACTGTGCACCCAACAGCGCATGGTGGCGATGGGCTCACCACCTATCACACCAAGTGCATTATATTGTTTTGGTGAAACGTGGATTGTGGCAGTCATCTGTTTTTGCAGTGAGTGCCCAGTCTCTGACTACCCCTTATGGGATACAGTCGTGATCTTATGTATGTATGTATTCTCTGAGTTGATTTTTGTATTGTGTACATCAAATAAAGTCTGTCTACGTCTACATGGTTTTGCGGGAAGTCGATTGATCCTGGTCGCTCGGGACCGTGTTTTGTGGCAATCTATATGGCTATGAGAAACAGTGGACTAAGATGGGCTGTAATGATCATGATGATAGGTGTAAACGTTAAGATATATAGATATATACTCCTATGCAAGAATCCGTCTAATCGCTGTCGTAGAATCGCTGTATCATATTTTTTTTTATTATTTTTTAAAACGATGCCCCACAGTAGGATTCCTCCTGTGTCGAGGTTGCGTTTTACAGACATAAATTCCACATGCACAAACTCCCAGACCCGGAACAAATATTTGTAGGTCATACAAATATTTGTCCCGTGCGGGAATCCGCGACTCGCGGCGCAGAAGCCAAGGGCTTAGCCACTGCGCCAACCGAGCCGACAGTTATTCTGCCGTCAAGCTGTAGTGTTCAAAAATTACTGCGTTTCGATTTGAAAAGCACTGACAGCTGGTGTAATGCCCAGTATGAGACTCAAAACTGATATCTCAGAAAGATGAGTGCAGTGTGGTGCCACACAGAAATTTTCTGGACGACACAGCATTTGTTATGGGTTCTTACCGTTACGTTCTGCTTCTCGCATCCCTTTCTTCCATAAAAATTATGCAACAAGTAATTTAGTCCAACAAGCTCTTTAGGAACATCATTTTTTCATCATTTCAGCCTATCACTAGTCCACTGCTGAACATAGGCCTACCCCATAGATTGCCACAAAAGTTTGTAGCTCTCAAAACATGCATGAACGTAAACAGTAATTTATTAAATGTCGCGTCAATGTTAGCTTATAAGCAAATCTATAAATATAAGGAAAACGGTCTACGCGTACTGTACATTGCAATAGACCCACAAATAAATCAATAGAACATTATGTGGTCCCGTACATATTTATAATATAAATTTACGGCTCGCTAATGGGGCTTGCAGCTCATAGCCAGTGTGGTTCCATTAATTTAGCCCTATTGTGATTTATTAGCATTGCACCAAATAGTATTTAGTGTTATCTAGTTTTATACTATTAGCGGTATGATGGAAATTTTATTTTAGTTCGTTATATTATTATATATTATAGTAGTATATACCCTACGTTAATAAATTCCTTTTAAATAAAACTAATTTTTACGGATTTTATCCATGATCTACGCATATTGCGTAGATCGGAATAAAAATAATAATTAAAAGCTGAAGGTACTCCGGGTTAACTATGACATCGGGACATCTGTCACCTTTTTTAAACTGCACTGTGCACCCAACAGCGCATGGCGATGGGCTCACCACCTATCACACCAAGTGCATTATATTGTTTTGGTGAAACGTGGATTGTGGCAGTCATCTGTTTTTGCAGTGAGTGCCCAGTCTCTGACTACCCCTAATGGGATACAGTCGTGATCTTATGTATGTATGTAGTTTTTAACTATTAGCGGTATGATGGCAATTTTATTTTAGTTAGTTATATTCGTATATACCGTACGTTAGTAAGATCCTTATTGTACTGGTGCTAGGACTTCTATGCAGGAGTTCGCTTAGGTATGTACCACCGCCATACCAGTTATTCAGCCGTGAAGCAGAGGTTTGCAAACATCACTGTGTTTCAATTTGAAGGGCACTTAGAGCTAGCGTTATCACTAGGCATATGAGACTTGATAACAGAGAGAACTGATGTCTGATCGTGGGTGACGGGCGCGTTGTGATGTCACACAGAAATGTTCTGAGTGACACAGCATTTGTTATGGGCAGACGTTGCACTTAGCATCAGGTGAATGTTTGGTAGCCGTGTGGTGGCGGCTCGTTAAAAGAATACTACCACTCCATCTCATCCAATGGATCCCGTAAAAGGCGAGTAAGGATTTAAACTGCACTGTGCACCCAATAGCGCATGGTGGCGATGGGCTCACCACCTATCACACCAAGTGCATTATATTGTTTTGGTGAAACGTGGATTGTGGCAGTCATCTGTTTTTGCAGTGAGTGCCCTGTCTCTGACTACCACTTATGGGATACAGTCGTGATCTTATGTATGTATGAATGTTTCGATCGTTTCGTAGCTTTATCCAATAAAAATAACGTAAAATGTACAAATTAAAATGCTCACATGTGCATACATTTCAAAATAACACAGTTTATATTATCCCTATTATACTTTAGGTTTCTATGTAATTAAAAATATTCTTAAATTCCGAATTAGGAAACTTAAAAACGAGGCTGGAAGTAAAACTAAAGCTCGATCAGCTTCAATTAATTACACGTGACCCGGTAGAGCAAAATACGCTTAATTTAACTAACTTTTAAATATCCAAGCGGGTAATGGACCAGCGGAAATAAGTACCAAACACCTAAAAGATAGCTGAAATAGCTAATCCTATAAAAAACGAGAATCTAACTAAATCTGTATTAGCCGCTCTAGAGTTCAGGTCTGCCTACCCTCCATTGGAACCCTATAGCATACCTACATATATTTATGCACATCACAACCAGGTCCGCAAACCAATATTTTGTGCTGTTGCACAAAAAACATTAATTTTAAGAATATGATTGCATCTAAAGAACGTGCTTTATTAGCAGTTAAAAAATTATTTCTGAATTCAATTTCAAAACGACCACGGAGACCATACACAATCACACCTTTTACCCATTAGGGATAGGCAGAGATCAAAACCGTAGCCTACTTTTCGCCCTCGCGGGAAACGAGACGTTACGAGTGGCTAACTACATCGCCGCCATTTTTGTACGAGTCAAGAAATTCTTACTCCCCATTGCGTTTCCACGAGCAGTATAGCATTGCATATTATGGTATTATTGTGCGAGAATAAAGGCTGTCCATACAATACCTTAATTGCCTCTTACGACACCTCGGTAGAAAGGAGACAGGTGATATTCTACTTTGCAGGACACCTATCTCGGAGAAGGGTAACATAATAAACTAACATTACCTAGCAACTTTGTTTGATAATTTTACTGTTAATTTACGAAGTTAATAACTATTAGTTTGTGTATAAAATTGAAAATACTCAGCGTGTTCTGGCGAGTAGTTCCGAGGCGGAAATGAATCGAATTTCCTCGCATAGCTGGCGGACGTCGCTCGGGGTTGACGTTGCCACGGCGCCCTGCTTTGTGTATATTGGCTAGCCTTCGTTTATTATAATTTGGTACTTTCTCTGACAATCAATTTCAGGATCGCGTGACCTAGTGGTCAGAGTACCTGACGCGGGCACTCGCCTTATATTTCATAGTACGCGGGAACCCCGGAGCCGGCACCTCTAAACTGTTATTTTAAGTGCTAATTTACCGCGAGCTGCAGCGGTGATGGAAAACATCATGAGGGGTTTCCTCATGTCTGAGGAATAGAAATACCTCAAAGACTAATGTTAGCCAACCCGTACTGAAGCATCGTGGCGGCAATTTTCTCGGCTCCAAAACCTTCTTAGAAATAAGAGTCTGTTCTCTTCAATTACTTATAGTTATTTATCAAATAGAAATATTTAATAATCTACCAGCAATGTATATCGCATGTACAGTTGCAGTAGTATTTAAGGTTGTGTGATAATACAAGTAAAAGTTATAAAGAAACTGTAGTACGGATATTAAAGTACACACATACGTTTGTGCATGTTTTATTAAAATGCTTATAAAATGTATTTATTGGTATACCAATAAATAAATGACTTCAATTACTTATAGTTATTTATCAAATATAAATATTTAATAATCTACCAGCAATGTATATCGCATGTACAGTTGCAGTCGTATTTAAGGTTGTGTGATAATACACGTACAAGTAAAAGTTATAAAGAAACTGTAGTACGGATATTAAAGTACACACATACGTTTGTGCATGTTTTATTAAAATGCTTATAAAATGTATTTATTGGTATACCAATAAATAAATGACTTCAATTACTTATAGTTATTTATCAAATAGAAATATTTAATAATCTACCAGCAATGTATATCGCATGTACAGTTGCAGTCGTATTTAAGGTTGTGTGATAATACACGTACAAGTAAAAGTTATAAAGAAACTGTAGTACGGATATTAAAGTACACACATACGTTTGTGCATGTTTTATTAAAATGCTTACAAAATGTATTTATTGGTATACCAATAAATAAATGACTTCAATTACTTATAGTTATTTATCAAATATAAATATTTAATAATCTACCAGCAATGTATATCGCATGTACAGTTGCAGTCGTATTTAAGGTTGTGTGATAATACAAGCAAAATAGCGGCCCCAGGATTTATATTTCGAGAAAGGAATTTTAATTTACCCTTGTTAGACGCGTGTTTAGACACCGCGTGTAGTGTTACTACACCGAGCAAAGTGCGACAGTAATATTAGTCGAATTGCATGCCGGTACAGGGTGAATAGACTAATATTCAATACGATGCACGAATTTAGACTCTATTCTGTAGCCGTTACGATGTACTTTAGTTTTTAACTTCGTTTCCAGAAATATTTATAGGAGATTCCTTGGGGAAGAGAAATTGGAATTAATACAGTTTTGCGTAACATTAAAAACCGATTCTGATTGAATTCATGTTGTTACAAATTTATAATTTGATCAAAGATGTTCGCAGTCGATTTTGTGTGATATGATTGTTAATACAGATAGGATGGTGGTACGATTCCTATGCAGGAATCCGTCTAAGTAGGTACCACATCAGGGCCAGTTATTCTGCCGTGAAGCAGTAGTTTGCAAGCATTACTGTGTTTCAGTTTGAAGGGCACTGTGAGCTAGCGTAATTACTGGGCATATGAAACTTGGGAACTGATGTCCCAGGGTGACGGGCGCAGTGTGGTGTCACACAGAAATGTTCTGGGTGGAGCTATTGATATGGGCAGACGTCGCACTAACCATCAGGTGAATGTTTTGCTCGTTTCATAACTTTCTCCAATGAAAAAAAAATCGTGTCAGCCTTATGCCGCAGAACTGTACATTTCATCCTCATCGTCATCATCTTCATCATGAATCTGTAAATAGTCCACTGAAGGTACTCGTAACAATTCTTTCCCAAGAAAGAAAGTTTTAAGTTAAAGACAGCAGCGAGATGTCTCGCAGAAATGTTCGGGGTATCACAGCACAACATTTTGCACGTTTCATCACTTTATCCAATAAAAAAAACCGTGTGAGAATTAATGGTTTGGTTGCTGTGGTATCGTTTTATTTTAAGAAATTAAAATTTTTATATGCCTACTTACATCTTACTTCTGGGGTCCGGTTTCCTCTGATTTTTAAAAAGTTTTTACAATCAAGATAACTCGACGACGCTGCTCCGATGCAACTTGATGGAATTTACATAACTTTAATTTTTTTTTTGTTTCTAGGTAATTCTACCTTTCTCATGTTTTGATTCACCAGTAAGGGTGAGGTAAATCAGCACGTAAAATTGCATGAACCCAGATCAATCTCATACAATAGAATTAAGGCATTTAGCTCTCTGCACAACAGACTAACAACAATTAAACACAATAAAAAAATTGTTTCTCTAATTGATGAGGATGATGATGATGTTCTCCTAGCCGATTTCGACCACGGCGACAACTTCCGTCTACTGTCGAGAGCCATCAACTGCGCAGGAGGTATTATAGTGCCACAAGTGTACGCGCAAACACAGAGGCACTCGCTCGTCCCAACCTACCCGCGCCCGATGTAACGCTGATGCGATAAAATCGGAGGTAGGCTAGGATACAGTGTCAGAAACACGGGGACAATCACAACACAACCAGACCCGAAAACCAACAATTTATGTTTTGGCACAAATGTTGGCTCCGGCTGGGATACGAACCCAGGACCCGCGGCTTATGAGTCAGGTACTCTGACCACTAGGCCACGCGGTCGTCAACTTACTCTAATTAATCTTAGTATCAACAATTAACAAATAGGTAAATAAAGCAATGGAAATTATTTAGGGTTTATACTTGATAGAAAACCATATCGATGATATACGAGTACGTATAGTGTGTATAAACAAGATTATGTATATATTCCTTGATATGCATATATCGATTCAAATAGGGAAGTATTATGGGGTTTTATTTTTTTTTTTTGCGCGGAATTGTTATTATTTTTATCTCTATCTGTCAGTAAAAGTCCAATCAAAATAGGTCCAGCCGTTTCGAAAATTAGCAGGAATAAACAGATAGATAGTACAACAGAGAGAGAGAGACCAAAATTTTAAAAATTGTTTTTCTCTTATAGGTACCGTTTATACTTTCATAAGCATCGAGTTAAAAGCTGTCATTTTGTTATTAAAAACAGATACTTCAATTCTATTTGTTTGTATGAAAAAAAATTGCCGTCTCATTGGAGCATTGCGTCGTATATTCGCTTGCATACCTGCCAAAATACGTCAGTCAATTTATAATTCCCTTGTCAGACCTCACCTTATTGAAATATGGGGAACCACTGCTAAATCTAACTCTCAGGAAATACAAGCACTAGAAACCGAAATTATTAAAACACACAATTATCTATAACCAAACAGATACACAACATGCATAATCATAAGAAAAATAATGAAACAAGATACACATTCACAACTACACTTTCATAAAAAATCACATACATACAACGCTAGGCGACGCAACAAACTAGAACTACAAAACCCAGAAGAGACAAGAGAAATATACGATTTGAAGGAGCGCAATTTCATAATGATGTACCTGAAGATGTAACTAATACTAAAAGCTTGTGCTTATTTAAGAGGCGTCTTGAAGAATTTGTTTTTTTATTTTTATTTATTGTATAAAGTGACGAAACGTTCACCTGTTAAGTGCCACGTCCGCCCACAACAAATGCTGTGTCACCCAGAATATTTCTGTGTGACACCACACTGCGCCCGTCACCCTGAGACATCAGTTCTTAAGTCTCAAATGCCCAGTGATTACGATAGCTCACAGTGCCCTTCAAACCGAAACACAGTAATGCTTTCACACTACTGCTTCACGTCAAAAATCACCTGTTTAATGAATTTTTTTTTTCAGATCAGTGTCACTGTGAACTGTTACTGTTTATTTTGAGACATAAAATATCTTTAAACCGAAGGCACTTGGCCCTTGATACCATCGGCTCGATGGGTTATATTAAATTGCGAATGTTTGTTATAGAGAAACTGTAGTACGGATATTAAAGTACACACATACGTTTGTGCATGTTTTATTAGTATGCTTATAAAATTTATTGGTATACCAATAAATAAATCTTATAAGCATAGCTTTATTTATTGGATTAATATATAAAATCAACGACTTAATAGGGAAATTGATTTTGTAGATTAAAATCATGTCAAAATTAGTACCTAGTCAAATTTAGGGAGCTTTCAAAAGTCTTTTTAAAAACTATTTAAATCTTATTAAAAATACGTGTTGCCGATTCTGGCGAGCCGAGTGAGTGGCCGAGTGTGGCTTTATAAATAATGAATTATAAAAGTGAATCGAAAATAATCTTACTGCCAACTTACGTCTAAAACTCTTACAAAGCATAACATAGAAGTTCACATGATGCAGCTTCGTAAGAGCTCTCTAGTCGAGGGGTGAAGAGCAAGGGGGATGCATAACTACCTTTTGAAGAAGGCTTTAATTTATTTGATTTCAAAATCTGATATCTGACACATTACAGCCAGAACGCGCAGTGTGAGATCACCTAACCAGACGTAGCGATAACTCGCGCCAGGCGGTTGGCAATTTTGACGACTACTTGGTGCAGTGATAAGAGAAACTGACTTTTTACCTGACGCCGCAAAGACACGTCTTAGTCACAGATTCTTCTACTTCCTCGGACCCTTCATTTATGACAAGGTTAACAAAATATTGGCTATTGATAGAACAAATAAATACACATGTAAAAAGACACTTACTGAATGGCTTCAAAAACTTAGCTATGATAAAACTGAAAATGTCCTGTCTGTTCTGTCTCCCAATAAATAATCATCATAATGTACCACACATACACACAAACACACACATACACACAAACACACACAATACCATTAAAAATAAACTAATTCATATGCGAAATGTTTACTAAGTAGTTCGTGCTTCATGCTTGCCGAACTTATGTCGGATTATGTAACATTAAGAGTTTAATTATATAAAATGTTACATTTAATATAACATAGTTTGTAACAAACTGTACATACTTATTACTTATAACGTCTCAATTCACATAATTATCCGTGTCATTGGAAGGATGCTGGCACCTTTAGCACGGGGATTCTCTTTTTTAAGTACCAGCAGCTCATTTAGTGATAAATTATTGTATCCAACTATTTAGACTCATAAGTATAGTGTGTAAAATATTTGTGAAACAAATTAATAAATTTATTATTATTATAAATTTATTAATGTATTCGAATCAAAACCGAAAACCTCGTTGTTAGTTAATCTCACGTTGCAGACATGAATCAGACGTTGCATTTCATTAAACGACAGAAATAAAGTAAATTTAAGATCGGAATGTGAAATTAATAATAGCATGTGATTTCCTGCTGGCCGAATTCGACCGCGGTGATAACTTACAAATACGGTCGGTAGCTATCAACTCCGCAGGAGATATTACAGTGCCACAAGTGTACGCGCAAACACCGAGGCACACGCTCGTGACCTACCCACGATAAGACAGGAGGTGGGCCGGGTTGAAGTATGGGAAACACGGGGACAATCACAATACAACCAGACCCGAAAATTTATGATTTTGCACAAACGGAGGCTCCGGCTGGACCCGAACCCAACACCCGAGGCACAGATGTTGAATTGCTTGTATTACCTAGTTTTCAATAGTTCCATAAGCGTATACAGGCGTACTCTACTACACTACCACGCGCTATCAGGGGCACTCACTCCTCCCAATCTACTACCCTTGCCCGATATAACGCTCATGCGATAACCTAACAATATTATATAGTCATCATAATAGTCTATAGCAGTCTATACATCAACACCAATCAAAACTCTAATCACCACACAACATAAAACATGCTGTTAAAGGCAAAGCCTCTAGCGCCGAACCTTTAACAAAGTCTCCGAAATGCCTGTATATGAAAAAAAAAAACAACACATCCAGATTTGAAAACCAAGGATTTGGGTTTACGCACAAGGGTTAACTATGGCTTGGATTCGAACCGATAGATTATATTTATTTAACAGTATGTTAACATAGTTAAAAGTAATATGTAATAGTTTTCCTTGATGCAATTTTTAAAATTACTCGTATTATCATACTGGGTTATTTCTATTGTTTTCTCGTCTGGTTTGGACATAAATAATTAATGCATTTTTATTATTATTACTGTATTTTTTAATATTTCTATGTACTTCCGTTTATCACAAGTAACAACTCTACATTCTTTCTCTTCCAATAATTTATCACTTTCCAGACACCTTTAGCTTTATCTCGGCGACAGAGATGCTCAGGACATTTTCTATATCTCAAAAAAGATTTATACGTCTGCGCTGATGTAGGGGTGTTCGACGTTATTCCAGAAATTATCATTAGTGAAAATATTCGACACGTCTATATTTACTCGTATATATTTATATGTATGTATAAATAACTCGACAACGGTTTCGCAGTTCTGCTGACACGCTTTCATAACACTTAATTTTTTCATAACAATTCATTTTTTTTTTTGGTAAATTGCACCCGTGCGAATCTAGGACGAGTCGCTAGTTAGTAATAATGAAGTATACTCTATCATTACTACTATATAAGTTCGATTAGGTTAGTTATTGGGTACTTTATAGTACTTTATAAGTTATTAGCTGACCCCTCCCGGCTTTGCGAGGAAGTTATTGCCAAGTTAAAGTCTGTATTGAGAAAAACAGCACCAGCTCGTTTACCAATTTAAAAGTAGAATTTTTCAAATCTTTTCTTAGCGGGTGTCTGTCGGGAAAGGACTAAGTATGCAAACTTCAAGTCAATAGGTTTTCTAGTTTCGGAGATATAGTGATGAGGCATTATAAAATATAATATGATGATGATGATGATGATGATGATGATGATCTTTCCGACCGTTTTCGGCCATGGCGACCACTTCGACTCCTAATCGGTCGGGCGCTGGTGTATCCGAAGATGGCTTATGTAGCCAATCTTCGCAGCGAACTCTCGCGCACAATGAGGGCACGTGAGTACGCCGCTTAGATAATTGAATTTTATGGCCGCGGGTGGACGGGCCTTTAGCTCATCGCGCGTAGCGTCGAGGTCATACGCTACTTGCTCCTCAATCGCGAACTTGCCTCTTCAACAATACCACGCCATACTGGGCGCTGTGCTGCCAAACCTTCCCATTGAGAGGGCTCAATGTTGCATCTTCTCATGTGTCTTTTCTGAACATCTTTGTACCGGAGGAGTTGTCCGCCATATTTTCGCTTACCCTCCTCTAGTTCAGAATAGAAGATGCGCTTTGCCACTCTTTCCTCCGCCATACGTGATACGTGACCGCACCACCGAAGTTGCCGACGCATTAAGTAGGCTTCAATGCCACCGACATTGGCTCGTCGCAAAACTTCGGTATTTCGCACTCGGTCGGACCATCTGATCTTCATGATGGTACGAAGGCATTTAAGGTGGAAGCGATCCAAAGTGCGAATGTGGTGGCGATACACACACCACGTCTCGGAGGAGTACAAGAGGTTTGGCAGCACAGTCGCCATGTAAACAGAGATTTTAGTGGCCAGCTTTAGGTCGTGCGAGCAGAAAACCTTGGAACGCAGCTTTCCAAATGCTGCAGCTGCAGCACTGATCCTGCTGTTTACTTCAGCATCAAGGTCACACTTGGATGTTATAGTGCTCCCCAGATAACGGAAGTTATCGACCTGTTTCAGCAAATCCTCACCAAGCTTAATGACCAGTGTCTCACGACCATGTATGTCTAAAGACATCACCTCAGTCTTTTTGACACTAATCTTCAGGCCGAACTACGGAAGCAGTCAGATGCGCAGGATATATTAAGGTGCGCAAGCGTTCGCGCACACGCAGGCGCACACACTCGTCCTCCCTCTCCTCGATTCAGTGGAACGGAGAACCGTTACGACTGGAGGAGAGGTCAGATGATGTGTCTGGCCGACGTTAACTCTTGCCCTCTAACGCCGCCCTTGGCCATCCACATTGCCTTGCTGAATCGCCGAGTCCGCCAAGCCCTTTGCATATCTGCGGTGGGTTGCCATCCTCGCCGAATCAGACTTCATGCACTTTGCAGGAGGGATCCGCATAAAAAAAACTTGTCCACCAAAAGTGGCAAGCCCCTCGTCCAGGTTTAGTCCGTGAGCCGACACGGTTTACCGGGGTGTGGCCGCTGCGCGCATCACAGCTACTTGGAGCCACTGGAGAGAGTTTATGGGCTAATAACGAATTTAACACATCTCTGCCACTTCTGTGGAAGTCGGCTGGCAGAAATAGGCGCTATTAACCCACTACACCCCAAAAAAAAAAAAAAATATAATATATTTTATATATGAATATATAGATAGATATAGATATGCTTCCCAACAGATTAATGGAGCAAGCACTGTGCATCTGTTCATAAATTAAGGAATATAAATAATGTGTTCGTTGAGTCGAACTAGTACGAAGTATTTTTTAGGAGAACGTGACGATCAAATCGTCTAAGGTAAGCGCAACGTCTGCTAATAATAAATGCTGTGTCACCCAGAACGTTTCTGTGCGACACCACACTGCGCCCGTCACTCTGAGAATCAGTTCTAAGTCTCATATGTGATTACACTAGCACGCAGTCGCCTTTATATCGAAACACTACAATGTTTGCACACTTCACGGCAGAATAACTACCTGGACGGATTTCTGTATAGGAAACATATCACCAGTTAATATAATTCCGTCATGATATGAAATTATACGAATATTAGAATAAAATTACTACAATTTTGAGAAACGGGCGCGAATAAAAAAATTACTCGGACAGGAGCTGAAACGGGTGATCTGATTAAAAAAAACGAGAACATGGCTTAATCGGTATTAGCCGGTCTAGTGCCCTCCGTCCAATAATCGTATACAATGTTGCGATGCTTTCCGTTTCAGAGTAACGGAATTTTTTATTTCTTAACCCCTTTTTAATTGCATTGCAGGATAATTTACACTGCGGACCTACATAAGAATTCTACCACAACCTACAATAACTTCTTAAATAAAATTCGAAATCATTTTACCGCAACTAGACTGCTTTATGAAGACGTTGAAAATATTATCGTTACCATCCCTATTGAGGGGAGATGAAAGATCTCATACCCCCCTGGCAGTTTTCCTCTAACGCGATCCGTAGGTTAACTTAGAAATTTACATTTTTATCTTTAACCACCCCCGCGCATTAGTCCCTGTGTAAAACAAGAAGAGACCCCGAATACACTTAATTGCTTGTTGAACGATTGGAGGAGACTGTTATATGCAATATAAATGCAAATTTTCTACTTTAATTCTTGCTATTGTTATTGTAACATTTATTTTGTTTCGATCATAGTCTAGTAGTTATTGCGATGTTATGTTCTGATTCCACGTAATTGATGTAGGAATATGTTTTTATATTTGTTTTTATATTACTCTCATTATGATTACATACATGTTTAGATTACTGCTAGCAGTTAGTAAGAGGTCTATATATTATTACAGAATATTACAGATGGTCCAGTAAAACTCTTCATGAATACTTATACAACGCAACCACGTTAGTCAATACAACAATTCATATTATCAAGTTTCTAATTTATAATTATTGACATAATACAGTATCATAATATATATACTCATTATTATTATTTACTTCAATTATTATTTTTATACTCTCATTTATGTCAATAATTAGTAAGACGTATGTAGATAAGCCGTGGTAGCTCAGGGGCTAGGCGCTCGCTTTAATTTTCATAGTACGCGAGTGACCTGGGTTCGATTCCCGGTGCCGGCACCACTAAAAATGTTAATTGCAATTTTAAGTGCTGATTTACCACGTGCTCGGCGGCGAAGGAAAACATCGTGAGGAAACCTGCATGTCTGAGAAATAAAAAATATTTCGAAGACGTGAAGTCCGTCAAGCCGCATTGGAGCAGCGTGGCGGATGCTTCCTAGCTCCAAAACCCTCTCAGAAATGAGAGGAGGCCTGTGCTCAGCAGTAGGACATTTATAGGCTGAAACTTTGCTTTTTACTTTTATGTAGATTATTCTATGTAGTGTTACCAATGGCTTTTAACGCTATTCTGTTCTTAGTCATGCATTCTACTGTCGTTTGGACTACGCCGACAAATTCTTAACAGGGCATAAGATTTTTTAGTGTCACAATTACACGCGCTAGCACAGAGGTACTTGTCAGTCTTAACCTACGTAGTGATCAAAGTGACGCGCATGCGACAAGATCAGAGGTAGGCTACCAGAGACTAGAGGATAATTACAAAACAACCACACCCGAAACGAACTATTTGTGTGTGGTGTGTGTGTGTGTTTTATTAAATAAATATTGCCTCCTGCTGGGATTCGGATCCAGGACCATTGCGTTAAAGCGAGATACCCTGACCTTTTAGGCACGCGGCCGTCGCAACTAAACCTGACCGTATGTTACACATCCTAGTCAATATAATATATGATAACTATTTGTCTTAAACGTGTAGACGTGATACTCGAAATGAGTTCCAGTTGTTACAAAAAATGTTTACTTGTGGTAGGATTTCTATGCAGGTATCCGTCTAGGTAGGTACCACCCCAGGGCCAGTTATTGTGCCGTGAAGCAGTAGTGTGCACACATTACTGTGTTTCGGTTTGAAGGGAACTGTGAGCTAGCTTAATCGCTGGGCATATGAGATTTGAGGACATATGTCTCACGGTGATTTTTAATTTTTTTTATTTGATTGAGTGACGAAACGAGCATAACGTTCAGGTAGTGGTAAGGGCAACGTCTACTCATAACAAATGCTGTGTCACTCACAATATTTCTGTGTGACACCACACTGCACTCATCACCCAGAGACATCAGTTCTTAAGTCTCATATACCCAGTGTTATGAGCAGATGTTGCACTTACCATCAGGTGAAAGTTTTTCTCGTTTAATCACTTTATCCAATAATAAAAAAAGCGCTCTAGTAACTATAATGTGTGACTGAGTTGTCAGATACGTTAATCCTTAAGCAACAGGTCTTAAAGCTAATAACTTTTAATAAAAAAATCTAGAAATAATGTAATGTAGTCCTCTCATGACCGTAGGAGCTGCAAAGCGCTCGAAACTTTGGGTTATAAATAGTTTTAAAATGAAACACGATAAAATCCGTGAAATTAGTTGTATTAAATGTGTAATATTTGCGTAAATATAAGAAATCAGTAATTTTTTAACCATAAAAGAATTTCAAGTCTTCTATTAAATAATAAGGCCGTGTGGTAGCGGCCTAAGAGAATCTACCACCCTATCTCCCGTGGGTGTCGTAAAAGTCGACAGAGGAAAACCAGCAGATGGGCAGCAACATCTTCCTGGAGCATCTGAATAAATAAACAGCGATTGCCAACCCGCCTGCCAAGCGGGGCAAACTCAACCCAAAATGAGAGCTCGAAATTGTTGTGCAACTTTATGGGGGAGGCTTATGTTCAGCAGTGGACTAGGTATAGGCTGAAATGAGGCAACTATGGCAAAATCCCCCCAAAACGAGAGCTACAAACTTTTGTAGCAATCTATGGGGGAGGCCTATGTACACCAGTGGACTATTGATAGGCTGAAACGACGACGACGACTAGTCCATTTTTGCCACATTGCCATAAAAATTTGTAACTGTATTTGTCTCTCTGGGGTGGTAGATTTTCTTCTCCCGCTACCACACGGCTGTTTAAAATAGGCCTTATTCAAGATAATGGTTTCTTAGATTTACGTAAATACTACACATTAAAATAAAACAATTTTTACGGATTTTACCGCGTTTCATTTAAACTATTTATAACCCGGATCATCCATCCTTCTCGTCATCGTTGTCAGCGATGTCAAGATGTCACGATATAGTACTGTACAGTCCGTACAGTAGTTTCAGCCTATAAATGTCCCACTACTGAGCACAGGCCTCCTCTCATTTCTGAGAGGGTTTTTGGAGCTAGGAAGAATCCGCCACGCTGCTCCAATGCGGGTTGGCGGACTGCACATGTCTTCGAAATATTTTTTATTCCTCAGACATGCAGGTTTCCTCACGATGTTTTCCTTCACCGCCGAGCACGTGGTAAGTCAGCACTTAAAATTGCAATTAACAATTTTAGTGGTGCCGGCACCGGGGATCGAACCCAGGTCACTCGCGTACTATGAAATTTAAAGCGAAGCGCCTAGCCCCTGAGCTACCACGGCTCGCCTGAGCTACCACGGCTCCGTACAGTACTATATCATAATCGCAACGCCTAGCAGACTGGTTGTCGTAGTACCAGACTCACGTCTTAGGCGCTGTTGCATTTCACTGGCGCGGATAATTTAGGTCTCGTGTAAATACACACATACAATCACGCCTTTTTCAGCCAGAGTCCACACACGTAGCCCACTTTTCGCTACCTCGGGCAACGAGACGAGAGGTGACCCACGTCAGCGCCATTTTGGTACGAGTCAAAAAATTCTTACTCCCCATTGCGTTGCCACGAGCAGTATGGTGACAGCATGGCATATTATGGTATTATTCGCACGAACAGAGGCTGTCCGAACAATATCTTAGTCGCCACTTACGAAACCTCGGTAGGAAAAATGCTATTTTACTTTGCTAAGATGATTATTATTCTAATTATTGGAGACCTTGAGATTTTTAGCTTTATTCACGGGATAAGACAGGCTGTTAAATTCTTATCCCATAAATTATGATGCCATCAAATTTACGAAAATATCATTGCTTATAACCAAATGTACCGTAACCGAAAGCATCCGGAATTACCCGACAGCATGTAACACGTCTATCAAAGTTCGGAAGGGTACTCGACGTGTAATCGACACAACTAGAAGGGCAGTTAACATCGGACAGCCGACTTCCTTTCCCGAGGGAGACCGCGGGAACACTCGGGCCCACAGTAACAAACTGCGGTCACAGTGAGCTACACGATTTGGCTCAAAAAAAAAACAATTGACCTCACCTTAGAACTTGTTCACTGATTCAAAATCATGGATGAAATTGTTTTCGCGGATAACTAACATAAGTGAGATGGCGAATCAAAGTGTCAAGAGGTCGAATAAAGAGTGGGATAAAGTTAGCATAAATAGTGCAGTGCAGTGGTGTTGTTATGTGATGGTTTTGGCATTATGTGGGTACAGTTTATATCGCCAGCATTGGTTGGAGCAGCGTCTTTCGGTGCTGGAAGAGAAGCATAGAGGGTTAAGGAGAATGGTCCTCGAGACGGAGCCTGCAGAGAAGTTGAAAGAGCGCAGCAGCCTGCTGAAGAGGGACAAGAGAGATGCGAACGACTGCACATGCCCACCAGGTAGGCCTGCATGTGATTGTTGTTAGTTATCGGTTCAATGTCGTTTATCATTAACAGGGTCAATTCAAAATAGTCCTCTGTAAAGTATAGTAAGTTGGGTTCCAACACCCATTCCTTTGCCGTATAAGTCAACCAAAGCAATGCTAAGAAAACTCACATGGCCTGCGACGAATGGCATGATGATCATTTTAAATTAGCCAGACTTAAATTAGCCATACCGTTTATAGATAGCAGAATCAGCGAGAACGCTGGTTCTACCATTGCCAATCTGTCTGCATACTTACAAACGGGGCGGTTATGGAATATCCTCTCAAACTCTAATAGTCATTCCAAAATTTAACATAATTAATAAATTATAATTAAACTTTTGTTCGTGTCATTATTATTATTATTAAATTTACATTTAAAGTATTCTTCAATATTTGATTATGCCAAAAATTCAGGGTCAAACAGAGGATAAGGAATTCTAATTAAAAAAATAAAACAATACCAAATTGGAAGTGCTTTTACGCGATGGGTCAGTGACAGAGTTTTAATTAAATTGCGTATTAGATCGAGATTCCAATCGAAGTATTTCAATTAAACGTTTTCCCATTTCAATTTTGGACTGCTTAATTGAAGTCATTAGTGAAATTAATACCAATTCGTTCCCAAACACAAACCAAATCCAACAGAGTTGCCACAGCCTAGGCGACATCAATGTTTCCTGACACATTGTGTAGCGTAACTGTGAGCACTTTACAATATCCGGTGACAAACTCAATTGAGACACTATTAAGGCATACATCCCGAAAACAACCATCCTCTGCTTAAAATAAGAGTCAATTTGTTCTTCCTTCTTCCATTTTTATTATTTCTTACGTCGTTATGAACCTAAACAGGGACATCGCGAGACAAATTGTAATGCTTTATTGTTAAAGCTATTAGGTGTAATGGCCCAATAACGAGTATTGAAAACTACTCTCTCAGATCGTGTCCTGGCTTACAAATTGTCCTTTATACAATTTAACACAGAAATCATAGAAGTTCCAAGCTCAGCCGTGCGTAGCGTAAGGTTGTTGACCTCGAGCGGATATTAAAAATTGACCTTTAAATTGGTTGACTGATTTGTTATATGTGGCAATGGCGTATTTCCTGTCTCCGTAGTACACTCAATTGAGAGGAAGTTAGTTCAATAAGACATCATAAAACGTTTTGATGTTAATAGATTTTTCGAGGGTCATACTCTCGGAATCGAGATTGATGAAAATGGCTCGCCAACAATAGGAAGACATCTGCGAAAGTTTTCTTTTTTCAATCGTCCTAAATTCGAGGCGTTCGCTAATTACTTCTCATTGTTGGCGACGCCAAATAAAGGCTTAATTGTTTGAAGTTCTCGCGTTGCCAAAGTTACTACGGACCGCTCCTTATCTGACGCACCAAGCCAAATTAAATAAGCGTAAGTTCCTCATGGATTTCGTCTTTTCCAAATAGGCATAAACCGTTTATGTTAAAGTATAAATCTTTGCTGTACATTGCGGTAACTGTGTGAGGCTTATTGTGTTTCGGGGTCCATTGACAAACTCAATTGTGTAAGCAGTAATCATCATCATCATTATTTCAGCCCATCACTAGTTCACTGCTGAACATAGGTCTTTCCCATAGATTGGCTGGCGGGTTGGTAACCGCAGTTTATTTACTCCAATGTTCCAGGAAGATGCTGCTGCTCATTTTCTGGTTTTAATTTTCCCTCTGTCGACTTTTACGACACCCACGGGATGTGATGGGGTGGTAGATTCTCTAAACTGATTATAATTTAGTGTTTGCCTTTTGGTCACTACTAAATTGTACTTAAAATAATAAAATTCTGGCGTTTTAGCATTTGTCATCATGAGATCTGATCGGTTAAAATTATATAATAAACGATATAATATAATAAAAAAAATTCCTAAAAAATTTACGTACAGCTCTTCGATAAATCTCTTTGATTCGAGTAATAATAGCCTAGTACCAATTAATCAATTCGTAGAGGCCCAGTTCGAGAGTCTTACGACATGATTTCCTATGTAATTCTTTCAAGACTTGTCAGAAAAGCTATATAAGCGCTAACCAACCTACATACATATAGTAGTCGCCTATTAAGTTTACTGAAATATCTTTGACAATGGCTGACGCAACCTTGTGTATTTTGCAACACAACTCAATGTCAATTCTGAGTGTCATTACCGAACAATTACTCTCTCCGCAATGACCCTCAAAATCGGGTTTATGAGACGATCAAGAAAATTAGAGTGACATGGCGAAGATTGACTGCACTACGAGTAGAGCAGAGTAGCGGAACTACACGACTTCATCAGCTCCTCTGCCGTGCATTGGGACGTTAAAAGGCAGTTACTAAACAATTTTATAATAATAATTGTGTTTTTGTTTTCGTGCATTTGTAACTTTTGTGTTTTTTAAGGTAACAGAAGTGACCGCACATAACATTTTCATAATCAATCCACTTCAAAACCAATTGAAAATTAAGTATTACTTCTTAAGACAACAAAAACAATGCCATATGAAATATATGCTCTCGAATTAGTAGTAACACATTAGGGAATCACTAAACAAATCATTTTAGATTGACCATAAAGGAGATAATAATTTCTGTGGCCCTGCTAGAAGTAATCCTCAAAATATAGCTTTCGGTAACTTTTTCAGAAAAGTGACTTAGTGTCTAAAATATAGAACGCTGGTATGTAGGCAGTTTCAAGGGGTTGGACCCATCGATATACGACTATTTTGATTCTCCGTATATGAAGGTATAATTTTTCAAATTAGCCATGTGCAGTAGAGTCTTGAGTCATGGTATTTTGAAGTTATTTGTGATGAAGAAAAGTAAGTTACTTTGCTAAGATCCGCATGCAAAATATAAAAAACTAGTTAGTTTGCTTGTGCACGCTACTGAGGGAGGGCGGGTGGTGCACTTCAAAAAACTAGGTAATATACACCATTTTTATATTTTGCATGCGGATCTTAGCAAAGTAACTTACTTTTCTTGTTAGTTTGCTTGTGCACGCTACTGAGGGAGGGCGGGTGGTGCACTTCAAAAAACTAGGTAATATACACCATTTTTATATTTTGCATGCGGATCTTAGCAAAGTAACTTACTTTTCTTCATTATAATGGATTTCCGCAAAGTAACGCCTGATTGTATTAACTATAGTTATTTGTGAGTTTACTCTGATAGTTACCGTAAATATTGGCTTAATGCTGTGTATACTCCAATATCTTCTTTCATTCGGTTATCGGCATTTTTTTATTCAGAAATACTGAATCCTTCTTCAGACAGGCTTTCAACTACACATTACATACAAAACCTTTTCTGCATTATTGAATTCGTTTAATTCCAGGTTTTTTGACTGCATGCTTGCCATTTTATTCCAGGCAATTTTCAAGCTTTGATTCACTTCCTACAACAAACAGTTTATTCTAGATCTTTTAATTGGGATTCAATCATTTTTGTGATTTTAATACTTAAACAGTAACTTGATTAAATTTTAAAAACATAAAAAATAATGATTTCTTATATTTACGCGAACACAACTCATTTAAATGAAACTAATTTTTACGGATTTTATCGCGTTTAATGTTTTACTATTTATAACCCGACGTTTCGGGCGCTTTACAGCTCCCATGGTCACGGGGGGACTGAGATGACAGTTGTCCCGATGTCATAGTTAACCCGGAGTACCTTCAGCCTTTAATTCTGCATAGATCGGACTAAAAATAATAAAATTATAAATAGTAAAACATTAAACGCGATAAAATCCGTAAAAATTAGTTTCATTTAAACATAAAAAATATTATATTTATTGAATAACATAAACTGAACATAATTTTTTTTTATTAATGACCAAACCCAGAACATTGTACATTTGCAACGCACGGAGTACAATAAAGGCCTGCTAGTGGTTTTGTTAATAAATTTATCGCGCATGTGTATGGAGGCAGTGTCTACAATGATACAGTTGGTTTATCTAAATTTTGCGTAGAGTCTGTTATGATGATTGCTATACAATCAATCGGACTTACGGACAGACGGATAGGACTAAAATAATAAGGTTTCCGGTTTTTCCACGGAACCCTAAAAAGTGAGGTAACACCTCTGTTGAGCACGTTTATGTTACTTAACGTGGCTTTATTTTTTGTGGAGATTTTGTTAGGTTTCATATCATAAGCAAAGATGTGTGTACACTTCTGCTGTAAGTTCATTTAATTAATGTGGTAAAACGAAATTTCCTGACTTTGATGATTGATAGAATACAATGTGCTTTTTTCAAATAATTTTCTGCCACGCAAGACTAGTAGTTTTTCTAGTCTTCTTAGAGACTTTTAGGAAAAGACTGCTCTTTTTCCTACCGTTTTTTCAAATGCCGGCAGCACACTCGCAATTCCTCTGGTATTGTGATCACATACCATCAGGTGAGCCGCTTGTTGTTCGATTGCCCTCACTTCTATTTAAAAAAAAATACCAGTTTCCACAATTATATTTAAATTAGCACGAAAATTAATCTTTTAAACTCGCCACTTAAGTGGCGGCACCTGTAATTAGCTACGGGGCTTTTAAAATTAAATTTAGAGAATAGCGTAATTATGATATGGAATTTACGTTTATTCGTCTAATGGTCTATTTATTTTCAAATTTTATATAAACGTATAATGACAATATCATTAATGACGGAATATTTAAATTAAGATAAAGAGTGAATTTTTGAAAACATTTGTAAAATCATAGTTATTTCTGCCATTCCGAAGGTTATTTTTTATTAAACGTGAGATTAATAAGAATGCGTAGTTCAGTACTTAGTGTAATTTCCTACGGAGTTGTAGGTCCTAGAGTCGAATACCAAATTAACAATACATTAATTACTATGTCGCATTTCGTGTATGTCAATATACATACTTCCACAACAGTGTTCAACAAAAAAGGCAGCCTGGATTAACTATGACATCAGAACGTCTAACATCTCAGTCCTCCATATCCAAGTGTGCTGTAAAGCGCTTGAAGTTAAAGACTTTACTGGTGGGACGATTTCTATGCAGGAATCCGTCTAAGTAGGTACCACCCCAGTGCCAGTTATTCTGTCGTGAAGCAGTAGTGTGCAAACATTACTGTGTTTCGGTTCGAAGGGCACTGAGAGCTAGCGTAATCACTGGGCAAATGAAACTATGTCTCTGGGTGACGAGCGCAGTGTGGTGACACAGAAATAATCTGGATGGCACAGCATTTTTATGGGTATACGTTGCACTCACCATCAGGTGAACGTTTTGCTCGTTTTGTCACTTCATAAAATTAAAAAAAAAGTAAAAATAATTTTTAAAATGTATCATATAGTTCATTTAAATGAAACTAATTTTACGGATTTTATCGCGTACCGTTCTTTCTGCGTAGATCGGACCAAAAATAATAATTAAAAGCTGAAGGTACCCCAGGTTAACTATGACATCAGGACATCTGTCATCTCAGTCCTCCCGTGACCATTGGTGCTGTAAAGCACTCGTAACGTCGGGTTATAAATTGTAAAAAAATTAAACGCGATAAAATCCGTAAAATTAGTTTCATTTAAATGAGTGGTGTTCGCGTAAACATAAGAAATCATTAGATCGTATAGTTCTAAACTTTCAGCCAATTTACAACGTCGTCAAATTTAAACGATTTCAATGTATATCATTAGTACGTACACGTCAAAGGATGTCGTTGATTAGTGTTAAATGCAATTGAATTTATTCGATGTTTAACCCATTCGATGCGTTCTCGCTAATCATGTTGAACGAGTCGATAACTTATTCGGTTAATAACTACGAGTATGTCACTGATTTGTGGTCAAGCTTGTAACCAGTACAATAATAGAATAAATAGATATACACATTTTGTAGTTTCTTATAAGCTGTTACACAGAACAGTTTTACATTTTTACCGTTTAAGAAATTTGATTATTCACTTTTTGGAGAAATACTGGAGAAACTTAAATAACAAAAGCTAAACAGGGAAGATCAGAAATTACTTGCATAAAATATTTCCATTAATGATGCTGTTCTCCTAACCGATTTTGACCACGGCGACAACTTCCGACTACTGTCGAGAGCCATCTACTGCGCAGGAGATATTATAGTGCCACAAGTGTAAGCCGTGTGGTGGCGGCTCGATAAAAGAATACTACCACTCCATCTCATCCATTGGATCTCGTAAAAGGCGAGTAAGGTTTTGCAGTGAGTGCACAGTCTCTGACTACTCCTTTTGGGATACAGTCGTGATCTTATGTAAGAATAAGCGCAAACACAGAGGCACTTACTCGTCCCAACCTCGGGTAGGTTGGGACGATTGAGTAACGCTGATGTAACGCTGATGCGATAAGATCGGAGGTAGGCTAGGATGCAGTGTCAGAAACACGGGGACAATCACAAAACAACCAGACCCGAAAACCAACAATTTATGTTTTAGCACAAATGTTGGCTCCGGCTGGGATCCGAACCCAGGACCCGCGGCTTAGAAGTCAGGTACTCTGACCACTAGGCCACGCGGTCGTTCCATTAATATAATATTGATGGACACAGTGTGGTTTCACACAGAAATTTCTGTTTGACATCGCATTTGTTATGCGCAGACGTTGCACTTACCATCTGGTGAACGTCAAGCTCGTTTCATCACGAGCAATAAAAAAATAGATGTTGCACCGATTAATTACTAAAACATTAAACAAAAAAACACATTACAACACAAAGGAAAAATACTTAGACAATGTTTTATTTTATTTACGCGAATATTACACAATTAAATAAAACTACTTTTTACGGATTTTATCGCTTTTAATTTAGAACTATTTTTTAACCCGACGTTTCGGGCGCTTTACAGCACCCATGGTCACGGGGGGACTGAGGTGACAGTTGTCCCGATGTCATAGTTAACCCGGAGTACCTTCTGTACAGTACCTTCTTATAATTAAAAGCTGAAGATACTCCGCGCGCCCGAAACGTCGGGTTAAAAAATAGTTCTAAATTAAACGCGATAAAATCCGTAAAAAGTAGTTTTATTTAAATACTTAGTCAACATAAAATATAGAGCAAATTATAAGAACTACACCTACATTTAAAATGGCACAACAAAACAAAAGACTGTTTTTTTGACAAAAAAATTAGTACCTTCGCGGACCAATCAAAAACGTCGTTACTGTGTATTGCAAAACAATTTCTATGGACATAAGTTATAAATTCGTCATCGTCATATCAGCCTATCACTAGTCCACTGTTGAACATAGGCCTCCCCCATAGATTGCCAAAAAAGTTTGTAGCTCTCATTTTGATGGGGATTTTGCCGTAGTTGCCACGCTGGCAGGCGGGTTGGCAACCGCAGTTTATTTATTCAGATGTTAAAGGAAGATGCTGCTGCCCATCTCCATAAGTTATATTCAGTTATAAACCATCATCAGTGATAAATTACGTCAAGTTAAACATCCGATTTTTTTTTTATTGGATAGAGTGACGAAACGAGCAAAATGTCCACCTGATGTAAAGTGCAACGTCTACATATAACAAATGTTATGTCACCCAGAACATTTCTGTGTGACACCACACTGCGCCCGTCACCCTGAGACATCAGTTCTTAAGTCTCAAATGTCCAGTGATTACGCTAGCTCACAGTGCCCTTCAAACCGAAACACAGTAATGCTTGCACACTACTGCTTCACGGCAGAATAACTGGCCCTGGGGTGGTTGTTGAAGATCCCAGGACGCGTACAAAGCGTTTTAGTTCGTAGTTCTTGTGCAAATAGGGAAAGAAATGGTACATCGGCGTCTCGTCTTTCGTCGTCATCGTCTTTCTTGACAATTTTATATAAGAAAGAAAGTGACGACACGAACGCAATTCGTTCACATGATGGTAAATGCGACGTCTGCCAAAAATGCTGTATCACCCAGAACATTTCGATGCGATACCACACTACGATCGAATGAGATCTGAACTCGATTGGTTTGGATTGATGATCATGCCAAACAAACCATATAAAGAGATTTAAGTCAAACTCTTAAGCGGTTATGACAATATATATGGTGAACAAGTTAGCCTATAAGATGCCTATTCACTCTTGCATAGCAGATGGCAACATCATTCTTCTTACCGGTGGTAGGATTTCTATACAGAAATCGTTCTAGGTATACCAGTTATGCTTACTGTGTTAACATCACTGTATATCTGTCTGATGACAAGTTCTGTCTGCACTTGTTAGATTGTATGATTACTGACCATTAAAGACTTTCGTGACGAGCTCAGTGTGCCACTCAGAAATGTTCTGGGTGACGCAGCATTTACTATGGTCAGGTTGCACTTACCAGAAGGTGATCGATTTCCTTTTGTTGTCGCTGTCTTTCATAAATATAATTATTTAATCTAAAAACCTTGACTTGAAAGCAACAGTTCCTAACATGCTTAATTTAATTCAAGGGTTTTATGATTTTCTCATGGATCCCATCACCAGAACTTGACCAAGACTTTAAGACGCAGTTAGCTCTTTCTGCGTAGATTGGAAAATAATAATTAAAAGCTGAAGATACCTCGTATTAACTAGGACATCAGGACATCTGTCACCTCAATCCTCCCGTGATCGTGGGTAAAGCGATCGAAGCGTCGGATTATAAGTAGGAAATTAAATGCGTAAAATCTAGTTTTATGAAAATAATATTGTATTTTTTTTTGTTTGAAATGTCATATCGAAATGTGTGAAATGTGTGAAAAAAAATAAAAAAAGAATGGAGTTCTATACGAAAACAGAGTACAAGTAAATTGAGTTTATCGTTCATCTGGTATTCAACTGAAAGCATTACAGGACCTTAAAAAAGTACGCAAAACCTCTATTTTAAGGATTTAAAAAAATCCTTCGAAATGGCGAAGTTTTTCAAATGGTTTTCAAAATTTAGTTTCCTTAACCCATACTAGTATTATAAATGTGGACGTAACTCTCTGTCCCTCTGATTGTTTGTTGCCTTTTCATGGTTCAATCGCTAAACCGATCTTGACGAAATTTGCCACAGAGATCTGGAAACGGACATAGGATACCTTCAATCCCGGAAAATCAAATAGTTCCCACGGCAACAAACCTGTATCCACGCGGACGAGTCGCCGGCATCAGGTAGTTTGAATTTTTATGAATTTTTCATTAGCTATTTAAAATTTATAAACATTAGATGCAAAAACCTAAATTTTACTTTAGAAAATTTAATATCTCTAAATTTAATTTTAATATAACGTCGCAACTAAGTTAATTACGACGCCGAGTTTTAAATGGCGAGCTTAATGATGTTTGACTATAATCCTATTTGAAGTGATTATAGTTTATTTGTTGTAGCTATATACACAAAACTTGTACAATTACCTTCAAAGTAAGACCTCTACAAAATCCAAAAAGATTTTTGTCAACTCTTATTTTACGTCCTTCGGGCTGAGTAAAGTTAAAGCCTATAAATGTCCCACTGATGGGTACAAGTACCGGTAACGGTGACTGTAACCGAAAGGAAACCACGTTTCTCCAATGAGGGTAAGTATCTGCCTAGAGCGTTGCGTTCAAAACCCGTCCTGGGTTCAAATCCCAGCCAAACGCACCCTTCGTGCAGTAACTGAAATTGTTGGATTTCAGATCTGGTTGTTATGCAATTGTCTCTGCGTCTCTGACACTACATCCTAGCTTATCTACGGTCCTATCGCATGATCGGGTGCGCGTGGGTTAGAACTAATGAGATCCTCGGTGTTTGTGCCTAGAATTCAGAGGTTATAATATCTCCTCCCCATTTGATAGTTGCCATCGGTATTTGGAAATCATCACATCGGTTGAAAACTGGCCAGTAGTACATCATTATGCATCGTTGAATTAGAGATCAGGATCGGTGTACGCGACTCAATAGGCATTTGCGTAACATCAGCTGATTTAACAATCGCAACAATAGGTACTTATTTTGAAATATCAATTTACGATTAAGCAAAATCGATATAACGAAAAATGCATTCATGTTATGCATTGGAAAAGAAAATCCGATAATGAATTTTCCATCGCGTAGACTGTTTTTCACTTTATGACATTTCCACATTGCATGCAAAGTAGGACCATTTGTGAAATGTACGATTTAAAATCGAGTATCGAGTAATTTTTTTCTACGTTCCACTAATGTTATTACCGCGTGGCCTAGTGGTCAGAGTACCTGACTTCTAAGCCGCGGGTCCTGGGTTCGAATCCCAGCCGGAGCCAACATTTGTGCTAAAACATAAATTGTTGGTTATCGGATCTGGTTGTGTTGTGATTGTCCCCGTGTTTCTGACACTGCATCCTAGCCTACCTCCGATGTTATCGCATCAGCGTTACATTGGGCGCGTGTAGGTTGGGACGAGTGAGTGCCTCTGTGTTTGCTCGTACACTTGTGGCACTATAATATCTCCTGCGCAGTTTATGGCTCTCGACAGTAGTCGGAAGTAGTCGCCGTGGTCGAAATCGGCTAGGAGAACATCGTCATCATCATTCATATACGACGATACTTTTAAATGTAGTGATTTTTCTAAATTTGAACTCACGGAAGAAAGTTTTCTACACTAGCCTTTGGTAGCAAGCAGTTAGTAGCTTCTGATCGTAATCCATACCAATATCATGAATGTGAAAGTACTGGTTATACTATTTTACTGGTGGCAGGAATACTATGCAGGAATCCGTCTAGGTAGGTACCACTACAGGGCCAGTTATTCTTCCGTGAAGCGGTAGTGTGCAAACATTACTGTGTTTCGGTTTGAAGGGCACTGTGAGCTAGCGTAATCACAGGGCATATGGGACTTAAGAACTGATGTCTCAGGGTTACGGGCGCAATGTAGTGCCACACAGTAGTTTTCTGGGTGGCACAGCATTTGTTATGGGAAAACGTTACACTTACCATCAGGTGAACGTTTTGCTCGTTCCGTCACTTTTATGATTTAAAAAAAAATCGTTTCAGCCTATCACTGCTGAACATAGGACTCCCCCTAATGTAGTGTATAGTGCATTCATAGTATTTTAATAATTGTGTAATTTATTGTAGTAAAATATTAGTTTAGTTGTAATAATAGCCGCTCGCCTCCAGATGGCGTTACTAGGCAGTTAAATAACGCTTAAGTCGCGTTTAACAAGCAACATTAGCAGCAAAAAATATGTACATTTATGAGTTTCTTTCTCTTATCACTAGAAGGCGCTAGTAAATTTAAATTGAAAATTTATATCCCGCTAACGAGGTGTTCAGTTCAAAGTGCTAAGTAGATTTATTGTTTTGGGTTCAAATATACACATTTACATCCACCATACATTTGGAGGTTCATTACTAATGAACCCATCTTGTGTCGTGTAGTTTTTTGATAGTGAGGAGCTGTACACATAGCCACAAAAGTTTGTAGCTCATTTTTGAGGCCGCCTGCCTCAAAAATGAGAGCTACAAACTTTTGTGGCTATGTTGGTAAACGCAGTTTATTTATTTAGACGCTGCTGCCCATTTCCTGGTTTTCATTTTCCCTCTGTCGAATTTTACGACACACGGGATGAGATGGGGTGGTAGATTAAGACGAAATAAAAAATGTTCTTGGGTCTACACATTCGTACAATTGCCAATGACAGCTCTCGAAACGCATTTAAAAAGTTAAACGTCGAAAATTGGGCGTTTAGACTTTGAACCGCGTTTGGCTTTAACTGCGTTGATGTTCGTAAAATGCAAATTGTAGCCCATAACTCAGTTAAACGATTAAATTAAGTTTAGCTTGAACTGATCGCGTTTAGTTTACACGGTGATATTGGCCCTATGGGCAGATTTTACCGTTGAAAATAAAACCGATCAGTTCAAGCTAAACGAAGTATTTTTTTATTTAATAAAAGTGACGGAACGGGCAAAGTGTTCACCTGATGGTAAGTGCAACTTCTTCCCATAACAAATGGTATGTCACCCAGAACAGTGTGACACCACAATGCGCCCGTCACCCTGAGACATCAGTTCTTAAGTCTCATATGCCCAGTGATTACGCTAGCTCAAAGTGCCCTTCAAACCGAAACACAGTAATGTTTGCACACTACTGCTTCACGGCAGAATAACTGCCACTGGGGTGGTACCTACCTAGACGGATTCCTGCATAGAAATCCTACCACCAGTAAGAGTTTAACTGTGTTCAATGCTACAGTTTGCATTTTTTTTCGACGTTCAACTGTTTAAACGCGTTTAGAGCGATGTCATTGCCAATTGCACAACTATGTAAACACAAAGAAATATTTTTAGTTAGTTTTGCTTAGTGTTTCCATACCCATCGAACCTATGCATAAAAACAGTGTTTTAGATTGGGATGATATTGCATGTAAACTTCGTTTTTCTAAACGCGATCAAAATGGAGCTGGTGATATCGGTTAGATGAAAACCGAGATCAAATGATACATTTGAACTCAGTTAAGAAAAACGAGGTTTTCTTAAACTTGGTTTCCAAAACGATCGGTGCAATCGGGTCTAAGTCTTTCGTGCACCGCCTAAGGGAATTCATAGTCCCATTTTGTGCTGTTGGATTTTTTTTTATTGCATAAAGTGATGAAACGAGCAAAACGTTCGCCTGATGGTAAGTGCAACGTCTGCCCATATCGAATACTGTACCACCCAGAAAATTTCTGTGTGGCACTACACTGTGCCCATCACCCTGAGACATAAATTCTTAAGTCTCATATGCTCAGTGATTACGCTAGCTCACAGTGCCCTTCAAACCGAAACACAGTAATGTTTGCACACTACTGCTTCACGGTAGAATAACTGTCCCTAAGGATATTGACAGCCAGAATCAGACGTCGGACAGCGAGCCAATTTTAGTAGCCTGCTGACAGCTAACCACAAACAACCAAACTCGAAAACTATCTATTCGTGTTTTTTCCATAGAAGCTGGCTCCGACTTGGATTCGAACTTAGGATCCGCGGTGTAAAAGTCAGGTACTCTGAACGCGGTCGTAATATTTGGTGGAACGTGCAGGTGTACACTGCTGCTGGAAACTGACTGCAGCATTAATATAAGTTGGCCCATCCGGGGAAGAAACACTCAACGTCAAAGTCATAGTGACACTGCAGTGTGCTCGTCACCTTAAAACTACAATAATTTAGTCTCAAAATTCAAGAAACAAAATTCGTAAAAGTGTGACTCAAAAAACTGACAGAATTCTACAAACTTGTCAAGAAGACATTATTAGAAAAAGCGTATTATAATACAGATTTTTACATAGAGGACAGAGATGTGTAGAAATAACTCTTACTCTGCACTTGCGATTCCCCTGGCTACCAAATATGTGATATTGTAATTAAATAACATATTCTATACATGACATGTAATATGGCACTGAAAAAAGAAAGAACCCCAGAGTTTCTTGCCGGTTCTTCCCTGAGAAGGCCTGGAACTTCATTCAAGCTTAAACTGAATATAGAAATTTCAACTTTGACTTTGAATCCTGATTGCGAATCTTAACCGAGATAATCATTTGTGGGTTCCCTATCGACCCAACCTACTTATTTAATAGAGCCAGTAGAAAAATAAAACAGTTATTGAAGAAAATCAAAATAGTTACAAAATCTCATGGAAGAAAGTGACGAGAAGAGCAAATTGTTTTCGTTA
The DNA here is from genome assembly GCA_019845155.1 of Luehdorfia chinensis. NCBI lineage: Eukaryota > Metazoa > Arthropoda > Insecta > Lepidoptera > Papilionidae > Luehdorfia > Luehdorfia chinensis. Next base: position 573,633 of record JAHVAK010000388.1, read on the forward strand.
TGGTAGGTACTACCATCATCATCATCATCATCTCAGCCTATCACTAGTCCACTGCTAAACATAGATCTCCCCCTTAGATTGCCACAAAAGTTATCATAGGCAGCTCTCATTTTGGGAGGAATTGCCATAGTTGCCACGCTTGCTAGGCGGCTCCGCAGTTTATTTATTCAGATGTTCCAGGAAGATACTGCTGCCCATCTCCTAGTTTTCATTTTCCCTTTGTCGACTTTTTTAAACGTTCTGTATGTACATAAGAATATTATTCAGTTTAATAAAAAAAAGTGATGTTCGTAATGTGAATACCAGGAACAAGCACAAATTAATTATGCCAGTTACCCGACTTCAAAGAGTCAGTAACTCTTTCATGGGCAATGTGTACGTTTTTACAACAAAATCCCAGAAAGTGCACAAAGTCTTTCAATCAAAAAGTTCAAACTATTTGTTAAACAAAGACTTTTTTAGAAGGGTTATTATAATATTAAGGAATACATGGATGATGATAATCCCTGGGAATGAGGTGATCGCTGCCAAGCAATTTCTACATCTTTATAATACTGCTTTAATTGCATATAATTATTAAAATGACTGAAAAAAAAATCCCCCGGGGTTTCCTACTGGATCTTCCCAGGACAGAGGCATTTCTTTGCAAACCAGTGTAGCTTGAAAAACTAATGACGTTCACTGAGTATAATGTAAATGATCTATATTGAATAAAAAATATTCTATTCTATTTTATTCTATTTACGACACCCACAGGATCAGGTGGGTAGTAGCTTCTCTAAGACGCTACCACACGGGTAGGTACTACGTCGTACAGAAAATGCTGTGTAACTTACAATATTTCTATGTGGCACCACACTGCGCTTTGCTGCCCTTAGACATTATATGGCCAGTAATGACACTAGCTATCAAGTGTTGCCCCTGACAACCGAAACCAATTCACATTTGCGCGCTACTGCTTGGGGGCAGAATAACTGGTATTGCTGTGGTACCTATCTGGACGGATTCCTGCACAGGAATCCTATCACCTGCAATCGTTCATTATGGTGCACGATGTTCTTAATGCAACGTTAAGAAATAAATTGCATCTTTCAAGTCCGTCTGTATATCCATCTGTGTGGAAATTCTTTCAGAATACGAAAGCGGATTGCGCGCTTACTAGTTCTCCCGTTCTCAGCGGACTGACAAGATTTATTGCATTTTGTTTTACTTTAAAATTTAATTTAAGATTGCCCTTTAAGAAACTACTCTCCATCATGTTCACTTTAATCCCCTGGGTTCGAGTAAGATTATATGTTTTCTTAAAATATTTTTAAAGCAGTACATTTTAGCAAGATCGTCTCGATTGGCGTAGTGGTTGAAAGATCTTCAGATCGCTGGCTCGATTTGTAAACGCAATAATTTTTAAGAAGCTTTTATTGGCTTCACCTGTATCTATGTGATGATGATGTTCTCCTAGCCGATTTCGACCACGGCGACAACTGCCGACTACTGTCGAGAGCCATCAACTGCGCAGGAGATATTATAGTGCCACAAGTGTACGCGCAAATACAGAGGCACTAACTCGTCCCAACCTACCCGCGCCCGATGTAACGCTGAAGCGATAAGATCGGAGGTAGGCTAGGATGCAGTGTCAGAAACACGGGGACAATCACAACACAACCAGACCCGAAAACCAACAATTTATGTTTTAGCACAAATGTTGGCTCCGGCTGGGATTCCAACCCAGGACCCGCGGCTTAGAAGTCAGGTACTCTGACCACTAGGCCACGAGGTCGTCGTATCTATGTATGTATGTGTGTAAGTATGTATGCATGTAATTATCAAAATCTTTCAATTCAATTCTTACCTACTTCTGACGTCCAAATAAATTGAAATTTTGCAAACGTCTTGCGGACCGATACCAATACAAACTATGACTTGGTATTCTTACCAGGTTTTTTTTTATTGGATGAAGTGACATAACGAGAAAAACGTTCACCTGATGGTAAGTGCAACGTCTGCCCATAAACAAATGTTGTGACACCCAGAACTTTTCTGTGTGGCACCACACTGCGCCCGTCTCCCTGCGATATCAGTTCTTAAGTCTCCTACACCCTGTGATTACACTAGATCTCACTGCCCTTTATATCGAAACACAGTAATGTTACACTACTGCTTCATGACAGGGGCTGCAACTGGCCCTGGGGTGGTACCTATCTAGACGGCATCCTGCATAATTCAAGGTGAAAGTTAATATTTCTTTACTCAGTTTCTTTTTTAAAATGTCACATACTTGGTAGCCAGGGGATTTCCATGTGCATAGTAATTTTTTTATTTTTTTTTATTGGATCACGTGATGAAACGAGCAAAACGTTCACCTGGTGGTAAGTGCAACGTCTGCCCATAGCGAATGCTGTGTCACCCAGAACATTTCTGTTTGACCCTACAATGCGCCCATCACACTGAGACATCAGTTATTAAGTCTCATATGCCCAGTGATTAAGCTAGCTCACAGTGCCCTGCAAACCGAAACACAGTAATGTTTGCACAGTACTGCTTCACGGCAGAATAACTGGCACTGGGGTGGTACCTACGTATACGGATTCCTGCATTTTTTTATACATCTTTGTCATCTATGTAATCATCTATTTTATAAAAATGAAGGAAAGTAAGTTTATTTGCTAAGATCCGCATGCAAATAAAATGGTGTATATTACCTACTTTTTTGAAGAGCACCGCCCGCCATCCTTCAGTAACGGGCTCAACCAAGCTAACACCGCCACCAGGAACCGCTACCAGATATAGTGAGTGAACTCGGACACTTGGCGGCTGTCTGTCGTAGAGGCTATGAAACTTGATAATGCCTCGTTTTGGGGCAAAACACGTGTCGTGTTCCCGACTTCAGTGGTGTATATTACCTAGTGCTAATATTGTAGTGGTTGGTGGAGGGTATCTGGTGGCGGTATTGGTTTGCTTGTGCATGCTGTTGAGGGAGGACGGGCGGAGCTCTTAAAAAACTAGGTAATACACACCATTTTAAATGTTGCATGCGGATCTAAGCAAAATATCTTTCTTTTCTTTATTAGTATTTGATAAGTTACTAATAATAACATTGAAATTAAACAGTTTTTTACTGTATGTTGCCACTGATTATTGTAGTGGTGGCAAAATACAAGTAAAAGTAAAGTTTCAGCCTTTAAATGTCCCACTGCTGAGCACAGGCCTCCTCTCATTTCTGAGAGGGTTTTGGAGCTAGGATGAATCCGCCACGCCGTTCCAATGCGGGTTGGCGGGTTTCACATGTCTTCGAAATATTTTTGATTTCTCAGACATGCAGGTCACGATGTTTTCCTTCACTGCCGAGCACGTGGTAAAACAGCACTTAAAGTAACATTTTTAGAGGTGCCGGGACCGGGGATCGAACCCAAGTCACTCGCGTAGTGAGAAATTTATAGCGAGCGCCTAGCCCCTGAGCTACCACTGCTGTTTCAAAAAAAAAAACTAACTGCATAAAGAAATCAAGAATCTCGACGTCTCTTTTGCGTTTATGCAAATACGCAGCAATTCAATTTGATGTTAAATCCCTGAAGACCGGAGTGCATAACGAAAATCTGAATTAAATTTGCAAGTCAAGAAAATTCTGCTTTATTATCAAGAACGCTAAATGTAATCTTGCTTGTGTTACCCTTGAGTGCTGGGTTAATCTCTCTATGTCGAGATTCGACTGTAAAGATTTGACTTCTCTCCGTGTGCAAGGGTCGTAAAAATGAAGACATTAAGCAAATATAAAGTCGTAGTCAATGATTATATTTTGGTTTTATGTTATACATAGAACATACTGGTGGTAGGATTCCTATGCAGGAATCCGTCTAGGTAGGTACCACCCCAGGGCCAGTTATTCTGCCGTGAAGCAGTAGTGTGCAAGCATTACTGTGTTTAGGTTTGAAGGGCACTGTGAGCTAGCGTAATCACTGGGCATATGAGACTTAAGAACTGATGTCTCAGGGTGACGGGCGCAGTGTGACACGAGTATCCGATGAAGCTGTAAAAGCCGAGAAGGCTAACAGCAATTACATCACCGAAAATATATATGCAGTGTGACACAGAAATATTCTGGGTGACACAGCATTTGTTGTGGGCGGACGTTGCACTTACCATCAGGTGAACGTTTTGCTCGTTTCGTCACAAAAAGAAACTACGAAAGATTTTTGTTTGAAAAACTTTCACCACACGTATGGACACTTCTTTAAATAACTTTACTCCCAATAAAGATACTTCCCATAATTCTAAGACTACAATTTATGTTGCTAACAACGCCTGGTTCCTATATTCACAAAACGAGACTAACGATGCCCCACAGTAAGATTTCTCTTGTGTCGTTGGTACGTTTTAAAGATATATATTCCACATGCACAAACACACACCCGGAATAACTATATGTAGGCCATACAAACATTTGTTTCGTGCGGGAATCGAACCCGCAGCGCAGAAGCCAAGGGTTTAGCCACAGCGCCAACCGAGCCGACCCCTTAAATAAACTACGAACAACCGACTTACTATTCGTTCCTTTTAAAAGTTGTGAAGCGCTGCGTAACGCCTCGTTAGTCGTAGCAAAGAAACGAATAGTAACTGTTACCAAAAACTGTTCCGTGTGTATAGGAACCGGGCATTAATGATTTCTTCTTTTTACGCCTCGGTAGGAAAGAGGTAGGTGTTATTCTACACTGCAGGACACCGATACTTTTAAATGCAATATGGAATTTATTTATATGGCTACAGAGATGAAAATGACGATCGCGTGGCTTTGTGATCGGGGTGGCTGACTTCTACGACGATTCAATTCAAATCCCAACCGGGACAATATTTGTACACACTTTGTGTAAAGGAAAAATAATAAAGGAACAAAAAAAATAAAGGAAAGTAACACAAATTGTGTATTGTGTGTTGTCCATATGAAATGTATGTCCGCATCCGCAAGACGCATTCACAATAACAAAAATCAATACCTTTTTCTTAAGATTAATAAAAGTTAGAAAATTACATTCACACAATTATAACCTATGTTACAAGCCATTGGCAACACTAAATAGAATAGTAAAGGAGAGAAAGTTTATTAGCTAAGATCCGCATGCAAAATGTAAAATGGTTTATATTACCTAGTTTTGAAGAGCACCGCCCGCCCTCCCTCAACAGCGTGCACAAGAACCAATACAGCCACCAGATACCCTCCACCACTACAACACTACCACTAGGCAATACACACCACTGAAATCGAGAACACGATTATCAAGTGGTATCAAGTATGTATTAACTACATAGAATAATCTACGTCCGCCTTACTAATTATTGATGAGTCATAAATAAGAGTATAATAATAATAATTGAAGTAAATAAGAATAATGAGTATGTAAATTATGATATTGTACTGTGTCAATAATTATAAATAGATAACCTGATAATATTAGTCGTATTGACTAACATGATTGCCGTTCAATGCCCCCTTTAGTACGACCAAACCAACCGCCTGCCTTCCAAGACGAAGAAAAAGCAGAATGTCTAGCTGACAGTCTAAAAACTCAATGCTCCCCAAGCACCTTACCGGTCGACTCCGCTTACGTCGCGTTAGTCGACAGCGAGGTCGATCGGAAGGCTTCCCTACCGCTCCGCGATTCCATACCGCCGGTTAACAACACCGAAGTAGAGTTTATTATTAAAAACCTCCGTCCGAGGAAATCTCCCGGTCCCGATGGTATCACTAACAAAGTAGTTAAGCTCCTGCCTACTACCATCATTCAGCTATTGGTATTAATCTACAACGCAGCTCTGGCCAACGCAATCTTTCCAAACATCTGGAAAGAAGCAGAGGTCGTAGGGATTCTAAAGCCCTCTAAACACCCGTCCGATCCCACCGCATATCAGCCTATAAGCCTCCTCAAGGCTTTAGGCAAGATATACGAACGCCTACTTCTCGCCCGCTTAAGAGACTTCATGCAGTCTCGAGGGATCCCCATCCACGAGCAGTTTGGATTCCGAGCCAGGCACTCATGTACCCAGCAGGTGCACCGCATAACGGAGCACATTCAATCCCGCTTCATACGCGGGCTTCATACCGGAGCGCTCTTCTTCGACGTGGCGAAAGCGTTCGACAAGGTCTGGCACAACGGGCTCGTATACAAGTTATACGGACTCGGTTTGCCAGATCGCCTCGTACTCATCATACGAGATTTCTTACGCAGTCGAACCTTCCGCTACCGCGTCGAGGGGGTGCGATCCGAACCACATCCCATCCTAGACGGCGTACCACAAGGCTCAGTCCTAGGTCCCGTGCTCTACACCCTTTTGACGAACGACATACCGCACACCAGCGGCGTCGAACTCGCCCTCTTCGCAGTCAATACCTGCCTCTATGTGTCTGGAAGTAATCCAGACACTATCTCTAAACGCCTCCAATCCGCAGCCCGAACCCTCGGGAACTGGTTTCGGAAATGGAGGATCGAGGTCAACACCATCAAAAGTGCAGCCATGTACTTCTCGCGGCGCATAACGCCACGCCACCCCACCATAGAGTTATTCGATCGTCCAATACTCTGGGAAAAGACAGTCAAATACTTAGGCGTCCTATTAGACTCGAGACTCAGCTTCGGTCCACTTATTAACCGAGTAAGGAACCGAGCGGCGTTCGTCCTCGGCCAATTACATCCGTTACTAAATAAAAATAGCAAAATGTCCCTACATAATAAAATTACACTTTACGAAGCCTGTATTCGGCCAATTATGACACGAGGCACGTCCTCACGGACCCTGACGACGCGACCACTAGGGCCCAAGCACTCTACTCATCACTACACAAACACACAACATCACCATCATACTGCCCCCGCCGTCGGCGAGGGCGTATCAGACAGAAGTTATTCGCGATACCGCCGCATCTCATGCCGGTTCTCCCCTAGCAGTAGTATCATAAACAGAAGCGTCGCTGGAGTTTCTTGCGCCATTTATTCTCCAGCGGAAACGCATTCCGAATTGGTGGTAAACTTATGTAATAATAATCATGATATTAGTAATAATAGTAGTAGTAATATTGCCCTCCCGATTGCAGTAACTGACCGAGCCGAGGCCGGCTCCCTTGGGCACCCTCGAGTCAGTTACTCACGCAAACAGGATGACGGACCAAGCCGAGGTCCCCACTCGGGGGGCCTTGCGCCAGTCATCCATAAATAAAGGTTTCGGCTAAGCGCCCTCAGTGCTATGCAACCTTTCAATCCGAAGCTGTAAAAGCCTTCGGGCTAACAGTGACCATCAGACTTCAAGGCAGACGGTCGCTAGCATCCCGCTTCGACCCGCTCAGGTAGTCCGGTTCGTCCCGTGCAGAAATTTTTATTGCTTTGTTCTATTGTTCTTAGAAAAGAATTACAGACGACGTCATATTGTAAATCCACTCTCGGGTGGTTGCGCTTAGTGGATACCTATCGGTGTTAACGAAGCTAGCGCAGGGCTAGCTCCGTTTTCCCGCGGTTCCCGTTCTGGGAAACGCAGTACAGAAGTGGTCTACATAAGTTGGCCTTGGGTAGAGCCCTAGTCAACGTAGACTAACTCGATTGGACTAAGTTCCCCGCGTAGTTTTAATTAGTTTAAGCACACACCCAAAGTGTGCAAAATAAGATTCACACTTGGACGCACTAGGGATACACACCTTAGGCATCCATTCCTCCCTGTCTATACCCGACAGGGAGGGAAGTTAGGTCACACACCCCGGCATCCCACCGGCGGCCACTTCCCCTTAGGATTTATTAGACAATAAGCTAAAATGAACGGCCCCAAAAATACCCGCGGTATCTCGAAAGAAGATCTTGATAAAGCTCTTCTAGATCTCCAGGCGATAGACCCAGATGCTTTCCGCATGCTCGCGACTTTCCCGGCATTCACCTCGGCATGTGAGGCGATATCCAGGTCCAACTCAAGGGCCAATTCATCTGATGAATCAGAAACGTCATCCTCGCACTCCGAAATGGAGTGCGAAACTCTTAAACCCGATACCGGCTTCACCTTAGTAGAGTAGTCAAAAAATAAGCGGAAAAAGACCGATTCTCCTATACCCGCCACTATCGCGAAGGCTGCCAAAGCCTCTGCTTCCACCTCGAGCCCTGCTGTCTCAAAGCAAAGCTCCGCCGCCTCACGGCAAACACCCGCGTCCTCACGACAAACTCCCGCTGGCTCGCGGCAAACACCCGTCGCCTCACGGCAAACACCCGCCGCCTCACGGCAAACTCCCGCTGGCTCGCGGCAAACACTCGTCGCCTCACGGCAAACTCTCGCCGCCTCACGGCAAACACCCGCCGCTTCACGGCAAACTAGTGCTGCCTCACAGCAAGCTCCCGTAGACCCAAGACAAGCCACTACCGCCGCAATGCAATCTCATGCTGCCCCACAGCAAGTCTCCACCGCTCCACAGCAAGCCCCTGCTGCTTCACAGCAAGCCCCCGCTTCGCAGCATCCCGCTGCTTCTTCTTCAAAACGTCCGCCGCCTATCTTCATACACGCGAAAGATAAATGGTCGCAAGTCTCATCGGCCTTATCCAAAAACATCCCGTATAACGCGATCTCCACCACAGACGGCATCAAGCTCCAGCTTGAGTTGTCAGAAGCCCACCGCAAGCTGTCAAGTTTCCTCCAGACAAGCGATGTATCCTTCCACACCTACACCCTAGCCGAAGAGCGGTTATTTCGGGTGGTTCTAAAAAACCTCCCTAAAGAGATCCCAGTCAAGGAGGTCAAACGTGACCTACTCGCCCAACACCTCCCCATACTATCCGGGCACCGGATGTACAGCGGCCGCACTAAAGCGCCCTATAGCATGGTGCTTGTCGCCCTTGAGCGTTCCCCAGCCGGAAAACAGATTTTTTATCTGAAAACCTGCTGCAACCTCTCTTGGTTGTCAATCGAACGCCCGTTCGGAAACGGCCCTCCGGATCAATGCCATAAATGCCAACTTTATGGCCACACTTCCGCAATTGCTACGCACGACCACGATGCGTAAAATGCCGAGGCGATCACGCCACCTCTGACTGTCCTGGACCTAAGGAAAAACCCCTTTTTGCAGACTTCGGCCAGCCCTCCTGTGTTCTCTGTAACGCAGAAGGGCTCACGGCCAACTACCTCGGCTGCCCCAAGGCACCAAAAGCCAAAAAACCCGCGGTGCGACAAGCACCCGCTCCCAGAACCGTCTTCCAGACAGTCCCTCCGCCTTCCGTATGGAAAAAACTCCCGAGCCCCGTGTCTACCAGTAACTCGGCCCCGCCGAACTTAACAACGACCACCCCGTAGCAAGTCGACCGGCCGACGAGAGCGACTTATGCCTTGTCTTTCGCTTCGTCACCGTCTTCAACGACGACGATATTTCCGCCCTTGCAAAGGCACTCCGGACCACTAACGGCAAACCCGAGGACAGGATCGCTGCAGCGTTGCGGTAACCAACACGTAGTCTCCGCTATTGTTAATTTCCAAGCCTAATGGTTTGTGACACTTCTCTCACACGGTTAACACACACGTATACACTATCAAATTAGAATACAAATTTATCAAACGCGATACCGCCCCTCAGGCGGTTTCCCTATTTTTTCCAGAGCCATTTCTTCTCCAGAGGAAACGCATTCCAAATTGGTAGTAAATTAGCGGGCGCCCTCGAGTCAGTCTATTTACGCGCACAGCCAAGCCGAGGCCCCTTCTCGGGGGCCCTTGCGCTAGTTACCCATTATAAAGGTTCGGCTAAGCGCCCTCAGCGCTCTGCCACCTTTCAATCCGGCGAAGCTGTAAAAGCCTTCGGACTAACAGTGACCATCAGATTTAAATGAAACTAATTTTACGGATTTTATCGCGTTTAATTTTATTATTTATAACCCGACGTTTCGGGCGCTTTACAGCACCCATGGTCACCATGTTCCACCATGACCATGTTCTGGATCATCCCAACCATTACATCAGATTTGATAAACCACAAATCCTCGCAAAAGAACATCGATTCCTACCAAGGATGATTCGCGAGGCTATTGAAATTAAAAAACATCCTAATTGTAATAGAGAAGATGGTTGGGTATTACCACCAGCTTGGGATCCTATAATTAGTAAAATTAAATCAAAAACCAAGCATACCACTGCAAGGCTTCAAGACACAGTAAGCTCTTTCTGCGTAGATCGGACTGAAAATAATAATTAAAAGCTGAAGGTACTCCGGGTTAACTACGACATCGGGACAACTGTCACCTCAGTCCCCCGTGACCATGGGTGCTGTAAAGCGCCCGAAACGTCGGGTTATAAATAATAAAATTAAACGCGATAAAATCCGTAAAATTAGTTTCATTTAAATGTGTAGTGTTCGCGTAAATATAAGAAATCATTAAGTGACCATCAGGTGAAGTAAGCATTGTTGATAACGAATACCACAACGTTACTCTGCCCAAACTTTAAGTGTTTTAAAGTATACATTAGAGTTTTTCTTTAGCATCTGACTTATATTTATTTATTTAATCACAAAACAGAATGACAATTTTACAAAAATAAGATATGTGGTATATTAAATACAATATATGGACTGATTGGCTTTCCTAAAAGCTGTGACACTTACAAGTTTATCTAAAGTAATAACAATTATGGCAAAATTAACTTTCTAATCAGGGTAATCTAACTCAATAAGTTTAAGGTACTCGTATACCAAGAACCCAGACTTTGCCCAACACAAACTTACTTTAAACAAACAATATATCACACTCAATGGTTTATGATTTATTACAAAAATATATAAGTAGTTTTCTCTTGAACGAGACGATTTTATCATGGTATATGTCCAATTCTGGATATTTCATTATAAATATTTTCGGTGATGTAATTGCTGTTAGCCTTCTCGGCTTTTACAGCTTCATCGGATGCTGTGCTCGCGGGCCCCTGGCCCGCGTGCCAGGTTTGGTTTGACCCAAACATAAATAAATAAATTAAAACTCCTACAAAAACCTCGAAATTCGGACTGTGTCGCATTCGCTGCGTGCTTTCGCGATTTCGAAAATCTTAAATATTTTAAGTCATCTAAAGACCTTCCGAGGGAGGCTGCGGGCGTCCATTCGGACTGTCGACTTGTGTGTCGGTAACTCTGGGCGACTTGTGTGTCGGTAACTCTTGACTATTGCGCGCCGCTCTCTACGGCGGTCGCGCGTCGTGGTGCGTGTTATATTAAAGCTGATATTTCATTAAAATATTGTTATAGAGGTCACATATCCTTACAATGGGACTGTTTTTAACCCTAATCGTACGACATAGTGGGGTAGCGAAAAATCTTTTCTGCCTCACCTGACGCGTAGATACATTAAAAGATATTCCGTAATATTCACTTTCTTGCTGTCTATATTTTTCCGTTTAACAAACAAATAAAGGGAAGCAGTGGTGACATTATAATAATTGCTTATGCATTCGGCTGAACTCTTAAGTGCCGGAAATGAAGCCGCTTGAGTCGCGGGTAAAGTTTCCCCGAACATTTGCTGCAATAACTTACTGTAAGGGTAGAACTACGCAATTAGTATGCGTTGCATTGCTAGGACTACGCGAATGAATATGTTTGGGAGTGCGCCCGATTTTAAAAAAGCCGCGGTAGCTCGGGGGACCGGGCGCTTGCCGTAAATTTCATAGTGAGCGAGTAAACTGAATTCGATCCCCGGTGCTAGCACCACGGCGAAGGAAAACCTCGTGAGCCTCCTGCATGTGCGAAGAATAAAAATATTTCGAAGACATTGTGAATTCCGCCAACTTTTCCGCCGATTTGAGCAGCTTGGCAGAGTCTTCCTGGCTTCAAAACCCTCTCAGAAATAGAGGAGGATCAGGATCTCAGTTTAATTTTACTTTACTAGTTTGAAATAATATTTCACACTGATTTTACTAGTGGTAGGATTATTACGCAGTGATCCGTCTCAGTTGTTCTGCCGTAGAGCAGTGGCGTGCAAACATTACTGTTTCGAATTTCGGCTGTAATCAAAAAGTTTTTTATTTGATAAAGTAAGGAAACGAGAAACACGTTCACCTGATGGTAAGTGCAACGTCTGCCCATAACAAACGCTGTGTCACCCAGAAAATTACATACACACTACTGTTTCACGCCAGAATAACTGGCCCTGGGATAGGTTTCCTGCATAGGAATCCTAACACCAGTGACTGTTCCATGCATTTGATTTGTTTAGACAGCGGCGCTGTAACAGTCGATTTATTTTCTCTAATTGAATTGCAAATGATCGGCTGACGTGGCGCGGAAATCACTTGAAATTTAAACGACGTTCAAAATCATTTCGCTCCGCGCAAATAAATTATTATCTAGTCGCTGATCAGTTCGAAACCCGGTGAATATTCATAGCGCGGGGCTGTTGCGGCTTGTTGAGTTTTAATACCTGAATATATAACGTTCGATAATACAGTACGAAATCCGCTATCAGCTTACTGATAGTTTATTTATTTATTTAAAAACTTTATTGTAAACCGTAAAATAAAGATAACAATGGGCGGAGCTTAATGTCTATGGTAGTCTCTGCCAGTCAACCCATGGCGTGGAAGAAGCGGTGGCAGGTGTATTATGTAATTAACTTTGTTTAATGAATAAGAAAAAATGTAAATGAAGTAAATGAAATATTAATATACATAAATAAGTATATATTTACACACATTCATACATATTTATACATATACAACAACGTACATATAAATTATTATTATTATTACTACATGATAACGATATTAAATATTAATATTCGTATCATGATATTAATCCTTATCCTACTAAATAGTTTCTTAGTCAAGATTGATTATGTACGTACATATAAATACACGTACATATATATAATGGTGGCAAGCAACGGTTTGATAACTCCTGAAATAGTATCCACAGTTTTAAAAAAATGTTCCTCAACCAGTTTCTTGAAGGAGTTCTTGTTTCGTGCCTTTCTCATAGCTTCGGGCAAAAAGCTTGAGCCAGAGTTGTATTGTCGTATTGTTTGCACGCTACTGTGGGAAGCGGGCGGTACATCAAAAACTAGGTAATATAAACCATTTTATATTTTGCATGTGGATCTAAAATATAAATAATAATACGAACGAAACGAAATAAATAAACTTCCTTTCCTGCATTTGTAACATAAACAATAGAAAGTTATTTTGAAAAGTTAGTAGTTGGCTTGTGCCCGCTAATACAAGAGGCGGAATTTATATGTTTTCGTTAAGAACGAGGTATTATGCACCAATTCGACGACCGAGTGGCCTAGTGGACAGGTAACCTGTCTTCTACATAGCCGGTCCTGTGTTCGAATAGCACACGAAAAAAAAATGTGTTTTTGCACTACCGACCCCGCCTGGGATTCGAAAAAAGGACCCGCGGCGTCTGGTACTCTGTCCACAAAGCCACGAGGTAGTTGAATTCAATTTGTTTACCTCTCGAGAATTTCTAATTAGTGTATATGTTGACTTAAAGCAGTGAAAACTTAGTATAATATGTTAATTGCTAAGTTTCACGCTATCGGTAAACGTATGCAGGGATGCACAGAAACATTTATATGTTAATTTACTTGTGAATAATCAACCTTTCGCGGCAAATATATATAAGTTCACTTGCTGATATCAGCATGCAGAATTTAATTGATGTTTGGTTTTAAGATTTGTTAAACAGAATTGTTGCAAGTTCATGCTCTAACTGGCACGTTAATTATGCTTATTCTCTCGAAATAAATATTCTGGAATGAACAGTTTCAATTATCAACCTTAAACTCGTATGATGTATATATATATATATATATATATATATATATATATATATATATATGTATTAATACCATAATAAATATATATAGTTTTTAGTTTTATGGGTGTCGTAATAGTCGACAGAAGGAAAATTAAAACCAGAGGATGGACAGCAGCATCTTCCTGAATCCCAGCCGGAGCCAACATTTGTGCTAAAACACAAATTGTTGGTTTTCGGGTCTGGTTGTGTTGTGATTGTCCCCGCGTTTCTGACACTGCATCCTAGCCTACCTCCGATCTTATCGCATCAGCGTTACATCGGGCGCGGGTAGGTTGGAACGAGTGAGTGCCTCTGTGTTTGCGCGTACACTTGTGGCACTATAATATCTACTGCGCAGTTGATGGCTCTCGACAGTATTCGGAAGTTGTCGCCGTGGTCGAAATCGGCCAGGAACATCTCTTGTTGTTTATTTTCCAACTGTCGACTTTTATATATAGATATAGATTTAGATACTAATACTACTAATAAGCTCCCACCACACGCCGCCAGCATTTTTATATTAATAAAAAATTAAAATCGTGTAAAATATTTTAGCCGTAGTCCTATTCTACCGCTTCGTGTATCTTTACCTTTTTACACCGCTTAAGAAACAGATTCATTGCTTAAAGTTATACTGTAACTGGCTTTGAATTCAGGACAGAACATAATAAAGTATATTTTAATTTATCAAGGAATTTAATTTAAAATTGCGGTGTGCACTCATATCTCGAGGGGTTTAGCGTCAAATTGGATTGTATTTCTACAACCTTCGTATTTGCATATAGACAAAAGAAACATCGGGTCTCCCGCTTCCTTGATATATTATACTCCTTGAAAGTATGTTACATCTTACGCATGTCCTCGTTTCTTTTTAAAGAAAGAACCTCATGAGAAGAGCCAATCGTTCACTGATCTGTATTGATTGTAAATGCTACGTCTGCTCATTATAGGTACTGTCACCCAGAACATTTCTACGCGGCAACACACTGCGCTCTTCATTCTGAGACATCAGTTCTCCAGTTCCATACGCCCAGTAATTACACTGGCTATCAATTCCCTTCAGACCGAAACACAGTATGTTCGTATCCATAAAGGCAGAGTTTCAGTGACTGAACTACCTCGACGAATGTCCTACCACCAGTAAAGTAATGCACTACAATTATTATAAAATATAGTACCCATACTAATATTATAAACGCGAAACTAAACTCTTACTTTGTTTAAATGAAACTAAGTTTACGGATTTTATCGCGTTTAATTTTATACTATTTATAACCCGACTTTTCGAGTGCTTTACAGCACCCATGGTCACGGGAGGACTGAGGTGACAGATGTCCTGATGTCATAGTTAACCTGGGGTACCTTCAGCTTTTAATTATTGTTTTTGGGTCCGATCTACGCAGAAAGAGCTCTTACTTTGTGTCATCGTATCGTATATCGTATGATACTTTTTATCCCGGAAAATTTAGCATTTACCACGGGAGTGGGGGGAGGTCGATGTTCAGCCCTGAACTAGTGATACACTGAAATGATGCCGGATGACGATTACATAACATATACTTGCCAAACGGTTGTACAGTTTGTGAGTACATATAGCTCTCAGTAACGTAGTTGCCTAAATAATTATAACAAAGATCCACTTTTTTATTCGCTGCTTTAAAGTATTTATGGGCCGTGTGGTGGCGGCTCTTTAAAAGAATACTACCACTCCATCTCATCCAATGGATCTCGTACACACGCCAGAGGTTCCTGTGTTTAGGTTGATCAAAACTAGAAAGTCTTTTCTTAGTAGATCCATAAAACTGTATATATGTGTGCTGGCGGCTCTTTAAAAGAATACTACCACTCCATCTCATCCAATGGATCTCGTTAAAGGCGAGTAAGGAATTAAACTGCACTGTGCACCCAGCAGCGCATGGTGGCGATGGGCTCACTACCTATCACACCAACTGGATTATATTGTTGTATCTGCTGTCATCTGTTTTTGCAGTGAGTGCCCATTCTCTGACTACCCCTTATGGGATACAGTCGTGATCTTATGTATATGTAAGATTATTTATGAACTTTCTGAATACAGTTCAAGTTTCAACTGTGTTTATTTTGTGTTTGAATGCCGCTTTATTTACAATTCACTGTCAGATCCGTAAGCATGTCATTTAAAAAATCTAAAGTAATAGTCTATAAATGTCTCTGTTGAACGCAGACCTATTCTCATCCTATTCTCTGAGAGGTTTTAGAAGCTAGGACGAGTCCGCCATGCTGTTCCAATACGGGTTGCCGGACTTCACACACACATGTTCTCGAAATATTTTATAACTCACACGCGCAGATTTCTTCGTGATGTTTTATTTTACCACTGAATCAGGTAAATCAGCACTTAAAATTGCAAAACCATTAAATAGGTGTCTGGGATCGAACTCGGGTCACTCGCGTTTTATATTTTCTTAAGGCGAGCGTCCGGCCACAGCTGTTACGGCTCATTTATGTCACTTAGCCCAGAGTTACCGACACACAAGTCGACAGTCCGAATGGAGGCCTGCAGCCTCCCTCAGACGGTCATTAGACGACATAAAATCATATTGAGATATTGTAAATCGCGCAAGCACGCAGCGAACGCGACACAGTCCGAATTTCGAGGTTTTTGTAGGAGTTTATTTATTTATTTATGTTTGGGTCAAACCAAACCTGGCACGCGGGCCCCTGGCCCGTGAGCACAGTATCCGATGAAGCTGTAAAAGCCAAAAACGGCTAACAGCAATAACATCACCGAAATTGTATATATACGAGTATGTCACTTAAAGTAAAAAAAGTAAAGTTTCAGCCTATAAATGTCCCACTGCAAAGGTATATATTTTTTTATATACATTTGCCGTGTGGTGGCGGCTTAAGAGAATCTACCACCCCATCTCATGCCGTGGGTGCCGTAAAAGTCGACAGAGGGAAAATTAAAACCAGAAGATGAACAGTAGCACCTTCTTGGAAGACCTAGATAAATAAACTACGGTTGCCAACCCGCCTGCCAAAAGTGGGAACTATGGAAAAATGAGAGCTACAAACTTTTGTGGCAATCTATGGGGGAGACCTATATTCAGCAGTGGACTAGGCTTAAATGATGATGATGGTGATGAATCTATGTATTCTTATATGTTACAAGTTGTGAATTTGTCGACGTAGTTTTCACATCGGGAATAAATAACAACGTCACAAATGTCAAGTGCATTCCTAGCAGCACACGTATTCGAGTACTTCCAGACTTATTATACAGGAAAATGGGTTAATTTCAGTTCACACTAATCTAAACCCTATTAGATAAGGGCGATAAGAAAATGCACTTTTAGAAAATATTTCAAGCACGTACAACACGATAGTTCAATTTTTCATTTCGAATCATATGCATTGCTTTGCTTATGAATAAGTCGGTTTCAAAATGCACTCTTCAGTCGACATGTTTTTATTAAATAGAAAATGGTTGTCTAAATCCCAGAAAACTAAAAAAAAATTAAATTGCAGTCTTTGGAAATTATATTTAGCATACCAGCATGTTGGACGGGCTAGTAGCAGAAGCGAAAAAAGAAAATGAATTTAAAAGACAGCGAAAAGAACAAATTAAGACGCTGTGTGGATGAGGTCATGGTCAACAAATAATTGACGCTTCTGTTAATATACGGTGATAAATTCCGACCACTTACCACAAAAAACCTTAATTAATTATACGGTTATGATAGATTTTTTTTTATTTTAGAAAGTGCCAAAACGAGCTGAACTTTGATATTGTATCAAACTAGTTGGGTTGATAATGCCAAGGAAAAGGGTAGCTACCCGCAAAGTCGGGGGGTCTGATCTAGGAAGGATATCTCCTCATACCAATAATATATAGATGTTATATATAGTTCGCATCTCTAAAAACTTTCATTGCGCGATTATGGAATGTATGAAATATATCTCTAAAGCTTCTCATGTGGCAACATAGATGTCGCTACACTAACATCAATGTCGGATAATTTTATGTTATAGACTAGGGTTAATAGCGGCGCTGTGATCGATATCGACCACGAGGACATCATCATCATAAACGGCCTGTCAATAGTCCATTGCTCGACTCTCCTATTAAAAAAGGAAACGACAAATGTGGTAGTGCCACTATCTATTTTGTAATCTAACTTTATATATTGGCTGAAGTAAAAAATATCGCGTGCAACTCTGTAAACGTGACAGTATTAGAAATTTCATTAAAATAAAAAGTAAATAGGCATCAATTAACTAAAATATGACTCACTGTAAAATAACTGCTCGATATATAAAAAAAGTAAAAAGTATAGTAACAGGCTATAAATGTCCCACTGCTGAGCACAGGCCTCCTCTCATTTCTGAGAGAGTTTTGGAGCCGGGAATAGTCCGCCGCGCTGCTCCGATGCGGGTTGACGGACGTCAGATATCCCCGAAATATTTCAATTCCTCGCACATGCAGGTTTCCTTACAATGTTTTTCTTCGCCGCTAAGCGCGTGGTAAATCAGCACTCAAAATTGTATAACAATTTTAGAGGTGCTGGCACCGGGGATCGACCCAGGTTACTCGCTTACTATGAAATTAAAGGCGAGCACCAGGCCCCTGAGCTAATTCAGTATATAACAATTATTAATTTAGAATCACAGAAAAGAGGACGAAAAGGTTACACTCAAAATCGATCTTGAAAATTTACGCTCATAGCGCACAAGGAAGTTTTATTTTAACAAATGTTTTAAAATAATTGAATTCTTAGTTTCATGTAATATCGCACAAAGAAGTTCTAGTTAGTAGTTAGTAGTAGAGTTCGTACTAGAAGTTCTAGTTAGTAGTAGTAGTAGTAGTTAGAAAATTGACCGGGAAAGTACAAGAGTCTCACAGAATAGCAAAGTAAAGAAGCAACATGACGCATGCGTTTCAGGTAATTGAAGAGAATCAGAGACTTAATAACTGCTCACGAACTATTCCAGAATTATCATTAGGGGTGACACTACATCTTGATGTGCAGCTAGTCAACATCACTAATAAAAAAAATCCTATATATACATTGACGTACATTTAAAATAACTAACCACAGCAGAATAACTGGCGTTGCGGTGATACCTACCTAGACGGATTCCTGCATAGAAATCTTACCAACAGTAAAATAGGAGGAAAATGTATCTTTTAGCGTTTTTCTATTACAGCAAATATCAACTCATAAATAGAAATTGGATACTGCATGCAGAGTCGCTATTCCCGTTGTTTTGACAAGTAAAACAGAAGACAGGAACAACGCAGTGCATGGGGCCAAATTAATTTTCAAATCGCATTAAACAGATTAATAAGAATGAGGAATACTTACGTACATACGGTCACGTCTTTTTTCTATATAAGGAGTAGGCGGAGAGCACTTTTCGCCCTCGCGGGAAAATGTACGTGACGAGTGGCAAACCACGTCGCCGCTATTTTGGTATGAATCGAAGAATTCTTACTCTCATTGCGTTTCCACGAGCAGTATAGTACAGCATTGCATATCATGAAGTTGTTAATCGAACCAGGCGTTACTTTGCGGAAATCCATTATAATGAAGGAAAGTAAGTTACTTTGCTAAGATCCGCATGCAAAATATAAAAATGGTGTATATTACCTAGTTTTTTGAAGAGCACCACCCGCCCTCCCTCAGTAGCGTGCACAAGCAAACTAACACCGCCACCAGGAACCGCCACCAGGTACCCTCCACCAACCACTACAATACTACCACTAGATAATATACATCACTGAAGTCGAGAACACGACACGTGTTTCGCCCCAAAACGAGGCATTATCAAGCGTCATAGACTCTACAACGGCCGTCTGTCGTAGAGTCTATGACAAGTCGTTCACCTCACGTTAATTGCAACGCCTGCCCATAATAGTTGCGATGGCACCCAGAAGCACCTTTTGTGTAACATCGAACTGGCTTTGCCACCATGTGACATCGGTTCTTAGTCTCATACGCCATGTAATAACACAAATTGCCCTTCAGACCGAAACACAGTAATGTTTCTACACTTCTGCGCGTTCGAGTCACCTGATAGTAATGTGGGTACTATCAGGTGACTCTTGCACAGCAATCCCACCACCAATACAACAAAAAGTAATGATTTCTTATATTTACGCGAACACTACACATTTAAATGAAACTAACATTACGGATTTTATCGCGTTTAATTTTACTATTTATGCCCCGAAGTTTCGAGTGCTACACAGCACCCATGGTCACGGGGGACAGAGATGACAAATATCCCGATGTCATAGTTAACCCGGAGTACCTTCAGCTTTTAATTATTATTTTTGGTGTCTGGTGGTTGAAGTATTGTAGTGGTATGCTTGGTTTTTGATTTAATCTTATTAATTATAGGATCACAAGCTGGTGGTAGCACCGAATCATCTTTCAATAGGCTCGCGAATCATACTTGGTAGAAATCGGTGTTCTTTTGCAAGGATTTGTGGTTTATCAAATCTGATGTAATGGTTGGAATGATCCAGAACATGGTCACAGACTTCAAACATAAAATAGTAAAATTAAACACGATAAAATCCGTAAAATTAGTTTCATTTGAATATAACTAAAGTACTTAACAATATCCATCAAAAAAAGAAATGATCGTAATTTCTTATTAACGTACGAGGAAAACAAAGTTAAATTCGCCTATGCAGTTTTTTTACCATACTGGGTTCGAATCCCGGCCAGAGCCAACATTTGTCGAAAAACACAAATTGTCTTCGGGTCTGGTTATGTTTTGCATGTGAAATTTATGTTCGTTTTCTTCAAAGAAGATTTTTTCATGTGGCTCTTAGTAAACTCACTTAGTTTCTCTCCCATGTTAGTGTTAATACCTTAATAAAGAGAGATTGCATGTTCGAACGCGCTTATCTCAGGAACTACTGATGTGCTTGGAGAAATTCTTTATGTTTAAGATAGCTCGTTAATTGGTAAAAGTTTTAAGTAATAAAACTTTAGCTTTAAAATATTGTGTAGTGTTAGAGGCATGCAGTAACAGGTGTAAAACATTAGTTTTGGCTTGGTTTTCAAAACATCTTCCTACTAAGCAAATATGCCTAAAGCTGCTCTAAATAATTCTACTGTTCCCTTGTTATGATTGTCTTTTTCATAAGCATCCATTATATGTGTGAAGTTTTTTTTTTATAGAATAGGGGGTAAACGAGCAGGCGGCTCACGTGATGGTAAGTGATCACCGCCGCCCATGAACACCTACAACACCAGAGGAATAGCAGATGCGTTGCCGGCCTTTGAGAAAGGAATAGGCTCTTTTCTTGAAGGTCCCTATGTCGTATCGGTTAGTTTAGATAGAATCACAAAAGAGTCCACGAGTCTCTGAGGTTTTCTTTGTCTGTGTAAACGCCAACTTGTACAAATGCAATCCAATTTAACGCTAGCTCCCTCGAGATGTGCGAGTGTGCACCGACTTAAATTAAATTCTCACTGATTAACGAAATTGTACTTTATGCTGTTAGCAGTGGAATTAAAAATAATTCGTTTCAATTTCCTCGGGGTTAGGTCAGTTTCATTACTGTAAGTTTTGGCTGTAAAGTTGCACAAGAGCCGTAAAAATGGAGACATTAACACGTTAAGGTGCTCGTTGGTCCGCTAACTGGACCTTTCTTCGGTGCAGCTGCGTGCCCAATTGGTTTATTTTTTACTTTGTTAGTCATATTCGTGGAGTAAGTTTGTGGTTTTCTAAGTTGATTTAATATTTTTTTTAAAATTACAATTGTATGCATGCTGTAGTATATGTGTGTAGTATGTTGTAGTGTATCAAACATGGCTTAAGAGAATCTACCACCCCATCACATTCCGTGGGTGTCGTAAAAGTCGACAGAGAGATAATAAAAACCTGGAGACGAGCAGCAGTATCTTCCTGGTACATGTATAAATAATTTGGGGAGTTCTATATTCAGCAGTGGACTAATTGTTGGCTGAAATGGCGGTGTTGGTGATGGTGAACATGCTGTAGTGGCTAATGAGGTTATTGGTATTGTTATGACTGATCTCATTACCAAGACTGGACCCGCGGCGTAGAAGTCAGGTATGCTAACCACTAGGCCACGTGTTCGTCTTCGAACCCTAGTACGTGGGTTCGATAGATCTGGTTTCCATACTTCAGCTGCTATGGAATAACAGCGGTGTGTTGGCTGATAGCTCAGGTTGATAAATTAACAGGAGTGAAACTATAAAACAACAAAACCCCTAGAAAGTTTGGGCCTACTTACCCACCTCCTCAGACCAGCTCTGCGCCTGGGTTGAACTCGTGCGTCCCGGGACGGTCCAGTCGAGTGATATTAATTAGGTAGTAGGCTTTAGGGATCTTGCTGTGATGGAATTACTGTTGATTCTTGTGTTTTACATATTAATTTTACGGAGCGACTGACGGTTTCACTCAACGCATTTTGAAATACTTTTCGACTGACTACAGCGCCACTGCGGTGTGGCGGGCGCGTAAAGCGTCGGAGCATGGTGAATTGGCGGGAATTTTAAATTGTTAGGCCCAAAATCCTACATTCCCCCCACCGAAATCCGCCAGGATTTCCCAGTTATAAAACCAAGAACAATTACATGTTTTGACAAAGTGTTGATACGAGTAGGTTGAATAATAATATGTTGAATATAAATAAGATTTAAATATAATGAACAAGTAGTGGACTGTATTTAATAACATAAATATAAAACAATATAAATTTTATAATTCACACAAACTGCTCACTTGTGTGAATGTTTTAAGTTTCAAATTTAATATTTAAGATGATTCCTGCTCCAGAGGGAGAGGACTGAGTTTCACTACGGGTCGAACTAACTCACTATTTCTGGTGCGAACAGTGACCACCCGAACAACGCCATCGGGCCCAGGATGTACTTTAGTGATCCTACCTAGAGCCCATTGAAGAGGAGGGGCTTCGGAGTTAATCAATACTAAATCACCTATGTCTAGACCTTGGCTATTATTGCACCACTTCTGTCGCTGCTGAAGTGTGTGCAGGTAATCTTTACGCCATAAACGCCAGAAATGTTGAGAAATTTGTTGCACTGCTTGCCAGCGACTCAGTTTATTTGACGAAAGCTCCGTTAAGTCGTATTCTGGTGCATGAAGTAATTCGCGACCTACCAAGAAATGCGCGGGCGTGAGAATTTCAAATTCACCAGGATCTGAAGAAAGTGCACACAGTGGCCGTGAGTTTAGCACTGCTTCAACACGCGTGAACACGGTATTGAGCTCTTCGAAGGTTAGTGCTTTGTTACCAACAGTTCGCTTTAAATGCGATTTAGCTGATTTGATAGCAGCTTCATAAATGCCTCCGAAGTGACTACCTGCTGGGGGGTTATGTTTCCACTCCACCTTGCGTGAAGTGAGATTCTTAGATATTCCGTCAGTATTCGATTCTAAGAATTGGGCCACTTCAGCTAACTGTTTTCCAGCTGCAACGAAGTTAGTGCCGTTGTCTGATATTACGGCGTGGCATAAGCCGCGTCTAGCTGTGAAGCGGTCGAATGCTGCCAAAAAACATTCTGTACTCAGTGAAGACAAGATTTCCAGATGCACAGCACGAGTTGCGCAACATACGAATACACATAAATACGATTTTGATATGCGAGCATTTTTACGTGTACACTCTTTTGTGTAAAAGGGGCCACCTATGTCAATGCCGACCGTATGAAACGCATGAACGTCCTGTGTTCTAAACTTAGGTAACAGACCCATGATCGGTTGTCTGATTGTAGGACTTGCCTTGAAGCATGAAATACACTTACTTGTACGCGACCTAATTACACTACGTGCTGACATAATCCAGTACTTTTGACTAAGAATTCCTTGAAGTGTTCGTGGACCAACATGTAAGTAAAGCACGTGGTAGTAATCTATTAATTGATGAGTGAAGTTAGATTTCTTAGGCAGCAACAGGGGATGTTTTTTATTATAGGTCATATCTGATTGCGAAAGACGACCCCCCACCCTGAGGAAACCATTCGAATCTATAAAGGGGTTCAGCTTTCGCATACTGTGATGAGGTTTTTCACCTCTTGACAGAGCAAGAATCTCCTCAGCAAAGTGTTGTTGCTGCACTGATTTGATGATTATTTCATTAGCCCGACGCAAGTCACCTACAGTGAGTCCGGTGCGCTCAGGCTTAGGTGCTCGACATTTTCGGGCAAACTGGTACAGGCGACTAACAACATTAATCAGTCTACCATATTTGGAATAGCGCTGTGTAAGTTCATAAATTATATTTGACGATGGCTCTATGGACACCAGAATCTTTGATTCGTTAACGCTTTTAAGTTCTAGTGGAGCCTCGTATCTAAACTCTTGTATAGAACGAACTGGCCATTTATTTCCAAGAAGCCAATAAGGGCCATTAAGCCAATTTGGTGTTGATAAGAGTACGGATGGTAATGCACCGCGAGAACACACATCCGCTGGATTAGAGTCTCCATCCACATGGAACCAACTGTCACTAGGAACCGTCTCCAGAATCTTAGTGACACGTGTGGCTACAAATGTCTTTAATTTGTAGCTAGGCGTATTGAGCCATGCTAGTACCACCGAGGAATCTGTGAAGAGCATGATCTCATCGACATTTAGAAGACGTTCTTTAAGCATGGAAGTTACATATTTAATTAGTTTAGACAACAAATGTGCCGCCATCAACTCCAAGCGAGGCACCGAAAGTGTTTTCAACGGTGCGACCTTGGACTTTGCTATTAATAAACTAACTTTTTGTTCGTTATAATGACCTTTTGTGTACAGATAGACTACTGCTGCATAGCCGTGAGTAGACGCATCGCTAAATCCAAGTAACCGTAATGTGCTGGCTTCCTTGACCATGACATGCCGTTCAAGTTTAAATTCGGAAAGGAGTGGCAGCTCTCTTATGAATGCAAGCCACTCGGCTTCAAATTGTACAGGCAAACGCTGGTCCCAGTCAAACTGCTGAGCCCAGAGTTTCTGCATGAAACATTTCGCGTAAAATATGCAAGGGGCTACAAATCCTAGTGGGTCGAACAAGCGTCCGATCTGCGAAAGAATGGTTCGCTTTGTGACCTGTTGTTCAGATGACGAGATCCGAAAGGAAAAGGAGTCTGAAGCCGGTTGCCACTGAAGACCCAAGACTTTAAGTGACAGGTTCTCCTCGTCATTGAACTCTACTGGGGTCTCTCGGTGATCTTCGGGTACTGCTGCTAGAACTTGAGGACTGTTGCTTGACCACTTACGAAGTATGAATCCAGCACTTTCTAACAGAATGCGCAGGTCAGCTTGAAGCTGTAGAGCATCCTCAACTGTAGGTTCTGACCACAACAAGTCATCCATAAAGAATCCCGACTTCAGAACCCTTGCAGCAGTTGGACACTTGTCAGCCTCTGAGTCTGCTAAAGTATGCAGCACTTTGATTGCCAAGTATGGGCTGCTGGTCACACCGTATGTTACTGTGTTGAGCTCGTAAGCCCGCATGGGTTGATCTGTTGAGTCTCGCCACAGGATGTGCTGGAATGACCGTTGCTCTTTATGTATGAGTATTTGTCTGTACATTTTACAGATATCAGCAGACAAACACACTTCGTGTAGACGAAAATTTATTAAAATTTTATTGATATCCGATTGAAGTTTCGGCCCCGGCAACATCACATCATTAAGCGACTTTTGATTTGAGGTTTTACACGATGCGTCAAACACTGTACGAAGTTTTGTTGTCGTGCTGGATGGTTTCATAATGCAAAAATGTGGAATTAAATATTTGGAATCCACATCTTGCATCTTACCCAGGCACGTCATATGACCTAACGATTCATACTCGGACATGAACTTGTGATACTCTGTCTTCAGCTGAGGTTCACGATTTAGTTTAGCCTCTAAATTTATTAATCTACGTATAGCCATCTTCCTAGAATCGCCAAGAGTATGGTCTGGTCGTAGTGGGTACCTCACCGTATACCTACCAGTTTCATCACGACTGTATTCTTTAGCAAACAGTTCTTCGGCTAATATATCATCTGGTTTTTGATACTTCTCCGACGGAATATTCTCTACCTCCCAGAATGCATTCATGACCTGGTCGATATTAATGGCTTTAGTAAAACCACCGAATGATGTATCCGAATTATTTTCATTAACCGCCAGAGCAACGGTTTTCGAACCACGCTGCTCTAAGTCAACTTGGCCGGTAATGATATATCCGAATATGGAATTTAACGCTACAGGCATTCCACTTTGAACAGGCAATATTTTATCGCCGCTGTAAATATAAGGAAACAAGTCACCCGCGATCAGCATATCAACGGGGGCTTGTGTGTGAAAGCCTGGGTCTGCCAGAGCAAGATGTTTAAATTCGTAAAATATCTTGTTCGGCAAACAGATTGTAGGCAGTTCACCAGCAATTTGCGACACAATGACAGCATCAGTTGCTAGTACCGGTGCATTTTTATCGCGTGGTTTCAACGTGCAAGTGGTTAGACCGAAGTTTCGTACGTGAATTCCGCCTAAACCAATCGGTCTAAAATTACACTTGCGACGAGAAAGTCCCAACCTCCCGACACATTCTTGAGTTATATAACTTGACATTGCGCCGCTGTCAATCAACGCACGTACGGTGTGGTATTGACCCCAAGCATCTGCGACGTGTATTACAGCGGTGCCAAGCAAAACAGTCTGCTCAGTTGAGCAGGTAAGCGTTACCACATTTTCCTTGAACTTCGCATCATCCATATGGAGAGTAACGTGGTGTCTTTTTTTGCAAACCGTACAACTATATTTGGACGTACAATCCTTAACGCTATGGTTGTCACGCAAACAATTCTCACACAATTTAAGCTGCTTAATTTTATCCTTACGCAACTCAGGTGTGAGATCGTTGTATTCGGTACATCGATAAATGGAATGAGACTTGCTACAATACAGACATCCGTGGAAGTGTTTTGACTCACTTTTGTCCGCACTGGCGATAGCGGATGCCAAAGTGGGCTTTTGATTATTATGTATTCTACTTGAATCGGACGTATATCTGGATGTCGTGAGAGGGGACGACTTGGATGAATTTTGCTTGGATGGTACAGAAGTCCTAACGGATACCGACCTGCACTCAGACATCTCAAGTACGTGCGCCTGTCTCTCCACGAACGACAACAGATCCGTGACAGTAGGTAGATCACCCGGTGACCTAGTCTGCTCGAATTCACGCCTTGTCACGGGATCGAGATTACGTAAAGAAACGTAAAACAATACGAAGCTAGACAAGTCCGGAATAGCTAACAGTTCCAGAGCTTTGATATTTTCTTGAAACGTATGAAGAAAATTATGCAAGTTCGATGCGGTCTCATTCGCGATTGGTTTAAAATTAAAAAGCTTATCTAAGTATGCAGTAGCAAGTACACGCTTATTGTCGTACCGCCTGACTAATGCGCTCCAAACTATCGCATAGTTATCCGCGGTAACTGGCATAGACTTAACTATTGAAAGGGCTGGCCCGCCAACGGATGATAATAAATAATAATATTTTTCAATGTTACTAATACTAGAATTATCGTGAATAAGACTCCTAAAAGTATCACGAAATGTAGTCCAATTTTCGAGTTTACCATGAAACTTATATAACTGTAATTCTGGTAACTTGACTCGTCGCTTACAAGTATCATTACTATCACTTAGGCCACCCTGTTCACACTTATTCGTAGCATCGTTTGATCTAAGATTACGCGCGACATTTTGAATTGCATAGTAAATTTCATCGAACGCCTGAATTTCCTTATATGAAGGTACGAATTTCGGTTTGTATTTTCGACTTAAAGAATTTATTTCCGCGATACATCGATCATATTCCGTACGGAGGGTAGGCAAATCCCAAAGTCTCACGTGAAATTCGGCTTCTAACGAGGTATCCGTAATAACGGTTTTTGACATTTCATATAATCGTTGAACGCGTATAAAACACATTTCCTTTGACGTAAGCAGTGGTTGCAACAATTCATCGAGGTCTTTATCGTTATTCATTTTTATTAAGTTCTAAAAGTAACTATTAAGTCCCAACTATGCAGAAAATATTTTAATGCAAATTAATATCACAATGTGATACTAATAAAGAAAACCAAATACTAACGAAAGGAAATCAATTTGAAACTATTCTTAAAACAATATTAGAATTCCAAAAATACTAAATAAACTAATGTAAAAACAGGTGTATTGTATCGTTTTATAAGTATAAATGTTTTGTATAAACAATCTTACTTTAACGTTTTCTTTCAAACTCCTCGTTAGAATATATTATGTGGAAGGTAAACGCACAATTTTATAAAATGGCGGCCGGCCAGCGTCGCACCAAAATGAAATTTAAAACTGTTCTATTGACACTTACACAATCCACAAAAATAGAACAATTTAATTTAGTACAACAATGAATTTACATGTAAATAATACACAAAATAAAACTAATAATTATGTCGTAATGAACTTTACGTATTTACAATATGTACTATTATTACATTTAGTTATAAATGTTAATAAATCCTAGTAATATATAATGATAAAATATAAATACAATATGAATACTCAATATTATTTTTATAAAATTTTGCATATATCTTATGGTCGAGTGTGAATAAGATATTGCGTTTTATGTTATATTATATATACAAGTTATTGATATTATAACTGGGTTATCACGGCTCGATAGGCCAAAATGTGTTGGCTGATAGCTCAGGTTGATAAATTAACAGGAGTGAAACTATAAAACAACAAAACCCCTAGAAAGTTTGGGCCTACTTACCCACCTCCTCAGACCAGCTCTGCGCCTGGGTTGAACTCGTGCGTCCCGGGACGGTCCAGTCGAGTGATATTAATTAGGTAGTAGGCTTTAGGGATCTTGCTGTGATGGAATTACTGTTGATTCTTGTGTTTTACATATTAATTTTACGGAGCGACTGACGGTTTCACTCAACGCATTTTGAAATACTTTTCGACTGACTACAGCGCCACTGCGGTGTGGCGGGCGCGTAAAGCGTCGGAGCATGGTGAATTGGCGGGAATTTTAAATTGTTAGGCCCAAAATCCTACAAGCGGTGATTTTCTAATCACCTAAGCTGAGTCGCGACTGTACGGCAAAATAAAGCTCATTCATTGGTTAATGGGATCAAATGAAATCCACCACGAAACCAACCGGAGTTACACAGTAGACCCCCAGTTTGTCTCAGTGGATGTTGCTTAGTTTTGAATTTTAGTGATCATGTATGTGTAATGAGACAAAAATGTTTTATTATTATTATTATCTCCGATGACAGCCCCCTTTAAAATTGTTAGTTGCAATTTTAGGAGCTGAATTACCATCAGAAAGCTTGTAATAAAGCTTTGCTGATAATAAAAAAAAATATTTAAAACGTACGCGAAGGATATCATTGTTTTTTTGTATTGGATAAAGTAACGAAACGGGCAAAATATACACCTGATCTTAAGTGCAACGTCTGTCCATAACAAATGCTGTGTCACCCACAACATTTCCGTGTGACGCCGCACTAAGCCCGTCACTCTGAGACATCAGTTCTTAAGTCTCAAATGCTTGGTGATTACGCTCGCTCTTGCCCTTCAAACCGAAACACAGTAGAATAACTGACCCTAGGGTGTTACGTACCTAGACGGATTCCTGCATATAAATCGTACCACATTTAAAGTATATTAAGGATATGTGAATTCCACTGAGCAGCACTGAGCAGCGCCGCGGACTCCATTCGATTCCACACACTTGCAAAAATGAAATAGGCTGTGTCCAGAAGTGGGATATATACAGGCCGTTACTTTTTTTTTACTTTTATGAAAAACAAAAACAAGAACCAAGTCATCTCCGACATCATCATGTCGCCGCCATGGTATCTCAGCCGATGGATTGAATAAAGACAGCCGGTTAACCTGGCTAAGTGTATAATTTTGAACGCGCTAATCTAGAGAAATACTTTGAAGAAGGCTCTAGACTCTAGACTATAAAACTTTATGCTACAGTTTTATGCCGCACGCTGAAATTCGAATATTACCGAGAACTGTGAATGTTGAGGTCAGCTGGGTAACATGCGACGCAACATCCGCATAATTGCGTCGCATAGTACCTCGCTGTCATTATTTTATGCGGGTTAAACTACGGGGGCCTTGTGGTAGTGGCTTAAGATAATCTACCACCCCACCTCATCTCGTGGGTGTCGTTAAAGTCGACAGAGGGAAAATTAAAACCAATAGATGGGCAGCAGCACCTTCCTGGGACATCTGAATAAATAAACTGCGGTTGCCAACCCGCCTGTCAGGCGAGGCAAATATAACGTAATTTTCCCAAAATGAGAGCTACAAACTTTTGAGGCAATTCAAGGGGCAGGCCTATGTTCAGCAGTGGACTAGCGATAGGCTGAGATGAAACCGCGTGGTACATACAGCTAGTATATTTATACAATTTCATACTTTATTCCCTTTTATGGCTCTGGTTGTCATTGTTCTGATTACAAAATGACCGGTTTTATTAATAGTTATTTAATCGTCTATTATTATGCTAATTGTTATCCTAGTCAAAATTCAGGAGGGCGTGGGTTGTGTTCGAGCGCGGAATAACAAGCGATTAATTTGCTGTCATTGAATTGCAAACGACCGGCCACACCGCCGCGTTTGCATCGAAGCGAGAAAAGATTTTCTGGCACAAGGAAACTCAAAATAATCGTCGGTAACATAAAAATATGAAAAAAATATCATCAGAGAAGAAATTAACTTTTTTATTCAAGTGACGAGGACGAGGAAGTCGTTGACGGTAATGGCCGCCGTACAGACCTGTCCATAAATTAATAATTTGTGGTGTCGGTTGCGGTTCCTTTACATTAGAGTTCTTTACATCAGAGACACTGCACTCATTACATTACGGTTGTATTCCTATTACTGGTGGTAGGATTTCTAAACAGGAATCCGGCTAGGTAGGTACTACCCCAGCGCCACTTATACTGCCTTGAAGCAATTGCGTGCAATTCATTACTGTGTTTCGGTTCGAAGGGTACTGAGAGTTGGCGTAATCACTGCGCATATGAGACTTAAGAACTGATGTCTCATGGTGACGAGCGCGGTGTGGTGTCGCACGGTAATGTTTTTTATGACACGGCATTTGTTATGGGCAGACGTTGCATCTACCAATAGATGAACGTTTTGCTCGTTTCGTCAATTTATCCCATAAAAAAATACCCTGAGCTATCGGTTCATAAGCTTCATAAGCCCTGTTCCGATCTTTTCGCACGAGCGTTACTTCGGGACAAGTTGGGAGGAGTGAGTTCCCCTGTTTGTGGATACACTAGAGACACTATTATATATCCTGCGCAGTTAATAATTTCGGACAGTTATTTTCAGACTGTTATTACAGTAGCTGTCAGTGTCCATCAGATCAAAACCTAGACCGAATCTTAGATAGGAATTCTAAGCGCCAGTGAACAAATTACAACTTTATGGACTTTAAAATAGATTAATAAAAGCATTGCTATTGAAATATTATATGTACGTTATTTATGGGTGAATTTTAATTTACTGTCTTTTAAATAGTTTAATTGAGTGAAGAGATTTCATTAAACTGAATACTTTTAATAATATCTCTTCACCCAATCTACCACGCGGCAGCGGCTTAAGAGAATCTACCACCCCATCTCATCCCGTGGGTGTCGCAAAAGTCGACTGTGGGAAAATAAAAACTAGAAGATGGGCAGCAGCATCTTCCTGGAGCATCGAAGAAACTGCGGTTGCCAACCCGCCTGCCAAGCTTGGCAACTATGGAAAAATACTCCTTAAATGAGAGCTACAAACTTTTTGTAGCTGTCTATGGGGGCCTAGTGATAGGCTGAAATGATGGTGATGATGAATACTTTATTTCATATTTTACATACTGGTAAGGCCACCAATAGCCGAGTGGTTAATCGTGCGGACTGCGAAACATTACGTCGCAGGATCGAAACTTCGACTGTTGTCTTGTATCCAGCTTAGCACAAGCTCTTGAGCTTACTTGGAGTAATGATTTCTTATATTTACGCGAACACTACACATTTATATGATACAAATTTTACGGATTTTATCGCGTTTAATTTTACTATTTATACGTGGGGACAGATGTCCTGATGTCATAGTTAACCCGGGGTACCTTCAGCTTTTAATTATTATTTTTGGTCCGATCTACGCAGAAAGAGCTAACTGTGTCTTGAAGTCTTGCAGTGCTATGCTTGGTTTTTGATTTAATTTTATTAATATAATTAATCCCAAGCTGGTGGTCACAGTCCCCCCGTGACATTGGGTGCTGTAAAGCACTCGAAACGTCGGGTCATAAATAGTAAAATTAAACGCTATGAAATCCGTAAAATTAGTTTCACTTACTTGGAGTATTTAACATTATTAAAGTTAAATAAAAAGATAGACAATCGACCACCGTTTTTTAATGATCTACTGTCTGGGGAAGAAACGTTCCAAAAGTAACGCAGGTATCATGTTTTTTAATATTTTTCTTAATCGTTTTTGAAATCATTACGATTATTTATATTGATGACTTGCTGTGCCCTGCGGTTTCACCGCGTAAAGGAGCTGATCCCGATAGTAGATATACATATAGACTTCCGTATTAGAATCGGATTTCGGCGTTTTCATTTTTTTTTTGCACGGAACCCTAAATATTTTTCTAAAATTAGCCTAAGTTACCCGCTGTAATATAAGCTATCCGTCAATGAAAATTCCGTCGAAATCGGTCCAGCCGTTTCGTAGATTAGCCGGAGCAAACATACAGACAGACAGAAAAACAATTTAAAATTGTTTTTTTCTTATATATACATACATAAGATCACGACTGTATCCCATAAGGGGTAGTCAGGCACTCACTGCAAAAACAGATGACTGCCACAATCCACGTTTCACCAAAACAATATAATGCACTTGGTGTGATAGGTGGTGAGCCCATCGCCACCATGCTTTGTTGGGTGCACAGTGCAGTTTAATTTCTTATAAGTACCGTATATACTTTAATAAGCAATGAGTAAAAAGCTGTTATTTTGTTATTACAAACGGACACTTCAATTTTAATTATTCGTATAGATTTTGATTATAAGTAACGTTAATTGTATACAGAAATATTTTAATCATGTACACACCATCAACCAAACTCGAATTTAAAAATTTAAACGAATTCCAACCGTTACTTGATAAATTAAAAAGCGATTCGTTTCTCCGATTCGTAACACCGTCAGTTTTAAATTCATTTCGACTTTAAAGTTCATTGTAACTTACGTGTGGTGCACGACATGCATATGCAGACGTGTTCGTGAACCGAGTTGATTTGGGCATGCAAATTGCCCATTCGCGTAGAACTGGCATTTTCTGGTGGTAGGATTCCTATGCAGGGATCCGTCTAGGTAGGTACCACCCCAGGGCCTGTTATTCTACCGTGAAGCAGTAGTGTGCAAGCATTACTGTGTTTCGGTTTGAAGGGCACTGTGAGCTAGCGTAATCACTGGGCATATGAGACTTAAGAACCTATGTCTCAGAATGATGGGCACACTGTAGTGTCACACAGAAATTTTCTGGGTGGCACAGCATTTGTTATGGGCAGACGTTGCACTTACCATCAGGTGAACGTTTTGCTCGTTTCATCACTTTATGCAATGAAAAAAAAGAAAAATACTGCAACTGAAACAGATACTCGTTTCTCGAGGAATAAAATGTCTTTATTACTGCGCATTGTGGTGCAAATACAAATTTTCCGGCTGAGCATTTGCATGGGCAATTTTTCAAAATTTGTTATGGGCAATTGCACTTACCATCAGAACGTTTTAAATAATACATATTTAAATAAAACAATTTTTACGGATTTAATAGTGTTTAATTTTGTACTATTTATAACCCGACGTTTCGAGCGCTTTACAGCACCCATGGATGTTTTGGGCAGACGTTGCACTTACCACGAGAACGTTATAAATAATACACATTTAAATAAAACTATTATTACTGATTTTATAGCGTTTAATTTTGTACTAAAATCCGTAAAAATAGTTTTAGTTAAATCGGAATGTTTTGTTAGATTTGTTACGTTAACGAAGATACTACGAGTACCTAGACGGATTCCTATGCAGGGATCCCTCTAGGTAGGTACCACCCCAGGGCCAGTTATTCTGCCGTGAAGCAGCAGTGTACAAGCATTACTGTGTTTCAGTTTGAAGGGCACTGTGAGCTAGCGTAATCACTGAGACTTAAGAACTAATTTCTCAGGGTGACGGACGCAGTGTTGTGTCACACAGAAATATTCTGGGTGACATAGCATTTGTTGTGGGCGGACGTTGCACTTACCATCAGGTGAACGTTTTGTCACTTTATACAATAAAATAATACATCTTATTTTGGTAAAGTAACAAGCGTCCTTTTAGATATTTAAATATCTAACTTTACGCTTTGATAATAAACCAGACCTGTAATATCCTCACCGCACTCACGCTAAGGCCCCTTACTTACAGAGATATCGTTAAACGAATCGTGAAATACAAACCATCATACGACGATGGGACCCACTAATGCCATAAGACATCAAACGGGCCAAAGTTGAATATTTAAAAGGAAATTTTCTTTCACATCTTCTGAAGATTAAATCGTTTCACTGATTTTCCAAAAATATAACGCCGTATTATCATTTCAAAAAAGAGTTTTTATTTTTTTTTATTATTAATATTCGCTCAACAAACAATACGTAATACGGTAACAAATAAGACCTCTACCAAAAACAGAAATAAAAAAAACACAACTAAAACGATTTAAAAAACACATAAATTAAATAAAAAGCAAAAAATAAATTATGTAACAAATTATACTTGTTCCGTTTAAAGTAATTAAGCAGTTACTGATTTTTTTATTTGATTAAAGTGACGGAACGAGCAAAACGTTCACCTGATGGTAAGTGCAACGTCTGCCCATAACGAATGCTGCGTCACCCATAACAACGTGACACAACAATGCGCCCTTCACCCTGAGACATCAGTTCAAAGTCTCATATGCCCAGTGATTACGCTAGCTCTCAGTGCCTTTCAAACCGAAACACAGTAACGTCTGCACACCACTGCTTCACGGCAGAATAACTGGTGGTATTATGTAATTATTAATTGTTTTATAATTTTAATGTCGGTGCCAAGTGAAACCAAAAAATTATGCGTTTTAAAACTATAATTTATTTCTTGATCATGTTTCGTGTTAGCAAGTATTTTTCTAACTTGTATTAACGGGAAAAAATGCGATTGTTTTGATATATTTTTCTGTTTTACTTGGCACCGACATCAACATTATAAAACAATTAATAATTACATAATAAACAATAATTGTTTTATTACATTAAACGGAGCAACAAGTTAGAGTAATGCTTTATTCGTCGCGAATACTACACATTTAAATAAAACTTTTGAACTATTTCTAACCCGACGATTCGAGTGCTTTACAGCACCCGTGGTCACGGGTGGACCACGGGTGCTGCAAAGATAATGCTTTATAAGATAACGAGTAATTGTCGAATAACTTTCATTGAAAATTACTCAGATGAATTCTACTGGTGGTAGGATTCCTACGCAGGATTCAGTCCAGGTAGGTACCACCCCAGGGCTAGTTATTCTGCCGTGAAGCAGTAGAGTGCAAAGATTACTGTGTTTCGGTTTGAAGGGCACTGTGAGCTAGCGTAATCACTGGGCATATGAGACTTAAGAACTGATGTCTCAGGGTGGCGGGCGCAGTGTGGTGTCACACAGTAAATTTGTGGGTGACACAGCATTTGTTATGGGCAGACGTTACACTTACCATCAGGTGAACGTTTTGCTTCACTTACGTGAAATAAAAAAAAAATCTTTCCGACCGTTTTTTTCGGCCACGGCAACCACTTCGACTCCTAATCTGTCGGGCGCTGGTGTACCCGAAGATGGCTTATGTAGCCAATCTTCGCAGCTAACACTCGTGCACAATGAGGGCGCGTGAGTACGCCGCTTATAAACGGAAGCAGTCAGATGCGCAGGATATATTAAGGTGCGCAAGCGTTCGCGCACACGCAGGCGCACACACTCGTCCGCCCTCTCCTCGATTCAGTGGAACGGAGAACGGTTACGATTACGTTAGATGAAGTAGTTACTTGCGTAAAACAGATAGTAAATTTAATTTTATGAACCATGTAGAAGATTATTCAAATACACCAACAGTGCCGCAGTAGGTTTTGTAAGTAGTTTGTTATCGCCCTTGCATAATATTTTGATATTTTAACGAAGACTATCCCAGTAACGACAATACTGCAGAATTCAAATTAATACGTGATAGACCGTGTGGTGGCGGCTTAAGATAATCTACCACTTCATCTCATCCTGTGGGTGTCGTAAAGTCGACAGAGGGAAAGTGAAGACCAGAAGATGGGCAGCAGCATCTTCCTGGAATATCTGAATAAATAAACTGCGGTTGCCGACCCGCCTGCCAAACGTAGCAACTATGGCAAAATCCCCCTAATTGAGAGCTACAAACTTGTGTGACAATCATAGGGTGAGGCTAATGACGATAGAGGAGGTAGCGGTTGATGACCAGATCAATCTTTATTACAACCGCTACATAGTTAATAGAATCAGGCGTTATAGGCTTTGCGGAAATCCATTATAGTAAAGGAGAGAAAGTTAATTTGCTAAGACCCGCATCCAAAATGTAAAATGGTGTGTATGACCTAGTTTTGAAGAGCACCGCCCGCCACCACCACCACCTCCCTCAACAGCGTGCACAATAAAACCAATACTGCCACCGGGAGCCGCCACCAGATACCCTCTACCACTACAACACTACCACTAGGCAATACACACCACTGAAGTCGAGAACACGACACGTGTTTCACCGCAAAACGAGGCATTATCAAGTGATATTGACTCTACGACAGTCAACCGCCGAGTGAGCGGCCCGGTCAAAGAGCTGCTATTTATAGTCTCGGTGACGCAACCGACCTTTATCTAAGATGACGTCATCGCATTATCTAGTGGTAGTGTTGTAGTGGTGGAGGGTATCTGGTGGCGGCTCCCGGTGGCAGTATTGGTTTTATTGTGCACGCTGTTGAGGGAGGGCCGGCGGTGCTCTTCAAAACTAGGTAATACACACCATTTTACATTTTGGATGCGGATCTTAGCAAATTAACTTTCTCGCCTTTACTACAACCGCTACCTCCTCTACACGCGGTGGTAATGAAATAGATAATATTTTTTCCAACTTGCCTTGTGAATTTGGGTTTTTTTAAACTTCTTCTGTTACCATCATCCTATGAGGGTCCGTTTTTAGACGTTTTAAGCCGTTAAATCGTGAACTCAAATTTATTAATATGTTCAGAGTATCAAACAAAAAGCCCCCTCATATCTCCGCATATTGTGACCGGAAACTACGGAATCCTACGCGTGGGCCGACACGCACTTGACCGGTTTTTTTACGGTTAATTATTATCGAAATTGCACGTTTACCGTTAAATTATTTATTAAAATATAATAAATACATTTCTTTAGAAATAATCACGAAGAGAAAGAAAAAGATTCTTCTAAAACGCTGTTTTAGGTGTAATTGCTCAGAACAGCGATTAGCTGAAAAACAACTCCATCGCAGAACCGCTGAGTGAGCCATTAGCCGCGAACGCCAGTTACGCAATTAAAAACTTGCACCCGCTACAAATATCGCAATTCTCGCAGTTACAGCTAAACATTCCGTACGTGACACGCCATAGTCTACACGAACAGTAGGATAAATTCCACGACAATATGAAATAAATGTTCTACTTCCTAACGCATTCCACGATTGGTGACCCTCTAATATAATTCGTAAGTAAAATTCCTGCGTATATTATACAAAAACTAATATTAATCCATCTAGATAGATACCAACGCAGTGTCAGTTATTCCTCCGTCAAGCGGTAGTCAAAGTCAAAGTTTAAGTCAAAATTTCCTTATCCAATTTAGGCTTGTTTAAAGCTCTTATGAACATCAAAATCTTCACCGGTACAAAAAATGACCTTCTCAGAAAAGAACCGGCAAGAAGGGGTCTTTCTTTTTTCAATGCCATATTACATAACGTCATTTATAAATTACATAAAATTTAACTACATCATAAAATTAGTAGCCACGGGGTTTGCGAGTGCAGAGTATGAGTTATTTTCACTCCACTTTGTCCTCTATATTATGATCTATTTTATAATACGCTTTATCTAATAACGTCTTCTTGACAAGTTTTTTTTGTTATGTCCGATTTTTGTGTTACACTTTTAGGAATTTTATACAACTAAGAAGAAACTTTCTAGTTTTAGCCAATCTAAACATAGGAACCTCAAGCGTTTCGCCTCGACCAATTCTACAGGATACAGTAATTTTTTTGTTAAATAATTTCATGTTTTTCCGTATGTACATAATATTTTCAAAAAGAAACAATGAATTAATAGTTCTCCTGACCTCGCGAGTCGCTAGACCCAGGTCCCAAGTTTAAGATTGCCCGAAATGCTTGTTTTTGCAAAATAAATATTGTTTCCAATCTAGCTGCGGAACCGCACAGTAATACGCCATAGGACCTAATACTGTGGAAGTATACAAAATATACTAATTTAGTTGTAGCTTCATCAGTCAGCTGTCGAATTTTATTGCAAAAATGGCAGAACTTAATTTCGGGGCTATTTTTTCAGTGTGTGCTCGCCACTGTAACTTGGAATCAATAGTTAAGATCCCAAGGAATACAGTTGGATTTTCAAACGTAAGATTAGAGTTCTGGAAATTAATATTAATATTATGCGCCGACTTAGACATTTTAAAGTGTTTTAAAATTTTGTTTTGCTTGCATTTAAAACTAAATTATTTGGCGCAAATTATTTGGAAACAATATCTAGAGTTTCACTGGGCTGTTCCAGCGTTAAATCATTTCTGTTAACTGTAACAATAATGTATCATCGGCAAACAGAACTACGAGTATCTCAAACATTTTTGTATAGGTTGTGTCAGGTGTTTGCTATCATTACTGTGTTTCGGCCTGATGGGTTGGGTCTAGTGTAATCATCTGGTATATGAGACTGTGGAACTGATGTCACAGGGTGATGAGCGCAGTACGGCGCCACACAGAAATATTCCTCTTTCCATCAGGTCAATGACTTGACCCTCTCGTATTTTTCTTCCATAAAAATATTTTCCAAAATTACTATGTTTGGCTTGCCGTGTGGTAGCGGCCTAAGAGAATCTACCACCCCATGTCATCCCGTGGGTGTCGTAAAAGTCGACAGAGGGAAATTAAAACCAGCAGATGGGCAGCAGCATCTTCCTGGAACATCTAAATAAATAAACTGCGGTTGCCAACCCGCCTGCCAAGCGTGGCAACTATGGCACAATCCCTCCAATATGAGAGCTACAAACTTTAGTGGCTTTCTATGGGGGAGGCCTATGTTCAGCAGTGGACTTGTGATAGGCTGAAACGACGACGACTATGTGTGGCAGACTACTACTAGATGACTTAGATAATGTAACCTTCAACAGCATACATACATACATTCACGCCTCTTTCCCATTGGGGTAGAGTCCACATCAGTAGCCCACTGTTCACTCTCTCGGGAAACGAGAAATGACGGATAGCAAGCGCCGCCATTTTGGTAAGAGTTAAATTCTTGCTCCCTATTGCGTTCCCACGAGTAGCTATAGAAGATGTTGTCCACCCAAACAGAACCCTGCGTGCTTGGGTAAGGCATGCCCTATTCTGGAGTCGCCCGGTCCCAGAGCTGACGACTAGGCTCGCTCCTAACCAGACATCG
Organism: Luehdorfia chinensis; assembly: GCA_019845155.1. Lineage (NCBI taxonomy): Eukaryota > Metazoa > Arthropoda > Insecta > Lepidoptera > Papilionidae > Luehdorfia > Luehdorfia chinensis. The sequence continues at coordinate 613,241 of JAHVAK010000388.1, forward strand.
GCACGGCAATCACTGCCTTGGCGGAGAGGAAGGGAAAAGGATTAGGTAAGAAATGGATATGGGGGAAGGGAAACCGCATGTTGGAAAATATAAGGTAAAGCAAACAAGTATTCTAGAAGGAGCAAGAGGAGACGACAGAAGCTCGGGAGGCCGGGGTCGGTTATCGAGCAGCGATGTCTGAGATATGAAGTGTATGACACTAAGACTGACAATACAACTGCCAGGTGTAATGAGTATGGTAAATCCAATTTCCTTGAGAATGTTTTACGTCTTAATACATACATACATACATAAGATCACGACTGTATCCCATAAGGGGTAGTCAGAGACTACTCACTGCAAACACAGATGACTGCCACAATCCACGTTTCACCAAAACGATATAATGCACTTGGTGTGATAGGTGGTGAGCCCATCGCCACCATGCGCTGTTGGGTGCACAGTGCATTTTAATTCCTTACTCGCCTTTTACGAGATCCATTGGATGAGATGGAGTGGTAGTATTCTTTTAACGAGCCGCCACCACATGGCGTCTTAATGAGATAATAATTTCGCGGTCCGAATGAAACCATTATATATTCTTGGATTCCCCTTAGTCCACGGTACGATGAGTTTACGTTATACGAGATGTGACGACGAATTCTCTTTCACCGCCACCTCACAGAAAAAATATATAGACATAGCGGTGATAATCGTAAGATTCTTCTGTTTTTAAATTCATTGCTGCTTTTGAAGCCGCTCACTAACGAGCTCGTGGCTCTTGGCCGCAGACGTTTAAAATTCCCGTCAGGCAGCCGCCACGTGTCGCCGCTCGATAGGGTTTTGTGTTGCCGGAACTCGCTCTGAATTTTTATTCCTTCGATTTCGCTGAAAATACTTTGTTATCGGTCGTAAGGGGTCTTTATTTGCTAAACATGGTTTGGTTGTCTGGCGTCGGGTTTACGGTACAATGCGTCCTTTCGTTTTTAATACTGCGGAATGTTTTGTAAAGATTACTCAATTTGCTATTAGCACTGTTTAGTTTTTCAGTACTTACCGTTGGTTTTATTACTTTTTGTTTATTATTAGTAATGAAGGAAAGGAAGTTAATTTGCTATGATCCGTATGTAAAACATAAAATAGTGTATATTACCTAGTTTTTGAAGAGCGCCGTCCGTTCCACAGTAGCGTACACAAGCAAACTAACACCGCCACAGGGAACCGCCACCAGATACACTCCACCATTACAATACTACCAGTAGGCAATATACACCACTGAAGCCGAGACCAGTACACGTGCTTCACCTCTAAACGAGGCACTATCAATTGTTATTGACTCTACGATAGACAGCCGCCGAGCTCTGTCTATCTTCCTTTCTTTCATTATAATCGATTTCCACAAAGTAACGCCTGATTTTATTAACCATATTGTTATTAGTATTTTACTTCTTGTTCTCTGTCACGAATCCGCCTAGGTAGGACCGCAGTGTCAGTTATTCTGCGCTTAAGCAATTTGCAAACACGTCTGTGTTTCGGTCTGAAGGGCACTAAGAGCTAGTGTAATCACTGGGCATGTGAAACTTAAGAACTGACACAGGGTGAAGGGGCACAGTGTGTTGCCACACCGATACATTTTAGACACATCATTGCTATGGGCGGACGTTGCACTTACCGTCAGATGATCGTTTTGCTCGTCCCGTCCCTTTCTGCAAAAAAAATGTTTCACAAATAAAAGCTTTTAACAAAAATGTGATTTTTGTTTAAAACTTATAGTCCAATAATAATAGCTGCGTTAAAAAAATATTTCTCGAAGATAAACTTTGTCCGTGAGAAATGAGCTCCATTATATAAATTGATGTTTATCTTGGGATCGCTTCAATTTATGAACATTACTGAACCTTACCCTTAAAAATACTGCAAGCCAAGCAACAACAGTTAATTTATTGTCGACGCTGGCTACGCGATTTGGGAACCATTATTTATGAAAATACAATCCCGGTACTCTTACAGCAGATCGGATCGGATCAGAGTCGTTGAATTTGTAGTATAAGCAGATTTTCTGAAGAGGTAGTTGTCCGTGTGATAAACGTTAGCTATAAAAAATATCGTAAAACGCGGAAGCGTAGACAGGACTTCTTGCTGTGACTCACAGTCAAAGGGAAGTTCATTGTTTACCCATTTATTATTTTTTCTCAATTAGCAATAATATTTAATTCTAATATTGAACTTGGTCTATTTCCTGATTTAATAAAACATAGTAAAATCATACCTATATTTAAATCTGGTAGTACATCGGACCCCTCTTACTTTAGACCCTATTACATATATTTCCGTACTACCAACGTTAAGTAAAAATTTTGAAAAAAATATTCTTAATCAAATGTTAAAACATTTTAATTTACATACATTGTTTCACAAAAACCAATTTGGTTTTACAAGGCGTCGTTCTATAACATATAACATATTCGATGCCTGGGAGAATTTGTAGGATGCCTTGGTTGTTTTCTGTGATCTTTCTAAATTCCTTCCATTGCGTTTATCATGAAAAACTCATCAGGAAACTACATCATTACTACATAAGAAATTCTGCACTTAAATGTCTAATTTCATATTTGAGCAATGGAACGCAGAAAGTCAGCAGTAACTATGGGTGTCCCGCAGGGTTCGATTCTCGGCCCATTTCTATTTCTTATTTACATTTATGACTTACCTTACCTTTTAGGGGACAACCATTTACATATATACATTGATTTTCAATATAAAACGTCAACTGTCAATCCAATCACCACCGGCCTATGTCGAGCAGTCAGCTTCGTAAGTTATCAGGGCTATTGTACTTGCCAAAACATCCAACGAGCCCAAGCAATGAAGAAGCTATCGTGCTCAGTTCACAAGATCCTTTGACCAACTTCCGGCTCCATCATCATGCCAGCTCCATGGTACCACCGAAACTACCTAGATATGGTATAATTTAGCACAATTGAACATCGAAAAACAGGTCAAATTTGGCTTGCGAGATTTGAATTTACGTACATAGATACGAGTACATTAAAAGTAAGATTAAGCTTCTAAAGCAATTATCGTTTAAAAATGTTTACGACTAAAAGTATAAATTTATAATAAAAGTAAAAAAAGTAAAATTTCAGCCTATCAATGTCCCACTGCTGAGAACAGTCCTCCTCTCATTTCTGAGAGGGTTTTGGAGCTAGGAAGAATCCGCCACGCTGCTCCAACGCGGGTTGGCGGACTGCACATGTCTTAGAAATTCTTTTTTATTTATCAGACATGCAGGTTTCCTCACGATGTTTTCCTTCACCGCCGAGCACGTGGTAAATCAGCACTTAAAATTGCAAATAACAATTTTTGTGGTGCCGGCACCGGGGCTCGAACCCAGGTCCTCACATACTATGAAATTTAAAGCGAGCGCCTATACCCTGAGCTACCACGGCTCTTATCATGATTTCTTATATTTACGTGAACACTACATATTTAAATGAAACTAATTTTACGGATTTTATCGCGTTTAATATTACTATTTATAGCCCGACGTTTCGACTGCTTTACAGCACCCATGGTCGCGGGAGGACTGAGGTGACAGATGTCCTGATGTCATAATTAAGCCGGAGTACCTTCAGCTTTGAATTATTATTTTTGGATAAAATCCGTAAAATTTGTATAAATTTAGATTATAATTAATTGCAAAATGTGTACCCAACAGACATACAAACAGATAGACAAGAAAACTAAAGTTTCAAGTCTCTAGCTCCTCGGGAAGTTAGCTTAAAATCAATTACTAAATTTCACCCGAACAGACATACACGAAAGCGGAGTAGTAAAAACATGGTAAATAGAACGTGACAAAATATAATATTGGTTTTACCACGTGGTGACATAAAGCAGACCCGATACAACCACAATACAACCAGACCCGAAAAATCAACAATTTATGTTTTGCACAAACGTTAGCTGGGATTGGAACCCGGGACCGGCGGTGTACACATTGACTACTAAGCCACGCAGTCGTCATATTAACCATGAGTCTTTATGGAAGGTGTCCAGGAACCTCAGTGACCACCTAAAGCTCAGACCCCAGTGATCCTTACATTCTCTAAATTACTTCACTCAGTATATGACGAGTAAGGAAATAAAATTGGTTATTCCCAGTGATAGTGAAGCCGATAGGTGTTCAGAAGAGTAGAATACCATCTACCTCTATCCTACCGAGGTGTTGTAAGAGGCGACTAAGTTATTGTACGGACAGCCTTTATTTGTGGAGAGCAACACCATAATATGCAATACTGTCACTATACTACTCGTGGGAACGCAATGGGGAGTAAGAATTTTTTGACGTGTACCAAAATGGCGGAGACGCGGTTCTCCACCCGTCACGCCTCGTTCTCCGCGGAGGCGAAATGTGGGCTACGTGAGTGGCCTCTGCCTACTCCTTTATGGGAAAAAGGCGTCAATGTATGTATGTAGTGGAGTTTACTTCTTTTTACAGGAATAAGTCTCAAAACTAATTTATCTTTATTTGGAGTCTATATTTTGTGGAATTAAAATATACGCTATGCATATGTTAATAAGGATATTTTTTATTGTTATGTTAATAAACATACAATGCTTTCACTTAAAAAGTTATTCAAAATCGTGTCCGAGGTTCATTGAATGATTCAGTTTATGACGGGAGTCGTAAATTTATATAAAAAATATTTTATATATCTTTATTTAAATATTGGTGTGTATAAAAAATAAGTGAAGTTACAGCCTATATGTCGCACTGCTCAGCACAGGCCTCCTCTAGTTTCTTTTTTTTATTGGATAAAGTGATGAAATATGCAAAACGTCCACCTGATGGTAAGTGTAACTTCTGCCCATAGCAAATGATGTATCACCCAGAATATTTCTGTGTGACACTCCACTGCGCCCATCACCCTGAGACTTCTGTTCTTAAGTCTCATATGCCCAGTGATTACACTAGCTCACAGTGCCCTTCAAACCGAAACACAGTAATGTTTGCACACTACTGCTTCACGGCAGAATAACTGGCCCATGGGTGGTACCTACCTAGACGGATTCCTGCATAGTAATACTTCCACCACCGGGAAGAGTCCTCCCCGCTGCCCCAATGCGAGTTAGCGTATTTCACATGAACTAATATGTTTTATTACTCAGACATGCAGGTTTCCTCATCGATGTTTTCCTTCACCTTCGAGCACTTGGTAAATTAGCACTTAAAATTACAAATAACGTAGTTTTAACGTTACACGACAGTCCTATGTTCAATTTCAGGTGGCCACTAAAATTGTAGCACCTTCGTCTATAAAAATTAACATTACTCTCATACATGCTATCGTAAATTCTGAATTGTATTGATCGTGTGACGACGTTTTTACCGGAATCGAACCTTAAACATCTCCGATAATTGTAACATCAAACAAAACATCACTAATCATTTTCGAAATAAAAGGGCTCGAACGACCGTTCGGACAATTTTTCGGGGCGGCGCCGATATACCATGTTTTTATAGATGGGGCTAAAATCGGCCGCGGGGACCGACCGAGCCAGGATATATTGTCCAATAAAGCACGGGCGGGGCCATAAATGTCCGCTCACACTTGCACAGCCGCCAACTTGACGTTAAATTGCAAAAGGGGGAAATATAAGATTTTTTCCCCAGGAAAATTCAGACAATATCAGATTTTCCTGTGTTAAACACACTAAACACTCAATGATTTATTTTTCCTATTAAAACCTTATATTGATTAAAATTGTTTCAATATTTGTTTAATCCATTAACAGTATACTGTTTTCATCATCATCATTTCAGCCTATCACTAGTCCATTTTTGCCACATTGCCATAAAAATTTGTAACTGTATTTGTCTCTCTGGGGTGGTAGATTTTCTTCTGCCGCTACCACACGGCTGTTTAAAATAGGCCTTATTCAAGATAATGGTTTCTTAGATTTGAGTGAATACTACACATTTAAATAAAACTATTTTTACGGATTTTATCGCGTTTCATTTAAACTATTTATAACCCGACGTTTCGAGCGCTTTTCAGCACCCATGGTCACGGGAGGACTGAGGTGACAAATTGCCTGATATCATAGTTAACCCGGGGTACCTTCAGCTTTTAATTATTATTTTTTTAGTCCGATCTACACAGAAAGAGCTTACTGTGCCTTGAAGCCTTGCAGTGCTATGCTTGGTCTTTGAATTAATTTCAATAATAATAGGATCCCATGCCGCTGGTAGTATCCAACCATCTTCCCTATTGAAATTAGGATATTTTTTTTAATTACAACAGTCTCGCGAATCATCCTTGGTAGGAATCGGTGTTATTTTGCAAGAATTTGTGTTCTATCAAATCTGATGTAATAGTTAGGGTGATCCAGAACATGGCCACAGACTGCACGTGCTTCGACGCTCTAGGAAATCTGTCTTTTTGCGTAGATCGGACTAAAAAAATAATAATCAAATAAAGTAGAAGTCAAGCACTCTGACCACTAGGTGTGATATTGGAAAACCATGTAGTTTTCCAATATCACACCTGGCAGATGGATTGACGAACGCTCTAACTGACGCCCGGCACATTTTTTTTTAAAATTTATTTATTTAAAAAATTCATGTATTGTTTTTTAAATTTTCATGTTACACGAGTGACCCTTTTTCGATCCCAGGTGCCGGCAACAGTAAAATTGTAGCAACTGAGACGGATTTTTGTTTTAATTCTAAAACAAGCAAGCGTGAATTCTGAATTGTACTGAACATGCCGTATTGTGGCAGCTTCAGATAATCTAGCACCTCATTTCATCCCGTGGATCCCGAAACATCTGAATAAATAAACTGCTGTCGCCAACCCACCTGCCAAGCGAGGCATTTTTACTCGAATCAAACTTGAAACTTCTGCAATAATTGTAACATCAAACAAAAAATCACTGATTAGTGAAATAAAAGTAATAATAAAAACCTAAAACAAGTTTGTCGTGGATAGTCGGACGCTATTTCACGGCATTACTCTGTTATTTTAGATTTTCCTACCGAGCTGGCGTAAGATGCGACTAAAATACTGTGCGGACAGTTTTTATTAAGAATAACACCACAACATGCAATGCTGTCACTATGCTGCTCGTGGGAACGCAACAGGGAGTAAGAATTTATGGTTCATACCAAAATGGCGGCGACGTGGTTCTCCACCAGTCACGTCTTGTTTCCCGCGAGGGCGAAAAATGGGCTAAGGGATTGGCCTCTGCGTTCGACTGTAGGTGTGTAGGTATTAAATGTATTAGACTGCCACAACTGTCGCACAAATAAGGCACTACTAAAAGTGACTAACTAGAAGTGTCATTAATATATTTAAAAAAAATATTAAAATATGAATGGCACTTCTACATAGTTCCATATTCTGTGGGCTGAACAAACAAAAACACCAGTGCATTCATAAAATAAATTATGATTTAATTTAAGTGAAAAGATTGCAGGAATATATTATAAAATACTTGAACATAAAATGTAATTTCCTGAACAATAGCATATAAATTAATAGCCCTCATAGAAACCACCGCGCCGCACTTATATGAAATTTTAAAATCAACATTTTATATGCGCAACAAAGACCGCATGCAAACTGCAACTGCTTTCAGAAGAATCATAAAACTGATCTCATTTTATTGTTCTCGTTGATACCGTACAGTATAATGCAAGCGAGCAGATACAACAAAAGAGAGGAAGAAATTATTGTATCTTAACGAAATAAATGAGGCAAGCACTGGATACACGAAGTTACGATATTGCGTCCGCCCCCAGACCCTTGTTTTCTACTAAAGTTACTCATATGGAACATATATTTTTAGGCCGGGAGCCAAACACTTATGAGAGACATAAAAGTTATTGCTCGGACTTTCTTGACGACTTTAGTTGTTCGAGTGTACCATTAAAACGACTTTAGAGTTGAAATTATTTCCCTTTTATGACAATGAACAAAGCGTAAAATTTTATACGACTGTACCTCGTCGAGTACAATTGCAGTCAATTTAATATACTCCTAGATACTGATGCTGATTTATGTTAAAACTAAATTTGTTATCTATTTATTTATGTTTATGTTTGAAAATAAGTTGTGAAAATGACCGAATTATAATTCAGTGTAGAGAATCAACTAATAATTGTTTTGGCTGCATTATTTTAAGGATGGTAATTACTAAATAAATTTACATGTTTTTTATTAGATTCGATTTTACATATATATTAATATCAACTTACGTTTCTTGTAATTATAGCGTTCTGAAGAAACATATTTTCTGTGATAGTGTATGTTAAATGTATTTAGTTAAACCACAAAGTAAAACCAGTGGCGTCTTACACCACTTATACGGACACAAGAATCACTACAATATTGCGCATGTCGTATTTTGTTAATACATACATTGATTGGGCACTCCCTGCAAAACAGATGATTGCCACAATCTACGTTTCGCCAAAACAATATAATGCACTTGGTGTGATAGGTGGTGAGCACATCGCCATCATGCGCTGTTGGGTGCACAGTGCAGTTTAATTCCCTTACTCGCCTTTTACGAGATCCATTTGATGAGATGGAGTGATAGTATTATTTTAACGAGCCGCTACCACCATTTGTTAATGCTAACCGCTAAATCATTCATTTTTTAAACCCTTAACGTAAGTCGTGAAATTAAAGACGCATGTCATAGACAAGCTCCTTAACTATGTCGTCATCGTCAAGACGCAACCCGTAGATAGTATCTCCCGATCGCTGGAACTTTTTATCAGCCATTTTCCCGTCATATCCAATATTATTATATACGCTGGCGCGTTGGGAGCTTGCACCCCATTTTTCTGCTAAATGATGAGAAGATTGTTCGCCGAGGGATTGGATAGAGCCCGCTTCTGTTGCGTCTATTTTTCAACTGGCAATTTCGCATATAATTTATGTTTTGAATCGCTTCTGCTGCATATCTGTGATTGCTTTTAGTGTTATTAAAGTCTGCGGTTTAGCCGTTTCTTAATAGTTATATTGTACAAACTATACGAGGTATCAAAAGTGTATAGCTACAGCGTATGTGCACGACGGAATATTTCTATGAACTGGACAGAATTTCTTATAAATTAAATTCATCTGTAATTTTTATACATCGCATTTTTCACGACAATTCCTTTTTGTCTGGCAAATTTGATAGTCTTTGAAATTATTCGGTTTGAATAAATCATAAAGGTATGTATTTTATACACCAAAAACAAGATAAAATATTTTAACTCCTATAATAGACCTGATGAGTTTGTATGTTTGAATCTACTCTCAGAAATTACTAATACGATTTAAAAATTTATTTTTACACTAGCTGTGTTCCAGGTCTCGTCCGCGTGAAGGAGCCAATATCGATGATATGCACATATACTTCCCTATTTGAATCGGATTTTGAGGTTTTAATTTTTTTACCCGGAACCCTAAGTTTTTTTTAAAAATTATAGTAGAGTTACCCGCTATAATATCAGCTATCTGTCAGTGAAAGTCCAGTCAAAATCCGTCCAGCCGTTTTTGAGATTAACCGGAACAAACAGACAGACAGACAGACAAAAACTTTAAAATTGTTTTTTCTTATAAGTACCGTATATACTTTTTATTTATTTTTATTACAAACAGACACTTCAGTTTTATTTATTTGTATAAATTAATTGCCCCTTTGTTGAGAGTTTTAGACCAGAGAGCTTTATGCATATATTACCGAGAAGGGCCGAACAGTGAAAGCTTAAGTCAAGCCGTACGGCGCAATAGTGTGGTCTATTTCAATGAATTCGTATATATATTTAATTTATAAAAAAGTTTAGTAAAGGTTGATTATAATAAAGTTAAGAAGGTAACTTAACTTTTATAAAGTAACTTTCCATGCCGTGTGGTGAGAACATTAAAGAATTTGCAACCGCATGTGTTCCTACGATTGATAGATTTTTTTTATTGTATAAAGTGACGAAACGAGCAAAACGTTCACCTGATGGTAAGTGCAACGTCCGCTCACAACAAATGCTGTGCCACCCAGAATATTTCTATGTGACACAACACTGCGCCCGTCATCCTGAGACATCAGCTCTTAAGTCTCAAATGCCCAGTGATTACGCTAGCTCACAGTGCCCCTTAAATCGAAACACAGTAACTCTTGCACACTACTACTTCACGGCAGAATAACTGGCCCTGGGGTGGTACCTACCTAGACGGATTCCTGCACAGGAAACCTACCACCAGTAGAAAGTAAAAAGTTTGGTTCGATATGCACTTTTTTATAGGCAGACATTACACTTACTGCTTAAAGGATATGTTGGTCTCGTCACTTTTCATAAGCAGTAGGGGAATGTATCACAGTCGCTTATTCGTACAAAATATCGCTATATAAAGCCGTATTTAATTTCCTTACTCGTCTCAACCGCGCCTCAATCGGCTGACATTGATTCCACGGAATTTTTCTTAATTTAATTTAAACCACCCGCTGTGCGGCCCACCCGCGCGGGGTCCCGAGTTCAAGCCGACACGGTTTGGGCGTATTGTCGTTGGTACTGTTGGAACCTGTCACTTATTGGATACGGAGGAGGGTTCGTCTTAAATTATTTTAAAGATTTGTTGTGATTTTATACCGCACTAAAACGTGCGACAGCCGACGTGTTTTAGAGGATACTAAAAAATCAATTTTAAATATTATTACGTATTACAAAAAAGGTTTTTGTCTTCTTATTTATTTATTTTTCTTATTTATTTATTTTAAGTGGAATTTTTCCATAGTTCCCACGCTTGGCAGGCGGGTTGGCAACCGCAGTTTATTTATCCTGATGTTTCGGGAAGATGCTGCTGCCCATCTTCTGGTTTTAATTTTCTCTGTGTCGACTTTTACGACACCCACGGGATGAGATAGGGTGGTAGATTCTCTTAAGCCGCTACCAGTGTGCCAAATTAGTATAGGAGTACCTACACAATTCGAATTTTTGTTTTACTAATTTACGCAACTATTGCAAAATCCCCCCAAATTTAGAGTTACATACTTTTGTGGCAATCAACGGGGGAGGCCTATGTTCAGCAGTGGACTAGATAGGCTGAAATGATGATGATGCGTACAGCAACGTAGTGCATTGCGCTCTCTATATCATACCTCCTTGTCCAAAATAATATTATCTATATAATTTAAACAATGAAGAAACTTAATAGAGTAACGTTACGATGTACAGAGTTATCGGCAGTTTACGAAAGGATTAAATCTTAGTGTAGGAAAAAGCCAGAATGCGAACAATTCAGCTGTATCAATTCTAAGCGGGACGTGGCACCGCTCCAACGTTATCTCAGTACTCATCCATTGTGGGCTAGTCTCGATCAACTTACTGCACTCAAAGGATTGTATGGACTTAAATGCTTCCGCTACGTTGTGCTTTTTAAAATCTATCCTTTCATTTGTTTCGGTTTTATTACCGTCATGTACTTTGGTAAGGTCAACATTTAGCTGAGTTGGAAAACTGCGCTTGTATTTTATTTTGATTAGTTATTAGCCGATGGGTGTCCGGCAGACTACCGAGGTGTCGCAAGAGGCGATTTAGGTATTGTACAGACTTTATTCGCGCTGAATAACACCATAATATGCAATGAGTGGAAAACTAAACTGCACTGTGCACCCAACAGCGCATGGTGGCGATGGGCTCACCACCTATCACACCAAGTGCATTATATTGTTTTGCTGAAACGTGGATTGTGGCAGTCATCTGTTTTTGCAGTGAGTGCCCAGTCTCTGACTACCCCTTATGGGATACAGTCGTGATCTTATGTAATATGCAATGCGTTGCTCGTGGAAATTTTGAATTTTGACTCGAACCAAAATGGGGGCGACGTGGTTCACCACCCATCACGACACCCGCGAGGATGAAACTACGAGGACGAGAGCTACATGGGGGGCCTCTGCCTATCCCTTATATGGGAAAAAGGCGTGACTGTATGTTAATTAGTCTCCCTACTTATTTTGGATCACTTTAAACTAAAATTAATTCCAATGGGAAGGCAATGTATGCAGTGGACTTGCAATGGGCTAAAATTATGATGATGATGATAAAATAAAATCAACGAATACGCAGTAAATTGGTGGTAGCATTCCTATGCAAGAATCCACGTAGGTAGGTACCACCGCAGTGCCTGTTATTCTGCCGACAAGTTGTGGTATGCAAGCATTACTGTGTTTCAGTCTGTCGGGCACTGATAGCTAGTGCAATTATATAATAACTGATGTCTCAGGGTGACGATCGCAGTGTGTTGCCACACAGAAATGTTCTGGATGACATAGTGTTTGTTATGAGCAGACGTTCCACTTACCATCAAGTAAACGTTTTGCTCGTTTCGTCACTTAATCCAACAAAAAAATAACAATTCCAGACTAAGCACTAAATTCATTCGTATAGTTATTTTATTGTTCACTAGCTGATGCCCGCAACTTCGTCCACGTGCATATAAGTTAAAAATTCCGTGGGGACTATGACTTTCCGGGATAAAAAGTATCCTATGTCCGTCTCCGGGATGCATGCTATCTCTGTGCTAAATTTCATCAAGATCGGTTCAGCGGTTGAACCGTGATAAGGTAACAAACAGACAGAGGGACAGAGAGAGTTACTTTCGCATTTATATATTTGTATGGATTTGCTTAAAGTTAATTGTAAATGTGACTCGAAGAATTTTTGGCGGACTTTTCCCGGTTCCAAAACTCTATAAGAAATGGGATAGGACCTGTGTTAAAAAGTAGAACATTTATAAGCGGTTACTATAATTTTTGGTGTGGTAATGTGGTAGCGGCTTAAGAGAATCTACCACCCCATCTCATCCCGTGGGTGTCGTAAAAATCGACAGAGGGAAAATTAAAACCCAAAGATGGGCAGCAGCATTTTCCTGGAACATCTGAATAAATAAACTGCGGTTGCCAATGCGCCTGCCAAGCATTGCGACTATGGGAAATTCCCCGAAATAAGAGCTATAAACTTTTATGGCAATCTATGGGAGGCCTATATTCAGCAGTGGACTAGTGATAGGATGAAAGGATGAAGGAGGATTAGGAGGACTATAATTTTTTTACAATGTGTAAAGTAAAGTAAAGTAAAGTTTCAGCCTATAAATGTCCCACTACTGAGCACAGGCCTCCTCTCATTTCTGAGAGGGTTTTGGAGCAAGGAAGAATCCGCCACACTGCTCCAATGCGGGTTGGCGGACTTCACATATCTTCGAAATATTTTTTATTCCTCAGACATGCAGGTTTCCTCACGATGTTTTCCTTCACCGCCGAGCACGTGGTAAATCAGCACTTAAAATTGCAATTAACAATTTTAGTGGTGCCAGCACCGGGAATCGAACCCAGGTCACTCGCGTACTATGAAATTTAAAGCGAGCGCCTAGCCCCTGAGCTACCACAATGTGTACAGAAATTCTATTATCACATTTTCTCCAGATGCTTTGATTGACAGTCGGGCACGTTGTCATAATATACTATTACCCAGATTACTTATGACTAGGGTAAGCGCCTGGACCCTGTGCTGACACATTTCCACTTAATCTTATAAGACAATAACTAACGTTTAAGTGGTTCAAGAACTGAATATAACCCGGCAAGTTGTACCAGAGATAATAGTCTAGACGCAAGATATTAGACACGTGTGCGGTCGCGACGGACGTGCTTTATTGCGCCCCAGACAAATTGTCACTGTAGTTGCTGTGGAAAGTTGCCCCTTTTCTCGCCTTTGGCTTGGTAGTTAATATTGTACCATTTATTGATATTGTTACAGTATTATATTATTGAATCCGCAAAGAAATGTGTGAAATGTGTCTTTATAAATCCAGTTTACTGAAAAAATAAAACGTGTTTTTTTTATTATTTGATAAAGTGACGAAACGAGCAAAACGTTCACCTGATGGTAACTGCAACGTCTGCTCATAACAAATGCTGTATCAACCGGAACATATGCCCAGTGAATAAGCTAGCTCTCAGTGCCCTTCAAACCGAAACACAGTAATGTTGCACACTACTCCTTCACGGCAGAATAACTGGTCCTGGGGTGGTATCTACCTAGACGGATTCCTGCACAGGAATCCTACCACCAGTATTATTCATAAAGTATGAGGTATATATTATTGTGGTGACGTAGAAGAACTTATACTGGTGGTGGTATTGCTTGTTACCACCGCAGTGCAAGTTTTCCTGCCGACAAGCAGCGGTGTGCAAACATTGCTGTGTTTCTAAAAAATGTAGATTATTTATTGCACGTCTCATGGAGCGAAGTTGCGTGAGATAGTGCTTTATACCCGACATGACTAGGTCAAGCGATTCGGCGGTCTTCAAATGCCTCTATCACAATTATATTGCACTTATATGCTAATTTGAATAGACTCATATCAAGAAACCACTTTATTTAATTCATTAAAATTATTTTAAAAATCATCTAATAATACTACTTTAAAAAAAAACAGTTTAAAAAAAATTGACGTGGACGTCCGGATTTTTTTAGGGATGTGATCACGATAACTCCCGAAAAAATTGACGTATCGAGACCGGTTTTTTTTTATCATGTCCAGAATTTTATCTACTGGTTTCCTATATCTATATAAAAAGTCCAGAACATTTGTACTTATAAAGAAAAATATTTTTTCTCATTGTTTTCATCTGAAATGGAAATGACTCGAAATATTTGAACCTCAGCAAATTTTTTTTTCTTAAGAGTTAAGTAAGCGTCATGAGACGTGTGCTTTTGGATTTTCCAAACTTTTATTATTCTCATTTATTTTTACTGTACGGTTGGGAGGTCAGAGTGGATGTTAATGTTCTCTTGAGTAATAAACTAAAACGATTAGAAGATGTCATCGGGGCGATAAATATCTTCCCGATTTTATGCCTCTTTCAGGATAATCTGACGAGACGACCTAAGCGTTCACCTGATAGGGAGTGCAACGTCTACCCATAAGCTGTGTCACCCAGAACACTGCGCCCGACGCCCTGAGACATCAGTTCTCAAGTCCCATATGCCCAGTGGTTACGCTAGCTCTCAAATCGAAACACAGTAATGTTTGCACACTACTGCTTCACGCCAGAATAACTGGCCCTGCGGTGATACCTGCCTAGACGAATTCATGCGTAGGAATCCTCCTACCAGTCTAGTCTTTGTAAAATCTAACTTTTATTCGAACGATCAGTTAGATATAATTCAAATGCGGTTGAGAAGCCACAATAATGTGTATATATCCTGACTAATTTTGACCACAACGACGACAACAGAAGATGCCATTTGTTCCGAATATATTATGGCACTAAATATATGCCCAAATACATTCACGCGCTCATTTCAACCTTCCCCATGTTATTCAACTAGATTGTCAGGAAAGTCAGATGCAGTATCGAAGATACACGACAACAAAAACCAATTTGTGTGCTGCTCAAATATTGCCTTTAACTGAGATTTGGACCCGGACTCGGTCTCAGCACGATAAGTCTCTTGGTCAGAGTATCTACCGTATCGCGGGATTTATGGTAGCACCTCTCAGTTAATATTTCTGTTAATGAAATATAGTGGAACTGTAATCTTGTTAGGGTATTTTTTGTTACTTATTGTATTTAAGAATTCCTTCCTTCCGCCGTGTGGTGCTGGCTGCCGTGTGCCGTGTGGCGGCTTAAGAGCATCTACCAACTAACGGTGTACTACTACTACTGACAAATAACGGACTAAAAGTCGACAGAGGGAAAATTAAAACCAGAAGATAGGCAGCAGCGTCTTCCTGGAACATCTGAATAAACTACGGTTGCCAACCCGCCTGCCAAGCGTGGCAACTATGGCAAAGTGGGGATGGCAATCTATGGGAGAGGAATATGTTCAGTAGTGGACTAGTGATAGGCTGAAATGATGATTATAATGATTCCTAGATATTCTACGAGTATAATTGTATTATTTATACGTTATTTTATAAAGTTCAAATTTACTTAATGATTTCTTATATTTACGCGAATATTACACATTTAATAAAACTACTTTAACGGTCCGCCCGCGACCATGGGTGCTGTGAAGTACTCGAAACGTCAGGTTTTTTTTTTTTTTTTATTTCACTAAAGTGACGAAACGAGCAAAACGTTCACCTGATGGTAAGTGTAACTTCTGCCCATAACAAATGCTGTGTCACCCACAAAATTACTGTGTGACACCACACTGCGCCCGTCACCCTGAGACATCAGTTCTTAAATCTCATATGCCCAGTGATTACGCTAGCTCACAGTGCCCTTCAAACCGAAACACAGTAATGTTTGCACAGTACTGCTTCACGGCAGAATAACTGACCCTGGGGTGGTACCTACCTAGACGGAATCCTGCATAGGAATCCTACCACCAGTAAAAAGGGTTATAAATAAAATCCGTAAATGTAGTTTTATTAAATGTTCAAATTTACTTTATTCTGTGTTAACAACGCCGACCGTATTGCGAGGCGCTGTAGACAGGAGTGCGCAAAAAGCCCCCCCTCAGACATATAAAACTTGGTGCCAACTCGCCGATGCGACGCCAGGTGCATTTTATTGTCACGAAGCGGCCGTCATTTTTTCCGTGTCTAACCCCCCTCACCCCTTACCCCGTAAATATTGCAGTAGTTGCATTAAAACGTAGATGCGGTGCAAATGTATTTGTGTGATATACGTGGGCTTTGATACCGTGTTATTTAAAGTTCATTTGGAATTTTATTAGATACTACGATTAAAATGTTGTATACTTTTTGACTGAGCTACATTTTTTAGAAACACAGCAATGTTTGCACACCGCTGCTTGTCGGCAGGAAAACTTGCACTGCGGTGGTAACAAGCAACACCACCACCAGTATAAGTTCTGCTACGTCACCACAATAATATATACCTTACACTTTATATATACACTGTATAATACTGGTGCTAGGATTCCTATGCAGGAATCCGTCTAGGTAGATACCACCCCAGGACCAGTTATTCTGCCGTGAAGGAGTAGTGTGCAACATTACTGTGTTTCGGTTTAAAGGGCACTGAGAGCTAGCGTAATCACAGGGCATATGAGACTTAAGAACTTCTGTCTCAGAGTGATGGGCGCAGTGTTGTGTACACAGAAATGTTCCGGTTGATACAGCATTTGTTATGAGCAGACGTTGCACTTACCATCAGGTGAACGTTTTGCTCGTTTCGTCACTTTATCAAATAATTAAAAAAAAAATAAGTAATGGAAAAAAGGGAATTTCGTCGGTAAGCCTACGTAAAAATATTTTACCTAATAAACTTCTACTCTCAATTTATGTTGGTAATAACATGAAACCTTCAACTTTCTTCATAACACACCTAATCGATTTATTGCCTCATCCATTTGTCATGCCGAACAATCGCGAAGTTCACCCAACTTCATACAAACTCCATGCAAACTTTACCGCGCCCTATTAAAGTTTTTTTTTTCAAAGAAATGAGCTTACACGTGTCGCCAACAAGTTTGTTGATGGCATTTTGATGGATTTCAGAATTGGGGTCTGGTGTGATAATAAATAGACAGGGCTTTTTGGTATTTTTGTTGGTGTTTCTCGTTTTAGTCTTTTTAAACGAATGCGCGTGAAAAGTGTGCGGGTAATTAATTCATCTTACAACAACTGCTGCAGTCAGCCGCATTTTGAACTTCATAAAAATGTGCATTGCAACAATAAGATTAATTGATGAAATAGCATTGTTCGTTGGTATCTCAGAGGCTCGCTTGTAATTTTATTTTACAAGAAGCTATGTAGGTTAGATTCACGGTAGGGTAACCTATAAAGTTGGTTTGTAATTTTAGAGGCCATTTTAAGTGTCGATTAACCAAGTGAAGCGGTGAATGAAAACATTGCGGGGAACCTTACATGTCTGAGGAATAAAACCATTCCGAGGCAATGTGAAGCCCGCCAACCTGTATGTAGGAATAGTGAGTCAATATCATCGCGGCAACAAATCCCACTCAGAAATCGGAGTAGAGGTGTGCTCAGCAGTGGGATTTAAATGCTGTTCCTTAAATTAAAAAAAGTAAAGTAACAGCCTATAAATGTCCCACTGCTGAGCACAGCTCTCCACTCATTTCCGAGAGGGTTTTGGAGTTGGGGAAAGTCCGCCGAGCGGCTCCAATGCAGGTTGGCGGACTTCACATGTCTTCGATTTTTTTTATTATGAGTCATGCAGGTTTCCTCACGATGTTGTCTTTCACCGCCGAACACGTGGTAAATCAGCAATTAAAATTGCAATTATCAGTGTAAGTGGTAACTTTTTTATTATGAATTGACATTACGTATTTTTTATATAAAGACTTAATATTAAAAAAAATATAAAATTCTTTCACAAACGTCATTTTATACAATGTAAAAAGCCGTTTCGTCATGAGGTTATTTTCTGTCATTTCGTCGTAATTTTGGCCTATCACTAGTCCAGTGCTGAACATTTTCGTCCCCAATAGATTGCGTCAGAAGTTTGGCAGCTCTGGTTTTGGGGGATTTCGCCATAGTTGCCAGGCTTGGTGGGAGGATTGGCCACCGCAGTTTATTTATTCTGATGTTCCAGGAGGAAGTTTTTGACGAACCGTCACTTTATCCAAATAAAAACGAATGAGTATTTGCCAGTTAAGAAAATAATTTTTTTTTACATCTACATCAGTGAAAAAAATTATATCAAAAGCAGTAGTTAGTATGAATAACGGCCGCCACGTACAGCCACATACCAAAATCTCATACTTAAGTTACTTTTAGTACTTACTTTTAGTAAGATTAACTTAATTTCCAACTCGGCTGCGAAAAACGATTGATTTGTGCACTAAGAAGTAGCGGTAGATCCATTTTCGCATGGAGCAAATATTACTACGGGCTACAGATAGATCATCATCATCATCATCATTGCAGCCTATCACTAGTCCACTGCTGAACATAGGCCACCCCCATAGATTACTACAAAAGTTTGTAGCTCTAATTTCGAGGGGATTTTGCGATAGTTGACATGGCAGGCGGGTTGGCAACCACAGTTTATCTATTCAGATGTTACAGGAAGATGCTGCTGCCCAGCTCATGGTTTTAATTTTCTCTCTGTCGACTTACGACACCTCGAGATTAGATGGGATAGGATGGTACGAGTAGATTGTCTTTAGCCTCCACCACACGGTATTCATATTATTGGAAAGTCTAATACGTTTTATATGAAAACTTACGTTAATTTTTGTATGACGGTTAGGTTAATGAATTGATTTTAGTTAATCTAGCTTATGTTCACATTGTACTGGTAAATTAAACGTTGCTATTACGTCCATTAGAACTCCATTCCTAAAAAGGTTTAATGGACGTCGAGTTTTCCGTCATGTCTCACTCATCAATCTGGGTCAATCTGGGTGGACCTTTCACGGTTTCTTTGCATACAGAAGGTTGAAATTTTGACGGTGACAAGTCACCGGTCACATTCACAAACTTGCCAGTGTCGCGTGACTGAGTCAGAGTTGGGACGACTTGTGACACGCGAGATCATAAACAAAGCGATGATTATCGTTTTAAAGGTATGAAGAGCTCGAGGAGGCTCAAACGGAACGTTACCGTGAAATTATTTTAGTCTATTTGACGATAGCCGTGTGGTGGCGGCTCGTTTAAAGAATTACCACTCCATCTCATCCAATGGATCTCGTTAAAGGCGAGTAAGGAATTAAACTGCACTGTGCATCCAACAGCGCATGGTGGCGATGGGCTCACCACCTATCACATCAAGTGCATTATATTGTTTTGGTGAAACGTGGATTGTGGCAGTCATCTGTTTTTGCAGTGAGTGCCCAGTCTCTGACTACCCCTTATGTATGTATTTGATTTCTAATGAGGTAACAAACAACAGTGAATGCCGTTTGGTAGCAGCTTAAGAGAATCTACCTACGAGATAGGGTATCTCATCCCGTGGGTGTCCCAAAGTCGACACTTGGAAAATGAAAACCAGGAAATGGGCAGCAGCATCTTCCTGGAACATCTAAACAAATAAACTGCGGTTGCCAACCCGCCTGCCAAGCGTTGCAACTATAAAAAAATCTCCCCAAAATGAGAGCTGCAAACTTTTGTGGAAATCTTAGGGGAGGCCTATGTTCGGTAGTGGACTAGAGATAGTCTAAAATGATGATGATGATGTTCTCCTGATCGATTTCGACCACGGCGACAACTTACGAATACTGTGGAGAGCTATCAACTGCGCAGGAGATATTATAGTGCCACAAGTGTCCGCGCAAACACAGAGGCACTCACTCGTCCCAACCTACGCGCCCGATGGAACGTTAATGCGATAAGATCGGAGGTAGGCGAGGATGCAGTGTCAATAACACGGGGAAAATCACAACACAACCAGACCCGAAAACCTACAATTTGTGTTTTAGCACAAATGTTGGCTCCGGCTGGGATTCGAACCCTGGACCTGCGGCGTAGAATTCAGGTACTCTGACCACTAGGCCACGCTAAAATGATGATTATGATGTACAAACAACCTAAAAATGTTGCTTTAATAACTCATTTGATCTATATACATAGTTAGAGGTTCCTATGTAAAGATTGGCTAAAACTAGAAACTCTTTACCTAGTAGTATGACACAAATAACTGACATAGAATGCAACAAGCTTGTCAAGGAGACATTATTAGATGAAGCGTATTATAAAATAGATCATTATATAGAAGACAATCCCATTCCATTTCAGCCTACCATTAGTCCACTGCTGAACATAGACCTCCCCCATAGAGTGCAACAAAAGTTTACAGCTCTCATTTTGGGGGGATTTTGCCATAGTTGCCACGCTTGGCAGGCGGGTTGGCAGGTTGGGTTGGTTACACAAAGATGTGTGGAAATAACTCTTACTCTGCCCCTGCATTTCTTTTTATCAATGCCATATTACACGATGCGGTTTCCACCCAAGCCAGTTTCACTGCGAAGCACAGGCCTCCTCCTATTTTAAAACAACTTAGGAGCTTCGAAAAGTCCGCCACGCTGCTCCAATGCCAGTTGACGGACTTCACATGAACCAAATGTCGCTTTCCTCACGATGTTTTCTTTCACCGATGAGCACGTGGTAAATCAGCACTTAAAATTGCGGAAAAATTTTAGAGGTGCCGGCACCGGGGATCGAACTCAGGTCACTCGCGTACTATGAAACTTAAGACGAGCGCTCGGCCCCTGAGCTACCACGGCTCCATTTATAAATTACATAAAAAACATTGAAACATATTCTGTAGCCAGGAGGTTTGCAAATGCAGAGTAAAAGTTATTTCCACACATCTTTGTCCTCTATATGATCTTTATGTCTTCTTGACAAGAAATCTATGTCAGATTTTTGCGTCAAACTTTTAGGAATTTAACTAAGAAAAGACTTACTAGTTTTTGCGGAAGAAAATATCATTTTTTTCTTATAACTGTCACTTAACAAAAGTTAATCGGCGTGCATAGCACACTTGCTTTAACGCTTCGGTAATAAGCATCATTTTCCCGTATTAACCGAAGGACCAAGGCGCCCGGGAGAATATGCCGTAAACATTTACAGCCCCAATAATGGCACCTTACATTAACGATGCGACTGTGCTTAGATTGAGTCCTTGTTTGCTCGGGATAATTGACTGAGCGACGGACACGCGTGGAGCTCCATAATGACTTGTACGATGGACGTAATGGTCGCTCGACGTGTTTGTGCAGGGTATGTCGGTTGTTAAGACTTAATTTTTATTAATTTGGGTGCTTTCGTCCTAGATAATAAGGATTGCAATGAAAATATTATAACATGATGGTAGGTAGTATCCCCCGGGAATGAGATGTTCTCTTCCAAGCTGTTTCTACATATTATATTGCTGTAAGTTAATTTGCAAAGATCCGAATGCAAAACATAAAATGTTTTTATTTTACGACATATAGCCGCTCAATGAAGAATCGATCGATAATGCCTCGTTTTAAGACAAATCACATCTCGTGTTCTAGACTTCAGTGGGGTGTATTGCCTTGTGGTGGCGTTGCAGTGGTGACGAGTTAAAAATAAACTACGGGTTCGCAACCGCAGTTTATTTATTATGATGTTTTTTTTTATAGTATAGGGCGTTTTTTTATTGCTTGACATGTTGAAGCTCGGCGGCTCACCACCATCCTTCACATTTAGCTACGGTGGGTAAATCTTTGTTGTAGATTGTAGATTGTAGATTGCAAAGGGCCGGTTTCCGCAACTCCACGTCTAGCGCGTATTTTGCCTGTAGGCAGGAACGTTGTGCTACTCGAGCCAACCAAGCTCCTCCAGAAATCGCAGCAGGCCCTTGATGTTCCCCGCGACCTCAGGGAGCGGTCTCGGCGAGCCGAGATGCTTGACCCGGTATAAGGCGACCGCTGGGCAGTCCAGTAGGACATGGGCCGCCGTTTCGTCCGTCTCCATACAGGCTCTGCACAGAGGGCTGTCTGTAACACATAAATTAAACAGATGTTTGTTAAATGATCCATGTCCAGTTATAGCACTACTGATCGTTCTGATTTGGGGTTTATTCAGACGAAGTAGCGCCTTGGAGATGCGACTGTTGATAACGGGCAAAGCTGTCTTTGCCTGTCTGCACTCTGGGTGGTTCGCCCAGATTTGTACATGTTGGCTCCTAGTGCGCTTGCAGACTAGCGAGCGAACATACCTGAGGGGAAGTGGCAGTATAGGTTCTGGACCCACAGCAAACTGGTTAGAGCCTCCTCGAGCAAGTTCGTCGGCCGCGTCGTTGCCCCTAGATCCGCTGTGTCCCTAAATCCATTGTAGGGTTATTTCATTGAATTGACATACCTCATTTAATTTCTGGTAGCATTCGTAGATGAGCCCTGAATTCATAACATTGCTATTGAAGGCCAGTAGTACCGCCATGCTGTCGGAGAGTATTCGGATGGAATAGTCTTTTACCTTCCTTTCAGCTATAGCCGATGCTGCGTGAATAATGCCCATACACTCTGCCTGAAACACTGTATTGTGGGCACCGAGTGGTGTGCTTATTTGTATATTTAGGTCCTCTGAAAAAGTTCCAGAGCCTGTACCTGACCCGGTTTTGGAACCATCTGTGAAGATTCTAAGTTCCCTAGGGTTTAGTTCTTCAGTACGTTGGTCCTCGTGTAATTGTATTTTGTACTTCTTGTCGAATACAAATTGCTTTGGGATCCTATCATATACAGCCTGTAGAACGGGCATTTCTGCAAACAGTTCTGTAAGTATATTGGTATGTGGGATCTTGTTATTACTCCAGAGATTCAGTGTTTTGAGCCTTATGGCTGCCAAAGCTGCTTCCTGTTGGATGTGTAGGTGCAGCGGTGGCAGGTCTAGCATGGCTTCTAGGGCCACTGTGGGAGTAGTCCTCATGCATCCTGTTGTGGCCAGACATGCTAGCCTCTGACATCTTTGGAGTTTGTTGATAGCAGTAGTTAATCTTGTTCTTGGCCACCAAACTACTGCACCGTATGTAATCATTGGGCGAATAATCACCTTGTATAGCCACATGATGATTTTCGGTGACAAGCCCCAGCGATTACCAATCATCCTTTTGCATTGCCTAAAGGTCATAGTCGCTTTTTTGATTTTGTTTTCAATGTGATTGTTCCAGTTTAGTTTGCTGTCCAGTATGATGCCTTGAATCTTATATCTTTGTTTCAGAGAGCACAAGGGATCTGTGACAGTAAACGCCTGGCCGCCGAGCTAGGGCAAACTAAAATATCCATAAAAACCCGCGTTAAAGAACATATAGCTGATGTGAAGCCTCGACGCTCTAGGAAGTCTGCAGTCTGTGACCATGTTTTGGATCATCACAAACATTACATCAGATTTGATAGACCACAAATCCTTGCAAAAGAACACCGATTCCTACCAAGGATGATTTGCAAGGCTATTGAATTTAAAAATGTTCTAATTTCAATAGGGAAGATGGTTGGGTACTACCACCGGCTTGGGATCCTTTTATTAATAAAATTAAATCAAAGACTAATCATAACACTGCAAGGCTTCAAGACACAGTAAGCTCTCTCTGCGTAGATCGGACAAAAAAAAGCTGAAGGTACTCCGGGTTAACTATAACATCGGGACGTTTGTCACCTCAGTTGCCCCGAGACCATGGTTGCTGTAAAGCGCCCGAAATGTCGGGTTAGAAATAGTTTAAATTAAACGCGATAAAATCCGTAAAAATAGTTTTATTTAAATGTGTAGTATTCGTGTAAATATAAGAAACCATGATGTAAACATTGATTTATCAGTAGATAATGAGGGGTAAAACGATAAGAGAGAGAGAGAGAGAGATAGAGAGAGAGATAGAGAGATAGAGAGAGAGAGAGAGAGATACAGAGAGAGAGAGAGATATACAGAGAGAGAGAGAGATACAGAGAGAGAGAGAGAGAGAGAGAGAGAGAGAGAGGGAGAGAGGGGGAGAGAGAGAGAGAGAGAGAGAGAGAGAGAGAGAGAGAGAGAGAGAGAGAGAATGAGGACTGAAAGACTTACAGTATTCACATAAATTATTTATAGTATTGTACGGACGGTCTTTATTCGTGCATACTAACACCACGATATGCAATGATGTTATTATACTGTTCATAGGAACGCAACGAAGAGTTGAATTTTTTGACTAGTACCAAAATGGCGGCGACGTGATTTGCCACCACTCGTCTTCGGCCAGGGCGAATAGTGGGCTAAATATGTAGCCTCTGCCTACCCCTTGTATGAGAAAATGGCGTGACAATACGTACGTATGTATTTAAATGTTCAAAACCAGCTTTAGCTACGTATATAACATAATTCTCACCTTTTCTCTCTCTGGCCATGTACATATTTTGGGTGCTTTCTGCGCCAGAAAACATTACATATAAGACACCACGAAAAGAAAAAGAGAAAAGAGCCTATTCCTTTCACAAAGGCCGGCAACGCATCTGCTATTCATCTGGTACTTTACTTCAAAAACATCTACAACAAGTCCTAGTGTTTAGGCCTGTAATTTATTCGATAAAACCAATTTACTGTTTTAAATATGTCAAGGTCTAGATCCCAGTAGCGTCAGTCTGGCAGCTGCTTGCCAACGCCAAGGTATAATTTGCATTTTTATTAAATGATCTCTTAACACGCGACCGCACTGGTAGGCTGTGATTGTGTTCAATGTAGATCCAAGAAACAAGAGACTCGTAAGATATTGTATTGAAAAACATTATTTAAATGAAACTAATTTTTACGGATTTTATCGCGTTTAATTTTATACTATTTATAACCCGACGTTTCGAGTGCTTTACAGCACCCATGGTCACGGGGGGACTGAGGTGACAAACGTCCCGATGTTATAGTTAACCCGGAGTACCTTCAGCTTTTTTTTGTCCGATCTACGCAGAGAGAGCTTACTGTGTCTTGAAGCCTTGCAGTGTTATGATTAGTCTTTGATTTAATTTTATTAATAAAAGGATCCCAAGCCGGTGGTAGTACCCAACCATCTTCCCTATTGAAATTAGAACATTTTTAAATTCAATAGCCTTGCAAATCATCCTTGGTAGGAATCGGTTCTTTTACGCGGGTACATATAGCTTAAAGAAGCATCGCCGCCCCAGGAAGTCTGCAGTCTGTGACCATGTTCTGGAGATGGTTGGGTATTACCACCAGCTTGGGATCCTATAATTAATAAAATTAAGTCAAAAACCAAGCATACCACTGCAAGACTTCAAGACACAGTTAGCTCTTTCTGCGTAGATCGGACCACAAAAAAAAAAAAAAAAAAAAAAAAAAAAAAAAAAAAAAAAAAAAAAAAAAAAAAAAAAAAAAAAAAAAAAAAAAAAAAAAAAAAAAAAAAAAAAATTAAAAGCTGAAGGTACTCCGGGTTAACTATGACATCAGGACATCTGTCACCTCAGTCCCCCCGTGACCATGGGTGCTGTAAAGCACTCGAAACGTCGGGTTATAAATAGTATAAAATTAAACGCGATAAAATCCGTAAAAATTAGTTTCATTTAAATGTGTAGTGTTCGCGTAAATATAAGAAATCATTATGAAAACATTATTTATTAAATTTTTAATTTCGATTTTTGGTAATTGAATTGAAACCTTATTATAATTCGTTCTAACTGTAGTACTAACAATATATTTTTGACGATGGTAGTGTTCACATTAAGGAATCAGTTTAAATAGGTACCACTGGATTGCCAGATATATCGCCGTTAAGAAATCTGTAAAAATTACTGTGTTCCGATCTGAAGGACACTAAGAGCTAGTAAAATCGCTGGACATATGAGACAAAGAACTGATGTCTCTTGTGCCATCAGTTCTGAAGTCTCGTTTCGTCATTTTATCCAATAAAAAAATGGGGTACGAAAAGCTAAATACCAGTGAGCGCCTCTGAGATTGAGCTCATAGTAGGACCGCGGGGCCTACTGGTCAGAGTACCTGATTTCTAAGTCGCGGGTCCCGGTTCCGAATCTCAGCCAAAGCCAAAAATTGTGCTAAAACACAAATTGTTGGTTTTCGGGTCTGGTTGCGTTGTGAGTGTCCTCGTGTTTCCGAAACTGCATCCTAGCCTACCTTGCATGTTATAGCATCAGCGTAACATCGGACGCGGGTAGGTTGGGGCGAGTGAGTGCCTCTGTGTTTGCGCGTACACTTGTGGCACTATAATATCTCCTGCGCCAATCGGCCAGGAGAATATTATCATCATCATCATCAGTAGCATTGTAACATATTCTGCGCTGATGACGATTTCCGGTTCTTCCGTTTGTTCTCTTCTTTCTTAAGTTCCGCTTAAAAGTATTTATATTTCTGTTTAAATTTCAACTCTACAATCTTCATTGTATAGTAGACAACCGTAAAGACCCTGTTCCGTGTCAGTTGGCAATTAGAATACTGTTAGAGCATTATTATGTGACCCAAAACCGACCGAGATTGAGTTACACCTTTGACAGCTGCGAGATTGTATCGTGGTCAAATAATTATCTTAGGTTTACTTAACAGCGCCGTGACTATACAAAGATGTTATCTCTCGTTACACACTTTCATTGTGTCCGTTTCGCTTTAGATAATATACTATCACACTTTACCGTTAAGGGGTGTCAAAAACTTGAGCAACAATTTTTATATTTGATGTCCATTTCGATGTATCTCAAAATTAATTCTGTTATATAGGTAAAGGTATGTTAGCTAACAGAGCGGGCGGTTGCCTAAACTTTAACTGTTTGTGGAGCCGATGTACACTTCTGGTTTTTTTTTCTTGTATAAAGTGACGAAACGAGCAAAACGTTCACCTGATAAGTGCAACGTCCGCCCACCATAAATGCTGTGTCATCCAGAATATTTCTGTGTGACACCACACTGCACCCGTCACCCTGAGTTCAGTTCTTAAGTCTCAAATGCCCTGTGATTACGCTAGCTCACAGTGCACTTCAAACCGAAACACAGTAATGCTTGCACACTACTGCTTCACAGCAGAATAACTGGCCCTGGCAGATTTGCCACGTGCGGCTGTGAAATAGAAAAGTTCAACAATACTCAGAAGAGGCAGGGCAGGTGCCCTAGAGCGAAGTCGCGGACTCTTACCAGCTTAAAAAACCATCGTAAAAGCGAAGGTCGGCCAGTGCATTTCAGTAACACTTTCAAAAGCTGTTAATCAAGTTAAAAAATCAAGAACTAAAACTTAACTTGGATTAAAAACCTCCAGTATATCGTAATACTCTTAAACATCCATTGATACCTCATTGGCTTAAATCGGGCATGAAGCTGAGAAACGATAAGCGAAAAGACACATCATATATACATCCATACAATGTAGAGAAAATTATAACACATAGATAGACAGATAGATAGAGTATATGGAGTAGACTTTATTGCACACCGATAACCATAAAAATACAAATGTATATATTAAATTTAAGGCAATAAGTACATTGGGCGATATCTTCCAGACAACCTTTCGAAGGACATTAGAGTTAGTGAAAAAAATCAGGTGCGGGTTGATAATGCGTAACGCAGACTAGGTATTATCTTTACAATATACAACTTTTAAACAAAAATATGATATAATGAAGAAAACAGCGAAAGATCAATAAATACATAAATAAATAAATACATATAAAAGAGTTGAAGACTTGATTGAATCATAGAGGGGTTCGGTATCAAATGAGAGATTTAATTGAATTCGTATTACTTATGAATTCGATGGGTGTCCAACAGAGTAGAATAGCATATACCTCTTTCCTACCAAGGAGTCGTATGACGCGACTTTACGCGCGGTATTGTACGGAAAGTCCTTATTCGTCCAAAATAACACCATAACATGCGATGCTGTCACTATACTGCTCGTGGGAACGCGATGACGAGTAAGACCTTTTTCGACTCGTACCAAAATGGCGGCGACGTGCCTCGCCACCCGGCACGTCTCGTTTCCCGCGAGGGCATAACGTGGGCTACCTAAGTGACTTTTGCCTATCCCTTATACAGGAAAATGGCGTGACTGTATGTACGAGTATGTATGAAATCCGAAAGACTGGGAATGAGATGAATGATTGACGATTTCACAGCCATTTGACAGAATGTTTAATTAAACTAAACGAAATGTAATGTTTTTGGCTGGAAGTATCAAACAAGCTTCTGTAACAGAGACAAGCGTACATAACATTTTCAACAGACCCGCAGGCTAATAAACTGTTACGAGAAGACAGAAAACAGCGAGCTACTTTGCCTTTTAATTGCTTTTGTCGGGAACATTGATTTTGGGACAAGCTTTCATTGTAAAAACAATAATAAAGAAATTGGTTTTATTTCAATACAAAATTCACAGACTTTATGATACACTTACATTAAAACAGTAAAAGATAATTTATACAGCTAAGTTACCAGCCTCATAATCGAAAATTAAATACAGAGATTATTAAAACAAAGATACCAGTTTTTTATTTCCTATTAATACAAGAGAGCTGAACACCATGAATTTACACACGTAGACTTCAGGGACCCTCGTCCCTCGATTGTAATAAAAAACGACATAGAAAAGCGAAAAACAGCGAAGCGTTTTTTAAATCTGCAGCGCTTACAGAAACCCCTGAATTAATGACAGGATGCTTCCATTATAGAAATCGGATCTTCCTGTCCATCGCATTATGGATGATATTTAGTTGCGTACAAGAAGAATCCATCCTAATATGAATACCACTATAGATTTCTGAAAGTTTTACTAACATTAAATTCGGTTAAGTTTAAGGGGCACTTATAGTAAATTTATCAATAACAAATGTATTGTTTTTATTAAAGAAAGTAGACTTGCAAATCGTGCCCAGCCATTCACGCTGAGGCTTCAGTTCTTAAGTCTCACATGCCCAATAATTACACTAGCTATCGGTGTCCTTTACACCGAAACGCAGTAACAGAGCACAACCCACCGGGACCTGGATCTGACCTGGAGACCTGTATAGAAATACCACCAGTCGTTATCAACCAGCAGTGCATAAGCTTTGGTATTCAGGTTGGCGATCACAGTACCAGAAATCACTTATTAAAATCACTCTCCGTTACCGGTCTCTGCATTACCGGTCTGTCATTTTTCAAGGTGTATTCTGGTTCTGGTCGAAAGCAGTGTTGTTGATTGAGTTGATTCTTACGACACCCATTACTGTCTCTTCCAAGAATTTGTACTTTTGTCTATTGGGCATATGTCTCTCTTGGAGAAGCTCAAGTAGCGAAAATGGGTAGTGGAAAGAGGAGTACCTCTCACCTTAGTCGCTGCCGCTCGTCATCGCTGTGTATGGTTTTATCTGACTATTTTTGAGATGGCAATCCCGCCAAATATCTCAAGCCATCAGTTTTTTTTGTAAATTTCCTTAACTAGTCTCTAACGGTGCCTATGAGATGTACATACATACATACAGTCACGCCTTTTTCCCATAAGGGGTAGGCACAATCAAAACCCGTGGCCCACTTTTCGCCGAGACACGTCACGTGTGGCGAAACACGTCGCCGCCATTTTGGAGTGAAAAAAATATTATTCCCATTGCCGTATAATGACTTCATATCATGATATTATTCTACACGAATATAGGCTATCCGTACGAAACCTTAGTCGTCTCTATTGACGCCTCGGTAGGAAAGATTCTATTCTGCCGGACACCTATTAGATGTGACAGCATAATATATATGGCGTTAATTGTTAATAACTTATAACAAATATTAAAGGTGTGAATAGACTGCTGTAAGGGTAATGGAACGTCGCCAACGACGAATCGTTTACGCGGTACACAAAAAAAACTCTCAATCAAATCGCTTTTCAAAGCGAAATTACTTGTCAACCGCTTACATTGCTCGTGTTCAATAAAAAAAAAATCTACAGCTCTCGAAGTCAGTAATTGGCTTCGAAGGCGAAAATTATTACTTCATTTTACAAGACGTAAATAGTAATATTCCCTGTCATCATCATCATCATCATTTCAGCCTATTACTAGTCCACTGCTGAACATAGGCCTCCCCCATAGATTGCCACAAAAGGTAGTAGCTCTCGTTTTGGGAGGATTTTGCCATTGTTCCCACGCTTGGCAGGCGGGTTGGCAACCGCAGTTTATTTATTCAGATGTTTCCGGAAGATGCTGCTGCCCATCTTCTGTTTTGTTTTCCCTTTGTCGACTTTTACGACACCCACGGGATGAGATGGGGTGGTAGATTCTCTTAAGCCGCTACCACACGGCGAATTCCCTGTCACTATTTATTTATTTTCAAATATAGATAAATATTTCTCCTGTAACAAACAAATAAATAAAATTTATGTGTCTTTTATGATTTCGCAATAATGAGTTTTTCTTAATCTCATATGGTCATAAGCAGGATACCAAGACTCCAATCCGCACATTTAAAAGTTTTGTCTGTCTGTCTGATTGATAGTCCAGGCTAATCTCCGAAACGGCTCTATCGATTGTGACTCGACTTACATTGGCTGGTAGACTTTTCTGTGTTTCTCTCAGAAATGTCCTCTACCTGCCAATGAAAGAGAGAGAATGTCTCTTTAGAAAGCTTAAACTAAATTATTAATTTTTCTTGTTACGTTCTTCTATATTAATATTTTTGTATCTGCCATCAAGCTAAGTTTATATTACGTTTTGTAAATGTTGTGTGCATTTGTTATTGATATACATATAGTGTTTAAATGAAACAAATTTTTACGGATTTTATCGCGTTTAATGTTTTACTATTTATAACCCGACGTTTCGGGCGCTTTACAGCTCCCATGGTCACGGGGGGACTGAGGTGACAGTTGTCCCGATGTCATAGTTAACCCGGAGTACCTTCAGCTTTCAATTATTATTTTTAGTCCGATCTACGCAGAAAGAGCTTACTGTGTCTTGAAGCCTTGCAGTGGTATGCTTGGTTTTTGATTTAATTTTATTAATAATAGGATCCCAAGCCGGTGGTAATACCCAACCATCTTCCCTATTGAAATTAGGATGTTTTTAATTTCAATAGCCTCGCGAATCATCCTTGGTAGGAATCGGTGTTCTTTTGCAAGGATTTGTGGTCTATCAAATCTGATGTAATGGTTGGGATGATCCAGAACATGGTCACAGACTGCAGACTTCCTAGAACGACGATGCTTCACGTCAGCAATGTGTTCTTTTACGCGGGTTTTTATCGATTTTCTTGTTTGGCCTATGTAAGAGAGACCACATTCACAATCCAGCTTGTATACTCCTGCGTCTTGTAGAGGGATGTTACACTTGACAGATGGTAAAAACTGACTTATCTTCTTCGGCCGCTTGAAGTATGTTTTTATGGAAGCCCGCTTCAAGATATAGCCAATCTTGTCCGTGACTCCTCTGACATAAGGTAGAATAGCAGGTACACGCTCGACTGTGGCCGGTTTCACTCGGTCACTGCGACGTAGGCGCGGAACCCGAAGCTTGTTGTCGTGCAAAACTTGCTTGACATGCTGAAGCTCGGCGGCCAGGTGTTTCCTGTCACAGATTCCTCTAGCTCTCTGAAACAAGGATTTACCCACGGTAGCTAACTGTGATGGATGGTGGTGAGATTCACCGTTTAAATATCTGTTAGTATGGGTCTTTTTCCTATACACAGTGTGACTCAAGGTGTTATTAGGATTCCGAATTACTAAAACATCTAGAAAAACTAAAGAGTTATTTGCCTCTAACTCCATTGTAAATTGAATTTTAGAGTTTAGGGAGTTAAGGTGGTCTAGAAATGCACTTACTTTATCTGATGGTAAAATTGTGAAAGTATCATCTACATACCGCTTGCCCTCTAGATTCTATTCTATCTTGGATTTACTGGAGAAGTACAGAGGGCTCTCTCCTCAAAGTCTTCCATGAAGATGTCGGCGACAATGGGAGATACTGGGGAGCCCATCGCCACACCATCTACTTGCTTGTAGTATTGTTCCTTCCACAATAGATAGCCAGATGTAAGGCAATGTCTTAGTAGTTCTGCATATTCCGCTGGCATGTTGTTTTTAGCTAGCTTCCTAGATACAATTGAGATGCAGTCGTCTACTGGTAGGGATGTGAATAGAGACTGGACATCAAAACTGACCATAGTTTCATTGTCAGTTAGGTGTAGGTCTTGAATCTCACTGACAAAAATCATAATTCCGTAGCATAAAAAATTATGCTACGGCTTTATGATGTTGCGCGCGAGACCAGAACTTTACCGACAAGGGCCGAACTTTAAGTGTCAGTGAGGTATCATGCCGTAAGGCGCAATCATTAGACAGTTTGTTAAATATAAATATTTAAGACATCTTATATAATGTGCCGTGTAAGCGCCGTGTGGTGGATTATAAGAATCTACCACCCCATCTCGAGGGAGTCGTAAAAGTCGACGGAGAGAAAATTGATTCTGCCGTGAAGCAGTAATGTGCAAACATTACTGTGTTTCGGTTTGAAGGGCACTGAAAGCTAGCGTAATCACCGGGCATATGAGACTTAGGAACTCATGTCTCAGAGTGACGGACGCAGTGTGGTGTCACACAGAAATGTTCTGGGTGACACAGAATTTGTTATGGGTAGACGTTGCACTTATCATCAGGTGAACGTTTTGCTCGTTTCTTCACTTTATCCAATAAAAAAAATATCGCCACCCAACGGCATAGTCGTCTTTAGCAGGTCGTATACAGTACATTGGGAAGGTATCGCCACAATCGCTGCTCACAACCAGTTATAAAATTCAATACTCCATTTCATCCCGTGGGTCGGAGACGTCAATGCTTTTGGCAAAAGCAGATAAAATTTTAATTAATATTGGTGGTGCCGGCACCGTTGATCGGCCCGATCACCGTTCGATTTTACTGGTGGTAAAATTCCTATGCATGTTCAGTTATTCTGCCGTGAAGCAGTTGTGCGCAGACATTACTGTGTTTCAGCTTGAATGTCACTGACAGCTGGGCTGGCAGATCTAGGCGTATGTGGCTTAAGAAGTTATGTGTCAGGGCGACATACGCAGTGTGGTGCCACACAGAAATGTTCTGGGTTACAACAATGTTATGGGCAGACGTTAATAAGCCAAAGTTTAACAATGTTTAAAAACAAAAAGTTCTTTCTAAAAAAAACGCATTCCACTCGCTTACTATAAAATTAAGGGGTAAGCCCGGCCGCTACCAGTTATTAAAGTTTTTACAGTCGGTTCTTAAAACGTATAATCTAAGAAGCGTTTATCAGTTACTAGAGAGCTTATTACATCTATAATAATAAACTGTACCTTTGTCTTGGTTTAAGTGCGGACCCATAAGGCAATAGCTCTTTTATCGGGTCTTATTAGGGAGCCTTGGCAGATTGTAGTCTAAATTAGGCTTCTGGAAATGACTTTAAAACATAAGAAAGATAAAAGAACATAACATTAAAATGATTCTAAATGTAATTTAATTTAACATAACGTTGTAATGTAGTTCGGTCTTTGGGAGAATTATTAAACAAAGGTTGTTGGGCATTAACAAATTGCATTATTTCTTAACCCACTACACCCCATGTGTGTATGGGGTGTAGTGGGCTAATAGCGCCTATTTCTGCCAGCCGACTTCTACAGAAGTGGCAGAGATGTGTTAAATTCGTTATTAGCCCATAAACTCTCTCCAGTGGCTCCAAGTAGCTGTGAAGCGCGCAGCGGCCACACCCCGGTAAGCCGTGTCGGCTCACGGACTAAACCTGGATGAGGGGCTTGCCACCTTTGGTGGTAGGAAACCCACCGCAGATATGCAAAGGGCTTGGCGGGCTCGGCGATTCAGCAAGGCAATGTGGATGGCCAAGGGCGGCGTTAGAGGGCAAGAGTTAATGTCGGCCAGACACATCATCTGACCTCTCCTCCAGTCGTAACCGTTCTCCGTTCTACTGAATCGAGGAGATGGATGACGAGTGTATGCGCCTGCGTGTGCGCGAACGCTTGCGCACCTTAATATATCCTGCGCATCTGACTGCTTCCGTTTGATGGACTCCGACCGATTAGGAGTCGAAGTGGTCGCCATGGCCGAAAACGGTCGGAAAGATCATCATCATCATATTTCTTAACATGTTCCCCTCAAAAAAAGTTAGTGACAATACAACAAAGTTGTCGAACATATTTTTTTTTTTAATTTACTTTTTATGCAAACCGCACGCCATACTACTACGTGCACGCATTAATTAACACCCCAATATTCCCAAATATTTTATTCTGATTATTTCGATATTCGTAATAAACATAAGGCGTACACCCGTAGCCCACTTTCCACCCCTTGGGAAACGAGACGTGACGGGTGGCTAACCACGTCGCCGCCATTTTCGGACGAGTCAAGAAATTATTACTCCCCATTGCGTTCCCGCGAGTAGTATAATGACAGCATTGCATATTACGGTATTATTCTGCACAAGTAAAGGCTGTCCGTACAATACCTTAGTCCTACTACACCTCGGTAGAAAAGAGGTAGGTACTGTTGTAGTCTGTCGGACACCTATCGGCGACAGTCGGGATTACGACTGTCGGAATTTTTCGTATTTACGTAGTGTACCCTTTATTAACACGTATGCAGATACATGATCAGTGCCAGTATGTACCACACCTAGAACCACGTGCTCGAAAATTACAAGAACTGTATCCAGCGTTTGATAGACCTCTGCTGAACATAGATTTCTAAAAAACCGTGCAGGCCGGTAGCTACTAGAGAAATTAACTTTCCCAAAGATTATCGGTTCTTTTTGCTACGAGTATTTGGCCGTCCTAGTGCGTCTTTAGCTTGCTGACCCTTATCATGTAATATACAAAGATATTTAGGGTTATGAAAAGAAATATGCTGTCATACAGATCGAAATATAATATTAAAAATAACCTCACCATACGCACGACCGCGTGGCCTAGTGGAGTACCTGACTTCTAAGCCGCGGGTCCTGGGTTCGAATCCCAGCCGGAGCCATATTTTCGCTTAAACACAAATTGTTTGTTTTCGGGTCCGGTTGTGTTGTAATTGTCCCCGTGTTTCTAACGTTGCATCGTAGCCTACCTCCGATCTTATCGCATCAGCGTCAACATCGGGCGTGGGTAGGTTGGGACGAGTGAGTGCCTCTGTGTTTGCGCGTACAGTTGTGGCACTATAATATCTCCTGCCCAGTTGATGGCTCTCGACAGTATTCGTAAGTTGTCGCCGTGGTCGAAATCGGCTAGGAGAACATCATCACATCAATTTGACGACCGTGCGGTTCAGAACTGGCCCTTATTCCTAACTAGATGGATTCCTCCATAGGAATCCTACTACCAGTGAATACACAATGCACATTTATCTTGAATCTTCGACGAGAATCGATCACCTTCATCCATTCTCGTAGACTTTGAATCACAGTGATCACTTACAGTAAGTTTTTTATTAGTCACATTTACTCACATATTACTAGCACGAATTGGGATTCCTTGCGAATACTAATGTTTATTAATATCTTAATGTAGACGAAAATCGGTCAAAAATTCTATTAAGTCTGAGACTGGTACTGGTGGTAGGATTCCTATGCAGGAATCCGTCTAGTTAGGTACCACCCCAGGGACAGTTATTCTGCCGTGAAGCAGTAGTGTGCAAACATTACTGTGTTTCGGTTTGAAGGGCACTGTGAGCTAGCGTAATCACTGGGCATATGAGACTTAAGAACCTATGTCTCAGGGTGATGGGCACAGTGTGGTGTCACAGCATTTGTTATGGGTAGGCATTGCACTTACCATCAGGTGAGCGTTTTGCCCGTTTCATCACTTTATGAAATAAAAAAAAATAAAAAAAGATATTTGTTGTAAATGTGTAATGTTGTTTGAAGTCTCATTGCATAAAGATAGAAGATCTTGAATTGGTTTATTCAGTTAATGTATCTTTAATTCCTGTTTCATTCCGATTGCTTATTTTTCTGAGTCTGCCTTTATCGTAACATTTTTAAGAAATTGCTGAAATGGAACGTTTAAATTCTAAGGGATTTCCTCAAACATGTTGAAAAAGGATACCTATTTTATTCTTCATACGCATTTAAATACATTATTTTCAATCGTCTTCAATAGTATTTCAGTATAACTAAATCATATTGATCTTAATATTAAATATCTAAAAGGATGTTTTTTTCTTAAAATTATGTATGTCAATTTATTTCCGTTTCAATATGGTTACCAAATTCTCTAAACTATTTAGTATTCTAATACTATTGATGCTCTTCGCATCAGCCTTCCCTAGTCTACTGCTGAACATACGTCTCTTATAAAATGTGCTAAAAAGTCTGGCATACATTTTTTTTAAACATTCATTCATACTTAAGACCGTAGGTCAATATCGTCGCTAGATGATACTGGTTTTTCCAATAACTGATTAAGATACCCAAGCTGACTCTGCTGTTCATCAACAGATGGCGCCTTTTACATTCTTTTAAAAATGTTAACAACTCCAACCGACAGCCGTGCATGTTACTTAAACAAACTGACAACAGATGGCGTCATCTACATTCTTTATGCGAATACGGTTTTAAAATAAAGTTTTTTTTACCGAAAACGTTCATTCTAAAGTAATTGTTTATTTTTTGTCATTAGCGGCGAAAGTAATTTTCAAAATGGCGTCAGTCATTAATTTTGATGAAGTGCTCAGGCGTACCAACGAAAGAAACAATTTTGAGACAGAATAGATATGAATCAATCGGCATATTTAAATAGATTTGCCACTATTAGTTTGTCGCCTAAACAGTCGTCTGAGTATATCGAATTTACTTTTGTATAAAGTGATGAAACTAGCAAAACGTTCACGTCTGCCCATAACAGATGCTGTGTCACTCAGAAAATTACTGTGTGACACTACACTGTGCCCATCGCTCTGAGACATAAGTTCTTAAGTCTCATATGCCCAGAGATTACGCTAGCTCACAGTGCCCTTCAAACCGAAACACAGTAATGTTTGCACACTACTGCTTCACGACAGAATAACTGGCCCTGGGGTGGTTCCTAACTAGACAGATTCCTGCATAGGAATCCTACCAACCGTAGTTTACTTTTAGGTAGAAGTGATAAGCGAAACATGTACATGTAGTACTTGACCTAACCCGTTTTGTATTATTCACGCTTCTTCATAATTTCAACCTATCAATAGTCCACTGCTGAACATATGCCACGCCCATAGATTGCCACAAATGATTGTAGCTCTCATTTTGGGGGAATTTTGCCATAGTTGCTACGTTTGGCAAGCGGTTAGGCAACCGCACCTTATTTATTTAGATGTTCCAGGGAAATGCTGCTGCCCATCTACTGGTTTTAATTTTTCCTCTGTCGACTTTTAAGACACCCACGGGATTAGATGGGGTGGTGGATTCTCTTAAATTGTAAAAAATCAAAACTTATTTAAATGTTATTCCTTTACAGGTAAGCTCAAACGGTTTGTGCTGGTTATGCAATTATGGTTGGGACATTACATTTGGGTAAGGTTAGTATTTTTATTTTTGTAATTTAAAACTATATGTTATTAATTAGGATTTATCATTTACTTCGACTAATGTGCTGTTCAAAAAAATCTTCAAGAAAAGTACAGTTACTTCCCATTACTGATAAATATTACTTCACTCTGTTTTCTGCCGTGAAGCAGTAGTGTGCAAACATTACTGTGTTTCGGTTTGAAGGGCACTGTGAGCCAGCGCAATCACTGGGCGTATGAGACTTAAGAACTAATGTGTCAGGGTGATGGGCACAGTGTGGTGTCAGAAAGAAATTTTCTGGGTGACACAGCATTTGTTATGGGCAGACCTGGCACTTACCATCAGGTGAACGTTTTGCTCTTTTCATCATTTAAACCAATAAAAAAAAATGCAGTGCTATCGTACTCACCGATTTTGTACATAGCGACGCCTTCTGTAAATGAACAGAAGTTACCACCCGCGCAGAAAAAACTTACGAGCCTACACGAGCTAAACATAAGCGAAAATAATAACTAATTTAGCGCCTCAGTGTTAATGACAGTTATTCTGCCGTGAAGCAGTAGTGTGCAAGCATTACTGTGTTTCGGTTTGAAGGGCACTGTGAGCTAACGTAATCACTGGGCATTTGAGACTTAAGAACTGATGTCTCAGGGTGACGGGCGCAGTGTGGTGTCACACAGAAATATTCTGGATGAAACAGCATTTGTTGTGGGCGCACGTTGCACTTACCATCAGGTGAACGCTTTGCTCGTTTCGTCACTTTATACGATAAAAAAAAAATCAGTACAGGCGCTAGCTCTCAGTACCCATAACAAATGCTGTGTCACCCAGAATATTTCTGTGTGGTACCACATTACGCTCGTCACCCTAAGACACCAGATCTTAAATCTCACTTGCCACACAAACATAGTAATGTGTTCACACTACTGCTTCACGGCAGAATAACTGGCCTGAGGTGATTCCTGCATAGGAATCCTGCCACCAGTAATTAAAAAGTTTTCTAAAGGTGGAACACCAATATGCTGTTTTCAAAATGTTATTCGATATCAGATACTAATGCTACACTGTGTAAAAACGAATGCTACGGGAAATTTTAGATACATTTGTAGTCATTAGTCATTAATAACTCGAATTTTATTGACTATTCATAAAACGTGTAATCTTGACTCCAGCGATTATCAGTTTGTGGTGCTTTTATTGTTCCAATAACCATAAACTGGGGCTTCACCGCGGATTGAGGGCTTTCCCAAAAGACAATCGTGCGTTTATCGAGGTTTTATTGGGGTATTTTAGAGGAATGGCAGATTCTATTTAAATTGGGCTTCGGAAATTGTGTTTTAAGATAAATAATTCAAATTAAGTTATTATACTTAAGAATTTCTTTTTAATTAAAGTCATTTAAACATTAACTAATATTTTTTTGAGATTTCTAGGTTTGTTTGCTGCTTGCGGTTTGTGTGCATTGATTAGTTTGAAAGTTTTTTTGTATGGGACACTGACCAGTTTTAATTTATATGGAAAAGACGATTATTTACAATTAAAAATAAGTGTTTCAATTTAAGATATCCTTCCACATTTTTTACGAGCTAAATTGAAATATCGTGTTTCATTGAGAAATTTATCTGTGTCAGGTGTGTGGTGTCGGTTCAGATGCATAAAACTTTATATAGATCCTGGTGGAGAGTTCTTTTAAAAGATTTTATTATTAAATCTTTTACTATTGAACTTTTCTTAGTTCCGCAAAACTTTGTGACCAACTTAATATTAATATTATATTATACTAATGAAATAAATATTTTAAAATGTTGTATGTCGAAAAATTATTTTTCTCTATCTATTACAGAACTCAATGTATACCTTAATATTATAAAAGCAGTCACTTATGATCCAGTGTCACAATTTATTTTTAAATTTATTACCTACCAGCAGTTTGAAGTCATTTGGAAAAATGTTGTAGATAAATGATGTTCTCCTGATCGATCTCGACCACGGCGACTACTTCCGAATATTGTCGAGAGCTATCAACTGCGCATGAGATATTATAGTGCCACAAGTGTCCGCGCAAACACACAGGCACCCACTCGTCCCAACCTAGCCCTATGTAAGGTAGGCGAGGATGCAGTGTCAGAAACACGGGGACAATCACAACACAACCAGACCCGAAAACCAACAGTTTGTCCTCTATGTAATGATCTATTTTATAATACGTTTTATCTAGTAATGTCTTCTTGATAAGTTTTTTAAAATCCATGTCCGATTTTTGTGTTACACTTTTAGGAATTTTAGAATAAAACTTTATACATCTACTAAGAAAAGATTTTCTAGTTTTAGCCAATCTAAACAAAGGAACCTCTAGCGTGTCATCTCGACCCATTCTACAGGATACAGTCAATTTTTTGGTAAATAAATTAATGTTTTTTCGTACGTACATAATATTTTCAAAAATAAACAACGACGGAAGTGTCAATATATTATTCTCCCTGAATAGTTCTCGTAGCGACTCGCGAGGTCCCAAGTTAAAGATTGCCCGAAATGCTTGTTTTTGCAAAATTAATATTGTTTCCAATCCAGCTGCGGATCCCCACAGTAATAAGCATCTTCATCAGTCAGCTGTCTAATCTTTCTTATTGCGAAAATGGCAGAACTTAATTTCGGAGCTATTTTTTCAATGTGTGCTCCCCACTGTAACTTGGAATCAATAGTGATCCCAAGTTGAATTTTCAAACGTAAGATTAGAATTCTGTAATTTAATATTAATATTATGAGCTGACCTAGACATTTTGTTTTGCCTGCATTTAAAACTAAATTGTTTGCCGCAAACCATTTGGAAACATATCTAGAGTTTCATTGGGCTGTTCCAGCGTTAAGTCGTTTCTGTTAACTTTGAACAACAATGATGTATCATCGGCAAAAAGAACTATATCAGACTTTTTTTGTACCAAATATGGTAGATCATTAATGTAAACCAAGAACAGAAATGGACCAAGGATCGATCCCTGAGGAACACTCATTTTTAATGCACAACGTGATGACATAACACCGTTAATGGCAACTTTGTGAGTTCTATTTTTAAGGTAGGAAGATAAGAGATCCAGAGAGGCTTCACGAAAGCCGTAGTATTTAAGTTTACATATTAAGTTGTTATGTTCCACGCAGTCAAATGCCTTGGAGAGATCTCAGAACACACCGACTGTGACATGAAAATCTTCCCAGGCTTATAGAACATGTGAGGCTAGTTTAACACTGGCATTAGTTGTTGACCTACCCTTTGTAAAGCCGAATTGCATGTTATTTAAAATTTTGTATTTACTAAAATGGACGACAATTTGCTCTAGCATGATTTTTTCAAATATTTTACTAAAAGCTGGCAACACAGAAATAGGACGGTAATTTGAAGAAATCTCTCTGCTACCCGATTTAAAAACTGGTACAACTTTACTATGTTTCATCAGTTCAGGGAAAACACCAAAGTCCACACAGAGATTAAAAATCATCGCCAATATTGGAGCTATATCGATTATAATTATATCAATTGCCCAGATCGAGAGATCTTCCGTCTTCTTTTTATTTAATTTGCTTAATGCTTTTACGATATCTGTAGGGCTAATGTGATTAAAACGAAAGTTGGGAATGTCAATATTTACATGTTCCCTTAGATATGACTCCGAAACTACAGCACTTGACTGCAAATGTCTAGTGGTTTCAGCAGGTAAATTTAAAAAAACTTCAAGAAATTCATTTGCAACTTTGAATTTATCATTTACTATATTACCACTTAATTTCAAAGCAAAGTCTTCTTTTTTAGTATTATGCCTGCCAGTTTCTAAATTAATTACATTCCATGTGGCCTTAGTTTTATTGGAAGAAAACTTAATTTTATTGCTTAAAAAATCAGCTTTTGCTTTCAAACAAACTTTTTTAAAAAACTTTGAATACTGTTTAACATACTGATGAAATTGTTTTTTTTTTATTTCATAAAAGTGATAGAACGAGCAAAACGT
Organism: Luehdorfia chinensis; assembly: GCA_019845155.1. Taxonomy (NCBI): domain Eukaryota; kingdom Metazoa; phylum Arthropoda; class Insecta; order Lepidoptera; family Papilionidae; genus Luehdorfia; species Luehdorfia chinensis. The sequence goes on from JAHVAK010000388.1 coordinate 655,136, forward strand.
TCACCTGATGGTAAGTGCAACGTCTGCCCATAACAAATGCTGTGTCACCCAGAACAGTGTGACACCACAATGCGCCCGTCACCCTGAGACATCAGTTCTTAAGTCTCATATGCCCAGTGATTACGCTAGCTCTCAGTGCCCTTCAAACCGAAACACAGTAATGTTTGCACACTACTGCTTCACGGCAGAATAACTGGCCCTGGGGTGGTACCTACCTAGACGGATTCCTGCATAGGAATCCTACCACCAGTAAAAGTAAAAGTACATTGGATGTAACAGATCTTTTGCCATAGATATCATATAGATTGTCTCTACTCTTTCTAATTCCTTTAGTTGCCCACTCATTAAAGCATATTTTTTTACGAATATTAACGACCTTTCTAGTAAATACTTTATTATATTCGTTAGAAATTGCATAAAAGGTAAAGGTAAAGGTGTTATATGTGCTATCAGGGTCATTCAAAGAAAAAGTTGACTCAAAAAGTTTAAACTTAACATTGTCTCTGAATCGGTCAATTCTGTTCCTGGTCACAGGTCTACATTCAATTGATATACTGTCATTAATATTTTTGGAGTCCAACTGTATCTTTAAAGCTTTGTGATCTGTTCTAACTCCATTTAATACAGATTTATTTAATATTTTACAATTAACTATAATATTATCAATACAGGAGGCACAAGATGGTGTAACTCTGGTTGGTTCAGTAAATATACATTGTAGATTAAAACAGTTAAAAAGAGAAACAAATCGCTTTTTGTTTAGAGTTTCACTTAACAGATCAATATTAAAGTCACCACAAATCACTACTTTTTTCTTACTTTTAAAAACTTTTCTCAATATTTCTTCCATTATAAGTAGTGATAGGAAATGATGATGATGATGACCCTAAGACGTATAAGTGCATATGCCTGTCTAAGGTTCACTAGGCAGGAGTACATGTAGCTTAAATAGAAAAAATACGGAATATAAATTGTAATATTAGATTTTTTTTATTGGATAGAGCGACGAAACGAGGGAAACGTTCACCTGATGCGAAGTGCAACGTCTACCCATAACAAATGCTATGTCACCCAGAACATTTGTGTGACGCTACACTGCGCCCGTCACACTGAGACATCAGTTCTTAAGTCTCATATGCCCAGTGATTACGCAAGCTCACAGTGCCCTTCAAACAATAATATTTGCACACTACTGCTTCACGGCTGAATAACTGTCCCTGGGGCGGTACCTACCTAGACGGATTCCTGCTTAGGAATCCTACCACCAGTAAAAGATATATGTACATTATTATACTAGTTTTTAGGCACCTAGTTTGTTAGCTAGTAACATTATGGATGGATGGATGGATGGATGGATTAAAAAAGAAGAATCGAAATACATACATACGAGTACATAAGATCACGACTGTATCCCATAAGGGGTAGTCAGAGACTGGGACAGATGACTGCCACAATCCACGTTTCACCAAAACAATATAATGCACTTGGTGTGATAGGCGGTGAGCCCATCGCCACCATGCGCTGCAGGGTGCACAGTTCAGTTTAATTCCTTACTCGCCTTTTACGAGATCCATTGGATGAGATGGAGTGGTAGTATTCTTTTAACGAGCCGCCACCCCACGGCTAACAATTATAAAAATACATGAAATGTTGTAATGAACAACAAATCATCACCATTTCAGCCCAAATCCACTGCTGGACTGAACTGAACTCAATACTGTGCTTGTGCAATACTTTTCTTTTATTATTTAATCAAGCGACGAAACGAGCAAAACGTTCACCTGATGGTAAGTGAAACGTCTACCCATAACGAATGTTGTGTCATGCAGAACATTTCTGTGTGACACCACACTGCGCTCGTCACCCAGAGACATGAGTTCATAAGTCTCATATGCCCAGTGATTACGGTAGCTCTCATTTCCCTTCAACCTTACTCTCTGACCTTACTACTACCTACTTCAGAGCATTATCACGGCAGTTTTTCGGAAAAGCCGCGGTTCATCCAAACACACTGGTGGTTAAAGCAGCAAATTACCGACCAGATAGAAACGCGACCGAACGCAGCCGTGTTTCGATTGACTAATTTGAACAAAAAGCGGTTATTGTGACTTATCTATAATAGTTAGACACTGATACTTAACTATAATTAGTACTATGAAAATGTAATACATTATTTTCTTTGTCATCAATAGTTTTTGCAGCGCACTTAATAAGCGCCAAATAACGAATGAAAGTGAATTTTTGATACCTTGAGTTACATCATAGCAATTTTCGTTGGGATTTCTGTTTCTTTTTTAAATTAAAGACATGAATTATATGTTAGTCGCTGATAATGCAGCTATATATAGGTGAAAGAATTAAATCGGTTCATAAGTTTCTGAGTTTATTCATTACAACCAAACAAACATAAAAAAATCAAATCTTTTCTCTTTATAATATTAGTTTAGATATTCGTCAGTCAATAATGTTTTCTTTTATTTACGCGAATATTACACATTTAAATAAAACTATTTTTTACGGATTTTATCGCGTTTAATTTATAACTATTTTTAACCCGACGTTTCGGGCGCTTTACAGCACCCATGGTCACGTGGGGACTGAGGTGACAGTTGTCCCGATGTCATAGTCAACCCGGAGTACCTTCAGCTTTTAATTATTATTTTTAGTCCGATCTACGCAGAAAGAGCTTACTGTGTCTTGAAGCCTTGCAGTGGTATGCTTGGTTTTTGATTTAATTTTATTAATAATAGGATCCCAAGCCGGTGGTAATACCCAACCATCTTCCCTATTGATATTAGGATGTTTTTTAATTCCTATTATTCCTATCATTAGTAATTCCTATTCTTAATAAAATTAAATCAAAACCCAAGCATACCACTGCAACGCTTCAAGACACAGTAAGCTCTTTCTGCGTAGATCGGACTAAAAATAATAATTAAAAGCTGAAGGTACTCCGGGTTAACTATGACATCGGGACAACTGTCAAAGAACACCGATTCCTATCTCTACTAGGACATCTGTCACCTCAGTCCCCCCGTGACCATGGGTGCTGTAAAGCGCCCGAAACGTCGGGTTAAAAATAGTTATAAATTAAACGCGATCAAATCCATAAAAAATAATTTTATTTAAATTCGTCAGTCAAGTTAATTCTATTTATTCTAAATATTCAAGTGAAAAAGATAATCTTTAATCTGTGGAAATTTTATGTCAATAATTTCTGTTGCTTTGGACTTTGGATAGGTGGATAAACCCATAAGCAAAGTTAAAACAGCAAGTTACTGGTGGTAGAATTTATATGCAAGAATCCGTCTAGGTAGGTACCATCCCAGGGCCAGTTATTCTGCCGTGAAGCAGTAGTGTGCAAACATTACTGCGTTTCGGTCTGACGGGCACTGAGAGCTAGGGTAATCACTGGGCATATGAGACTTAAGAACTTATGTCGCAAGGTGACGGGAGCAGTGTGTTATTTGGATAAATGGATAAACTCATAAGCAAAGTAAAAAAAAGCAAGTAACTGGTGGTAGGATTTCTATGCAAGAATCCGTCTAGGTAGGTACCACCCCAGGGCCAGTTATTCTGCCGTGAAGCAGTAGTGTGCAAACATAACTACGTTTCGGTCTGAAGGGCACTGAGAGCTAGCGTAATCACTGGCCATATGAGACTTAAGAAATTATGTTTCAAGGTGACGGGCGCAGTGTGGTGCTACGCAGAAATATTCTGAGTAGCAAAGCACCTGTTATGGGCAGACGTTGCACTTACGATCACGTAAACGATTTGCTCGTCTCGTCACGTTATGAAAAAAAAAGTAAGCGAGTAAAATATAAATGAGTGGTTCTATTTTTGTTACACACGATGAAAAGGTACTGATCCACAAAACCGTAGTCATATTTAAGGAACAAGGGAAATGAAAGCCTTCTATGAATATCTTGCTTATACTTTGGGACGCGTCCCTCGGGAAGGCCTGCCGAGAATTAATTTAATGTCGCAAATTGTATGGACGAGACAGTACTCGTGTAAATATAAGATCATTTATGGGTTGAATTGGTTCGATAATATGGAATATTACTAAAATACAGCAACTAGGTACCACTTTAGATACCACCCCAGTGCCAGTTATTCTGCCGTGAAGCAGTAGTGTGCAAGCATTAGTGTGTTTCGGTTTGAAGGACACTGTGAGGGAGCGTAATCACTGGGCATTTGAGACTTAAGAACTGATGTCGGACTTAGGAACTGATGGGATGTAAGGGTGACGGGCACAGTGTGGTGTCACACAGAAATATTCTGCGTGAGATGTCTCTCTTTGCCACATAATTCGAAACATTAGTTTTTTTTTGCATAAAGTGATGAAACGAGCAAAACGCTCAACTGATGGTAAGTGCAACGTCTCCCCATAACAAATGTTGTGGCACTCAGAACAATTCTGTGTGATACCACACTGCGCCCGTCACCCTAAAACATCTGTTCTTAAGTCTCATATGCCCAGTGATTGCGCTAGCTTTTAGTGTCCTTCAATCCGAAACACAGTAATGTTCGCACACTACTGCTTCATGGCAGATTAACTGGGAAAACATTACTGTGTTTCAGTCCGAAGAGCACTGAGTGCTAGTGTAATCACTGGTCTTACAAGACTAAAGTACTCACACGCACTCGAGCACCGTAGGTATTTGTCGTATTCCAGTGGCGTCATATGATGGTGAGACTAGTGGTGGTAGGATTCCTATGCAGGAATCCGTCCAGGTAGGTACCACCCCAGGGCCAGTTATTCTGCCGTGAAGCAGTAGAGTGCAAAGATTACTGTGTTTCGGTTTGAAGGGCACTGTGAGCTAGCGTAATCACTGGGCAATTGAGACTTAAGAACTGATGTCTCAGGGTGACGGGCGCAGTGTGGTGTCACACAGAAATATTCTGGGTGACACAGCATTTGTTATGGGCAGACGTTGCACTTACCATCAGGTGAACGTTTTGCTGGTTTCGTCACTTGATAATATAAAAAAAAAGATTAGACCTCGTAGTTTTAAATCAGTCTTACTGAGGGTAGGAATCCTGTATAGGAATCTGTCTACGTAAGTACCACCGCAGGGCTAGTTATACTGCCGTGAAGCAGTGGTGTGCAAACATTACTGTGTTTTATCTTAATGGGCACTGAGAGTTAGTGTAATCATTGGGCATATGAGACTTAAGTATTGAAATCTTAGGGTGGTCGTTCGCAGAGAAACTCCGAGCATAGCTCTTTCCATAGTTCGCTGAGCGACCCTGAGCCTCCCCATGTGGCCTGCAGTGAAGGACCACGTCTCGGTTCCAAATGTCATCACGAACTGGTTTTATATGTAATAGGAATCCTACGACCAGTAAAATGTGTCGCAGGCAACGACATCTCACAAGCATTTTACTTTATTTATTGAGTGTTCCGTCTATCAATTTACAATAAATATTGTTTAAGATTAGTACCTTCATATTTTTTTTAATTGTTTGACTTAATTTAAAATGTATGTTAAACTTAAAATTAGATAAACCGCTGACTCAATAAGCCGCGCTGAGCTCTTTGTACTCGCGAGCGAGCATAAAGTCTCCGTGATTAATCGAGTGACCATCGCACTCGACCTAACGACCGTTGTGGGTGTGCCGCAAAAACCTCATGGCGAGTTTTTGTCTTTCCATCGTATTGTGCAAACTTCATTTCAACTTTTCCGTCATTTAAAACCATTCATTGCAGCTTGTTTAAAACATGCATGTGAGTTCTTCATTCTCATTTAGTCATCATTCTCATTATTCCTGGCTGATTTTCAACCACGGCAGTAACTTCCTGATGCTGTTGAAAGCAATCAACTGCGCAGGTTGTAGATTTTAGTGCCACAAGTGTACGCGTAAACACCAGGAACTCACTCCTTACCTACCCGCGCCCGATGTAACGTTCATGCGACAAAATCGGAGGAAGACTAGGATGCAGTGTCAGAGACAGGGGGGCAATCAAAACACAACAAAACCCGAAAATTAACAATTCGTGATTTACGCACATGTCTCCGGTTGGGAATTGAACAGGACCCGTGGCTTAGAAATCAGGTACTGTGACCATAAGGCCGCCAGGTCATCAGATTATTTATAAATAATATGATTATTATTAATAGCAAAAACGCTTTGCCCGGTCATGGCTCCGATCATAGAGTAACTAATATATACTGAGAAGCTCCGATTCCCGCACGGAAAATATATTTGTATAGCGAGCAGGTTTTTTTTTACTTGATAAAAAGTGACAGAACGAGCAGAACGTTCAACTGATGGCAAGTGCAATGTCTGCCCATAACAAATGCTCTCAGTGCCCTTCTAACCGAAACACAGTAATGTTTGCACGCTACTGCTTCACGGCAGAATAACTGGCCCTAGAGTGGTACCTACCTAGACGGATTCCACTATCCATTATTATCTGTAAAATTGCTATACACTTATATTATTATTTAATCTGTTTAATTTTTTTTCATGCTTCGATTGTCTATGAGACAATTCTGTGTAAATGTGCCCCCGCGGGTGTTCACTCGCTATCCGATACTCGTATATACATATATACTTTCTATTTGAATCAGATATATTTTAATTTTTTTATGCGCAGAACCATAATTATTTTTCTAATGAAAGTAGCCTAAGTGACCCGCTATAATATCAGCTATCTGTCAGTGAAAGTCCCGTCAAAATCGGTGTAGCCGTTGTGGAGATTAGCCGGAACAAACAGACAGACAGACGGAGAGACCAACAAACAAAATTTTTAAAAATTGTTTTATTCTTATAAGTATATACGTATATACTTTCTGGACTTTTTTACAAGCATTACAAAATTTTGTTATGGGCAGACCAGGCAGAGGGCAGGTGAATGTTTTGCTCGTTGCGTCACTTTATGAAATAAAAAAAAGATAGAGATAGATAATGGAATATAATCAGATATACAATACGAGTCACTACCAATACCAAAATAAATCTGGATAAACCTGGACATGTATACCTGATTGTATAAAAGAACAGAGATAAAGCTTTCGAGCCTGAAAAAAATGTAAAAGTAGAACCCTCAAAAACGAATAGACGTTTAGCTTAACTAAGCAAAGAGTGAAGTAAGTTTTCCGCTACATTAAGTTAACTGCCACTATTTGACGGTCGGGGCAACTCGAGAGCGACCGTGATAACGCGTCCCTACTCCCCCATACAAGTAATATAGCACTCGTCAAATATATCGGTCGGGATCCAACTATATCGAGCCTACTTGAAATCGACTATTTCCTGTCTTCAGGTTACTAAGGCGTGAATTCTCTGAATATCCGTTAGAGGGAGATAGGAGACGATACTTGATAGATTTCTATACGTGTTATTCTCAGAATAATGTTCGCTGCGGCTATCCCATCAACACTCGGGCCTGATTAAATGGCGGTCGGGCATCGTTAGGATCCCGCGGAAATTTGTTTCGGTCCGCCTTTTCCCGATTCGCAAGTAAATAGTGTACGTAATGCGACGGACTGGAGGGTAAGGTTTCTTTATCGGGGGCGTGTGGGGCCTCCATTCATTGATTCAGACAGTTCTGTGTACGCAGCAGATTTAAAAGACTCTTCCTTATGGTTTTATTTTTGTTTGTCCGTCGCCGTAGTATTAATTAAATGCAGTGCTTATAAAATTCCTACTTTGTTCGCTCCCCACTCTTTGTAATTTAATTGTTGTTCATAAAAAAATCATATCAAATTTTTATTTTATGAGACAGTGACGAGACGAACAAAACGTTCACCTGGTGGTAAGTGCAACCTTTGCCAATAACAAATACAGTGTCATCCAGAATATTTCTGTGTGACACCACATCGAGCGCGTCACCCAGGAACAACCGTCCTCAAGTCATATGCCCAGTAATTAACCTAGCTCTCAGTGCCCTTCAGACCGAACCTTCACAGTAATATTTGCATACTCCGCTTCACGACAGAATAACTGCCGCTCATAGCCTCTCTGCCTGCAAAGGAATCCTAACATCGATTTTTACAAAACATAAATTATATTCATTATAAACGAGACAACTTAACGGGAAAAATCTATGAACTCGACGCCTAAAATAACGACTAAAGGAAAGATAATGTAAATTTCGCAAAAGACGATAAACCGCGAATCCTTTGCAAGCGTACATAATTCCTCGGGTCTGTAAGCCAATTTTCTTGCCATGCTTGGATCGTAAATAACAATGAAGCGTTGTTTAAATGGCGTCTTTAAAAGCGACATGGCTCTTCTATAAAATAAAAAAAAAGCTGAATCCAAACAAATTAATGTATTGTCCCGGCGTTTAAGCCACGTGGACCGTCCAATTACCGATACTAGAAGAACAATAATTTGGTCGTACTATCATATTGCCACCGTGACACTTACTTATTCTGCCTTCCACTGTCGAAAGCTTAATCGATTAGAGGAAGGTTCAGATGCAATTTCATAGACACAATGACAATCTCAATACAGCCATAACCACAAGTTGCGACGTCAACGTCTTACGCTTCTTAATTTCGACTGAATTTACGCTGATCACTTCTTAGAGCACCATCTACGACATCTATTGAAGACATTAATTGTGTGTTGACCGATAGCTGAGGTTGATAAATGAAATGGAGTTAAACTATAAAAAACAAAACCCTTAGTAAGTTTGGGCCTACTTACCCGTTGAGCCATGGTAGCTCAGGGGCGAGTGACCTGGGTTCGATCCCCGGTGCCGGCACCACTAAAATTGTTAATTGCAATTTTAAGTGCTGATTTACCACGTGCTCGGCGGTGAAGGAAAACATCGTGAGGAAACCTGCATGTCTGAGGAATAAAAAATATTTCGAAGACATGTGAAGTCCGCCAACCCGCATTGGAGCAGCGTGGCGGATTCTTCCTAGCTCCAAAACCCTCTCAGAAATGAGAGGAGGCCTGTGCTCAGTAGTGGAACATTTATAGGCTGAAACTTTACTTTACTTTTTTTTACCCACCTCCTTAGACCTTCTCTACGCGTCCCGGGACGGTCCAGTCGAGTGATATTTATTGGGTAGCAGGGATCTTGCTGTGATGGATTTTCTGCTGATTCTTTAGTTTTACATAATAATTTTACGGAGCGATTGACGGTTTCACTCAACGCATTTTGAATTACTTTTCGACTGACTACAGCGCCGCGGTGTTGCGTGCGCGTAAAGCGTCGAAGCATGGCGATTTGGCGGGAATTTTTGATTGTTAGGCCCAAAACTATTGTAAAATTAATATGTAATTACTTAAAGTATCACGAAACACAGCACTTGTTAGCGGAGCTATACAGCAAATACTATTTCGTGCGCTAATGAATAGCAAATATTTGTATTCTGTCGCTGTTCTTTGCTTTCGTGAGGCGGACGTTCGTCAATCATAAATTCTATTAACTCTTGTGTCAGTTCTATTCATAGATAATGATGTTTGAATTCGTCGTGTAAGGAAACCGGTCTATCTTCTCCTTTTGATATATTTGTGTTTTTCATTAATGTAATATGAAAAGAAAAGTGAAAAATTAAGACGAAAATGATATTTTTGTCATAAATGATTTCTGATGGTTTGGTGGTGAGAGTATAAAAACTTTAGTCGAATTTTCGACTAAAGTTTTAAGGTTTCGAAACAGTCGCGACTCTTAATTGCGGAATAGTAATTTCGAACTCTGCACCACTAACATTTTAATTGAAACTTTAAGTTTAATTGAAATTTTAAGTAGAAGTTAGAAACAGATTTTTTAATGAAATGATACTGAAAAAAATGTTTTCTAATTAGAAATAAGTTTGAAATATGTCCACATATATATGTCAATTGAACACACTATATCAACACAGAATGAAACGAAACAAAACAAATAGTTAATAGGACACGTAACGCAATTATTGAAAAAAGTAAAGAAGCTAAGCTAAAAAAGAACATAAAATTTGTATAAAATTTTAGGGCCGTGTGGTGGCGGCTCGTTAAAAGAATACTACCACTCCATCTCATAGAATAGAATAAATTTTTATTCAATATAGACTATTTACATAGTACTTATTGAAAGTCATTTTTTTTTAAGCTACACTGGTTCGCAAAAATGCCTCTGTCCTGGGAAGAACCAGTAAGAAACCCAGCGGGCTTTTTTTTTTTTTAGTCATTTTTAAAATAATGTACAATAACTGTATTACAATAGCTGTATTATAAAGATGTAGAAATGGCTTGGCGGCGATCACCTCATTCCCAGGGGTTATCATCATCTATGTATTCTTTAATATTATAATAACCCTTTTTATGAAGTCTTTGTTTAATATAAAATTTAAACTTTTTGATTGAAAGACTTTTAGCACTTTCTGGGATTTTGTTGTAAAAACGTATACATTGCCCCATAAAAGAGTTACTGACTCTGTGAAGTCGGGTAACTGGCATAATTAATTTGTGCTTGTTCCTGGTATTCACATTATGAACATCACTTTTTTTAGTGAAATCCAATGGATATCGTAAAAGGCGAGTAAGGAAAAAACTGCACTGTGCACCCAACGGCGCATGGTGGCGATGGGCTCACCACCTATCACACCAAGTGCATTATATTGTTTTGGTGAAACGTGGATTGTGGCATTTATCTGTTTTTGCAGTGAGCGCCCAGTCTCTGACTACCCCTTATGGGATACAGTCGTAATCTTATGTATGTATGTATGTATGTATAAAATTTTAGACATTTTCAATAAATTTTATAAGACAACGGTGAGGATGACAAAAATATTAATATCACTGAAGCAGGCTTAATTTAATTGATATATGACTGTGACATATTTTACACTTACCATCTGGCGAACGACTTGTCGCCTCCTCTCTTACTTCTATTAAAATAAATATTTTTACTGTTTAATAATATAAGAAGAATTTACTCTGATCTTACTTTGGAAGCCTCAAGTTTATATCTCGAGTAGTAAGAAATGGTTTCATTTATGAAAATCAAGTTTTTTATCGAGGGACAAGTCCCTCGGGAGGACCTTGCGAGACTTAATGTCGCAAATTGGGCGTATGGTTACTTAGACGTATGTATAGGTAAAGTATCATTTAACGAAGCTTCTGATGTAGTAGTAGGTTTTTGTAAAAACATCACGTATTTTGTTGTTGTTTCTTACTAACCAACATCTTTATATTTATAATTAGCTTCCGTAATTGAGGAAAGAAAGTTAATTTGTTAAGATCACGAGCCCGAGCCGAGCCGGCTGACTGTCGTAGAGTCAATATCACTTGATAATGCCTCGTTTTGAGGTGAAACACGGGTCGTGTTCTCGACTTTAGTGGTGTGTGTATTGCCTAGAGGTATTGTAGTAGAGGTGGAAGGTATCTGGTGTCGGCTCTCAGTAGCGGTATTAGTTTACTTGTGCACTCTATTTAGAGAAGCTATTAATATTATAAATGCGAAAGTTTCGCATTTATAATATTAATAGTTCATATGTTGTAAAACGGCTCTGAAGTTGTTAATTTCGCTTTTGGGAGACGTGAGTACCAAGGAAATAGTATACCCGCCATATTGGATAGTCGGATCTACGACGGGGTAGGACCGCTCTTCCAATTTTTAGGTCTTGTGTATAGTTAGAATTGATAAAACTTCAATACCTTGATGTAGGACGTATCAGCTATTTCTCCCCGCTTCTTATGTAGTGACAGATGTCGATGTGATTTTCGTGCACAATAACTACATGCATAGCGGTGGAAAAATACGTTGTAAGGAAACCTTCATGTCTGACAAATAAAAATATTTCGAGGATAAGTGCGTCCGCAAACCTGTTCCACCATCTTTCCTCCTCCAAAACCCAAAAACGAAAGGTCTGTTCGGAAATAAACTCTTATTTTTTTAAATGGACTCGTTTTGATGGTATTTGTTTTTATTCTGTTGTCCTAAATTTATGCTACGAGTTAATTATTTTTTAATGTAAATAGATACACTTTCAGTCGTATCGTTTAATTGCCATGATTTCATTTAGGTAATTACGTTATTATTTGCTCAGCGGCTTTTGTTTCTCTTTCGAATTAGTCTTACAGTTCTCTCTTTAACTTTCACTCTTACAATTAACCGAAGATAGTATTGAGTTACTTTTTTGTATTGTGAAATTTAAATTTATCTCCATCATCTTTTATGTAGTAATTCTTTTTTTTTATTTGGCATCGCGCGGTTTGCGCATATGCCACTCACAAACTTTTTGATTCAAATTATTAATCACTCGCATATATGCATTTACACTGACAGTTCTTGATCCTTAACATTAGACTTTAAATAGATGATCCTTTCACTTTATTTATTTATTTCCCCATTTCTTGGCCTGCACGGTTTGTGCGTCAGCCATATATCCAAGTATACAATCTTCGAATCTTCGTTAAAATTTCGATTTTGATCAACAGTAAAATGATAGTGGACTTTTACTGAAGATTTGCTGGACTGATGGCGACAAAACTAAAAGCACAATATTGGTCTTGAATTGAATTTTCCAATCACTGTAAACTTTCAGGAGCACTTGCTGCATAATAAACTATCAATATTAAACATCAAAACTCCAAATATACACAGAAATTACAAAATTAAATAAAAACACTACCGCCACTTTTCGAGTTGGCGCCAAAAGTCCGTAGTAATTCTTTCTAGCTTCATTTATTCATGAGTTGGGGTTTACAGAGTAATTACCTTAATCTTTGTTCATTTTTATTAACGAAAACGATATTATTTCTATGTATAGTATCCGGCTCCGAGCTGTTACAGCTTATTCGATGAAGATTATTTACTAATTACTCAATGATAGGGAAGCCATGAACATCAAAAAATATATAATCAACCTCAAAAATGTATTGGCTATGTATAAGTCTGGAGCCTTTGTCATCGGGGTTATCATCCATTCATTATATTATATTGTTGAAACAAGAAATAAGCTCTGGGCAAATTTCGTATGTTCAAGATCCGATGACGCTATTGAGACCAAAATGTGATATTTCACTACAGATCGTGAGAAAATGATAAGAGTTGCTCTATAATAAGGGTTCAGATTCCGCAGAATTAGGGCTACCGACTTAGCCTTAAGTGAAGGAAGGTAAGTTACTTTGCTAAGATCCGCATGCAAAATATAAAAATGGTGTATATTACCTAGTTTTTTGAAGAGCACCGCCCGCCCGCCCTCAGTAGCGTGCACAAGCAAACTAACACCGCCACCAGGTACCCTCCACCAACCACTACAATACTACCACTAGATAATATACACCACTGAAGTCGAGAACACGACACGTGTTTCGCCCCAAAACGAGGCATTGTCAAGCGTCATACTCGTAGACTCTACGACAGACGGCCTCGGCGGCGGTTAGTTTGCTTGCGCACGCTACAGAGGGAGGGCGGGCGGTGCTCTTCAAAAAACTAGGTAATATACACAATGTTTATATTTTGCATGCAATTCTTAGCAAAGTAACTTACCTTCCTTCATTATAATGGATTTCCGCAAAGTAACGCCTGATTCTATTAACTATATTAGCCTTAAGTGTCATCAAGCTGAACCGATGATCTGATCAGTTTGGGACGACACCACAATAGATTGGAGGACTACCCAATTTTGTATAAAGTCGCAAATTGCGCACGGCCGTGTTTTGTGGCAATCTAACGGAGACGTCTATATTCAGCTGTGGACTTGTGATGAGCTCTAACGACGATAATAATTTATTTCATTAATTAGTTTTCTTAATCTTAATATATTTCAATTTCGTGTATTTTAAGTATAAATTATTTTTCTCTGAATCTAGTCAATATGATCTGTAAAATGACTACAAATCTCCAGTGATTTCGGAACGAATCCTCAGGGGCAAGAGGGACCCGAGCAAAACGTAATATTTTCGCATTAACAACCCTTCATAATGGAAACACGAAACCCCTTGAGTGGTTTCAGTCAATAATAATATTGTAAATAATATTGTAGAATTATAGGTACTAAAGCGTTTAAATGTTGTATTCATTTAATGTTTCGATACTGATATATAAAGTAACCCTGTTTTAACTCAGGTTGTATTTTAGGGGCCAGGCGTTTAAATTTCATAGTACGTCATCACCATTTTAGCCTATCACTAGTCCACTTCTGAACATAGGCCTCCCCCATAGATTACTACAAAAGTTTGTAGCTCTCATTTTTAAAAGGAATTTTGCCATAGTTGCCACTCTTGGCAGGCGGGTTGGCAACATCAGTTTATTAATCTGATGTTCCAGGCAGATGCTGCTGCCCATCTTGTAAACTCCTGCATCTTGTAGAGTGATGTTACACTTAGACAGATGGTAAAAACTGACTTATCTACTTCGGCGGCTTGAAAATGTTCTTATAGAAGCTCGTTTCAAGATATAGCCAATCTTGTCTGTGACTCCTACCTCCTACCATATGTCAGAGGACCTTTTGAATGCGAGGCTATTGAAATTAAAAAACATCCTAATTTTAATAGAGAAGATGGTTGGGTACTACCACCAGCTTGGGATCCTATAATTAATAAAATTAATTCAAAAACCAAGCATACCACTGCATGACTTTAAGACACAGTTAGCTTTTTCTGCGTAGATCGGACCAAAAATAATAATTAAAAGCTGAAGGAACTTCGGGTTAACTATGACATCAGGACATCTCTCACCTCACGTGACCGTGGGTGCTGTAAAGCGCTCGAAACGTCGTTATAAATAGTACAAAATTAAACTAGATAAAATCCCATACCGAATCGAACATTGGGTCCGGCCGCACGTGTCGCTCGCAGCCCGCTAGAAGCACCATACACCGGGGAAGAGACTTCTGTTAGATTCTTGTATAGGGTGCCGATAGTAATTCACCTCCTTACAAGTTTGCATAGGCGCGTCTAAATTTTATTTTGGCCGTCAAAAATTATAAAGCCAAATAGGCAATAAATTTAATCCGCGTTATTACAATTTTTTAATTTCTTAAATCTAATAATAAATGGTAAAATCATTCGTTAATAAAAAACGCGTTTGAGGCCCTCGCCTCAGTACATACACCCGCGTACACATACACGCACCCGCTAGCACAGCGGCGCACCGCACTCGCCGTCGAGTGCGAAGTCTTAGGTTCACAGCCGCTCGATTCACTCGAGTTCTAAGGCTACTTTTCTTTTCAGATGGTTTTTATTAGTTATTGTTTGTTTTATATTGCATATATTATTGTATGCAATATAAAATAAATAATATTCTGTTTCGATGGTGATCCAAGCCTAGGTTCGTACCTACCTCAGAGGGGATCCTTGGATCACTTGGATCACTTCGAGCCCCCACTTGTTAGTCGGATACCTTTTATTCGTTTTCAGGGGTCGAAGTGCAGCGCAGTTGCTCAGCAGCAACGTTGTCCTTCTCACTCGCGGGCCTTCTGCTCGCGAGTCGCTTCCTATATATAATTTCGGTGATGTAATTGCTGTTAGCCTTTTTTGGCTTTTACAGCTTCATCGGATACTGTGCTCACGGGCCAGGGGCCCGCGTGCCAGGTTTGGTTTGACCCAAACATAAATAAATAAATAAACTCCTACAAAAACCTCGAAATTCGGACTGTATCGCGTTCGCTGCGTGCTTGCGCGATTTAGAATATCTCAATACGATTTTAAGTCGTCTAATGACCGTCCGAGGGAGGCTGCGGGCCTCCATTCGGACTGTCGACTTGTGTGTCGGTAACTCTGGGCGGTGAGAACCGCCCTGGAACACGGGTGTATCGTGTGTACGCGGTGTGATTGTCGACTGCTGCGCGCCGCTCTCTACGGCGGTCGCGCGTCATGGTGCGTGTTATATTAAAGCTATTAACTGTGTGTACAGTGTAGCCTGGATCGTGACTGACCGTATCGTGGTCAGGGAGTGCTGAGACATCCGTGTCGTCTAGCACGTTTCGCGGGCGACGTTTGCGTTCGGTCGCGTTTCTATCTGGTCGGTAATTTGCTGCTTTAACCACCAGTGGGTTTGGATGAACCGCGGCTTTTTCGAAAAACCGCCGTGATAATGCTCTGAAGTGTTCAGAGATTAAGGGCATTTCACAGTCGCTGTGAAGATCTACGTTGCGTTGGTACCAACCGGCTCCGGTGGCAGTTCGCAAGAATCGATTTTGAACGCTCTGTAACTTCTTTAATTGATTGCCCGTCGCGTGAGCGAAAGCGACGCAAGCACAGGCCATTACGGGTCTTATGCAAGTCTTATAGAGGCGAAGTTTGTGTCTTAAGCACATTTTGCTTGAAGAGCAAGTTAGTGGATATAGTCGACTTGAGATAAAAGCCGCTCTATTTCGAACGTTTTTTATGTGTGCAGCGAACGACATCGCTGCGTCTAACGTGACCCCGAGGTATTTGACGCTCTTTTCCCAGGGAATAGAGCGTCCGAACAGGGTGATCGTGCCTAGTTGATTGTTGCCGATTGTGTGAATTCGTCTAGTGGGTTTTGGCGTGCCCCTCGAGAAGTATATCGCTACACTTTTCTCGGGGTTTACCTCTATTCTCCATTTCCGGAACCATTCGCCTAGGCGATCGGCTGCGGCTTGGAGATGAATCGTTATGCGGCCCTTGTGCTTGTCGGAATAGTACAGGGCCGTGTCATCTGCGAAAAGCGCAAGATTGACTTTCTGGTCTCTAGGAATATCGCTAGTATATAGCGAGAAAAGGAGTGGGGAGAGGCAGGAGCCTTGAGGGACACCTGCTCGGAGAGGGCGGCTTGAGGAGCGCGTTCCCTCTACCCGGAATCGAAATAGGCGGTTGGACAAGAAGGCTCGTATGATGTTCACGAGTCTATCCGGCACTTTAGTGTGATACAACTTGTAATACAAGCCGTCGTGCCAGACTTTGTCAAATGCCTTTGCGACATCGAAAAATAAGGCCCCTGTGCCTACAGGCTTAGGGCGGTCGTTTAAATTCTCTAAAATGTGCTCCGTTAAGCGGTGCACTTGATGAGTACACGAGTGTTCGGGGCGAAAGCCGAACTGCTCGTCTGGAAGAATATTATTAGTAAGGACATAAATCATAAATCTTAGCCATCGAGTTGAGGAGACTTATTGGGCGATAATTGGACGGAATGTTCCTAGGCTTGTTAGGCTTCGGAATGCCTATAACGTCGGCTTCCTTCCAGTCGTCCGGGAAGGAGCAGCTGGAGAGGAGCACGTTAAAAATAGTAACTAACAGACACAATAGCGGCGTAGTTAGAGCTTTCATCACCCTGTTGTTTATGCCATCGAGGCCAGGCGCGGATCGGTTTTTAAGCTTTTTGATTATCTTAGTGACTTCTTCGAGAGTCACTGGAGGCAGTGGTTCGCCCACTGGTGGTATGGCAGCCCTGCGTTCGATTTCCGCGGCCACCTGCTGCAGATGGTCGGGATCCACAGGCGCGAGAGACGGAGTGCATTGGCTCTCTAGACTGTCTGCGAGGCATTCGGCTTTTTCGCTGTCGTCGAAGGCGAGCGAATTGTCGAGTGATCTAATGAGCGGAGGCATGGGTGAGACCGGCTCTGCTTTGATAGATCGTGCCAACTGCCAGTAGGCAGTGTGCGACGGCTCGATTTCTCCGAGCATTGTGTCCCAGCTGTCTTGATTATACTCAAATAAGCGCTCTTTAACATCCCTTTGTAGGAGGCGCAGTCTGAGTCTATTTGTGTCCGTTCTATATCTATCGTGCGCTTTAGCTGCGCGATTCTTTTCTCTAATCAGGCGACGGAGGTCCGCCGGCAGGTTACAGCGTCGGTCGCTCGACACCGTAACCGTTCGGGAGGATTCTCCGACGGCTGTTTTGAGATGAGTCGAAAAAGATTTTATCGCTCGGCAGGCTACCTCTGGCGAGTCGATAGTATCCGGAATTTCGTCTAAGTGCTGAGAGGTCGTAGCCTTGAGTTTGACTCCGAGGGTACGCCAGTCCACAATGGTTTTGGTCTGAGTGACCTCACCATTTGGCTGGCCCAGCTTAAAAATGACCGGACGGTGGTCCGACTCCAGTTCGTGAAGCGTAACTATAGAGTCTATTGCTAAGTTCACGTCCTTAATAATAGCTACGTCTAGAATATCCGGCTGCTGATGTAATTGCGTCGGTACTCTGGTTGGGGTTTCGGCAGCTATAACGTTTACGTTAAGTCTCTCCGCTATGTCGTACAGTTTATTACCGTTCGTGTTATTAACGTTGGAATTCCAACTGCCGTGCTTGCTGTTCAAGTCTCCGGCAAGTATAACAGAACGACCTAGATCTAATAGAGTTTTTAAATCTGACTCTAATATTTGTCTGGATGGCGAGAGGTATACTGATGCTAGTACAAGCGGCCTGTGGCCGCTCATTGCTAACCTACACGCGGAAGCTTCTATATTGATTAAGTCGGGTGTATCGAGCGCGATACAGTGCAAGGACTTTTTATAGTAAATCAGAGTGCCGCCTTTCGCGGTCGCTCTGTCATTACGGATGCTTTTGTAATTGGCTATCTTAGGATCGCGCATACTAGGTTTTAAGAAAGTCTCTTGCACTAGCATAACGTCGATGTCATGATCACGAAGGAAGTTCGCGACTTCAACTAACTGCGTCTTAAGACCGTTTGCGTTAAAATACGAGACAGTCAGAGAGCGAGGTTTAATTCTACCTATAAGGGACGCCATTGGTAACAATTAAAAGTTTATTTATGATCGACGCGGCGCTTTATGTTTTAGGCGCATTGAAACGTCCAAATCGCGTCTATTACACTCATGTGCTCCACGGTCGCCATGAGTCGGTCCTGAGGGGACTTTGCTTCGCGGATTTTACGCGCTAAGCTGGATAGTTCGGCAACATTGATGCTGCGCATGAAGCCGCAAATTAATGAAAAATCTGCGGCGAAGTTTGACGAGCCCTGAATTTTGGGCTCTGCGTTTCGAGGCGCGGGCGGTGAAGCGGCTACGCTCTTTTGCGTCATGGGCAACGGTTTTGTCCATGCGTTCGGCGCCGGCGCGGCGCTCTGGCTTTTGCTCAGCCCGGTAGTCCCGTCAGCGGGACCGGGTTTCGCTGCGGCCGGAGCGGGCGCGGGCGTTGTTTTAGGCGGGGGTTTAGTCGCGGGAGTCGCTTCCTATGACGCAGCCAAAGCCATAAGGCTATTTGCATACTCACATACAAAAAAAAAAGAGATAAAATCCATAAAAATGGTTTTATTTAAATGTGTAGTATTCGCGTAAATATGATAAATCATTATATCATGGTCAAAATTGGACACACAGTTATTATATATAACCAGTTTTTTTTATTGGATTTATATATATATTTTATTGGATTATTCTGCCGTGTAGCAGTACTGTGCAAACATTACTGTGTTTCGGTTTGAAGGGCACTGAGAGTTATCGTAATCATTGGGCATATGAGACTTCAGAACTGATATCTCAGGGTGACGGGCGCAGTGTGGCGTCACACAGAAATTTTCTGGGTAACACAGCATTTGTTACGGACAGACGTTGCACTTACCATCAGGTGAACGGTTTGCTCGTTTCATCAGTTTCTCCAATAAAAAAAAATCTGAATGTATTTCTAACACATTTTATGTATTTCGCTCTTCTTTTTCACACAAACTTTAACCATACCAAATCTCACACTCTTCACGTATAAATAACTCGCTGAGAGGTTGTTGTGATAGCACGAGTGACTCTTTCGGCTATTGTCAAAACCAGATCTCATCACTTTTACAGTAAACATGTTTCCGAGCTCCAACTGCAAACATTCTCGACATCTCTTTTACTATTCCACTATGGACTTCAAATCCTATCTTTCGAACTTACTCCCTTGAATGATATCTGTCACAAATGTAAATCATTCGCTGCAAATAAGTAAACAAGCGTGTTATCGATAGGTTGCTGAGTGCTGAACCAGAAATTTATGTTGCGGTATTTTATTTTTAAACGCTTTATATTAGCTTCACTTGTATGTGTGTTTGTTTGTAACCGACTCCTTAGGGCTCGATTTTCTCCTACTTTGAACGATGTGATTTAATTCAAATTTTGCACACCTTTCAAAGACCGATGACAATGCCACAATTCAACTAAAAAAATAAAAATAATAGTTTAAAAAAACGCTTTTATAGAAAATCCAACTAAATTACTCAATAGATGGCGCTAGTATATTACCTGGTATAGAGGCGATCGTCTTAAATTAGTTTGTAACAAAATAAATAATAGTTTAACTACATTACTCAATAGATGGCACTAAAATATTACCTGTTATAAAGGCCATCGTCTTAAATTAGTTTGTTACACTAAAAAGTAAAAAAAAGTAAAGTTTCAGCCTATAAATGTCCCACTGCTGAGCACAGGCCTCCTCTCATTTCTGAGAGGGTTTT
This sequence comes from Luehdorfia chinensis, assembly GCA_019845155.1. NCBI lineage: Eukaryota > Metazoa > Arthropoda > Insecta > Lepidoptera > Papilionidae > Luehdorfia > Luehdorfia chinensis. Next base: position 675,439 of record JAHVAK010000388.1, read on the forward strand.
GGAGCTAGGAAGAATCCGCCACGCTGCTCCAATGCGGGTTGGCGGACTTCACATGTCCTCGAAATATTTCTATTCCTCGGACATGCAGGTTTCCTCACGATGTTTTCCTTCACCGCTAAGCACGTGGTAAATCAGCACTTAAATTTGTAGAACAATATTAGAGGTGCTGGCACCGGGGATCGAACCCAGGTTACTCGCATACTTACATACGTTACACTAATCTTAATCTAAATTTATAAAAAAAATATTTTCTATTTTTTTGTTCAAACAAACTAACACCGCCACCAGGAACCGCCATCAGGTACCCTCCACCAGGTACCCTCCACCAGGTACCCTCCACCAACCACTACAATACTACCACTAGATAATATACACCACTGAAGTCGAGAACACGACACGTGTTTCGCCCCAAAACGAGGCATTATCAAACGTCATAGACTCCACGACAGACGGCCGACTCGGCGGCTTAATTTACTTTTCTTCATTATAATGGATTTCCGCAAAGTAGCGCCTGATTCTATTAACTATATAAAAATGAGTTATACTTTTTTACATTGATTCAACCATTAAACAGAAACCGAAAATTCCAACATTACAATAACATATTTCATATAAATATTTTTTCAACAAATTGTTACAACGATAGCAGTGTGGGATGACGCAGGTAAGGCCCGACTCCCAAGGGTCGGCACGCGACAGGCACTTTATTCGATTGCCTGTAATGACGCACGTGATTGCGCCTCAACCACAAGACGTCGTGTCTGCGAAATATTCTCATACGAAATCCGATGTTGCTTAATTGGAATATCAGATCTGTCATAAGAATTCAGTGAAAAAAAAGTAAAGTAACATCCTATAAATGTCCCACACTAAGCACAGGCCTCCTCTCATTCATGAGAGGGTTTTAGACCCGGCAAGAGTCCATCCCGCTGCTCCGAAGCCATTTAGCGGACTTCACATCATCATCATCATTTCAGCCTATCATAGTCCACTGTTGAACATAGGCCTCCCACATAGATTGCCACAAAACACGGTCCTGAGTCACAAGCGTCCATTGACCTCCATAAAACCTCCATCTACGGGGAGAGTCATCGCTCCATCTAATGGGAAGGGGGTCCACAAAATTAAAAAAAAAATATTTTACTCCTCAGACATGCACGGTGAACACGTGGTGAGTTCATCACTCAAAATAGTAGAACAATTTTAATAGGGCCGGTGATCGAACTCAGGTCACTTGCGTACTAATAACTATAAGAAAGACCAGGCCCCTGAGCTACTAATTTTTTAGAATTCATTGAACATTTCACTAAATACATAATCCAATGACATTCAATAATTCAACTTGTCAAGATAATTGATCTTTTTTTTTATTTGATAAAGCAACGAAACGAGCAAAACGTTCACTTGATTATAAGTACAACGTCTGCCTATAAAAAATGCTGTGTCACCCAGAACATTTGTGTGTGACACCACAATGCGCCCGTCAGCCCCAGGCATCAGTTCGTAAGTCTCATATGCCCAGTGATTACGCTATCTCTCAGTGCAATACAAAACACAGTAATGTTTGCGCACTACTGCTTCACGGCAGAATAACTGGCCCTGGGGTGGTACCTACCTAGACGGATTCCTGCATAGGAATCCTACCACCTATAGAATCCTAACACCTATCGAATTTGTTACTTTTTATTTTATTTCTTTATTGGAGAAAGTGATGAGACGAACTCAACGTTCACCTGATGGTAAGTGCAACGTTGGCCTATATAAAATGCTGTGTGTCCCACAACATTTCTGTGTTACACCACACTGCGCCCGTCACCCTGAGACATCAGTTCTTAAGTCTCATATTCCCGGTGAGTCCTACCATCTATCGAGGTTGCTATAATCAAGTCAAGTTCACACAAAGTTGATTCTAACATAATTCTTAGATAATACATGCCTAAAGAGCACACTATTGACCATCCAAGGGATCATTTACAATTTTGTTCAAACTAGCCATTCTCTAAATAACAATTTTAATGCTAAGCTTTTGATAACAAACGCTTTTGAATTTTAGTACCTTTATAAAATTAATTGTTTTAATTATCTTTTTATACATCTTTGTAGTTAAAAAGGATTACAAAGGACAGACTTAACGCCTTTTGGCGTCCTCTCCCAGTTAACCAAGGCCGTGGAGAATATTGTTATAGGTGCGTTATAATTAGAGAGATTATTTAATCAAGATAAGCAGTTATTGTTGTACCGTCCTTAATATTGGATTACTACAGATGTCTTTAAAAAGTATTTAAGTACTAACTTTTTAAAGGTGTTTTATTTGATACTTTTTTAGTCTTCGGACAAGGAACAGAGAAGTGTAGCCTGAGCGGTAATGCAATTTACCGGTAAAGCGTAAATGTACACATATTAAAGATAAGAAAGGTAATTTGCTGTATGGAAAATTTAAAATAGTGTGAAATACCTAGTTTTTGAAGAGCACCGCCCGCCCCAATAGCGTGCACAAGCAAACTCATACCGCCTCCGGAGCCGCCACCAGATACCCTCAACCACTACAACAATAAGGTGTATATAATAATGCTTCGTTTTGAGATGGAACACGTGTCGTGTTCTCGACTTTAATTTTTTGTGTTGCCTAGTGGTAGTGTTACAGTGGTGGTGGGTATCTCACCATTTTAAATTTTGTATCTTAGTAAATTAACTTTCTATCCTTTATTATGATGGATTTCCGCAAAGTAATGCCTGGTTCTATTAACTGAATTTACTCACACTTCGAAATATATAAATATCTTTAAATGGTTTCATAAATAGTATTCGAATCAGCCGCATGTTCTCATAATGTAAAACTATTTAATTTACTTAAAAAAACGATGTCCGACGACAATAGGATTTCTCCTGTATTTAAACTACTACTACATTAACGTACTACATAAACTACGAAAGTCATCACTCTCAGCCATAAAAAAGAAATATCATGATATATCATAGAGCATAACGGCTATGAAAATTTATTCCTACATGTTCTTCTCGAAGAATTTGAAATCTGTTCAGAGCTGACCAAATAGAGATAAACAATTTTTGTCCCCCCCAAAATAAATCCCAGATTCAAACTCATTACAGTTTAATGACCTTTTTTGGATTTAGTGCCAGAAACCAGACCAAAATATTACTGACTAGCGGCGATCCGCCCCGCTTCGCACGGGTTGATAGATATTAGAAAGATAAATTAGTACTTTATTTGGACAAACAGAACAACAACAAATCCCTTCACTAACATTTTTTGGAGCGACTATGCTCATCGGCGAATCTGCAGCTGGTCAGGTAAGATTTAGTTACCAAAATAGTGTTTTATTTATGGGAACATAAGCCATGAAAGTTTAGTGGCTCAGAGCTTCGTTGTAAACAATATTTGATGTCTTGTTAGCAAAATAAAACGACCGCTCTCCGCCGCTGCGCAAAGGGAGCCGCGCATCTCGGTGATGAAACCGGGCGGCGCGGCGTCCGAGACTGCGGCCGCTGTATTTATTATAGAGCGTTTCAGTTTTAAATTAAAAAAAAATTAATTAAAATTACAAACCACTATTCAATTGTTTCTAGTTTACAAAAAATAAAATGAGTAGATAGGTAATCAATAGAACTTAGTCTAATCGCGAGTAGCGCGGGCGAGCGTATGGCTGTTCGCTCACACCGCAGCATTTTTCTTACTTTTAGCATTTTTATACCCGTCGTAACTTCTAAACGATACGTCCGATTCGAATAATTTAAAGAGAAATTTACATGTACATAATCAACCTTGACTATAAAACTATTTAGTAGGATAAGGATTAATATTTTGATACGAATGTCATCATCTTTCGATTCTACCCGAGTTTTGATAGACTAATTTGAAGAAAAAGTGGTTATTGTGACTTAAAAATAATAGTTAGACATCCTCGCGGACTTTTTTGTGAGTAATGATGAGTACTATTAAAACGTAGTACATTATTTTCTCTATCATTAATAGTTTTTGCAGCGCACGCCAAATTATGACTTTAATCAGTACATTTTTGATACCTTGAGTTACATCATAGCAAATTTCGTAGGAATCTCGGTTTTTTTTTAAATTAAATACAACTCATGTTATTTAGCGATAATGTAGTTGTATATAGGTGAAAGAATTTTTAAAATCAGTTCAGTAGTTTTTGAGTTAAATCATTACAACCAAACATACAAAAAATCAAATCTTTCCTCTTTATAATATTAGTTTAGATATACTGCACTGCGAGAATAAGTCTTAAAATTTACTCTAAATATTAGTCAACGTGTCATCAGCAAACAACATAAAATTTGTTATCTATGTACCTAAACAAGAAAAAAAAATCCGGCCACAAGTGCGTGTGAGATCATGCACGGAGAGGGGTTCCGTAGAGAGGTTCCGTAGTGAGCCTGTAACCATAAATATTTCATATCTCAACAACTACCCGACATATTTTATTTAAACTATTTGTTATATTTACGCGATTACTACACATTTAATAAGTGGTCTAGTGGTCAGAGTACCTGACCTCTACGCCGCAAGTCCTGGGTTCGAATCCCAGCCGGAGCAAAAATGGTCTTCGGGTCTGGTTGTGTTGTGATTGTCCCCGTGTTTCTGACACAGCCTCAGGATAAAACTATCCTAGGAAGGTACCTAGGATAGTTAATCCGAGGTACCTTCAGCCTTATCGATCAAAGTCGGACTATTTATAATAGTAAAAAAATAAACGCGATAAGATTCGTAAAATTCGTTTTATTAAATAACTTAGGTGGTGGTGTCTAGGATTTAGCTTTTATGAGCTTACATTTTATATACGTATGTATTTTATATACGTATGTATATATTTCAAATCAGAAAATAATATTTTTGTGGAAATAGCTAGGCGTTACATTCTAGATTATAAAATTACACACGTTTGGTAGGGCTCGACAAAAGTAAATTTCCCGGCAGGACTAAAAAAAAACTTTGGCCTTGGGCCTTTCCGTTTTGGGCGATGCCAAAACATTTGCGGTCAGCGTTCCGGTAAATTTTTACGGGCAATAAAACCTCTTTGGGTATGTTACGCATGACATATACAGCAAAGGAAGCGACGTAATTGTTGCATAAAAGAAACATATTTTCATTGTCATACATTTTTTTATATTGTACAATGTAAAAGCACAGTAGAATAGCACCAACCTCTTTCCTACAGAGGTGTCATAAGAGGCTACTACGTCAGGGTAGGTACCACCCCAGGGCCTGTTTCTATTCTGCCGTGAAACAGTAGTGTGAAAGCATTATTGTGTTTCGGTTTTAAGGGCACTGCGAGGTAGCGTAAACACTGGGCATTTGATACTTAGAACTGATGTCTCAGTGTGACGGGCGCAGTGTGGTGTCACACAGAAATATTCTGGGTGACACAGAATTTGTTGTGGGCGGACGTTGCACTTACCATCAGGTGAACGTTTTGCGCTTTTCGACACTTTATACAATAAAAAAAAAGATAATACTCTTGTAGCAAACGTATTAATTAGTAATATCCTGTTACGCATCTTGCTTGAACTATCGCCTAAACACGTTGACAGAATACTGGGTATTGCATTACATGTTCTGGTTTATTAATCGACTTTTATCAACTTTAGCTTCCATAGTACTCGTAGCTGTAAATTAACAGCCTATAAATGTCCCACTGTTGAGCACAGGCCTCCTCTCATTTCTGAGAAGGCTGAGAAAAATCCACCACGCTGCTCCAATGCGAGTTGGTGGACTTCACATGCCTTCGAAATATATTTAATTTCTCAGACGTGCAGGTTTCCTCATGATGTTTTATTTCACCGCCGAGCAGTTGGTGAATCAGCACTTAAAATTGCAATTAATAATGTTAGTGGCGCCGGCACCGAGAGTCGAACCCAGGTCACTCGCGTACGTAAATGTAAAGCGAGCGCCTAGCCCGAGCTACCACGGAATAGTAGCCGAGTGTATATGTAGTTTCCTTCAAATTAACTAACTTTTGTGTACATTGTTTTATTACCGCAGTCAAAAACAAACCAAATTTGCAACAAATTTATAATGTTTTTTCGAGAATATTTCCGAAAGTAATAACGTAATTTTGATATAATTTCTTGCGTTCGAAAAATATTTATTAAATTTAGGCTATAGTGGTTGAATTATCGAAATCAGATCAGTGGTTTGGATATTACAGTTATGAGAGAATATACGACTGTATTTTCCATCTCTTTGTAAGACTTATATAGAACGGTTTATTTCATTTTAAAATGTATTTTCTGAAAATAACTGCTGAATGTATCTTATACATGTAAAATAAAGTCGGGTTAGTTACAACATTTATAATTCAAGAACGGCTCGACCGATTTTTACGATTTTTATGATGTTGGATTTGTCTCCAGTCCATAAGCCGAATATCTATGAAAACATCGAAAAAACCACGAAAAAAATTCATATTCTCATACACTTTCCGTATACAACGCACTCTGTTCTACATGATAGAAGCAAAACTTATATTATTTTGCATGACATGACAGTGACAATAAATACTTCATTTATTTTTCATTATTCTCTGACAGCTGCATCAACTGCGCGGCCATTTCATTGTATACCATTAAGCTAGCTGTGCTGACGTAAAGTAATTTATCAGGCATTTTTTCTCCGAGTTTTTGACCGTTATTGCATTTGTAAGTCAAACAGTAAGTTGCCTTCGAAGATGTTCACATTATGAGATTATCAAATTTGTTATCGATAATTGTTTCATTATGTAATTTTGAATTGTGTGATCAATTCTCCAGTTTTATTTACAATGCCGCGAAACAGAAGATCTAATATTTTACATCGAAGCCGTAATGCAATTACACTTCGCATTGTTGTGAACTAATCCACTGCAGATGAAAAATACAATACTTCACGAATATTCTGGAAAGAAGTGGCTAATATGGAACAATCCAAGTGTTGTCGACCACAAAATCGTTTTCTTTCACTTTCGTTGTGTTAGTTCTACCATTATTACCGTGCATGATCGACGGCAAGTGTTCCAAGCGTTGTCCACGAAATTTGACGGCGAAGACTATCCCTGGCAACCTTGTCCACTGTATCGTCGTCGATATAACTGTAGAGAGTCGTTAAACGCCAGCACAGCGTTAATGTAATTCTATAATTTAAGTGGAAAACCAAAAAAGAAAAATTACATGTTTACACAAAATTACATTTACTGGTGGTCGGATTCCTATGCAGGAATCCATCTAGGTAGGTACCACCCCAGAGCCAGTTATTCTGCCGTGAAGCAGTAGTGTGAAAACATTACTGTGTTTCGGTTTGAAGGGCACTGTGAGCTAGCGTAATCACTGGGCATATGAGACTTAAGAACTTGTGTCTCAGGGTGATGGACACAGTGTGGTGTAACACAGTAATTTTCTGGGTGACACAACATTTGTTATGGGCAGACGTTGCACTTACCATCAGGTGAACGTTTTGCTCGTTCCGTCATTTTTATGAAATAAAAAAAAATAAGAAATAAAAAACAACATGACTCGGCCCGGCAGGTGGCGCTTTATCGTGTGGCTGTAAAGTTTCAAACTTAAAAGTAATTAAGAAATCAAACTCATCATGTCTTATACCGGAACGGGCAGGACAACGTCTGCCGGGCCAGCTAGTAGTTATATGAACAGACAAATTCGGTATTTATTTATATGTGTATGCCATTAATATGTAATATCTGAGATATTCTGTTTTCCTTCAAATTAAGTATTAAAAATGAGAATCCCGGTAAAGCGACGACAAATCTCCGGTGATTTCGCAAATAATTCTCTGGGGCCGGCGGGGTTAAACCAGAACGCAATATTTCCGCATTATCGGCCCTTCATAATCGAAACACGAAACTTGGAGCTGTATAAGTCTATGCTTAATGTAAGGGAAGCTTTTATATCAGAGAAGTATACATAAATACATATATTTATTCATTTCGTCGCAAGTACGCAGTAAGTTATTTTCGAATATTTTTATTTTATGAGGCACACTTAAGAAAATCCTCTCGAAGAAAATCCCGCGCAGATGTGTACGTATGCGTATTTTTTATGGTAGAAAGTGACGATATGAGCTAATCGTTCACCTGGTGGTAATTGAATCGAATGTCATAACAAATGCTCTGTCACTCTGATCACTTCCGTTCTGCTGCCAGCACAATGGGCTCGGTACCCTGAAGGGTCAGCTCTTAAGTCTCATATGCCCAGTAATCAAAACCAAGTCGGGTTTCCGTTACAAAACCGCGCAGGGCCTCCACAGACCCCATAACAATATCACACATTACTTACTGGTGGTAGGATTTCTGTGCAGGAATCCGTCTAGGTAGGTACCACTCCAGGGCGTATTCTCATCCCTGGGCGTCGCTCCAGTGCCAGCTCCTTCCATTTGACCGCATCGAACGAAGAGTGGCACGGAAGGAGTGGAACGGAGAGTTGAATCGTCGATGACTAGGTACTTCCCGATAGGCTTGACCCTCCGGTCTTGCGAAGAGATGTTGAATGTCTTTCCATTTTTTATCGTATATACAACGGGGACTGTTCCGAGGAATTGTTCGGATTAATTGCATATGCCGAATTTCACTACGCGATTGTCACAACTTGCGGTAAATAATTTAAAATTCCATCACCTTGATGGTTGGCATTCTTACACAGTTGTATTTGCAAGGAATTTTCTGCCACGCATGGCCCCTTTGTGAAATTTGCTGCGGACCTATATGACTTAAGAACCTTTAAGGAAAGAGCCTATTCCTTTTTAAAAGTCCGGCAAAGCTTCCATAATTCCTCTGGTATTGCGGGTAACTTATCATCAGATTAGTCACATGCTCGTTTGTATCTTGGGCTTTGATGACTACGCCACGCGGTTGTCAGAGGTTTTAGAAATAAAGGTTTTTTTTATTGTTTAAAGTGACGAGACGAGCAAAACGTTCACCTGATGGTAAGTGCAACGTCTGCCCATAACAAATGCTGTGTCACCCAGAACAACGAGTGGCACCACACTGCGCCCGTCACCTTGAGACATCAGTTCTTAAGTCCCATAATGCCCAGTGATTACACTAGGTCTCAGTGCACTTACCAAAACACAGTAATGTCTACACACTACTGCTTCACGGCAGAATAACTGACCCTGGGGTGGTACCTACCTAGACGGATTCCTGCATCATGATCATTTCAGCAAACTTTAGTCCACTGTTGCTCCCCCATAGATTGCCACAAAACATGGTCCTGAGCTACCTGCATCCATCGCCTTCCGAACCGTGCAGTTCGTCGCACCATCTAGTGTTGGGGGGGGGGGGGGGGGGTCTGCATTGCGAATTACAAATGCAAATCACAGTATGCTATAACAAATGTCGCTATATTTTATATTGCCATAATCGCGCTATGAAAGTTTCTATGATGCGAACTATATATACAACATCTAAATATTACGAGTAGGAGGAGACGTCTTCCCCAGATCAGACCACCCGATCTGGCAGGCTTTTTCTTGGCAATATAATCTGCCAAACTATCAACTACGCAGGAGATATTACAGTGCCACAAGTGTACGCGCATTCACAAAAATAGAGAGAGACGAACGATGTAAAGCTCATGCGATAAGATTGGATGTAGGGCTAGGATGAAGTGTCAGAGACACAGAGAGAACCACAACATAGCCACAACATATTAGGAAGGTTTCTAATAAGCTGTCGTTCAAAAGACTAATTCAGGAACTTTTTTTAAAATCATCTTTGTAAGTTTATATCCACTTTGATCTTTTCTTTCTTTCATCGGTCATTCTGTAATATGTATGTATATATGTATATGTATATATCAGTTTTACGTGTATATTTAAGTGTATATCTATGTAAATATTTATGTGTAATATGATTTTAAATATTATTTTTATTGATATCTGATCAATGAATATTTTAGTACAATTAGCGTATTGTTTTTATTAGCAAGAATTTAAAATGATGAATTTGTAAAGCACCTATAACAATGTCTCTCTATGCCTTGGGTTGACTGGGAGAGAATGCCAAAAGGCATTAAGTCCGCCCTTTGTAATCCTTTTTTTTATTAAAATTAAGTGAATGCAATAAAGAATAAATAAATAAATAAATAAATAGCCCGACACGATATCAATTACTTGTGTTCATCTGGATGGATTTCCCGGGTCCGTGGCGGCCGATGTCTGGTACTCCGACAAGTGAGTGGCTTACGTAGTCGTATGTACGACCGAAATTTTAAAAGTTGAGGGATTTTACAATTAAAAGACCTATTGCCATAGGCTTTGACCGCGTCCGAATTCCGGCGATGTTTTAGGGGCAATTAAGCCTGTTTTTTGCTTGTCACAAACGACATTTATAAATCGTGGAAAGGGAAACGATGTTACTTTGATATAGAAATACTGTTATATAAAGAATAATTTGTCATCATACATGTCATACATACTTGTATGTATAATATAATTTAAGTAAAAGTACCTTTTTCGTCTGTCTGGATGTAGGAATGTATGTTGTTTACTAAAATAACTACTAAGGATATTGACATTAATTTTTAAAAGGTTACGGTCAATAACTGTTCGCCCACTTCGTTTTTGTGTTACCGGTTGACCGGTTTTACCGGTACTATGAATTTTTTTTCGATAATATTCCTTAAGTCTCATATGCCCGGTAATTACACTAGCTCGCAATGTATTTCAGACCGAAACAGATTAATGTTTACACACTATAGTTTCAAGGTAAAATAACTGGCCCCGCGGTGGTACCTACTTAGACGGATTCCTGCATAGGAATCCTACCACCAGTAAATTGTAAACATTGTCCTCACGAACGAAGTCGTGGATACAGATGCCATATTAATTGGTAAATTACTGGTTATAACTCGATCAGAAAACGGAGAGTACTTTTCCTTAAATATGTAGCCATATTGAGTTTATTTCAGAGACATTAATTTTAGGATTATTGTTGAAAAGAAAATATAATTTTAAAAATAGATCACCGTTGATTCGTATTTTGTTTATTACGTAGTTAGTCGTAATATTAAAATGATATCAAAGAAGAGAAAGAAACGAAATTAATAAAAGGAAATTAGCAGTTTTGTTGTTGGTAGAATTCCTGTGCAGGAATTACGATTACCCTACGTAGTAGTTGTGTAGTGTGTAGTTATTGAGATTACCCTGTGTAGTCGATACGTCAATGACCTCCGGCTGATGACGGAATGACCAATCATTAAATATGCCAGTACTAATTTATCCAGATCAGCAACTGCGAACAGCAAGTGCGAGGGGTCAAATACTGCGATCGCCAATCATTCCCAACTGAAACACAGTAATGTTTGCACACTACTACTTCACTAAATGCCTGCTGAGCATAGCGATCTAGAATTCTCGAGAAAACTGGAATCTGGAAGAAATCGATTTTTCAGGTGTACCACAGGTAATATACACCACTGAAGTCGAGAACACGACACGTTTTTCGCCCCAAAACGAGGCATTATCAAGCGTCATAGACTCTACGACAGACGGCCAGTCGGGCGGTGCTCTTCAAAAAACTGGGTAATATACACCATTTTTATATTCTGCATGCGGATCTTAGCAAATTAACTTGCTTTCCTTCATTCGGATCGGTTAATTATTTAATATAGATTGCCATGCATTACTACATCACGTCTCGTAAATATATAATTACCCTAACCTTTACTGGTGGTAGGATTCCTATGCAGGAATCCGTATAGGTAGGTAACACCGGGCCAGTTATTCTGCCGTGAAGCAGTAGTGTGCAAACATTACTGTGTTTCGGTTTGAAAGGCACTGTGAGTTAGCGTAATCACTAGGCATATGAGACTTGACAACTGATGTCTCAGGGTGACGGGCGCAATGTAGTGTTACACAGAAATGTTCGGGGTGACATAGCATTTGTTATGGGTAGACGTCGCACTTTACATCAGGTGAACGTTTTGCTCGTTTCGTCGCTCTATCCAATAAAAAAAACTCCATGTGGATGTTAACTAAAAATAATGGCATAACAAATGCGAAACAACTATCATAAAAATCATATAAAGACTACTTGTGAAAGGATAATACGTTAATTATAAGTAACTGCAACAAGCGCCCTCAAGTTTCGCAGACGTGCCTCAAACTATTTAGCCATTGGCATCAATTATGCTAGAATCAAAACAGTTTCTTATCCATACTCATATTATAAATTCGAAAGTAACCCTCTCTATCCCTCCGTCTGTTGGTTACCTTTTCACGGCTCTACCGCTAAACCAATCTTGACGAAATTTGTCACAAAGATAGCTTGCATCCTGAGGACGGACTTAGGATACATTTTATACCGGAGAATCGAGTAGTTCCCACGGGATATTAAAAAAAAATGTATTCACGCGGAAGAAATCGCGGGCATCAGCTAGTCGTAAATAAAATAAGTTGAAACGGTTAAACGCAATAGATACAGCCGCGGGAATATAATTTTCTTGTCCTGTTTTAGCGGACCGTGTAATTAAGCGAGATACATAAATTCACTTATCAAGATTTTGGTCGTGCACATTTCAAGTGAATTACTAACAGACAGTTTTCAACGAGTGCAGGGTTCAAATTCGCAACTGCTACTTCAGAGTATTAAGTTTGACTTTTGACTTCATGCTTACTGAAGATTTTAATTAAGAAATATTAAGCTAGAGCCATATCTTTTTGTTCATCAATTTATAGTGACGAGACTAGCAACTCGTTCATATGATGGTAAGTGCAATTTCTGCCCATAACAAATGCTGTGTCTCAGGGTGACAAGTGCAGTGTGTAACCAAACAATCAGTTCTTAAGTCCCTAATGCTCAGTAATTATATCAAATAACGGTGCCCTTCACACTTACACAGAGTTCAGTGCACACTACGGCTTGGCGGTAAAACAAATGGCACTGCGATGGTACCTACCTAGACGAATTCCTGCATCATCATCATTTCAGCAAACTTTAGTCCACTGTTGCTTCCCCTATAAAAGTAAAGTTTCAGCCAATAAATGTCCCACTGCTGAGCACAGGCCTCCTCTCATTTCTGAGAGGGTTTTGGAGCTAGGAAGAATCCGCCAAGCTCCTCCAAAGCGGGTTAGCGGACTTCACATGTCTTCGAAATATTTTTTATTTCTCAGACATGCAGGTTTCCTCACGATGTTTTCCTTCACCGCCGACCACGTGGTAAATCAGCACTTAAAATAACAATTTTAGGAGTGCCGGCACCGGGGATCGATCCCAGGTCACTCGCGTACTATGAAATTTAAAGTAAGGGGGGGGGGGGGGGCTACATACCTAGATGGATTCCTGCATACTCCTGCTGCCTTTTTTAACCTGAAATGATCTAAAATTTTGTAATTGTAATTAATTTAAATTACGTTTGGTACGAAAATAAATGTAGTCTTTAATTGATATCAATGACTGCATCTCTACGAGACGCAAAATAACTTTTCTATTCTGCTAAATTTTAATTGAAATTGGGAACAGAGATGGCAATGTTTTTTGGGTTTCTATTAATAGGCAGTTGAATATGTGCAGTACCTATATTTGATTATTTTTATTGGATAAATTGACGAGGCGTACAGAGCGTTGACCTGATGGTAAGTGCACCGTCTGCTCATAACAAGTACTGTGTCGCCCAGAACATTTCTGTGTGGCACTACACTGCGCCCGTCGTCCAGAGACATCAGTTCTTAAGTCTCATGTACCCAGTAACATGTGTACACTACTGCTTACCGGCAGAATAGCTGGCCTGGTGTGGTACCTACCTAGACGGATTCCTCCATAGGAATCCTACCACCAGTATTATTGAGTCTATCTCTACGATCTAACATGACAGGTACGCAAAGGTAGCTAGGACTTAGGTAAGTCATAATTAGTTGTTTATATGACAGACGTCGCGACAAACCAGCCTTTATAAAACGCTTTCTATTTTTATCTTTCGTTACTTCCTTTTAGTCGGGAGGTTATCGAAAATTTAATTTTATCCCTTTTCGATTATTTACTCTAGGATTACTCTCTGTAATGGATTCGTCGTATAGACATACATTTCATACATATAAAGGAGATGAGAACGGCAAGCTTCGTCGACTACAACAGAGGTCGTGATCCCATGTTAAACACCGACAGTTTACTATTGAAACCCCATATTTGTACGAGCGGAACGATTAACAAATCAAATGATCTTTACGATGATAATAAAACATTGCTCACTATCGGCTTAACAACATTCGATATCTTAACCACTGAACAAAATACAAATGGTCCCATAAATCCATATCAAACAACAGGAAATAGAATGGAATTGTCCTGTACCCAATTATTCCGCGTGTCATTTCGTATAACTTCGCCCATTAGTCCGATAAAATTCGCCGTTAGCTAGGATTTAATCATTTTACATTGAAACTAGATCCGCTGCTTTGCGACTATATAAATCAATCAATGCCTGGTGTATTTTCTGTTCGTGCGTACCGTGTCTTAAGATCTGATCACTCTTATTTATAAAGAGAAAGGTTTTGGATAAGGCGTGGCGAGTCGATGCTTGGCCTCATGTTTGTTTATATCTTGATTTCCCACACGTGTCTTTGGGTTATGCTATACCAGTAACATATTACAATTGGAAGTTACTGGAGACAGCTTAAGCACATACACATATACAATATATTTTTTTATTAAAAGACTAATAATAATTTTCATATCTTTAATTCACCATGACAAAAATGTCTGGTTATCGTAAAAGTCAACGAAATAAATGCCAATTAATATCATGACCATCAACAGACGACGCAATATTAATGAAAGAATATGCTAAGGTCTGTGTGCGTGGCGGTGGCGGCTTGAGATAATATACCACGTCATCTCGTCCCGTCGGTGTTGTAAAAGTCGACAGAGGGAAAATGAAAACCTAGGAGTTGGGCAGCAGCACCTTCGTGGAAAATCTGAATAAATAAACTTTGGTTGCCAAGCCGCCTGCCAAGCGTGGCAACTATGGCAAAATCCCCTCAAAATGAGAGCTTCTAACTTTTGTGGCGATCTATGGGGGATACCTATGTCCAGTAGTGGACTAGTGATAGGCTGAAATGATGATGATGCTATTGTCCCTTGCTTAATGTCCATTTTGCAGATTTGCGGACTTTTATCATAATCATCAGGTTATCGGTTCTCCGAGCTATATGGCCAGCCCATTGCCACTTCAGCTTGCTAATCCTTAGGGCTATGTCGGTTACTCTAGTTCTGTTGCGGATAACATCGTTACGGATTTTTTCTTTCAGAAAAACTCCGAGCATAGCCCTTTCCATTGCTCGCTGCGCGATTCTGAGCTTAGCTTTTACTGGTGGTAAGATTCCTATGCAGGAATCCGTCTAGGTAGGTACCACCCCAGGGCCAGTTATTCTGCCGTGAAGCAGTAGTGTGCAAACATTGCTGTTTCGGTTGGATTGGCACTGAGAGCTAGCGTAATCACAGGGCATATGAGACTTAAGAACTGATATCTCAGGCTGACGGGCACAGAGTGGTGTCACACAGTAACACAACATTTGTTATGGGCAGACGTTACACTTACCATCAGGTGAACGTTTTGATCGTTCCGTCACTTTTATGAAATAAATATAAATAAATAAATTCCGCATGTGGCCTACAGAGACGGATCTCGTCTCGGTTCCGCATGTCATTACTGGCAACACGCACTGGTTGTATAATTTTGTTTTGAGGGATTGAGGTATACTCGACGAGAAGATGTGACGCAGTTTCCCGAACATGCCCAGCCGAGTTGGATCCGTCGATTGATCTCTTGGTCGAAGTTGGACCTACTTAGTCGGACAATCTGTCTTAGGTATACATATTCGTCGACAACTTCGATCGTAGTGTTCCCAACAATAACTGGTATAGGTGAAACATGGACGTTAGACATGATCTTCGTCTTGTCCATGTTCATCTTAAGACCTACCCGTTGGGAGACACTATTGAGATCATTGAGCATAGTGCCCAGTTCCTCCAGCGATTCTGCCATTATGACTTTATCGTCGGCAAATCGAAGGTGTGTGATGTATTCAGTCCAAGAGCTTGAAGACATCTTCTAATGCAGCAGTGAAGAGTTTCGGGGATATTACATCACCCTGTCTTACTCCTTTCTGAAATTGGATCAGTTTCGTACTCTGGTTCTGTACTCGGATAGCCATCGTGGCATTGATATAGAAGCACTGCAACACATCGATATACCAACAGTCAATTCGGCACCGCTGAAGCAACTGTAGCACCGCCCAAATTTCGACGGAATCGAAGGCTTTCTCATAGTCCACATACGCCAGACATAGCGGTAGATTATACTCATCGGTCTTTTGTACAATCTGGCGAAGGGTATGCATGTGCTCTATGGTACTATAGCCTATTCGGAATTCGGCTTGTTCGGGAGGTACAAGGAGGTTGTAGGAGGTTGTACTCTCGAAAACAGCACGTAGACGCGGCTAAAAAGCGATATCGGTATATAGTTCTTCAAGGGACGCTCCTTCTTCGGCGGAGACTATGGGCCGTTGTGTTTTTATATTTTTATGGTTTTATATTTATAGTTGCCACGCTTGGCAGGCGGTTTGGCAACCGCAGTTTGTTTATTTTGAGGTTCCAGGAAGACGCTATTCCCTCTGTAGACTTTTACGACACCCACGGGATGAGATGGGGTGGAAGATTCTCTTATGCCGCTACCACACATTTCTTGAAATATTAGAGCAAAATTATCAAAAAAATTAGACTTAAAATATCCGGAAAAGTGACGAGCCGAAGCATCTAAGATACAAGGGGTCTGGCCCTGTCACTATTAACCCTCCCGCTACGAGCAACTACGGTCTTTCAAAATACTAGACGTATTCCGAAAGGCCGTAGTCGCAGTAAACACCTTAAGGATAATCACGGATAACACAAAAACGTTGTCAGTTATATATTGCATACAGTGTCTGTGGTTAGCTCTCTCGTACTCAAAATAGAGTACGAGAGAGAAATGATTTATATACGAGGGGTTGTTTTTGACGTTATCTGCCATATTACTCGGCTCGAGGCAGATTCAGTTCTTATCGTCTTAAGCATTTGCGGTAAGCGCTCCCCTAAATGCTAACATCAGTTTAATAATCTCAGTAATATATGTATTTAATTTAGTTGTAAGTTAGATCATGGATTTCTTATCTCTGGTTGTGGAACGCACGCCTGTCAAAAATACAGTTGTAAAAATTAGTTACTTAATATTGATTTTGATTGAGACTAAAAATGGAATTTAGTTTATTTGAAAACTGAACCTGGTTTCTTAATCGATATAATTAAAATTTCTTCTAATAAAAACTAAAGCCACAAGGTATATAGTTATTTTAGAAGCTGGCAGGAATGATACTAAAAAGAAGACTTAGCTTTGAAATTAAATGGTGATGTAGTAAAAGATAAATACAAAGTTGCAAATGAATTTAAATTATCATAAAAAGTACCTGCTGAAATTTCTAAACATTTGCATTCAAGTCCTGTAATTGTAGAGTCATATCTTAGAGCAAATGTAAATATTGACATTCCCAACTTCCATTTTAATTATCCTACAGATATCGTAAAAACATTTAAGAAACTAAATAAATAGAAAACAGGAGAGCAATTCATTTAATTATTATCAATGTAGCCCCAATATTTTCGATGATTTTTAACCCCTGTGTCGAATTTGGTGTGTTCCCTGATCTGATGAAACAATGTTCTGGTACAACTCGACTATGTTTCATCAGATCAGAGAACACACCAAAGTCAACTAAAGGATGGATTTTCATGGCATATTTGGTATGTTTTGTGATCTCTCAAAGATATTTGGCTGTGTGGAACATAATAATTTTATGTGTAATCTTAAATGCTACGGCATTAAATTGTCAACAAGAAACCCAATCGAACTATAGATATTGTTTCGCTAATCCGCATACTAAGCGTGGTGACAATAACAAGTCCTCGATATTTAGGAGAGGGCTGTGTCAATCAGTGGACTATTAAAGTCTGATTAAGAAGAAGATCATGAAGAATTAATTCGTATTGTTTGGATAATCTCAATTATGTAATTATGTTTACATATAGCAATTAAGCCATTACACAACTCTTGCTTTGTCGGCATTTTTACAGTTTGAACGTGTGCCATGTTCCGCGCCGCAGTGGGACGTGTCGCGACATGAATAAGACATGAGGCAATTATCCTAAGCCCCAATGACTTTAGCTACGTTTAAGCAAACACAGGATATCAGGGAACACGTTAAAGGGTTGAAGAAATATCGTGCTTGTTTTGTTTAAATTGAAGCAGGATTTAATGAGACAACATGAAAGTCGCGCTGTAAATTGTTTTATCTGTAAAATGAACTCCCCTTATTGGATTATTAGTATAAAATTCCATTGAATAAGAAATTGTGAATTCTCATAACAATCTTTAGTTTTTTTTTTTTGTATCGATTTAAATTAGACAGACTTTAATACAGACTTTATTTGAAGTATTTATTAAAGTCGGAAATAAATCGCTTTTACGAGTACAATACAACAAACAATTTGTTGTGTATTGTACTGTAATTTAAGTCAATTAACAATTAATTGAAATTTTACTGTATTTTTATGTAATATGAAGAAATTACTTTAATTATTTATATTGAAATTAAGGAAAGATGAAGAATTCTTATCAATTATTTATTGATTTATTTATTTTTTATTGTTGACACCTTAAGCTGAAGGCTACAAGGGGCGGATGTAATGCCTAGTGGCATTCTCTACCAGTCAACCCTTATCATGGTGAAAAGTAGATTGCAGGTGCTAACCAAGGAATGAAAACAAACTATAACAGCGTGACTCATAAATTAACAGTAACATACACTAAATATATAAATAAGTAATAAATTAATACTTTTATAAAAAATAACATACATATATAGGTATACAAATATATAAATAGATACATAAAAATATAATATAAATAATAAAACCAAAAAATTAGAAAAGCCAAATATTGTCAATGATTCTATAGATAATATTCACGAACCAATTTCTTTTTACTTTAAATATGTTCCCATTTGAAGCTCTTTTGATCTTATCAGGTAGGGCGTTACAGAGGAGTGTAGCCTGAACAGTAAACAAAGACTTATACTATCGTGTATTATGTTGTGGAATACGCACCTTAAGTTTGTTCACGGGACGAGGTACTCTGTCATTAGTAGAGTGAAGACATCGGTAGTTAGTCTTAAGATATGAAGGAGAATTAGGATTAGTTAATACAGAATACAATAATAACAGAATTTTGGAGCAACGTCTTTGATTTATTGAGCTAATTGGGCTCGGACGGTCAAATGAGATATGGTCATATTTACGTAAACCGAAAATGAATCTAATGCGATTTTTAAATAATGCCAATTTTCAAAAAGGCGCTCCAACTTATCGAGACGTGTTGGAAGAGGCAAGGTCTAATGGACACGGCTTGAAAATGCAAATAGATTTAATAAATTTCCACACATCAGCGGTCGAAACGTTAATAATATTTTCATGGATATAACGGCGTTTAGCATTTCTTACCATCTGATTGCACTTGTTTCTAAGCAACTTAAATTGAGATCAGTTCTCCTCCATCGGATCTTAGCAAATTAACTTTCTTTCCTTTACTAGGAGTATAATGGATTTCCGCGAAGTAACGCCTGATTCTATTAACTATAGTTCATAGGAAAATAAATCAAATCATGATGGAAAATACTAGGATCCGACAGCTGGTCGTGGTTGAATATTACAATGCTATAAGTACACACACAAACGACAAGGCACTCAGTCGTCTTACACTTATATTGTTAAAATACTACCTAGTTAAATAATAGAAATTAATTTTTGCCCCCTACCGTTGTACGAAATTATCTCAGTGCAGCGGTTGAACCGTGAGTAGGTAACAAACAGACAGAGGGACAGAGAAAGTTACTTTCGCATTTTTAACATTAGTAGTTACTGGTGGTAGGATTCCTATGCAGGAGTCTGTCTAGGTAGGTACCACCCCAGGGCCAGTTATTCTGCCGAGAAGCAATAGTGTGCAAACATAACTGTGTTTCGGTTTGAAGGGCACTGTGAGCAAGCGTAATCACTGGTCATATGAGACTTAAGAACCCATGTCTCAGGGTGATGGACACAGTGAGGTTTCACACAGAAATTTTCTTGGTGACGTTGCACTTACCATCAGGTGAACGTTATGCTCGTTTCATCACTTTATGCTATAAAAAAAAGATAGTAGCATGGATTATAGTTTCAAGTCTTTATGTGTTCCTATCAAGTTTGCCTTCAGTTCGTCGATATTTATATACTGAGAGTACTTGTATGTAAGTTACATACGCAAATCTCTGCATTACTTAGCGGGTCATTTATTACAATTTAAGCGTGTCACGTGTGTCGCCCCGCGGCGAGAAATATTGCGACATGAATAAGACATGAGACAATTATCTGAGGTCCCTAGAGACTTTCGCGACGTTTAGACAAGGCGCACAATCGAAGGGTTCGTTGAAATAATGGTTTACGTTTAGACTGCGCCAACATGCTAAAGTGTTTAAAGATATTTTGACGTTCAAAGATATTCTAGAGTTTAGTCACTTAATTCAAGAGGTTGGGGAAAGTTGAAGAAGGGCTTTGTCATGTACTGACCGTTTATTAATTTTATGGACATGTTCAATATAAAAAAAAATATTAAACGCTCATAACCTTTTAAGACGTCGATAGTTTAATCAATTATCATAGATTTTGAGTTTAGGTTTTTTTTTGGAATAAGAGAGCAGATTTCGTGCTTCATAAGTTACGTCAAACCATCATTCTACGCTTTTTTAGATCATCATCGTTGTGGATGATCTTAACCTTCGCCGAATTTCATTCTTCGCAAGCTTTAATAGGAGGCGTACTGATCACTGAAAACTTCGGCGAGGTTGTAAAGGCCTAATCATTATAAGTATGTTTAATTTTGAATAATAGCAGTATTTTTAATACACAGACAGACAGAATTTGTAGTCTTTGACTTTATCTTTAAGTTTTGATCGATCCAGGACGCTGTTTAAAGCGATTTTTGTATGGAAGTGTATCTTAGGTTTTTGTATATCAGCGGGTGACATCAATTAATCTCGGCGAATAATCAGGTTAAAGGCTAGGAGAAAAATAGCGCCGTATAGTAGCCCCATATAGCTAGGTAATATGTGGTACGTTATACGAGTAGAAACCGAAAATAAAAACCAGGGACAATAAAAATCTGGAGATGGGCAGTAGCATCTTCCTGGAAAATCTGAATAAATAAACTGCGGTTGCCAACCCGTCTGCCAAGCGTGACAACTATGGCAAAATCCTTCCAAAATGAGAGGTACAAACTTTTGTGGTTATCTATGGAGGAGGCCTCCGTTCCGCAGGGGACTTGTGATAGGCTGAAACGGAGATAGAAAACGGTGATACAATTATTGGCAACGAGGCATTTAACATATATCCTTATGTTTTGGATTAATAACACACTATTTTGATTCTTCAACGATGTTATAGACGCCTATGCGTAAACACAAGGAATTAGGTCATCATCATCATCATCATTTCAGCCTATCACTAGTCCACTGCTGAACATAGGCCTACCCCATAGATTGCTACAAAAGTTTGTAGTTCTCATTTAGGGGGGAATTTTGCCATAGTTGCCACGATTGGCGGGCGGGTTGGCAACCACAGTTTATTTATTATGATATTCAAAGAAGATGCTGCTGGCCATCTTCTGGTTTTAATCATCCCTCTGTCGACTTTTACGACACCCACAGGAAGAGATGGGGTGGTAGATTCTCTTAAGCCGCTACCTCACGGCACAGGAATTAGGCATACAAAAGAAAATAAAAATACGACAACACATTTTTAAGCACGAACAATACGAAGCGTTATACTTTTTGCGAGTCACATTACAATAATCCGGGCAAAAGGACCATTTATCAGTCTGGACGGCTTTTGTTTGCGAGTACGTGAACATTGCTGCTTTGGAGTCGCGACGCAAAGTTATCCGTCGTGTGACCGCCCGCGACGAAAATAACTCACATATATTCTATGTAGAACGTCTTTTCAACTAGATTACAAACGTTGAATAAGTTTTCTATATTCTCTTATCTTTTGAAAACTAAATGTTATTGTATTATATATTCTACTGATGGTAGAATTCCTATGCAGAAATCCGTCTAGGTAGGTACCACCGCAGTGCTCACTGCCGCAAAAGCAGTGCAATTATTACTGTGTTTCGGTCTGAAGGGCAGTTCTGCTAGGATAATTACTGGGCAAATGAGACTTAAAAACCTATAATTCAGAATGTCTACCGTAGTGCTGTGCCGCACATAAATGATCGTTGTGTCACTAACACAGCATTTATAATGGACAGATGTAGCACTTTCTGTCAGGTGAACGTTTTGCCCGTCTCGTCACCTTATCCTATATGTAAAAAAATAAAAATCAGTGTCAAAACATGTAAATCAAATAGCACAGGTTGTACTTTAAAGGGCAACTATAATTGAATTTACTGTCAAAGTCAAAATTTCTTTATTCAATTGAGGCTTGTTTAAAGCTCTTATGAACGTCAAAATCTACACCGGTTCAAAAAATGACCTTCTAAGAGAAGAACCGGTAAGAAACTTTAATCTCATTTATAGATAACAAAAATAATTACATCATAAATTTAGTAGCCGGTGGGTTTGCAAGTGCAGAGTATGAGTTATTTCCACACATCTTTGTCCTCTTTATAATGTTCTATTATATAATACGCTTTATCTAATTATGTCTTCTTGATAAGAATTTTAAAATCCATGTCCCATGTTTGTTCCCAAAATTACTAAAAGTGTAACACTTTTAGGAATTTTATTATAAAACTTTATACATCTACTTAGAAAAGACTTCCTAGTTTTAGTTAACCTAAACATAGGATCCTCTAGGGTGTCACCTCGACCCATTCTACAGGATACAGTAAATTTTTTGGTAAATAAATTAATGTTTTTATGTACGCACGTAATATTTTTAAAATAAAACAACGACGGAAGTGCCAAAATATTAGTCTCCCTGGATAGTTGTCGTAAGTCGTAAGTCCCGTGTTAAAGATTTAGTTAAAGAATCAAGCACATTCGTATTAAAAACAATTTCAACATGAATCTTAACCGCAGTCAGACATATAAAGTGCGAGCCAATAATTAAATGTTCATCGAGGTTCTCCATTACATGCCCTCTGCAGCAGCCAGCGCTCTAACTGTCTAAATGAAGCGGTCTGTACTTAATATATTGGTCTAATTCATTTAACTTGAGTACATCTCCACAGTATCATGATATCTATTCGTTATTATTGTTGTTCGAGAACGTTTATTACTTCAGTGACCAGACACATCTTAAATACAAATTGTGAGATATCTGGTAAATTGTTGTTACAAGCTGCACCCCGCGGTTTCACCGGCGTAAAGAAGCCGACCCCGATCGATGATGTATATATATACTTCCCCATTTGAATCAGATTTTGGTGTTTTTATTTTTTGGCGTGGAACCGTAATTATTTTTCAAAAATTTAAGTAGCCTAAGGTACCCGCTATAATTTAAGCTATCTGTCAGTAAAGTCTCATCGAAATCGGTCCAGCCGTTTCGGAGATTAGCCGGAACAAACAGACAGAACGACAGACAGACATTTTTTTTTCTGTCTGTCTGATTGTTTTAATTACTAAATACCTATTCTATGAATGAGCTTTAAGCTTAGTCTAGCTAAAGCTATCTGACATTTATCCATTGTGTTATTAGCATTGTATCGGGTTAGCATATAAGCCCTCAGCTTTCACTTTTGTCTGGGGAATATAACTGATGACAAAGAGAACAGAGCGCGTTACGAGCTTTCATTCGGCGTCTTTGTTTTCACGTTGTCTTTATTTATATTGTTACTGACATACAAAATCTTCATTGTTAATATTAGTACAATTTGCAATTCTATTTAAGATTTTAGTTATTTATTATTAACTTTCACTGTTGGTAGGATTCCTATGTAGGAATCCGTTTGGGTAGATACCACCCCATAGCCAGTCATTCTGCCGTAAAGCAGTAGTGTGCAAACATTACAGTTTTTCGGTCTGAAGGGCACTGAGAGCAAGTGTAATCATATGAGACTTAAGAACCGATGCCTCAGGGTGACGGGCGCAGTATAGTGCCACACAGAAATGTTCTTTGCGACATAGTATTTGTTATGGGCAGACGTTGCACATATCTCGCGAGCGTTTAACTCGTGTTGTCACTTATCCAATAAAAGTTTACCAATACACATATGACTAGTGGTTAGCGTACCTGACTTCTACGCCGCGTATCCCAGCCGGAGCCAAAATTTGTCTAAAATAAATTGTTGGTTTTCGAGTCTGGTTGTGTTGTGCATGTGAAATGTACGTCTGTGAAACGTACTCACCATACAGGAGAAATCCTACTGTGAGGAATGTTTTTTTTTAATTGAAAAAAATTGACCAATTGACACTAGCATGGCATGAGTTGCAGTTCAAAAAAAAAGTCACATAACTTTAGGAATTGTCCTGTGTTCTGGGTGTAAAGTACCTAGACACGGAAAAATTACTACAAAAATATTTGTCCTGAGCAAGAATCGAACCCCCAACTCGTAGCGTAGAATCAAGTTGCTTATAACATTCTTGTGTGATCCACACCGGCTCTTCACTTCGAGACATCCGTTCTTAAGTCTCATACGCACAGTAATTATACTAGGTCTCAGTGCCCTGCATACCGATATGCCGGTAACTTTGCACAGTACTTCATGACAACAGAATAACTGCCACTGCGGTTGTACTAACCTAGACGGAACACTACAAAAATTATTAGACCTTTACTAACGATTTATACTTTTTTTAATTATTGGAGAAAGTGACGAGACAAACAAAACTTTCACCTGATAGTAAGTGCAAAGTCCTTCTATAGCAATGCTGTGTCACTCAGATAATTTCTGTGTGTCAATACACTGCGCCTGTCCCCCTGAGACATCAGTTCTTAAGTCGCATACGCCCAGTGATTACACTAACTCTCAGTGCCCTTCAGACCGAAACACAGCAATGTCTGCACACTACTGCTTCACGGCAGAATAACAGGTAATCTGTCTTTCTAATTTCTATCAATATTTTATAAGGTTATTTAATATTTTAAATGTGCTTTTTTTCTTATGTTTCTTAATGCTGTAATCTTTGCTCATTGTTGCGCACCTCTTTATAGGCATCCACGGAAGACCAGCGTCGAAGGCTGAAATCGGCCAAGGCATTATGCTGAGTGGAGGCCTTTTGGTACAATTTTTTTTTTTTTTTTTTATGTTTTAAAATTGTTCAACGTTAAATTTGTACGAATATTGTTGGTGTGTGTGTTGTTTTTATTTTATTTCTTTTTGTATGTACTCGTATTTCGCTGGTACCACTAAACCTTTTCTTTCTTTATTTATTTCTTTATAATACAATTTACGTTATTATAAAGACACGTACCTTTGTTAATAACATACAGTAATTACGAGCAAAGGAAAGCTATTTTCCATACATCTATGAAAGCAAACAAATTTGAATTTAAATAGCGTCATTTGATATGTTCCCTACATTAAGTATTCTGTGACGCTCTACGACACCGGGGTAACTTCAAAAGCCTACATATATTCAGCATGTTGCAATAACGTCTCCGAAATTGCCTATTTTCATTATTTTTTGAGCCGTGGTTGCTCAGGGGCTAGGCGCTCGCTTTAAATTTCATAGTACGCCTGATCTGGGTTCGATTCCCGGTGCCGGCACCACTAAAATTGTTAATTGCAATTTTAAGTGCTGATTTACCACGTGCTCGGCGGTGAAGGAAAACATCGTGAGGAAACCTGCATCTCTGAGAAATAAAAAATATATCGAAGACATGTGAAGTCCGCCAACCCACAATGGAGGAGCGTGGCGGATTCTCCCTAGCTCCAAAACCCTCTCAGAAATGAGAGGAGGCCTGTGCTCAGTAGTGGGACATTTATAGGCTGAAACTTTACTTTTTTTTTATTATTTTTTGGTCTCTATAAAACGCACCATAGATGCCTTCGTGGAATAATTTTCATTATAATGTAGTGTATATGAGACTTAAGAACCGATGTCTCAGGGTGATGGGCGTAGTGTAGTGTCACACAGAAATGTTCTGGGTGACACAGCATTTGCTAAGGCAGACGTTGCACTTACCATCAGGTGAACATTTTGCTCGTTTCATCACTTGAACTTGAACATTCAAAAAAAATGTGGGCTAGTGGTTGTAGTACCTGACTTCTACGCCGCGGGCCTTGGGTTCGAATTCGAAATCTGAGCGTATAAAATTTATATCTCATAAATGCACCTGCGTTACGGGGGAAATCCCTATATATACTTCCCTATTTGAATCGTGATCGTTGATATACATTTACACTTTCATAGGATTTTGGTGTTTTAATTTTTTTGCGCGGAATTGTAATTATTTTTCTGAAATGAAAGTAGCCTCAGTTTCCTGCTATAATATAAGCTATCTGTCAGTGAAAATCTGGACAAAATCGGTCCAGCCGTTTCGAAGATTAAAAACATAAATAAAAAAAAGTTTTTGTTTACGTACATCAACTCAACTGAGACCCTTGAAAGTCGCTGAATCAGAGACAAGACGTAATGCATTCTCCAAGTTCTAATCCGCTAGTGGACTCGCCGCAAAAGCTGAAAGTTTCTAAAGATTTTCAAGAAAGAGATATAACTCGTGACTCGTAAACTTTGTTATAAATTTTATGTACGTAGCCGGTCCAGGCGCTTTCGCAAATGTTGAACTCCTTCCAATTGGTCTTTTATACAGCGTGTTTTATTTATAAGGACAATATGGAGAAATGTCATACCAAATGAGACATAGTAAAAAAATTCTTTGGTAACATTGACTCTTTTAGGACGATAATTTTGTCAGAATTGTTGAACAGATTATCGGTGTTTACTAAACTCGTAAAATGAACCAACGGTTTGCGCAATTATAGCCTGACATATAGAGTTAATAAGCCCTTGACTTCTGCGCCGCGGGTCGCGGGTTCGATTCCCGCACGGGGCAAATATTTGCATGACCTATTTAAAAAATATAAACTATTACACTTTTAAAATATACGAGTAGTTTGTTATAAATACAAATATTATTAATTTATATTTTTTGTTTGTTATTTGAGTTTGTTCCAAGTCATCAGTAACTATTGTACGTCCATAAATATATATACATACTTTACTGGTGGTAGGATTCCTATGCAGGAATCCGTCTAGGTAGGTACCACCCCAGCGCCAGTTATTCTACCGTGAAGCAGTAGTTTGCAAGCATTACTGTGTTTCGGTTTGAAGGGCACTGTGAGCTAGCATAATCACTGGGCATATAAGACTTAAGAACCTATGTCCCAGGGTGATAGTGTAGTGTCACACAGAAATGTTCTGGGTGACACAGCATTTGTTGTGGGCGGACGTTTCACTTATCATCAAGTGAACGTTTTGCTCGTTTCGTCACTTTATTCAATAAAAAAAAAACAGGCAGTCATCTGTTTTTGCAGTGAGTGCCCAGTCTCTGACTACCCCTTATGGGATACAGTCGTGATCTTATGTATTTTTTCAATGTAAAGGTAACTCTGGTGCAATCCCTTATTTTTCCCATCATTGATTATGCTGATGTGTGTTATCCTGCTATTAATGAGGATCTTTTGGACAAGCTGGATCGTCTCGTCAATAACTGTATCCGTTTTTTCCATCTTTTGCCTTCGCAAGTTTGATCAAGTTTCCTCTTTCGCTCTCAGTTCAAATGGCTTCCTATTCGTCAACGAAACATTTCAGGATACTTTCTACAGTTTTCTCTCTTTTATTTGATAACAACTACCCTTATCATCTTAATCGCAAATTTCAGTTATTGTGCGACACTCACGTCTCGATACGTCAGTTTTTTCAAAAGTTAACGTGACCCAAAAAAATCCGAACGTCCAAGTAATTTTTTTTTAAAGTGATTTTTCATGATAATTTTTTCTTGATATGAGTCTATTCAAATTAGCATATAAGTGTAATATAATTGTGATAGAGGCATTTAATACCGCCTAATCGCTTGACCCTGACATGTCGAGTATAAAGCACTATCTCACGCCGCTGACACACGATACACCCGTGTTCCAGGGCGGTTCTCACCGCCCAGAGTTACCGGCACACAAGTCGACAGTCCGAATGGAGGCCCGCAGACTCCCTCGGACGGTCATTAGACGACTTAAAATCATTTTGAGATACTTTAAATCGCGCAAGCACGCAGCGAACGCGACAGTCCGTATTTCGAGGCTCTTGTAGGAGTTTATTTATGTATTTATGTTTGGGTCAAACCAAACCCGGCACGCGGGCCCCTGGGCCGCGAGCACAGTATCCGATGAAGCTGTAAAAGCGAAAAAGCTAACAGCAATTACATCACTGAAATCACGCCGCTTCGCGCCATGAGACGTGCTAAACAATATATATATATATAGCTGAATATACAAATCGTCGGCTGGGTTTCGTATCCACAGGACGCTTAACTTTAGTACGTTGTTCACTCAGCCGAGCCTTCGCGGAACAGTACGTTAATTTACATTACTTACAGTACATTAACATAAATACAGTAATAACATTAAATTTCTTCCCTATAAATACGAATGAATTGCATTTTAAATTCCGCATGAATTCTTTGCTCGAATGAGACTTATTTTTTTCAGCTTCTGGAACGGCGCCATATCTCGCGGCAAGGAATTAGCGAGCAACACCTGCAACAGATAAATGCCTTTAATTACCTTTGTTACCCCCACCCTCCCCTAATAAGGGGACTCGGCTTAAACGTAACGAGTTTTTCCTCGGATTTTCCTTAATTTATTTGTTGGACTGCGACAAACACGCTGCGTTGAGACAAAGGTTTTATTTTAGTAAAGTAAACTTCTCACCTATTCCCAGTTACGTTTTGCTTTATTGTCTGAAAAAGATTTTTATTTATTGCACATTTTTTTTATTTATATATATCATTCCCTCCTCGATCATTGCAGTTTTATGTATATGTAATGTATAAAGAAGTATGTATGTATATGTGTGTATGATTATGAATATTATATTATTATAATTTTTAATTTGCTTTATGTTTTGTCATTCAAGGTATTTTTTTTTTTAATTTTCAAAACTTTCTCCTCGCCGACGGGTTGACTGGGAGAGAATGCCAATAGGTATTAAATCCGCCTATTGTTACCTTTTTAATTAAGGAGTATAATAAAGTTATAATAATAAAATTAAAAAAATATTCTATATAGAATGCTGTACACGAGTTAACGCCACATCTTTTTTCTATTTTTTTACTGGTGGTAGTATTTCTGTGCAGGAATCCGTCTAGGTAGGTACCACCGCAAAGCCAGTCGTTCATCCATGAACCAGTAGTGTAAATATTACTCTGTTTCGGTTTGAAGGGCACCGAGAGTTAGTGTAATTACTGGGCATATGAGACGTGTCTAAGTGACCGGAGTAGTGTGATGCCA
This sequence comes from Luehdorfia chinensis, assembly GCA_019845155.1. NCBI lineage: Eukaryota > Metazoa > Arthropoda > Insecta > Lepidoptera > Papilionidae > Luehdorfia > Luehdorfia chinensis. The sequence goes on from JAHVAK010000388.1 coordinate 704,977, forward strand.
CACAGAAATGTTCTGAATGACACCGGATATATTATGGGCGGAAGGTGCTTTTACAATCACCCGAACGTATGTTTGCTCGTCTCGTGTCCTGTAAAAAAAATCTTGCATGGACTGGCAGAGAAAGTGGTAGAATGCAAGGAGAACGCCATCAGACATTGAATAATGCTAATTTCAATGATTTTATTGCGTCAATTTTGCTATTCAATACCCAATTTTTTGAACGCGTTGCAGCACCCGTAGTCCAGAAGGACAACGCTGTGAGACGTTTAACTAATTTTGGTCTTCAAAACCTACTTTCTTTAATATGTGTCTATTAACGACAATGACCATTTACCGTCCGGTAAACTGAATGCTTGTTAATGTCGCTATCATCTTAACTTGCTTGAAAAAATTAAAAAAACGTCGTAGTTTCTTCTAGAAAACACAGCCTAAGAAGTATTCAAGCTGTTTAAATCAAATAAACATACATACATATACATACAGTCTTGCCTCTTTCCCATTGGGGTAGGCACAGACCACATCTTTCCACTTGCTGCGATACACACATCTTTCGCTTATTCTACTTTCATTAGCGTTTTCATACACGCTCGTCGGTTGCGGGTACTTTTAACGTGACCTTTCCTCAAAAGTTAAAAAAACACCGACGGAAACAGAACATCACTATATCTAACAGACACATCTACTCTTATAAATTTAACAGGATGTGATTGAAAAAACATTCACGTGGAAGAAAGTGAGGAGGCGAGGAAATCATTCACCTGATGGTAAATCCAACGTCTGACTTTAGCGAACGCTGTGTGGTCATCAGCCGTTTGAGCGTGATTGAATGTCAAACAAACAAACATACAAGCTTACCCTAGGGATAAGGATGTTTAATACGTTACATTGTTTATATTCATAGGAATACACATCACAATTACATGTGGGTTGCATTGATAACTAAGTTTATTTTGCCAGCGATGAGATCAGTTCGCCTCATTTTGCCAATATCGACTTGTGGTAGCGGACCTTCTAGATACACTAGTCTGGGCTTTCCGTCTATGATAACGCCTAGGGGCTGGCCACCGAAGAAACATCTAATGTCAAACAACAAACACTTGATCATCCACTTGTAACCTTCGTTAAAGTTAACAGAATCCTTGTTATCGAATGCCGTGTGGTGGCGGCTCGTTAAAAGAATACTACCACACCATCTCATCCAATGGATCGCGTAAAAGGCGAGTAAGGAATTAAACTGCACTGTGCACCCAACAGCGCATTGTGGCGATGGGCTCACCACCTATCACACCAAGTGCATTACATTGTTTTGGTGAAACGTGGATTGTGGCAGTCATTTTTGCAGTGAGTGCCCAGTCTCTGACTACTCCTTATGGGATACAGTCGTGATCTTATGTATGTATATAAAAATTTGATCTCTCGGGGATCATCCCAGTCCAACGTAATAGCGGTTGTTTCACCATAGAATCTAATTATGAATAGAATATGTAGAATAGGAATAGTCCTATAAAATTAATTGACAACTTAACATACTAAACATTGTTAAGTAAGCATTTTAACGCCCGATCCCAAAGTTTGTTCCGAGCTTCTTACAACAGACTCTATAAAAGGGGGGATTTCGAATTGTTTTTACCTCCGCACAGTTCCATATCAGCGCGGAAATTAGCGGCACCTGAGGCAGATAAACGCTTTTAATTACCTTTTGTACCCCTCACTCCTTTACCGCCCTGGCGGGGGAAGTGTTTCGCCATGGACCACGTTGCTTCGTTAGCAGGGATAACAACAAAGATTGCATTACGCCGGCCAAAGATTAACGACCAACTTTTCAGAGGCGCACATTGTTTGAAACTTTAATATTGAGTGCGAATTTTTTTTTATCGGATACAGTGATGAAACGAGCAAAACGTGACAACGAAACACAGTAATGTTTTGCACACTACTGCTTCACGGTAGAATAACTGGCCCTGGGGTGGTCACAGTAAGTTTCAATTCATCATCATTTCAGCCTATCAACAGTCCACTGCTGAACACCTCCACCATAGATTGCAACAATGAAGATTGCCCTTCAGTTTGTGGCACTCATTTTGGGGGGATTTCGCCATAGTTGCCACGCTTGGCTGGCGGGTTGGCAACCGCAGTTTATTTATTCAGATATTCCAGAAAGATGCTGTTGCCAACCTCCTTATTATCTACTTCCCTCTATCGACTTTTACGGGACGAGATAGTAGATTCTCTTAAGCCGCCACCACACGGCAGTTTCAATACAGTAAAAATGAAAATACATCCGGCGTGCAATAAAAGTGTGCAAAAGTGATCTGCTGACTGACGCTGCGTAAAATGCAGTACTACGTCTAGCGCACAATAAGTCTTTGTCCACGCAGAGCGGTATTTATTAAAGGATGCGAAATATATGCACATCATTTCTACTACTCTTGCATGTTGATCACAACAAGCTGACTTCCACAAAGTAACGCCTGATTCTATCAATAATTCTCAAAGTTTATTTAGTCATAATTGTCAGAAAATTGTATAAATCAATATAAAATCCCTTGGATAGTATTAGAAGCAACTAAGGGAAATGTACAAAAGTAATTTGATCTTAAGCGTCACCATCTCATTATGGTTACCGACCATTCTATTATGCGTGGCTCGTCCTTCATCTAAAAACGTACATATAATCACGACTTATTCCATATAAAGGGGTAGGCAGACTCCTCACGTAGCCACACACGGATTACGAGTGGCGAACCACGTCGCTGCCATTTTGGTACGAGCCAATTGTTACTCTGTAACATGGTGTTATTCTGCAGGTATGAAGGATGTCCGTACAGTACCTTAGTCGCCTCTTACGACACCTCGATAGGAAAGAGGTAGCTGCCATTCTTCTCTGCCGGACACCTGTCGTCTAAAACTTGTAGTATGCTAACTGTGTTCACATTCATCAACATCCTGTTCAGAGTCTACTCCAGGACATAAGCCACCCCCAGAAGGGGGGATTGGCCAAACGTGGCGTTTCGTTTGGCAGGGGAACCGCTGATCGTAGCATCAAACGCCTCGAACTGACGCTGCCGACTCCGGTCTGTGTATTTTCGATCTGGCATTTTTCGAGATGGTTATTTCGCCATCTATCGGAAGCCATGACGTTTTCCAGGAATTTCCCTTTATTCGACTCTTACGACACCTAGGGCATGAAATAGAGTGGCAGGTGTTATTTGTAATATCAATCAGATAATTTTTTTTTGTAATGTTAGCTGCCATGTGTTTTGAAGAAACCTGTTGAAGATTAAAACACTCGAATGGATAAAACAATGCGTGATTGCTGAAAGCTTTAGTAGAAACCTTCTTTTAATAACTTACCTATTACAACGTCTATGCATATTGTTCTTTGTCGTCCAAGTATTTCTATCCGATAATTAGCAAGAATGCTCGAACACTATACCAGATAAGCAGTGGATTCCAACTATGCTTTTCGTTCAGTTATGCCCAACACTATTATAATATATACAAAATAAGGTTCATTTTAGCGTGGCATGTTACAAAAAACGTATAACATTAGAATGGAATTGTTAGAATGCAACCTGTGCAGCATTGTTAATTGGGCGTGATTTTATGAACTCCGCTTTGTTGTGTAGCGTGTGGGATAAGCTGTAGTGGATTAGGTAGGAGATAAGGTATAGTGATGTAAGTACGGACTAGAATGACTACTTATTGACAGGTGGATCGCAAGTTTGTTTGTCGCTTTGACATTTGAAACGTTTTGGAGCCAGGGAGGTCCAACAGATTTCAGGGCGATTGTCGACCGCGTGGCGTAGTGGTTAGCGTACCTGACTTCTGCGCCACCGGTCCTGGGTTCGATTCCCAGCCGGAGGTAACATTTGTGCAAAAACACAAATTGCTGCTTTCCGGGTCTGGTTGTGTTGTGCATGTGAAATGTATGTTTGTAAAACGCACCCACGATACAGGAGAAAATCCTACTGTGGGGCTTCGTTTTTAAAGAAAAATTAAATTAAAATTAATTAAAAATTAAAATTAAAATTAAAATTAAAATTAAAATTAAAATTAAAATTAAAATTAAAATTAAAATTAAAATTAAAATTAAAATTAAAATTAAAATTAAAATTAAAATTAAAATTAAAATTAAAATTAAAATTAAAATTAAAATTAAAATTAAAATTAAAATTAAAATTAAAATTAAAATTAAAATTAAAATTAAAATTAAATTAAATTAAATTAAAATTAAATTAAAGGGCGCGTTCGTGGATTTTTTTTAATAGAAGAGAGTAACGAGTCCAGCGAAACGTTGAAGTGATGATAAATGCGACGCCTGCTCATAACTAAAGCTGCGTTGCCCAGAACATTTGAGTGTGGCACCACACAACGTCCGTACCCTTGAGACATCAGTTAAGTCTCATATGCCTAGTAATTGCATTAGCTCTCAGTGCCCCTCAGGCCAAAATACAGTGATGTCGGCACAATGCTGTTTCACTGCAGAATAACTGGCTCTGTGGTGTTACCTACCTAGACAGTTTCCTGCATAGGAATACTTACCCCAGTAATGAATATGATACTCAGATTCTCCCCGATTATTTTCACAAAATATATCCCGCACATAAAAGTTTTCCCGCTATATTTATTTTGACACGAGGACAAGTACGTGGCAAGCGCTTATAAGTCAACTTACATTTTAAGAAGTTCTGGTACTGGTCATGTGGTGGCAGCTCGTTAAAAGAATACTACCACACCATCTCATCCAATGGATCTCGTAAAAGGCGAGTAAGGAATTAAACTGCACTGTGCACCAGCGCATGGTGGCAATGGGCTCACCACCTATCACACCAAATGCATTATATTGTTTTGGTGATACGTGGATTGTGGCAGTCATCTGCTTTTGCAGTGATTGCCCAGTCTCTGACTACCCCTTATGCGATACAGTCGTGATCTTATGTATGTATGTATGTATGTATTGCACTGGGAATCAAATTAGATCGCTCTTGAAGTACTGAATTTAAGGCTAGCACTGAACAGCAATAGTTCCATATTTTGAAGCGATCCACAAACTTTTACTTTTTTTTATTTGTACACATGATTGGCTCTCGCGGCTTATCGTCATTATTGATGCAAATACCATATTGCTTAATCTTAGTTGTGTTTCAAACGATGCTCGGAATAAGTCCTTTCCTAGAATGCGTCTTAATAGTTGGCTGGTGGTAGGATTCCTATTCAGGAATCCGTGTAGGTAGGTATTTGCCGTAAACTAGCGGTGTTCAAACATTACTATGTTTCGGTTTGAAGAGCACTGAGAGCTATTGTAATTACTGTGCATATGGGACTTAAGAAGTCTGACTGAGACGGGCGCTGTGTGATGCCACTCAGGAATGTTCTCGGCGACACAACATTTGTTAATTGCATTAATCATCAGGCAAACGTTTTGTTCGTCTCGTCCCTTTTTCCTATGTAAAAACAAAACTCTTGTAGTACTTGATCACTAATAGTGATATCTTTTCAGCTCATCAGCTTGTACCTAATCAATGTTTTCCCTGGCGACGAAGAACGATGGATTATTTATTAAGTATAAATAAGACAGGGCTCGTGTAATTAGCTACGAGCGTTCACTTTTAATTTTACGGTACTCGAGGGACTGGAACGAAATTCAAAATCAATAGCATTTTTAAGTGCTGATTTATCTCGTGCTCGGTGACTTATTTCTTTTTTGATAGAAATGGTGCTGCAGCCGGGATCGTGTCCTCGTGGGAGAGTTTTCTTTGAGTATCTAGAATTAAAATTATATTATTTATATTTCATTTTTTGATACTTATTAAAATAATAATATCATATAATCATTTTTAAGTAAGTAAGTAAGTAAAACATTTATTCACGATTAAAAACATACAGCACAAAATACAAACAAGAAATAAATAAAAAAAGGAAACAAAGAATGTCTTAGCCACTACAAAAAATAAATATATACCTATTACCAAAATATCTGTGCTGCAGCATATAATCGTAAAGTGGACCGAACTCAGTTAAAGCCGCGATGATAACATCGCAGCACTGGTTTTCAGTTCGGCCCAGAACAGGAGGAAACTTGGACGACTGTATGTGCACCGCCATGCTCATCTGGCACAAAATAGTTTTTAATTTTGTAAGCTCCTATTGTCAGCATAGTTAAATAATAAAGCTACTTTGAAATTATAATTTATTATATAATTAATTCGGACTTTGCATCCATATTCGTGTTAGTAACAATGACAATACTTAATCTAATGTTTGTAAAAATTAAATAAAAATAAAAATAAAATATGCCAGAACATCTCATCCCGTGGGTGTCGTAAAAGTCGACAGAGGGAAAAGGAAAACCAGGAGATGGGCAGCAGCATCTTGCTGGAACATCTGAATTAATAAACTGCGGTTGCCAACCCGTCTGCCAAGCGTGGCAACTATGGCAAAATCCCCCCAAAACGAGAGCTACAAACTTTTGTGGCAATCTATGTGGGAGGCCTATGTTCAGCAGTGGACTATTGATAGGCTGAAACGACGAAACGACGATGCCAGAACATTATTATTTTGCGGCACGGGATGATGGCGAAACAACAACAAGCATTGTAGTCCAGTTAAAAAACGGGCCTTCTACTCTATCCGCCTCCGTGCGCACAATCTTGTTGGGACTGGCACGCACCCGCTTCCACAGTGATGCCACTCGTTTGCGCATTATCGAGTAAAATTCATCCACACGGTCTTCCGCGAACATCCCTGAGGCGCTGCAGTTTCGTGGCAGTCCCATCAATGCCCATTAATACTCATTATCATATTGGACACGCAGGACGCTGTAAGACTTCTTAGAATATTCGACACCACAGGCTGCTAGTGCCACCGAGTTGTCAACATTCAGAATTGTTTTAAGGTGAACCCGTTCACGGATATACGTTATGCTGCGCACGAACTGCGCCGCGTAATAAGATAATTATGTCCTAACTGAAAATCAGCGTTGTTGGTTAATTCCCTAACACTATGCTGAGTAAGGACCCTTTCATTGGACACGAAATGGGTATTAGATGGCTTGTTTTGTAGGTTATAGTTGTTGTTTTCTTTTTGTTATTGTATGAAGCGATGAAACGAGAAAAACGTTCACCTCATGGTAAGTGCAACGTCTGCCCATAACAAATGCTGTGTCACCAAGAACATTTCTGTGTGACACCTCACTCGCCCATCACCCTGAGATATCAGTTCCTAAGTCTCATATGTCCAGTGATTACGCTAGCTGACAGTGCCCTTCAAACCGAAAAAGAGTAATGTTTGCACACTACTGCTTCACGGCAGAATAACTGGCCCTGGGGTGGTACCTACCTAGACGGATTCCTGCATAGGAATCCTACCACCAGTGTATTTTGATTCCATGTATATTACTATTGTTTCGTCTACTATTTATTTTGTTATCTTGTACTTATTTCTTGTGGACGTGAACAAATGCTAAATGCTGTTCTATTATGTCAAAAATCATAAATATAACAAGGTTAGAGAATCTTTTTTTTTTCTCAAAGGAATGCTCAATCGTTTAATGGGAAACTAGGTAGGTACCACCCCAAGCCAGTTATTCTGCCGTGAAGCAGTAGTGTGCAAACATTACTGTTTTTCGGTCTGAACGGCTCTGGGAGCTAGTGTAATCACTTGGCATATGAGACTTAAGTACTGATGTCTCTGGGTGACGGGCGCAGTTTAGTGTCATACAGAAATATTCTGGGTGACACAGTGTTTGTTATGGGTGGACGTTGCACTTACCATCAGGTGAACGTTGTGCTTTATCCAATAAAACAATACATAGTAAATAAAAACTTTTTTATTAGACACTTACGTAATGTTTCTCGGTTTATTTTATTATTAGTCGAAGTCAGCGATGGCTGAGCGATAGCGCCGCCTACCTCTTGATTAGGCGGTACAGGGTTCCTTGTGTAGATAGCGCAGAATAACAACTTCAAATGCACCTTGTGTAATAATTTCACTTTAGTACGCTCAACCTCAGACATGCAGGTTTCCTCACGATGTTTTCCTTCACCGCCGAGCACGTGGTAAATCAGCACTTAAAATTGCAATTAACAATTTTAGTGGTGCCGGCACCGGGAATCGAACCCAGGTCACTCGCGTACTATTAAATTTAAAGCGAGCGCCTAGCCCCTGAGCTACCACGGCTCTCCTGAGCTACCACGCACTGATTTACCACGTGCTCGGCGGTGAAGGAAAACATCGTGAGGTAACCTGCATGTCTGAGGAATAAATAATATTTCGAAGACATGTGAAGTCCGCCAACCCGCATTGGAGCAGCGTGGCGGATTCTTCCTAGCTCCAAAACCCTCTCAGAAATGAGAGGAGGCCTGTGCTCAGTAGTGGGACATTTATAGGCTGAAACTTTACTTTTTTACTTTACTAGTACGCTCAACCACCAATTAACTAGGTAAACCGACAGTTTCGTTTCGAAGGAGTGACAAGGTCGGTGTCTCGAATTCAACTGCCCCTTGCACTATCCGAACTCTTAAATAAGACTCTTTGCACGTGCCGCTAAAGTGGCGTCACGGGTCTTACCACCTCCTCAGTACTACAATAATCAAATTAGCATCTTATTATTTAACGATATCGTTTTCCCCGACATATTTAAAATACTATTTCATTCTCCTCTGTACACAATGCGACAGCGATCTTTTATTGTCATTTGATCATTGGTGTACTACGAAACTAAAAAGATGGTTTAATGGCGCCTATAAAAAAGTTTACATATTGTTCGTTCAGGAAACACATTGACAAGTGTAATATTATTCCTTTATATTCTCCATACCCAAAATTCGATAAAGTATTATGTGTCACAGTACCGGCTGTATCGGAGCCTTCACAGGTCATTACTTTTGTCACTCAATACCATTGAAATCTTTAAAAAAAAAAAATAACAACGCGTGTATCGCGTATCCTCTAAAAAGTAATTGTGGTGTAAAGGTGATATCTATTTTACGCATTCATTTTTGAAACTTAGACCTCGAACGTGTTATTTGGTAATCGACTTTTGTTGATATCAAAACTTCATTTGGCTGAATTGACGCTGTTACTAAGCGATTGTCTTTCGTGCTACGGGTCGCGGGCTCATTACTCGCAGGGGCCTACGGATAATGGCTACATTTCAGACATTAATTTCTCATGCACAAACACACAGACAGAACAAAAACATTTTGACAATATTATTTTTATTTTATTTGATAAAGTGACGAGACGAGCACAACGTTCACCTGATGTAAAGTGCAACTATAACAAATTCTATGTCACCCAGAACATTTCTGTGTGACACTACATTGCGCCCGTCACCCTGAGACATCAGTTATTAAGTCTGATATGCCCAGTGATTACGCTAGCTCACAGTGCCCTTCAAACCGAAACACAGTAATGTTTGCACACTACTGCTTCACGGCAGAATAACTGACCCTGGGGTGGTAAGTACAACGTTTGTCCATAACAGATGTTTTACTCCGAATATTTCTGTGTAGCACCACACTGCGCCCGTCACCTTGAGACATTAGTTCATGCTAGCTCTCAGTGCCCTTCAGACCGAAACACAGTAATATTTGCACACTACTGCTTCACGGCAGAATAACTGACCCTGGGGTGGTACCTACCTAGACGGATTCCTGCATAGGACTCCTACAATTTCTTTCTTTCTTTTATTTCCTTGGGCGCAACGAAAACTATTATGGCCGTAAAATTCTTAACTTAATTCAAAACGAATTGAGTTAACAGTTTCATTTTAAAGTTAATTTAGACATTAGCATAACAGCTCGAAAATATGTCTCATTGGCGCATCGGGTTAAAGACTGTCTTCTGCGCTTTGGTACGAGACACCTACCAGACGTATTACCTAGTTTTTGAAGAGCACCGCCCACAGTAGCGTGCAGAAGCAAACTAATTCCGCCGCCAGATACCTTAAACTACTACAACATTACCACTATCACTACACTACAGACATTAGCGCCTCTATCTAGAGCCTCTCGTAGAGTCAATATCACTGGATAATGTCTCCTTTTGAGGTAACACGTGTCGTATTCTCGACTTCAGTGGGGTGTATTGAATAGTTGTTGAAGTGGCAGACACCCTCTGTATCTGGTGGCGGTTCCTGTTGGCGGTATTAGTTTGCAAGTTCACGATACTGTGGGAGGGCGGGCGGTGCTCTTCAAAAACTAGGTACCTGACACACTGTTTTTAAAATCTGCGTACGGATCTTAGCAAATCAACTTTCGTAATGATTTCTTTTATTTACGCGAATACTACACATTAAAATATAACTATTTTTTTATGGATTTTATCGCGTTTAATTCTGAACTATTTCTAATCCGTCGTTTCGAGTGCTTTACAGCACCCATGGTCACGGGAGGACTGAGGTGACAGATGTCCTGATGTCATAGTTAATCCGGGGTACCTTCAGCTTTTAATTATTCTTTTTAGTCCGATCTATGCAGAAAGATGATTCGTGATGCTATTGAAATAAAAAAAAACATCCTAATTTCAATAGGGAAGATGGTTGGATACTACCAGAGGCATGGCATTCAAAAGTTAATAAAATTAAATCAAAAACCAAGCATACCACTGCAAGGCTTCGAGACACAGTAAGCTCTTTCTGGGTAGATCGGACCAAAAATAATAATTATAAGCTGTGTGCTAAGAAGAATCCGCCACGCTGCTCTCTTGGCGGACTGCACATGTCTTCGAAATATTTTTTTTATTTCTCAGACATGCAGGTTTCACCTCACGATTTTTTTCTTCACCGCCGAGCACGTGGTAAATCCAGCACTTAAAATTGTAATTACCAATTTTAGTGGTGCCGGTACCGGGAATCGAACCCAGATCACTCGCGTGCTATGAAATTTAAAGCGAGCGCCTGGCCCCTGAGCTGCCACGGCTCTATTAAAAAAATGTAAGAAAGATAAATTATATTTGAGTATACTCTTAAACATATCAATACGTAATTATTATTAAAGCATTAGGGAATAGCAAAAAAATATTAAGTATGTATTAATTTAAAACTATATATTATTCAGCTTGCGTATGTAACATCGGATAGTCTGTGTAATGAATCCATCAAGATAGTCTGCAAAATAATTTGTTCCGTCGTGCGTTGAGATTTGTTCTACATTATGCACTGACAAATCCCTGGTAATATTAAGCTGTAGTGAAATTTATCTTCTATATAAATAACGGCCCCGGCTTCGCACGGGTAGATACATATTAGAAACATAAATTAGTACTTTATTTGAACAAAAAGTATAACAACAATTCCTTACACTAACATTTTTTAAGCGAATCTTCCCAACGATTCCGTTATTTTACCGAAACAATGTTTTACTTATGGGAACAAAAACCATGAAAGTTTAGTGGCTCAGAGCTTCCTTGTAAACAATATTTGATGCCGTGGTAGCAAAATAAAACGACCGCTCTCGACCGCTGCGCAATGGGAGCCGCGCACCTCGATGATGCCCAAGGTGCATGAAGCCGGGCGGCGGCGCAGCGTTCGAGAGACACTGCGGCCGCTGTATTTTTTATAAAGCATTTCAAATTAAAATTAAAAAAAAAACATAAAAACCACTATCCAATTGTTTCTAGTACAAGAAAAATAATATGACTCGGTAGTTAATGCATCGTAGTCTATTCGCGCGTAGCGGGGGCGAGCGTGCGGACTTCACAAGTCGTTAATTTTTTTTTAAATCTCAAACTTGCTGGTTTCTTACCGGTGTTTTAATTTACCACCTAGCACGTGGTAAATCATCACTATAAATAACATTTTAAAAAAAATACGGGTCTTTCTCTGAGTTTTTTTTACCACGGTTTAGTTTACCACGGCTTAACAGCCTGTAAATGTTTCACTGCTGAATAAAGACCTCCCCTAATTTCCAAGAGAGTTCTGAAGCCTAGTAGAGTTACGCTGCTCCAATGCGGGTTAACGGACGGCTTAATATTTCGTATAAATATACATTTGTATTTAGGCTTGGAACCTAGCAGTTCTTATGCAGTTTATCACTTTTACTTACTATACTACCCTAATTTTCATTTTTATGGAACACTGCATTCTTTATGGTGTAATGATATGAACAGATTTAACATTTAGCTATCTTAAATAACCATAAATCAATGAACATAATAATCACAATATCTCTACAGCGTCTGTCGTCAACGAAGCAATTCTTCCACTACATTATACTGTCTTGATACACTGAATTTGCAGCTCACGTGTGGAAACAAACAGAGCGTCATATCGGTTTTCTCGGCCCATTGGCTCACTGGCTACACCTCAGTATTGATGCAGACGACATTGCTTCATCGTTTGCAAATTATTGGATGTAATCTTGCATAAAGTTGTTTAGATATCGGGCCAGAAACGTTGATGCCTTAATAATGTTACTACCTTTTAAATACGCTATAAAACACGTAACCTGCAAATGATATTAAGCATACAAACACTAATATATTACAGTAATGTAGCGAAGTGTAAGAAAAACTGGTGGTAGGATTCCTATGCAGGAATCCGTCTATGTTGGTACCAACCCAGGGCCAGTTATTCTGCAGTGAAGCAGTAGTGTTTAAACATTACTGTGATTCGGACTGAAGGGCACTCACACCTAGTGTAAATCACTGGGCATATGAGACACAGCAATGTTCTAGGTGCGCAGCATCTTACCATCAGATAAACGTTGTCCTCGTCTCTTACCCTTTTAAAAAAATAAAAAAGTATAGATAGCTGTACAAAACGATCTGGTGGATGATGCGTCTAATATAAGAAGAATACAATTTAAGAATTGTGAGTAAAGAATTATTTTGTAAACAGTTTTTGAAAGGACTAAATAAAACGTCAATGACCTATATGCCTTGTTAACCATATTGTTAAAAAAAAGCAAGAAACGAAAGTTTATTTTGAACTATTTTGCTTGAAGTTTGAAATTCTTCGAAATGCCTCAGTATTTATTACCTTAACGTCGTCGTTATCAACGTCGCAGTAAGCTCCAGTAATGTATCGAAATTAAATTAAGTTCGGACTTTCCGATATATTTACATGTTAACCGGGAGGAGTTCGGAGACATAAATCACACCCACGGACTTCGCGACACGGCATTTATCAGCACCGAAAACCTTGGCTATTTCGTTAGTTCCAATTCGATTTTCATTTTATGCAAAGACGATCCAATTTCGCGCGGGCGGGGCAGCGGGGACGCAAGAAAGACTTTCAATCGGGATAATGCCATAGAAGAATGATCCAAATTGAATTCGTTTCGCGAACACCCTCCCCGCGCGTGGCGAAAGCCCCCCCGATCCGGCAAATACCTCCCGTCTTAAAGGGCTGCGATTCAGCGGAAATTTTCGTGCTCGGTTACGTCCCTAGGATTTTTATTAAATTTTCCACAATATCTCGCTAGATCGGCGTCGTCGTGTAGAAAGGACAATAGTAGGGGAAGTGTTCCAGTGTTCGACGCAAACCGTCTTTGTGTAGCAATGGGAGATATTCACGGTACGGTTTCATCTTCGAAATCTACAATAGCGTAATATTCCGTCTTTATTTGGTGCCAGTTTGTGTTTATTTTATCGATCAACTGGTCAGAGTCGCGATATAGAATTTTATTTCAACATTTCTATAAAGTCAGACTATTCAAAATACTTTCGTCGTATGTTTTGTTTTTAAGTTGAATTTAAAATTCTATTTGATACCAATTTTTAGAAAAATTTTAAAGACTTAACGGCATAAGAAACTACTACCATATGTTAAACTTAAATAATTGAAACGACCATATTTCCTTCACGGTTTTGCGGGAAGTCGATGGATGCAGGTGGCTCAGGACCGTGTTTTGTGGCAATCTACTGGGGAAGCCAATGTTCAACGGTGGACTAAGATAGACTGAACTGATGATGATGATCGTATTGATCTTCTAAATTTGGACCAACGTGTACCTCACCGCTATTTTCCAAATAACGATGATTTCCTGAGGGAACAATAATTAATATGTAAATATTGTAATATAATATCATAAGAAAAGCATAGAAATTAGGAGCAGTTTTAATTTTGAAACTGCCTAAGTGACGCGGGCTTGCAAAAATGGTTTTAAAAACATTCTGCTACCTTACACTGACGTCATCATCATCATCATCATTTCCGCCTATCACTAGTCCACTGCTGAACATAGGCCTCCCCAAAGATTGCTACAAAATTTTGTAGCTCTCATTTTGGGGGGAATTTAGCTATAGTTGCCACGCTTGGCAGGCGGGTTGGCAACCGCAGTTTATTTATTCTGATGTTCCAGGAAGACTCTGCTGCCAATCTTCTGGTTTTTATTTTCCCTCTGCCGACTTTTACGACACCCACGGGATGAGATGGGGTGGTAGATTCTCTTAAGCCGCTACCACACGGCACTGATGTATATTGTGTGAATTACACTAGACGGGAGGGCTTAGTAAGAATATTTAGAATTATTTAGATAAATATAAATTAGTAACAACTTTGTAATGTCACTCAGTATGAAACATTAATCTCCATTAATTCTGAACTCTGGAAATGTGGAAATGCTCTACTAACTAGCTCGCTGCAATCGTTAGGAAGAAAATTTCTTTTATAAAAGAGAGGGCAAACGGGCAAGTGATGGTAAGTGGTCACTACCAGGTTTATGGGAATATAATATCAATTAAACTACTGCTCGTCTCTTTGTCAAATGAAGCAACACTGCCGCACTACGCATCTCATAACTCAACAGGTTCTGCATGCCCGCCGCATTCTGAGTTTCTTGGATAAGCTTATGTTTTTTTACATTACTTCTTAATTTATTTGTACACTTACACTATTCAAAACTACGAAATTATCTCGACTTTAATTATGCATGCGGATCTTATGTCAGTTTATCCTTTTTGAGAACGCGTAGTTTTATGTTTTTTTCTAGATTTACATACATTCATAAATAAGATCACGACTGTATCCCATAAGGGGTAGTCAGAGACTGGGCACTCAATGCAAAAACAGATGACTGCCACAATCCACGTTTCACCAAAACAATATAATGCACTTGGTGTGATAGGTGGTGAGCCCACCATGCGCTGTTGGGTGCACAGTGCAGTTTAATTCCTTACTCGCCTTTTACGAGATCCATTGGATGAGATGGAGTGGTAGTATTCTTTTAACGAGCCGCCACCACACTTTTCTAGATTTAAAATGGCTATATGTTATTTTAGTAGACATTCTACCGCTTGTGCAGTGCAGACTATTTACGATGTTGCCCCCCGTCTGCCGCAGTCATTGCGCCGCTGCGTTTCTAACACGCACGTGATCGGGCAGCGGCGCTCAATCTTTATCTTTATATCTTTTTGTGAGTGATACGCGATAATTTATCGCTGTACCATAATTATTTAGCTAGTACATTTTGTTATTACAGTTTATTATTGGTTTCATTTTAATATATTTGCGAAATCGAAGAACAAAGATTGACTACAATTTAGCTTTCCGTACCTCCGTGAAATTAAAACCTTATAAGATTAATGGCGTGACTATGAGTCTGTCACGGTCATTTTTTAGATTCCATATTATGTAGAAACTTAATAACACTTGTAGGTTTTCTTAAATACATTCCGTATTTGATTCTCCGGGATAAAAGGTATCCTATCCGTCTGCAGGATGCAAGCTATATCTGAGCCGAATTTCGTTAAGTTCACTTCAATGGTTGTGTTCATACTTATATAAATGCGAAAGGTACACTCTCTGTGTCACTCTGACTGTTTGTTGCCTTTTCACAGTGAAACTGCTGAACTGCTATTGACGAAATTTGGCAAAGAGATAGCTTGCATCTTTGAGACGGATATAGGGTACTTTTATCCTGGAAAATCAAGTTGTCTTCATGCGATATTTAAAAAACCTGTATCCACGCGGAGAAGTCGCGGGTATCAACCTAGTATGAAATAATGTAGTACGAAACGAAAGTCGCCAAGATAAGGTTTTTACAGCTCATAGCTCCAGGATTGTTACCAAAGGCATCTAACGCTATGTTTTTAAATGTCATGCTAAAGCGACTAAATGTCATACAACGATTTTTCTGAACGTTGGACAATGTAGCTATTCATGTCGTTGAGAGTGCATCGTACCTTATACCTCGTTGCGCGCCCTGCAGTGATGACATTTTCCGTATTCTCGTAAATATTTTATATCTGTTTATGTGCGGAGGAAACTGTGGTTGGCGCTAAGCTAGAAATATTTGATAACTACGTCTTAACAAATGGTTCTGCTACGGTTGGACACGTTTCATATTCATAAATAGGTTGGATATAATATACGGAACATTAAATATGCAGACATGAACCTGAGGATTGAAGTAATCGTAATGAAAGAAAGAAAGTTTATTACTGGTGGTAGGATTCCTATGCAGGAATCCGTCTAGGTAGGAACCACCCCAGGGCCAGTTATCCGTTCTACCGTAAAGCAGTAGTGTGAAAACATTACTGTGTTTCGGTCTGAAAGGCACTGTGTGCTAGCGTAATCACTGGGCATATGAGACTTAAGAACTTATGTCTCAGGGTGACGGGCGCAGTGTGGTGCTACACAGAAATAATCTGACTAACACAGCATCTGTTATGAGCAAACGTTGCACTTACCATCAGGTGAACGTTTGGCTCGTCTCGACACTTTTTCAAATAAAAATAAAATAAAAAATAAAGTTTATTTGCTTAGATCCGCTTGCAAAATATAAAATGGTGTATATTACCTGGTTTTGCAGAGCACCGTCCGCCCTCCCACAGTAGCGTGCACAAGCAAAATAACACCGCCACCGGGAACCGCCACCAGGTACCCTTTACTAAAAAACTACCACTACGCAATATACACCACTGAAGTCGAGACCACAACAAATGTTTCACCCAGATGCCAGTACCTTTTTGACTTAACCTTAAGAAATCACCACAAATATAAAAGGAAAAGCCGATATTATACGGCGTAATAAAAACACAAAACCACGCGACGACTATACGTGTATGTATATTAGTCGTCGTCGTCGTCGTTTCAGCCTGTCAATAGTCCACTGCTGAACATAGGCCTCCCTCATAGATTGCCACAAAAGTTTGTAGCTCTCGTTTTGGGGGGATTTTGCCATAGTTGCCACGCTTGGCAGACGTTTTGGCAACCGCAGTTTATTTATTCAGATGTTCCAGCAAGATGCTGCTGCCCATCTCCTGGTTTTCATTTTCCCTCTGTCGACTTTTACGACACCCACGGGATGAGATGGGGTGGTAGATTCTCTTAGGCCGCTACCACACGGCCTATGTATATTAGTATCTGTAAGGAAATACCTATAACGAGGTACCTAGTAGTCCGCCAACCCGCATTGGAGCAGCGTGGCGGATTCTTCCCAGCTCCAAAACCCTCTCAGCAATGAGAGGAGGCATGTGCCCAGCATTGGGACATTTATAGGCTGAAACTTTAGTGGTCAAAATTGGATTACCAGAAAATAAGATTCAAGGCAACTTTTCAACTGAAAACTTATGACACCTTTCGTACGCCGTGCAAAAATCGCCAGATTACATTTATATATGTTCATCCCTCCCGTTCGTTCCGAAACCTCAGAAACGAAACGAAAAATCAGAAACAAAAGTCTTCAAAAGTAGGTTATACACACCATTTTACTTTTTGCATGCGGATCTTAGCAAATTAACTTTCTCTCCTTTACAATAATGGATTTCCGCAAAGTAACGCCTGATTCTATTAACTTTATATTACAGTTTAGTAATTTAGTAATTAGGATTAATAATGAATCCTACAGTTCTATTGTAAAAAAAAGAACTATTTCTCTTCCGCCGTGTCTTGTTGTTATTTTTCCATTACATACTTTAAATGGAAGAACTCGAGGCATATGATCCCTAGTCGCCGGAGTTATTAAACTCATAATCTCATTACTTAATAATTGGGCCGTAGTCGATCGGGACAGAATTAGCTGATGTAAGCCGCTTACTGTCAATTTGTGCTTGTGTGTGGACGCCATAATCGTGATCCTAATGCTATCAGAATTAATACTTCTTTTACATTAGTATTATTACCCTTATTAAGGAGGTCAGTGTAATCCAAAATATGTACCATGTCTAGGGCAGCCTGAATTATTTGATAATATTTGCTTTTTGAGCTTTCTTTAAACTTATTACTAAATACACTGAATTAACCTGTAACCTATACTTTAAATAATTAACGAAGAAAAATAACAGAATTAATAATATGAAATAAATACATATGGAGCCAGAAGAAGATTAAACATATTAAATAAAACATATAAAAAGCGGCGTAAGAGAATCTACCACCCCATCTTATCCCGTAGGTGTCGTAAAAGTCGACAGAGGGAAAATTAAAATCAGAAGATGGGCAGCAGCATCTTCCTGGAATATCTGAATAAAAATACTGCGGTTGCCAACCCGCCTGCCAAGCGTGGCAACTATGGCGAAATCCCTGCAAAATCCGAGCTACAAACTTGTGGCAATCTGTGGGGGAGGCCTATGTTCAGCAGTGGACTAGGGGTAGGTTGAAATGATGATGATGAATAGAATGTTCATAGACTGTTACTTCACCTTAATTATTGTACTTACGTTATAAGACTGACAATCTTGTTTAATGACAAGTAACAGATCAGAATTAACTCTGTCAATGTAATTTTTGAGATTAAGGCGTAATCTTTATAATTTTAAAGAAGGAACACACACCTATTAAAACAGTCACACGTTGACTTTGTTGCAATGAAAAAAATTAATAAATTTTGAAATGGCAATATACGTGGATTGAATATTTTTAAAACGTTAGGTACATTTTGTTCTTTTCAAAAATAGGATTATATTCTACTCTGTGTAACTATCGGCTAACGAAAGTATAAAGAATATAAACGTTTTATTCGTCTTGAAGTCTAATACACAGCGACGAACAAGAACATAATGTTATCTACTCGAATATGATTCTCAAACCAATAATTTGGAAATCAACTCTTATTCTTTTGAAATCCTGTCTATTAAACGGAACTCGAAAATATTGCTGTCAGCAATAAGACCGCCTATTGCTCACACTTATTATATTTTTTGTTTGTTTTTACATTGTTTGTTCATTTCTTTTGTGTGTAAGGTTTATAATACAGAATATATAAATAAATCTTCTATTTGATAACATCGTCCTAACTTTCCGGAATACACTCGTATTATTTCTAAAGCACTGAACTCTCTTTAATATCTCTCAGTTTGTTTGTTCGGATATTATTTGTCGTTAAAGCAACTTGTCCCACAATTGATCGATGCATCAGACTGCTTGCACAGCATCCGCAGTGCTGACCGCTCGACCAGAATGCATTAACTCGGTAATTTGATCTCCGCTCATCCGTCGTCCATATTTGCTCTGAATTTGGCCAACTTGTGAGCTCTAAATGATTTTGTGGAAAATTTTCGATAATCGTTTTATTAACGGGATTTTGAGGTTAATTCTAAATTTTATCAATAACTACAACAAAGGATATAATATGGATATTAATTAATAAAAATCTAATATAAGATTATACTATACTGGTTCTCCAAAATGCTTCTGTCGTAGAAAGAACAAGCAACAAATCCGAAAGAGCCGGTACATTTGATTGCTGTAAATTTATAAACATTGTAATTTACAAAAACAGTAGTATCATAAATATAAAGATGTAGAAATAGCTTGGCTCCGATTACCTTTTTCCCCTGCCAAGCGTGGCAACTATGGCAAAATTCCTCCAAAACGAGAGCTACTAACTGTAGTGGCAATCTATGGGAGAGGCCTATGGTCAGAAGTGGACTAGTGTTAGGCTGAAACGACGACGACGACGAAGGAACCTTATTGATGACCGATAAGAAGGAATAAGATCATCAATAAGGTTCCTTGGGAATACATACCCATACATCATCCATGTATTCTTTGATATTATAATACCCCTGTTTATAAAGTCTTTGTTTAATGATTTCTAATATTTACGCGAACACTACACATTTAAATAAAACTATTTTTACGGATTTTATCACGTTTAATTTTGTTATTTATAACCCGACGTTTGGAGTGCTTTACAGCACCCATGGTCACGGGCGGACTGGGGTGACAGATGTCCCGATGTCATAGTTAACCCGGAGTACCTTCAGCTTTTAATTATTATATATATATATATCTATCTTTCTGCATAGATCGGACCACAAATATTCATTTAAAAGTCTTTGTTTATTAACATATTTGAACTTTTTGATTGACAGACTTAGTTCATTTTCTGGGGTTTTGTTGTAAAAATGTATACATTGCCCCATAAAAGAGTCACTAACTCTGTGAAGTCGAGTAAATTACATGATAAGTTTGACCTTGTTCTTGGTATTTACATCACTTTTCTTAGGAAAATAAAGCATAGTGCCCTTAAAGGGCAAAAAATACCTGAATTGCTTCTAGAGAATACAATAGTCAATTCGATTACAAGTAAATGCACTGTTCTTTCAGTATTATACAACAATCGATACTTTTTATGAGATAAAATATCTCGACATACGAGATACTATTAAGGATTACTTACACTATAAATAAAGTACGTGTTTGTTTGTCTAACATAATGAATCTTAGTTTCTCCAATTTCTTTCTAGTCCCCTATTGTTAGTCAGTCTATCAATGTAAAATAAAAGTTCGCGGTGTTATTGACTCATGTCGAACTTCGAAGGTGAATCAAAGACGTCTGCCCGGAAATTGGATCGCTCCTTTTTATGCTACAGGATTTCGTGGAAACGGAAAAGTACGCCTCGAGTTGGATTTTCTGAAACGGTTAATAGTGAGATAGTGGTTGCGGACGGAAATGAGATATTCTACCGGACCAAGTTTCCATTTGAAGAAATCGTCTATGAAATGTGCGGTGAAGTGGAATTAAAAATATTTATTATAACTTATGTAATATAAACAATTTAGGTTCACGTATTAATTACGGTTGCGTTAATAATCTCACACTCAATCTATCACGTCAATAAGCACATCACGGGTTACTTATTTTCGTAGCTTTGGTTTCGTTCGGGGTGATAACAGTATCAATGCCTATATTAATGCCGCCACATGAGAATCTCAAGAAATATATACAACATCTAAAGATTACTGGTAAGAGGAGACGTCCTCCCAGATTAGATCACCCGATCTGGCGGTTAACTACCCTTTTCCTTGGCAATCATCACCATCATTACAGTTTATCAACAGTGCTGAAAATAGGCCACTCCCATAGAAGTTTGTAGCTCTCATTTTGCGGGAATTTTACCATAGTTGCCACGCTTGGCTGGCGCATTTTTTTTATTCAGATGTTCCAGTAAGACGCTGTTACCCATCTCCTCTTTTTTATTTTCCTTCTGTTGCATTTTACAACACCCACGAAATGAGATTGGGTGGTACATTCAGTAAAGCTACCACACGGCACTGCTTGGCAATATCATCTCACAAAGGAGTATAGTTTAAGAAAGAAAGATATCAAGGAAAAAGCATTTATCTGTACAGCACAAAAGGACAACACACTAAGTAAGAATATAAACACACACTAATAAAAGAAAATTAAAATATAATGAATCAAACGTGAACAATAAAAAAAAACGAAAAACAAAATTAAAATAAAAGAAAACAGCATAATATTAAACATGTACCATGTGCGTGTCTCACGGCTGAACGAAAAGGTCTCCAGCAGGGCTATTGCGTTTATAAAGTGATGAAAACTTATAAAAGTGTTGAACGACTTTCTGCTAAATTAGTGTCTGCATACTGGTTATAATTAACCAAAAAGACATGACGTCTTTTTGGTTAATTTTGAAAAATAATTTATATAATCTATATATATATATATATAAATATATGATAAAATAATCGTCATTTTCGTTAACCATAACCGGTATGAAAATAGTTATTTGACAGATATTCGTTCAACACTTTTATAAGTGATCTTCACTTTGGATACGCAATAGCCCTACAGATCAACTGTTAGTCAGACCACGGTAGAATAACTGGCCCTGGGGTGGTACCTACCTAGACGGATTCCCGCAAAGGAATCCTACCACCAGTTAAGTTCGTGGGCGATGTCTATTATGGCTATATCTTCCGGTTAACAACGCGAAGAGCAGGAATGTCGTCATTGTCCTGAACAAGTGCTTGAGCAGGCTGAACAGACCGAGCTTTGGTATAAACTTTGGAATTTGTTTTGCGTGAATTATTTTCCTTGGGAATGCTTCAGTTGGAGATAAAATTTAATATTAATTCATCTTCACAAAATAAATATTTAGTAGTTTTGGTAAATAGAGTTACATAAAAGAGGAAATTAAGCGAGATTTTTTCGCCAGTTTCTTCTCCGACAGAGGAATTCCGGAAGGAATTCTCATTACGTATTTACAGTTGTCTTAAAAAATAGGAAGTTTCTTATAATTGAAAATTAAATAATTTTCGTATGTCGTCAATTATTTTCTATGCCATACCAATAGATATATTCAGACCGCTGAACCACAAACCAAAAATAACATTGTTTCTCCATATCAGTCTGGTTTTTAACCGCAAGGCTTAAGAAAATCTACCACCCCATCTCATCCCGTGGGTGTGGTAAAAGTCGACAGAGGGAAAATTAAATCTAGAAGATCGGCAGCATCGTATTCCTGAAACATCTCCAAAAACAAACTGCGGTTGCCAACCCGCCTGCCAAGCGTGGCAGCTATGGCAAATCCCTGCAAAATAAGAGCTACAGACTTTTGTGGCAATCTATGGGGGAAGCCTATGTTCAGCAGTAATGGGTGGTGCTGTAATGGGTTACTAACCAGTGGTGGAACTAGTAATGGGTTGAAATGATATCAGTCTGGTTTTTGACGTGGTACCTACTACTACCCTTCTCAAGGATACTGAAGATATCCGAGAGGGTATGTAAAACTCTAAACTGGCAGCTCTTATCTTAATATATTATTCTAACGCATTTACTGTGATATGCTACTAGACTTTCCCTCTCATTTATATTGTTTTAAAGTAAGCATGGAACATGGAATCTAATAGAGACTTTTCTCCTCAGGTAAGTGCCAGTAACAACTGCACACTTCTGGACATGTGGATCCTAAATATCCCTTTGTTACATCGGATCGGTAAGTAATTTTAAATAAGTAGAAAATATGATATTTTTTAAATGGATGGGATTTGGACATTTTTTTAAATTTATTATAATTTTTTTAATAAAACTGAACCTTTAAATTTTACATGTAGATGGAGTTTAGTGAATTGGTAGTTGATACTAAGTGGAGCCATGGTAGTTCAGGGGCTAGGCGCTCGCTTTAAATTTCATAGTACGCGAGTGACCTGGGTTCGATTCCCGGTGCCGGCACCACTAAAATTGTTAATTGCAATTTTAAGTGCTGATTTACCACGTGCTCGGCGGTGAAGGAAAACATCGTGAGGAAACCTGCATGTCTGAGGAATAAAAAATATTTCGAAGACCATGTGAAGTCCGCCAACCCGCATTGGAGCAGCGTGGCGGATTCTTCCTAGCTCCAAATCCTCTCAGAAATGAGAGGAGGCCTGTGCTCAGTAGTGGGAAATTTATAGGCTGAAACTGTATTAAGTGGTTTATTTAATTTCTCCATTAAATAAAATAAATGCAAAAACACCAAAACGTGACGTGCTTAAGCTTTTAGAAGTAAAAATATAATATTTTTGTGGAGCCACTGATTTTTAAAATTAGGAATATAGTTCCTGTGTTCGTTTTGTATTTTTTTTAATCACATAGTTCATTCTAGAAAAACTACAGAAGTACAATTATTAACAATACTGATCAACAATTTTCCGTATTAACATATTGTAAGATTTAATATAAGCTAATTAATTATAAGATTTAATAAGTCAATGTATAATAATTATAAGATTTAATAAGCTAATACGAGTAATTTACTAATTTTCAAGGCTTTTGTGCAATTAGAATAAATTTTCAGCTTGAGCTAGTTGTCAGTGTAGTATTGTTCTTCTTTATTGTATTTCTTTTATAGAAATATTTTGTATACAGACATTATAAAAGGAACAAAATTTTAATATGCGAGCCCTTAAATATTTTTTACCTTTCGCCAATCTTGTCATATTCATCTATAGTGTGTCACTTCAACCAGTTCGATAGGACACGGTATTTTATAATTTGTTGAGTTATCTGTGTCTCATATTTCTAAAACTGGACGGGGGTAGTGCTGACATATTTATTTCCTTGAAAAATATACTCTCAGTGACGAGTACGCAATAGATCCAACGATTATCCGAAGATTATTCAGATATATAGGAGTTTTTTATTCGTTACCAAAATAGACCACCCAGATCATTAAACATTAAAATACCTCAACAAAAACATTGAATAGAAATATTTACATTAAACTGTGATGTAAATACAACGGAATATGACTTTTTTGCTATTACCGAAGTGCCTTGGTAAAATACCGCTGAAATCACGAACTCAATAACGCGGAATTTATTTACTGAGCAAAAAACCTATGCTATAAATAATTAATACAGAAAGATTACAGAATTAATATGATGAAATAAATGACATAATAAATAATGACAAGTAACAGATCAAGGAGAATTAACTCTGTCAATGTAACTTTTGAGATTAAGGCATAATCTTTATAATTTTAAAGAAGGAACACACACCTCTTAAAACAGTCACACGTTGACTTTGTTGTAATGAAAAAAATTAATAAGTTTTGAAATGGCAATACACTTGGATTGAATATTTTTAAAACGTTGGGAACATTTTGTTGTTTTCCAAAATAGGAAGTAATACCGTTTGATACGAGTACATCCGTAGGATAGATCATATTTTGACATGAGTTAGGTATAAAAAAAGATTAAAAACCCTACTCTGTTACTACATGTGATACAAGGCTTGAAAATTAACATTACCTATGGAAGGCGCAAAACATCGCGTCGAGCATTATCAGCTCGCCCGCCACGGTTAGGCCGGGCTTACGTACTTATTGTTTTTGTTCGCTACCGACACTCGTATTCGTTGTAATAGCTATTTATTGAAAGCTTGTACAGTAATGTACGGATGTATTTTTGTTTTACTGGCCACAAACAATGTGTAAAATTAGATTTTACAAAATAGTAAAATCTAATTTTACGATCTAATGTGTATGGCTTAAAGTAAAATTCACGATGGGATAGTTAATTCATGCAGTGGTTATTATTAAATGAGATGGTAATGTTAGCTATTTTATCTCCAAATTTGCTATAATTCTTCTTAATATATTAAATATAAATAATATACATTCCTGCATAGGAATTTTACTGGTGGTAGGATTCCTATGCAGGAATCCATCTAGATAGGTACCACCCCAGGGCCAGTTATTCTGCCGTGAAGCAGTAGTGTGCAAACATTACTGTGTTTCGGTTTGAAGGAAACTGCGAGCTAGCGTAATCACTGGGCATATGAGACTTAAGAATCTATGTCTCACGGTGATGGGCACAGTGTGGTGTCACAGAGAAATTTTCTGGGTGACATAGTATTTGTTATGGGTAGACGTTCCACTTACCATCAGGTGAGCGTTTTGCTCGTTTCATCACTTTATGCAATAAAAAAAAACATAATTATTCTGCCGTGAAGCAATAGTGTGAAAACATTACTGTATTTCGGGTTGAAGGGCACTGTGAGCTAGCGTAATCACTGGGCATATGAGACTTAAGAACTTATGTCTCAGGGTGATGGGCACAGTGTGGTGTCACACAGAAATTTTCTGGATGACAAAGCATTTGTTATGGGCAGACGTTGGACTTACCATCAGGCGAACATTTTGCTCGTTTCATCACTTTATCCAATAAAAAAATTGATATGTAACTAAAACTATTTAGTAGTTTTCAACGAAATTAATATCTTAACCATTGCCTTTAAATATATGTATGAAAACGCCATGTTTGGAAAATGTTGAGTGTTATATCAAAACTCTTCATATACAAACTACGCGCGTCGTTCGGTCGCCTAACTCTATTAGAATCGTATCAATGGACGGCGAAGTTAATTCTCGTTGAAAAGGGTTGCTACTAAGTGGAGCTGCAGTGAACATAAATCATGCGAAAGGCACAATCACCGCAAGATGCCATTGTAGTCTGCGGCCGTCCAGGACTGAATGAATATGCAAACGTGATTTACTGCCTCGCGTGAGCTGGATGCGGGAGATACGACGGAAACTTATAATGGGATATTAATTAATCTAGTAAGAATAGGAGAATGTTCCTGCAAAGCCTACTGGAGGTGATAGGTTATAGAATAGATTTTTTTTAATTAACATAGATTATTTATTATGATTATAATATATATATCTTCCTAAATATTACTGAGCTTCTAATTATATTTACAGCCTAATCCTTTCTCTCTGGTCGTAATATCCTTTGCAACGTGGTTGCCTGGTAGAGATCGCTTGTAAGCGATAAGGCCGCCATTCGTACCTTAATGTGGTAGCAGTTTTGTTATTTTGTATATTTCCGTTTTAATTATCGATGTACAATAAAGTATATTTCATTCATTCATTCATTCATTTCATTCATTATTTAACGATATCTTATATTTACTATATATAGATAGTCGTATGTATGCTCTTTCTGCATCTTGTCTCGAATTGTTGCAGTGTTATGCTTGGTTTTTGATTTAAGTTTATTTTAAGATTCCAAGTCGGTGGTCCCAATTTCTATAGAGAAATGGGTTAATATCTAACCATCTTCCCTATTGAAATTAGGAGGTTCTTTAAATTCAATAGGCTCGCCAATCATTGATCAAGAATTTTGGTTTTTAGCAAATTCATTTTCATTACTTAATTAAAATTTTGTACAAATCATTGTCATCTTCGACAGTGGTCCAAATTAAAACAACTAGTAACATTTCAACACTGAATGTGTTGAAATGTTACTAGTTGTTTTAGTGTATCTATCACAGTGTGTGTTTAGTGTATCTATCGATTGTAAATAAAAATGTGTGACAATTTTATTGCGGATGTAGGCCTCTTCCAGGCCTCTTCCAAGAAGAAGGAATCGCCACGCTTGGCAGGCGGGAGGCCGAGCATAGATCATGCTGCCTGTCACAGGTCTATTTATTATAGGTCTAGCTGTTTTCAAGATTATTATATCATATACTGGTGGTAGACATAGACATAGACTTTATTCGACGTACACAATACAGAAACCACACAGGAAATGCAAATAAAAAAAATAAAAAAATCCAGTACACTAATAAAAGGAAACAAACAAGATTTGTAAAACACTGGAAACAAAAGTGATGCTGTATTGTGAAGTCGAAATGGACTCCACTCAGCAAAGAATGCTGCGGAAAGACCGCAGCGCTGGTTTTCAGTGGAGCCACTACGTAAGTAAAGAGCGAACGCACGTACGTCGTATGCAGGAATCCATCTACGTAGGTACCACCCCAGGGCCAGTTATTCTGCCGTGAAGCAGAAGTGTGCAAGCATTACTATGTTTCGGTTTGAAGGGCACTGTGAGCTAGCGTAATCACTGGGCATATGAGACTTAAGAACTGATGTCTCAGGGTGACGGGCGCAGTGTGGTTCACACAGAAGTATTGTGGGTGACACAGCATTTGTTGTGTTGTGTAAAAAAAAGTCGTAGGTCATGGGAATTTACAGGCATTTTCCCTAACTCGACACATATGATACCCACGGCAGGAGATGGGGACATAGATTTTCTTACGTCGCCACGATTCGGCATTGGTACTGTTACAATTAGGTATTTATTGAAGAGCGCATGCAATTTACACTGTACGGCACAAAAAAAATATCATAAATTACTACTTTAAAAGGGACCCCAAAACAAAATCGTACTGAAAAACTTAAGCTCTTTGAAGTTAAATCGAATGTATTTTATTTATTTAAGTTCCTTACAAAGAGCGCCTCCTGTTTGAGACAATTTTTTCCTCGTTTTTATACTTTATCCCACACCATTTATTCGATGACGAATGAGAGAGTAAAAAAAAATTCTGCGGAAAATAAGCGGCAGTCGGTTTACGAACAATTTCACCCGCTTCTGACGCGAGCCCCGCGTGTAAGTTGACGCGGCACCAATGGAGCGAGAAATGGGAAAAATATTGTATCGCGCGCTCTTATCTTTTATCTTTAGCGCCTTAAATGTGATGAGTTGTAAAGCTGGGGTACTCGCGATCGATTTTTTAATGATATGACTAACTATACGTCAACCGAATAAACAGTATACGTTACTTTGTGCGGTTGGCTGGACGAATGAGCGTATTTAACAGGTAAATATCATATCGAGTAAAAATCAATATTTATCCGAGTATTAACTTAATTATGTACATAAATGTAATAAGTTGTTATTCAATACCATACTTACTATTATATGAAATTATTTGCATGTATGTTTGTTGCGATCCAGCTAAAAATCTATTTGACGAATTTTAATACAACTTCTTTTTGAAATGATTCTTATGATTTCAGAAGAGCGTCAGGCTGTTTTATTAAATTTTTAAACAAATTAATTAAG
This sequence comes from Luehdorfia chinensis, assembly GCA_019845155.1. Classification (NCBI taxonomy): domain Eukaryota; kingdom Metazoa; phylum Arthropoda; class Insecta; order Lepidoptera; family Papilionidae; genus Luehdorfia; species Luehdorfia chinensis. The sequence goes on from JAHVAK010000388.1 coordinate 733,508, forward strand.
CTTGAGCTAATTAATTAGCGCTGAAGACCGTTGCTCCACCACTTATTTCAATTCATCTCCCGTAGTGGTGCTACTGGTTAAATAATGGGAAAAAGTGGTGCCACATCTCCTGATCCACATAAAATACTGATTGGGCAATGCCGGGTATTTCTGCTAGTTTCTTATGAGCCTGGAGTCCACGGCCCGCCCTCTCAAAGTAGCGTGAACAAGCAAACTAATACTACCGCCACTTAGATGCCGTCCATCTCTACAACACTACCACAAGGCAATACACACAACTGAGCACCTAAGAACGAGGCATTAACAAGTGACAAACGAGGCATTATCGTACGACCCGACATCTCTCGATAAGTATTACTGATGGTAGGAATACGTCTAGGCAGGTACCAACTCATGGCCAGTTATTCTGCTGTAGAGCAGTGGTTTGCAAACATTACTGTCTTTCGGTCTGAAGGGCACTGAGAGCTCGTGTAACTGACTGGGCATATGAGACTTAAGAACTGATGTCTCAGGGCGATGGGCGCAGTGTGGTGCCGCACAGAATTGTTCTGGGTGACACAGCATCTTTTAGGGGCAGAAGTTGCACATACAGGGGAACGTTTTGATGTGTGTGTGCGTGAGTTTGTGTTTGTCTCTCTCTCTCTCTCTCTCTCTCTGTGTGTGTGTGTGTGTGTGTGTGTGTGCGTGCATGCGTGCGTGCGTGCGTGCGTGCGTGCGTGTGTGTGTGTGTGTGTGTGTTGGATAAACAGATAATCTATCGATGTTATTGAAAACGATTTGCCTGCGAATCATAACGTAGCAGGATCGAGCACCTTCAATTGATGTCACTAAACATCTTCTAGCAAGAGCTTTTAAGCATTGTCATAGTTTTTATCAGGAGTATTAGTAATGTTAATAGGATTGCTAGTATTTTATAATAAATATGGTATAGTTTTCGAAATTTCTAATACTCTTTTTAATTAGTTCAATAATTATAGTCGACCGCGTGGCGCAGTGGTTAGCGTACCTGACTTCTGCGCCGCGGGTGCCGGGTTCGATTCCCGACCGGAGCCAACATTTGTGAAAAAACACAAATTGTTGCTTTTCGCATCTGGTTTGTGCTGTGCAAGTTAAATGTATGTCTGTAAAACGCATGCGATAAAGAACAAAAACCTACTGTGACGCATTGTTTTTCTTTAATTAAAAAAAAATACATAAATAATTGTTTTAGTACATAAAATAATCTAATTAAATACAATAATTAGGGTTCAATTGCCAGTTCAACTAGCATTTATGGATCAACATCAACATCGAACAGTGTGTGCATTTCACCTTATAAATCAATACTGTCATCATATATGTATGTCTTCAATACCTTATAAAACCATTTACTGGTGGTAGGATTCCTATGCAGAAATCGATCTAGGTAGGTACCACCCCAGGGCCAGTTATTCTGTCGTATGCAGTAGTATGCAATAATTACTGTGTTTCGGTCTGAAGGGCACTGAGAGCTAGTGTCATCATTGGACATATAAAATTTAAGAACTGATGTCTCAGGGGGACGGACGCAGCGTGGTGCATGATACAGAAATGTTCTTGGTGAAACAACATTTGTTATGGCAGAAGTTCATAAGTAAAAAGTAAAAAAGTAAAGTTTTAGCCTATAAATGTCCCACTGCTGAGCACAGGCCTCCTCTCATTTCGGAGAGGGTTTAGGAGCTAGGAAGAATCCGCCACGCTGCTCCAATGCGGGTTGGCGGACTTCACATGTCTTCGAAATATTTCTATTCCTCGGACATGCAGGTTTCCTCACGACGTAAACCTTCACCGCTAAGCACGTGGTATGATATGATGTATAAAGAATATTTACCTTTTTTTGGTTTATCCGCCATTGTTGTAATATTGAACAGCGTTATATATTTTAATAATCAAGAAGATTTCTCGTGTATCGTGGTCAGTCGGACCCGAAAACTTACAATGTATACTTTATCTCAAATGTTGCCTCCAGTTATGAACAAACTTTCACCTTCTCATTATTCTACAAATAACCATAAATTAATTTCTATTGATCAATATTCTTCAACTCTATAATATTTACCTAATGTCTGCATTCAGTTGCGAATGTCAGTCCTGTATCCCATTAGTATTGTGGGAACGGTCTCCGATGTTAAAAGTCAGTGAGAAAGGTTACTTGATACTGTAGTGTAGGTAGTGTAGATAAATCAAGCGATAGCCAACTGCATAATCTTTGAGACAGCATTGTTATAGTTCCCCATTCAGGCATGAAAGTACAGCCGTGATTTACCGACAAACATTACACTGAGTCTGTGTAATGCGGAAACTTGGTATTCAATTCATCTGTCCAGGGAGTCTACTGTATAACTCTGGTTGGTTTCGTGATCGGTTTCATTTGATCCCATTAAAAAATTAATGAGCTCCGTACGCAAAAATAAAACCGATAACGAAACCTACCAGAGTTACAAAATAGACCTCCTGGTTTTGTCTGGTAGGATTCCTATGCAGAAATCCGTCTCATCGTCGTCGTCGTCGTTTCAGCCTATCAATAGTCCACTGCTGAACATAGGCCTCCCCCATAGATTGCAACAAAAGTTTGTAGCTCTCGTTTTGGGGGGATTTTGCCATAGTTGCCACGCTTGGCAGACGGGTTGTCCGCAGTTTATTTATTCAGATGTTCCAGCAAGATGCTGCTGCCCACCTCCTGGTTTTCATTTTCCCTCTGTCGACTTTTACGACACCCACGGGATGAGATGGGGTGGTAGATTCTCTTAAGCCGCTACCACACAGCTACCGCTACCACACACCGTCTAGGTAGGTGCAACTTATTCTACCGTTAAGCTGTAGTTCGCAAACAACAGTGTTGCAGTCTGAAGGACACCGATGCTATTGTAATTACTGGGAACATGAGACATAACAACTGATAAATCAGGGGGACGAGCGCAGTGTGATACCTCACGGAAATGTTCTGGGTTATTATTATAGGCGGACGTTGCACTCACCATCAGGTGAAAGTTTTGCTCGTCACTTTGCCCAATAAAAAGCACGCATACTTATTATTATTGATACCCTATAAGCCAACGTTTGACCCCAATCTCCTCAATCTCCCAGGGCAGGCTGGGGAATACATGATATCGCGCAATTTTAATCAACATCTTCTTCATCATCATAATCAATATGATAATTATTTATTATTAAAAATGTCATTTCTTTAAATGGTGTCATCAACGTCATCATAGCAGCTTATAACTAGTCCACTGCTGTACCCCCCCCCCCCCACATTGTTTATTCAGATGTTCCAGGAAGATGCTGCTGATCATCTCATGGTTTTCATTTTCCCTCTCTCGACTTTTACGACACCCACGGGATGGGAGGGGTAGTAGATTCTCTCCCACCACCCGGCCAGATTAGATAAATTTTCAATGCAAACATATCTGAAAATAAATATATATTATTAATCCTAAAAGACCGACGACAGCCAGGAATATCTTTCACAGTTTATAGTCCGGGGCGCTTCAACTGCAAATTGTCCCTGTCCGTCCACTCGCTTAGTCATATAGTTAAACTAAAACACAACGAAATTATTCCTTTGAGTCGTTTACTCGAACACCTGACGTGAGACTTGACTGCTCGCAGGGAGATCGCGTTTCATATGACTTACTCGTAACTTTGTTCTCGATACGTGACACGCTTACAGTACTCCCAACCTTTCAAGGTTGTCTGTGAATTTATTTCTTCATTAATCTTATGGAAATGAAAATAGATAATGTATATTCTAGTACAAGTAGTATCATTTCTTGATATATTAAAAACTTCTTATACAAAATGTTATTTAATAACAAAGTAAGTTAATTTGTCAACATCCACATGCAAAATATAAAATAGTGTATATATTTTTTTATAGTAGAAAGTGACGAAACGAGCAAAACGTTCACCTGATGGCAAGTGCACAACAAATGCTGTGTCATCCAGAACATTTCTGTGTGACACCATACTGCGCCCGTAACCTTGACTCATCAGTTCTTAAGTCTCAAGTGTCCAGTGATTACGCTAGCTCATAGCGCCCTTCAAACCGAAACACAGTATTGCTTGCACACTACTGCTTCACGTTAGAATAACTGGCACTGCGGTGGTACCTACTTTGACGGATTGCTGTCTAGTTTTTGAAGAGCCCGAAAAACTGATACCACCACCGGGAACCGCCACCAGGCTGTCTCTCGTAGAGTCAGTATGCTTTTATAGATTTGAGTATGTCATGCTCGCTTTAATGTCTCTGTTTGCGGCGGCGTCGTGTGGAGGGTCGTCCACTTCTATTTGAGATGGCTGAGGAGTGCATGCGTCACATGCGTCATACTTGTGAACAGGTGCTGTTGGTGGAGGATGGTCTGCTCGAGCTTACAATATACTTATACATTAATTAAATTAATCTTTTCTAAAATTTGAACATGGAGCGTGCTTTGGTTTTCCTTGAGATTAATCTTTGTAAATTTATTTAATGTGTTTATGACTCAGATAAAAAAGGTTTTACTAAAAAGAGGATTCGTGTCGAGTATCTTTCGCCTGTTTCTTCTCCGTCAGAGGAACATAATTATGAAACGACGGTAGATTGTAAAGGAATGACGTTTGAAAAGCGAAATTTATTTTTATTAAGTAGTAAATTATACAATTTTCATTTCATGATAATGCCTCGTTTTGTGGTGAAACACGAGTCTTGTTCTCGACTCGTATTTTTCCAGTGGTAGTGTTGTAGTGTTATAGTGGTGGAGGGTATCTGGTGGTGTTTCCCGGTAAACGTAGTAGTATACACCATTTTATAATTTGCATGTGGATCTTAGCAAATTCACTTTCTTTCCTCATTATAATTGATATCCACAATAAAGGAAAGAAATTGAATTTGCTATGATCCGCATGCAAAATTTTAAATGGAGTTTATTACCTAGTTTTTGAAGAGCACTGCCCGCCCTCCCTCAACAGCCTGCACAAGCAAAAAGATACCCTCCACTGACTACAACACTACCACTAGGAAATACATACAGAAGTCGAGAACACGACAAGTGTTCAAAAAAAAAAACACACATCACTCCTCAAAACGAGGCATTATCAAGTGATATTGACTTTACGATAGTCACCCGCCGAGTCAACGATTCTATTAACTACATTAAAATATTATTTAGGCTGAAAATCAAACTAAAAAATTAACCCTTTCTTTAATTTAGAGCTACTACGGGTTTGTACCAGGTGGTCGGTGGTCGCCCATTCAGTACGGAAGTGACAGACGATTACCGGTGCTGTTAAGTTAATAATTTCACATTTAATTGCTAATAATGGATTTCCGCAAAGTGACGCTTCATTCTATTAACTATTTTATTTTGTAATATAATATAGGTTCTATAACATCTTTCCCATTCATTTTGCCAAAAAAAATTGTAGCTCTCATTTTGGGGAATTTCGCCACGCTTGGCAGGCGGGTTGGCCTTTATTTATTCAGATGTTCCAGGTTGCTGCACAGCGGTGCAACCCAAACCAACCAACAAGGGCACTGACCTGTGGGTAACTGTTACTACTGCTTTAATTTCGTGATTTCTGATATTTATAAAAATCTTACTTTCGACTTCACGTTATAATACGAGGGTGGATTGAAAAGTACTCGGCCTAACCAAGAAAATAAACACATACTAAATCAGTTATATTTTTATTTTTCTACATAATCACCATCAAGTTCAATACACTTTTGCCACCTCCCCTTCCAAGCATTTAGACCGTTAAAAAAAATGATTCTTCCTTAGAGTCAAAATATGCGTCTACAGCTGCTTTGACCTCGTCGTTTGTCGAAAATCTTTGACCTCCCAAGTGCTTTTTTAGGTTAGGGAACAGAAAGAAGTCTGATGGTGCCAGATCAGGTGAATACGGCGGATGCGGTAACAGTTCAAAGCCACAGTTGTGAATTCCAGCCATTGACTGTACTGACGTGTGAACACGGGCGTTATCTTGATGAAACAGGACTTTTCTTCTGAGCATTCCTCGACGTTTTTCTTTTATTTCCTCTCGTAAACGACGTAGTAAGGTGCAGTAGTAATCAGAGTTTATAGTCTGACCCCTTTTAAGATAATCAATCATAATCACACCTTTCGAGTCCCAGAATACTGAAGCCATCACCTTATTTGCCGACAAAATCGACTTAGCCTTTTTAGGGGGTGGTGAACCAGGTCTTCTCCACTGTTTTGATTGTTGTTTTGTTTCCGGTGTACAGTAATGAACCCATGTTTCGTCCATAGTAACAAAACGATTCAAAAAATCATCTGCATCGGCTTCAAATAACTCCAAACAGTCGCGTGAAATAGTCAATCGCGTCTTTTTTTGTTCAACTGAAAGCTGTCGCGGACACCTTGTGGAAACCCAACTCGTTGACAATGATGTTTTGAGTTCGTTCATAGGAGATGCCTATAATCTCGGCTATATCTCTAATTTTTAATCTGCGGTCTCCCATTATTAAATCAAGTACTTTTTTAATATTTTCGTCAGTAGTTGACGTCGAAGGCCTTCCAGAGCGGGGTTCATCTTTCACACTCTCTCTACCACGCTTAAATTCTGCTATCCATTTTTTGACGGATGAATATGACAGAGCACAATCGCCTAATGTACTGACCATGTCATCATGGATGGCTTTTGATGATAGCCCCTTCTTATGGAGGTACTTAATGACGGCACGCTGCTCGATTTGCTCCATTCGCGGAAATGATGACCGATTACTTTGTTAATAAATTTATAAAATCACAACTAATTATCGCACACGTTTCGAACTTCACACAATGAACTAGTCTGAACTGAACTAAATAATGTGGGTAGATTTGACTTTTAGAATTGAATGGATCTGTGTTAGGCCGAGTACTTTTCAATCCACCTAGTATATACAAAAAGTGTCTGTTTGTAATACAAAATAACCTTTTTACTTTTTACTCAATGAATGTGATAGTACGAGTATATACGGTACTTATAAGAAAAAAAAAATTTAAATTTTGTCTATCTGTTTGTCTGTCTGTTTGTTCCGGTTAATCTCCGAAACGGCTGGACAGATTTTGACGAGACTCTCACTGACAGATAGCTGATATTATAGCGGGTAACTTAGGCTACTTTAATTCTTTTTTTGAAATGAATGAGGATTCCGAGCAAATAAATTAAAACGCCAAAATCCGATTCAAATTTCAAATAAATATAATACATGTATATCATGAATCGGGGTCGAATTTTTTCATGATTTTTAAATGGACCAAACTCATATGGGGCGACCCCTGTGGTAATCCCTTTCTCATACCTAACGAATTGAGAACCTGTGCCTACCCTTTTTTTTATGTTTTTTTCAAGTCGGTTAAAAATTAGAATAATATACAAGTAAAGAAACTTAAAAATCTAAAATCTAATGAACGTTACTAAAATAATATTTTAACTCCAACCAAACACATTTTACTGTTGGTAGGATTCCTAGGCAGGAATCCGTCTAAGTAGGTACCACCCCAGGGCCAGTTATTCTGCCGTGAAGCAGTAGTGTGCAAGCATTACTGTGTTTCGGTTTGAAGGGCACTGTGAGCTAGCGTAATCACTGGACATTTGAGACTTAAGAACTGATGTCTCAAGGTGACGGGCGCAGTGTGGTGTCACAAAGAAATATTCTCGGTGACATAGCATTTGTTGTGGGCGGACGTTGCACTTACCATCAGGTGAACGTGTTGCTCGTTTCGTCACTTTATACAATAAAAAAAAACGCACCGACACCTATAAAACTTTTATCTCTTATAACTCAACCGCTCAATTGCGGATAGCATGGGTAAAATAATGTAATGTCTTTAGAATCAATCGAGTAAGTAGGTTTACCAACCATTTGCTTTGTTTTTACGCGAGGCCTTGCTTGAAAATTTATGCGCGGTCGATGAAGCGGGAAATTAGAAAAGTATCTTGTACTCGCCTTTTATCGTCTGAGCCTTTGAAGAAGTTGTTGTGGTAAGCTTTTTAGAAAATGTTTTATTGTAAGTCATAATAATGATCATATTATTCTGGTCTAATTCAACCACGGCGACATCTTCTGGTGGCTAACTGATGATATGAACTGCGCAGGAAGTGCACAGAAGAAGAAAGTATTAGTGCAAATAAAATTGGAGTAGTATACAAAGTTAAGGCCGGCTGAGAATCGCTCCTAGGACCCGCGACTCCGTGGCCAGTTCTTTATAGGAATCTTACCATCAGTAAATTTAATGGCGAAGTTTGTTACAGAAATCGTCAATCTGCACGACTAACGTAGTGATTACGTCATGTTCTCCCAGCATGGAAAGAGCCCGATAGGATTACTGAGTGACGTCGTTATGAACCTTTTGCGACATTTACGTTGCCACATGAGGAGCTCTAGAAATGTCTCGTACTTCCATAATCGCGCTATAAAAGTTTCTGTGATGCGAACTATATATCCAACATCGAAATACTACTACTACGAGGACAACGCAGCGAGCCTCGGCAGATATCGCAGTCACAGCAATATACAATATACAAGCAAATACTGTCGCAAAAATACGTGCTTCCTAGTCTCTTAGCCACTGACGATCATCAACGGCGGCGCCTCTCCTCAGGCTGAATCCTGCGACATCATACGTCTTGACCTGAAGACAGATAGAGGTCAAGGAAAACCATCGTGTGCAATCATGCATGTTTGAAGAATAAAAATATTTCGAAGACATGTGAAGTCCGCCAACCCGCACTGGAGCAGCGTGACGGACTCTTCCCGCTTCCAAACTCCTCTTAGAAATGGAAGGACACCTGTGGGATATAAATAGGCTGTAACTTTAATATCATCATCATTTCAGCCTATCACTAGTCCCAAACTTCCTCCATAGATTTCCACAAAAGCTTGTAGCTCACATTTTCGGGGTTTTGGCGTAATTGTCACGCTTGGCAGGCGGATTGGCAACCGTATTTTATTCAGATGTTTAAGGAAGATGCTGCTGCTTATCTCCTGGTTTTCATTTTCATTTTCACACACCCTCGGGATGAGATGGGATGGTAAATTCTCTTAAGCCACTTTAATTAACTTAAATATACTAATATTATTTAAAAAGATTATTGTTATAATGCAATTAAATTTTTGAAATTCTCTTAACTTTAGAGAGGCATATGTTCTTCAGTGAACTGTTCTGATGATGATATTTTTTTACTGGTTGTGGGACTCCTATAAAGTAGGATTTCGTTTAGGTAGGTACCACCAGTGCCAGTTATTCTACTGTCAGCACAAGTGTGCAATCATTAATGTTATTCGCTGTAAAGGGCACTGATAGCCAGTATAATTATAGAGACCTGATCGGTTAACGAACGCAGTTCAGTGTACACAGAGATGTTCTGGAAACAGCATTTGTTATGGGCAGACGTTGCACTTTCCATTAATAAAACGTAAACGATTTAGTAGTCATTTTCTTTCTTAAAAAAACTGTCTTTGACTATTTTGACTTACAACTGCTTCATGGCAGAATAACTGGCGCTGGAGTGGTACCTACCTAGACGGATTTCTGCACAGGAATCCTACCGCCAGTTAATAACCGACAGTATTCGGCCACGATGACATCGGATTGGGAGATATTTAGAAACGATCTATAGCATTTTAATTTTTTTAAAAGCAACATATATGCAATGTATTGGATGCAGCAAACCTCATTGCATCGCAAACATAAACCCTCCATAAAAGAAGGTATAACATTAAATCCGACGGTACGGTTATTACAATGCAAATGCACGGTCGCTGCAGAGAACAGATATTGAGAACACTGCGAAGCTCATCCGCATTTTTACACGTTGCGCTGTGAATTTAGCCATTTATATACTAAACAAAGCAGTTATTCAGATAACGGAACGAGCAAAACGTTCACCTGATGGTAAGTGTAACGTCTGCCCATAACAAGTGCTGTGTCACCAGAAAATTACTGTGTGACACCACACTGCGCCCGTCACCCTGAGACATGAGTTCTTAAGTCTCATATGACCAGTGATTACGCTAGCTCTCAGTGCCCCTTCAAACCGAAACACAGTAATGTTTGCACACTACTGCTTCACGGCAGAATAATTGGCCCTGGGGTGGTACCTATACCTACCTAGACAGATTCCTGCATACAAATCCTACTACCAGTAATGAAATGTATGGAACCATATAATTTATATCATGAATCGGGGTCGAATTTTTTCATGATTTTTAAATGGACCAAACTCATAATGTTTTCTTTTATTTACGCGAATATTACACATTTAAATAAAACTACTTTTTTACGGATTTTATCTAGGATATCTAGGGATTGAATCTAGGATAGGGCAAACTAAAAGATCCATTAAAACCCGCGTTAAAGAACACATAGCTGATGTGAAGCATCGACGCTCTAGGAAGTCTGCAGTCTGTGACCATGTTCTGGATCATCCCAACCATTACATCAGATTTGATAGACCACAAATCCTTGCAAAAGAACACCGATTCCTACCAAGGATGATTCGCGAGGCTATTGAAATTAAAAAACATCCTAATTTCAATAGGGAAGATGGTTGGGTATTACCACCGGCTTGGGATCCTATTATTAATAAAATTAAATCAAAAACCAAGCATACCACTGCAAGGCTTCAAGACACAGTAAGCTCTTTCTGCGTAGATCGGACTAAAAATAATAATTAAAAGCTGAAGGTACTCCGGGTTAACTATGACATCGGGACAACTGTCACCTCAGTCCCCCCGTGACCATGGGTGCTGTAAAGCGTCCGAAACGTCGGGTAAAAATAGTTCAAAATTAAACGCGATAAAATCCGTAAAAAAGTAGTTTTATTTAAATGGACCAAACTCATATGGGGCGACCCCTGTGGTAATCCCTTTCATTTTCCTAGTCATTTTCTTTCTTAAAAAAACTGTCTTTGACTATTTTGACTTACTACTGCTTCATGGCAGAATAACTGGCGCTGGAGTGGTACCTACCTAGACGGATTTCTGCACAGGAATCCTACCGCCAGTTAATAACCGACAGTATTCGGCCACGATGACATCGGATTGGGAGATATTTAGAAACGATCTATAGCATTTTAATTTTTTTCAAAGCAACATATATGCAATTTATTGGATGCAGCAAACCTCATTGCATCGCAAACATAAACCCTCCATAAAAGAAGGTATAACATTAAATCCGACGATACGGTTATTACAATGCAAATGCACGGTTGCTGCAGAGAACAGTTATTGAGAACAATGCGAAGCTCGTCCGCATTTTTACACGTTGCGTACATAAGATCACGACTGTATCCAATAAGGGGTAGTCAGAGACTGGGCACTCACTGCAAAATCAGATGACTGCCACAATCCACGTTTCACCAAAACAATATAATGCACTTGGTGTGATAGGTGGTGAGTCCATCGCCACCATGCGCTGTTGGGTGCACAGTGCAGTTTAATTCCTTACTCGTAATTTACGAGATCCATTGGATGAGATGGAGTGGAAGTATTCTTTTAACGAGCCGCCACCACACGGCTGACTCACACGTTGCGCTGTGAATTTAACCATTTACATACTAAACAAAGCAGTTATTCAGATAACACTACCGTCTTCTCTTCGTTAAGAAGACATTTTAACTAATATGGCGCAGTTATCCAAAATTATTTTCGCCTCCGACGATAAGAGCCGCCACTTCGGTCTGTCCCAACTCATGCCAACCTTCTATCTGGAGCACGCTCAATTCCTTCTCGACTTCCAGCGGTATCTGGTATGCTACCACCAGCGGCCCAAGTCTTTTATGACATTTTACTGTAGTTTTATTTTCATTTGTTGTGGCATCTGCCAAATTTTAAACGTAGATCCTTGCCTTATATCATCATCATTATCATAATTTCAGCGTATCACTAGCCCACTGCTGAACATAGGCCTTCACATAGATTGCCATGAAAGTTTGTTGCTCTCATTTGGGGGAGGATTATGCCATCGTTGCCACGCTTGGCAGGCGGGTTGACAACCGCAGTTTATTTATTGTGATGTTCCAGAAAGATGCTGCCCATCTTCTGGATTTAATTTTCCCTCTGTCGACTTTTACGAAACCTACGGGATGAAATGGGGTGGTTAGTTCGCTTAAGACACCACACGGCACATACATAATTAACATTATCACAAAACTTTTTTAACTCACATTTATTAGCTAGACCTGTGTATATTTGTGTGTACGTGTGTGTGTATAAGTGTGTGTAAATGTGTGTGTTTGTATGCATATGTGTATGTTCTTAAGAATTTTTTTTTATTGGATAAAGTGATGAAACCTGCAAAACGTTCACCTGATGGTAAGTGCAACGTCGGTCCATAACGAATGCTGTATCACCCAGAAAATGTCTGTGTGACACCACACTGCGCCCATCACCCTGAGACATGAGTTCTTAAGTCTCATATGACCAGTGATTACGCTAGCTCTCAGTGCCCCTTCAAACCGAAACACAGTAATGTTTGCACAATACTGCTCCACGGCAGAATAATTGGCCCTGGGGCCCAATATACCTACCTAGACAGATTCCTGCATACAAATCCTACTACCAGTAATGAAATGTATGGAACCATATAATTAATTTCTTACCTACTTCCAGACGTCCTAATAAGTTTAAAATTTTGCACACCTATTAAGAAGCCGATGACTACACCGTATCATCAGCTTATTGCCGGTCAAACGTATATGAAATTTTTTTATTCTTAAATTAATCATTTTAATTTATTTAAATAAAACTAATTTTACGGATTTTATCGCGTTTATTTTTGTTATTTATAACCCGACGTTTCGAGTGCTTTACAGCACCCATGGTCACGGGGGGACTGAGGTGACAGATGTCCTGATGTCATAGTTAACCCGGAGTACCTTCAGCTTTTAATTATTTTTGTGGTCCGATCTACGCAGAAAGAGCTAACTGTGTCTTGAAGTCTTGCAGTGGTATGCTTGGTTTTTGTCTTAATTTTATTAATTATAGGATCCCAAGCTGGTGGTAATACCCAACCAGAGAGAAGACTCTATTAAAATTAAGAAAGAAAGAAAGAAAGAAAGAAAGAAACTAGTTTATTCGCAGACTTGTTTAACTACAGCACGATAATAAAGGTCTAAAAAAGGTATACATTGAAGGAAAAAAAAAGGAACTACTAAACTAAAATAAATAATTAAAACTAATGTGACCAAATGTTAAATCTGTGCTGCAGCATTAGTCCACGAAATGGATCGAACTCAGCTATTGTCGAGATAACCCGACACTGGTTTTCAGTACGACCCATAACTTATGGGAACTCGGGCGGCTGCGCGTGCGCTTATAGGAATTGAACATTAAATTACCTAATCTATACTTAAATAAATAAAATAATAAAATACATAAATTACGTAAATTAACCTTATAATTACTTATAGTTAATACAATTACAAATACACTACATAACTGTCTTATAAATAATTTACCTCCAACCCTTCAATAAACACGACAATGTAATAAAAATAATTATAAAATTCAAAGGAAAGAAAAGAAAAATGCATTTAAATAGGTTACTATATACTTTTCTGAGTCATCTGTATACATTGTTGTTTCTTAGGCAGTTCTTTTTTGCTCGTCAATTAGTTTTAATAAATAAATTAGGATGTTTTTTAATTTCAATAGCCTCACGAATCATCCTTGGTAGGAATCGGTGTTCTTTTGCGAGGATTTGTGGTTTATCAAATCCGATGTAATGGTTGGGATGATCCAGAACATGGTCACAGACTGCAGACTTCCTGGGGCGGCGATGCTTCACATCAGCAATATGTTCTTTTACGCGGGTTTTTACTGATCTTTTTGTTTGCCCTATGTAAGAGAGACCACATTCACAATCCAGCTTGTATACTCCTGCATCTAGTAGAGGGATGTTACACTTGACACATGGTAAAAATTGACTTATCTTCTTCGGCGGCTTGAAAAACGTTTTTATGGAAGCCCGCTTCAAGATATAGCCAGTCTTGTCCGTGACTCCTTTGACATATGGTAGGACTGCAGGTACACGCTCGACTGTGGCCGGCTTCACTCGGTCACTGCGACGTAGGCGCGGAACCCGAAGCTTGTTGTCTTGCAAAACTTGCTTGACATGCTGAAGCTCGGCGGCCAGGTGTTTACTGTCACAGATCCCTTGTGCTCTCTGAAACAAAGATTTGCCCACGGTAGCTAACTGTGCGTTTAAATACCTGTTATTAGGATTTCACCTAATAACACCTTGAGTCACACTGTGTATAGGAAAAAGACCCATACCAACAGGTATTTAAACGGTGAATCTCACCACCATCCTTCACAGTTAGCTACCGTGGGCAAATCTTTGGGTCTTCTGGGTATTACCACCAGCTTGGGATCCTATAATTAATAAAATTAAGACAAAAACCAAGCATACCACTGCAAGACTTCAAGACACAGTTAGCTCTTTCTGCGTAGATCGGACCACAAAAAATAATTAAAAGCTGAAGGTACTCCGGGTTAACTATGACATCAGGACATCTGTCACCTCAGTCCCCCCGTGACCATGGGTGCTGTAAAGCACTCGAAACGTCGGGTTATAAATAACAAAAATAAACGCGATAAAATCCGTAAAATTAGTTTCATTTAAATGTGTAGTGTTCGCGTAAATATCAGAAATCAATTTAATTTAGATCTATTTTTTATCTGTAAAATTAATGTCATGCTGCAGCTCACTAATCTGCTGTCCCTCTTTGTTTAACCGAAACCCTCCGTCACTCGCGATAACCCTAATGTGCTTAAAAAGCTCTGAAAGGATTACTATTAAAGTAAATTAATCGTGACGATGCATTAAAATTATGTGTCGACGTTAAACTGCCTCGGACCAGTTCCTCGATTTGTTTTTATTGCGGTTAAGAGGCTTATCGTTACTTTTTTTGTTCTCGATTGATTTCGATTTGAATTTATTTACCTATGTAATAGTAGTTTTTTTAATTTTTTATATATTTTTATATTGGATAAAGTTATGGAACGAGCAAAACGTTCATCTGATGGTAAGTGCAACGTCCGCCCATAATAAATGCTGTGTCACCCAGAACATTTCTGAGTGACACCACACACACACCGATCATCCTGAGACATCAGTTCTTAAGTCTCATATGCCCAGTGATTACGTTAGCTCACAGTGCCCTTCAGACCGAAACACAGTAATGTTGGCACACTACTGCTTTACGGCAGAGTAACAGGCCCTGGGCTGGTACGTACCTAGACGGATTCCTGCATAGGAACCTACCACCATACTATCTACTATAGGAATAAGCCGTATATAAACAAAGCATAAGTAGCTCAGGAGCCGGGCGCTCGCCTTAAATTTCATAGTAAGCGAGTGACCAGAGCTCAAATCCCAATGTCGGCACCATTAAAATTGTTCCGAAAATTAAAGTGCTGTCCTACCACGTGCTTAGTGATGATAGAGGAATCCCCCATGTCTAAGCAATAAAAAATATGCAAGGACATGTGGAGCCCACCAATCCACATTGGAGTAGTGTGGCGGTCTTGTTCTGTGGTCTTTTACTGGTTGTAGGATTACTATGCAGGAATTCGTCTATACATATCACCCCAGCAAACATTACTGTGTTTCGGTTTGAAGGGCACTGAGAGCTAGCGTAATCACTAGGCATATGAGAATTTAATGAACTTATATCTGATAGTGACGGGCGCAGTGTGGTCTCACACAGAAATGCTGAGATGGGTGACACACCATTTTTGTACCTCAGAAGCTTGCAATTGTAACCTCCCTAATGTAAAAATTTGATTTTCATACTGACGAGATCGTAAGAACCAGCTCTACTTGCGTAAATATTTTCAAAAACAGCTAATCTGGTAAAAAATTATCTGCATAGACTGTTACGTACATAACATGGCACATTTAAAACTGGTATCGCGTGATCTCAATGAGTTTATGCCTGTCCCATAAAATTTTGTATTTTGGCGTTTAATACCGTTTACCTCTGAGTTTCGTCATTTTATGCAATAAAAAATATTAGTAGTGTGATATTTATAGGCTGTTACTTACCTTTATATCTCACTAAAGGTATTACGGCCTAACCTATTACGGGCTAGGTGGCCTAGTGGTCAGAGTACCTGACTTCTAAGCCGCGGGTCCTGGGTTCGAATCCCAGCCGGAGCCAACATTTGTGCTAAAACATAAATTGTTGGTTTTCGGGTCTGGTTGTGTTGTGATTGTCTCCGTGTTTCTGACACTGCATCCTAGCCTCCCTCCGATCTTATCGCATTAGCGTTACATCGGGCGCGGGTAGGTTGGGACGAGTGAGTGCCTCTGTGTTTGCGCGGTACACTTGTAGCACTATAATGTCTCCTGCGCAGTTGATGGCTCTCGATGGTAGTCGAAAGTTGTCGCCGTGGTCGAAATCGGCTAGGAGAACATCACATCATCAGTTTCATATTGCATTATGATGACCTCCTGGTCGATTTTTGAAATCGGATAAGATCGAAGGTAGGCTACGATGCAGTGTCAGAAACACGGGGACAATCATAACACAACTAGATCCGAAAACCAACAATTTGCGTTTTTAAAAAGTGTTGGCTACGGCTGGGATTCCAGGGCAGGAGAAACCAGGAACTGCGGCGTAGAAGTCAGTTACTCGAATCCATATGCCTCGCGGTCGTCAGTTCGTATTTTTGATATCTATTAGAATTCGATTTCGGTTTTATCTTGTTTTGTTTGTCTTATAATACATACATACATACATAAGATCATGACTGTATCCCATAAGGGGTAGTCAGAGACTGGGCACTCACTGCAATAACAGATGACTGCCACAATCCACGTTTCACCTAAACAATATGATGTACTTGGTGTTGATAGGTGGTGAGCCCACTGCTTAAAGATTTTTCCGGTATCATGGTAGCAATTTACAGACATTATACAGATATTACTGGTGGTAGGATTCCTATGCAGGAATCCGTCTTGGTAGGTACCACCCCAGGGCCAGTTATTCTGTCGTGAAGCAGTAGTGTGCAAGCATTACTGTGTTTCGGTTTGAAGGGCACTGTGAGCTAGCGTAATCACTGGGCATTTCAGACTTAACAACTGATGTCTCAGAGTGACGGACGCAGTGTGGTGTCACACAGAAATATTCTGGGTGGCACAGCATTTGTTATGGGCAGACGTTGCACTTACCATCAGGTGCACGTTTTGCTCGTTTCATCACTTTATGCAATAAAAAAAAACATACATTTCGCATATAAGCATTCAGCGCCGGAACGACTATCTGACCATGCAAATATTTTCCCGTCGCGGGAATTCAACACGCGGAAACCAATCGCTTGCCAGCCAAGCCGAGTGTATATCACAGGATCTTCAATCTAAATTTATTAAAGAAAATAAAGAAAGAAGGAAGGTTTTTTTCGATGCCTCACACAAACGCAGGCTTATTCACAAAGCTTATCAAAAGGAAAGAAAATAACACAAATAAAAAACATATTTACAAAAGAAAAATATTAAATAAAAAAGAGAACTTTTTTGTAGTTATTTAAATAATAAAAGACACACACATTCAATATTGCCTATGCTACTGTGTGTGTTAAATTATAAGAAATTCATAAAATAAGGAAGATAATTCAACACCTAACAAAGCGGTAATAAATTAAACAAATTGAGTCTTTACGCCCTTACTCACAAAGATGAAATAAAATACAACACAAATACAAAAATAAACAGAACACTTAAAATAAAAAAAAATATATATAAGAAAGACAAAACTATTTTAAAGTTAATTAAATAATAAAATACACATTCAACATTGCCTACGCTACTGTGTGTTACATTGTAAGAAATTCATAAAATAAGGAATATAAGTCAATACCTTAATATATTAAACATTAACAAAGATGAACAAAAAAAACGGAAGGAAAATCAAAAGCACATAATATAAAAAAAACATAAAAATATTAAATAAAAAGGAAAAACTTTTTGGAAGTTATAAAATTAATACAATAAACATTCAACATTGCCTACGCTACTGTGTGTATTAAATTGTAAGGAGTTCATAAAATATGGAATATAAGTCAAAACCTATATATTATACATTTACAAAGTTGAACAAAAAAGACGGAAGGAAAATCAAAAACACATAAATAAAAAAAACATAAAAATATTAAATAAAAAAGAAAAAACTTTTTGGAAGTTATAAAATTAATAAAATACACATACAACATTGCCTACGCTACTGTGTGTGTTAAATTGTAAGAAGTTCATAAAATATGGAATATAAGTCAATACCTATATATTATACATTTACAAAGTTGAATAAAAAAGGTGAAATAAAAATTAAAAACACATAAATCAAAAAACAAAAACATAAAATTGATAAAAGAAAAATATTAAATAAAAAAGGGAGTACTTTTTTGAACTTATTTAAATAATAAAATACACATTCAACATTGCCTACGCTACGGTGTGTGTTAAATTATAAGAAGTTCATAAAAAAAGGAATATAAGTATATAGTAATACCTATATATATTATTCATTTACAAAGTTGAACAAAAAAGGTGAAAGGAAAAACACGTAAATACAAAAAAAATGGAATTGATAAAATAAAAATATTAAATAAAAAAGGAAAAACTGTTGTGAAGTTATTTAAATAATAAAATACACATTCAACATTGCCTACGCTACGGTCTGTGTGTTAAATAAGAAGTTCATGTAATAAGGAAGATAATTCAACACCTAACAAAGCGGTAATAAATTAAGCAAATTGAGTCTTTACGCCCTCAGTGGCGTATTCACAAACACCATACTCCATGGCTGCCACGCTGTTCGCTTCGCGGTGATGTACAATTTATTCATTGCGCCGAACAACGCGTCTGTGATTTATGAAGTGAGATATCGCATCCGCCACGTGTATGAAACATCGATTTCTTGAGACACTATGTGTGCTTACTTATTAAGACTATTGGACGTTTTGAAATACAAATTACATATTGCTTTAAACAATTTAAAAATTAAATTGCACGACTGAGGAATGTTTCGAGGACTTGTGAATTCGCCGATCCGCATTGGAACAGCGTGGCGGACTCTTCCTAGCTCAAAAGCTAAATATTTGTATATTAAAGTTAATTGAAGTGGCTTAAGAGAATTTATTTATTTAATCTTTATTGACCATAAAAAAGTAAAGGTACAATAGGAGGGCTTAATGCTATATGCATTCTATACTAGCCAACCTTTGGGATAACAGAAAAAGTCAAAGGCGGTCCAAAAGATGACAAAGATATATAAACAAATTACACTTAAGATTAATTACACGTAAGAGAGAGCCGTGGTAGCTCAGGGGCGAGGCGCTCGCTTTTAATTTCATAGTACGCGAGTGACTTGGGTTCGGTTCCCGGCACCACTAAGATTGTCAATTGCAATTTTAAGTGCTGACTTACCACGTGCTCGGCGGTGAAGGAAAACATCGTGAGGAAACCTGCATGTCTGAGTAATTAAAAATATTTCGAAGACATCTGAAGTCCGCCAACCCGCATTGGAGCAGCGTGGCGGTTTCTTCCTAGCTTGAAAACCCTCTCAGAAATGAGAGGAGGCCTGTGCTCAGTAGTGGGACATTTATAGGCTGAAACTTTACATTTTTACTTTAAAGTGGCTTAAGAGAATTTAACACCCCTTCTCATCCCGTGGTTGTCGTAATAGTCGAATGAGAGAAAATGAAAATCAGTAGATGGGCATCTTACTGGAACATCTGAATAAATAAACTGCGGGTGCCAACTATGGCAAAATCCTCCCAGAATGAGTGCCACTAACTTTTGTGACAATCTATGGGTAGGCATATGTTCAGCAGTGGACTAGTGATATGGAATGATGATGATGAATCATTTTCCTGTAAAACTTGCAGCCTTATAATCAGCCTATAACTTTCTTCGAATGTTTGGACTATTCAATTCAATTCAATTCAAATTCAAATTCAATTCAAAATGATTTATTTGCCAGAGACATGGTACATAAATAAAGGTATTATAAAATTTTAACATTCCAGCATGCTCTTACTTGAATAAAAAGTGTGCTAATATAAAATAAAATATTATTTACATGTCCATTTATAATATAACATTCATAAATCCTATGCCTTCCATATAGTCAGGCATTTAGTTACATTCATAATTCATTAAACTCATAAATAATAATAATTAATTAATTACATACGAGTATTATTGTCATTTAAAAATTCACCAATATCATAATAACATTTGCTTAAAAAAAATTTCTTTACGTCATTTTTGAATTGTCGATTTTTTTTATTCTTGAAAATATCAGGTAAACGGTTATAAATTTTAATGGCCATACAATAAACATTTTTCTGATAAACTGTCAATCTCTGATTTACTGATTTACTTAACAAAATCTGAAAGTAAAAATGTAACATTTTCCGTCGGCCTCTCGGACTGGATTTACTTTAATAAGCAACTCTTAGAAAAATCTTGGTATTTATTTATTTATTTAATGTTTATTGTAACACCTTAATATATGGAATACAATGGGCGGACTTAATGCCTAGAGGCATTCTCTGCTAGTCAACCCTGGGAGACTAGGAAAATGATGGCAGGTGCAAATATGTAAAATGTTGGGGTGTCTTGTGTGAAAATACAAATACTATTACATAATTATATAATAATAAAAATAATCACTATATATATTCTCAAAATTAACATAGATAACATATACGTACATACAAATAATAAATATATAAATAAACATAAACAATTCAATTATTCTTAATTTTTGTTAAATTGTAGTCCATATGTGTACACGTCTGCGTGAGGCGTTACTTCAGTCAATTTATGAGGTTCCTACAAGCTCCCACGGGTGCTCCTAGTTTGGAAGGACCATACTCCGTTTTCAACGCTGACCGGTTATCTAACTTATTGGTTCTTGGATTGTGAAGTATTTACTGCTTTACAACAGCCATTGTATTTTTGAAATAAGAAACGCATGCAGTTAAGAGTTTATAAATATCCTTTTTTTTATAACTCTTTATTGCACATATTAAAGAAAAAATACAATATTATAGAAGCTAAATATGTACAAAAAGGTGGTTTTATCGCTAAACAGCGGTCTCTTCCAGGCAAACCTTCGAAAAAGGAGATTTATTAAAAACAGGACGGAAATGTGCACACAAGATATAAGTAAATAGAAGTAAAAAAAACCACATATACAGTTAATGAAATAAAAAATGTAATACAAAGAAAAATATAAAGATTACATGTATATAAAAACCTGCATAAGAAAACCACGTAGAAACAACACAAAATATATATCATAAAACACTGATTTAAGTTAAAACTCTTTCTGACATGCAACGGAAGCGAATTCCACAGCACTACAGCTTTCACACCGAAAGAGGAGGAAAACAATTTTGAGTTATGAGCGGGCATACGTAAAATAAGGTTATCAGCCAGCCTTGATTATTTTTGATCTTCGCCCATTAACTCAAACTTTTCTTTAAGATACCTCGCTGTTTTCGGATCAAATAGTATACAGTACAGTAGAAAAAGAATGTGAGTATTCCGACGAAGTCTAATTGGAAGCCACTTGAGCTTAGTGCGAAACTCTTTCAGTATCTTGGTGGACAGTATTTCTAGCGCCTAAAGCATTTGTATAGGAACAACCTTTAAACGTTTCTATACTGAGCACCACGTATAGTCTTCAGTTATACACTGTTTTGGATGAATAATGAATATTACTCTGGGATCGGGTACACACAGTAATTACTGGGCATGCGAGACATGACGAACACAGTCATGTTCAAGGTTACAAAGGTGTTCTGGGCAGCCGTTGTTCTTACCATGAGGTGAACGATTTGCTCGTCTAGTAATTTTCTTTCTTTTTCTTTTTTATTTAGTTTATGCTTAAACCATGGTAGCTCAGGGGGTTAGGTGCTCGCTTCAAATTTCATAGTACGCGAGTGACCTGCGTTGGATTTCCGGTAGCCCCGGCCGGCACCACTAAAATTGTTAATTGTAATTTTAAGTGCTGATTTACCACGTACTCGACGGTGAAGGAAAACATCGTGAGGAAACCTGATTGCGGATTCTTCCTAGCTCCAAAAACCCTCTCGGAAATGAGAGCAGGCCTGTGCTCAGCAGTTGGACCTTTATAGGCTGTTACTTTACTTAACTTTACTTTTTATAAAGCCGTTATGAAAGTCAAAATCTACACCGGTTCAAACAATAAGATCTTCTCAGAGAAGTTCTCTTCTTTTTATTTCTTCTTTCTTTTTATCATGTTATAATTTATATGTTATAGTTTATATGTCTTTATAACCTAGTCCGGCCATAAGTTCTGTTACAAATGAAAATGCATTTTTTTAATGAATTAATGTAATACTTTTAAAATTTATACCTACATATTTATTAGTCTCAGCAAACAATAAAAAAATATTCTATTCGAAATGGCCACCTTTGGCTTTTATACAGGCCTTTAATCTGTTTGGTCACAACTCTATGGATTTACACACAGTTTCCAAGGGAAATTTCGCCACTGCTTGCTCGAAAGATTCTTTAAGAGACTCAATGTCACCGTGTAGTTTAGAGCAGGCCATGTTCCATGTTGAGGTCTGGGCTAGATGAGGGTCAGCTCTTATAACGTCCGGAATGTTGGTTTCAAGCCAGACAAGGATAGTTCGTGCCTTGTGACCAGGTGCAGAGTCCTGCTAGAAAGTTCACGGCATACTTTTTAAAAGTGTATTGCTGAGAGGTTTCACAACATGATCCAAGATTGTATCTTGGTACACTTTGGCTGCAGTTATCACTCCTTTTTCACAAAAATGTAGTTTTGTGACTCCTTGATAAGACACGCCCCACCAAACCATCACTGACGCAGTATGATGACCACGTTGTACCTTTCCGACCACTTGAGCAGCTTCTTTAGAACTGTGAGCGTATACTCTATCATTTTGCTTATTGTAGTGTTCTTCAATCGTGAAATTTTTTTCATCGGTATAGAGGATATTTCTTTGCCTTTCACCTGCGTATCGCGACCGAAGGCGTTTTGATTGGTCTACTCTCTTTAATTGTAAAGATTGATTTAGGGCATGTCCTGTGTATCGACGATAAGCACCGAGCATCAGGTCTTGTTTTATAATACGCGACAGAGTCCTAGCGGGAATCTTCATTTCTCGCGATAAAATTTTTTGCTTCCTTATGGGGTCCGTGGTAGCTCCGGGGCTAGGCGCTCGCTTTAAATTTCATAGTACGCGAGTGACCTGGGTTTGGTTCCGGTGCCGGCACCACTAAAATTGTTAATTGCAATTTTAAATGCTGATTTACCACGTGCTCGGCGGTGAAGGAAAACATCGTGAGGAAACCTGCATGTCTGAGGAATAAAAAAATATTTCGAAGACATGTGAAGTCCGCCAACCCGCATTGGAGCAGCGTGGCGGATTCTTCCTAGCTCCAAAACCCTCTCAGAAATGCGAGGAGGCCTGTGCTCAGTAGTGGGACCTTTATAGGCTGAAACTTTACTTTTTTTATAGAGTTTCGACGAATTCTGGCTTTAACGGCATTAACAGCCTTTGTAGTTCTAACAGCACGCGGCCGCCCCGATCTTTTCTGTGTACTACAGATGTAGATATATGAACATACGGCTGATACCAAGCTTTTGAAGTGTCTGGAATATGACCGACGGCTCCATACCCACTTTTTGCAAGGCGATCACTGCAATCCTATTTTCTTTAACACCCCATTCCATGTTGTAATTTGATAATGAACACAAAAAAAATGTGAAATGGCGCAAAATCGAAAGAAGTTTTTTAAATAATATACGTGTTCCAAATTCAAAATAATTAAAAAGTTGAAAAAAAGAAAAGTTTTTATGTAACAGTATTTACGGCCAGACTAGTTACAATACATTATTCAATTACAATATCACATGTGCAGAGTAAAAGTTATTTCCACACTCATTTCTAATAATACTCTTTTTACAATAATGTCTTCTTGACAAGCTTTTTTTGAATTCTATGACAGTTTTTGCACTATTTTTAGTAATTTTATACATACATACATAAGATCACGACTGTATCCCATAAGGGGTAGTCAGAGACTGGGCACTCACTGCAAAAACAGATGACTGCCACAATCCACGTTTCACCAAAACAATATCATGCACTTGGTGTGATAGGTGGTGAGCCCAACGCCACCTAGCGCTGTTGGGTGCACAGTGCAGTTTAATTTCTTACTCGCCTTTTACGAGATCATTGGATGAGATGGAGTGGTAGTATTCTTTTAACGAGCCGCTACCACATATATATATAGTTTTATGGATCTACTAAGAAAAGACTTTCTAGTTTTGATCAACCTAAACACAGGAACCTCTGGCGTGTCGGCTCGGCCCATTCTACAGTAAACAGTCACTGTTTTAAAATAAATGTTTGTGTTTCTATACGTAAATTATATTTTCATAAATATACAACGACAGAAGTGGAAAATTGTCAACATATTAGCATCCTTGAATAGATGTATGGATACAGAATAGTTACTTGCGGCAGGATTTCTATGCAGGAATCCGTCTGGTACTACCCCAAGGCCAGTTATTCTGCCGTGAAGCAGTAGTATGCAGCTGCATTACTGTGTTTCGGTTAGAAGGGCACTGAGAGCTAGCGTCATCACTGGGCACATGTTACTTAAGAACTGATGTCTCAGGGTGATGGGTGCAGTGTGGTGTCACACAAAAATGTTCTGGGTGACACAGCATCTGTTATGGGCAGACGTTACACTTACCATCAGGTGAACGTCGTTCCGTCACTTTTATCAAATAATAATCTTAAGCCGCACCTACACGTCCGATCTCCGTCAGCGACAAAACTCATTTTTTTTATATCATAAAGTAAAATGTTCACCCGATGATAAATGCAACGTCTGCCCATAACATTCTGATTCTGAGTTACTCAGAATATTTATGTATAGCACCACACTGCGCCTGTCACCCTGTGACATAAGTTCTTAAGTCTCATGTGCCCAGTGATTACACTAGCTGTCAATGCCCTTCTCACTACTGCTTCACGGCCGAATAACTGGTCCGGGGTGGAACCTTCCTAGACGGATTCTTGCAACTTATGTCTGTTATGTCAACATGTCAGTTGTAAATAATAAAGTAAATTGCATAAGAAGAATATTTGATATAACCCAGATTTCAATAAAATATACGTTAATCTTAAGGTAAGCTAAAAGAGAAGTCGTGATTTTATGTGTTAAACTAACTAAGCATGTACGAGCGGCCTTGGTATAAAAACTTATCTTATTAAAACTTATACATACGGTCACGTAGTTTCAGCTCCAGCTAAACCAGTTACAGTTGCTTATAAACAATAGTGTAACTTTTCCTTGTGTTTTATTAAAAACTAATACGAAGGTCTACTAAGAAAAAATATACACCGAGCAGGGCAATGAAATTAAAAAAATAATTATTTATAGTATTTTTAAAATGCCTTCAATACAATAGGAAAATGAAAACGGAAATTTACATACATTATACTACATACATACATTATACTACATACATACATTATACTAATATTACATACATGATGAATTTTACATACATTGAAATAGAAATAGAAAGAAATATCTATTGCCAATCAAGTACAGACAAAAATCGTTAATTAATTAACCTCAAAAAAAAAAAAGCTTACGAGTACTTTGCGCTCACCATCTATACAAATAAATAAAATTGAAGTGTCTGTTTGTAATTTACTGTTTGTGTGTTTGCAAAATAACAGCTTTTTACTCAATGCTAATGAAAATATATACACTCTGTGTATTTGTTCCGGCTAATCTCCGAAACGGCTGGACCGATTTTGACGAGACTTTCACTGACATATAGCTGATATTATAGCGGGTAACATAGGTTTAATTTTAGAAAAATTATTAGGGTTTACTGATGGTAGGATTCCTATGCAGGAATCCGTCTAGGCAGGTACCACCCCATGCCCAGTTATTCTGCCGTGAAGCAGTAGTGTGAAACATTACTGTATTTCGGTTTGAAGGACACTGAGAGCTAGAGTAATCACTGGGCATATGAGACATAAGAACTTATGTCTCAGGGTGATGGGCAGAGTGTGGTGTCACACAGTAATTTTCTGGGTGACAGCAGCATTTGTTATGGGCAAAAGTTGCGCTTACCATCAGGTGAACGTTTTGCTCGTTTCATCACTTTATCCAATAAAAAAAAATTAGGGTTCCGTGCAAAACAATGAGAACCCAAAATCCGATTCATATAGCGAAGTATATATGTATATCATTAATCGGGGCGGCTTTTTTACGCGGTCGAAATCGCACAGCACAGTCTTCTATAAAAAAGATCAGTTGAAAAACAGCGGTGTTCTGGGGTTGCATTCATCATAATGGCTCTTCTATGGTTTTTTAGTGGTGCCGGCACCGGGAATCAAAACCCCGAAAACTTGCGTACTATTAAATTTAATGCGAGCGCCTAGCCCCTGAGTTATCACGGTTCGATATAAACTTTAAATTTCATAGTACGCCTAGTGACTTGGGTTCGACTCCCGGTGCCGTCACCACTAAAATTGTTAATTGCAATTTTAAGTGCTGATTTACCACGTGCTCGGCGGTGAAGGAAAACATCGTGAGGAAACCTGCATGTCTGAGAAATAAAAAATATTTCGAAGACATGTGCAGTCCGCCAATCCGCATTGGAGCAGTGTGGCGGATTCTTCCTACCTCCAAAACCCTCTCAGAAATGAGATGAGGCCTGTGCTCAGCAGTGGGACATTTATAGGCTGAAACTTTACTTTTACTTTACAATGATATTAAGAAAGACGTGACAAATGGTGACGAGTCGAAAATGTTGAAGAACTGTTATTAAATTCGGTTTTAATGAACGAAGCATAGAAATATTCAAGTTTTTTTTCTTCATTTCCATTTCTACTATTCATAAAAGGTATACCCAAAATTAATAATTAATTTCGCAATATTAGAAGGCTCTTCACCGTATCCCGGACGTTTTCCGATAATGAAGCAACCGTTTTTAATCCTCCAAAATGAAATGGACTATTACTATAATTAATTCCAGTAATTTTTTCAGTGGTCTGAATAATGAAGGAGACAGAAGTGTACTTGATTATTTTGTTGCCCTCTAATTTTTTTATTTAATAAGTGACGGAACGACCAAAACGTTCACCCGATGGTAAGTGCGACGTCTGTCCATAACAAATGCTGTGTCACCCAGAACAGTGTGACACCACAATGGGCCCGTCACTCTGAGACATCAGTTCTTAAATCTCATATGCCCAGTGATTACACTAGCTCTCAGTGCCCTTCAGACCAAAACACAGTAATGTTTGCACACCACTGCTTCACGGCAGAATAACTGGCCCTGGGGTGGTACCTACCTAGACGGATCCCTGCATAGAAATCCTACCACCAGTTTCTTTAATTAAAAGTTATTCTTTAATAAAAGATTCCGATACATAATCTGTAGCAGTGCTTGGAATCAATTTCTTACTGGTGGTAGGATTCCATTGCAGGAATCTGTCTAGGTAGGTATTACTGTGTTTCGGTTTGAAGGGCACTGTGATTTAGTGTAATCACTGGGCATATGAGACTTAAGAACTTATGTCTCAGGGTGACGGGCGCAATGCGGTGCTACACATAAATATTCTGAGTTAACACGGAAATCAGAATGTTATGGGCATGTTCCGTGTGGTAACGGCTTAAGAGAATCTACCACCCCATCTCATCCCGTGGGTGTCGTAAAAGACGACAGAGGGAAAATAAAAACCAGGAGATCGGGCAACAGCATTTTTCGGGAACATCTGAATAAATAAACTGCGGTTGCCAACCCGTCCTGCCAAGCGTGGCAACTATGGCAAAATTCCCCTTCAAAATGAGAGTACATACTTTTGTAGTAATCTATGGGGAAGACCTATATTCAGCAATGGACTAGTGATAGGCTGAAATGATGATGATGTATCAAATGGAAGTACGATCTATCATATTCCAAAATAGATCTGGAAGATATTAATATTTTCATTTTCAATTGCGAAATTCCAATATCGATAAATTTACACTTTACACCTCAGAGTTCATCAACGGTACATGTTAAAGTCGTACCAGAGCGAGCTCTGCGGCTACTCGGGCACAAATCACAAACCAATTACTTGCATGTTAACTTAGCCGTGGCTGTTCCATCGATTAATCCGAACAGCGACACCGACACAGACCTGTACACAGCACAGCTTGCAGTAGGACACTCTCTTAATTTTTATTTCATTTCACTACTGAAGAGCTTCAGACTCGGTACAGATTCGTGATCATGTAGTACCATCCTGCCCTCCATCCACCTGATATTCTCGTGGCCAATTTTAGACCACGGCGACAACTCCCTATACTGCCATCAACTGCGCAGGAAATACGAGTATAATAGTGCCACAAGTGTACGCGCAATCACAGAGACACACACGTATCAACCTTCCCGCGCCCGTTGTAACGCTCCTGCGATAAGATCGGAGGTAGGCTAGGATGCAGTGTCAGAAACACGGGCGACGGACCTGTGGCTTAGAAGTCAGGTACTCTAATCACCAAGCCACGCCGCCACTGATGATATGTGCAATATACGAAACAAATGCTGTGTCGTCCAGAACACATCTGTATGGGCACCACACTCAGCTCAGTGTGGTCATTAGTTGAGTAGGTATTACGTATTGTTATTATATGTACCTATATGTTACTATATGTGTCTTGTGTTAGCTCGTGGAAATGGCAATATGAAGTCCGGTCCGTCAAGCTAATCGGTCTATATCTGTAGTATCATCGAGTAAAATAATTTTTTTTATAGATGCACTAGAGATGCAATTGTTCTGTTAACTTCTGTCAGTCTATCTTAACAAAAATAAAATTAAACTAGCGGACCCCGACCGACGTTGCCCTGTTCGAACGTTGGCTTGCCTGCTGTTAACAGATTCAGCAAACGATTTTTCGATAATTCGAATTATCGATAAACTATACTGGATGACCTATATTCTGAACCTAAGCCATCCAACCACACATATACACCCAAAAAAATTCAACAACATCGGTCCAGACGTTTAGGAGGAGTTCAGTGACATACACACACACACACACAGATAAGAATTATATATATGAAGATATGAATTAACAAAAATATCAAAAAAGCTCAGTATATTATATTACCATCAGGTGAGCCGCTTGCTCGTTTGCCTCCTCTAACATAAAAAAAAAATATACACAATTATTAATTTATCTATAAATAAGGAAATGTTGCATTCACATTCGACCTTGAAAGTCTTACTGTGATTGCGCCCAAAGAAGTTTGGCTTCTAAAACGTTCTACGTTATACTCATCTAAGTTACTCGTCTACGTAAATTTGTTGAAAGAATTTCATTTAGTATCGCTAAAACTTTTTGAAATACTTGACAGAAAAAAATTGTTAAATCTATTTGATTTTGTGGTTCTAATTTTTTTCTAAAATTGAAGTAGCCTGAGTTACCCGATATAATATTAGCTATCTGTCAGTGAAAGTCTCGTCGAAAATCGGTCCAGTCGTTTTGGAGATTAGCCGCAACAAACCGACAGACAGACAGACAAAAATGGTAAAAAACTTTTTTTTTTTTCTTATAAGCACCTTCATAAGCACTGAGTATAAAGCTGTTATTTTGTTATTACAAACAGACACTTCATTTTTATTTATTTGTTCCAGCAGTTTCTGTCCTTTAGTTTTATTATTGCGAAAATTATCCTGCCGCGCTGGCGTACACTGTGATCGTTTGCAATCGACGTACGGTGTACGAGTATTTACATGGGCGCCTGTTGTTTTTCTTCGTTAACGAATTTCGATCTCGTTTGTTGTGTCCGGAGCGATAGTCGGCGATAAACGGATCCAACCAGAACAGGACCATGAATGTTACAAACTGAAACAAAAAGTTTTATTGCAAGGATCTAAACGATTGAATTTACACCACACTGCGCCCGCCACCCTGAGACATCAGCTCTTAAGTCTCATATGTCCAGTGAATATGCTAGCTCTCAGTGCCCTTCAAACCGAAACACAGTAATGTTTGCACACCACTGCTTCACGATATAATAACTGGCCCTGGCTTGGTACTTACTAGACGGATTCCTGCATAGGAATCCTACCACCAGTTATCCATTATAATAAGAGAAAGTTAATTTGCTAAAATCCGCATGCAAAATTTAGCTCACTCACTTGGTGGCTGACTGACGAAGAGTTTTGAGGCACGCCTTCATCAGTGACTTCAGTGGTGTGTATCGCCTAGTGGTAGTGTTGTAGTGGCGGAGGGTATTTGGTGGCGGCTCCCGGTGGCGGTCTCCAAAAACTAGGTAACACACCATTTTTGTTTTTGCATGCGGATCTTAGCAATTTCCTACTTTAATCTTATTGTAATATGTTAGCTATAGATAGTATTGTTTTAAGTTGTATAATCTGGGAGGTTGTATGTACAGTCGAACCAGCGATTGCAATTACTCTGCTACCGAATGAGATAGAATAAAGCTGCACCCGAGAACTAGCGTTAACAGTTCCGTAATGTCGCAAGTTATCTGCATTTTTCTCATGTGAACGTTCTGCACCTATTCCCCTCCGCCACGGGAGTAACGAAGGAGTTATGCTCGATTCCTACCGGCCCAAACACCACGTTCCTCTTGTCGCCATTTGTCGGGACTACGGGAACGCTTTCGCGCACTAAAGACGGCGATGGCACTTTTCGGGCTTCTACTCTTTTTTGGGGTGGTGCTGGAGCTACCCACGATTCTTAATTTAGGGACGATCCCTCGAGGCCGTAAATTTCCGGCAGACAGATTGCACTGGTCCAGCATGCTGCTAGTCCTCTTGGATCCGCCAAAAGGAAGAGCAGAAGTTGAGTAGGTTACCGGTGAACCTAATTTTTTTCATTGGGAAATGCCAAACGCATACCCGACCCCGCAGGTTATGTCAAAAACCCCATGATGTTTCGCCTTCGCCACATGTTAGGAGGGTCACGCTCTTTGGGGACAACTCTTCTCCTTCCAGCGAGGAACAAACGACGCGCCTTCCATCACGGCCTCTCTGTTTACACAACGGTCTCTCCTACCCATTACCCTGCTACGTGGAGGAGTCCAGGGTTCTGGTCTGTGTCTCCGTCGTCGACCACAGTCCGGCCGCGGAGAGTAGCGAGAGTGGCGCAACGTAATACCATCATCTCCCGCCGCGGCCCCACCACTGCTGTATTAACGGTGTGGATATCGAGAGTGGCGCATCGCAATACCAACATTCCTCTTTTCCCGCAAATCCACCTCGGCTGCGGAGGTCAGGGCGAAGGCAAAGCGAAGGAAATCCTAGGGATGATACCTTGCACGTCAGGCCGATGTACATACCGACCCTGTAGACCCCTCTTAGCTCCATCGTGATTGACCAAGTCACGTTTATGAACCCCTCCCTCCGATAAGGTTTACAAACTTCTCCTAGTACAAGCTTTTAAGCGAAGCTTTAGTCGTTAACAGAGGTATTAGAAACATTAATAGCACTGCTGGTAACGTTTTTACTAAGAGATCCTCATATTCCAACACTTACCTTGTCCTACTTCATCAGCTACATAGTTAATATATTTCTAAGTCGTAAGCTACTTCTAACAGACACATGATCCTGATCAATACTCACCCCAACGAATGAGACAGTTCGTTTCCCAACGCCTCTCGCACGCCTGTTTACTTCAAATATTTGCTCACTACGACAATCGCGTAGGCTATAAAGTGAGCGGGAAATACGCGCACTGACTAGTAAGGAATTGCAGTTTTCATTTAACTTTTTTTTATTGAGATCACTAAGATATTTTAAGAATATTATAAAGTTTTATTTATTTAATTTCTTGGAAATCGTAACAGAAATCAATTGAAAATTAAAAAATATATTCCTTTTTTTAGGAGAGATGAAAGGGACGAGCAAAACGTTCACTTGATGGTAAGTGCAACATCTGCCCAAAATAAATTCAGTCACCCAGAACATTTCTGTGTGGCTTCACACTGCGCTCCTCATCAGTTCTTAAGTTGCATATGCCCATTAATTACACTAGCTCTCAGTGCAATAAGGGCAGTGTAATGTTCGCACACTACTGCTTGATTGCAGAATAGCTGACCCTGCGGTGATATCTACCTAGACGGATTCTTGCAAAGGAATCCAACCATCAGTAAAATATATAAGACTCGTTGTAAGAAGTACTTTTATATGATTCCTCCTTAATTATTAATTATTTATAGTCTCTCCCATATAACGTTGCGTTAACAGCTACAAACAAAATACATTTAATTGTTTTCGGTTGTGGGTATGGAAGAAGATTGACGAAACAGATTAATGAAGCGAGTGTGAGTGGCACACCGGTAAGGGTCGACGTAGGTGAAGGTATCAGGATCAGATCGAGGTCGTTTTAAGGGAAGGTCACGTCAATAGTACCCGCAACCGAAGAGCTTGTATGAAAACAATAATCAAAGTAGAAAAGCGAAAGATTCTATTTGGTAATTTTAATTAAACTCTCCGTTCTCATGGCCACAATATTTTTTTAAGTTGTCGTGTTACTTGACTGAGTGAATACAAGTAGTCGTCACTTAATGACGACGTCGATTTCATTTTTATGGGAAATACTCGTAAATACCATTGCCTTTGTTGGAAGAACTGATTGATTCTGTTATGGTCTTATAAAAATAAAAAGTAAATTTATACTTGCAAGTAACAGTCACCGCTAAGATGGCAAATAAATATTGATGTAAAATGATTTGAAATAATGATTTGGAGAGAAGAAGAAGAGCACAGTAGCTTGTACGGCACCAGATCATAAGAGACGTAAGAACCGTGGTGTGAACGACTCGTCCACTAAAATTCTTTTTTTATTATTTGATAAAAGTGACGGAATGAGCAAAACGTTCACCTGATGGTCAGTGCAACGTCTACCCTTAACAAATGCTGTGTCACCCAAAACAGTGTGACACCACAATGCGCCCGTCACCCTGAGACATCAGTTCTTAAGTCTCATAAGCCCAGTGATTACGCTAGCTCTCCGTGCTCTTCAAACCGAAACACAGTAATGTTTGCACAGTACTGCTTCACGGCAGAATAACTGGCCTTGGGGTGGTACCTACCTAGACGGATTCCTGCAAAAATAAAATACGTAACAATTCGGTCTGATTTTTACATTACATCGGAGTAAACTTAGATTGTTTGGCACTATTAGGGTACAAGCCAACTCTATATAGCCAACAATTGAGTTTGGTCATGAGTCAAACATAATTCTCACACATATTATATCGAAGATATAAAGTAGCTTCGATATACACAAAGCCAAAGTCATCTTGATTTGCGTGTCTAAAACTGAGATACCGCATCCATATAGACAGTCAAGTAAATTACACTTCGTGGTGTCACAACAGCAAAGTTATGGCTGTGATAACAATAAACAAAGCCAAGGGTCATGAGGTACGTGGCCATACTCGGAGCGTGTTGTCACAGCGCAGTCGTCGAGTGATTGTTATTTATACCCAGCGGAATTGAACCTGACGGTGTTTCAGTAATTAGAGTGCGCGGTGTACGTGGGTGTGAGTTATTGGCGCCTTTTGTGTGATTGCAAACGTAGGAGGAGGAAAGGAATCTCTGTCTTTTTGTTTCAAGTACGAGTATATAATGGTCTTCTGACGGAATTCGCAAGATCTGGTTAATGATCACCGTATATGGTGTCTCTTTTTAAATTTGATAAAGTGATGACACTAGAAAATCTTTCACCTGATGGTAAGTGCAACGTCTGCCCATGACAGATGCTGTGTTACTCAGAATATTACTGTGCAGCACCACACTGCGCCTGTCACCCGAAGACATCCATACTTGGGTCTCATATGCCCAGTGATTATGCTAACTCTCAGTGCCCTTTAAATCGAAACACAGTAATGGTTGCACACTACTGCTTCACGGCAGAATAACTGTCTCGGGGGTGGTACCTACCTAGACGGATTCCTGCATAGGCAATCAACACGTAAAAAAATGAGGATTCTAATAAACAGTTTGATCAGAATAATTATTTTATCAGTGTGTTTCTGTTCAACATATTATTGTATTACTTACTGGTGGCAGGAATCCGTCTATGATAGATACCACCGCCGGGTCAGTTATTCTGCCGTGAAACAGTAAGAATGTAAACATAACTGCATTTCGGTCTGATCGACACTGACTGCTAATGTAATTACTAAGTACATGAGGCTTAAGAACTGATGTTACAGGGCTGGCAATGGGAGTGCAGTGTTCACAGCATTTGTTATGAGCAGTTTGCCACTTGCCATCAGGTGAATGTTTTGCTCGTCTCGTCAGTTTCTCCTATAAAACAACATTAACTAGATTTCTTATCAGTTCGGTAAGTACAGTGTCTTCTGCGCTTATGGTTTCGGGTCAGCACGGGTCTTTGTCTTTTTGCACGTCCAAATTTATTTCTGTTAAACGAGTTCACGATACTGGAGAAATCCTGATAAAGAGTATGGAAGATGCTTCGACAACCCTAGCTGACAACAAAGGCTATGCAATGAGTATCCAGAGCAATCGCGTGCGCGCAGTCCGGTTTCGTAAGCGTGGGCGAGTGGGAACGAGACGCGATGGTATTCGATTTATTATAACTACTTAAACTTTTTGCGATTCTTGTCTGACCATTATGGTATAGAGCAAAATTATTATTGTGTATTGTTTATAACAAAAATTTAATCGTAAATGAGCCTGGCTGGGAAAAATTGTTGATTAATGCCGATTGAGTGCAGAGCCCTGATACATGGTTGTCATTAGATTTCATTGGTGGCCTAGTGGTCAGAGTACCTGACTTCTAAGCCGCGGGTCCTGGGTTCGAATCCCAGCCGGAGCCAACATTTGTGCTAAAACATAAATTGTTGGTTTTCGGGTCTGGTCTTGTTGTGATTGTCCCCGTGTTTTTGACACTGCATCCTAGCCTACCTCCGATCTTATCGCATCAGCGTTACATCGGGCGCGGGAAAGTTGAGACGTGTATGTCTCAGTGATTGCGAGTACACTTGTGGCACTATAATATCTCCTGCGCAGTTGATGGTTCTCGACAGTAGTCGGCAGTTGTCGCCGTGATCGAAATTGGCTAGGAGAACATCATCATCATACGAGTACCCAATGTAATCCTTGCACGATCAGGCACGGATTAATGTAGTGTCGAGATGGGACAGTATAGACATCAGATTTGTAAACTAATTTTGTGTGGAGCACAATTATCGCTTCGCTTGAGACTCGCATTCAGAATAAAAAGCTAAAAAGACCGTTAGTAATAATAGCGTAAGAAACCGTAACCACTGTCGTCAAACCAAAAATGTTACTAGCGACAAAATCTATTTCTCCATTCTTAATATCAAGGACCATTCCCATTTCGTTTATGTCCTTGTCGTCGGGACTAACAAAATTTTCGTTTTCGCCTTAATACTTGAAACTTTGTTTGGACAACAATATGAAATTAGTTCCAAGAAATTGGAGCGTACCGAGGACTTTTAGAATTAGGCCTGGTGATTGTGTTTCTATTATTAACTTTCTTATTAATTTATGTTTGTTTTGCTTTTGAAGGTGAAAATAATTTGAAGACGATACTCGTATTTTCTTGATACTTTAAAATTAATTTAACAATGGTATGAGGATTATGTATCGTAAATGGTATTTAATTTAATTTATACGCACGCACAGTGTAACAAGATAATTCTACATGTTTATGTACATTATATTAGTAGGAATCCGTCTAGGTGCCACCCCATGCCGGGCCAGTTATTCTGCCGTGAAGCAGTAGTGTGCAAACATTACTGTGTTTCGGTCTATAAGCACTGAGAGCTGGTGTAATCACAGGGCTATCATCTTAGGGTGACGGACGTAGTGTGTGGCACATAAATGTTCTGAGTGACACAGTATCTGTTATGGGCAGACGTTGCACTTACCATCAGGTGAACGTTTTGGACGTCTCGTCACTTTCTCAAAGGAAAAAAGGTCCAAGGAAATATGATGATTATTTCGATTCGATTATTTAAAAAAAAAACGATGCCCCACAGTAGGATTTCTCCTGTGTCGTGGGTGCGTTTTACATACATAAATTCCACATGCACAAACACCCAGACCCGGAACAACTATTTGTAGGCCATACAAATATTTGTCCCGTGCGGGAATCGAACCCGCGACCCACTGCGCCAACCGAGCCGACAAGTAGTCGCTAACTGATAAGCCACAAGTCGCTCGTAGAACCCCCTCTCTTACTACTGTTTGATAAACAATATACAACTTACTCAAAGTGACAGCCTGATGGCGTCCAATTGGCCATAGCCTTCTAATTTCTGAGAGGACTTGAAAACCGGTCACGCTGCTCCGTTGCGGGCTGCGGACGTTACCGGTGGTAGGACCGCGATGGAATCCGTTTAGATAGGTACCACCGCAGGGCCAGTTGTTCTGCCGTGAAGCAGTTTCTGTGTGGCGCCACACTGCGCTGGTCAATCTGAGACACTAGCTATCAATGCCCTTCTGACCGTACTACTTCACGGTGGAACCTAGATGGATTCCTACATAGCAACCCTACCACCGGTTTATTGCTGTATTACGTAATAGGTATAGCATAATAGTTGTGTTCTATTGAAAATTTCAAAACATTCGTCGTCGTCGTCGTTTCAGCCTATCAATAGTCCACTGCTGAACATAGGCCTCCCCCATAGATTGCCACAAAAGTTTGTAGCTCTCGTTTTGGGGGGATTTTGCCGTAGTTGCCACGCTTGGCAGACGGGTTGGCAACCGCAGTTTATTTATTCAGATGTTCCAGCAAGATGCTGCTGCCCATCTCCAGGTTTTCATTATCCCTCTGTCGACTTTTACGACACCCACGGGATGAGATGGGGTGGTAGACTCTCTTGAGCCGCTACCACACGGCAAAAACATTAACTTGTGATAAAGGAAACAAGTACTTGAAATACATCTTGATAATGCCTCGTTTTGAGGTGAAGCACGTGTTATGTTCACACATCACGACTGTATCCCATAAGGGGTAGTCAGAGACTGGGCACTCACTGCAAAAACAGATGACAGCCACGCACACCACAATCCACGTTTCACCAAAACAATATAATGCACTTGGTGTGATAGGTAGGTGAGCCCATCGCCACCATGCGCTGTTGGGTGCACAGTGCAGTTTAATTCCTTACTCGCCTTTTACGAGATCCATTGGATGAGATGGAGTGGTAGTATTCTTTTAACGAGCCGCCACTATTGATTTATATGCTGCAACGACGAACAGAACAATGAAAATGGCTAAATAACACAGAACTAGGGACAATAACAATAAAACAAATCACAAAGGCGCGTTCTATTTGGTGTAGGTGCGGTATAAATGAGCGCACCACACAAGGAGTCGGCAAATTTGCACTGCACTCCACTGGCAACACTGACTATTTCACTCATACAATTCAACAAATGCAACAATGCCACTTGTAATTTCAAAATCATATTTAAACTCGCTTCTACTACGTAGGAAATTAGAGACGCTGTCGTGCGGGCGTTGCTTTGGAAAGTGCACTTGTTTGTGGTTTTTTGAATTCCACTTGTGCAAGTTTGCTCTCCTAACACGTCAAAGGATTATAAACTGTATGTTGGTTAAAATAATAGTTGAATTGGGCGCATAATTGAGCGCAGGATTAACGCGTGGGCCACACTAAAAAGGTAAACGAGAGATTTATGGAGTGTTCGTATGTAAATGAAGTTGCGCGGGATAGTTTTGTTTTACTTTTTTGAGTTAAACAACTCATAGGTTATTGTTTTCGCTTCTGCGTTCGGACTGGAATTGTTTCGTATCGATATCTATATACACACACACACACAAGCACACCTACACACTTCATATTCATATACATCAAGAACATATTTTTATACGTAATTAAAACCAGAAGATGGGCAACAGCATCTTCCTGGAACATCTGAATATGAAGTGTGTAGGTGTGCTTGTGTGTATGTGTGTGTACACACACAAGCACACTCTACACCCTCTATGCATATACATTGCTGGTGGTAGGATTCCTATGCAGGAATCCGTCTAGGTAGGTACCACCCCAGGGCAAGTTATTCTGCCGTGAAGCAGTAGTGTGCAAACATTGCTGTGTTTCGGTCTGAAGGGCACTGTGAGCTAGCGTAATCACTGGGCATATGAGACTTAAGAACTGATGTCTCAAGGTGACGGGCGCAGTTTGATGCATCTCGTTGTTCTGGGTAACACAGCATTTATTATGGGCAGACGTTGCACTTACCATCAGGTGAACGTTTTGCTCGTCTTGTCACTTTATAAAAAAAATCAAGAACATATTTCTAAATATTACATAATTTATTACTTAAAATAGTAAGTGTTAAAACCAATGCCGTTATTTGGTATTTGTTAAAAAAAATAGTTAGCTATGGAAGAGCGGGGCATCCTGACACAAGTATATATTTACTTAAGTATATTACTGCAGTGTCGGTTCCAATCCAGTATTTTTTTTCACAAATTTTAAAGACTTCAAGATTAACAAATATTAAAGATTGTAACAGACCGCAGGAGCTATTAGGTATTCTAACAGATAGCAATAACCAATATGGTATCTTAAAATGAAATGTGATATAGGTATCTCCCAACACTAATTATGATAGCTTCCTAGCAGTATAAATAAAAACACAGAAGCTCATTAATCTTGATTTTCTAATCTCCAATAGAAATAGAATAGAATAATTTTTAATTCATTCATCATTTACATAATACTTATTGAACGTCATTTTGTTTAAACTACACTGGTTCGCAAAGAAATGCCTCTGTCCTGGGAAGAACCAGTAAGAAACCCAGCCGGATTTTTTTTTCAGTCATTTTAAAGATACTAGTGTTGAGATCAATTAAATGTGAAAGAATGTGACGAGACAAGGAAGTCCCAGCAACAATTCATGTATTTTATATGGTTTTAAGCAAATATACTATTTAATTACATTTCTATTTCTAATTTTCCACTACCTACCACTGCTGCTACCACACGGCAAAACTACAACACTAACAAATAACAAACCGACTATATTTCAAGTAAGAATATAAATAAGTTTCTCAAGATGTCATCAATTCAGAGGAGTAATCCGCCTTAAGTCTATAGCTTCCCCATATCGACGTTGACAAACGAGCGAAATGGGAATCGAATCGTAATACTTTTGCGACGTCAATTAATAGCAAATATTTTTTTAGCGTTGTCGCGATCTTGTCCTATTTTTATCCAGCACCGTAAATTGTAACAAAAATTTTTCTCTTACTAACTGCAATCTACCATTTTCATTACGTTTATTGTGTAAACAGCCGATAGGTGTCTGGCAGAGTAGAATAGCACCTACCTCATCAACAATGCGAAAGTAACTCTCTGTCCCTCTGTCCGTTTGTTACCTTGTTGTTTGTGCATGTGGCATTGTATGTATGTGGCATATTATTGTCTAAGAAATTAAAAAATAACTCCTAAGAGATCTAAGAATACTCACTATCACCATAACATACTCTACCAACTCAATACTTAGTTCTTTTTCTTACCATTTGTTATTTCTTTGTTATATTTCTAGTTAAATATATAATACAAAAGTTAAATTTTAAAAATCTTGCTAATTATTTGAAGAATGAAGATTACTGATTGTCTTAATATTTTATATTTAATCCTAAATATGCTTTTCATAATAAATAAATACGAAAACATTTAAGGAATTGTATTTTAACATTTTAATATATTATTTTACACATGTCAATATTTTTTTTATGGCAATCATCCCAGCTTGGGATATTTCTGCCAGTGTCACATCAAATTTTAGCAAAACAACAAGTGAAGCGAACAAGATATAAATTTAGAAGAGAAGATAGAAACATCAGAAGAAAAGCTTATAAATAAAGGAATAATAAGGGAAAAGAAACTAGTGCTAATAGATAATTATACGAGTACCTACTTATATAAGATGTCAATGTGAATGTGTATATAAATTATATAAAACACTTATTTCTTTTACAGGATTACATAAACAAAGCATTACCTGCCAATATCTGCACACTGTGCAGTTGTCTTTTAAACTGTAGACAATTGTTGTTAAATCATGTTACCTAATTTTTACAATTTATAAAATAAGTTATTTATTAATAGTTTTGTAACTGGAAAAAATTATGATTTTAAATGAATAAAAAAATGTAACATTGACTAAAGTATTTTTGGGACAGCCTTTATACGTGCAGAATAACACCATAATATGCAATGCTGTCACTCTACTGCTCGTGGGAACGCAATAGGGAGTAAGATTTTTTTGACTCTTACCAAATTGGCGGCGACGTGGTTCGCACACCCGTCACGTCTCGTTTACCACGGGGGCGAAAAGTGGGTTACTTGTGTGGCCTCTGCCTACCCCTTATATGGGAAAAATAAGGGTGTGATTGTATGTATGTTAATGTGTAAATTAACAATAGTCCTTAAAAATCTACGGCGACAACTTCCGAATACTGTTGGAAGCTATCAACTCAGGAGATATTATAGTGCCACGAAGGTACACGCAAACATACACGTCGTTATATACCTCCGCTCATGCGTTCAATTAGGAGGTAGGTTAGGCTAGGCTCGGATACGCGGGGAAAGTCAACATAATCAGACCCGAAAATATCCTGTGTAGACCAATAATCTGTGAATTTGCCAAAATAGCATACTAGCTGTAGGATTCCTATGCAGGAATCCGTCTAGGTAGGTACCACCCCAGGGCCAGTTATTCTGCCGTGAAGTAGTGTGCAAACAATGCTGTCACACAAACATTACGATCTGAAGGGCACTGAGAGCTAGTGTAATCACAGGACATATGAGACTTAAGAACTGATGTCTCAAGTTGACAGGCGCAGTGTGGTGCCACACAGAAATGCTCTGTGTGCCACAGCATTTGTTACGGGCGGACGTTGCACTTACCATCAGGTGAACGTTTTGCTCGTCTCGTCACTTTGTCGAATAAAA
Organism: Luehdorfia chinensis; assembly: GCA_019845155.1. Classification (NCBI taxonomy): domain Eukaryota; kingdom Metazoa; phylum Arthropoda; class Insecta; order Lepidoptera; family Papilionidae; genus Luehdorfia; species Luehdorfia chinensis. The sequence goes on from JAHVAK010000388.1 coordinate 774,563, forward strand.
AAATACTCACGCACACACATGCAAAAATCTCGCACGCACTCATCCTTACACGAGCACACACAACTTCGCATGCTTATGATCATTTTTGAGCGCGGCATCATCAAAAAAAAAGAAAGAAGCATTTATTGATATGCACATAAAATAAAAAAATTATTAAAATTTAAAGCTCCATAGAACTAAACTTATGTATGTGCGTATGTACCAAATAGATCTGAAACTCAGTATAATGCTGCAAAGGCTGCACTTCACCGACAAGCCGTTGTATCATCATCCGTATAGTAACGTACTGACTTATTTACAATTACATTATTTACATATATTACATTAATGTATCTATCAAATAAACTGGACCGCAATGAAAAAGGGTCGGTTAGAAAATCTTCAATATCTTCAAAAATGCCTGACCTAACTTTATGAAATAAAGACTAAATTAAATAATATTTAATGTGCTTGAATGAAAATAAAAGAATGCATTCAAGCTTTTTATTTTTAATTAATGTAAAGTAAATAAAAATGCGTAGTTTTTTTTTTCAGTATTTTCGTAAATGTAGATTGGTTACAGATTTGCTGTTTTAACGCATTTTAGTACTTTGTGTTGCCTCCGCGAGCGCGCAATACTGCTTTTATATATGGGATTTGATATACTTTCTACTAGGTTTTTGAGGCGACGCTGCGGAATATTCTGCCATTCCTCTATTAGAGCTTCTTTCATTTCGCGTAGTGTGATTGGCGGCGGATTCCGCTGACGTACACGTCGTCCCAGTTCGTCCCATGCATGCTCAGTGGGGTTGAAGTCGGGGCTGCGTGCTGGCCGCTCCACGCATGTGATACCGACTTCTTGAAAATAGGCAAAAAATGACATGGTACCATAATGAGAATTTATATTTTATATATATTAATGACAAATGACACCGTGGTAGCTCAGGGGGCTGGTGCTCGCCTTTAATTTCATAGTAAGCGAGTAACCTGGGTTTGATCCCCGGTGCCAGCATCTCTAAAATTGTTCTACAATTTTAAGTGCCGATTTACCACGAGCTTATCGGTGAAGGAAAACATTGTGAGGAAACCTGCATGTCCGAAGAATAGAAATATTTCGAGGACATGTGAAGTCCGCCAACCCGCATTGGAGAAGCGCCGCGGATTCTTCCCGGCTCCAAAACCCTCTCTGGCTGGGCTGTTACTTTACCTTTTTTTTTAATGACATAGCTATTAAGACAAAAACTGATGAATACATACGTACTAACAAACATTCACACATCTATAGTATCTATCGGAAAGCCATCTATATTTTATATTAAACAAAACATAAATAATATTAGAAAATATTACCAAAAACTAATAAAAGGGCACTGTGTGCTAGAGTAACTACTGGGCATGTAAAACTTAAGAACTGATTTCTCGGGTTGACGGGCGCAATGTGGTCCCACACAGAAATGTTCAGGGTGCCTGGTATTTCTGAACCCAGAACCCAGGGCATAGTGACCAGCTACCACTAGGCCACACGTCAGTCCAAAAACATGTAAATTACTCAGTTTAAGAGTAATTCCTCATCATCCACATCATTTCAGCCTATCACAAGTCCACTGCTGAACATAGTCCTCCCCCATAAAATGCCACAAATTTATAGCTCTCATTTTGAGGGGAATTTTGTCAGTTGCCACTCTTGGTGGGCAGGTTGATATAAAAAGTAAAGTAAAGTTTCAGCCTATAAATGTCACACTAGTGAGCACAGGGCTTCTTTAATTTCTGAGAGGGGTTTGGAGCTAGTAAGAATCCGCCACGCTGCTCCAATGCGGGTTAGCGGACTTCACATGTCTTCGAAATATTTTTTTTATTTCACAGACATGCAGGTTTCCTCGCGATGTTTTCCTTCACCGCCGAGCACGTGGTAAGTCAGCACTTAAAATTGCAATTAACAATTTTAGTGGTGCCGGCACCGGGAATCGGACCCAGGTCACTCGCGTACTATGAAATTAAAAGCGAGCGCCTAGCCCCTGAGCTACCACAGCTCTGATTTGGTTGATAAGGTTGATAAGCGCAGTTTATTTATTCAGATGTTCCAGAAAGACGCTGCTGCCCATCTTATGTTTTAATTTTTCCCTCCGTCGACTTTTAGAACATCCACGGGATGAGTTGGTGTAGTAGATTTGATGGGGTGGTAGATTTACAGTAATAAGAGTAATTGAGAAAGATATATAAATTAAGAACTATTTTTAACACAATAACAAATAACCTACCCGCAGACATGAAACAATGTCCATTACCGATGTAAACTCATAACAAGTGTGGGAACCGACGCCGATGGATGTCGGAACTAGCCTTTCTTTGTTTACACTAGTGAATTATGTAAATCGCGCACCCCTACTTGTGTTATTATATGCTTGTGTTTTTATTCCGAACAATAATAATTATATTTATTACCCGGGGTATTTCTATAGTTTTTATTTATTATCACCCAAAGTCTAAAAATATGATTTTTAGAAAGGAGGGAAAAAATATTGAAGTTTTTTTTAATTTTTTTTTTATTTCATAAAAGTGACGGAACGAGCAAAACGTTCACCTGATGGTAAGTGCAACGTGTGCCCATAACAAATGCTGTGTCACCCAGAACAGTGTGACACCACAATGCGCCCGTCACCCTGAGACATCAGTTCTTAAGTCTCATATGCCCAGTGATTACGCTAGCTCTCAGTGCCCTTCAAACCGAAACACAGTAATGTTTGCACACTACTGCTTCACGGCAGAATAACTGGCCCTGGGGTGTTACCTACCTAGACGGATTCCTGCATAGGAATCCTACCACCAGTAAATCATTGACTTAACTGAGAGTTCATCATTATCATCATTCCAGCCTGTCATTAATCCACTGCTGAACGTAGGCCTCACCCATAGGTTGCCACAAAAGTTTGTGCTTACTCTCATTGTGGGTAGGATTACGCCACAGTTGTCACGCCTGGTAGGCGGGTTGGCAACAGTTTATTTATTCAAATATTCCAGGACGATGCCCATCTTCTGTTTTTTTTCTTCTGTTGGCTTTTACGACACCTTCGAGATGATATGGTGTGGTAGATTCTCTTAAGCCGCTACCACACGACCAATTGAGAGTTCACTGAGGGCATTTGTTTCGATCGTAGGTAATGGAATATCAGCTGAGAAAGGCTGGTGAATAGAATTTTTTTTAATTTATTGAGAATTATAACAGTTGTACATGATTACGATTTTTTTTTTATTGTATAAAGTGATGAAACGAGCAAAAATATAAATTAATTTATTATTATATTATTGAATGCCACTGAAAATCAGGGCAGGATCATGCATCCTATCATATCCTGAGTGGCCCACCTTTTTTGAGCATTGAACCATGAGCGGATGGATTTTAAAGTCGGTACGAACTCCACTAAGAGCTAGTGTAGTTATTGGGCATATGAGACTTAAGGGCGCATGGCACAGATATGTTCTGGGTAGACGTTGCACTTACCATCGTATGAACGTTTTGCTTGTCTCGTCACTTTGTCTTATAAAATAAAAACTATGTGACATTTTAGTTATTATGTTTAGGCGTGAAACTTACCGTGGAGTGGACGACTTGCTCATCTCGTCACTACCTTAAAATACTTGGTCGATATGTTCTTAAACATAGAAAAAAAAAGATTTAAAATATATACCTGAACGTCATTCATTCCCGTAATTTTGCGTGAAGTGTTATCGTGCAATGCCAGCGTAGCTAAATAACCTTTCATTACGTCGTTACATTGTTAATGTCGGGAGGCTCATAGCCTATCACCCTAAAAGTTGGCGAAGGTTTTTATTAATGTCAAGGAACCAGCACTTTTGAAGAATTTTTACGTTATTATATTTCCAGCGTTCATTTTAATCTACCAGAATTGTGTTCAAGTTATTAAGTAACAAAATTTAATTATCACAACAGTTTTCTAGTTCACTGTGTTGGCAGTTATATACATACATACTCGGAAATGAGAGAAGGCCTGTGCTCAGTAGTGGGACATTTATAGGCTGAAACTTTACTTTTTTTTTATACATAAGATCACGACTGTATCCCATAAGGGGTAGTCAGAGACTGGGCAATCACTGCAAAAGCAGATGACTGCCACAATCCACGTTTCACCAAAACAATATAATGCACTTGGTGTGATAGGTGGTGAGCCCATCGCCACCATGCGCTGTTGGGTGCACAGTGCAGTTTAATTCCTATTATTCCTCCTTTATATACCCTCGGTGGAATTCAGCCTATCACTAGTCCACTGCTGAACATAGGCCTCCTACATAGATTGCCACAAATGTTTGTAGCTCTCATTTTGGGGGGATTTGGCCATAGTTGCCACGCTAGGCAGGCGGGTTGGCAACCGCAGTTTATTTAATCTTATGTTTCAGGAAGATGCAGCTGCCCATCTTCTGGTTTTAATTTTCCCTCTGTCTACTTTCACGACACCCACGTGATAAGATGGGGTGATAGATTCTCTTAAGCCGCTACCGCACCCTCGGTGGTCTAGGATTAATGTCAGTCAAACCCAGTTTTGGTGCAAAACACAAGTCATTGTTCAACTGTCACGATATCTCTGCTATTGCAGCTCAAAGTCTGCCGGTCGTATGAATTAAGAACTCAGTAGGCTACATCTGGTGCTGCTTACGAATACCACGTGTAACTTAAGAATTCCATCGGTGTTTGCGAATACCAGAGAAAGCAATGTCACGTCAATATCCTGGACTCAAAAAGTTACCAATGAGGAAGTTCTACGCCGAGTGAGCCAGAAACGAAAGCTTTGGCAAGCCATCAAACGGAAGTTGTTTATCTGGGACAGGTGCTACAACTTATAATGATGGGAGAAGTTGCTGGAAAAAGGAAAGTCGGACGTAGAAAAAAAAAAGTGGTTGTTCTACATCAGAGAATGGACCGGGATTCCGAATGCTGCCGAACTATTTCGCCTCGCTAAGAATGAAAGTACCGTGTGGTGGCGAGAGAATGTACCAACTCATCTCATCCCTTGGGTGTCGTAAAAGTCGACAGGGGGAAAATGAAAACCAGGAGATGGGCAGCGGCATCTTCCTGAAACATCTGAATAAATAAACTGCGGTGGCCAACCCGCCTGCCAAGCGTGGCAACTATGGCAAAATCTCCCAAAAATGAGAGCTACAAACTTAAGGCAATCTATGTAGGAGGACTTATGAAGAAAAGAGGAGAAATTATGAAATTTGTAAATTTCCGTTAGGTGTCCATCGTCATCAATTCAGCCTATCAATAGTCCGCTGCTGGACATAGGCCTCCCCCATAGAGTTCCACAAAAGTTTGTAGCTCTCATTTTGGAGGGATTTTGTCGTGGCTGCCACGCTTGGCAAACGGGTTGGCAGCCGCAGTTTATTTATTAAGATGTTGCAGGAAGATGCTGCTGCCCATCTTTTGGTTGTAATTTTTCCTCTGTCGACTTTAACGACACTCACGGGATGAGATGTGTTGGTATATTATGGAAAATATGGGCCTTCGTTCAATTGTGGACGAGTGAAAGCCTGAAATGATGATTTTGAAATTTGAAATTTTGCTTTACATGATATTTTTGTAATTACTTTTATTTCCTTAGTTGAACATCATATATATATGATATATAGTATAGTATAGTAGAGATATACGCGATCATTAACATAATGTTTAAGCATTCTTCAAATGGCTGGAAACTTTCCTGGAATTAGGTAATCAAAACTACGCTAAAAGAAAATATAAAAGGAAAACACAACATTGAATCCGACCTTAATAAAACGCGGAGAAATAAGGTCTTCAGCGGTTGTTTATATCTTGGCGCGTTCACGTCAAAGCTTTTATGTAGTTGCGTAAAGAGGTCGACTTCCAACAAAGCGTCACCCCGCGTAATTTTTACGTTTCGCTAAAATATGTTTTAATTTTTACATTTTCTTTTTATTCGAAAGAATAAAATGTTCCACTGTTGAGCACAAGCCTCCATCGCATTTTTGAAAAGGGCTTCAGAGCTGGGAAGAGTCCGCCACGTGTTGGTGGACTTCACGCATTCTCGAAATATTTTTTAGGTTTCCTAACGATGTTTTCGTTCATCGCCGAGCACGCGGTAAATTAGCGCTTGAAATTGCAGAACAAAGCGGTGCCGGCAGTGAGGATTGAACTCAGATCCCTCGCGTAGTATGTAATTTAAGACGAGCGCCCGGCCCCTGAGCCAGCAACTACTTACTTTTTTTTTAATTTTAGGATTATCAGTCTCGAGTATGTCGTTTTTTTTTATTTGATAAAAGTGACGGAACGAGCAAAACATTCACCTGATGGTAAGTGCAACGTCTGCCCATAACAAATGCTCTGTCACCTAGAACATTTCTGTGTGAGACCACACTGCGCCCGTCACCCTGAGAAATCAGTTCTGAAGTCTCATATGGCAAGTGATTACACAAGCTCTCAGAGCCATTCAGACGGAAAGACAGTAATATTTGCACACTACTGCTTCACGCAGAATAGCTGGCTTGGGGTGGTACCTACCTAGACGGATTCCTGCATAAGAGTCTAGACATCATCTGAAATATTCCTAACCTAAACACCCAGACCGGTGACGCGTAGCAGAGCTTAAGATCGTCACCATAACGGCTGCGGGATATTATGTACTGTGATCGCCACTTGATAACCTAATCTGTGATCATTACGGCGAATGCTCCCAATTATTAATTTTTTTTGAAGTGCCGATATGAGCAAAACGTTCACATGATGTTAAATGCAAAAATTGTCCATAACTGCTGTATTACCCAGAACGCTTGAGTGGCATCACACTGCGCCCGTCACCTTGAGACATCAGTTCTTAAGTCTCATGTGCTCACGGGTCACTGGCTCTGAGGGAACCTTCAGACCGAAACAATGTTTGCACAATACTGTTTCACGGCAGAATAACTAGTCTGGGGTGTAATAACTACCTAGACTGATTCCTGCATAGGAATCCTACCACCAGTACAGGTGATGTTCTCATAGCCGATTTCGACCACAGCGACAACTTCCGTCTACTGTCGAGAGCCGTCAACTGCGCAGGAGATATTATAGTGCCACAAGTGTACGCGCAAACATAGAGGCACTCACTCGTACAAGTACCAGTACAAGTACAGAAGTGGTGAAAAAAGACACTAGGATTTATCCTGTATCGTAACTACCTACCTAGACGGATAGTAGTAGAAGTCGTTTAGCAATATTTTTCAAACAAACTTCCTACAAAATACCTAAAATTTTCTTAAACGATCTTACCATTTAAATCACAGGAACAAGAACCCTCAGCTGTGTTAAAGACATCCCCGCGGAGGGTTTGAACACGCACGTAACGGACGACTTCCTCTGTTCCCGGAAGATTCTCGGACATGTCCGACTTCGGTACGTTATTTTCGTAATCGATCCTGTTACATTAACTGAAATGTTTTAGACGACGTCATTCTGTTGTCATATTGAATTAAAATTCAATAATGCTGTAGTAAAAAGTCAAGTGACGGTCCATAAATGTCCCACTGCTGAGCACATGATTTTTTTTTGAGAGGGCTTCGGAGCTGGCAAGGGTCCGCCACGCTGCTCCAATGCGAGTTGGCGAACTTCACATGTGCTCGAAATATTTTAATTTCTCAGACATGCAGGTTTCCTCACAACGTTTTTCTTCACCGCTGAGCACTTGGTGAATCAGCTAGCAACTAAAAATTGCAGAACAATTTTAGAGGTGCCGGCACTGGGAATCGAACTCAGGCCACTGGCGTACTATGAAATTTAAGGCGAGTGCCTATGTAAAAACATGCATACATACATAAGATCACGACTGTATCCCATAAGGGTTAGTCAGAGACTGGGCACTCACTGCAAAAACAGATGACTGCCACAATCCATGTTTCACCAAAACAATATAATGCACTTTGTGTGATAGGTGGTGAGCCCATCGCCACCATGCGCTGCTGAGTGCACAGTGCAGTTTAATTCCTTACTCGCCTTTTACGAGATCCAATGTTATATCTTTTCTTCAAACCTCATGATACCACTGAGAGTATAAGTATACTAAACAGAGATTTGGAACGAATTGCACTATGGTCAAAAAATAATTCACTCAATTTAAACCCCGCTAAAACAAAATTCATGATATTAGGTTCAAGATCACAGATTAAAAGTATATCAGAAGCCAAACCTATACTTTCCCTGCAGGAGGAAATCATTGAGCAAGTTGATGAGGCTCGTAACCTCGGTCTCAAAATGGATGGCCTATTGCATTTTGAGAACTATGTCTTGGATATAGCACGTGCCTGTTTCTATAGGTTAAAGATCTTATACAAAATACGGGCTTACCTGAGCCTGAATATGAGAGTAACGCTCTGTGAGTCTTTAATATTGTCCAAATTGAATTACTGCATATCAGTTTATGGTCCTTGTCTTTTGGGAAGGTCTATGAAACTGCTTCAAAGGGTCCAAAACGCATGTGCCCGTTTCTGTTTTAATATTCCTCCTAGAACTCATGTTTCATCGTATCTAAATAAGGGCAAACTACTAAACTTGGCATCTAGGCTTAAATTGCAGTTCGCTAGCCTGTTATTTGGAATTATTAAAAGCAAAACTCCGGAATATTTATATAAGAAGCTTAAATGGTCTAGTGAATATAACGTTCATAATACTCGTGGTGCGAAGTTTCTATTAGCTGTCCCAGGACACGTTACTGCTGCGTTTCGAGGTAGTTTTCGTTACTTGGCAACAAAGTGTTGGAACGATTTACCGCCACCGCTTCGAGAAATTCGCACAAAGCCTTATTTTACTGTTCGTTACAAGTCTTATCTTCTAGAGAACAATGACACAAAGTAAATTTTTTAATTCGGTGCCACGTATTAAAGTAAACGTGTCAACTATATAATTGCACAGACTAAAAATCTGGTTATTACGCATGATAAATTGAATAGTGACAGAGATACAGAAACTTTTTTTTTTCTTCGTATTTTTTGTTATCTGTTTACACTGCATTTGTGTTTAATATTTAATAACTTTGTTTATATGTAAGTATTTCAGACCTTTTTGTTTTTTTTGTAATTTGCGCATGCATTTTTATTCTATTTTATATAATGCATGCGCATGTATGTGTATATGTGTGTGCATGTATGTATGTGTATGTATATGTATATGTATATGTGTGTATGTATATGTATATATATATATGTGTGTGTGTGTGTGTGTGTGTGTATCCGTGTACATGTGCGCATATCTATTTCTTTTAAATTAAACTAAGTCAATTAACAATATGTCCGGAAGCTGCTCGTTAAACCTGAGGCATCGACAGAATAACAGCGCTGTGGCAACTCTGCCATAGCATTATGCTGAGTCGACAGCCTTTTCGTTGCTACAACCCAACGTACGTCTGACAATGTAATACGTCGTATTTTTTGTTTACTTATTTTTTGTATGTTGTGTTGTAGTATTGAATAAAAAAATTTTCTTTCTTTCTTTCTTTCAATGGATAAGATGGAGTGATAGTATTCTTGTAACGAGCCGCCACCACACGGAAATGTAAAAATTGGTATCAAAACTAAACCTAGACCATAAAAAGTTAAGTAATTAAATAATGTACAACGTCATAAAAGTTCTTAGATAGTCACCAGATGGCGTTGGCGATCAATCAAAAAGTTGTTAGGGTGTTCCCGCGTATGCGTACTTTACATTAACTTTACTTACAAACTGTAAACTTAATTACAGGAACGATGCGCGTCTGCGTTATGTGCGCCTTCGTTTATCTGTTTTTACTGGTGGTAGAATTCCTATGCAGGAATTCGTCTAGGTAGGTACCACCCCAGGGCAAGTTATTCTGCCGTGAAGCAGTAGTGTGCAAACATTAGTGTGTTTCGGTATGAAGGGCACTGAAAGTTAGCGTGAATACTGGGCATAAGAGACTTAAGAACTTATGTCTCAGGATGACGGGTGCAGTGTGGTGCTACACAGAAATATTCTGAGTAACACAACATCTGTTATGGGCAAACGTAGCACTTACCATCAGGTGAACGTTTTGCTCGTCTCGAAACTTTAACAAATAAAAATAAAAAAAAAACAAATAGTAATGTTAGATGTTGTATATATTTTTCGTAACTAAGAAACTTCACAGTGTGGTGCCACACAGAAATATTCTAGTTGACACAGCATAGCTATAGCTGTCTGAGGGTGACGAGCGCAATGGACACCACATCGAATTTTTCATTTGTTCTGAGCAGACACTACTCACTATAAAAAAAATGAGGGGGAAGCCGACAACGCAATAGAAGCGATTTGGCACCTTATACGCTGTTGCCATTCACTGGTCTGACATATTTGGGTTACTGCCACCTATCGGAGGCCATGGTTTTTACACGGCGTAGCATTTTCTCATATACAGCCGTTGTAGCTCAGGGGCTAGACGCTCGACTTAAATTTCATAGTACGTGAGTGACATGGGTTCCGATTCCAGAGGCCGGCAACCCTAAAATTGATAATAGTAATTTTAAGTGCTTCAGCGCCGAGCACTCGGTAAATGCTCGGCGCTGAAGGAAAAACTCGTGAGTAAACCTGCATGTCTGAGAAATAAAAATTATTTCGAAGACATGTGCAGTCCGCCAACCCGCATTGAAGCAGCACGACGGATTCTTCTTAGCCTCAAAACCCTCTCAGAAATAAGAGGAGGCCTGTGCTCAGCAGAGGGACATTTATAGGCGTTACTTTACTTTTTTTTACTTTAGTCACATAGCTTTTGATGCCTGTTAAGATATATTTACTTTTTATTTTGTAGTATATAGTGACGAAACGAGCAAAACGTTCACCTGATGGTAAGTGCAACGTCCGACCACAATAAATGCTGTGTCTCCCAGAATATTTCTGTGTGACACCACACTGCGCCCGTCACCCTGAGACATCAGTTCTTAAGTCTAAATTCCCAGTGATTACGCTAGCTCACAGTGCCCTTCAAACTGAAACACAGTAATGTTTGCACACTACTGCTTCACGGCAGAATAACGGGCCCTGGGGTGGTACCTACCTAGACAGATTCCTGCATAGGAATCCTACCATCAGTAAAAACTAGTATCTACCTTCTAATGTATAACAGCCTGCGCTGGTTGAAATACACAAAGCATTTTTCAAGCCTTTAATAACATAAACCAGAACCTAATGAAACTAAATTACTATAGTGGTTTCGCTATAGCGTACCAACTAGATACAAGAAATGTTACAAGACATGTAAACGAAACTCGAGTGAGGAAACCAAGCGAATAACTAATTGAGAGAACCCACGCTATACACTTACTCTTTATAGATACGTTCTCTTGAGTGTTGTGTGTACCCGCGGCATATTAGCGTAAAAGCTTTTACGTAGTGGCGTAAAGCGGAGATGATTTCCACCGCACCGCCGCCCCTGTAAACCTTAAACGTCTCTAAAGAATATGGCTTTCTAAGGTATAAAATTAGGTATAGTGTAAGGTAAGGTAGGCGTAATGATTTGTAGTAATTTTCTTCGTTGATGATAAGTTTTTTTTAATAAGTGAGGGGTCGACGAACTCGTTCACTTGATGGTAAATGCAATTTCTGCTCATACAAATGCTGTGTCACCCAGAATATTTCTCTGTGGGCCACATTGTGCTCGTCACCCTGGTTAACCAGTTCCAGAGATTAGTCCAATGTGTTTTAACCAAATTGAACTAGCTGACGGTGCCTTTCGGACCCAAAGATGTGGTAGGATTACTGTGCAGGATTGCAGGTCAGCTATTCTGCCTTGAACCAGTAGTGTGCAAATATTACAACGTTTTGGTCGGAAGGGAACGACTGCCTGTAAAAATGCTGTGTCGCCCAGAACATTTCTGTCGCCACACTGCACCGTCAACCTCAGACATCAGTTCTTAAGTCTCATATATACAAACTCTCAATGTCCTTCAGACCGAAAACAATAATGTTAGCACACTGCTTTTTCAGTAGAATAGCGGCCCCGGGGGTGGTACCTTCCTAAACGGATTACTGCATAGGAATTCTACCACCAGTAAATATTATAAATAATATTTATTTAGGCCGTGTGGTGGCGGCTTAAGAGAATCTACCACCCCATCTCATCCCGTGGGTGTCGTAAAAGTCGACAGAGGGAAAATGAAAACCAAAAGATGGGCAGCAGCATCATTCTGGAACATCTGAAAAAATAAACTGCGGTTGCCAACCCGCCTGCCAAGCGTGGCAACTATGGCAAATCCCCCCCCAAAATGAGAGCTACAAACTTTTGTGGCAATCTATGGGGGAGGCCTATGTTCAGCAGTGGACTAGTGATAGGCTGAAAAGAAGAAGAAGAAAGAATATTTATTTCCTCTTAATTTTCCATTCGTGTCGAATTGAGTGGTCTGTTTCGACTTCACAATACAGCGCCACTTTTGCCACCAGTGTTAAATACAAAAAATAAAGTAACAGCCTGTAAATGTCCCACTGCTGTGCACAGGCCTCCTCCCATTTTTAAGAGAGTTTTGGAGCCGGGAAGAGTCCGCCACGCTACTCCAATGCGTGTTGGCCGACTTAACACATACGTCGAAGTATTTCTATTCCTTGTGGTGGCGGCTCGTTAAAAGAATACTACCACTCCATCTCATCCAATGGATCTCGTAAAAGGCGAGTAAGGAATTAAACTGCACTGTGCAAAAAACAGCGGATGGTGGCGATGGGCTCACTACCTATCACACCAAGTGCATTATATTGTTTTGGTGAAACGTGGATTGTGGCAGTCATCTGTTTTTGCAGTGAGTGCCCAGTCCCTGACTACCCCTAATGGGATACAGTCGTGATCTTATGTATGTATGTATGTAACATCTTCTTTCTAACAGTTTTCTCACGATGTTTTCATTTGGCGCTGAGATTGTGATAAATCAACACTTCAAAATTCAAAATAATTTTCAGTAGTTTCGCAGAGTGGGAAATGTAAGGGAAGCGCCTGGCGCCTGTACCTTAACCTGGTGTTCCGGATTATATATATATTTATATATTTTCTATATTTACTTGCATTCTTTCTATGGTTTTTGAATCGTATATATTTCTTTTAATGGATAAAGGAACAAAACGAGCAAAACGTTCACCTGATGTTAAGTGCAACGTCTGCCCATAACAAATGCTCTGTCACCCATAACATTTTTGTGTAACACCGCACTGCTCCCGTCACCCTGAGACATGAGTTCTTAAGTCTCATATGCCCAGTGATTACGCTAGGTCTCAGTGCCCTCCAAATCGAAACAGTAATGTTTGCACACTACTGCTTCATCGCAGAATAACTGGCCTTGGGGTGGTGCCTACCTAGACGGATTCTTTCATAGGAATCCTACAACCAGTGAATATATAGTGAATATGCCGACTAAAGTCTATGCTTTATTGCAGAGTTGTAAACAACTTCTGGTATATGTTCCTGCACTTAGTGTTCAGCGTCCTCCGGTCACGAAATCATTCCGGATATTCCGGTATTAAATCTACTGTTATTGTAATGGGCTTTGTCAACTCACTGATGCCACAAGCCGACCGGGTTCCTCTTAGCTTTACCGTGGGTGACCAAGCCACGATTACTAAGCTTCTCCGCCACGACAAGGTGAGACCATTAAGTAGGAGTAGTAGACCGGGAAGTAGAGATACGGGGACTATGACAACTCAACCAAACCTGAAAAACCCACAATTTTGTCTCCAGCTGAGATATAAACCAAGATCCCGAGGTAGAAGTGAAGTACCCTCACCACTGGGCCACGATGTTTAGAAATAGTATTAATAACAACGCAGCGATAACAGCCGGGATGAACATTCGTTCACCCTTCGATTCTAAAGTCCCATAAAGTTGCAACTCTCAAAGACCGTATAGAACAGTAAATGCTCTGAAACCAGTAAACAATAACGGCGTCAACACGAGGGCTGGGTGCGATAACCCTTCAATTTATAGCTGGGAACACGGCTTATGACCAGAATGCTTTGTTTTCGTTGATATTACGTGCTATTACAGTCCAATTGCATACGTAAACCCTTCACGCTGAATGAAAGCCGTAAATTTGTGTTATTTTACAACCATCAACATGGAAAGTAGTTGCTTAGTTTTCGTTATAGGAGAAAGCGACGAGAATATTTACTGGTGGTAGGAATCCTATGCAGGAATCCTTCTAGGTAGGTACCACCCTAGGGCCAGTTATTCTGCCGTGAAGCAGTAGTGTGCAAACATTACTGTGTTTGAAGGGCACTAGGAGCTAGCGTAATCACTGGGCGCATACGAGACTTAAGAACTCATGTCTCAGTGTGACGAGCGCAGTGTGGTGTCACAAAAAAATGTTCTGGGTGACACAGCATTTGTTATGGGCAAACTTTGCATATACCTAGAATATAATATACCTAGAATAGCAACGCGATCACCTGATGGTGAGTGCAGCGTCTGCCTATAACAAATGCTGTGTCACCCAAATATTTCTGAGTGGCCACACTGCGCCCGTTACGTCAGTTCTTAAGTCTTTTATACACTTATATACAGTCACGGCTTTTTCCCATATAAGGGATCGGCAGAGGCCACTTACGTAACCCTCCAAAGTCACTAACGTTCCCGCCCTTGCAAGAAACGAGACGTGACGGGTGGCGAACCACGTTGCAGCATTTTGGTAAGAGTAAAAGCCGACTGATAAGGCTTCAGCTAAGTTAGTATATTTTGCATACTTTCACAGTCTACTGTCTAATGCCATATTACTGAGAAGATCCACAGCTGGATGGAAACAATATTTATTTTGCAAAAACAACCATTCCGTTCAAACTTTAACATAGGACCCCCGTAAGTCGCAACGTCATTTGTCGTCGTGACATTTCCGTCGTTTTTTTAAAAAAAAATATTATGTACCTTTCGGAAAATAGAATTTATTTAACAAAAAAGTTACTGTATCCTGTAGAAGGTCGAGACGGCACGCTAGAGGTTCCTATGTTTAGGTTGGCTAAAACTAGAACGTCTTTTCTTAGTATATGACGTGATACAAATCGGACATAGATTTCAAAAAAACTTGTCAAGAAGACATTATTAGATAAATTGTATTATAAACTAGATCATACAGAGGACAAAGATGTGTGGACATAACTCAAACTCTGCACTTCCACTGGTTACTAAATTTTTGATGTAATTTCTATTGAAATTTGTAAATGGCATTTTGTAATACGGCACTGAAAAAAGAAAGACCACAGACTTTCTTGCTGGTTTTTATCTGAGACGGTCTTAATTTTCGAAACGGTGTAGATTTTGACGTTCATAAGAGTTTTATACAAGCCTAAATTGAATAAAAAGTTTGACTCTGACTAAGATTTTATATCCAATAATTACACTAGCTCTCAATGCCTCAACACTACTGCTTCACAATAGTATAACTGGCCCTGCGGTGATTGCTGCACAGGAATCCTATCACCAGTAAAGATAAAGTAAAAGTAAACAGATAATTAGTAAAGTGATTCCATGCTTAATAAACAATGATGAAATGCGTACTCTTTAGTCTCCCGTATCACAGCGCATGAGCGTAAAAGCTTTTATGTAGCGACGTAGAGCCCGGGTAAACCACAACCGAGACGTTCGTACTGTAAGCCTTTATGGCCCCTTAAGAATATGATAATTTTTAATATGCATCCGTATTTAAACACTTAACACCTTTATCACATTGCATGAAGTGTATCACTTTGTGATATCCGCAAAATATAATCTATACATCATCATCACAATCATCTTAGGCGGAAATCTTTGGGGGACGCCTGTGTTCAGCAGTGGACTAGTGATGGACTGAAGTGATAAAGTGTCTGTTTATTAAATGCATATGAAAGTATGTATTATGGTACTTATGATACTCGTACATGTATTAAGTATGTATGGTAATGAAATTAATTAAAAAAAAAAATTGTCCGTCTGTCTGTGTGTTTGTTCAGAAATCTCTATAATATAATAGTCTCTGAAATGGTTGGACCGCATTTGACGGGATTTTTACTGTCAGAGCTGATAATATGAGGAATAATTTAGGCTACTTATATTTTAGAAAAGTAACATTTTGCTTCTCACTCTTTTTGCATATCAGATCAGAGTGAGTTTTTACATTAAAAATCAGAGTGCCTCTGCCTCTGCCTTAGTGTTTGCGCCTGTACTTGTGACACTATAATATCTCCCGCGCAGTTTATAGCACCCGACAATATTCGGAAGTTGTCACCGTGGTCGAAATCGACCAGGAGAATATAAATAATCATCTAACTTTTAAAAATCCACACAAACATTTAGATACCTATTTTAGGAAGTTTTTGCTGTGATGATTCTGACGGTACGATCTGTTACCAGAAATCTAAAAACAAACCCGCGAGTGAAATGAACACGCACGTTGCGACCGTGTCCCTTCATTCCGAGAAAAATCCCGGACATGTCGAACATCACTCCGCTATTCTTGTAATGGATTCCGTCCATTAACAACAAATTGCCGGGCCGTGTTGCCGTATCGCGATCAGACGTTGGCAATTCATTCGATATTTTGTTAGCTGTCACTCTTGTATGTTAGTATATGTTAGAGATGTGTACAGTACTAGCTGTTTCCTGCTCGCTTCATGGGCCTAAAAACTTTAATAATTACTGTTTTTTTCTTAAACTAAAATTACTCTCTTGTGTCCTATTTTACAACACAATCTATCTCTTTATTTTCTCTATTTACTTTCTCCATTAGAATCCAACTTCACTCAAACTTCAGACAAACTTTCACAACATACAAGCCTACAGATTTACAATATTAATTTAGAAGTAAGATTTAATGAGAAATTATAGCTAAATGTTTTGTATAATTACAAAGAAATTAGAATTATTGATTCCAAACGTAAAGAAAAGGACAGAAACAAAGTTCATTTGCTAAGATCGACATCAATTGTTAAACATCGTGTGGTCTACCCACCTACAGTAGAGGACCTCCCAATCTACCACAATCATGTGCACAAGCAAACTCCGGAACCGCCACCAGATTTCCTCCACCACTACAATACTACCGCTAGGCACTACCGCTATACAAAGTCCAGAACACGACAGGTGTTTTAGCTAACAAAAGGCATTATCTTGACTCTACGGTAGACAGCGCACGAGTACTCGGCGACTAGTCCCCTGTAGTTGTTGGTGGGCAGGCAAAAACTAGATAATACTGTAAAATGTTTAATTAGTGTATGCCGAACACGTTTCTGTCTTTTTCTATATTGGATTTCGTGAAAGTGCTAGCTCGTAAGTAAAATTGTGCTCTCCTCTTCACGCATAAGTAAAGTCATAAAAATATTTTCTTAAAACTGATTTTTAAGTCTCGTAAAGAAATTGGAAGTTGCTTTGAAACGGATAGTGTATAACAGCGGAACCCTAAAAATTACGTCTATCAATCAGATTAAATGAAAATTAAGACGACGTAACGGAAGTGTTTATGGAAATTAATTAAACACGGATTCAAAAAAACTTGAAACGTATTCATCTTTAAGGTTTCGTCGTCGTTTCAGCCCATTACAAGTCCACTGCTGAACATAGGCCTCCCCGATAGATAGCCACAACAGTTTGTAGCTCTCATATTGGAGGGAATTTGCCATAGTTGCCACGCTTGGCAGGCGGGTTGGTAACTGCAGTTTATTTATTCAGATGTTATTTTAAGGTTATATATATATATATATTTTTTTTATTTCATAAAAGTGACGGAACGAGCAAAACGTCTGCCCATAACAAATGCTGCGTCACCCAGAAAATTATTGTGTGACACCACACTGCGCCCGTCACTCTGAGACATCAGTTCTTAAGTCTCATATGTCCAGTGATTACGCTAGCTCTCAGTGCCCTTCAAACCGAAACACAGTAATGTTTGCACACTACTGCTTCACGGCAGTATATCTGGCCCTGGGGTTGTACCTACCTAGACGGATTCCCGCATAGGTATCCAACCACCAGTTAAAATGACTATTACTATACAAAGATTTTTACAAAGGGCAAATGAGAACGTGATATGAAAGAATACTAGCACCATCTATGTTAATTATATGCAAACTTTTAAAATTAACAGGAATGTTATTGATAAAGCTCCTGTCTGTCCAAACCAATCTTATAAGAGCGTAACCATTCACATCAGAGAAACAGAGTAAATAAGAAAATTAACACGATCCTTCCCTTTCGCACACCGTCGTAATAAAATCTTATGTAGCACAAACTCGTCCAATCTTACGGACCCGGAGTCGAGTTCCGCAGACGGCTCATAACTCAAACCCTTTCTTGATAATTTAATCCGCCTGTAATTCATGCCTTTGTCTTATATTTCAATGCTCCGAGTGCTGCGTTACTGACATGGATATTTATTTCTATTATTGGCAACGAAATACTCACGCTCTATTCATACATACATACATAAGATCACGACTGTATCCCATAAGGGGTAGTCAGAGACTGGGCACTCACTGCAAAAACAGATGACTGCCACAATCCATGTTTCACCAAAACAATATAATGCACTTTAATTCCTTACTCGCCTTTTACGAGATCCATTGGATGAGATGGAGTGGTAGTATTCTTTTAACGAGCCGCCACCACACGGCTCTATTCAATAAATAACAATCGGTTATTCTCGATATAGATGTGTTTGTTTCCTTGTGTGTGTCCGTCCGTCCCCCTGAAACATTAGCTCCCAGTAATTAACTACTCTCAATGCCCAGTCCAAAACAGTAATGTTTGACAATACTGGTTAATTTACTGGTGGTAGGATTCCTATGCAGGAATCCGTCTAGGTAGGTACCACCCCGGGCCAGTTATTCTGCCGTAAAGCAGAAGTGTGCAAATATTATTGTGTTTCGGTTTGAAGGGCACTGTGGGCTAGCGTAATCACTGGACATATGAGACTTAAGAACTTTTGTCTCAGGGTGATAGCGGTGAAGATAGAAGGTGAGGGCGGACGTTACACTTACCATCAGGTGAACGTTTTGTTCGTTTCATCACTTTATGCAATAAAATAAAAAAACAAACAAATACTGCTTCACACTTCACGGCAGAATTACTGGCTTTGCGGTGGTACGAGGGGTGATCCAAAAGTAATGATAATCAATAATAAACACAATGAATAAAATAAATAAATAAATTTATTTCTCAACATAGTCTCCTAGCAAGTCTATACATTTAGTCCATCTCTTTTCTAATCCTAAAATTCCCTTAGAAAAAAAATCTTTATCTTGACTCTCAAAAAAGTCCTCAACCGCGGCCATCACGTCGCTATCATCGTCAAATTTCTTGCCTCGGAGGTGTTCCTTGAGTCGTGGAAAGAGATAGAAGTCGCTGGGGGCTAGATCTGGTGAATAGGGGGGGTGTTCCACCAGCTCAAAGCCCGCTTCCTGAATGGCAGCCATGGCAATTGCAGCTTTGTGAACCGGTGCGTTGTCTTGATGGAACAGCACTCCAGCCCGCAGTTTGCCTCGCCTTTTCTCCTTAATAGCCTCCCGCAATCTTCTTATTTGTTCTGCATAGTAGGAGCCTGTAATAGTGGCCCCCTTTTCCAAGTAGTCCACCATGATTATTCCTTCAGCGTCCCAAAAAACAGACGCCATAACCTTCCCTGCTGAGCTTGACACTTTGAATTTCTTCGGCGTCGGTTCATCGGATCGTTTCCATGTCATCGATTGTTGTTTTGTTTCAGGATCAAAATGGTGGATCCAGGTCTCGTCCATGGTCACAAAACGTGACAAAAAATTATCCTTGTCTGCCTGGAACTTTTCGAGATTTGCTCTTGACATGTCGACTCGTTTCTTCTTTTGCTCGTCGTTTAACATTTTCGGTACCCAACGCGCGGAGACCTTTCTCATATGCAATTCGTTCGCAAGGATTCTTTGAATGCTGCCATATGAGATCCCTGTGACCTCAGCTACATGCCTGATAGTCACTCTTCGATCTTCCAATACAACTTCTTCAACTTTTTTCACATTTTCTTCAGTGAGGGACGTCGATGGGCGTCCTTCGCGGTGTTCGTCTTCCGTCGATGTTCTTCCCAACTTAAACTCCTTAGCCCAGCGTGCAACTGTGGAATATGGAGGAGAAGAGTCCCCTAATGTTTCCACCAAGTCGCTGTGTATGTCTTTGGTAGACATTTTTTTCAAGCAGAGGTATTTAATGACAGCTCTGATTTCGTGTTTTTCCATTTTGATGTTCACTCCTTGACAGTCCGTATTCAAATGAATGTAGCTCCCGGGAATCGTGGCCTATTTATATGATTTTTTTTCCCTGAACTAGTGGTTAACTGAGTAAGTGACTGAAATTTTTTTGTATTTTTGTGTGCACTAGAAATAACTGATTATCATTACTTTTGGATCACCCCTCGTATCTACCTAGATGGAAGTCTGCACTGGAATCTATCCACCAGTAAAAAATACCGGGAATATATTACACACAAACATTGTCACAATTTTTTTATTGTTTAACGTATTATTTTAATAATCTTCTATAGAATATTAAACAACTCATTCGTAATTAAAAATTCTAATTCATCAATTCACTTATAAACATCATTACATTCGGTGAAGTAAAGAAATAATTCTTACTCGAAATAACGCACGAAAAGCGTCGCTTTCAACCGAAAAATATCCCACAAATTTCGTAAAAAGTCAAAGATTAAACGATACTCTTAGCTCTAACCATTTATCTTGTTAATCTAACCGAATAACAAACGACAGAACTTTGGACGACCGCTACAAAAATAGCCAGGAAGCGACGTCACGGACCGACGTTTGAACAAGCTTTCCGTAGCATAAATTATAACAAATCGAAACCGTACCGTGCTTTGATCTTACCTGCTGAGTAAATTGCAGACTTGATAGGGTTTATAATGGTAAATAATCTTGATGGATATCCGAATACCGACATTGTTATTTAATTTATAATTACTCTTTTTTTTATTGCATAAAGTGATGAAACGAGCAAAACGCTCACCTGATGGTAAGTGCAACGTCTACCCATAACAAATGATCCCCTGAGACATAGGTTCTTAAGTCTCATATGCCCAGTGATTACGCTAGCTCACAGTGCCCTTCAAACCGAAACACAGTAATGTTTGCACACTACTGCTTCACGGCAGAATAACTGGCCCTGGGGTGGTACCTACCTAGACGGATTCCTGCATAGGAATTTACCACCAGTAGAAGTAGTTCTATGAAATTCCTTGCAAAGAATAATGATGATATTTCATTAGGACGTTTTTTGTGCGGAGTAGTGACATGATAAACGAAACGAATGACTTTATTTGCTACTACACCACAAAGTATATTAGTAAATAATAAGTAACAGTACACTCACAATAATTATTTAATGAAAAACATTCTTGCAAATTTAAGAATTTCATTATTTTATCATCAGAATTTCACCAAAATATACAACACAGCCTTACGATTCTCCCTTTCTAATAAAAAAAATATTCTTTAAAAACAATTCATAAACAAAGAAGTAATGCCCAAACATAATATATCAGTTCGCAGGCCGTCGTCGTCGTCGTTTCAGCCCATCACAAGTCCACTGCTGAACATAGATAGCCACAAAAGTTTGTCGCTCTCATTTTGGAGGGATTTTGCCGTAGTTGCCCCGCTTGGCAGGCGGGTTGGCAACCGTAATTTATTTATTCAGATGTTACAGGAAGATACTGCTGCATGGGCAGCTCCTGGTTTTTAGTTTCCCTCTGTCGACTTTTACGACACCCACGGGATGAGATGGGTAGTAGATTCTCTTAAGCCGCTACCACACGGCCAAGGTTTTAGTTTATAACTATCGTAAAATCTTTTGTTTAAAATCTTTTTAACAGTAACTGGTAGGTTTCGGCCTTTTGCAACCTTTTAAACCAATTTCCCGCTACCAATTTACTTGCAATTTTGTATATAAGTATATATTTTATCATTTACATCTACAGGTAGGGTTGCAACGCGTACTTTATCATAAATTTACCGAAATTGTACGTTATTTCGGTAAAATGTACTTATACTTTATGAGATCAATAAATCAATAAAGTACGTGAAAATAATTTATTTCAAATGGTTTGACATTAAGTTGCAGTACGTAATAAATAAAGGGTCTCTGAATTTGATATAAAACGAATTATTTATTTATCTTAACATAAATGTAGATTGCATGGATACTGTGATGCTGGATCTATGACAATTATTTGTTAAGGATTGCTAAAAGGAATAATGTGATATGTTTTAAAAAAAAACATTATAATTAAATTATATAATAAATATATTATAATTAAATTATAATAAATAATTTCTGAGATAGTTTTGAAGCCGAGAAGAGTCCACCACGCTGCTCCAATGCGGGTTGGCGGACTTCACATGTCCTCCAAATATTTATTATTCCTCAGACATGCAGGTTTCCTCACGATGTTTTCCTTCACCGCCGAGCTATTGGTAAATCGACAATTGCAATCAACAATTTTAGTGGTGCCGGCATCGCGAATCGAACCCAGGTCACTCGCGTACTATGAAATTTAAAGCGAGCGCTTAACCTCAGAGCTACTACGGCACCCTCTTAGAATTGTGAGGAGGCCTGTGCTCGGCAGTTACAGTGTGAGTATAGTATAAGTGGGACTTTAGTTTTTTTTTACTTTTAAATAAAAATTAGAAGATTGAAGATTAAAAATTACAACACAACATACATTACAATTCAAAAAATAAGTAAACAATAAGATACGACGTATTACATTTACAGACGTACGTTGGGCTGTAGCAACGAAAAGGCTGTCGACTCAGCATAATGCTATGGCAGAGTTGCCACAGCGCTGTTATTCTGTCGATGCCTCAGGTTTACCGAGCAGTTTCCGGACATATTGGCTCGTTAAAAGAATACTACCACTCCATCTCATCCAATGGATCTCGTAAAAGGCGAGTAAGGAATTAAACTGCACTGTGCACCCAACAGCGCATGGTGGCGATGGGCTCACCACCTGTCACACCGAGTGCATTATATTGTTTTGGTGAAACGTGGATTGTGACAGTCATCTGTTTTTGCAGTGAGTGCCCAGTCTCTGACTACCCCTTATGGGATACAAGTCATGATCTTATGTATGTATGTATGTATTACCGGACATATTACACTGCGCTCGTCCTCTTTAAACATCAGTTCGTAAGTATCATATGCCCGGTTATTACACCAGGTCTCAGTGCCCTTCAGAGCGTAACACAGTGACGTTTGCACACTACTACTTCACAGCAGAATAACTGACACTTTTGTGGTACTCTACCTAAACGGATTCCTGCATAGGAAGCTTACGACCAGTAAAATAGGTATATGTGACGTTAGCTACGCTGTGATAAAATAAGACCTTAATGTAACTCGTCCCATGTGAAAGTCAAATCAAGAAAATATAGGAAAAATCTCGTGGTATCCCTGCACTTTTTTATTGGATAAAGTGACTAGACGAGCAAAACATTCACCTGATAGTAAGTGCAACGTCTGCCCATAACAAATGATGTGTCACCCAGAACATTTCTCTATGGTACCACATTGCGCCAGTCACCCTGAGACATCAGTTCTTAAATCTCATATAACCAGTGATTACACTAGCTCTTGGTGCCCATCAGACCGTAACACAGTCATGTTTGCACACTACTGCTTGACGGCAAAATATCTTACCCTGCGGTGGTACCTGGATGGCGATATCTCCTCGTTTACAACAAAAAATAATATAGTTAATAGAATCAGGCGTTACTTTGAGGAAATCCATTATAATGAAGGAAAGTAGGTTAATTTGCTAAGATCCGCATGCAAAATATAAAAATGGTGTATATTGCCTAGTTTTTTGGAAGGAATTATTTATTTATCTTAACACAAATTAGTAGCCATTCGTCGTAGAGTCTATGACACTTGATAATGCCTCGTTTTGGGGCGAAACACGTGTCGTGTTCTCGACTTCAGTGGTGTATATTACCTTGTGGTAGTATTGTAGTGGTTTGTGGAGGGAATCTGGTGACGGTAGTTTGATTGTGCACGCTACTGAGGGAGGGCGGGCGGTGATCTTCAAAAAAATAGGTAATATACACCATTTTATATATTTGCATGCGGATCTGGCGGCTCGTTAAAAGAACACTACCACTCCATCTCATCCAGTGGATCTCATAAAAGGCGAGTAAGGAATTAAACTGCACTGTGCACCCAACAGCGTATGGTGGCGATGGGCTCACCACCTTTCACACCAAGTGCATTATATTGTTTTGGTGAAACGTGGATTTTGGCTGTCATCTGTTTTTGCAGTGAGTGCCGTGTCTCTGACTACCCCTTATGGGATACAGTCGTGATCTTATGTATGTATGTAATCTTAGCAAGTTAACTTACTTTCCTTAATTAAGAAATAATAGTTATAGCTACAAAAGTCACAGCAAAAACACAATCATTTACTCGTCTTACCTTCCTTATGTAACGATTGTGTAACGTCACAAAAAGGGCCAGATGCCATGTCATAAAGCAGCGATAGCCACATAATTTTCAGACCCGAAAACAAAACGCACACATATGTATTTGCACCTAATAATGTTGATCTTTTGCTTGTAACATCCATGAATAACATTAAAAAACCTTCATTCAAAATTCACCTGAACCTGGAAATTTACAACTTTGCATTTCTCTTATCCAGCCCATTCGAAGGGGGCGTCGAAAAATATTCAACGAAAGTGGAGAATTGTTTGAACAGGTGATGAAATTAAACAGTGCTACACCAGCACTTACGTGCTGGGACATGAAAAACAGCTGACTTAAAAGGGTTGCTCAAAAAACACGGTGAAACGTTAGCGAGGCAATCATTGGCTGAGTTTGTAAATACGTTGTCAAACAGCCCGCGGCAGCGCGCCCGATGCTGCGTCACCCGCAAATATTTGCGACGACATTATCTCATCTGGCTACGGTACATGCGTCATGTTGCCTTGCAAATATTGTTACGCGTTGATGCAATTTTCATTGTGTGTTTTAATAACTTTAATGTTACATTTTTTACGATCAATGCAGTAAAAATAATGTTAAATTCAAATTGCAAGAAGATTCGATAGATACTTTGGGTAGATTATTTAGCAAACGTTTTTTTTTATTGGATAAAGTGACGAGACGAGCAAAACGTTCACCTGAAGGTAAGGAAAACGTCTACACATAACAAATGAGGTGTCACCCAGAAAAACGCGGGGCACCACACTGCGTCCGTCATCTTGAGACATCAGTTCTTAAGTCTCATATGCCCAGTGATTACGCTAGCGCTCTGTGCCCTTCAAACCGAAACACAATAATGTCTACATACTACTGCTTGACGGCAGAATAACTGGCGCTGGGGTGGTACCTACCTAGACGGATCTATATACTATCTCTTTCCCTTTGTCTGTTTATATATAATTTCGGTGATGTAATTGCTGTTAGCCTTTTTTGGCTTTTACAGCTTCATCGAATCCTGTGCTCACGGGCCAGGGGCCCGCGTGCCAGGTTGGGTTTGACCCAAACATAAATAAATAAATAAACTCCTACAAAAACCTCGAAATTCGGACTGTATCGCGTTCGCTGCGTGCTTGCGCGATTTAGAAAATCTCAATACGATTTTAAGTCGTCTAATGACCGTCCGAGGGTGGCTGCGGGCCTCCATTCGGACTGTCGACTTGTGTGTCGGTAACTCTGGGCGATGAGAACCGCCCTGCTTCAGCTGGTAATATTGTAAATGCGAAAGTAACTCTATGCCCCTATCTATTTGTTACCTTTTCACGGCTCAACCGTTGAGATGTTATATGACGGAGACGGAAATTGCATGCATTTTATTCCGGTACATTAAAGAGTTCCCACGTTATTTTCTAAAACCTTAACAAACAGACAGACATTTTTTTAATACTGTTTCTTTCTTATAAGTGCAGTATATACTTTCATAGGCATTGAGTAAAAAGCTGTTAGTTTATTACAAACAGACACTACAATATTTATTTATAGATACAGTATGGATTTGAAAAACCAACAAAGGTAAGTGGAAATTTTGCGGTCACTAAATAAGTTTATGTAATTTATTGCTCCATTCTTTGTTCCTTTTGTGGTTAATGGACTATTAATTTTCAAAGAACTCCACTTACACTGTACACGTGGTCATATGTCGCTCGCCACATTAGCTTTCTTTCCTAGACGTCATCAATCAGTTGCTTCCTCTCATTGTTCTCATTTAATGTCGTCTCTTCATCAACCTAATGAGATCCAATAACGTCATATATACTCCGGAATATCGCGTCACAGTGTAGTGAAGAAAGCTAGTCAGTTTAAGGAATTCCTTTCGAATTTGTTACACTTTTGAATCCAATAATTCTGTACCTAACTAGATAACATTCACTAGTATCTTTTGTAATAAATATTGGCCGTTGAGGTGATGGCCATATGTACGCACTGTTGTTATAAAAAAGTATAATAATTAAAGAGTGTCTTTTGTTCTCATGTGAAAATAAGATGGGTTTTAATTTGAAATACATATAAATAAGTCCTAAATTATCGTGACAAACGTTCACTAAGTACATGAACAAACTTGATGAATAATTTGAAAAGAATTAAAGCAAGGAAGCAACTGCAAACTGATTTAATTCACTAATAATACCGCTAACGCTCAGCTCCTATAAGAGATTGGGCAATTTTTGTTTGTTTTCAGGTCTTGTTGTATTGTACCACGGCCGTATGTACAAACATACATACGGCCGTGGTAGCTCAGGGGCTAGGCGGTCGCTTAAAATTTCATACTACGCGAGTGACCTGGGTTCGATTCCCGGTGCCGGCACCACTAAAATTGTTAATTGCAATTTTAAGTGCTGATTTACCACGTGCTCGACGGTGAAGGAAAACATCGTGAGGAAACCTGCATGTCTGAGAAATAAAAAAAAATATTTCGAAGACATGTGCAGTCCGCAGCAGCAGTGGAGCAGCGTGGCGGATTCTTCCCAGCTCCAAAACCCTTTCAGAAATGAGAGGAGGCCTGTGCTCAGCAGTGGGACATTTATATGCTGTAACTTTACTTTTTTTATACATACATACTGTCACGCCTTTTTCCCATAAAAGGTGTAGGGTACACACGTAGCCACTTTTCGCGCCGTGGGAAACGAGACGTGACGGGTGGCAAACCACGTCACTGCCATTTTGGTACGAGTCAAAAAGAATCCTACACCCCATTGCGCTCCCACGAGCAGTATAGTGACAGCATTGCATATTGTGGTGTCATACTCCACGAATAAAGGCTGTCCGTACAATACCTTAGTCGCCTCTTACGACACCTCGATAGGAAAGAGGTGCTATTCTACTCTGCCGGACAGGACACCTATCGGTATTGCGTTGTGTATGTAAAAGTTTGTGTATGTATAACGCACTCACGACGCTAGTGTGAGCTCGCATCATTATCGCTAACGCGAATCGGTCTGTGATTACCTTCCTACTTTGTGGCGTGGAGAAAAGAGTTCTACTAATGTTTTCTTATCTGTGTACAGAAAATGTTTCTAACGTAGGGTTGTCATTCCGCTCTCAGCTTATTAATTGGGTTATTCGACCACCCGCAGTCGGTCGCGTGCTTGCGTGCGCGGTTGCTTTTGCGATAAATCAGCGAGTGTTGTAGAACAAACCAAGAACATTCACTCACCGATCGGTTATCCTAGACTCGGCCGAGAATCAGACTCTTTATGGCTTTCGATTCCGAGCTAATGCGTTTGCAGTTCAACAAAGTAGATTTCACTGGGCAGTTGGGCTATTCGTCGATAACGCAGAATCTAAGAGAAAAATCAAATTGCGGTAATGAGTTCCATTACGCAAATGAGGTTAAAGCAAACTCTTATGTTAATACCGAAATTCTTACACTTAATAGTAGGTAATAGTAGCCCCAAATCAACAAAAGAACCGATTCCTACCATTAATGATACGCGAGGCTATTATAATTGCCTGTATTTATTGTGTGGGTGCTTCAAACAAACTTCTCTTTCTTTCTTTCTAATTTCAATAGAGAAGATGGCTGGGTACCGGCTAGGGATCCAATAATTAATAAATTTAAATCAAAAACCAAGCAGACCAAAGAAGAAAGAAAGAACGAAAGAAAAATCATTTATTTGCTAGAAACGGACGTACACAAAAGTAATACATAATAAAAAAAAATTAAAAGTACAAAAATAAAAAAAATAAGCTGAAACACGATTAATACCTAAAATAAAAGTATGGAAATTGTACGCCGTACTCCTAGCAAACGAGGTTGACAACTCAGAGTACACTGCAGTATGTCAAGACAGAGTTAGCTCTTTCTGCGTAGATCGAACCAAATATAATAGTTAAAAGCTGAATGTACCCCGGGTCAACTATAAATATCAATACAACGTAAATATAAGAAATCATTAGATTCTTTAACATCAGATACACACAAATACTTTGTTTTAGACAAGCATGCGTATGTATGTACAAAAATTATAATATAAACCACCAAAACAAACATAACTTAGTCATAAGTCGAAGGTGTTTTGGTATTTAGTTTTGTTTTTTAAAATTTCTTTTCATTCGGTCAAATGACAAGAAATATCACTTGCAGTGAAAAACTGTAATGGGTTTAATTAAAAGGATCAAGTAGCGACTCGTAGATGGAAGTAGATTTTACACAGCGGTGGGACATACACGCCCATTTATACTATTGATGAAAGCGAATTGAAACACAAAATGATAGAATGCATCAGGTGGATGCAACGGGGCGATAATCTTAGAGAATACGAGTTTAAGGTAGCAACATAATTAAATTAAAATCAATCTCAATCTCAATCACTTCCAGGCACCCTTAGGATAGACAAAAACTGAAATATAACACGGCGGAAATATATCTACATAAATAAAAATTAAATATACATACATAGATAAAATATCCAACCTAGAAAATAGTGCTGCATCATTTCTTGTGAATGTATGTTCATATATTTCCTATGCAGACTAAATTTCATCACGCCCTCTTCCCATATAACAGGTAGGCAGAGACCACACAAGCACCCAACTTTTACCACGAGCATTATTATAACAACATTGAATTTATTAAGGTATTATATTACAAGGGCTGTTCTTACAATACTCTACCTAATACCTTTGTCGCCTCTTACAAAAAGCTCGGTAGGTAAGAGGTAAGTCCTTTTCAACTCTTTTACTGGTGGTAGGATTCCTATGCAGGAGTCCGTCTAGGTAGGTACCACCCCAGGGCCAGTTATTCTGCCGTGAAGCAGTAGTGTGCAAACATTACTGTTTCGGTTTGAAGGGCACTGTGAGCTAGCGTAATCACTGGGCATATGAGACTTAAGAACCTATGTCCCAGGCTGATGGGCACAGTGTAGTGTCACACAAAAAATTTCTGGGTGACACAGCATTTGTTATGGGCAGACTTTGCACTTACCATCAGGTGAACGTTTTGCTCGTTTCATCACTTTATGCAATAAAAAAAAACTCTGCCGGACTGCATGTTGTTATAAATATAAATAAAAAAAACTAAAAACTGCCGAATGTTCGGAGTTATTAAATATGCAGTAGCACATCTAATAAAGATTTTGTACTAAATTTCTGCAGAGAACAGTATCGCAGTAAAAAACGGCGATAAGAATTATTTATGGAGGCAGAGGCGCCATTACAACAATATTAATTCGTTGTAGCGCTCTGCCACCGCCGCCATCGCTCCCGCGGGTGCGGTGACGCGCGATCCTATCGCACGTCTGAGGCGGCTTCAACTTTTCATGCTTATTACGAGACGGTTATCGTATTTTACCAACTTAAGTATTTCATGTTCTATATTTAGTTTACAAATTTAATATTATATTCATTATATTATGTCCCACAGAGTTGAATAGCACATCACCTACCTCTTCCCTAAAGGCGACTAAGGTATTGTACGGACAGCCTTTATTTATACAGAACACTACACTGCACGTGGTAACGCAATGAGGAGTAATAATTTTGACTTGTACCGAAATGGCGGTGATGTGGTTCGCCACCCGTCATGTCTCGTTTCCCGCGGGAGCAAAAAGAGAATGCATGTTAGTGTAAATAAGTGTTAGTTCTTAATTACACCATATATGATGAAAAATTACAACTGAATACTGCTAGCCGTGGTAGCTCAGGGGCCGAGTGCTCGCCTTTAATTTCATAGCACGAGAAAAATGGGTTTGATGCTCGCTGCCAGCACCTCTAAAATTGTTCTACAATTTTAAGTGCTGATTTACCGAGTGCTCAGCGGTGAAGGAAAACATCGTGAGGAAACCTGCATGTCCGAGGAATAGAATATATTAGGAAATAATTAGGAATAGATATTATAAATGCTACAAATTTTCTAAATGTTACTATTCAAAATATTTGCGTATTAAATAACTTGATAGCTTAATAATTTTATTATACATTCGATAGATTCCTAATCAAACAGTAATAGTGTATGAATCAACAGTCCGCATAAGTGACAACCCTGGAAGTTGGTGAATGAATGTGGAAGCGACAGATTATTTCGTTAGCCACTTAGCGGCCGATTGACCTGAACTCGTCCGGCCACTTTTACAGGAAACTGTCGACCTCTCTACCGTTCGTACATAGCAAATTGTCCGGTTGTTAAGCTAATTGATGTCCAATTTAAGTAACTGCTGGTAAATATAGTAATAGCTAAATAGAGAAAATATGATCAAATAAGATGTAAATTTTCAAGAAGAAAATTTAAGCACATTTTTCTTATACGGATTTTGGGGGATCATATTTCCAAGGAAAAATCGCTACAAGCGAGATCGGGTAGTCTGATTCAGATTTTGTATAAATAGTTCGCATCTCGGAAACTTTCATAGCGCGATGATGGAATGTATGAGAAATTTCTCGAGCTTCTCATGTGGCGACGTATATGTCGCTACGTCACTCCCCCGTTGAGACTGGAAGTCGGTGTGAGCGTGGAGATGTTGAGTCGTCCTGCGATGTTGTCTGGCAATGCGGTGAGACTGTGGTCCAATTTTTCAATGCGTCGAGACGTATGGAGACATTGTTGAATCGAAGGAGCCTGAGCCTGAGGAGACGGAGCCGCCGTTGATGATCCCCCGCGGCTGAGAGACAAGGAATCACTGCTTGTGCATAAACACTTCGCTATGGCTGCGATGACGTTGTTGCGGTGGTTCAGAGAAGCTGTCTGCGATGTTTACACCGGGGTCACCATTTTGGCAAATAATATTTCCAAGGAAAAGAGTAGTTACCTATCGGGTGGTGTGATCTGAGGAGGACGTCTCTTCCTAGTAGTAATATTCAGAATTTGTATAAATAGTTCGCATCTCGGAAACTTTCATAGCACGATTATGGAATGTATAAGATATTTCTTGAACATCTCATGTGGCGATATAGATGTCGCTGCAGTGTAAATAATAGCTGAGTTGCACAGAAATTATGATCATCGTCATCTTCTTAATTATATTTATTATCAGTTTGCAATAATATCTATTATATGTAGTGCATATGTGTATATACTAATCATTTAGGTGCCCGGCAGAGTAGAATGGCACCTACCTCTTTCCTACAGAGGTGTCGTAAGAGACGACTAAGCCTTTATTCGTTCAGAATAACATCATAATATGCAATGCTGCTCTTGGGAACTGGGGGAGAACGAATTTTTTGACTCGTAATCGTGGGGGCGAAAAGTGTGCTACGAGTCAGGTCTCTGCCTATCCCTTATATGGTAAAAAGGCGTCACTGTATGTATGAATTCCGCGTGTGGCTTAAGAGAATATATCACCACATCTCATCCCGTGGGTCTATATATTCCCTTTGTGGACTTTTACGACACCCGCGGGATGAGATGGGGTGGTAGATTCTCTTTAGCCGCTACCACACGTTATACATAATTGTTTACATTTGGTATATAATTATTATAGGGCCCCTAAGAATCATGTCCTATCCTTCCTAGAATTTAATAAATTTAAAATTATTAAGGTTCATTATCAAACATGCTAAAAACAATCAAATATCGAAGGAGCTATCAAACAATAGAATGATCATTTTTTTTGAGACATCAGTTCTTAAGTCTCAAATGCCCAGTGATTACACTAGCTCACAGTGCCCTTCAAACCGAAACACAGTAATGCTTGCACACTACTGCTTCACGGCAGAATAACTGGCCCTGAGGTGGTACCTACCTAGACGGATTCCTGCATAGGAATACTACCACTGGTAAAATTGAGATAAGTATATGAAATTTACATTGAGATTGACACTTGTCGGCTGTTACTTAACTTAATTTTTTTTCCAATTAGACAAAAAAAAACCATTGCTTTATTTTAGGCCTCTTCTATTATTTTACCTCTATATCTTAAGATGAAGATACTGCCAAATTGGTATATTTTGCATACTTCCACAGTATTATGTCCTATGGCTTATTACTGTGGGGATCCGCAGCTGGATTGGAAACAATATTTATTTTGCAAAAACAAGCATTTCGGGCAATCTTTAACTTGGGACCTCGCGAGTCGCTACGAGAACTATTCAGGGAGACTAATATATTGACACTTCCGTCGTTGACTGACCAAAAAATTGACTGTATCCTGTAGAATGGGTCGAGGTGACACGCTCGAGGTTCCTTTGTTTAGATTGGCTAAAACTAGAAAGTCTTTGCTTAGTAGATGTATAAAGTTTTATAATAAAATTCCTTAAAGTGTAACACAAAAATCGGACATGGATTTTAAAAAACTTATCAAGAAGACATTATTAGATAAAGCGTATTATGAAATAGATCATTATATAGAGGACAAAGATGTGTGGAAAAAACTCATACTCTGCACTTGCAAACCCCCTGGCTACTAAATTTATGATGTAATTTTTTTGTAATCTGTAATCTGTAAAAGACATTTTGTAATATGGCGTTGAAAAAAGAAAGACCCCAGAGTTTTATACCGGTTCTTCTCTGAGAAGGTCATTTTTGAACCGGTGTAGATTTTGACGTTCATAAGAGCTTTAAACAAGCCTAAATTGAATAAAGAAATTTTGACTTTGACTTTGAATGCCGATAATTCGGCATTAAATACTCGTATTAAATACGAGTATTATTATGCGGCCGATAATTGCCGATAACAAAGTTCCTCGCGAGAGTCTTTGCGTCGCGTCTGCTCCGTTCGTTCCGTACTCGATAGATATCTTACTGCATTCCCCGTTAGATATGCCATTATTTCTGAAATAAAAATTAAATACAATCTAATCCTATTACACACATCTTTAGAAATAGCCATATTAATAATCCTTACCTCTTGGATGTTACAATTAAATGTGGTTGTATTAAATTTTTTAATTCATTCACAGCACCTTTGCTCAGCCGGAATCTATATGCAAATTCGTGACCTTTTAATTTAGTCATATAATTCACACGATTATATTCCTTCTGTAGCAGTATGATGCTACCGGTATCACTCTCACTGTCACTGTCTGTATCACAATCTATTATCATTTGAAATAATTCGATATCACTATCATCACTGCTGTAATATGCTATTATGAATATAAATTAAGGTCGTAAATATTTATTTTCGAAAGACAAAGTTTTTGACAGATAAGCGATAGACGATACTAGGGATCCGCCTATCGAAGAGTAACTTAAAACTTGTATTGAAACGCAAGTAATCACGTTATGTATGAGCGTCCATATCTCTAGTAGGCTATCTGTCCTCTCGACGACAGATAGCTCAATTCGATAGAAAATCCTACCCGTCGATAAGTTATTGAAAATAAAGTAAAGACAAAAGGATAGATTTGTGTATCTTTAGTAACTGAAACGACGGACAGATAGGTTATTGAAAACGGCTGTTGGTCTCTAGTGTCTCTTGGTTAGCCGTAAGATATAGTCTGTATTGCCGATGTGACTGTGAATCATAAAATATTTTTCGATCGAGTTAAGTTTATGTGTGTGTGTTTTGAGGAACAATAAACTGTTTCCGTTTCTGTAACTGTGTGAAGTTTATAGTACAACACCCACACAGTTTATTTAACACTAAAGAAGCATTCACAATCTTAGCAATGAGCGAAATCTTTCTGAAAGGTATGCCGAAAACCATAACGACACTAATCGACGAGATTTTTTTTTACTTTTGACCATGTAAGACTGTCACTAGTGTGTTTATGGAAGTAAATAATATGCTGTTTTAAATGTTTTTCTTTACTAGAATTCAAGCCCGCTACTCCAACTAAGCTTAAGGGTTTGTATTTTTTTTATTGTATAGTTTGTATTGTATTGTACTGCTACAAAACACTAAGTCACCTGGACTTCACGCAAAATAATAAATTAATTTAAATAGCGTTACATAAACGTTATGTACAGAGATAAATATGGTTTCATACAAAAAGATTACCTTCACTAATTGCTCACGATACAAAATTCATTAAAAAGGAACATTATCCAACCTTAAACGCTAAAACCTAGCCGGTGCTGCCAACTTTATTCTAAAGCCAAATATTTATTTAGCCAATGCAAAGGCTACGAGGTTGCAGCCGGCAGTTGGAGGCAATAAATTCCAAAGACAAGATTAAACTTGTCAAGGGACCCCATTTACTTAACGCAAATTTATGCAAATTCCACTCCTCTCGTTAATGCCTCGGCAAATCGTGGAGATGTTTCGTTTCCATCTTAAATAGTTCCGAGATTCCTGATGGGAACGGGCTATCAATCAATGCTGTCGCCTATCAGTGGGTAATTTTATGTCAGTCGTTAATGGATAATAAGGCGATACTTCATGGTGCACCACACCGAAGCTTTGACTGCATTTAGCACGCATCGTTTGCGTACAAGTAATTGATTTTATAGCGAATTGTTTTTCTGGTGCATAAACACATATAAACTGTAATAAAATGTAAATAATAAAAAAAATATCAACATGTTATTGTTCTACAATTGTCTCTTTTTGTAACAAAGTTCACTTTAGATAAGAGAAATGAAAAATGTGGCATTGACTAAGTTTCCTCTTGTGTTTCGTTGGCTCATAGCAAAAAGTAGAACATTGCAGTTTATCGCATCCTCCAAGCCGCTCGCTGTTTTTCGTAATTGTCTAGATAAATTTATCTTTTCTTTTTTATTTATCTCCTCTGCATTTAAAAAAGAAATTTTACCCGGCTACCCTCCAGTCTTCATTGGATCGACACGTTTCTTTACCCTCATTGTCTGTACCGCTATTACCTCTACTAATACATCAATGTTACGATTAGACACTTCCCCATGTACCGCTCGATCTGATTCATTAATCACGTCATTGTGAAAACTACATGCATATAGATCTGTTAAGCGACTTAAACCCCTGAATCATTGTCCACAGAGACTATTTTCAATACTAGTGTAATGGATAGAAGATTAGAATGCTGTATTTAGCAGGATCATGTTGATTGATTGGCGTCCGCTAGGTCAGAGATCATTGCGCCTTCACTAACTAATTCGTTTGTACAAATCATTATGATAAATTATGTATGTTTTATTTCTGGTCTCTGATTTACTACAAGGTTTCCAATCTATTCACCTGTTATATTCACATCAATGAATAGAATAAAATTATTTTTAACTTTTAGATAAGGTATAATTACAATTGCGTATTTAAAACTGGACTTGGTTCCTTTAAAATAAGGTTCACTTTTGAGATATACGTTTAAATGTATTTTTCCGTCGCTCATCACATTTATTAAATTAAACGCCAGGACGTGTGCGTTAATATAATTTGTGAATATTCCCAATCGTGACAAATGCATTCAGTATGTGCTTTACGTCACTGTGAATAAAATACAATTTCGTTTGTTAACGCAGTCGCAGGGAAATTTGTTTCATATCTAATTTGCAAATGGAGTCGTGTCGTGGGCTCAGCAATTTGGCTTAAGCGAAAACTCTTAGAGCACCGTTTTCGAAAGCAAACGGGTCTAGTGAAAAAGTATTATCAATATGTTCGCGGAACCGCAAAGCGTTTTTAATAGAAGCTTTCAAAGAAATTGTGAGTGTTGTGAAATGTCTAAATTCATGATCTTAAAAATTTGCTACTCGTATTACATTTTTCGAACCGTGGAGTCTCCGTGCGGCGGTGTCTGAAGAAACTTATACCGCGACTATACACCACTAGCGACAAATGAGCTTTATCTCTAGCTGAAACTGTTAGGCGGAAAATACAGCCAGCAGCATATTTGGCACTTCCAAGAGGAGTAGGACTTTACAGTTTGACTTTACAAGAAACATAACAGTTAAGGCAACTACCTAAGTGGTTGGATACATTTTTGACCTATAGTTTTGCTCTTTATTTTAAATTTAATAAATTATTTTTTGGAAATAAATTAAACGTTAATTTACAAAGATAAGCAAATGTACACTTGGACCAGTCGTTGGCTCACCTAATAAAATCATTCTAACTTCGTTGCGTTTGATGGTACGAGGTTTTTTTTTATTTTTTTTTTTATTTGATAAAAGTGACGGAACAAGCGAAACTCTTACCTGATGGTACGTGCAACGTCTGCCCATAACAAATGCTGTGTCACCCAGAACAGTGTGACACCACAATGCGCCCATCACCTGAGACATCAGTTCCTAAGTCTCATATGCCCAGTGATTACGCTAGCTCTCAGTGCCCTTCAAATCGAAACTCAGTAATGTTTGCACACTATGTATGTAACAACTAACTTTACACACCTTTGCGTGACACCTAAATTTTATTTACTACAAACCACGCATCTAACGGATTTAAGGGCAGTTTTTAATATACGGAAGCAAAAGTTTGAAACAATATGCTTTCTCCTCTGCTGATTAATACATGTCCGAGGTTAAAAAAAAATCGAGGACATATAAAGTCTGCCAACCCGCATAGGAGCAGTGTCGCGGACTAACTCCGCCTATAAAACCCTCACAGAAATGATAGGAGGCCTGTGCTCAGTAGTGGTACATTTGTTTAAGTTACTTTTTTTTAAGGTCTGGAGCAACCTGTATCGATCTACTACCCGCCAAACCAAGTTACTCTAGCTCTGCTGTGGATATCACCGCTATAGATTCTGTCTATGCTCGGTGTTTCTCTGCGCTCTAAGCGACATTCATCTTCGTCTTGAGATCAGCAGTGAAGAACCACGTTTCGGTTCCGTATGTCATCACTGGCAACTCGCACTGGATGAAGACCATTATTATCCGTATATCTATATATCTACTGTGTATCTGCATTATTGATGCATTACACACTACATTACAATATATTAGTAATTCTTATATTTATAATTAAATTATTAACAACGTGATGCATCATCATCATCGTGAAACATCCGAGTGAGAACGAGTAAATTAAAACAAAAAATTGAGTGTGGGCCAAAATTTAACGTAAAACTTTTCGAAACTTCATTAACTCGTAAACTCGAGTGCGTTCTGGTTCGCCTTTGTTTCCAACTTCCACACCTAGCTGCGAGAACTCGAGCGATGTATAATGCCTACAATATGATCGTAAGCTGCACTTTTCTGCTCTACAATACGCTCCCCTGTGTCCACGGCTGTCTGTTTTATCTGCTTCCTCGTTAGTTTTATTAAACTTTGCGGCTGCAACTGTGCTACGTAACCAGTACATAAACATAGCGCTTTTATGACTTCTTATTTTACGTTTTAAAGTTTGGATTCCTTTTTACTGTGATGTACCATATGTTTTCCTTAAACTGCACTGCACTGTGCACCCAACGGTACGGGCGAGTAAGTAATTAAACTGCACTGTGCACCCAACAGCGCATGGTGGCGATGGGCTCACCACCTATCACACCAAGTGCATTATATTGTTTTGGTGAAATGTTGATTGTGACAGTCATCTGTTTTCGCAGTGAGTGCCCAGTCTCTGACTACCCCTTATGGGATACAGTCGTGATCTTATGTATGTATGTACCATATGTTTTATCGTAAGGAAATTTGCTACCTCTTCTGATCGTGTATGTGCCCTAAGAACAGAAGCAGATTAGAGACTCTAATCCTGTGGCTATGACTAGCTATAAATTACTTATAAGTAATCTGTAACTGTCATAGGAATCCCACCACCATTTTTTCCCAATTCAGAACAGAATGGAATCCGCTCGAAACACCGAGCATAGCTCCTTCCGCTAAGGAAGGAGCTATGCTTAGTCCTTCTCTGCGCTCTGAGCGACATTCGGCTTCGTCTTGCGGTTCGTAGCGAAGAACCACGTTTCGGTTCCGTATGTTAACAATGGCAACACGCAAGACCACAATTGTCCGTATGTCCATATATTACTATAACTATTTTTTATTCTCCGTGAACAATATGGATTTATCTAAATACCGTTCCAGACTACTTAAAAGTATGCATCCAGCTCTTTTCGCGGCTTGAATAATTTTAAAGTAGTTTCAAAGTGCCATGCCGTTAAATAAGAGAAATCTGGATAAATGTCTACACTCAAATACGTAACAATCTTTTATTCCTTGTTTCGTTCTAAGAAAAATAAAATTATTTACCAGGTAGGTTATTCTGCCGTGAAGCAGTTGTTTTCAAGCATTACTGTGTTTCGGTTTGAGGGGCACTGTGAGCTAGCGTAATCACTGGGCATTTGAGATTTAAGAACTGATGTCTCAGAGTGACGGGCGCAGTGTGGTGCCACACAGAAATATTCTGGGTGACACAGTATTTGTTATGGGCGGACGTTGCGCTTACCGTCAGGTGAACGTTTTGCTCGTTTCGTCACTTTCTACAATGATAAAAAAAAACTGTTGCATTGTAACACATGAATAATAACATATATGCGTGAATGTATCCGATAGGTGTCCGGCAGAGTAAAATAGCACCTACATATTTCCTACCGAGATGTCGTAAGAGGCGACTAAGCTGTTGTACGGACAGCCTTTATTCGTGCAGTATAATACCAGAATATGCAATGCTGTTACTATACTGCTCTAGGGAACGCAATGGGGAATAAGAATTTTTTTACTCGTAGTCTAGTATTTACGTATATAAGAGCTTTAAGCAAAGCTAAATTTAATAAAGAGAATTCAAGTGTGACTTTGATTTAGACTCAGCTAGTAAAGGAGAGAAAGTTAATTTGCTGAGATCCGCATGCAAAATGTAAAATGGTGTGTATAACCTAGTTTTGAAGAGCACCGTCCGCCCTCCCTCAACAGCGTGCACAAGAAAACCAATACAGAAGGGAGCCGCCACTAGATACCCTCCACCACTACAACACCACCACTAGGCAATACACGCCACTGAAGTCGAGAACACGACACGTGTTTCACCTCAAAACGAGGAATTATCAAGTGATCAATTGGAGGTTGACTGTTGTAGAGTCAATGTCACCATTTTACATTTTGCATGCGGATCTTAGCAAATTAACTTTGTCTCCTTTACTATAATGGATTTTCGCAAAGTAACGCCCGATTCTATTAACTATATTAGACTCAGCTTCCCATCACCGGATGATGTGTGGTAAACTCCACATGACTGGTATTTTATTTCAAATCTGCAGTTTATAAAAAGACGATGCACCTAAGGGTATTCCTAAATCGCAGGGCACTGATGATGATGGAGACTTAAGAACTTATGTCTCAGGGTGACAGGCGCAGTGTGGTGCTACACAGAAATATTCTGAGTAACACAGCATCTGTTATGGGTTGACGTTGCACTAACCACCAGGTGAATATTTTGCTCATCTCGTCACTTTATAAAATAAAAAAATTGTTAATGCATATTGAAAACATAAATTTCACATGCACAATATAAGAAAAACTGACCTTTTGTGTGTTTGCATCGATTGGGATACTAAGAGAAATTTCAAGAATATCTCCTGGCTTCGGACTGATGCCGTAATAACCATCACTAACATTCCAGACTTGAATTATCTAGACCGGTGGGTATCTAAGGTGCGAAGTATTTGATTCTGTATCTGCCAATGCAGCTGCCAAGCGCAATCACGTCAATTCCCAAAATATCCGAAATTGGGACAATGGCGGCAGGATTCCTTTGCGGGAATCCGTCTAGGTAGGTACCACTCCAGGGCCGGTTATTTTGCCATGAAGCAGTAGGGTGTAATCACTGGGCATATGAGACTTAGAGCTTATGTCTCAGGCTGACTATATGTCATGTTCTAGATGACACCGTATTTGTTATAGGCAGACGTTGCACCTTGCTATCAGGTGAACGTTTTGCTCGTTTCATCACGTTTTCCAATGAAAAAAATGATTAGAGTCTATAAGAGCAGAAACGGATCTGTTCTTAGAGCACACAGCGATCAGAAAAGGTGGCAAATTTGCGGAAAAAACATACGGTACATCACAGTAAAAAGAAATCCAAACTTTAAAACGTAAAATAGGAAGTCATAAAAACGTTATGTGTATGTACTGGTTACGCAGCACAGTCGCAGCAGCAAAGTTTAGTAAAACTAACGAGGAAGCAGATAAAACAGACAGCCGTGGACACAGGGGAGCGTATTGTAGAGCAGAAAAGTGCAGCTTACGATCATATTGTAGGCATTATACATCGCTAGAGTTCTCGCAGCTAGCGTAGAAGTTGAAAACAAAGCCGAATCAGAACTAGTGTTACCAGGTGCCCCGATCTGTGCCGGACGTCCCGATCAAGGGTCTGGTGACGCGTCCCGATTCACCCTTGATCGGGAAATGTCCCGATTTTTCACTAACCTATTAGTTTATTTAGTTTGTTCAAGTTTATTTTGTATTGTACATTTAAACAAATACTGACCGTTCGATAAAAGAAAGTTTTTATTCAAGAAACCTGTTCAAACATAATCCCGATTATTTTTACCTTCCGTCCCGAAATTTGACACCTGTACCTGGCAACAGTAACCAGAACGCATTCGAGTTTACGGGTAAATGAAGTTTCGAAAAGTTTTACGTTAAATTTTGGCCCCAACTCAATTTTTTCTTTTAATTTACTCGTTATCACTACGAATGTTTTGCATCACTTTGTCAATAATTTATTTATAAATATAAGAATTGCTCATATATCTTAATGTAGTGAAAG
Organism: Luehdorfia chinensis; assembly: GCA_019845155.1. NCBI lineage: Eukaryota > Metazoa > Arthropoda > Insecta > Lepidoptera > Papilionidae > Luehdorfia > Luehdorfia chinensis. The sequence continues at coordinate 815,535 of JAHVAK010000388.1, forward strand.
GAGTAATGTAGTGTGTAATGCAGTATATTATTTACTCAACAGATAGTAATATTCGTATTTTCGTTATGACATATACTTATACATATATATGAATAAATACTTATACACATATATGAATGAAAATTTATGTAGAACAGTAATTGTTCACATGTTCGTTACACAAAAATCTAAAATGTTAAATATAATATTAAAAAATATAGGTGAAAGTACAAAGTATTTTAATTAAATAAGTGTTATTTATGAAAATACATTTCAATTCTATACATAATTATTTATTAAAAGTTAAGCGAATATCATTACGACTACTATACATACATTTTTTATTTTTTTATTTCCTGAAGTGACGAGATGAGCAAAATGTTCACCTGATGGTAAGTGCAGGGTCTGCCTATAACAGATCTTCTGTTCTAACAGTTCTTAAGTCTTATATGCCCAGTGATTACGCTAGCTCTCAGTGCCCTTCAGACCGAAACACTGTATTGTTTGGACACTACTGCTTTACGGAAGAATAACTGGCCCTGGGGTGGTACCTACCTAGACGGATTTTGCTTAGGAATCCGACCTCCAGTTAAACAGACAGTATAGATAAATACAGACACGCCTTTTTCCCATATAAAGGGGTACGAACACATACGCAGCACAATTTTCGCTCCCGCGGGGAACGCGTCGCGCAAGACTTGTAGGAGCTTCGTAAGTCGAAATCACAAAAATATTAATATTGCTGTTAATTTATTTCCAGTTTTTCAATATTAAAAAAGTTCTTTGAATTTTCTGCGACCTGGTGTCTTAATGCCAGTACCTGTGGTTATTTTAAAATATGTGAAAATTGTCATTTTCTCGTATTTGATGAGGCATAAAAATCATGTGTATATTAAAGTTTCAAATTTAATACTTGTATATGCATTTTGTTCATGTGTAAAGAAAGGATTTTACCTTTGGCTCTACGTTTTTATACCGGATTACGTTTTAGTATTCCACTTTTGCGGTCCTTGTCTGTAGTTTCCTAGTTTTTTTTTATAACTGATCACAGTTAATTCCTCACGTGACAGTTTTGTAATATGTACACAGATACAAAAACTGCTGAAACTATTTCTAATTCTATATTTAAAAACTTGACTTCTACTCACTTGTTCTACTACTTTGGTTGTAACCTGTTGTATATTTAAGTCTATATATATATATATATATATATATATATAACTATAGAGACTATACGCACTATTAATCCGTGGAAGGTTATGGACAAGGCACTCTTTTTTAATTTCATAGTGCGCGATTCCAGGTCACCCGATTGCAATTTTTTACTGATTACTGATTTGCCACGTGTGGAAACTTCCATTTTTTTAGTAAGTGCAACGTCTGCCCATAACAATGATCTACCGTGAAATTAGATTACGATGATGTTCTTATCAGAAAATGACATCGCTACTGCGAACCAATAGGTCAAAATGCAATTACAATAAGCCCTGTAAGAGAAATCTTAATAAAACATTTCGGGGCTAATTTTCCGCTACAGTACCGGAGTAGATAGACGATAGATTGATCGTTTATTTGAAGAATCGAGAGTTGAGCTCTGCGGTATGGATTGCCCTGATAAGACCACTCGATGACGTTGGTAATAATAAACCATTCATTTTACTTTTCGATTATCACAGCAATATTTTAATACTTTCAAGGCATAATGATTTCTTATATTTACGCGAATACTACTCATTTAAATTAAACTAATTTTACGGATTTTATCGCGTTTAATATTTACTATTTATAACCCGACGTTTCGAGTGCTTTACAGCACCCATGGTCACGGGGGGACTGAGCTGGCAGATGTCCTGATGTCATAGTTAACCTGGGGTACCTTCAGCTTTTAATTATTATTTTTGGTCCGATCTACGCAGATAGAGCTAACTATGTCTTGAAATCTTGCAGTAGTATCCGATGAAGCTGTAAAAGCCAAAAAAAGCTAACAGCAATTACATCACCGAAATTATATAGTCTTGCAGTGGTATGCTTGGTTTTTGATTTAATTTTATTTATTATTGGATCCCAAGCTGGTGGTAATACCCCAGGTTAACTATGACATCAGAACATCTGTCACCTTCGTTCCCCGTGACCATGGGTGCTGTAAAGCACTCGAAACGTCGGGTTATAAATAGTAAAAATTAAACGTGATAAAATCTGTAAAATTAGTTTCATTTAAATGACTTTCAAGGCATTTTCATTTAAATTTCAATATAGATTGGATATTGACTTTCCAGGAAGCAAATGCTTGCTTTAATAGCTATCACCAACTTTTTAACATAAGGTGAACCTAGACGGATTCCTGCATAGGAATCCTACCACCAGTAAAGAATGTAACTTCTGTTTTTAATACTTAACTAAAGTTTCCACACTTTTAGTTGTGCATGTAGATACCAACCCAGGGCCAGTTATTCTGCCGTGAAGCAGTAGTCTCTAAATATTACTGTGTTTCGGTCTGGAGGGCACTCAGAGCGAGTATAGTCACTGGGCATACGAGACTAAAGAACTGATGTCTCAGAGTGACGGGCGCAGTGTGGTGTCACGCAGAAATTTTCTGGGTGACATAGCATTTGTTATGGGCAGAAGTTGCACTTTTTCACCAATAACAATTGTTTTGTTCTCCTATAATCCTGTCCATATAAAGGTCGTCTGCTAGAATATAAAAAATAAAAAAGACTGCCCATTGTACCACTGTTCAAACTTTCTTTTCATCGTTTTGTTTATGTTCATAGTTTTGATGTACAATAGAGAGTAATCAATCGGTCATTCAATGGAGATTTCCTATCGATATTTTCCTTCACCGCCGAGTACGTGGTACGTCACCATTGAAAAACAATTTAGAGATGCCCAGCGTCTGGCCCTTGAGCTACCACAGCTCCACCGGTTATTAAATTAAGCCGTGTGGCGGCGTAAGGGAATCTACCACCCCATCTCATCCCGTGGGTGTCGTAAAAGTCGACAGAGAGAAAATTAACACCAGAAGATGGGCAGCAGAAACTTCCTTGAAACTTCTGAATAAATTAACTGCGTTTACCAACCCGCTTGCCAAGCGTGGCAACTATGGCAAAATCTCTCCAAAATGTTAGCTACAAAATTTTGTGGCCATCTGTGGGGGAGGCCCATGTTCAGCAGTGTACTAGTGATCGGCTGAAATGATGATGATGATTAATGATTACTTAATTTGGAAGCGATTTTTTAATTCAAGCTATCCGTACATGAATTCCAAACTAATAAGGGCATTGTATCGATTTTACATCGATATACGCACTACACCACATTGTGTACATGAAAGCTTCCGGTTATGTGGTTATACTCAGGATATAGAGATCATATTACTTACCAAACTGATGTTAATAGAATTATTAAATAATAATTTCTTTGTTATCAATATTCGTGCCGAATAAATGAAAATAATTTTACGGATTTTATCGCGTTTATTTTTACATTTTATATCCTGACGTTTCGAGTGACGTTTACTGGTGGTAGGATTCCTATGTAGGAATCCGTCTAGGTGGGTACCACCCCAGGGCCAGTTATTCTGCCTTGAAGCAGAAGTGTGCAAACATTACCGTGTTTCGGTTTGAAGGGCACTGTGAGCTAGCGTAATCACTGGGCATATGAGACTTAAGAACTGATGTCTCAGGGTGATGGGCGCAGTGAGGAGTCACACAGAAATTTTCTGGGTGACACAACATTTGTTATGGGCAGACGTTGCACTTACCATCAGGTGAACGTTTTGCTCGTTTCATCACTTTATACAAAAAAAAAACATATCACCCATGGTCACGGGAGGACTGAGGTGACAGATGTCTTAGTTAACCCGGAGTACCTTCAGCTTTTAATTATTATTTTTGGTCTTATCTACGCAGAAAGAGTTTACTGTATCTTGAAGTCTTGCAATGGTATGCTTGGTGTTTGATTTAATTCTATTAATTATGGGATCCCAAGCTGGTGGTACCAGGACCTAACCCAACCATCTTCTCTATTAAAATTAGGATGTTTTTAATTACAATACCCTCGCGAATCATCCATGGTAGGAATCGGTGTTCTTTTGCGAGGATTTGTGGTTTATCAAATCTGAAGGTACTCCGGATTAACTACGACATCAGTACATCTGTCACCTGAATCCTCCCGTGACCATGGGTGCTGTAAAGCACTCGAAACGTCGTGTTATAAAAAGTAAAGTTAAACGCGATAAAATCCGTAAAATTAGTTTCATTTAAATGTGTGGGGTCCGCGTGAATATATGAAATCATTATTTGTGCCGAAGTAATTACTACATGTAGTTTTTTTTTATGGACGAAATTGACAAGCGTAACAAATCGTACCTGATGGTAAGTACGACGTCTGCTTATAACAAATGCGCTCGACACCCTGAGATATCAGTTATTAAATGTCATATGTCACCTAAAACTGTGTCTTCAGACCGAAACATAGTAATGCTTGCACACTGTGACTTATCATCAAAATAACTGCCACTGCGGTGGTATCTACCTAGACGGATTCCTGTATAGGAATTATACCACTTGTAATATACTATGTCACCCTTAATAATTATCTATGAATACATATACTATATGGTGGTAGGATTTCTATACGGAAGTCCGTCGAGGTAGGTACCGCCCCGGGTCCAGTTATTCTGCCGTGAAGCAGAAGTGTGCAAACATTACTGTGTTTCGGTTTGAAGGGCAACGAGAGTTCACTGTGCATATGAGACTTAAGTACTGTTGCCTCAGGGTGGTAGTGCAGTGTGGCATCACACAGAAATGTTCTGAGACACAGTATTTGTTATGGTTAGACGTTGTACTCAGCATGAAGTGAACGAAAGACCTTCGAGAACGTTTGGGAAACGCAATGCGTATACTGTAATATTTTGTGACCAAACCCAAATTCCACTCCTACGCGAAGAGATAGCGCAAGAATTATCTTCCATTTAATCAACGCAAGGTATCTAAATAATGACAAAAAATAAAATAAAAATCAATAAGTTATCGCGCATACACTTGTACACATAATAAAGAAGTCATAAAAGTTGTGATACGAATAAAATTGATGTGTATAAAATAATAAAAAGCAGTTATTTTATGATACATACAAAAGCAGTGTGACAATAACATAAGACAAATATTTTGATATGTGGGCGCCTAAGGCGGTCGACCTACACGTCTTATCGATCGACATATCAAAGTGGCCCCGCAACATCACGAGACGAAGTCTTAGCCCGGTAAGGGATCAGATACGAAGCTTGATAGCCGTCTATAGCCTTCGAATGCTCGACAAGGAAACCGCCTTTGTTTCGGGACCGTTAAACAATCAAGATCAACTCTAGATCACGGCTTGATTACACGAAAGCCGGACGGTAGCATTGTTTTGCCTAAACACAAATGAATTATATAGTTTAACATTGGCTTTATTGTGGTTTTATTATGATTTGTTTTGTTCATTTGGCAACAAACAGAATTGTAAAACTTAACCTATTTTTAAATAAAACTATTTTTTACGGATTTTATCGCGTTTAATTTTGTAATGTTTATAACCCGACATTTCCAGCGCTTTATACCACCCATAGTTACGGGAGGACTGAGGTGACAGATGTCCTAATGTCATAGTTAACCCGGAGTACCTTCAGCTTTTAATTATTATTTTTGGTTTGATCTACGCAGAAAGAGCTAACTATGTCTTGAAGTCTTGCAGTTGTATGCTTGGTTAACCCAACCATCTTCTCTATTGAAATTAGGATGTTGTTTGATTTCAATAGCCTCGCGAATCATCCTTGGTAGGAATCGGTGTTATTTTGCAAGGATCTGTGGTTTATCAAATCTGATGTAATGGTTGGGATGATCCAGAACATGGTCACAGACTGCAGACTTCCTGGAGCAACGATGCTTCACATCAGCTATATGTTCTTTTACGCGGGTTTTTACTGATCTTTTTGTTTGCCCCATGTACAAGAGACAACATTCACAATCCAGCTTGTATACTCGTGCATCTTGTAGAGGGATGTTACACTTGACAGATGGTAAAAAATTACATATCTTCTTCGGCTACTTGAAAAATGTTCTTATGGATGCCCGCTTCAAGATATAGCCAATCTTGTCCGTGACTCCTCTGACATATGGAAGGACAGCAGGTACACGCTCGACTGTGGCCGGTTGCACTCGGTCACTGCGACCAAGGCGCGGAAACCGAAGCTTGTTGTCTTGGAAAACTTGCTTAACATGCTGAAGCTCGGCGGCCAGGTGTTTACTGTCACATATCCCTTGTGCTCTCTGAAACAAAGAATTACCCACGGTAGCTAACTGTAAAGGATGGTGGGGAGATTCACAGATTCACACAATATATACACAATCTGACTCAAGGTGTTATTACGATTCCGAATTACTAAAACATCTAGAAAAGCTAAAGAGTTATTTGTCTCTAACTCCATTGTGAATTGTATTTTAGAATGTATGAAATTAAGGTGGTCTAAAAATGCAGTGACTTTATCAGACGGTAGAATTGAGAAAGGGTCATCTACGTACCGCTTGTAGAACTTAGGATTTGCTGTAGAAGTACGGACGGCTTTCTCCTCAAGGTCTTCCATATATTCATGGAAGACCTTGAGGAGAAAGCCCTCCGTCAGCAAAAATGGGAGATACTAGGGAGCCCATCGTCACACCATCTACTTGCCTGTAGTATTGTTCCTTCCACTATAGATAGCCAGATGTTAGGCAATGTCTAAGTAATTCTGCATGTTCTACTGGCATCTTGTTCTCTGTTAGCGTTCTAGTTACAGTCGAGATGCAGACTTAAACGGGTAGGCATGTACATAACGACTGGACATCAAAACTGACCATAGTTTCATTGTCAGTAAGTTATAGGTCTTTTATCTCACTGACAAAATGGTATGAATCCTTTTTGTATGCTCTTATGTGTCCTCTTAGTGGTGAGAGTATTAACATATACAGTGGTGAAAGGCATTAACAAAGTGGAGCAATTAATAAAGTAACGAACATTTTCTGTATTGTTAGCGAAATAAGATGTATCATCAGATGATTTTTGAATACCTTTTATGTGAAGTCAGCCTGAGGAGAAAAGCCGCCGGTGATGATCCTCAGTTGCTGAGAAATTCGGAAGCACGAGTTGTGGCGACTGATGCTGTGACTGCGATGGCTGCCGATTACGTTGTTGCTATGGTTCGGAGAAGTTGGTGACGATGTTCATACAGGGGTCACCATTTTGGCAGATGATATTTCCTTGGCTAGATCAGGTGGTCTGATCTGGGGAAGACGTCTCCTTCTTCTAGTTAGTATTGGTGGTAGGATCCCTATGCAGGAATCCGTCTAGGTAGGTACCAACCCAGGGTCAGTTATTCTGCCGTTAAGCAGTAGTGTGCAAACATTACTGTGTTTCGGTCTGAAGGGCACTGAGAGCTAGCGTAATCACTGGGCATATGAGACTTAAGAACTTATGTCTAAGGGTGACGGGCGCAGTGTGGTGCTACACAGAAATATTCTGAGTAACACAGCATCTGTTATGGGCAAACGTTGCACTTACCATCAGGTGAACGTTTTGCTCGTCTCGACACTTTAACAAATAAAAATTAAAAAAAAACAAAATAGTAATGTTAGATGTTGTATATATTTTTCGTAACTAAGAAACTTCACAGTGTGGTGCCACACAGAAATATTCTAGGGGACACAGCATAGCTATAGTCGGACGTTGTACTTACCATCAGGTGAACGTTATCCAAGTCTCTTCTGTTTCTATAATAAAAAATAGCTAAAATATTATTATACTCTGTAAAAAAATTACTCAGTATAAAAACAATTATTAATTAATTGATTAATTTGAATTAAGAGTAACAGAAACGTTGCACTCAAATTTGACTTTGAAATTTTAGTCTCACCGCGCACAAAGTTTAACTTTAAAGAAAGAAATTGAACCTTATAGAAAAAAAGATTCCTTTATCTTTATTGTCTCTTTAATTTTATTAAAAACAATAATTACAAAGGTTAATAGAATCAGGCGTTACTTAGCGGAAACCCATTAATAAAGCATAGAAAGTTAATTTGCTAAGATCCCCATGCAAAATTTAAAATGGTGTGTACTACCTAGATTTTGAATAGCACCGCCCGCCCTCCCACAACAGCGTGCACAAGCAAAAAAAAAAAAAAAAGTCGAGTCTCGACTTCAGTCAACTAGGCACACATGCACACCAATTTAAATATTGCATGCGGATCTTAGCAAATCAACTTTCCTTCCTTTAATTATAAAGGTATTATCGAAATAAAATATCTTTAACCAAAATGAAGATAACCACTTCGTAGCTGCGACCGCTTTAAAGACTATCGGCAAATAACATTAAGCTCATCAAAAACCTCGCCAGCAAAATCCCGCAAAATTTCACTAAATCATCCAATTCCCCCAAGCTATCAGTAGGATGAGGGGTTTTATATCGCGTGCTCTGATCCCGTGGGTCCTCCGCAGAGGCAATAAAACTCCTCACTCCGCCCAGGGACCTCCTCCATAGATGATTAATGTTTACCTTTTAACAGATTAAGCGTACTCTATTTCTCAAATATCATTTACATTGTACTAGGTTATTAAGAGGAATCTCAAAATATTTTGTGTACTTTAATCTGTTATACAGATATTTGTGAAATTTAAAAACACGATTACTCTTTATGTCTTAATTCGCAGATATACTCACGCCTCTTTTCCATAGTATATATAGATAGCATCAGTAGCCGTGTGGTGGCGGCTCGTTAAAAGAATACTACCACTCCATCTCATCCAATGGATCTCGTAAAAGGCGAGTAAGGAATTAAACTGCACTGTGCTCCCAACAGCGCATGGTGGCGATGGGCTCACCACCTATCACACCAAGTGCATTATATGGTTTTGGTGAAACGTGGATTGTGGCAGTCATCTGTTTTTGCAGTGAGTGCCCAGTCTCTGACTACCCCGTATTGGATACAGTCGTGATCTTATGTATGTATGTATGTTTTCCATATAATGGGTAGGCAGAGGCCACGCAGCCCACCCCTCGCCCCCGTCGGGGAACGAGACGCGACAGATGGCCATCCCGGTATGAGTCAAAAATCTCTTACTCCCCATTACGTTCCCACGAGCAGTAAGTGGAGTGACAGCATTGCATATTATGGTGTTATTCTGCACGAATAAAAGCTTAGTCGCCTCTTATGACACCTCTGTAGGAAAGAGGTGGGTGCTATTCTACTCTGCGGAAACCTATCGGCGTTATGTTATGTTTGAATAGACTCATTCATCACGCATCAAAGCCGTGGTGACTCAGGGATAGCGCGCCTTAAAATCAATAATCGAGTGACCTGAGTTAACTTCCTGGTACCGGCACCTCTAAAATTGTTATACCAAATTTACCACGTGCTAAACGGTGAAGGAAAACACCGTGAGTAAACCACATATCTAAGCTATAAAACTATTTCGAGAATATGTGAAGTCCGCCAAACCGCACTAGAGCAACGTAGAATCTTTCCAGCTACAAAAACCCTCTCAGAATTAAAAGGCATTAGCGGAACATAAATAGGCCATTACTTTTCATGTATCATGGTAGGATTCCTATGCAGGAATACGTCTAGGTAGGTACCACCCCAGGGCCAGTTATTCTGCCGTGAAACAGTAGTGTGCAAGCATTACTGTGTTTCGGTTTGAAGGGCACTGTGAGCTAGCGTACTCACTGGGCATTCGAGACTTAACAACTGATGTCTCAGGGTGACGGGCGCAGTGTGGTGTCACACAGAAATATTCTGGGTAACATAGCATTTGTTGTGGACGGACGTTGCACTTACCATGGTGAACGTTTAGCTCGTTTCGTTAAGTATCAGACTCATATTTTGTTACTAACAAAGAATTTAATACTCGTAGCTATGTTAATAGGTGTGGCCGTGTGGTAGCGGCTTAAGAGAATCTACCACCCCATCTCGTCCCGTGGGTGTCGTAAAAGTCGACAGAGGGAAAATTAAAAGCAGAAGATGGGCAGCAGCATCTTCCTGGAACATCATAATAAATAAACTGCGGTTGCCAACCCGCCTGCCAAGCGTGGCAACTATGGCAAAATCCCCCCAAAATGAGAGCTATAAACTTTTGTTGCGCTCTATGGAGGAGGCCTATGTTCAACAGTGGACTAATGGTAGGCTGAAATGGTGGTGGTGGTGGTGGTTAATAGGTAATAACAATTATTTATGTACCACTGTTGGGGATATGTAACCCGGCACAGTGCATCATATAGTCCACCCTGCCCGCTATCATCCGAAGTATGCTATTAGGGCTGATGAACGGCGCTGGATTAAAACATGCGAAAGACCTGATTTCTCCCCGATACCGGCACTAAAATTGTTTTGGAGCTAATTCACTACATACCTAATCGCCGTAAATGCAAAACACCTCCAGGAAACCTATCATACGTCACGCGCAGTCCGCCAAACCGCCCTGGAGCGAAGTGGCGGATCCTTCTTGGTTTTTAAATCCTTTCTTACACAATGTATCCATTTAAATAAAAACACTTTTACCGGTGGTAGGATGCCCATGCAGGAATCCGTCTAGGTAAGTACCAACCCAGGGCCAGTTATTCTGCCGTGAAGCAGTAGTGTTCAAGCATTACTGTGTTTCAGTTTGAAGGGCACTGTGAGCTAGCGTAATCACTGGGCATTTGAGACTTAAGAACAGATGTCTCAGGGTGACGGGCGCAGTGCGGTGTCACATAGAAATATTCTGGGTGCCACAGCATTTGTTGTGGGCGGACGTTGCACTTACCATGAGGTGAACGTTTTGCTCGTTTCGTCACTTTATACAATAAAAAAAATTTAAGCACTAAACTAAATAATTAGAACCAACCATACGCTATGATGCTAATTTCATTCAAAACTTCGTGTAACAAACATAAATATCGGGAAAATAAAAAAAAATCGAAAAGCAATAACAGAGGAGCCGAGATAGCTTAAAACATATTACGTAGAATCGTAACAATTCGTGTGGTATAAATCGAGCTAAGTGACATGTTTACGAAATAGATTAAATTATGTTCTAACAAACAGGTATACAGCAACAAATGTAACATCGTAAAACATAACTCCGACTTTTTATTCTTTGTTTTAATTGCACCTGCGTTATGATATATTGTTATTAACTTTGTTAAGGCTCAGCTCTACAGAAAACAATCCATACAAATAAATGATATTGAGGTAAAGTAAAGAAAGTAAAGTTTCAGCCTATAAATGTCCCACTACTGAGCACAGGCCTCCTCTCATTTCTGACAGGGTTTTGGAGCTAGGAAGAATCCGCCACGCTGCTCCAATGCGGGTTGGCGGACTTCACATGTCTTCGAAATATTTTTTATTCCTCAGACATGCAGGTTTCCTCACGATGTTTTCCTTCACCGCCGAGCACGTGGTAAAGAATATATTGAGAAAAAAGATATTGAGGTGTCTGTCTGTAATAACGAAATAACAGATTTTTACTCGGTGCTATTAAAGTATCCGGCTAATCTCCGAAACGGCTGGACCGATTTTGATGGGACTTTCACTGTCAGATAGCTGATATTATAGCGGGTAACCTAGGCAATTTTTATTTTTTTTCAATAGGCCTATTTATTTTTAAAAAATAACTATGATTCCGCGTAATAAAATTGGTACATAATTTCGATCGGGGTCGGCTTTTATACGCGGGTGAAACCGCGGGGAACAGCTAGTACCTCAATAAGGTTGCAATAAATTATTAACATACTTTGGACACAGGGAATTATCAGCTATATTTAAATAATGATAAGTTCGTTTTAAAGAAAGTGGTCCCGAGGGTAGCGAATTTAGTTTACAAAACACTCGGTATCGAGCTTAAGTTTGAGAACTTATGATACAAACGAAATGCTTCCCGAAGTTGAGCGTCTGCCGGGAGAATACGAATCACTTTAAATTTTAGTCAAATCAAATAAAAGAGCTTGCTTTGTGAAAATATTTACGACGAAATATAGAACGGGTGATATTAAAACTTGTACTCTGATATCGATTATCATCACCATGATGATGAGAGTGATGAGATGATACATCACTGATATTTAAGGTCAATCTGAGGTCAGCTCAAAAACTGAGAACATAAATGAAGTAAATAGTGGTCTGAATTATATTTTAAATTGCTTACATGTTCAAGCAATTTAGCTTTAAATACCAAAAAACAAAAAGCGTTAAATTTGCATTCCCTTATATTAAACATACATACATACATAAATTCACGACTGTATCCCAGAAGGGGTAGTCAAAGACTGGGCACTCACTGCAAAAACAGATGACTGCCACAATCCACGTTTCACCAAAACAATATAATGCACTTGGTGTGATAGGTGTTAAAACTGTACAAAAAATTATATCGTTTTGAAAAACGATAAATTAGAGTTTGTTGATAGTAACGTATTTTTGGGGACCACATTAGATTTGTAAACTTCAGTGGGGTCCACATATACCTTAGCTAATAAACTCAGTCCGGCTGCGTATGCTGTGAGAAAGATACGACATATTACAATTATAAATTTGTATTCCTTACGTTGAAAAATAAATAATTTTCATTTCATTTCATTTCGGCCTACCTATAGGTTTCCTGGAGATGTTTTGCATTTGCGGCGACTGGTCCACTGTGGAACATAGGCTTCCCCCATAGATTGCCACAAAAAATTAAAGCTCTCACTTTGAGGGATTTTTGCTACTTTGCAGGCCGGTTGGATACCGCAGTTTATTTATTCAGATGTTCCAGGAAGATGCCACTGCCCATCTCCTGGTTTTTATGTTCCCTCTGTCTGCTTTTACGACTCCCACGGGATGAGATGGGGTGGTAGATTCTCTTAAGCCGCCACCACACGTCAAATAATATTGCTCATAACTATATCGTTTACCTCTTGACGATAAATTGAATAATGCAAGGTTATTATTTTTTTTTATTGCATAAAGTGATGAAGCGAGCAAAACATTCACCTGATGGTAAGTGCAACGTCTGCCCATACCAAATGCTGTGCCATACAAGAAATTTCTGTGTGACACTACACTGTGCCCATCACCCCGAGACATAGGTTCTTAAGTCTCATATGTCCAGTGATTACGCTAGCTCAGTGCCCTTCATACCGAAACACAGCAATGTTTGCACACTACTGCTTCACGATCAATATCAATAACTGCCCCTGGGGTGGTACCTACTTAGACGGACTCCTGCACAGGAATCCTATATATATCGTTATTATTATAATTACGAACTTAAGTCTAAGAGCCGGCCATAACACTGGAAATCTTTTGTGCTTTAATCACTTGGAAACACTAATGAACTATCACGATTAAGAATAATATCCTCCTTTAGTAGTAAACTAACTTAGAAATATAAAAGTAAATAAAAAACTTCATTTTATAATCAAACGTAGCCTCATTTAAAGTGTTCATTTAGTAACGTTGGCGCCATTATGTTTAATTCTCCTTTTATCATCGCTATTAGTAGCTTCCCATTAACGCGGTGATCTTACGCCTCCGCGGGATGCGTATAGAAATTGTATTTTACTGTTAGATAAAGCATTAATGAAGACATAACAGCCTTCGTGGTCGACGCCGCCTTATGAGAAACGATAAACGTGGTAATGAGGCAACTGCTTATGTTAATGTAGTTGTTATGTTAATCAGAGGAACAACGTGAATCCATGTAAACTACGGTATTAGGAGGCGCGACGACGACACGAATCGATAGCTGATTCTCTTTATGGTAAGCGGTAATGAGCTGATATAAAAAGGTGATTTTGTCGTCTAATCAATAATTATTTATTTGATGTAGTGACGAAACGAACAAAACGTTCACGTGATGGTAGTTGCAACGTTTTGCTTAACAAATGCCTTGTCACCCAGAACATTTCTTTGTGACACTACACTGCGTCCGTCACCCTAAGACATCAGTTTATAAGTCTCCAGTAAAACTAGCCCTCAGTGCCGTTTAAATCGAAATACAATAATGTTTGCAAACTACTGCTTCACGGCACAATAACTGGCGCTGTGGTGGTATCTACCTAGATGGATGGACGCCTACTTACTGACCTATTTTGAATGTTGTTTCCGTTTTGATAGAAAATCTTTAAACAGTGCCAAAGCGTGTATTTATAATGAGTTGAAACAAAAGTTAATAGAATATATAATTATAGTTATTTACACAAAAAATTGATAACATTGCTGCATATGAGACTTAAGGACTGATGCCTCAAGGTGACGGGCGCGGTGTGGTGCCACACATAAATGTTCTCGGTGACACAGCATTTTTATGGGCGGACGTTGCACTTTCCATCAGGTGAAAGTTATGCTCGTCTCGTCACTTCATCCAATAAATAAAAAAAACATGTCTTCGGATCTTCTTCTTCTTCTTAGGATGCCATCTCCTACCGGAGGTCAGCTACCATTATGGCTATTTTTATTTTTGAGACCGCTGCTCGGAAAAGTGAATTTGTACTGAGGTTGAACCATGTCCGGAGATTCTTAAGCCAAGAATTACGCCTTCTTCCGGGCGGTCTTTTCCCTTGGATTTTCCCCTGCATGATAAGTTGGGAGTAGGTCGTATTTGTCATAGCGCATTATGTGTCCAAAGTACTGTAGTTTGCGTTCCTTTACAGTTTTAAAGACCTCTACTTCTTTGTTCACCATTTGCAACACTCCACCCATATTCACCCATCTTCGGATCAGATGATCGAAATGTGTCTGTCGACCTTCTATTGAGAACGTGTATAAGTATGTTTTCTTATAGCTTCAACAATATTTTTTTTAAATTATTTTAGAATATACGTAGGGATCTACTTGCGTTTTTTTTTGTATTGTCAGCTAACCTTCCAACCAAAACCTCCAAAAATACCTTGTAATTTCTATATTAAATTTGAAAGCCTTCAAGATAGATAGATAATGATTAGCAACTTGTTACAAGATAAAGAGTTATTGCGTTTCAAACCCTTTCAAGTAGTTGAAGTTAATACTTTAGTATTAAATTAAGATTTAATTGTTATTGAAATCGTTTCCCGGCACAAAAATAAGCATTGATAAATCTCAAGTAGATCAAAGAGTTAACATCTATTTAAAAATAAGTGTATAAAGGGTTTCTGTATATCTATAAAAATAAATAACATTACGGTGTCTGTTTGTAATACATACATACGAGTACATAAGATCACGACTGTATCCCATAAGGGGTAGTCGGACACTGGGCACTCACTGCAAAAACAGATGACTGCCACAATCCACGTTTCACAAAAACAATATAATGCACTTGGTGTGATAGGTGGTGAGCCCATCGCCATCATGCGCTGTTGGGTGCACAGTGCAGTTTAATTCCTTACTCGCCTTTTTCAAGATCCATTGGATGAGATGGAGTGGTAGTATTATTTTTACGAGCCGCCACCACACGGTTTTGTAATAAGAAAATAATATATTTTTACACAATGCTTAAGAAAGTATGTACGGTACTTATAATTAAAAAAACATTTAAGGCATTACACAAAACGCTGAAAAGACATAATTGTGTATCGATTAATTAGTGTTAGCTACAGTGTTTTATGGTTACTTTATTGTTAGTTAATGGTTGACGACCGCGTGGCCTAGTGGTCAGAGTACCTGACTTCTAAGCCGCGGGTCCTGGGTTCGAATCCTAGCCGGATCCAACATTTGTGCTAAAACATAAATTGTTGGTTTTCGGGTCTGGTTGTGTTGTGATTGTGCCCGTGTTCCTGACACTGCATCCTAACCCACCTCCGATCTTATCGCAGCGATACATCGGGCGCGGGTAGGTTGGGACGAGTGAGTGCCTCAGTGTTTGCGCGTACACTTGTGGCACTATAATATCTCCTGCGCAGTTGATGGTTCGCAACAGTAGTCGGAATTTGTCGCCGTGGTCGAAATCGGCTAGGAGAACATCATCACAGTTAATGGTTAGAGTACCTGATTAACCGCGGGTCCTTGACTCGAATTCATATATTACACTAGGTGTGCCCTGCAGTTTCAGCCGCGTAAAAAAGCCGACCCCGATCGATGATATACACATAAACTTCCTTATTTGAATCCCGTTTTGGGGTTTCAATTTTTTTGCGCCGAATCCTAATTATTTTGATAAAATTAAAGCAGCCTAAGTTACACGCTATAATATCAGCTATCTGCCAGTGAAAGAACCCGTCAAAATCAGTCAAGCCGTTTTGGAGATTAGCCGGAACAAACAGACAGACAGACAAAAGACAGAAAAAATAAGTAGTAAAGTATATACTTTCATAAGCATTGAGTAAAAAGCTGATGGCAGGAGAGCCCGAGGCCGATCTTCTACCAGATGGACCGACCAAATAAAAGACTCCAGGTCCCCGAGGTTTGGCTCCGTCGTCAGGGCTGCGATGGACAGAAGCCGATGGAAGCAAATAGTTCACGCGAATTGTGGACCACTTGTTGATGACCACGATCCTCATTCATGAGGGAACGACTAGAGAGAGAGAGAGAGAGAAAGCTGATACTTTGTTATTACAAACAGACATTTCACCTTTATTTATTTGTATAGTTTTATCCAGGTAGAAAACATTTGAGTACAGGTATGATTGACCTATCTTTTTCACGTCTTAGAATCTCAGAAATATAGAATAAGAAAAGAGCTTGAAATGCCATTTTATTAAAAATAATATAATAATAGTAACTTTAAATTTCTGTAAAGTTATAGTTAAAGAAATATAAAGTTGTTTGCTGTTGATTCATTTACTTGGTAAACTCAGAACATTGGAATAGAATAGAATAATAATAATATAAATTGCATGCATTATGAAAACAATCAGCTAATAGGTGTCCGGCAGAGCCGTGGTAGCTCAGGGGCTAAGTGCTCGCTTTAAATTTCATAGTACGCGAGTGACCTGGGTTCGATTCCCTGTGCCGGCACCACTAAAATTGTTAATTGCAATTTTAAGTGCTGATTTACCACGTGCTCGGCGGTGAAGGAAAACATCGTGAGGAAACCTGCATGTCTGAGGAACAAAAAATATTTCGAAGACATGTGAAGTCCGCCAACCCGCATTGGAGCAGCGTGGCGGATTCTTCCTAGCTCCAAAACCCTCTCAGAAATGAGAGAAGGCCTGTTCTCAGTAGTGGGACATTTATAGGCTGAAACTTCAAACTTCAGAGCAGATAGCACCTACTTCTTTCCTACCAAGGTGTAAGAGGCGACTAAGCTATTGTGGACAGCCTTTGCAATGTGTGTGCAATGAAAGAAAGAAACGTTTATTTGTTACACGCACACAATTCACAGACAGTAAACGGCGTGAAAAAAAATATTAAAATGGTGTCACTATGCTTCTCGCTGCCTCGCAATGGGAGTAAGATTTTTTGACTTGTACCATATTGGCGGCGACGTAGTTGAAGGTCTCATAACAAATACCATTTCACCCAGAACATTTTTGTGGGACACTATACATGACAACATAAATTATTAGTACATAGGTCAATACTTGTAGCATTTATTTTATGTATATGTGTATGTACGATATGTATGTATATATGTATATGTATATATATGTATGTTTTATGTATAATTATACGTCATATTATATTATATGTGTACAATAAAACTATATGTTTATTACTATTTCATATTTATAATTAGTATATATGTATTATCCTTATTTTTTTTTGTCTTCTCGTTTGTCTTTATTGCTGCACCACATCAAACTCTCACCACTCCATGGGTTGACTGGGAGAAAATGCCTACAGGCATTAAGTCCGCCCTTTGTAACCTTTTATTTGTAAAGGAAGCAATAAAGGTTTAAATAAATAAATAATAAATATACTGCGTCGGTCACCCTGAGACATCAGTTCTTAAGTCTCCTTTACCCAGTGATTACACTAGCTCTCAGTGCCCTTCAAACCGAAAAACAGTAATGTTTGCACCACACTGCTTCACGGCAGAATAACTGGCCCTGGGATGGTACCTACCTAGACGGATTCCTGCTTAGGAATCCTAACACCACTCTGTCTTTAACTTTGTCTTTTGGCTGTTTCTCGTAGTCAGATCTCTGGCCTTCGAGATTGGGTTAGGCTTTATCACTTCTTTAGTATGGGCTGTATGAAAGTTGCATAGATCAAAAATATTTTGACGATATGGAATGAACCGTCTAAATATTTTTCCGATACGGTTGGTGCAATGGTAGATCGATTGTTTTCTGCGCTAACCTTTTCAGCAGTGGCCTTTGTTCAGCAGTGGACAAGCGATACACTGAAATGATGATGATGATTGTATATTATTATTTTTTTTTCGGTAAATAATGTACAATTAAGTATACTTCATTCATTAATTTGTTCAATATGAAGTAAATATTATACCGTATTATTTCGATAGTATATTAATGTAAACTGCGAGGCAAAATTATTTAACATAATATTAAATAGACTTTTCTCGTCACTTTTTTCGCTCTCTTTTCATTTAACAACAAAGTGAGTCGTGGGAGAAAAACACAAACATAAGACGTTTATTTTCCGCAACGGCGTGTAAAAAGAAACTCCGGATCCCGGAGTCCTTTGAAGGAATCCGATATATTCATATTTCGTGCGAAAGACGCTTTTATGCCGTCCTGCGACGACGGGAGCTCGTAAACAAGTTTTATAATCTTATAGGAAGAGGAAAACATTTGGTTTTTATCGCTAGCTTTTAGTGATGTGCAACCAGCACTGGTCTGGTCTTGGTTACTTGATTGAAAGAAAATTATTTTACTATTCTGTAAACACTGCTCTAAATTAAATTAACAACGTTACATCATAACTCGAAAGACATTTAATCATACACCACCAACACCAACTACAATGGACAACATAAGGTAACGCAGCACTAGCTATCAGTGCCCTTCAAACCGAAACACGTTTGCACACTACTGCGTGAGAGCAGAGTAACTTGTCATGTAGTGGTACCTACCTAGACAAACTCTTGCATAAGAATGCTGCCATGTAGTGTGATAGGTAATATTAAATAGGTATATTTTGTATATATCGAAAACTCTATCAATATTATTTGCGTAGACAAGACCACAATTAATAATTAAATGAAAGAGTTAGTCCGACATAACTTGACGACCACGAAACCTCAGTTCCTTCATGACCATGGACATTGCAAATCGTTCGAAACACTACTCTTATTTAATGTTTTCTTTTATTTACGCGAATATTACACATTTAAATAAAACTATTTTTACGGATTTTATCGCGTTTAATTTATAACTATTTTTAACCCGACGTTTCGGGCGCTTTACAGCACCCATGGTCACGGGGGGGACTGAGGTGACAGTTGTCCCGATGTCTTATTTAACCCGGAGTACCTTCAGCTTATAATTTTTTTTTGTGGTCCGATCTACGCAGAAAGAGCTAACTGTGTCTTGAAGCCTTGCAGTGGTATGACTTAATTTTATTAATTATAGGATCCCAAGCCGGTGGTAATACCCAACCATCTTCCCTATTGAAATTAGGATGTTTTTTAATTTCAATAGCCTCGCGAATCATACTTGGTAGGAATCGATGTTCTTTTGCAAGGATTTGTGGTCTATCAAATCTGATGTAATGGTTGGAATGATCCAGAACATGGTCACAGACTGCAGACTTCCTAGAGCGTCGATGCTTCACATCAGCTATATGTTCTTTAACGCGGGTTTTTATGGATCTCTTAGTTTGCCCTATGTAAGAGAGACCACATTCACAATCCAGCTTGTATACTCCTGCATCTTGTAGAGGGATGTTACACTTGACAGATGGTAAAAACTGACTTATCTTCTTTGGCGGCTTGAAAAATGTTCTTATAAAAGCTCGCTTCAAGATATAGCCAATCTTGTCCGTGACTCCTCTGACATATGGAAGAACAGCAGGTACACGCTCGACTGTGGCCGGCTTCACTCGGTCACTGCGACGAAGGCGCGGAACCCGGACCTTGTTGTCTTGCAAAACTTGCTTGACATGCTGAAGCTCGGCGGCCAGGTGTTTACTGTCACAGATCCCTTGTGCTCTCTGAAACAAAGATTTACCCACGGTAGCTAACTGTGAAGGATGGTGGTGAGATTCACCATTTAAAAACCTATTTGTATGGGTCTTTTTTCTATACACAGTGTGACACAAGTAGTAATTCGGAAAATTAAACGCACCGATCTACACACCATAAATACGGCCATAGACAATTCATCCAGTGAATTAAAATCTATCTTAACGACATTTGATTTTAACAATTGCATTGAAACTTTAAATAAGCGCGAAACAGCTAAATATAATGAATGCAAAAATAAACATATAGATAAATACCAAAAATTAACGAACAAATTAAATGTCAAATACAAATCTCAACGTATGAACGGAAAGTTACCGTTGACAACAGACGAAGATCATAGACTACGCGCGGTCTATAACCTGTCAAAACAAACACTGGATGAACCAAAAATAAACGTATTATCGAAAGGAATGAATTTCGCAATAACACCGCGAAAAATCCCGTACTTACGAAGAAATTATCAGCAGTGTCGAAGATTGTCTGTATAAAAATAATATCGGTAAGGAAGATTTGGAGGCCATGCGTCAAGACATTTCGTCTATGTTACGTCGAAGTTCAGTGCCCAAACTAAATCTTCCTAAAGACGAATTTAAAGCGTTGAACAACTTATGGAACAGACCAGAACTCACGATCCTCCGCGCGGATAAAGGAAATGCTACGGTAATAATGGATACGTCAGATTACAATTTTAAAATTCGAAAACTTTTGTCGGATGAAAATATTTATAAAAAGGTTAAATCAGACCCAACCGCGAACACGCTGAAAACAACTCGCGATCTAGTAAAGAAACACTCCGAAAAATTTAATCTGGACGTAAATTCGGTAATACCGTCATGTGCCAAACCACCGAAGTTGTATGGGTTACCTAAAATACACAAACCAAATTCTCCACTACGTCCAATAGTGAGCCAGATCGATTCACCAACTTATAGATTGGCTCAGCATGTAGCGAAAATACTCTCACCGCTCAGAGGACACAAGAGCACACACAAAGGATTCATACCATTTCGTCAGTGAGATTAAAGACCTACATCTTACTGACAATGAAACTATGGTCAGTTTTGATGTCCAGTCGCTATTCACATGCCTACCTGTAGAAGACTGCATCTCAATTGTATCCAGGAAGCTAGCGGAGAACAACATGCCAGCAGAATATGCAGAACTACTTAGACATTGCCTTACATCTGGCAATCTATTGTGGAAGGAACAGTACTACAAGCAAGTAGATGGTGTGGCGATGGGCTCCTCTCCAGTATCTCCCATTGTCGCCGACATTTTCATGGAAGACTTTGAGGAGAAAGCCCTCCGTACTTCTCCTGTAAATCCAAGATTCTACAAGCGGTATGTAGATGATACTTTCACAATTTTACCATCGCATAAAGTAACTGCATTTCTAGACCACCTTAACTCCCTAAACTCTAAAATTCAATTTACAATGGAGTTAGAGGCAAATAACTCTTTAGCTTTTCTGGATGTGTTAGTAATTCGGAATCCTAATAACACCTTGTGTCACACTGTGTATAGAAAAAAGACCCATACAAATAAGTATTTAAATGGCGAATCTCACCACCATCCTTCACAGTTAGCTACCGTGGGCAAATCTTTGTTTCAGAGAGCACAAGGGATCTGTGACAGTAAACACCTGGCCGCCGAGCTTCAGCATGTCAAGCAAGTTTTGCAAGACAACAAGCTCCGGGTTCCGCGCCTTCGTCGCAGTGACCGAGTGAAGCCGGCCACAGTCGAGCGTGTACCTGCTGTTCTTCCATATGTCAGAGGAGTCACGGACAAGATTGGCTATATCTTGAAGCGAGCTTCTATAAGAACATTTTTCAAGCCGCCGAAGAAGATAAGTCAGTTTTTACCATCTGTCAAGTGTAACATCCCTCTACAAGATGCAGGAGTATACAAGCTGGACTGTGAATGTGGTCTCTCTTACATAGGGCAAACTAAGAGATCCATAAAAACCCGCGTTAAAGAACATATAGCTGATGTGAAGCATCGACGCTCTAGGAAGTCTGCAGTCTGTGACCATGTTCTGGATCATCCCAACCATTACATCAGATTTGATAGACAACAAATCCTTGCAAAAGAACATCGATTCCTACCAAGGATGATTCGCGAGGCTATTGAAATTAAAAAACATCCTAATTTCAATAGGGAAGATGGTTGGGTATTACCACCGACTTGGAATCCTATTTTTAATAAAATTAAATCAAAAACCAAGCATACCACTGCAAGGCTTGAAGACACAGTAAGCTCTTTCTGCGTAGATCGGACTAAAAATAATAATTAAAAGCTGAAGGTACTCCGGGTTAACTATGACATCGGGACAACTGTCACCTCAGTCTCCCCGTGACCATGGGTGCTGTAAAGCGCCCGAAACGTCGGGTTAAAAATAGTTATAAATTAAACGCGATAAAATCCGTAAAAATAGTTTTATTTAAAAAAAAACTACTCTTATTATTTTATTACTGAGAACCCTCCATTATTAGGAGGGGTCTTTGTCCAGTCGTATATTAATACGCTGATGATAATGTTGAAAGTAAAAAAAAAATATCTAAAAACATGAGGTTTTTATTGGTTAATGTAGATAGCTGCTAACAAGTCATCCTATAGAGTCTCATCTATCAAGTAATTTATTAATACACAAATATTCAAAATGTTAATGATGAAGACTAAAATTATAATTTCAACTACGATTTAAACTTAGATTTCTGAGCTACGAGCTATGCTAGAGATATAATAAAACACTTAAAATGCACTCAAAGTACGTCTGATAGTTAAACTAATCAACTCCAATTAAGAAGTGAAAGCGGCGAACTGAGTGCGCATTGTTCATTACAATTGACTTCTATATCTTGGGCGCTAGAATCCAAACCGCGCAGCATCAAGTAATTATGCTGTTTCACCGCGCCGTTACTGATAATCCCATTTACGAACAACACAACTGAGATTATCTTAGTGTTTGCGCTCGTACCAGGTTACGCGAGGTTACCACTATCGGTTGTACCTTTATCAGTATCGTGAGATCTCATGGCACAGCGATCATTGTATCTACGGCGTTAGTCCCGAGTTCAATTTTAGCAGGAGCAAAATTTAGTCCACTTCAAAGCAAATTTTTCAAGTTTGGTTGTATAATATATTATACTTGTGTTTTCAACATTTTATTTTCAACGGGAATTGCAGTGTCAAGGCAATACCATTGTGTACTACTACTTACAACACTACAATATATTCTGTGACGATAAAAAACTACTGGTCCTTGTAGTTCGGACACCAAAACATCTTAAAGATCATGACATCAGTGTGGGCTACCGCTATTTATGAGATTCTCGTTAAAGTCTATCTACGTTTACCATTTCGTCATGTAAAAGGTCACCTGATTCGTTTTTCCTTAATATTATACTGGATCCTTAAGTTAGGAAATAACTTTTTTATTTTATCATTTTCTTTTCGTCTTTGTTAATTCTCCTAAGAATATTCTTTTTAAAGAATGTTTGACTGAATTTTAAAGATGTTTAAAAATTTATCACCCTGAACATATTTCCTGTTTCTTCTCTTAAGTAGGAAAAGAATAATGGAATATACTAAAAAATCTAAGAGCTCAATGTGCCATAAGGCCAATACATATAATAAGGTCATTAATCACCTTCTATCTGTGCCCCTACGATATTTCTGACGCTCGAGTGATCAAATCTATCCGTAAATTGTACAAAATTCTAAGAACCTCTTCTAACAAATTTATATTCTTTTGTTTCAGAAAAAAGTGATCTTATACCTCCCTCCGATTAATATTTTCAACGCTAAATAAGTTGCTCTAGCGTGGCTCACGTGTTAATAATATTTAACCTTCTTGTTTTAAATGTGTAAGTTCTACAAAAGTATAGTTTCCTAACTTAAAAAACCTTTAGAATGGATCTACTAATTTTCGACATTACATATGAACAGCATGAATTTGATCCACTTACATATAATACATCGTCATCATAGAAATATTGATCATCTGTTATCAAGAATTCTATCTAATACAAAGCGTTTATTCAAGATCACACGTTGAACAACGTCAGCATCAGGATTAGCATGCAGAAGTATTCCCAGGGCAGAGGTCATTATTAACAATATGTCAGACTTCCACTACATTTACAAATAATTATTAAAATTTTTATCTGCAACTTTTATATTTAACACTTTTATCTTTAATTTTATAGTTTTTGATATTTTTTGAATATATTCTTCCTTTAAAGTAAGCGAGTGTAATAGATATATGAGATTTAAGAACTGTTGTAACAGAATAGCGAGCTCAGTGCGATGCAAGGGAAAATGTTCTTCTGGGTGACAAGACATGTTTTTTGGGTCAGACGTTTCAGTTTACAAATTTCTGATTTATTTATGAACAACAAATACAGTTAAAGTCTTATTGCAACCTTTTTATTTAGGACGCAACAACGAAGACGAATATCTCTGATATTGAATTTCTGAAAAATAACCATTTCGCTTCATCATCATCATTTTAGCCTATCACTAATCTACTGCTGAACATAGCCTCTGTTCCTCAGGAAGATTTTGCCATAATTACCACGCTTGGAAGGCGTATTGGCAGCCGCTGTTTATTTATTCAGATGTTTCAGGAAGTTGCAGCTGCCCATCTTCTGGTTTTAATTTTCCCTCTGTCGACTTTTACGACACCCACGGGAAGAAATGGGGTGGATTCTCTTAAGCTGCTACCACATCATTCTGTTTACTTACGTTTATTACCCCATAGCGCGCAGAGGCGTGAGATAGTGCTTTATACCCGATATCTCAGGGTCAAGCGATTCGGCGGTCTTCAAATGCCGCTATCACAATTATATTGCACAAGAATTAATTCAGGAAAATACTTTAATTAATTCATTAAAATTATTTTGAAGAATCATCTAATATTGGTAATTTAAAAAAAATACAGTTTAAAAAAAAGTTGACGTGGACGTCCGAATTATATGTATTGGTTTCTTATTTCATATCAAAAGTCTAGCATTTGTAGATAATAAGAAAAATATTTTTTTCTTATTGTTTTCATCTGAAATGGAAATGACTTTTTTTTTCTTAAGAGTTAAATGAGCGTCATGAGACGTGCTTTTGGATTTCCCAAACTTTTTGTTTATTTATAAAGTCTGTAATTCAGGTCATGAATGGTTATTTAATATATTGTATATATTTCAATACTTCAATACTTTAAATAACTGAATCTTCAGTCTACGTCTTGTTTGTTGCCTTCACTAGTTA
This sequence comes from Luehdorfia chinensis, assembly GCA_019845155.1. Classification (NCBI taxonomy): domain Eukaryota; kingdom Metazoa; phylum Arthropoda; class Insecta; order Lepidoptera; family Papilionidae; genus Luehdorfia; species Luehdorfia chinensis. The sequence continues at coordinate 840,870 of JAHVAK010000388.1, forward strand.
CATTTCTTTTATGATATCTTCTTCCCGACACGTCTCCTTCTGGCAACCGAGAGATTTGTGAATGGCGCGAAATCTACTTAAATTTTCTTGCAAATTCTACTTTGGGGAAGGAAATATTTACGTCGGTCACGTAATAAATGATTTTATCTCGCAGCCTTATGATCAGTTAAATTTCTTACTGCGGGGTATATTCATCAGTTTCATTTAATTAAGTTGCTATATTTCTTATCCCTGGTAGCTAGTAGCGATGAGTGAAATTGGTAATTGGAGTTATATTTGCTGGTTAACCACGCGGTTGGTAGGCGGTAAAAGAACACGTTGTTAAGAATCCTACATTTCTATGAAAATTTAAATATTTCTGATATGGTATAGCACACCTGCGTATAACTTTGACATAATTCTTTTTACTTATCTTTATGAATATATTTTCTATTTTATATAATGTGTACTCTAAAAGGAATCTATATAGTCTGTAGTCTGTACTGAGTCTGATTAATGAAAAGGTGTAACGACCGGTGTTATTATATAAAACTAATCTTCTTGATTCCTAAATTTTACTAAGTTCTATGTATTTGTGTAACTATATAATAAGGTTGTTTTTCGCCATTCCAAAGTTAAGTTATTTCATTCATAACAATTTCAATGATATGTGAAGTATGCCACTAAGCACTTGAACAGCGTGGCACTTTTATTTTTTAATTGATAAAGGGTTAAGACGAGCAAAACGTTCATCTGATTGAAAGTGAAACGTCTGCTCATAACAGATGCTGTGTCACTCAGAATATTTCTGTGTAGCACCACACTGCGCTTGTACAAGTTCTTAAGTCTCATGATTACGTTAGCTCTCAGTGCTCTTCGGACCGAAACACAGTAATATTTGCACGCTACTGCTTCACGGCAAAATAACTGGCCCTGGGGTAGTACCTACCTAGACGGATTCCTAGAAAGAATCTAGTAGTAGGTAGAATTATTCTTTTAACGACTCCAAAGTCCACCTAAAACAAGAATATACCGGTGCTCAGAAGTAGTTTTGGTTAAACTATGGTGGTCGAATACAAATAATTTTCCCTTTAAAATGTTACCTAAAAATGCTGCCATTTGGATCACTATATTTAGTAACGAATATAATAATAATAGTATTTTATTGCAAAAATTAGTAATTACATATCAGCTACAGCCCCGATTCTGGAAATAGCGTACGACGTGTGCCAGACACCAGTTCCTTCCCGATGGCTTGGAGTATTTATCATACATTATACAATAAATATTATTCTGCAAGCATTATTTAGTACATTTAAGCAATTTCTTGGCATGGATGTTAAAATGATCTACTTACATACACTTTCTCTTTCTATACTGTATCCACTGAGACGACCTATAAAGGCGGTCACATATTGCATACAAAATAAAGTAGATGAAACTACAAACAAAATCGGTCAGTAAGCATTTTTTTAAAGATGAAAGGGGAAAAGGAGCAATCGGCTCACCTCATGTTAAGTGTTCAACGTCGCCCATGAACATCCGCAATACCGAAGGAATCGCGGCTCCGTTGCCGGCCTTTGAGAAAGGAAAAGACTGGTTCTTTGAATAACCATTTTTTTAAACAGTCAATGGCGTTCTCATTAAACTCTAGGTCGTCTTACGTGTAACTTATTAAATGGGAGAACATTTTCTCAATGCTAACTCGTTACCGTAGATAGTGGATTCGTCATCATCATCAGTCCAGCCTATCACTAGCTCCACTGCTGAACATAGGCCTCCCCAATAGATTGCCACAAAAGTTTGCAGCTCTTATTTTGGGGGATTTTGCCATAGTTTTCACGCTTGGCACGCTGTTTATTTATTCACATGTCCTACGAAGATGCTGCTGCCCAGTTGTTTTACCCCTCTATCGACTTTTACGACACCCACGGGATGAGATGGGGTGGTAGGTTTTTTTAAGCCGCTACCATACGGTGGCACCGAGGATCGTACCAAAATCACTCGCCTACTATGAAATTTGAAGTGCCTTCTGCCACGGCTCCGTGAAACCACGGCGAAAGTTTCCATTTAATTTTACGTAACTAACAGCGAACACTTATGATCTATTAAGGCAAAGTTGTTAAAGAAGATCCCACATTGAGGCAAGGTTCAGATAATGATTATGATTTCATCTACACAAGCCTTTCAAAGTCCATTGGTGGGCGTACGCCTCTCCCAAGTTGGGAAGATTTACCGGTACTGCCACGCTTGACAGACGTATACTTTGCGCGTCAGTTCCCGCCACCGTTCAAAATTATGTACTTCTGCCATAATATAGATGGTTATTCCCCCATTAATCTCAGGCCATACGATTTTCCGGGCATTTCGCTTAGTCAAATTTTACGAAAAGGACTGCAGCGAAATCAATGTCGACACATGTGAAAGTCAAGAAATATCTTGTACGTCCAAATTCGCGGTATTATATTTATGAGATGCGGAATATATATACCTACAACATCTAGAGATTACTGGTTGGAAACTTCCTCACCAGATCAGACTATTCTATTATTATAGATCTAGCGGTTAGCGGGTTACTGGTGGTAGGATTCCTATGCAGGAATCCGTCTTGGCAGATACTACCCCAGGGCCAGTTGTAGTATTGTTACAACCAGTGTTTTTCGGTTGGAATGGCACTTAGAGCTAGCGTAATCACTGGGCATATGAGACTTAAGAACTGATGTCTCAGGGTGACGGGCGAGTGTGGTGTCACACAGAAATATTCTGGGTGACACAACGCCTACAAACTATGATTATAGTTTGGCGAGGAAGAACTGTGTAATATTTTTTGTAATCTTTTATTGGAATCATCATCATCATCATCATCGCACAGATTTGGTGGGTAGCTATTCGTTTTCATTGGCATTATCATCTGCCCAATAGTAGATTTCCTAACACCGCACAAAATCGCTATAATCTAAAAGCTTAATTCGTGGATATAAACCAGTCGGCTCGGTTGGCGCAGTGGCTAAGCCCTTGGCTTCTGCGCCGCGGGTCGCGGGTTCGATTCCCGCACGGGACAAATATTTGTATGGCTTACAAATAGTTGTTCCGGGTCTGGGTGTTTGTGCATGTTGAATTTATGTCTGTAAAACGCACCTACGACACAGGAGAAATCCTACTGTGGGGCAAAAAAAAAAAAAAAAAAAGAAGTCGCACTCTTGATAAAAGAATCACTAAAAACGAAGAAAACCAAGATAACAAACAATTCGATCGCAGACGAACAATCTTCATAAATTGCCGATGTAAATTTTTGTATTTTCGTTCAGTTTCAAACTCAGCAAGTTGTTTAATGTGGTCTACATAAACTTTACAGCCAATTTCACTAGCTGTGAAAACAACCAAAGGAAAAGTGTACATTCATAATTCACCGAATAGAATTTCGCCACGATTTTTCTAGTTTTTATCGCTGTGTTACACATATATTTTATGATGAGTATCGTTCAATTTTTATGCTGTGTCACTCCATTCATTTCTGTTTTTTTTTTCTTAAAGAAGAGTGTGCAAACGATCCAGCGACTCACCTGATAGTAAGTGATCACCGCCGCCCTAAAGCATCCGCAATACAACTATGTATATACAATTTGTGTCTGTGCACAAATGATGGTTCCGGCTGAGATTCGAACCGAGGACCCCGTCGTCGAAATAAAGTAAAAATTCAATAACGAATTAACGTTGTACTGTGACAAAACCGAACTCCCTCCGGCACGGCGGCCCAACTAGGAAATAAGTTGTTGAAGAATGCAGACTGAGTTGATAAGAGTGCCCGCTCTCTTTAATGAGCTTAATTTGCAAAAGTCACGACAAAAAGATAGGGTCTTTACGCTAATAGAACTTTGTCAAAGGGCAGCCGGGACTGGCAGACGATAAAGCAAGGGTTCGGCGAGCGTTTTAATGACACGCCGTTTGTTGTGATCTGATTCGTTTCATTGTGCCGTTGATAATAAAAAACGTTAAGCCTTTAACTCGATTTACTTCGAACTCTGTCCCTAACTTGGGAAAGTCCGCTCAATTTGGGAGGGCTTAATATTTTTTGGAACATAACCGGTTGCCTCGCTGTCGTGCTTAGCTGTAATTCACGAAAGAGCGATTTTACGTGTATCAGTTTTGAATAGAACGAAAAAATCGCATGCTCGCAATATATAATGTCGCAGTTGACTGTAAAAGTAAAAAAGTTAAGTTACAACCTTTGAATGTCCCAATGCGGCACACATCTCATTTCATTTATGAGATGGTTTTGGTGGCAAGAAAATGCCACGCTGCTCCATTGCGGATTCGCGGACTTTGCCTTTTTTATTGGATTAAGTGTCGAAACGAAGTAAAACCTTCACCTGATGGTAAGTGCAACGTTTGCCCATAACAAATGTTGTGTCACCTAGAACATTTTTGTGTGACACCACATTGCGCCCGTCACCCTGAGGTATCAGTTCTTAAGTCTCATATGCCCAGTGGTAACGCTAGCCTACAGTGCACTTCAGACCGAAACACAGTAATGTTTGCACACTACTGCTTTACGGCGGAATAACTGGCCCTGGGGTCGTATCTACCTAGACTGGTTCCTGCATAGGAATCCTACCATCAGTAAACTTCGCTTTGAAAATTACTGTATAAAGCACCGCACTACACTCGACTCCATGAAACATTGATTATTTGACTGTAAGATGGTTTTTGCTGGCGACAAGGTACCTGTAAAGGGTGTTTGGCGAATGATATTGCCAAGGAAAAGGGTAGCTACCTACTAGATCGGGTTTGATATGGGGAGGACGTCTCCTCCGACTAGTAATATTTAGATGTTGTATATATAGTTCGCATCTCAGAAAACTTTCATAGCGAGATCATGGACGTATTGGAAAATTTCTTGAGCTTCTCATGTGTATGCTTATACATATGTGCGGTTGTATGAGTGTGTGTTGCTGGCACGTTTTTTTCAACAACATCTAAAATTATAATTATTTGTACAAATTATAAAATCTAATGCTTTGTATGTTTAAGTAGGTAAACGTTTTCGGATGCTGTGCATATATGGCCCCCGATATTTCGGGCTCTTTGATATTATTATGTAACATTGCCGTGTGGTGGCGGCTTAAGAGAATCAACAACCCCATATCATCCCGTGGGTCTCGTAAAAGTCGAAAGAGGGAAAATTAAAACCAGGAGATGGGCAGCAGCATCTTCCTGGAACATATGAATAAATAAACTGAGGTTGCTAACCAGCCTGCCAAGCGTGTCAAGTGTGGCAAAGTCCCCCAAATTGAGAGCTACAGACTTTTGTGGCAATCTATGGGGAACGCCTATGTTCAACAGTGGACTAGTGATAGGCTGAAATAATGAAATATGATATAACTTTGTTTCCCCGTCGCCGTTCACCGTCTGCCTTTGACGGATGAAATTAAACTCATTGTTTTAATGTTAATAATATAAATATTTGAATTCTTTGCACTATTTTCACTAACCTAAGAGCCAGTAGATTCTTCGAGACAGAAGACGAATTTTAGACGTATGTTTCCTTCACAAATTACTTCATGGCATAATTCAATGCTCAGAACTACTAAACGTAAAGTTGTTAAATTATTTTATACACCGGCTACAAAAACCAACCTTGGTCTACAATCCCCCATGGTAAGAATATGCAATGAACATAACGGGCTCGCAGAAGTCATGGAGAACATAGATATTAACCACGATAAGTTAGTAAAGTTTAAACAAGCAGTAAAGCGTCTTCTGACGATACGCGTATGATCAGACGCTTCGCTTCAATTGTTTCTTGATTGTTATTTCTTACTTTAGGTTAACGTATCTTTTTTATTTTGTATAATATGTTGCTAATGCTGTGTACACTGAAGTTGTCACATGTATCAGAATATTTTGTTTTGTCTTGTTTCTATTGTATTTTTATTAATAGTGATGTAGTGTACTTTAAGATAAATAAATAAATCCATTGGTCCCAACGTATTTGAAATGTTAATTTCAATACTTGGGATCTTCGGTATGATGACAATCTCTAAATTTTCCCTCGCCTTACTGGTTTTCTCTCAAATTCTTTTGCTATCACAACTGCGCGAGTCTTGAATGCGCTTCCTTTAAATATAAGAAACTTTTCCACGGAACTTAAAACTATTCTGTGTGTGCTCATCTGACACTTAACTTTTTCTTTGTCATATGTACGAGTATTATTTATATTAGTGTGCGTGCCTATGTATCTGTTTTTGTGTACGTATATTTTCACGTTTCTTGCCCTTATCCATCGCCGTACACGCGTCTTGCACTAACTATCCGGTTGACGGGCAGATAATGCCATATGGCATTAAGTCCAACGTTTGTACTGTTAGTACAATGAAGTGTGAAAATAAATAAAATTAAAATAATTTCGATTAATGATATCTTTTTTAAGATTTTAATTTAAAAATATAGTAATGCATTTTTCTAGACAATGCCGAGGATAGGCAAGCTAATAATATAATATAAATAAAAATTTATTGCATCTAGCACAGTTGTTAAGTGCAACGACACTGGGATCGCGAATGCATCATTTTTATATTAGGTACCATGCACAGGTGCCGGGGACGAAAGAAAAATTAAACGAAACAATTTCTTTTAGTATCGTAGACATATTTACTGATGCGGTTTGATAAATATTTATTAATAAGTTACTGGTGGTAGGATTCCTATGCAGGAATCCGTCTAGGTAGGTACCACCCCAGGGCCAGTTATTCTGCCGTGAAGCAGTAGTGTGCAAGCATTACTGTGTTTCGGTTTGAAGGGCACTGTGAGCTAGCGTAATCACTGGGCATTTGGGACTTAAGAACTGATGTCTCAGGGTGACGGGCGCAGTGTGGAGTCACACAGAAATATTCTGGGTGACACAGCATTTGTTATGGGCAAACGTTGCACTTACCATCAGGTGAACGTTCTGCTCGTTTCGTCACTGTATGCAATAAAAAAAATTAATAAAAATATTTATTATGGAATTTCAAAATAAAAATAAACCTAAAAATAAAATGAATTTAATTAAATTTTTTTTACGGATTTCATCGCGTTTAATTTTAACTATTTATAACTAGACATTTCGAGCACTTTACAGCACCCATGGTCACGGGAGGACAGAAGTGACAGATGTCCTGATGTCATAGTTAACCCGGGGCACCTTCAGCTTCTAATTATTATTTTTAGTACGATCAACGCAGAAAGAGCTGGGTATGCTTGGTTTTTGATTTAATTTTATTAATAATAGGATCCCAAGCCCCAATGGTGATGGTACCCCAACCATCTTCCCTATTGAAATTAGGAGGCATTTTTTTAAATAACAATAGCCTCGCAAATCATCCTTGGTAGGAGTCAGAGTCCTTTTGCAAGTATTTGTGGTCTATCAAATCTGATATAATGGTTGGCGTGATCCAGAACATGGTCTCTTTCATCCGATATTCTATTTGTTACTGAAAAATTGTCTAAGTCGGACAATAGTGTGGGCTCCGCAGTCCAATGCTGCGCTGTTTCTCTTCCATAATTGAAAACGTTTTCGTCCCAACGTAACCAGACATTATTTAGAGAATACCAATCGTGGCGTACTAATACACAACAATTACAAATTTCTACAACAAATTGTTTAGGAATAACAAAGGCCGCCAACGCATCTCCTGTTCCTCTGGTATTGCGGATGTTCATGGGAGGTGGTGATCACTTACCATCAGGTGAGCCACTAGCTTATTTAACCCCCCTTCGATGTAAAAATTTGACAGGTGCATTTTTTCTCTATGACGCTACTCTACATGTCTAGTGAGATACCAAAATAGTATATTTTTTTGATGCTTTAATATTTCAAAGTTGATCAGAAGTATCTTTATATTAAATCAATAATTAATTTTGGTTCACTGTTCTTAAAAATCGAAAGCTGAACTGAAAAAACAATGAACTGGAACAAAATGATCTTATGAAGATTATTTGTTGTAATTGTCTTACACAACTCTTAAGTGTTTTGTAGCCGTGTGGTGGCGGCTCGTTAAAAGAATACTACCACTCCATCTCATCAAACGGATCTCGTAAAAGGCGAGTAAGGAATTAAACTGCACTGTGCACCCAACAGCGCATGGTGGCGATGGGCTCACCGCCTATCACACCAAGTGCATTATATTGTTTTGGTGAAACGTGGATTGTGGCAGTCATCTGTTTTTGCAGTGAGTGTCCAGTCTCTGACTACCTCTTATGGGATACAGTCGTGATCTTATGTATGTATGTTGTAATAAATACCAGATGTTATTATATTGAACTAGATGATGCCTGCGACTTCGTCCGCGTGGATATAGGTTCTTTAAATATCCCGTCAGAAGTATTTGTTCTACCGGGATAAAAAGTATCCTATGTCCGTCTCCAGGATGCAAGCTATCTCTGTGCACAATTTCGTCAAGATCGGTTCAGCGGTGCCGTGAAAAGGTAAAAAACAGACAGAGGGACAGAGAGAGTTACTTTCGCATTTATAACATTAGTATGGATTATACAAAGGCTTTCAAAATTAAAGTAAAGTTTCAGCCTATAAATGTCCCACTGCTGAGCATAGGCCTCCTCTCATTTCTGAGAGGGTTTAGGAGCTAGGAAGAATCCGCCACGCTGCTCCAATGCGGGTTGGCGGACTTCACACGTCTTCGAAATATTTCTATTCCTCGGACATGCAGGTTTCCTCACGATGTTTTCCTTCACCGCTAAGCACGTGGTAAATCAGCACTTGAAATTGTAGAACAATTTTAGAGGTGCTGGCTCCGGGGATCGAACCCAGGTTACTCGCTTACTATGAAATTAAAGGCGAGCACCAGACCCCTGAGCTACCACGGCTCACAGATTAAAGTAGTTTGCTTATTTAATAATATAGTATAATATATAGAAACACACATTTTCGTTAATTTTACTATCAGGAAAACCGAATAAGTTTTCCAAATTAACATCTACACTCATTCTTCTACGCCATTGATAGATATACAAATGTTCAGGTAAATTCCAAAACACGGGGTCAGATGGGGCCCAGATAAACTGACCGAAACAGCGTCGACGTCGCAATCGCACAGAAGGTGTCTCATTAAGCGGCTAATGACTAGGATAAACTTTATCGACGCCCGCCGGTCGCGCCTAACGACGCTCCGACTAAATTTGGAATATTTTCGAGTACGCCTAGCGATTTCCGAATTTTAGGAATTAAAGCTAAATAAACGTACTGCTGATTTAAAAAAGGCCGATCTGGGTTTGTTTCGTCGCTGATATAACATTAATTCATTTAGTTCTTAATGAGCTACTGGGATATATTACGTGCGTTGTTTATGAAAACCATAAGTAGTTTGAGATAAAGTCATAATTTTATTCATAGATATTACCATCCAAACAGTCTTTTAATCTATATAGACTACAAAATAGTTAATTAATTATTAAGTTTTTTATTAAATAATTATTTTTTTTTAGTTTTTAGTTTTACTTATGAGACACTTTTTTTTCAATTTTAAAGTGACGAAACGAGCAAAACGTTCACCTGATGGTAAGTGCAACGACTACCTACTCGTATAACAAATACTGTATCATCCAGAACATTTCTGTGTGACACCACACTGCGCTCACCCAGAGTCATCAGTTCTTAAGTCTCATATGCCCAGTCATTACACTAGCTCTCGGTGCCATTCGAACCGAAACACAGTAATGTTTGCACACTACTACTTCACGGCAGAATAACTGGCACTGGGGTGGTACCTACCCAGACGGATTCCTTCATTGATTTTTTTGGTACTTATCGAAAAAATTATAATTAGTCCTCTCCCATAGATTGTCACGAAGGTTTGTTGCTCTCACTTTGGGGGATTACGCCATAGTTGCCACGCTTGGCAGGCTGGTTGGCAACCGCAGTTTAGTAATTAAGATGTTCCAGGAAGACGCCGCTGTCCATCTCGTAGTTTGCATTTTTCCTCTGACGACTTTTACGACACGGGATAAGATGGGGTGGTAGATTATCTTAAGCCGCTACCACACGGCATATCTTCATTTAATATACAGTTATTAAAGTTTCAAGAAACTACTATTTTATAAGAGAGGTGTGCCATTGTGGGCTCATCACGCAATAACTACTTGACAGATTTCGATCAATTTTTTTTTTTTAGTTTCACCTCTTAGACACTTGCTCCTTAACTAAAAAAATAATAATGTTTTCTTTTATTTACGCGAATATTACACATTTAAATAAAACTACTTTTTTAAGGATTTTATCGCGTTTAATTTTTGAACTATTTTTACCCGACGTTTCGGACGCTTTACAGCACCCATGGTCACGGGGGGACTGAGGTGACAGTTGTCCCGATGTCATAGTTAACCCGGAGTACCTTCAGCTTTTAATTATTATTTGTAGTCCGATCTACGCAGAAAGAGCTTACTGTGTCTTGAAGCCTTGCAGTGGTATGCTTGGTTTTTGATTTAATTTTATTAATAATAGGATCCCAAGCCGGTGGTAATACCCAACCATCTTCCCTATTGAAATTAGGATGTTTTTTAATTTCAATAGCCTCGCGAATCATCCTTGGTAGGAATCGGTGTTCTTTTGCAAGGATTTGTGGTCTATCAAATCTGATGTAATGGTTGGGATGATCCAGAACATGGTCACAGACTGCAGACTTCCTAGAGCGTCGATGCTTCACATCAGCTATGTGTTCTTTAACGCGATCCGCGGAAAGATCCATTAAAACCCGCGTAAAATCCGTAAAAAAGTAGTTTTATTTAAATAAAAAAATAATATCACGAAATTTTCATCCATACTAATATTATAGATGCAATTGTAACTTTTTTTTATTGTATAAGTGACGAAACGAGCAAAACGTTCACCTGATGGTAAGTGCAACGTCCGCCCACAACAAATGCGGTGTCCTCAGAATATTTCTCTGTGACACCACACTGCGCCCGTGACCCTGAGACATAAGTTCTTAAGTCTCAAATGCCCAGTGATTACGCTAGCTCATAGTGCCCTTCAAACCGAAACACAGTAATGCTTGCACACTACTGCTTCACGGCAGAATAACTGGCCCTGGGGTGGTAACTACCTAGACGGATTCCTGTATAGGAATTTTACCACCAGTAACTTTTGTTACTTTTTCACAGCTCAACCATTGAACCGAACTTGCACATTGAACGAACAACACATATATAGCTTGCATCCTGGAGACGGACATAGGATACTTTTGATCTCGCAAAAAATCAAATAGCTTCCACGGGATATTTAAAATAGCTGTATCCACGCGGACAAAGTCGCGGGCGTCAGCTAGTAGTTAACAGTCCATTACATTAAAAGAAAGAAGAGCCGTGATAGCTCAGGGGCTAAACACTCGCTTTAAGTTTCACAGTACGCGAGTGACCTGGGACACAGACAGGTCTATTCCCGGGCTTACTCTCAACTTGAAATTGCAAACTTTTAATTATCGATTCACCACGAGCTCGGCGGTGAAGGAAAACCTCGTGAGAAAACCTGCATGTCTGTGAGGACAAGGACATGTGAAGTCCCGCATTGGAGCAGCGTGGCGGAAGCTTCTCGGTCCCAAAACCCTCTCAGAAATGACAGGAGGCCTGTTCTAGGCAGTGGGACATTAATAGACTATAACTTTAAAAAAAATGATGAGAAATAAGCTATGAGTCGTATACAAAATTAATTAAAGTTTTTGAAGAGTACTGCCCTCCCGCTAGTGTGCACAGGCAGAGTTATCCCGTCACCGGGAACCGTCACTAGATGCCTTCCACTTCAACTCTACAGTATTACAGTCTGGACATCACTGTTCACTTTCAATAAAACTTAACAACTGAAGTTTTGAGACGGTTTGAAGGGAGTACAAGACGAGCACAGTAACTAGAAATTACACGGAAATAACAGATCCGATTTTGAAGCGAAATGAAGACATGCGACCGTCGGCAGCGGACCTCAGCCTTTCGCACGGTGCTAACGAAGCTTCGGTACGGTACCGCATCTCATGCGCACAAATTACACACGATTACAGTTTAACTGTACCTATCCAGCACCGTATGACCTACCGCACCGCCCCAAACCCTACCACAAAACGATTACACGGGTGAATTCAAGAAACGAACTGCAGATCAACCCGAACTGGCCACTTCCGATCCCCATCTATTGGTTTATTGCGACTTTAGACCGCTACCGGAACAAAAATTAGCTGAATTTATCTTTATGCGGTGGATTTTAAGTTCTAAATTGTTTGATAATTCTTTTGTATAAAGGTATTAGAGGGAAAGCAATACAAATTGATCCCATCACTGGCGACGTATCTAGGAAGTGCGGTGTTTAAGGAATAGCAGCGACGTAGTATTTTTTTTATTTGATTATGTGACGAAACGAGCAAAACTAATGATTAATACAACGTCCGCCCTTGACAAATGCTATGACACCTAAAACATTTCTCTGTGATACCACAATGCGCCCGACACCCTGAGACCTCAGTTCTTAAGTCTCAATATGTCCAGTGATTACATTAGCACTCAGTGTTCTTTAGTCCGAAACACTGGTGCTGCGATGATACCTACCTAGATTTATTTCTGCAAAACAATCCCACCACCAAATTTTGGTACGATTATTACGCCACATTTTTAATAAAAGAATAGCTATGCTATTAACGATGAAAGTTTAAACAACTAAACTTAAAAGCTTATGGTTTACAACGATTATACGATGATGGGTTTGAGCTTGCGACGCTATGCTGTACTGTAATTTTTTTTTATTGGATTAAGTGATGAAACGAGCAAAACCTTCACCTGATGGTAAGTGCAACGTCTGCTCATAACAAATGCTGTGTCACCCAGAAAATGTATGTCCGACACCACACTGTGTCCATCACCCTGTGACATCAGTTCTTAAGTCTCATATGCCCAGTGATTACGCTAGCTCAGTGCCCTTCAAACCGAAACACAGTAATGTTTGCACACCACTGCTTCACGGCAAAATAACTGGCTCTGGGGTGGTCCTATCTAGACTATTAGAATATAATTATTAAAATTAAAGCAATAATAAAACTGTTTTTACGGATTTTATCGCGTTTTATTTTGTACTATTTATAACCCGACGTTTCGTGCGCTTTACAGCACCCATAATATTCTGGCATCATTCAATCTACAGCTTATCCTTCTAAACTAGTATCAAATATTTGACAATAAAATTCTAACTACATATTGCGTTCGTTCTTAAGCCCCACTGTTACTAAAGTGAGTAATAGTCGGAGGTGAGCAATAGAGCCGTTATCTGGAGTTCATTTCATAAATAAGAACAAAGCCGGGCGTGTGACACCGCGCCGGGCCCCCGGCGTGCGTACTCGTGCCAAAATTCAAGCTAGAGCCGCAGCGTAAGGGCTGTGTCCAAGTATCAAATCGATTTACTTTGTTTGATCGATTTACGTTGTATATTAAAACTGGATTTTTTTAGTTACTTCTAACCAATAAAAATCTGAAGGGACCCCGGATGATATGGTAGCAATGCGTCTAACAGCTCAGACTGACCTACGGGCGGACTGAGGTTTTAGACGTTCGTATTTCATATTTATGTAATTCTGAGAGATCAACTGTCGCGTCCAAAATCATGTGGAATGTTGCGAATTCGTCTAAAAAAGGTTTAGCGATGAAGTTCTTAGTGATGTACGATGAAATACTTTAATTTGCGATTCGTGATCCGACCAACAAATAGGTACTGCTAGGCAATCTGTGACGGAAAGAAAGTCAATTTGCTAATTTCCGCATGAAAAATTGTAAATGGTGTTACCTAGTTTTTGAAGATGACAACAATAGGAGTAATTTTATAGGAGAAAGTGACGAACCGAGCACAACGTTCACCTGATGTTATGTGCAACGTCTACCCATAACTACACTGCGCTCGTCAACCTTAGACGTCCTACCAGTACTGAACTGCAGTTGCAAACCAGTGCAAGCACAGACAATTGTGTATATCGAAACAAATGTGACATAATGACACTTCGCCGTGGGTCACCACTCTTAAAAGAATATACCACCCCATCTCATCCCGTGGGTGTCGTAAAAGTCGACAGAGGGAAAATGAAAACCGGAAGATGGGCAGTAGCATCTTCTGGAACATCTGAATGAAAAACTGCGGTTGCCAACCCGCCTGCCCAGCGTGGCGACTATGGCAAAATTCCCTAAAATCGTCGTCGTCGTTTCAGCCTATCACAAGTCCACTGCTGAACATAGGCCTCCCCCATAGATAGCCACAAAAGTTTGTAGCTCTCATATTGGAGGGATTTTGCCATAATTTCCCTCTGTCGACTTTTACGACACCCACGGGATGGAATGGGGTGGTAGATTCTCTTAGGCCGCTACCACACGGCCCCCTAAAATGAAAGCTACAAACTTAAAGTGGACTAGTTTTAGGCTGAAATGATGATGATGATGATGATGAATGACTCTTCATTCTGTTAAGCACGAACAGACCATCAAACATTATTATTGGATTAACGGTAATGCGGAAGTTGGTACAGAAAACAGTTCTGCTGCTTGCAGCTTTAATTTCAATAATACGAAATTATACACGGCAATTACACTGGCCTATACACTAAACTCTTATGTAATAGTTAACTATATAATTATATTATATGACAAAGGTGTTTTTTTCGGTATGAAACATCTCCTCTGACACTGAATCAAAATCATTGTTTTTTGAAGATTATTTTTCGCTCTAATTACGGAAAATGTCTTATAGTAAATGTTTCCGTGCTTGTGTATAGTATTTATTAACTTTAGGGGTAAGTATTTCATATATTCTTTCTTTTATGTTTATTTGCGCATACTTTTTAATTCTATTTTATCTTATTTATGTAATACATATATGTGTGTATTAGTATATAATATGTCCCGTAACTGCTCGTTAAACCTGAGACATCAACAGAATAACAGCGCTGTGGCAACACTGCCATAGCATTATGCTGAGTCGACAGCCTTTTCGTTGCTACAGCCCAACGAACGTTTGTAAATGTATTACGTCGTATCTAATTGTTTATTTATCTTTTGAACTTTTAATGTATGTTGTGTTGTAGTATTGACTAACGTTTTTCTTTCTTTATTTCTTTCTAATTTATGTGTAGGAAGCGCCATCTGTTGACAATCTATTCAGCTAACATGCACAGCAGCTGTCGTTTAGAGTTGTTTACATTCTTTAAAGGAGGTAGATGGCGCCATCTGTTCATGATCACGTACTGTGTGAAATATTCGCAAGGATTTGCTTGTATTAATATATTTTACGGAACCTATTATAAGCATAAGTAACAGATTTCCTGTAATCTGCACTATTTGTTTTAGCTAGCTTTGGAAGTCAGCGGCTCACCAGTTGCGTATGGTACTGCTAAAAATGTGGATGTTGTTGTTGTTCTTTCGTTATAATTAGTTCAGTATACTACACTATGTGTTCTGAGAACGTGAGTGAGCTGAGTTCTATCCATGGCACCTTTTATATCGTTCTGCAGTTTCATATACCACGTGGTCAGCGGTGTTAACACGTAAGAGTGTACTCCATAGTACACTCTTACGTGTTATAAAATAACTAAAAAAATAAATAGAAATATCTAAAAAGTGTCGTAGTTTTCGACAAGTACCGGTATAACCAGAAAGACGTCAAGTTGTAGGACAATTGCAAATTTCAATATTTGCATGCTGTGGAATACAGCTATATAGGTTTGAACTTAATTATCATTGGTAGAAACCGTCTTTTTCTGTACCTACCCTATTAATAAAAGTCAATAAAGTAATTGTAACATACTTTCAATTTTCTAAATATAATTGCAGGACACTTTACTTTTCCATCATTAGCAATTATTCTTAGGTAGTTCCTTCTCTGTATATATTTTTTTTAAATACCTGTATCGTAGGTTCATTTTACGGACATAGATTGTACATGGACATAAACTCAGATATACATACATATAGTCACACCTCTTCCCGTTTGGGGTAGGCAGAGATCTTTTCATTTGCTATGCTCCTGAAATCTTTCGCTTCTTCTGCTTTTATGAGAGTTTACAAATAAAGAATTGTGCGGATAAGAGAATGAATTTGCGAAGAGATGTTGCATCCCTTTGCATTTTTTATAAGATTTTCTGCCCCGCACAAGCACCTTATGGAATCTGTTGCCGCCAGCGGTTTTTCCGGACCGATACGACTTAGGGACCTTCAAGAAAAGAGCCTATTCCATCCTCAAAGGCCGGCAACGCATCTGCTATTCCTCTGGTATTGTAGATGTTCATGGGCGGCGGTGATCACTTACCATCAGGTGAGCCGCTCGCTCGTTTGCCTCCTCTAACATTTTTACAGCTTCGCCAGAATGAAAGGTGGCCACGCGCTGAAGGCGCTTAGTCGAGACCTTTATAATGGGTAACTAGCGCAAGGGCCCCCCAGAGGGAGCCTCGGCTTGCACTGTTATCCTGTGCGCGTAAGTAAGCTGAATCGAGGGCGCCCGAGAGGGCCGGACCACGGCTCCATCTGTGACTTCCATCGGGAGGAAGATTTAATTCCTGCTGCTAAAGTCCTCCATCGCACAATACGGAACAGCACAAAATTTCCTCCTAGATTATATTTCACCATTGTGCGCTTAGTTAGAAATTTTCTGCCACACACAATCACTTTGTGAATCTGCTGCCGCCAGCGGTTTTTTCGGATCAATAAGACTTAGGGACCTTCCAGAAAAGAGCCTACTCCTTTCTTAAAGGCCGGTAACGCACTCGGAACTCCTACGGTATTGCGGACGTTCACCAGTGATCACTTACCACCAGGTGAGACATCTCCCATAAAAAATCAAAATCAAACAACCGAAGAAATCACTCAACCGAATTAAAACTGGACGATTTAGAATTAATAAGTCATAAAGTCACGTTGTATTTACATCGTAAAAGATATTTTCGCTAAAATCCTTTTAATGCCAGCCCTAAATGGTTAAATCTACCAACGAACACCCCATACTGCACAGCTACCCATTAATATTCCTGTGCGATCTATAGCGAAGCGACACGGGCTTGATTTGGAGCACTCTCGGATGTTATCGGGCTTAATAAATACCGGCTTTACACCACGTTAGGTGCCAATCGCTGCGAACAGTCTGTACTAGCACACTCGCAGATTTCGTTTGTATTTAAAATATAATTTCCATAGTATCCTCACTGATATATTAAATGGGCATGGAAGTGTCATACTTATTGATCAAAGACAATATTGAAACAGTGCGAAGTTACCAGAATTTATTAGAGAGCAGAGTTTTAGAGGCATACATTTGCCATGGATAATACAACCAAACCCGAAAACCAACGATTAATGTTTTTGCACATATGTAGGCTCCGGCTGGGACTCGAACCCGGGACTTCCGGCGTAGAAGTCAGGTTCTTTGACCATTGACCATGATACGGTCTTCAGATAATTACAAATATCGGGCAAACGCCAACGACCAAACGTATTGGGTGACTAAAAAGTATGTTTCCTTTAAGAAATAAGTAAAGCTTTATGACTCCGATATACATTCCGATATACATAAGACTTCGTACAATGTCGCCTCACAGGTTTTGATTCCACGAATCTCAGCCTTGAAAGCAGACTCCTATTGGGCCTTTACTCTATGGATAGGTATCCACGACTTAAGTAAGAAAGAAAGAAAGAAATATTTGTTTGTCACATACACACAGTTATGAACGTAGTTTTCTTTTAATTCGAAAATTCCATCCAAATTTCCGACATTTTTTTTCATGCTAACCTTGTCCTGACAACAACAAGCTCAACAAAAAAATCAGCCAAATCTTTTTAATTTTTTTTAATTGATAAGTCATTCACCTGATGGTAATTATCACGCTTGCCCATAATAGTCTTGTCACCCAAAACTTCGCATTAGAGAATTCTGTGTAGCACTTGCTCGTCACCATGAGACATTTTAGGTCTCATATGGCCTGTAATCACCATTGCTTCAATGCTCTTCGAACCGAAAATGGTACTGTTTGCGTGGCAGTGGACGACGGCTGAATAACTGGAAAGGCGGTGGTATGGCGATTCGTCTAGGTAGGTACCACGCCAGGGCCAATTATTCTGCCGTGAAGCAGTAATGTGCAAGCATTACTGTTTTTCGTTTTGAAGGGCATTGTGAGCTAGCGTAATCACTGGGCATATGAGACTCAGAACTGATGTCTCAGGGCGACGGGCGCAGTGTGATGTCACGCCGAAATATTCTGGGTGACACGACATTTGTTGTAGGCGGACGTTGCAATTACCATCAGGTGAACGTTTTGCTCGTTTCGTCACTTTATACAATAAAAAAAAAATCACTGTGACCCCTAGACGTCTCCATCCATTCTCGATGAGAAATGAAGACACGATGAAGTGTATCGTTCCAATCAATATTAAAGAAGTCAATGTGGGGGAACCCTAACTATAACTAACGAATAAAACTAGTATATTGGATATTTACACACGTCATATAGTCACACGTTTTTCCCGTATATGGAGTAGGCAGATACCACACTTGCAGCCCACTTTTCACCCACGCGGGAAACGTGACGCGATTTTGATACGAGTCAAAAAATTACATTATAATACTGCTTGTTCTATAACTACTTTAACAAGCTGCTTCCCGAATGCTTTATTGTATAAAATTAATCCATAATTCTCGTAATCGGGGCCCCTACCGTAGTACCCATTACATATTCCACTAACGAACTATGGAACTAAGTTTGATTTAACACAACTTAATTCTATTGTGTTCCCGTCACTATCTATTCGACTCGCGTTTTCAGCCGACAACCAACAATCAACTGATAACGATCGATTCTTGGTCATGGCCAAGCAAACATAAACACTTAAGTGTCAGCATTAAAACGCAAACGTTTTACGTATCGCACGCTCAGTTGAAGACTTTCTAATTCCCTAACGAAATATACCAGCAGTGGATGACGCTTTACACGAATCAGTTAACGTTACACTCACCGCTTAAGTTCCCATAGTGCACAGATCTGATCCCAAGTGAGAAGATGCGGGTGTAGTGTACGAGTTATCTGGTGGCACATACATTTATTTACAATTGGCTGATCAGAGATAAGCCCTGTCTCGTTATCTGACGACAATTTGTCGTATTGAGCTGTCGCAGCTTATAAATTGGTTTCCGAAGTATTGGAGAGGGAGTTTATGGTTTGATTAAAATGCGATTGTCAGTGAATTTTAACACCTTACATTTTAATGTATAATTAAATAATGATAAAACGCATCGTGCAGTCGAGGCGTATTAAACTATCAAACCGGCTCGTTTCATGGAGATCATACAGTCAAGTTAGGTCTAGTAAGACCTACTTGCAAATATGCATTGCAAATTTGCGTTACCTTCGACGTAATAACTATCTTGCGAATTCTAGACGGACCTGGGCAGATACACAGACCGGTATGGGGCAGCGTGCAAAGCGTCTGGTGCTGCGAGGGCTTATCGTGCTGCCAAACTTACTAATTACGAAAAATTTTTTCTTTCTAGACAGAGGGCTATGTTTTACAGTGGATCTTTAACAAATTGTACATCAGAATGATGATGATAAATAAAATATGAATTAAATCACAATTTGCTTGCAACCGAACTCGTGGATTTGTATTGAAAAAACCTTACTTCGAAATTGTCGGGGGTTTATATCTCTGACGAATACAACAGAATAGCAGTACAAAAGTCTCGTTCTACGAATCAAGATGTATTGCAATTGTTTTCGTGTGTCTGACACTGTATTTATACATATACTTCGGCTACAAAGACACGGAAATACAAAGACGAATAATAAAATAAAACGCGATAAAATCCGTAAAATTAGTTTCATTTAATGTGTAGTGTTCGCGTAAATATAAGAAATCATTATACAAAGACGAGTTAGAATCCGTGTTTGCGCATATATAACGCTGGAGATCATGCGCAAAAGATAAATTTTCATTGCAACCGCAATATACCGCTTCTTTTCGCTTCACTACTTTCATAATTATACTAATCATTCTCAAAAAAAAAAATAGTAGCCTCATTTTGTAAATCTTTAGAATAAACAAAAGATTTCGTTTCACAAACGCACCCACGATACTGTCGACAGGATTTCTCCTGTATCGTGGGCGCGTTTTACAGATATACATTTCACATAAACAACACAATGAGACCCGAAAATCAACAATTTGTCTTGTTTAAATGAAACTAATTTTACGGATTTTATCGCGTTTATTTTTGTTATTTACAACCCGACGTTTCGAGTGCTTTACAGCACCCATGGTCACGGGGGGACAGAGGTGACAGATGTCCTGATGTCGTAGTTAACCCGGAGTACCTTCAGCTTTTAATTATTATTTGTGGTCCGATCTACGTCTGTCTTGTTTTGCAAACCTATATCCTTCTACAAGATGCAGGAGTATACAAGCTGGATTGTGAATGTGGTCTCACTTACATATGGCAAACTAAAAGATCCATAAAACCCGCGTTAAAGAACATATAGCTGATGTGAAGCATCGACGCTCTAGGAAGTCTGCAGTCTGTGACCATGTTCTGGATCTTCGCAACAATTACATCAGATTTGATAGACCACAAATCCTTGCAAAAGAATACCAATTCCTACCAAGGATGATTCGCGAGGCTATTGAAATTAAAAAACATCCTAATTTCAACAGGGAAGATGGTTGGTAGTACAACAACGGCTTGGGATCCTATTACGAGTATTAATAAAATTAAATCAAAAACCAAGCATACCACTGCAAGGCTTCAAGACACAGTAGTTCTTTCTGCGTAGATCGGACTAAAAATAATAATTAAAAGCTGAAGGTACTCTGGGTTAACTATGACATCGGGACAACTGTCACCTCAGTCCCCCGGGACCATGGGTGCTGTAAAGCGCCCGAAACGTCGAGTTATAAATAGTTTTAAATTAAACGCGGTAAAATCCGTAAAAAGTATTTTTGTTTAAATGTGAGGTATTCGCGTAAATAAAATAAAACATTGTATTTGTGATGTCTCAGACATGCAGATTCCGTCACGTTCCGCGCTCGTTACCAGAGCTACCACAGCAAAGTACAAAATACTTCTTTCACCGTTCTACCTAACTGTTCCACAGTTCGGGAAACTATTTAGATTTTACTGGGATTTATAAAACAACCGATTTTTAAATTCATTACAATTTTCTCAGAGACATGTTTGGAGTTATAGAAATATTGACTCTCCGTGCTCTATCGACGTCGACCATCTTTCGAGTGACAGCGCGGTCTTTACGCAACGAGTTCTCACCAACAATAATAACTAAATAATTGTGTTTGTTTGCTACAGTAAGCCACATCTAATCACAGAACCTACCTTTGTTCAAATCACTTTATAACTTCGAAGTTCCCAGTTTTAATTGGATTTGTAATTGCTTTGTCGAACCATGTGTGTGATACCCCTATTAAACTAAACTTTAGTATCTTTAAACTGACTGTTGATATCTTCGCGCCTGTTAGGTAGATACTGTTAGCCGATAGGTGTCCGGCAGCACTACCTCTTTCCTACTAAGGTGTCGTAAGAGGCGACTATGGTATTATACGGACAGCTTTTATTCGTGCAGAATAACACCATGTAATGCAATGCTGTCACTATACTGCTCGTGGGAAGCCCCCACCACTAAAATACTACCACTAGATAATATACACCACTGAAGTCGAGACCACGACACGTGTTTCGCCCCAAAACGAGGCATCGTCAACTGTCATAGACTCCCAACAACAACAATTAAATCTCGATTCCGAACTCGTGGATTTGTATTGAAAAAACTTTACTTCGGAATTGTGGGTATCTCTGACGAATACAACAGAAAAGCAGTACAGAAGTCTCGTTCTATGAATCAAGATGTATTGCAATTGTTTTCGTGTGTATGACACTGTATCCTTACATATACTTCGGCTACAAATACAACGAAATATATACAAAAAGGAAACCGGAGGAAACGAAATGAATACAAAGGCGAGTTCGAATCCGTGGTTGCGCATATATAACGCTGGAGATCATGCGCAGACGATAAATTTTCATTGCAACCGCAAGATACCGCTTCTTTTCATATGTCATAGACTCGACGACAGACAGTCGCCGAGCGGTCGGTTCCCTCAGTAATATTGTGGTGGTGGAGGGTATCTGGTGGCGGTGTTAGTTTGCTTGTGCATGCTACTGAGAGAGGGCGGGCGGTGCTCTTGAAAAACTAGGTAATATACAACATTCCACATGGAGCAAATTAACTTCCTTTCCTTCATTATAATGTTTAGTTGCCATACCATCTTCTAAAATGTTATACCATAGAAACATATAAATATAAAATGTCGGTAGGTTTAGTAATTCTCTGAACACTTCACAGTATCACGGCGGTTTTTCTAAAAAAGCCGCAGTTCATCCAAACCCACTGGTGGTTAAAGCAGCAAATTACCGACCTACTAGAAACGCGACCGAACGCAAACGTGGCCGCAAATTTTAGATTTGCATAATTTTCCGCAATCTGTTCTAAAAATGCGAGATTGGAATATATATATATATACACAATAGCCATTCAAAAGGCGAGAGTTATAACGGCGAGTCACAATGAGACAAAGCTTAGCATCGAGACAAATAGACGCACAAATAAATTCAACATAACCCATTGTGGAATAGTGTAGGGCGTACCTTTGTTCGTAATACAAGCGCACTTGATGGCATAACTTCTTTAGTCAACTTCAATTGCTTTGTTTTTATATGACTAGCTATGTTGGCTCAGGGGTCGGGCGCTCACATTAAATTTTCATAGTACGCGAGTGACCCGGGTTCGATTCCTTAACTTGTTAAATACTAAAATTGTTAATTGCAATTTTAAGTGGCGATCGACATGTGAAGTCCGCCAACCCGCATTGGAGTAGCGTGGCGAACACTTCCCGGCTCCAAGACCCTCTCAGATATGAGGGGAGGCCTGTGCTCAGCAGTGGAACATTTATGGGCTGTTACTTTACTTTACTTTAAGACTGGCTGTACACGCGACTTCGTTTGCGTGAAGTTTCGTTTTTTACACAGATAATTAAAGACCGGGTTCAAAGAAGTTTCACTTCTATCACGAAGTGAAACTTCTCACGTTTAAAAAATTCAATTAATTTACAAAAATTAAAAAAATATTACTTCTGTAAAATAACTGCTCATTAAATGAACTATTATTAAATAATCAATAAATATCAATCAACAACAACAGCTCAGCAGCTCTGGCGAAGTACCTATTTTCCCCTTTTTGCGTCAGAAACGTTATCTTTTTTAACGTTACGCATAGAAAAGTACTCAATTCGTCCTTTTAATCGCAATTTCAATCGCATTTATTATTTTAGTAGGGATTATATTAGTATAGATGAAAATATCGTAATATTTATTTTAGATAAGGACCCAGTGTCTAATAAGTGAAACGTTTTTTTATCGAACTCTATCCTGTGTTTTGTGTGGTTTGTGCGTGATGCGCGCACAATGTCGGAACTCTCTAATAAAATCGTAGTTTCTTAAAAGTAATAACTTTATATTAAATGACGATATCGTAAATTTTTTTTTCGTAATGGCCTAGTGTCTAAAAAATCAAAAATGATCGAAATCTATCCAGCAGTGTTTGCGTGATGCGCACACAACGACAGATTTCTATCTTTTTATTTGTATAGCTGATGCCCGCGACGTCGTCCGCCTAGATATTTTGAATATGTCGAGGGAACTATTTGATTTCCTTGTATAAAGTATCTTTATATGTGTTTCCACGATACAGTATAGTTAATAGAATCAGGCGTTACTTAGCGAAAATCCATTTTAATAAAATAATACAATGTAAGTTAATTTGCTAAGATCCGCATGCAAAATATAAAATGGTGTATATTACGTAGTTTTTTGAAGAGCACCGCCCGCCCTCTCAGTAGAGTGCACAAGCAAACTAATACCGCCACCAGGAACCGCCACCAGATACCCTCCACCAACCACTACAATACTACACTAGGCAATATACACCACTGAAGTCGAGAGCACGACACGTGTGTCGCCCCAAAACGAGGCATTATCAAGCGTCGTAGACTCTACGACAGACAGCCGCCGAGCTCGGCAGTCCGCAATGTAACGCCTGATTCTATTAACATTATAATTAAGAAAAGAAAGTTAATTTGCTAAGATCCGCATGTAAGTTGTCTCTGTCCCAAATTTATCAAGTTCTGTTCAGCGGATGAACCGTGAAAAGGTGACAAACAGACAGAGGGATAGAGAGAGTAACTTTCGCATTTATAATATTAGTAGGGATATAAATCTACGACATACAAAGCATTTTAAATCTTCAACAAACATTGAGTCACTACTGAAAATACAAGTCGTGTGTAACTCGGCTATATTTTATATTATTAGCTTTAGAAAAACAACGCACCAGTTCGTTCCCATGATATATGACGTGTGAGGGGAAGCTAGCTATCTTGAACACGTTGCGCGAGTTTTTATTCCAAGTTTTTGGGATACGTAGCCGGCGCGACTTTCTTGTGTTCGTTTTATATTTTTCTTGTTTTCATTTTATTACAGAAATATTGAAGCTGTAAGTGAGTAAGTAAGACACTTTTTTTTTTATATTGGTAAGTGACTAAACGGGCAAAACGTTCACCTGATTATACTTATCATCAGGTGAACGTTTTTCCCGTTTCGCAACGTCTCATCACTTCACCATCATCACTTCAGCCTATTACAAGTCCACTGTTGAACATAGGCCTCCCCTATAGATTGTCGCAAAAGTTTGTCGCTCTCATTTTGGGGGGATTTTACCATAGTTGCCACGCTTGGCGGGCGGGTTGGCAACCGCGTTCCAGGAGGATGCTGCTGCCCATCTCATGGTTTTCATTTTCCCTCTGTCGACTTTTACGACACCCACGGGATGGGATGGGGTGGTAGATTCTCTTAAGCCGCTACCACATCGCAACGTCTTCTTCTTCTTCTTCTTCTTTTCAGCCTATCACTAGTCCACTGCTGAACATAGGCCTCCCCCATAGATTGCCACAAAAGTTTGTAGCTCTCATTTTGGGGGGGATTTGCCATAGTTGCCACGCTTGGCAGGCGGGTTGGCAACCGCAGTTTATTTTTTCAGATGTTCCAGAATGATGCTGCTGCCCATCTTTTGGTTTTCATTTTCCCTCTGTCGACTTTTACGACACCCACGGGATGAGATGGGGTGGTAGATTCTCTTAAGCCGCCACCACACGGCGCAACGTCTGCCCATAACAAATTCTGTGTCACCCAGAACATTTCTGTGTGACACTACACTGCGCCCGTCACTCTGATACATCAGTTCTTAAGTCTCATATGGCCAGTGATTACACTAGCTCTCAGTGCCCTTAAGACCGAAACACATTAATGATTGCGCACTACTGCTTCACGGCAGAATAATTGGCTCAGGGTATCCACCTAGATGGATTCCTGCATAGGAATGCTGCCACCAGTAGTTTCCCGGTCTGCCTAGTTTAATTGCTAAATAGTGGTTTCTTATGTAGTAGAGCCGATCGGATACTGCATGGATGATACATGATCGGCATGATCGAAGTACCGACAGGAAGTATCACGCGCCCACAACAGTATACCATCGCAACTTGACGACCGCGTGGCTCAGTGGTCAGAGTACCTGACTTCTGAGCCGCGAGTCCTGGGTTCGAATCCCAGCCGAAGCCAACATTTGTGCTAAAACGCAAATTGTTGGTTTTCGGATCTGGTTGTGTTGTGATTGTCCCCGCGTTTCTGATACTGCATCCTCGCCCACCTCCGATCTTATTGCATTAGCGTTACATCGGGCGGGTAGTTTGGGACGAGTGAGTGCCTCTGTGTTTGCGCGTACGGTTGTGGCACTATATCTCCTGCAATATATATATCTCGACAGTATTCGGAAGTTGTCGCCGTGGACGAAATCGATCAGGAGAACATCATCATCAATATTTTTTTATAACAAGTGAAGTTAAATACAAGTGTAATACGTATAACGCTTGAGATAGATTAAATATTTTTGTATTTTGATATAACTATAACTAGTTTGAAGGAGTAAGGTAGGGGTAGTGGAAAAAAATTTTAATCGTTTGGTTTTCGGTTCTTAGCAGACATTTCAGATTTTAATAAAGCCGCCGAACCCCCCATACCTCAATTAAGTATTCTAGATGTGATGTAAAAAAAGGAATTATATATTATGAAAAGTAACTTCATTGGAATATAATTTGACACCTTACCTAATGCTATTCGTTGTCTGTAGTCTACTCAGTTCTCGATACCTGGTGTGTTATAATCTATGATTGTGAACGTCACACAGACATTTACTGGCGGTAGGATTCCTATGCAGGAATCCGTCTAGATATGTACCACCCCAGGGCTAGTTATTCTGCCGTGAAGCAGTAGTGTTAAACATACTGTGTTTCGGTTTGAAGGGCACTGTGAGCTACCTTAACCATTGAGCATATGAGACTTAAGAACCGATGTCTCAGGGTGATGGGCAATGTGTAGTGTCACTGTGATGGGAAATGTACTGGGTGATACGGCGTTTATTATGGGCAGACGTTGCACTTACCATCAGGTAAAGGTTTTGCTCGTTTCATCACGTTATTAAATAAAAAAAAATTAAAAATAAATAAGACACGTCATCGAATTCTGTAACAACTAGACCTGCAACCAAAAATTGATTACTTATGCAAAACAGGACTATTTTTGCAAAAGATGTTCTTCATAACGAATTTTGAAATAAAACTTAGAACTAACTTTACGAAAGGGTGGCGAGAGATGGTTCTAGCATTTGGTAGCCAAATAACGAAAATTGCCACGGAAGGCAGCGGCGACGTGTCTAGGAAAAGTTAAAAGAAATTTGGTGGCACGTGTATTATGCAAGTTGCAATCACTATTACAGAAGTTGAGACGAGATGATATATAAATTTTATTGTTGGGAAAAGTACGTGTATTCCGTTCAATTCAATTAATTTAATTAGGTAGTTACAATTTTTTTTTTTTATTTGGATAAACTGACGAAACGAGCAAAACGTTCACCTGATGGTAAGTGCAACGTCTGCCCATAACAAATGCTGTGTCACACAGAACAATTCTGTATAACACCACACTGTGTACATCACCCTGAGACATAAGTTCTTAAGTCTCATATGCCCAGTGATTACGCTAGCTCACAGTGCCCTTCAAACCGAAACACAGTAATGTTACACTACTGCTTCACGGCGGAATATCTGGCCCTAGTACCTACCTAGACGGATTCCTGCATAGGAATCCTAACAGCAATATGTCGACTGCAGTAAATCCTTCAACTGTTTTATAAGCTCTTAATGTATATTCGGATTAGTCACAAAGAGAATATTTAATTATACCGTTTATTATATACGGATATCCATGCTATCCATACTAATATTATAAATGCGAAAGTAACTCTCTCTGTCCCTCTGTCTGTTTCCTTCCTTTTCACCGCTTCAACCGCTAAAATGATCTTGACGAGATTTGGCATAGAACGGACATAGGATACTTTTTATCCCGGACCCCACGCGATATTTAAAAAACCTGCATTATATTGTTTTGGTGAAACGTGGATTGTGGCAGTCATCTGTTTTTGCAGTGAGTGCCCAGTCTCTGACTACCCCTTATGGGATACAGTCGTGATCTTATGTATGTATGTATATCAGCAGGCAGGATTCCTATGCAGGAATCCGTCTAGGTAGGTACCACCCCAGGGCCAGTTATTCTGTCGTGAAACGGTATTTCGATGTAATCACTGGGCATATGAGACTTAAGAACTGATGTCTAAGGGTGACTTTTTCTTTTTTTACTTTTTCTCATAGGTAGGCAGAGACAACACCCGTGGCCTACTTTTAACCCCCGCGAGAAACGAGTGGAGGGTGGCGAACCACGTCACCGCCATTTTGGTCGGTCATAAAATTCTTACTCCCTTTAGTGACAGCATTGCATATTATTACTGTGCACGAATAAAGGCTGTCCGTTTAATATCTTAGTGGCCTCTTACGACACTTCGGTAGGGAAGAGGTAGTTGCTATTCTCCTCTGCCGGGCACCTAACGGCTAAAAAATAAAGTCACAGTTTAATAATGTGGCACTGTTCCATCTGTCTTCTCTGAGATCGTTTCGGAACCAGGAAGAGTTCGCCAACGGTCGGCGGTCAACTCCTATGCGGGTTGGCGAACCTCACATGTCCCTCGAAATATTTTTACATCCCATACATGCATTAACATTCATTACAATAAGGAAAACATATTCCAGCAGATATTCTGGCTCCTTCTGTATATACGTAGCAGAAGCTCACGACTTCGTTCGCGTGGATATAGGTTTTTTTAATATCCCGAGGGAACTATTTATTTTCCGGCATTAAAAGTATCCTATATCCGTCAAGATCGGTTCAGCAGTTGAACCGTTAACAGGTAACAAACAGACAGATGGGCAGTGAGAGTTACTCTCGCATTCAAATGAAAATTATTTATTCTTCAACGTAAGAAATATAAATTTCGTTTGTCAAACGTCATTTTTTACAATCTACCACCGCATATAATGAGGTTCCTCTGACGGAGAAGAAACAGGCGAAAGAAACTCCGTAGGTTTTCTTTTTTATTTTATAAAGTAACGAAACGAGCAAAACGTTCACCTGATGGTAAGTGCAACGTCCGCCCACAACAAATGCTGTGTCACTCAGAATATTTTGTGACACCAAACTGCGCCCGTCACCCTGAGACATCAGTTCTTAAGTCTCAAATGCCCAGTGATTACGCTAGCTCACAGTGCCCTTCAAACCGAAACACAGTAATGCTTGCACACTACTGCTTCAAGGTAGAATAACTGGCCCTTGGGTGGTACCTACCTAGACGGATTCCTTTATAGGAACCCTACCACCAGTGAATCCTCTACTTTGTTATTTTTTTTTATCTTTGTCAAAAGTACTTTATAAATTTACAAAGAACAGTCTCATAGAAAACCAAAGCACGATCCATGACAAAATGACACATTTATAACATTAGATGCCTTATTAATACATAAGTATATCGTCAACATGAACGAACGAATGACGTATCACAGACTCAACGCATCCTTGATTCTATTACGGAGGCAAACATTTATAAAGTGAAACAAACAAAACATTTGGAAGTCGATGATATCTCAATGATTTTAAGGAGCCCCTGACGAAGGCCTGCCGTTTGTTTATTGTAATATATTCAAAGACAAACGTCTCAATTTCCCCCGGAGTGGGGGCGTGAGCAAGCAAGGGTAGTATTGTTCCTCGCCGTGTTTGTCTAAGGATATGCGGGAATCCGTTACAATATTATGCTAGGACTGATCGTAAACTTGCACTTATCGCTGATAAATATTTGCTTATCAACCAGCATTCTGATTGAATCATGTTATGATATTATGCTTTGCAGAATTACGAAACTTAGTTGTAGGGTTTTAAGTAATGTTCGCAAAATAATATACTACTACTGGTGGTGGGATTCCTATGCAGGAATCCGTCTATGGTAGGTACCACCGCAGGGCCAGTTATTCTGCCGTGAAGCAAAAGTGTGCAAACATTACTGTGTTTCGATTTGAAGGGCACTGAGAGCTAGCGTAATCATGGGGCATATGAGACTTAAGAACTCATGTCGCAGGGTGACGGGCGCAGTGTGGTGTCATACAGAAATGCTCTAGGTGACACCGCATTTGTTACGGGCAGACGTTGCATTTACCATCAGGTGAACGTTTTGCTCGTTTCGTCACTTTATCAATTAAAAATAAAAATATACATAAAAAGACTTCATCCTTAACTCTTTCTATGGTAGTAGTAAGCGTTGATACTAGAAAATCATTCTCATAATGGTAAGTGCAAATTCTGCCCATAAGAAATGTTCTGGCATACAGAACGTTCCAGTGTGGCACCACACTGCGTTTGCTACACTGATATTTTTTTTAGTGTATAAAGTGACGAGACGAGCAAAACGTTTACATGACAAGTAAGTAAGTCAAACGTGTGCCCGTAACAAATGTCACCCAGAGACATCAGTTCTTAAGTCTGAAATTCCCAGTGACTACGCTAGCTCTCAGTGCCATTCAAACCGAAACGCAGTATTGTTTGCACACTACTGCTTCACAGCAGAATAACTGCCCTGGGGTAGTACCTACCTACATGGATTCCTGCATAGGAATCCTACCACCAGTAATATTAGTTTTTAAGTCGCATATGCAACCAATGCACTGCAAAAACAGATGACTGCCACAATCCACGTTTCACCAAAACAATATAATGCATTTGTTGTGATAGGTGGTGAGCCCATCGCCATCATGCGCTGTTGGGTGCACAGTGCAGTTTAATTCCTTACTCGCCTTTTACGAGATCCATTGGATGAGATGGAGTGGTAGTATTCTTTTATCGCGCCGCCACCACACGGCAGCATGCAATAAGTAAACGTTATTTTTCAATATAAAATGAAGCAAAAGTAAACAAAAACAATACGATCAGAATTTCTTGTATACTATTCATTGTGGACGTCTAATATTCAAGAAGATTTTGTTACGTTTAAATTCAGTTAAAGAGTGAATTTTAAAAAGGTACTGTTGTCGTTTGCTGCTGCGCTTTTTGGGGTGGCCATTTGCTTTGTCGTCATTGGTATATTAAGTTTGGACAGAATTAGCTGGAAATTTTGAATATATGAAAACATTTGTTCCGATTAATTTGCAAATAACGAGCAATGTAAATACTGCAATAGTTAAAATCCTGTTGTTAACGACAGTCGAGGCGTATAATCGCCGTTCCCGCGGGATAACAGCGATGTAATCTGCGCGACAATCACTACAGATGTAATTGTGTTCGACGTTTTATTGGCATCAGTTAACACGAATTTAAATTGTATACTTATTGAACAAATACAAACATACGGCTTCAAAACCATCATTGTTATCAAGTAAGAATCCGTCTAAGTAGGTACTATCGCAGCACAGTTGTTCTGCCGTGAAGCAGTAGTGTGCAAACATTACTGTACTTCGGTTCGTAAGGCACCGAGATGTGGTGAAATTAATAGTCCTATGAGACTTAGAACAGAATAATTTTTATTATTCTATTCTATAATTTACCTTTTATTTCTTTAAACTAAACTGGTTCGCAATTAAATGCTTCTGTCTTGGGAAGGACCAGCAAGAAACCCAGCGGGTAATTTGTTTTGCTTTTTGTCATTATGTAAATAATTTGCAATTACAGCAGATGTAGAACTAGCTTGCCATTGATAACCTTATTCCCTGGGGTTATCATTATTAAACATTAACATTAACATTAAACATTAAAGACATTTATTCCGACACTTCCATCTACACGCATAATACATGGTACACATACCATAAGGTATACATAAAACAAAAAAAAATTAAAGAAAAACAACAATGTAAGGAGGAAAAAATAATTAAAAAAATATGTGTTTGTGTGTGCGGTGATGAAGCGGCGGAAGAGACCGTCTCAGCAGAATCGCAGCGCTGATTTTCAGTCGGCCTCAAACTAAACAGTAAGGACGGCAACAGTAAGCGAGTAAATGTTGTTATTCTAATTTTAAAGAGTAAGTTTAAAAAGTAAGTTTAATTTATTTAAAACAAAACAAAAACAGTGCTAAATAATATATGAAATAAACTGTGGGATACGAACTATATATATTAGTCTACATCAATCACACATATAATATTACATGATAAAAAGATTATCTAAAAGATTATCTATGTCTTCTTTGTATTCTTTAATGTTCTAATTTAAGAACTGATGTCTCAGGGTGACGAGCGCAGTGTGATGCCACACAGAATGTTTCTGGGTGACACAGCATTTGTTACAGGCGGACGTTATACTTACCATCAGGTGTATCACCGCATAACACCTCTGTGTGGTCCAACCTTGCGCCCGTCACCCAGAGGCATCAGTTCTTAAGTCTCATATGTGTTGTGGGCATTGAGTTAGTGACCACGCCAATTCTCAGTGCCCTTCAGACCGAAACACAGTAATGTTTGCATACAATTGCTTCATGGCAGAATAACTGCCCTCGTGTGGTAACTGCTAGATAGATTCCTTTAAAGAAATCCTACCACCAGTATTTCAGATTTAGCCGATTGGTGTCCGGCAGTGTAGACTAGCACCTACCTCTTTCCTACAGAGCCTTTATTCTTGCACAATAATACCATGATATGCTGCTCGTATAAAATGGTGGCGACATGGTTTACCACCCTTCAAGTCTCGTTACGCGCGGGGC
Organism: Luehdorfia chinensis; assembly: GCA_019845155.1. Lineage (NCBI taxonomy): Eukaryota > Metazoa > Arthropoda > Insecta > Lepidoptera > Papilionidae > Luehdorfia > Luehdorfia chinensis. The sequence continues at coordinate 873,140 of JAHVAK010000388.1, forward strand.
GAAAAGTGTGCTAGTGCCTACCCCTTATATTGTAAAAATGTATGATGAATGTCAAGATTTAGATATTTCGTAGATTTATTTGGCGCATTAGCTATTGCAATATCAGACGCTTCTCGAAGCGAGCCCGTCAACTGTCTATAAATTTTCGTTCTGATATTTCTCAAGATATAAGATATATGCTGTGTTGCAGCGGCTTAGGAGAATCTACCACCCCGTATCATCCCGTGGATGTCGTAGAAGTCGACAGAGGAAAAATAAACACCAGAAAATGGGCAGCTGCATCTTTCTAGAACATCTCAATAAATAAACTTCGGTTGCCAACCCGCCTGCAAAGCGTGGCATCTTTTTTTATATTGTATAAAGTGACGACACAAGCAAAACGTTCACCTGATGGTAAGTGCAACGTCCGCCCACAACAAATGCTATGTCACCCAGAATATCTGTGTGACACCACACTGCGCCCGTCACCCTGAGACATCAGTTCTGAAGTCTCAAACGCCCAGTGGATTACGCTAGCTCTCAGTGCCCTTCAAACCGAAACAGTAATGCTTGCACACTACTACTCCCTCCAAAATGAGAGCTACAAGATTTTGTGGCAACCTATGTAGGCCTATGTTCAGTAGAAGACTAGTGATATCCTGAAATGATGATGATGATGATGATTCCTCAAGATGGTCCATCCGCCGTATTATTTACATTAATAACTCTATTTAAATTTTTGTATATAGAGCCCAAGGCCATTCTTCTCAACTCTTTGCTGTCTTAATGATTTCTTATATTTACGTGAACACTACACCTTTCTTCATCATTTCTGCCTATTTTAGTCCACTGTTGAACATAACCCTCCCCCATAGATTGCCACAAATTTCCACTAGACATTTAAATGTAACTAATTTTACGGATTTCATCGCGTTAAATTTTAACTATTTATAACCCGACGTTTCGAGCGCTTTACAGCACCCATGGTCACGGGGGGGGGACTGAGATGTCCTGATGTCATAGTTAACCCGGAGTACTTACTAACTTCAGCTTTTAATTTTTATTTTTTACTATCTTAATTAACAATCACCCTTTTCATTTACACACATCATCTTTCATCATTTTATTCACTCTGTTGGTTCAAAGCCTCAAACATACCATTAAACTTAATGCCAATTTAGGCAATCTCAATAAGTTAGACCTTGGATTGTATAACTAAGGCAAGTTGTACACGTTCCAAAGTCAAGTATATAATAATGTTTATAAAATACGACAAAACCTTCATTTTATTCTTTACTAGCTGTATCCCGCAGTTTCACCAGCGTAAAAAAGCCGACTCCGATAGACTTTCCAATTCGAACCGGATTTTGGGGTTTTTATTTTTTTGCGCGGAACCCTTATTATTTTTCTAAAATTTAAGTAGCCTTAGTTACCCGCTATAATATCAGCTATCTGTCAGTGAAAGTCCTGTCAAAATCGGTCCAGCTGTTTCGGAGACTAGCCGGAACAAACAGACAGACAGACAAACAGACAAACATTTTATAAATGGTCTTTTTTCTTATAAACGCCGTGTATACTGTCATAAACATTATGTAAAAAGCTGTAATTTTGTTATTACAAACAGACACTTAAATTTTATTTATTTCTATGGATAAATAACATTTATAAATGTTCTAACCCTATAAATAAACTTTTTATTTTTAAGTAAACTGTTTATTTCTACTTGATAAAGTACAGCTGTGTGGTGGCGGCTCGTTAAAAGAATACTGCCACTCCATCTCATCCAATGGATCTCGTAAAAGGCGAGTAAGGAATTAAACTGCACTGTGCACCCAATAGCGCATGGTGGCGATGGGCTCACCACCTATCACACCAAGTGCATGATATTGTTTTGGTGAAACGTGGATTGTGGCAGTCATCTCTTTTTGCAGTGAGTGCCCAGTCTCTGACTACCCCTAATGGGATACAGTCGTGATCTTATGTATGTATGTATGATAAAATACAAAGACGCAATGTGGAAATGTGTAAAATACAAACTTGCGGTTCAAAAAGTACTTATACGAGTACCATACCATTTACTGCTAAAGTTATCCTTCACAGTGTTCTCTTTCGCTTTGGCCGTGTTGTACTTGTATTTGTTGAAGAGACCGCGTGGCTTTGCGGTTTGCATACTTCTCTGCTGATCGGTCCTGGATTTTAATCTGAGCCCAAGCCTGTATTTTGTTAAAATAGAAAAAGTTTATTTTGAGGTTTGGATGTTGTTGTAACTGTCTTCTAATATTTGAAACTGTATCTGGCCTTTCGTATACACTTATCGACATATCCTCTCTATTAGGTAGGACAAGGGAAAGAGAAAACGAGTGAGGGAGACAGAGGGAGAGAGAGAGTAGCGAGTAACCTATGTTATGTATTTTTGAATATCGTATTTTAAAACCATATGGTTTTTTTTATTTGATACGTTGACGAAACGAGCAAAACGTTCACCTGATGGTTAGTGCAACGTCTGCCCATAACAAATGCTGTGTCACCCAGAACATTTCTGTATAACACAATACTGCGCCCGTCACCCTGAAACATCAATTCTTAGGTCTCATATGCCCAGTGACTACGCTAGCTCTCAGTGCCCTTCAAACCGAAACAGAGTAATGTTTGCACACTACTGCTTCACGGCAGACTATCTGGCCCTGGGGTGGTACCTACCTAGACAGATTCCTGCATAGCATTAAAATTTAGGACTTTAAGTATATATGTTCGGGTCAGCCCAACCTGGCTGCTATCCGATGAAGTTAAAGCCAAAGAGGCTAAAAGCAATTACATCACCGAAAATGTAGTCAGATTAATCTTAATGCTTTTGTAATTCCGCGAACAATTACGACAAGTTCGGAGATATCGCTTTTGTCGAAATTTATTAGAAAGAAATCATCATCTTTAACATCTTGAAAAAAAAAACAATCTCCGCACCAAAACATAACAAGCGAAAAGGAATACATTATAATGCTCGTATATTAGATCCACGACAGGATACGTTAAAATTATTTCACCCCTAATAATACTACGGAAAATCGCCACTAAGATAGTAACCCTTCCTATCTATAAATTGTTTTCTTATCGCTTGCATATCATTATAAGATTGCCTATTTTAACGTCTACCCTCCGGGCCTACCCTTTCACAAATGTGGTTGGACGCGTTTGGGCCTTGTTCAAATGTTTGCCAAAACATTTCCAAGTTCAACACGCGCGAAAGACCCTTCAGTGAATTATTGAGATACATCCCAGTTGTTTTCACACCAGATGTTATTTAGATGTTCTCTTAAGCATATTACATCGGCCCAAGTAATTTGTCACAGCGCTATGATGTTTCTAATTTAGTACGGGACGTGGATCGTGAAGCTCCTGACAATAGATTTATGTAAGCGTACAGGAAGTCGGTACTTTGAACTCGAGCATTATTCGTAATTCAAAAAGAAAGTAAAATATTACAGTTGCCCAAAATATTATATTCGTAAAACCTTTTTTATTTACAATTTAACAATGAATAGATTTCATTTTTAGAGGCCAGTATTTCTTTCAGGTTTTGACAAAAAAAAAAAACAATTGGTATATTATCAATTAACTCTTAAATTACACTCATTAATAAGAATTTGTTGTTTGTTTGTCTTGGATTTGTGAAATGTCGTCATCATCATTTCAGTCTATCAGTAGTCCACTGCTGTGCATAGGCCCCCCTATAGATTGCCACAAAAATACTAGCTGCCATTTTGGCGGATTTCGTCATAGTTGCAATGAAATTCCGGCGGTTGGCAATCGCAGTTTATTTATTCAGATGTTCCACGAAGATGAGCATGGTCGCTGGTTTTCTACGACGGCGACAAATTTCGAATACTTGTGAAAGCTGTCAATTTAATATACACGCAAGTAAAGAGACACTCGTGCTGACCTACCAACATCGTTGAAACGCTTATACGCTAAAGTTGGATTACGTTTAAGGAGTAGTGTCAGAGAAACAGGAACGATCACAATATCACCAGATCCGAAACCAAAATTATGGGATTTCGACAAATGTTGACTCCAGCTGGGGTTCGAAGCCAGTATTCGCAGGATAGAAGTCACGTACTCTTACCACAGCGACCTAATTGCCATCAAAAAAAATTTATAACTACTTTTCGGTCATGAGCAATGCAAAAGCATTAATCAAATGGTCACATTTCACAAAATACGATTCCTCGGATGAAGGAAACACTACAACAAAATGGCGGACTACGATACAAAAACGCGCGAATAGCATTGAAGTGAGTGCAAAGCGAGCATCGTTCATTTTACAATCACCTTCTCTTTGTGCCGTCAAAACTAGATAATATATTGCCGAGCGGGCATCGGTTCGCTTAAATAATAGCTCAGGAGCATCGGACTTACGTGAATGAGATTCTGATAAAAGAAATTTCTCTAGAGATCAAACTCGAGCAAAACAAATGGCCGTAAGCGCCACCCCATTGCTGCGTCGAGCAAGAAAACGTTCCCTAAATCGGATCTTCCACTATCCGCTCCGGGTCGGATTTGCCATTTTACTATGACATTTGTTATTTGCTGCCTTAGCAGCTTTATCTATCAATGTCAGTCGCTTGATTTTCTAGATATTTCTGCGATACAATAATCGTTATCTTTAATATTATTGACAGCTGTTGAAAAGAACAAATAGTCTGCACTTACGTACGTTTATGTGCTTTTGCTTTTATTTTTAAAATGTTTAATAACTTCAATTTTCGATTCCGTGCTTCTTTGATTCGAATCTCAGAAATTTGTACAAAAACAAATTGTTGTTCGGGTCTGGTCGAGTTATAATTGTCCATGTGTCTCTGACCGACTCGTAGGTGTCGACGAAAGTAGGTGAGAACGGATGAGTGTTATTCTGTTTGCGCGTGCACTTGCGGCACTATAACAGCTCCGGCGCAGTTCATAGTTAGACAGCATTCGAAAGTTAGCATCATATGGCTCAATTTCCGAAATGGCTTTGCAATTTACTTCTGCCTATGATCACGAGACTGATACCGGCACAGGAGAAATAGTTTTATGGTCTAAAACTGACATGAATAGCAAAAAAATGACTACAAACTATCTTAGACAGACGATTTTGAGTTTTGAGTTGCATCATTATTTAGTCGCGTCCTTATTTTGAGTTTTGAGTTGCATCATTATTTAGTCGCGTCCTTATTTTGAGTTTTGAGTTGCATCATTATTTAGTCGCGTCCTTATTTTTTTTTCTTTTGCAGGTAATGTCAACAGCCGAGCACCAGAGCACCTGGTCGTTGATGGTCACTGGTGATCTATACACACCTACACTCGGTTAGAAAAACATAATGGTAACTTAACAGTTTATCTTTAGTTATGATATTAGATGTTAATAGAACTTGCATATGCAATATTACATCAAAGCTGTTAATATCTGTGTATTCAACGACCGACGAGCCGTGGTAGCTCAGGGGCTAGGCGCTCGCTTTAAATTTCATAGTACGCGAGTGACCTGGGTTCGATTCCCGGTGCCGGCACCACTAAAATTGTTAATTGCAATTTTAAGTGCTGATTTACCACGTGTTCGGCGGTGAAGGAAAACATCGTGAGGAAACCTGCATGTCTGAGGAATAAAAAAATATTTCGAAGACATGTGAAGTCCGTGCGTCCATGCGAATTTCTATATGACACCACACTGCCCATCACCCTGAGACATAATCAAACACAACACTAAGACATAAAAAAACAAAGTCTCATATATCCAGCTCACAGTGCCCTACAAACCGAAACACAGTTATGTTTGCACGCTACTGCTTTACGGCAGAATAACTGGCCCTGGGTTGGTACCTACCTAGACGGATTCCCGCATAGGAATCCTATATATAAGCACCAGTATATCATAAATACTCAAAGATTTTTCATTGTCCAATAGAAAATCTAAGCAATACCATCGGATACCATATCAGAGACACGAGAACGGTTACGATTCACCTGAGATCCAGTTCGAAATATATATATTGTACAACTAGGGACCAAGGAAAGTATATTAATTATTAGTGGCAACGAAACCACCATAATTCAAATCAACTACTTACTTAGTTAAAGAAACAGTCAGTAACAATAACCTGTAAAATCTGCCGAGAGACCACATGAAAAGCATATGATAAGTATGGATTAACATACTTACTCGTATCTTGTCCATACTAATATTATGAATGGGAAAGTAACTCTGTCTGTCCCTCTGTCTGTTTGTTACCTTTTCATGTCTCAACCGTTGCACCGATCTTGAAGGAATTCGGCCACAAGGATAGCTTGCATCCTGGAGATGGGCATATAATGGAATTTTATTTCAGAAAAGTGTTTCTTGAGCTAGCAAATTTTTTTGTTTGTTACATTTTCACGTCGAGATACCACACGAGATACACAGAGCCGTGGTAGCTCAGGGGCTAGGCGCTCGCTTTAAATTTGATAGTACGCGAGTGACCTGGATTCGATTCCCGGTGCCGGCACCACTAAAATTGTTAATTGCAATTTTAAGTGCTGATTTACCACGTGCTCGGCGGTGAAGGAAAACATCGTGAGGAAACCTGCATGTCTGAGGAATAAAAAATATTTCGAAGACATGTGAAGTCCGCCAACCCGCATTGGAGCAGCGTGGCGGATTCTTCCTAGCTCCAAAACCCTCTCAGAAATGAGAGGAGGCCTGTGCTCAGTAGTGGGACATTTATAGGCTGAAACTTTACTTTTTTTTTACATTTTCACGGGTCAAATGATGAACCGATTTTAACAAAAAAATGGCACAGAGATAGCCTGCGTCCTATAGACGGACATAGGGTACTATTTATCCCGGAAAATCAAGGAGCTCCTACGGGATTTTAAGAACTGCACTGGTGGTAAGATTCCCATGCAGGAATCCATCTAGGTAGGTACCACCCCAGGGCCAGTTATTCTGCCGTGAAGCAGTAGTGTGCAAGCATTACTGTGTTTCGGTTTGAAGGGCACTGTGAGCTAGCGTAATTACTGGGCATATGAGACTTAAGAACTGATGTCTCAGGGTGACGGGCGCAGTGTGGTGTCATAGTAATTTTCTGGGTGACACAGCATTTGTTATGGGCAGACGTTGCACTTACCATCATGTGAACATTTTGCTCGTTTCGTCACATTTATGAAAAAAAAAACCTTATACCACGCAGAAGTCGTGGCCATCAGCTAGTATTGTATATTTTTTTAAATAAATTTGCTAAGTAATTTACTTGTTTACAAAATTTCTTACCTCTGTCATCTTTTAATAAATTTATGAAGTTCTGCATTTCCATAATCTTTTAACTTATCCATAGCACAGTTTTGTTTACTTTTTAACGTTATAGCGTTTTCTATGAAATGTACACTTATAGACACACTAGCGCCATCTTAATTTAATGCTATGTGACGGACACATTTTGTTACAAAAAGTAGGTCCGCCTTACCTCTATCCTCCACTAAAAGTAAGTATGAGGGGTATACTTACTTTATATGTGGGTATACAGATGTATTATAATGACAAAACTTAATCATCACTGCTACTCCAAATAAACGCCTAATAGATTATCTAAAACAAATAACTTATTATATACTAGCTAATGCCTACTAATGGGAACTATTTGATTTTTCGGGATGAAAAATATCCTATATCCGTCGCCACAATGCAAGTTATCGCTATGCCAAATTTTTGTCAAGTCGGTTCAGCGGCTGAGCCGTGAAAAGGTAACAACCAGACAGAGGGACAGACAGAGTGACTTTCCCATTATATTAGTATGGATTGTACTTTAACCATTAATCTATATGTATTTCGTTCATTGTGAATAAATTAAATAAAAATCATACAATGAGTATTTCACTAACATCAGTCTCAATTCTTAAACAGCATTGAAAAGTAAATTACCAAAATTCATTTTCTAATTCGTTATATCAATCCTTATAGATCAAAGACTAAAGAAAATTGTTCACTAAAAAAAGCAATTTATATAGCGGACGTTGCCTCCGGATATAAAGAAACATAAACAGGGTGGTATAAATGAAATAGGGGAGCAGTATCTCTTCACACAGCTCAATGAGTGGGAACAAAGTGCGGCGCGTGGTCGGCGCGATATGCGTACTTGGCCGGACACCGCTAATACTGCCTATCCTTTTTATTTTGTTTGCCTTCATTAATTATTTTTCCTTTCACTGCCTGCCCTGCACGATCGCTTTTTTGATCTATTCAATCTAATTATGCTTTACTCTGTGTGAAATCTTATTAGAGAGACGCCAGTCGTATCGCCTCAACGTATTTTTTTTTTCAATTGTAAAGTATTTAAGCGTTTCCCGTAATGATAACTCCTCTTATTGGGAGGAAACAAGGCTTTGTGGAGCCATTTTGATAGCCTCATAGCCTACAGCGATTAGACATTAATTAAACGCGTGTTGGAATCTTCTGGTTTATTTAAATCTGAGTCCCATTTTTGTGTTTAGGTGCTCATGTTCTCCGTTTCTTTTAAGTATAGTTTCATCTTCATGCATTTTAATATAAGACTAAATATATTGCTTGAATTTACGTCATATAGTGTTATTCAGCTTGATGTGTTTGTGATCTGGGAAAAGCATCTCCTACTACCAATATTTTTTCGAAATTCTGTAGATGACCAGTATTCATAGAAACTCCTACAGCGAGAGGTTTTTTGTTTAAAACTTCTCGTGTGCTGCAACAAATATTCAACAGCTAGATGGGTAGGCTGTACCAAAATGTAGACATATAATATCAATGCGATTTAATAGTACCTTTCGACTGTAACAAAGCTAGAGACTCTGTATGTTTGAAAGGTATGGTAGGACTCCTATGCAGGATTCTGTCTAGGTAGGTGCCACCCAAGGGTCAGTCATTCTGCCTTGAAGCAGTAGTGTGCAAACATTACTGTGTGTTCGGTTTGAAGGGCACTGAGAGCTGGGGTAATCACTGGGTATATGAGACTTAAGAACTCATGTCTCAGGGTGACAGGCGCGGTGTGGTGTTACACAGATGATAATGATGATGTTCTCCTTGCCGATTTCGACCACGGCGACAACTTCCGAATACTGTCGAGAGCCATCAACTGCGCAGGAGATATTATAGTGCCACGAGTGTACGCACAAACACAGAGGCACTCACTCGTCACTCGTGTAACGCTGATGCGATAAGATCTGAGGTAGGCTAGGACGTGTTACACAGAAGTGTTCTGGGTGACACAGCATTTTTTATAGGCAAACGTTGCACTTACCAGCAGGTGAATGTTTTGCTCGTCTCGTCAGTTTGTTCAATAAAAAAATACTAATGCGATTTCAAATGTAATTTACGCACAAAATAGCCCATTTAATAAGAAATCCATACTAATATATAAATGCGAAAGTAACTCTCTCTGTCCCTCTGTCTGTTTGTTACCTTTTCACGGTTCAACCGCATAACCGATCTTGACGAAATTTGGCACAGAGATAGCTTGCATACTGAGAACGGATATAGGATACTTTTTATCCCTGAAAATGAAATAGTTCCCACGGGATATACGTGGACCACGCGGGCGAAGTCGCGGGTGTCAACTAGTACTTTATAATATAAAAGTTAATGCTATGGCATTAAGCAGCCGCATGCTGTGGAAAGAACATTATCGAGAAGGTTAGCGAGATACCATACCGTATGGCGCAATCGTGCGGTCAGTTTATTTTTTACGCGGATAAAACTACGTGACACGGCTGTATATAAAATGATTGATATAAGACCAACTACTTTATTAATTACCAGCAGTGCTCTGCGGTCTCACCCACGTAAAAAAATCCTACCCCGATTGATGATATTCATATACACTTCCCTATTTGAATCGATTTTATCCGTGGTAGCTCAGGGGCTAGGCGATCGCTTTAAATTTCATAGTACGCGAGTGACCCGGGTTCGATTCCCGGTGCCGGTACCAATCAAATTGTTAATTGCAATTTTAAGTGCTGATTTACCACATGCTCGGCGGTGAAGGAAAACATCGTGAAGAAACCTGCATGTCTGAGAAATAAAAAAATGTTTCGAAGACATGTGTAGTCCGCCAACCCGCATTGGAGCAGCGTGGCGGATTCTTCCTAGCTCCAAACCCTCTCAGAAATGGGGGAGGCCTGTTCTCAGCAGTTGGACATTTAGACATTATATAGGCTGAAAATTTACTTTTTTTATTGGATTTTAATTTTTTCGCGCGGAACACTAATTGTTTTTCTAAAATAACTTAAGTTACCCGCTATAATATCAGTTATCTGTTAGCGAAAGTCCCGTAAAAATCGGTCCAGCCGTTTTGGAGATTAGCCGGAACAAACAGACAGACATTTTTCGCTAATTTTTTTTTCCTGTCAATACCGTATAAACTTACATCAGCATTGACTAACAAACTGTTATTTTGTTATTACAAACAGACACTTCAATTTCATTTATTTGTATATATTGAGCACATTAAACCATTTATGGTAGGACTATAAACGATCTCATTTAAATAATAATCCATATTCAACAGGCATACAAATTGTCATAATTAGATGAAGGAGACACATTAATGGTGAGCCAATTTAACAAAACGCGACGCTTTCGCACAGGTTTCAGCATATTTGTCAACTGAAGCTCAGTTCAAGGCTTCAAAATGGCTTGAAACTGGATTGAAATTGGCTTGAAACCTTGTCTTAGACAATGTCTCCAATGTAAACGTTAATCTAAACCGTGTGGCAGCGGCTCAAGAGAATCTACCATCCCATCTCATCCCGTGGGTGTCGTAAAAGTCGCCAGAAGGAAAATTAAAACCAGAAGATGGGCAGCAGCATCTTCCTGGAACATCGGAATAAATAAACTGCGGTTTCCAACCCGCCTGCCAAGCGTGGCGACTATGGAAAAGTTCCCCCCCCCCCCCCAAAATGAAAGCTACAAACTTTTGTAGCGATTTATGGGGGAGGCCTTTGTTCAGCAGTGGACTAGTGATAGGCTGAAACTACTACCGTAGAAGGTTTCGTCACGTAAATTTAGGCATCAACCTCGTATATACATCAATTAAACCATTTATTATGGTATAATTTAATCCAGTTTTGGAATATACTCGTAGTTCCATTTGATAAGGACGTAATGTCAGCTTGTAATCGATTAGTGATTTCAAACAAAACTGATATAGTATAAAATATCAGTGAACATTAGAATAAAACAATAAGTTATGTCTCAGGGTGATGGACACAGTGTGGTGTCACACAGAAATTTTCTGGGTGACACAGCATTTGTTGTGGGCAGACGTTGCACTTACCATCAGGTGGATGTTTTGCTCGTTTCAGCACTTTATCCAATAAAAAAATAAGTTTTTTTTTTATTGCTACAATATGTTTTAATGTCAGAATATTTATTGATATCGTAATTAAATCTCTGAAATACATTTGAACTTAGTTCACCACAAGTCCACTGCTGAACATAGCCCTCCCTCCCCCCATAGATTGCTACAAAACACAACCTTGAGTCGCCTGCATCCATCGACTTCCCGCAATACCGTAAATAGGTCGCTTACCTATCTTGCGTTTCCCGTACGAGGTTGCCACTCGAGAACGTTCCTTTTCCAACGATTATTGGTTCTAAGAGCTATATGGCTGGTCCGTTGCCCCTTCAGCTTGCTAATTCTTAGGATCATTTACTCTAGTTCCGCTGTGGATATCATCGTTACGGATTCTATCTCGCAGAGAAACACGGAGCGTAGCTCTATCCATAGTTTCTTCTCGCTGACAAACTTTGAGCTTGCTGATGCGGCCTGCAGTGTAAGATCACGTCTCAGTTCGGTAGCATGTTTGTGTTTACGAGTTAGATCAATGTTTAAACAAAATATTGTTTTATTTTACCACAACTAGAGGGCGTTAGGGTCCGTTTAGAACGTGGTATGGTTTGATTCAAATGCGTTTAATAAGGTCATTGACTTTAAGTTCAAATATATAACAAGCTATAGCTATGGACCAGTACAAAGTTGTGGTTTTATTTAACAAGCCTTCAAGTGTCCTCATTTAGTTAAGAAGATCAAATGCATTAACAGTTTGACTAACCTGAAACCGTAAAATTTAACAAATTAATTTTTAAAAGCTACCTCCTTCAAACACGAATATCTAGACTTTTTTATATAGGTACCCTCTACGTATAGGTGTCTAAGTGAATTGGTTCTGGGCGAATTTTCTCAACCGTCGGTCTCTCGCCGCAGTCTCGTCCTAAACACACACCGCCGGTGCGGTCAAATAATTTGCACTATGTTTAGCTGCCAAGTTTCTAATTCAATTGTTACTTTATAATTCCACTCGAAGCTCGCTGAACTTTTCGCATCACGTTTACTTACTGATTCATTTTTTTTTGACTACCAAAATGACTTATTTTAATAGAACGTTTCTCGCGAGGGCGAACAGTGGGCTACGTGAGTAGCCTCTGCCTACCCCTTATACGAAAAAAGGGTGTGACCTACTGTATTTTTACTTACTTATTGATACTATTAAGCTGAACAACAATGAATTAGTTATAGACTCGTCGCAGTACGAGGAGGCTTATCTCTACCTTTTTTTTACTGGAGAATGTAACGAGACAATCAAAACTTTCACCTGTTGGTAAGTGCAACGTCTGCCCATAACGAATGCAGTGTCACCCAGAACATTTCTGTTTGTCATCACACTGCACCTACCCCCTGAGGCATCAGTTCTTAAGTCTCTTTTGCCGAGTAATTACTCTAGTTCTCAGTGCTCTTTAGACCGAAATGCAATAAGTTTGCTCACTACTGCTTCACGGCAGAAAACGGCCCTTTTAGAATTTTAGTAATTTTTGACTGTCTGACTGTATTACTCGTATACTGGTCTGCGAAGAACAACGCTTGTAAATAATTCCACTATTCTACATAAAAAAATCTTTGAAGATTCTGTTTGTAAAAGCAAAATAACAGCTTTTTACTCAATGTTAATGAAAGTATATACAGTATATATGAGATTTTTTTTTATTTTTAAATTTTTGTCTGTCTGTCTGTTTGTTTGTTCCGGCTAATCTCCGAAACGGCAGTACCGATTTTGACGCGACTTTCACTGACAGATGTCTTATATTACAGAGGGTAACTTAGGCTACTTTTATTTTAGAAAAATATTAGGGTAAAAAAATTAAAACCCCAAAATCCGATTCAATCGGGGAATTATATATGTATACCATTGATTGTGGTCGGCTTTTTTGCGCGGGTGAAACCGAGGGCCACAGCTAGTTCTTTTAATAATTTAACTCACCAAAAGGTACTCATAGGTATGACCAACAAAATAAATGTCTATCCAATGTGAATTTATAAAATAATGAGAGTTAAAAATACATATTTTCTTGCCTTCCCCATTGCTACTATTTCATACAAGAAAAAGAAACAATACTGAGGTGAAAAAGCATTAGGGCGCGTTGGAAGAGAGTCACAACTCACTAGCGAGGCATTAAAGACCCTAAGCCCGTCCCCGCGCCAATAAAACCAGCAATAAACACCTCGGCATTGCGCTGTATAAGTCGGTTCCGACCCGGGAATGTCACGAAGTTGTAGATTCTGTAGAGCAAGGTCAGGAAACTATTTAGCTAAACAATTCTAAAGTTTATGATTTTGACCTCACAAGGTCACAATACTAGTTTACATTTCTTGCATAAAGTTATGAACATGTTTAAATCTTACAATAAAATATTACAAATCGCGACAGATATAAGGCAGGATCTATGAAATAAAATGCAATAAAAATTATTTATTCTTGAACGTAAGAAATATAAACTGCTTTTGTCAAACGTCATTTTTTACAACGTACCACCGTTTCATAATGAGGTTCCTCTGACGTAGCAGAAACAGGCAAAAGAAACTCCGTTAGTATAATATTTTTCCTTTTTTTATATAAATGTAAAGCACTGTATAAATAAATTTACAAAGAATAGTCTCATAGAAAACCATAGCACGCTCAATGACAAAATGTCAGACATGATTCAATAATAAATCTATAAATGCATTGCAAACTTGAGCAGACCTGCCTCCACTAACAGGACCTGTTCACAAGTATGACGCATGTGGCTGCCATCGCCTTCCTCGACCATATTCAAGGGAAGTGGACGACCCACCACACGACGCCGCCGCAAGCGGAGGCATTAAAGCGAGTATTAAATACTCAAGTCAAAGTCGAAGTCAAAATTTCTTTATTCAGTTTAGGCTTGTATAAAGATTGTCAGAGAAGAATCGGCAAGAAACTCTGAGGCCTTCCTTTTTTCAATGCCATATTACATGTCATTTATAACACATCTCTGTCCTCTATGTAATAATCTACTTTATAATACGCTTATTCTAAAAATGTCTTCTTGACAAGTTTATTGAACACGATGTCAGTTTTGGCCAACCTAAACACAGGAACCTCTAGCGCATTACCTCGGCCCATTCTACAAGATACAGTCACATTTTTATTAATTAAATACTTGCGTTTTCGTACGTACATTACATTTGCATAAATTTACTATGACGGAAGTATAGTTAATAGAATCAGGTGTTACTTTGCGGAAATCCATTATAATGAAGGAAAGTAAGTTACTTTGCTAAGCTCGGCGGCTGTCTGTCGTAGAGTCTATGACGCTTGATAATGCCTCGGTTTGGGGCGAAACACGTGTCGTGTTCTCGACTTCAGTGGTGTTTATTATCTAATGGTGGTAGTTTGCTTGTGCACGCTACTGAGGGATGGCGGGCGGTGCTCTTCAAAAAACTAGGTAATATACACCATTTTTTATATTTTGCATTCTCTCGTAGCGACTCGCGAGGACCCAAGTTACATATTTCCCGAAATGCTTGTTTTTGCAAAATGAATATTAATTCCAGACCGGCCGCGGATCCCCACAGTAATACGTCATAGGACATAATACTGTGGAAGTATGCAAAATAGACTAATTTAGCTGTAGCCTCATCAGTCAACTGTCTAATCCTTTTAATAGTAAAAATAGAATAACTTAATTTTGAAGCAATTTTTTCAATATTTGCTCCCCACTGTACCTTGGAATCAATAGCGATTCCAAGAAATGCAGTTGAATTTTCCAAAGAAAGGTTAGAATTCTCTCACTTATTATTAATATTATGTGCCGGCTTGGACATTCCAAAGTGTAGACATTTTGTTTTACCCGCATTTAAAAGTAAATTATTTGCCGCAAACCATTTGGAAACAATATCCAGAGTTTTATTGGGCTGTTCCAGCGTCAAGTCATTTCTGTTAACTTTAAACAACAATGAGGTATCATCAGCAAACAGAACTACCTGAGACATATTTGTACCAAATAAGGAAAATCATTTATGTAAACCAAGAAAAGAAATGGACCAAGGATCGATCCCTGAGGAACATCCATTTTTACTGGACAACCTGACGATATAACACCGCTAGTCGCTACTTTTTGCTCTCGATTTGTTAAGATCTTCCCGGGCCTGAAGAACACTACGTTACTAGTTGATCACCGGCATCAGTCGTTAACCTTCCTTTTGTAAAGCCAAATTGCTTGTCGTTTAAAATTCTATGTATACTAAAATGAACGCATATTGTTTTCAAATATTGTAGTTAAAGCAGGCAACACAGAAATGTGACGGTAATTTAAAGGAATTTCTAACTGTACTACCCGATTTCAAAACTGGTATAATTTTACTATGTTTCATCAGATCAGGGAAGACAGAAAATTCAACACAGAGATTAAAAATCATCGCCAATATTGGAGCGATATCGATAGTAATTATATCTATTTATGGAAAAAGAAACCTTGGAGAGTTTAGACTTAACATTGTGTTTGAATCGGTCAATTCTGTTCTTGGTCACAGGTCTACATTCAATAGATATATTGTCTATAATATATTTGAACTACAACTGGATCTTTAAAGATTTATGATCTTATATAACTCCATCTAATAGAGTTTTGCTTGTTAATTTACAGTTAACCATATTATTATCAATATAAGAGGCGCAGGTTTATGTAACTCTGGTCGGTTCGGTAAAAAAACACTGTAAGTTAAAACAATTTAAAAGTGAAACCGTAATTTTTCAAGAGTTTCACTTAACAAATCAATATAAAAATCACCACAAATCACTACTTTTTTGTTTGTTTTAAATATTTTTTTAAGTCTTCTTCCATTACAGTTATAAATGCTGCGAAGTCAGCAGATTTTTTTTTTTACTTTCATAAATGTAACGGAACGAGCAAAACGTTCACCTGATGGCAAGTGTAACGTCTGCCCATAACAAATGTTGTATCACTCAGAAAATTACTGTGTGACACCACACTGTGCCCGTCACCCTGAGACATCAGTTCTTAAATCTCATATGCCCCGTGATTACGCTAGCTCTCAGTGCCCTTCAAACCGAAACACAGCAATGTTTGCACACTACTGCTTCACGGCTGAATAACTGGCCCTAGGTTGGTGGTACTAGACGGATTCCTGCATAGGAATCCTACCACCAGTAAAGTTGGTCTATAAATACACGTGAATAGATATTTATTCATTACTGCACAAGCAGTCTCACACTGACGTTCAACAGAACATGCCACAATGTCTTTCCTGTCTTTAGTTGAACTTACTGGCTACACAATAATTGTTTACATTAAATCATCAGTCATAGAATAATTCTTTAGCCATGTTTTAGTATAGCACAAGATGTGTACTTTATGCTTATCAATTAATAATTCTACAATTAAAATTTTCCAGAGAAACGGTTAATATTTTGGTACAATAAACTTAGTTTATTATAACACTGTTTCCATTTTGTCACCTTACATGACTAAAAAAATGATCAGCCACAGTATTAATAGACACTCTATTGAATGCTATCTTGTCAAATTGTAAGCTAATAATGTAGCTATCTTGTGCCTATATTTCTTTGGGAGATACATATTATTTTGAGTCAAAATAAAATTATTAATAAATTTATTAACGTCCAACAATGTAAATAGGTCACTGTGACGACATGTCAAATGATTTATATTTTGATTTATTTTATAATTATAATTATTATATTTCTCTGGTAAAGAAATAGTGTAGGGAAGTCTACTGTTTGAAACTTATAGGAATCTGCCTTTCATTCTACAGAGCACACCTATAGTCTTCCATAAGACCATTTACAATTTTTGTTTGTAAAAATGTTACATCGTAAATACCTATCCCAACATAAGTATACATGTCACGTAGCTGCTTACAAAATAACAGTCACATCATGTGATACGTTACTTGATGTCTCCCTGGAACGATACTTTTCATGCTTCCTTATCATTGTAATAATCATTTAAATTATAATAAGGTTTAGAGCACAAACAATTTATATTGTAAGTTTTAAATTAAGTTTCTGTTAAATTAACTATATTTTCCGGAATTATGTTGTAAATACGTCTACATCGACCCAAAAAAAAATTACTTTATTAAGTCTATATTTTAGATTATCTAGTTTGTTATTTTTTCTTAACTTTAAATTATGTTTGTTACCATTCTTGGTAAATTGTGTTTTAAATTTACGTTACGTTTATAAAATGTTGTATTTATAAATATGTTAATAAATTCGCGAACTGCTGTTTTTTGCAATGTAAAAAGATTGTATTCACGAAAGCCGCATTTCCCATAATAAAATTATACTGTGAAAATAACTAAAGTAAACTTGTCTTGCAGTGGTAATATCTTAATTTGCCGGATCTTTCTAATAGCATACAAAGCCGAACAGAGAACCTAACAATCTAATTTAATTCCCAAAAAACAGTACTGTCAATAAACTCTAATTAATCATTTTGCATCACAATATCGTTTTGTACCGTTTTTACATTTGGTAATGCAAATTTAACACATTATGTTTTTTTGGTATTTAATGCTAAATAGTTTGCATGGCACCATTTATGTTCGCGGTTTTCCGACGGACCTTAAATATCAGAGATGTATCATCTGCAAACAATACTATTTTTGTAAGTTTCTGGCCTAAGTATGGTAGATCATTTATATAGATGAGAAATAAAAACGAGCCCAAAATAGATCCTTGTGAAACCCCTATTTTTTTGAGAGTCTACGGAGTTGGTACCATTAATGGAACCATTTGTATCCTATTGCTAAAGATAAAATTCCATCAAAAGAAGAGCTTGCTGCCATGCCATAATACGAGTATTTTAGTTTACAAAGCAGAGGTTTGCGAAATACGCAATTAAATGCGTCTGATAAATTATAGAACAAGCCAATTGCATTCTGAGAACCCTCCCAAGCGCTATGAATATATTGAATTAAACTTTTTCCTGCAACAGATACGGAGCGCCTTTTAGTAAAAACTGATGATTATGGTAAGACCAAACTGATAGAATATATTGAAAGATATACCCCATAAATGTTCTGTTTTTTTTATATTTATACAACATGTTTAATGTTTTAATTATTTCGCGGGCATTAACGGTTCTAACCTTAAATGTCTCAGTTTTGGCACTCACATTCTTAATTAACAGTTCATGTGCAGGCATTCGCTCTAAACGTCGGGTTATAAATATTTAAAAATTTAACGCAATATCCATAAAATTAGATTTATTGAAAATTGTGTTTTTGAACAAATAACTTGAAATAGTAAAGTGATAGCCCGTAAATACTGCTAAGCACAGGCTTCCTTTTACTTTTGAGAAAGCTTTGCTAGCTGCAAGAAAATAAAGAGTCAGCCACGCTGCTTCAAGTTATCCAAGATGTCATTGGAGAAGTTCACACGAACCCGTAATGTTTTATTCCTTAGGTTTTGAGAAGTGTTATAGACTGCCAAATTAGTACTACTGAAAACTGCAGAATAATTTTGAAGGTGCCGGCACCGGAGATTGAACTCAGGTCACTAGCAAATTATGAATTATTTTAGTGGTTCCACAGCCGGGCCAGTTATTCTACCGCAAAGCAGTAGTGTGCAAACATTACTGCTTAAACATTATAGTTAATCGAATCAGGCGTTGCTTTGCGGAAATACATTGATGTTCTCTTAGCCGATTTCGACCACGGCGACAACTTCCGACTACTGTCGAGAGCCATCAACTGCGCAGGAGATATTATAGTGTCACAAGTGTACGCGCAAACACAGAGGCACTCACTCGTCCCAACCTACCCGCGCCCGATGTAACGCTGATGCGATAAGATCGGAGGTAGGCAAGGATGCAGTGTCAGAAACACGGGGACAATCACAACGCAACCAGACCCGAAAACCAACAATTTATGTTCTAACACAAATGTTGGCTCCGGCTGGGATTCGAACCCAGGACCCGCGGTTCAGAAGTCAGGTACTCTGACCACTGAGCCATGCGGTCGTGAATTTGCGGAAATACATTATAGTCACCGAGACTGTAAATAGCAGCTCTTTGACCGGGCCGCTCACGCGGCGGCTGACTGTCATAGAGTCAATATCAACTGATAATGCCTTGTTTTGAGGTGAAACAAATGTTGTGTTATCGACTTCAATGGCGTGTATTGCCTAGTGGTAGTGTTGTAGTGGTGGGGGGGTATCTGGTGGCGGTATTGGTTTTCTTGTGCACGCTGTTAAGGGAGGGCGGGCGGTGCTCTTTAAAACTAGGTAATACACACCATTTTACATTTTGCATGCGGATCTTAGCAAATTAACTTTCTCTCCTTTGCTTAAACATTACTAATAGCTTACAGCAGCCATATAGTGTTTAGGTTCGTTAAATTTGTCTTAACAAGTATTATAGCTCTGGCAACATTTGCAGTCGACTACTAGACATAGGCCTATTTTGATTTTTGTTTAAAACTCATTTTTCTTTATACTTTATTACCTTATTCTTTATACTTTATTTTATATTTTTCTTTACACTTTGCTAAGATCCGCTTATGCTTAGTGCATAAGCGGATCTTAGCAAAGTGACATTGTATTGCTCCCAGTTTTTTCATCACCTATAATAAAAAACTAGACGAACCCCGCGACTACATCCACGTGGATTTAGGTTTGTTTAAAAATACCGTGGAAACTCTTTAAATTCGGGAACAAAAAGTTCAAAATCTTGTGTCCGTCTCCAGCTCTCTGTGCAGTTTTTCGTCAAAATCGATTCAATGGTTGAGCCGTGAAAAGGCGACAAAGCAGTGGAAGAAACCCTTTTTTTTGATGAAGCGGTTTTTGCTGGTGGTAAGATTACTATGCCAGAATCCGTCTAGGTAAGTACCACCCCAGGGCCAGTTATTCTGCCGTCGTGAAAAGTTTAATGGTAAGTGCAACGTCTGCTCATAACAAATGCTGTGTCAACCAGAACATTTCTGTGTGATACCACACTACCCCCGTCACCCTGAGACATGACTAATGTTAAGTCTCATATGCCCAGTGATGACGCTAGCTCTGTGACCGAGATTTGCCGGATGATTGATGAGGTATAACGTGAATTATAAATCAAAGGCACAAAATGACGTCAACCAACTCGAATATAATAATAATAATAATAATTTATTAAACCAAAGACTTTTCATAATGATGAATTATACATAGAACAATTTAACCAAAAATGTGATCTAATCAAATCCTTACGTATCACATTACAAGTCTTTAGCAGCCGTGCTAGGGCGTAGACCTGTGTTACAGCTGCTAAGGCTTCCCTGATTTTAAATAACAATTAATAATTAATATTAAACAGAAAAGAACGCAAAATGACAAAAAAAAATGAAAAAGTGGGTAAAAGGAAAAGAAAATAAGATTTGTTCCGACGTTCCGTCACTTCACAAGCATGGCACATCCATATTGACACCGTTATGAGTGTAGTACAAGTACAGTGTAATTGATAAAACATCAATTCGCCTCCGATTCTAATCAGGAGTTGTGACTATGATGGCAACCGGCTAGGAATACACATCTTTGGTATAGCCTTTTAGTAACGTAACCTTAACCAAATTATGATCCTTCCTGTCATAGGTATCTTAGTTGCATGGCATGTTTATTACTTCGATATCTATTGATTTATGAACAACGATTGTGAATTTATGGTTGGCTGCCGTCAGATTATGAGTTATAGTAATGGTGTGATTAGGAAACCTAGGCTTTTATCAGTTCCATAATTTATTCATTACGGATCGTATGATTAAGCGATGGAAGTTGCATTTCAAAGTGACAAAGTGATTTAGAATATTTGTTTGATATGTTCTATGTATCTCACTATGTCACGTTGTGTTGATTTTGTTATGTGCATCATCATCATCACTTCAGCCTGTCACTAGTCCACCGCTGAACATGGGACTCCCCCACAGATTGCCACGAAAGTTTGTAGCTCTCATTTTGGGGAATTTCGCCGTAGTTGCACGCTTGGCAGGCGGGTTTATTCATATGTTCCAGGAAGATGCTGCTGCCCTCCAGGTTTTTATTTTCCCTCTGTAGACTTTTACGACACCTACGGGATGAGATGGGGTGGTAGATTCTCTTAAGCCGCCAACACACGCTATTTGTGAATTTGTACTTTATCCGTAGTTAGATATTCATATTTTTTAAAAAAAAATATTATTTAAAAAAAAATTGTATTATTTTGATTTAATAACAAAAGTAATGTTAAGTATTTAATACAAACCTCGGCTCGGTTTGCGCAGTGGTTAAGCCCTTGACTTCTGCGCCGCAGATTGCGGGTTCGATTCCCGCACGGGACAAATACTTGTATGGCCTACAGATAGTTGTTCCGGGTCTTGGTGTTTGTGCATGTGAAATTCATGTCTGTAAAACGCACCCACGACACAGGAGAAACCCACAGCAGTGTTGGTTTTTTAATTAGAGTATTAAAAAAGTACAAAAAATTTTTTTTTTTATAAAATATCTGTAAATTTTGATTAAGTAAAATAATACTTTAAATAGTATCAATTTAGTACAAGTAGGATCTTAAAAGTGAGCTTGTGATAAGAGTATTATGGAAGACTTTGTCTAGGAAGGTTATATTATTAGATCAAGTGACTAGACTAGCGAAACGGTCACCTGGTAAGTGCAACAACTGCCCATAACAAATGCTGCATCACCCAGAACATTTATATGTGACTCTACACTACCCACGTCACCCTGAGACATCAGTTCTTAAGTCTCATATGACCAATGGTTACACTAGCTCTCGGTGCCCTTTCGACCGAAACACAGTACTGTTTGCACACCACAGCTTCACGGCACAATAACTGACTCTGGGGTGGTTCGGCCAAGCAGTAGTGAGCAAGCTTGGCCGACGTTTTAGCTTTACCATGTTTTATCTTGAAGGGCACTGAAAATCGTAAAATGCAGCTTCCGAATACGTGTCATACGTCTTATGTCTTGTTTGTCTCCTCTCCTGTAAAAACTAACTGACGTGTAAGGGAGATGAGCGCAGTGGACTTGCTTTTCAAAGTTCAATAATATATAATACCTGCAATAATTAGATATTCAAAACTATAAAATGATATATCGTGTGTTTTTATTGCATTTAGATATTAAAATCATTTCTTATATTTACGCGAATATTACACATTTAATAAAACTACTTTTACGGATTTTATCGCGTTTTTTATCTATTTATAACCCGACGTTAAGAGTACTTTACAGCACCCGTGGAACTAGAAACTAGAACTAGGAAAGCTTACTATTTGTAAGAAAGTGTATTTGCTAAGATCCGCATGCAACATTAAAAATTGTGTGTATTACCTAGTTTTTGAAGAGCCCCGCCCGCCCTCCCACAGTAACGTGCACCAGCTAAATAACCACCGCCACCGGGAACCGTAACCAGCTACCCCCCGCAAGACTACCACTATACAATAAACACCAGTGAAGTAAAGAACACCACACGTGTTTCAGCTCAAATGAGGCTCACCGTGACATTATTAAGCAATATTGACTCTACGACAGACACTCAACTGCTGTCTACCATAAAATAGAACAGATCAGTATCGTATATAAGATATATAACAAATAAATAAAATTGAAGTGTCTGTTTGTAATGACACAATAACATCGTTTAACTCAATGCTTATGAACGTGTGTACGTTACATATGAGAAAAAACAATTTTTAAAAATTTTGTGTCTGTCTGTTTGTTTGTTCCTGCTAATCTCCGATACGGCTGAACCGATTTTGTCGGGACTTTCACTGACAGATAGCTGATAGGAGTATTATAGTGGGTTACTTAGGCTACAGTAATTTTATAACAATAATAAGGGTTCCGCGAAAAAGAATTCAAACCCCAAAATACGATGCAAACAGGGAAGTAGGTGTATGTATATCATTAATCGTCGTCCGCTTTTTCACGCAGGTGAAACTGCGGGCCACAGCTACTATAAGATAACATAATTTTTTTTTTATAATTCTTAGACAATATTTGTATGTCTAAAAAGTACAAATTTTTCACAGTGCCCTTGTCATGCCAAGTATCTTCAGATATGATTTTAGGTTGTTCGCCGCCCGTCACGCGTTCCTGCGGGGGCAAAAATGGGCTTCGGATGTGGTCTTTGCCTACCCCTTATTTTTTTTTGTTATATAAAGTGACGAAACGAGCAAAACATTCACCTGATGGTAAGTGCAACGTCCGCCCACAACAAATTCTGTGTCACCCAGAATTTTTTTTTTGTGTGTGACACCACACAGTGCCCGTCACCCTGAGACATAAGTTCTTAAGTCTCAAATGTCCCAGTGGTAACGCCGTATACGGGAATAAGGCGTGATTGTATGCGTGTCTGACTTTAGACGTCTAATATTCCCGTCTGTGTCCGTATACTATTTGTAATTCAGATAGTTCACGGTTCGTTTCATTGTTTTCGTTTTGTCGAGACAGTGAATGGTTCGTTTAATTGCCGTCTCCCGGGATGCGAATCTAATCTTGGATTCCATTTCAAAGTCTGTAAGAATGTTTGACGACCGCGTGGCGTAGTGGTTAGCGTACCTGACTTCTGCGCCACCGGTCCTGGGTTCGATTCCCAGCCGGAGGTAACATTTGTGCAAAAACACAAATTGTTGCTTTTCGGGTCTGGTTGTGTTGTGCATGTGAAATGTATGTTTGTAAAACGCACCCTCGATACAGGAGAAAATCCTAGTGTGGGGCTTCGTATTTTTTAAAAAAAAAAAATGTTTTCGTAGTCAAATGTCTATTTTGTGTTATAAAGGCAAGACACGTTCGTTGTTGGAAAAATATATTCTTCTTTTTCAACAGCGTGTCAAAAGCCCACAGCTGGACATAGGTGTCTCGGTAGTTGGAAGAATTTGGCGTACTCGCCACAGTCCGCGGGTTAGTTGGCGATGAGGGCACTAATAGAATTTGGCGTTGTGTGTGTCGCACTGTTCAAACCTGATAATTTTACAGCAAGCGAGTGACTTCGGTTCGATCCCCAGTGCTGGTGCTAAATATTATTTTTATGAAGGAAGGTAAGTTACTTTGCTAAGATCCGCATACAAAATATAAAAAAGCGTCATAGGTACTCTACGACAGACGCCGCCGAGTCTCTCGGCGGCGTCTGTCGTAGATTGTTCTCGACTTCATTGGCGCATATTATCTAGTGGTGGTATTAGTGTTGGTGGAGGGGTAACTCGGTGGCGGTTCCTGGTGTGGTGTTAGTTTGCTTGTGGCACGCTACTGAGGGGGGCGGGCGGTGCTCTCAAAAAAACCTAGGTAATATACACCAGTTTGATATGTGTATGGGAATTTAGCAAAGTAACTTACCTTCCTTCTTATAATGGATTTCACAAAGTAACGCCTGATTCTATTAACTATATTATTTTTATGGTATAAGTGTAAGTGTATTATCTTTTTTTTTTAATGTATAAAGTGACGAAACTAGCAAAACGTTCACCTGATGGTAAGTGCAACGTCCGCCCATGACAAATGCTGCGTCACCCAGAATATTTCTGTGTGACACCACACTGCGCCCGTCACCCTGAGACATCAGTTCTTAAGTCTCAAATGCCCAGTGATTACGCTAGCTCACAGAGCCCTTCTAACCGAAACACAGTAATGCTTGCACACTACTGCTTCACCTACCTAGACGGATTCCTGCATAAGAGTCTTACCACCAGTAAATACTTACTAGTAAAAAAGTACTTCAAATTGCTATTAATAACTTTAAGTGGTAGTAGGATTCTTATGCAGGAATTCGTCTTGGTAGGTATCATCGCAGGGACAGATGTTCTACCGTGAGGCATCAGCGTGCAAACCTTACTGTGTTTCGGTCTGAAGGGCATTGAAAGCTAGTGTAGTTACTGCGCATATGAGACTAAAGAACTGACGGCTCATGGGGGCTGGCGCAGTGTGGTGTCACACAGAAATGTTCCGAGTGATACAGCATTTCTTATAGGAAAACGTTGGACTTACCTTAAGGTCAACGTTTTGCTCGTCTCGTCACATTATCCTAAAAAAAACCGGAACTATTATAATATTATAATTATCTTAAATCCGGAATTATTATGGATAGGTCGTACAAGAAATTGTTTAGTGCAGGAATCGTCCCCGAGCAGTGTAGAAACCAATCACTTGGCTACAACGCCAACAGAGCCCGTGTTTACCAACCAGAAGTTGTGCATATATTGTTCTCAAAATATATATACATAGAGGCCATGAGGTGGCGGCTTTAGAGAATCTGTCACCCCCACTCATCCCATGGGTTCCGTAAAAGTCGACAGAGAGAAAACAAAGATGGTCCTCCAAACCTCTTGCTTTCCACCAGGATAATAAATAAACTGCGGTTGGCAACTCGCGCGCCAAGCGAGCCAAAATGAGAGCTTTTGTAGCAATCTATTGGGACCTAGACCTATGTTCAGCAGTAGACTAGAGATAGGCTGAACCACCCAAAACCGGGGCTAGGCTCGCTTAAAATTTCATAGTACGCGAGTGACCTGGGTTCGATTCTCGGTGCCGGCAGCACTAAAATTGTTAATTGCAATTTTAAGTGCTGATTTACCACGTGCTCGGCGGTGAAGGAAAACATCGTTAGGAAACCTGCATGTCTCAGAAATAAAAAATATTTCGAAGTCATGTGAAGTCCGCCAAACCGCATTGAAGCAGCGTGGCGGATTCTTCCTAGCTCCAAAAACCCTCTCAGAAATGAGAGGAGGCCTGTGCTCAGCAGTGGGACATTTATAGGCTGAAACTTTACTTTTTTTTTTTAGCTATTGGCTAGAGCCGTGGTAGCTCAAGAGCCGGTGGTCCGCCCTTAATTTCATAGTACGTGAGTGACTTGAGTTGTATCCCTGATGCTAGCACCTCTAAAATTGTTCTGCAATTTTAAGTGCGATTTTACCGCTTGCTCGGCGGTGAAGGAAAACATCGTGAGGAAACCTACATGCCTGAGAAATAAAAAACATTTCGAGGCCATGTGAAATCCGCCAACCCGCATTAGAGCAGCGTGGCGGACTCTTTCCAGCTCCTAAATCCCACTCAAAAATGATTCCTGCACAGGAATACTACCACCACTAGAATCTAGAAATCAAGTTCGCTCACCACTAAGCCGTGCGCAAGTTAAAAACTATACAGTGGTCTTAATAAACAACTCCACTTCCAATTTAGTTACAGAGCTTAAATTCTCAAATTAGTGCTAAAAAACCACAGTTGTTATTGCTTCTGAAAACTTTTCCGAAATTTACGGTCAGCCTCGAATCTTGGAAGCCAATTTCGTTCGCGCGGCGCTCGAACTCGCAAGTGGGTGACCGTCCCAGCGACAATTCATAAAACACGGGAAGTGGCTCAATTCACGTCCCCCGCAACTTTTCCCGCTTCAACCGCAAAGTGTAAACAGCGTTCACGGCCCGATAACGAAACGGGATTCAATACGGGATTCGGGGCGACGGTAATTCACTTTCATTTTGCATCCCGCCTTATATTTTATTCTTGGCAACATTTCTATTCACTATTAATCGAATAAGAAAGTAATTCACAAGTGTACGGTTTTTAAAGAAAAACATATGCTTATGAATTTAATTCAATGAAACTACTTTTACGGATTTTATCGCGTTTAATTTAATTTTGAGTTTCTTACATTTTGCGCGATTTGCAGAACCATTATGTATTATTTGCGAAAATAAAACAGATGAATAAGTAAGCCTGCATTGAATAAAATATTGATATCAATAAAAACTAATTACAACGTTAATAAATAACACAGTTTTAAAAATATTTACTCTAGTCCTTCAGTAGGATT
The DNA here is from genome assembly GCA_019845155.1 of Luehdorfia chinensis. Taxonomy (NCBI): domain Eukaryota; kingdom Metazoa; phylum Arthropoda; class Insecta; order Lepidoptera; family Papilionidae; genus Luehdorfia; species Luehdorfia chinensis. The sequence continues at coordinate 900,270 of JAHVAK010000388.1, forward strand.
CCGTCTAGGTAGGTAGGTAGCAGGGCCAGTTATTCAGTTGTGAAGCAGTAGGGTGCAAACATCACTGATAGCTAGTGTAATTACTGGGCGTACGAGACTTAAGAATTGATGTCTCAGGGGGATGGTAGCAGTGTGGTGACACAGATCAATTTGAAATATATCTTTTTTATCAGGGAAAATGTCCCCTGATAAAAACTGCTCGTCTCGTAACTTTCTTCTTGCTATGTTTCGGCACAGCAATATTTGCACACTACTGCTTATCGGTAGGACAACTGGCCTTATGGTAGTACCTAACTAGATTGATTCTTGCCTAGGAATCCTACCACCAGTATATATCATAGAGCATATTTCAGGTGGCCTATGAGAACATTCTTCAAAAAGTTTTTCATAATATTCGTCATTGTCATCAGCCTGTTTATAACAGTTAGGGGGAAAATTTTCTTCGGATTTTGTATGAAAACTCGAGACATTTTTTTCAAAGTTTATATACATTTACTTACAGTATATCTGTGCCATTTTTTTCGATGTTTTTTTGCCACTTTAAAGGTAGGAGCATGATTCCGTTGCTGTAGAAATTTTGGGACTTCGGCAAGAAAACGCGACAAGTAGTTTTGGCAGTCCTCTCTTGATGTTAACCTGACACACCCCAGGCCAGTTATTCTGCCGTGAATCAGTAGCGTAACAAGCATTACTGTGTTTTCGGTTTGAAGGGCACTGTGAGAGCTAGCGTAATAACTGGGCATTTGAGACTTATGAACTGATGTCTCAGCGTGACGGGCGCAGTGCGGTGTCACACAGAAATATTCTGGGTGACACAGCATTTGTTGTGGGCGGACGTTGCACTTGCCATCACGTGGGCGTGTTGCTCGTTTCGTCACTTTATTCAATAAAAAAAAAGGAATCGTAGCTCGCGTGGCACCCAAAGATCGAGCTTTTTGTGTACCCAGGTTATTTCAAATGGGTCAAAACTGTTTTGTGGTCAATTCTCAGTTCTTTAGCTATGTCGTAACTACTGATATGCCGATCTTGCTGCACTTTTTTACACACTGCATTGGGTCCATAAACGTCACAACATTTTTTTGCGGCTTGCGTTGCAATTTTTCTTTTTTTTTTTTGTAATAAAATTTTAAAATGAATCGAATTTTTTCTTTAGATTCACTGATTTTGACATAAAGAAAAACAAATGAAAAGTAGCTGGAAAGAAAATTTTACTTGAATTTTATTTGTTTCTTTTTTTTAAATGTATTTAGCCTTTTTGATTTCCGTAAAGGTGATGGAACGAGCAAATCGTTCACCTGATGGTAAGTGTAACGTCTGCCCATAACAAATACTGTGTCACCCAGAAAATTACTGTGTGATACCACACTGCGCCCTCTTAAGTCTCATATGCCCAGTGATTACGCTAGCTCTCGGTTCCCTTCAAACCGAAATAATGTTTGCACACTACTGCTTCACGGCAGAATAACTGGCCCTGGGGTGGTACCTATCTAGACCGATTCCTGCATAGGAATTCTACCACCAGTAAAATGTCACCAAAACCAGCCAGACACAAATGCCATATTAACCACGCTTGGCGGATTGGCGATCGCAGTACCAGACAGACCAGACTTGAAATGCTATCGCCCGTCATCGGTTTGTGTATTTTCAGTACAGTATTCTTCGAGATGGCTATTTCAGCATCTGTCGGAATCAATTCGATTTTCCACGCATTTCTCTTAGTCGACTTCTTTGACGATTGACACCCGTCGAGTAGTCGAGAGTCCCCGATCTCTACGTCGCAGGTCCTGGGTCCGAATCTCAGCATGAGTAGTTTTCCTGTACGATCGTCCAAATCGCGAGTACGGGCAACATCACAACTTGCGGGTAGACCCGGACATCTACTTGGACATCACAACGTGCTTTGGACTGTATGTGCAATCTGCTACGTAGTTAATAGAATTGGGCGTTACTTTGCGGAAATCCATCATAATGATGGAAAGTTAGTTAATTTGCTAAGATACGTAGAAAATTTATAATCGGTGTATACTCGTATTACCGCAGCGCCAGTTATTCTGCAGCAAAGTATGCAAACATTACTATGTTTCTAAGTTACTGAGTGGTGGGACACAGAAATGTTCCAGATGACACAGCATCTGTTATGGGCAGGCGTTGCACTTACCATCAATTGAACAATTTGCTCACCTCGTCACAATCGACGTATTCTTTTCGACCACCATACGGCGCTTGATATAATTTTATCTAACCAAACATCTTTTCAGCAGCAGACATAAATCTTAGCCAAAGACGTTAGCGTTGTGTAATTCACATAAAATGTTGAATAATGAAACATCTAAGTATCATAAAACGGCGTAAAGTTTTCAAGATTTCCCTTGACACTCATGCCGCGTCCATAATCATTAACCGTACTTCTAGTTTTATTTAATTCTTGAACATAAACTTCAAAACTCGGGGGAAAACCGCGGCTATATCTTTACATATTTAAAACACTGCTGTGAAATGACTTGAAAAATGCCAGACTCTTTAACCGGGGTTCCTTACAATGCCTGCGACAAAGCGCAAAAGTTTAAATTTAAATAAGTGGGTGCGAGGATGAATCACTCGCACACATCCGCATTGGTCTTGCTAAATAACAACAATCTAGTTTTAATTGCTGCAATTTGTCTGCGACTCGGATGCTGCAGATTGTGTCGCCAATGGACCGTTTTCGGAGGGCTTTAACATATTAATGAGAGCAACCGTAACAGAGAGGGGTGCACGTTAAAGTCTGGCCAATACTTAAACCGAATTTACGCGCCAGGAATTCGTTGTGTTTTTTCGCTTAATACGAATATTTTACAGTTAAATCTTTTGTCAAACAAGATTTCAAACGCATTACGTAAATAAAAACATAAATTTCTGTTAGTAATCCTCCGATATTTTTGTATTCATAAACTTTGCTATGTATGTATGTATGTATGTATAGTAATGTTAGAACTATGATAGTACTTGCGGATGTAGCAGGTTCTTTAACAAGTAAAGGTAAAGCAACACTTTGGGGAGTGTCCGCAGAAATCAGACGAATTAATTCCCTCTTCCCACTTCCATCACCGGGAACAGGATGAACGGCGGGCTTCCATGCTTAACCCTTATACGACCGAAGCGGTTTGCTTGCTTAACCCTTATACGACCGAAGCGGTTTGCTTAGTCGTTCATAATGCGTTCAGCATAGGACTTATTAATTTGCATGCGTCAGTCTTCCCATCCGATTACAATGTAAGTGTCTATTAGAGAAGAGAGGCTGTATGCCTATATACATACATAGGCTTTTTCTAAGCCGGTGCGTTTACCATTCAGAATTAAACCGCCGTTTATAATCAGGTGGGATCGACCCCACCTCCTCCATCCTTCTGCTTTTTTATTGAAGAGGGAGTAAACGAGCAAACGCCTCACCTGATGTTAAGTCATCGCCGCAATACCAGGGGAATCGCGGGTGCGTTGCCAGCCTTTGAGAAAAAAATAGACTCTTTTCTGAAGGTCCCTAAGTCGTATCGGTCCAGAAATGCCGCTGTCGGCAAGCTCCACATGATGATTGTGCGTGGCAGAAAATTCTGTTGAAAAACATTCGAGTGACCTGAGTACAATCTCCGGTACCACTATTTTTTTTATTTTAAGTGCTGATTTAACACGACAACAACATAGTAAGGAAACCTGCATATCTGAGGAAGGACATGTGAAGTCCGCCAACAAGCATTGGAGCAGCGTGGCGGACTTGTCCCGGCTCCAAAACCGAGAGGGTTTTAAACTGAAAGGAGGCCTTTGCTCAGCTCCGACATATAAATGTCCCACGGCTTTAACCTTCGATTTAGCGGTCGATTGTAACTTTACTTTTTTTATAGTTAATAGAATCAGGCGATACTTTGCGGAAATCGATTATAGTAAAGGAGAGAAAGTTAATTTGCTAAGATCCGCATGCAAAATGTAAAATGGTGTGTACGAGTATTACCTAGTTTTTAAGAGCACCGCCCACCAGCATCAACAGCGTGCACAAGAAAACGGCTCCCGGTAACGGGCGGTATTGGTTATCTTGTGCACGCTGTTGAGGGAGGGCGGGCGGTGCTCTTCAAAACTAGGTAATAATCGTACACACCATTTTACATTTTGCATGCGGATCTTAGCAAATAAACTTTCTCTCCTTTACTTTACTTTTTTTATAAATTAAAAAAAATCAGTTCTTATAAAACACACAACACCAATTTAAAAAAAAAGTTAAATGTAAAGTTTCAGCCTATAAATGTCCCACTACTGAGCACAGGCCTCCTCTCATTTCTGAGAGGGCTTTGGAGCTAGGAAGAATCCGCCACGCTGCTCCAATGCGGGTTGGCGGACTTCACATGTCTTCGAAATACTTTTTATTCCTCAGACATGCAGGTTTCCTCACGATGTTTTCCTTCACCGCCGAGCCCGTGGTAAATCAGCACTTAAAATTGCAATTAACAATTTTAGTGGTGCCGGCACCGGGAATCGAACCCAGGTCACTCGCGTACTATGAAATGTTAAAGCGAGCGCCTAGCCCCTGAGCTACCACGGCTCTACCAATTTAAAGTTCAATGTTTATTTATCTAGTATTCATGAGAGTATTAAGTGTTGTCATTTCCCGTAATAAACTCAAACTTTACGATAATGAAAATATCTTGTGCTATAGTTATTAGCTATTTTATGTTTCCAATCAAAGTGGCATGGCTATTACCTTGCTGTGTAAAATAACATGTCGCTCTGAGACTCTGGCAGCATTATGAGCCGATTGACGATCCCATACTGTAGTGGTTAGAGTACCAGGCTACGACGCTGCGAGTCCTGGTTTCGAAACGTCTGGTTTTACCCTGGGGCCGACATTAGTAAAAAGTAACTTCGGTAAAAAGCAAAATGGATTTCGGGTCTGGTTGTGTTGCGGTAGTGTAGATAGATAGATGTAGTGCAGATATATGTAGATAGTCTAGTGTATGGTGGAATTTTTTTTTATTTTTCTTAAAATAAGTCGTAGTTTGTAGGCGTTGTACTCTTCTCACTTACCTGTTTAATTTTATAACTTATTTTATTTCAAAAATAGGAATGTGATGCGCAGTGTCGGGTATTATCTTTAAATTTTATGATGAGTAGTTTAATAGGAAGGTCGGTAATGCACCGCGGGGCTCAAGTGGCGCGAGTTTTTGTGGCCGGCGGCGCTTGCGGCTGCCACTCCGTTTTTAATGACTCTATTAAAGTGATTAATAGAGTCTATCGCTTAAAAAATCTCTACCTTTTTCATTTCTTACAAATTTAATTAATGTCGATACAGATCTTTAGAGTCGATGTTTGGGTCATCAAGGGTAATTTCATTCCGGTGCTCGAATTTTTTACTCATACGAAACTTGATCGTACAATTCGTGAGACACGCTGTTTTCGTCGTGCTATCGTTATAAATTCTAATAATATTTCGTAGAACTTGATATTATCGATACAATGTTGGATTACGACTTCAATAAAGTCACTTTATGGTTGATAAATTAAATGTAACGTTGGATTAGTGTACTGGTTTATGGAGATGTTCGCTTGCACTCTGTGATCATTTAAATTACAGAGTTACAAGCACTAAAACGATGTGTCGAGCCACACGTCACCATATCATGTTTATGAAGTTGTATCTTTTCTTTTTTTTAAACAATGGAGCCCAACAGTGCGATTTCTTCTATAGCGTGGGCGCGTTTTACAGATATACGTTTTACATGCACAGCCAGACCTGAAAATACACGATTTGTGTTTGTGCACAAATGTTGGTTCGAGCTGAGATTCGAAGCCAGGGCCAGAAACGTAGAACATAGGTACTCTGACCACAATGCCACGCAGGTCATTGAAAGCTCTTTGCAGACAGAGGTTTTTTTCCAATTTCTAAGGCAGAAGGACATTCTGCTGCCATATTGCTGCGCTTTGGAATTAGCCATCGCCTTAGAGTATCTATTCCTTAGGTACAATATACACTTTTAGTCGATCGCACTTAAATTAAAAACATGATGACAGTGGAAGAAACACAAAAAAGAGAACGTCGCATACAGAATACGCGCATAGACATGAAGCTGTGGAAACAGGCCCGTTGCAATCTAAAAAAGGAAACGCCGCGGGATATGTTAAGAAGATTAAAAAAAAATGGTCTCGGCGCGTTTTTATTGAATTTTTTTTTTATTTCATAAAAGTGACGGAACGAGCAAAACATTCACCTGATGGTAAGTGTAATGTCTGCCCATAACAAATGCTGTGTCACCCAGAAAATTACTGTGTGACACCACACTGCGCCCGTCGCCCTGAGACATCAGTTCTTAAGTCTCATATGCCCAGTAATTACGCTAGCTCTCAGTGCCCTTCAAACCGAAACACAGTAATGTTTGCACACTACTGCTTCACGGCAGAACAACTGGCCCTGGGGTGGTACCTACCTAGACGGATTCCTGCATAGGAATCCTACCACCAGTAAAAATTAATATGGATCTACCTAATACTAAAACATGTAGAGCGATCCACAAAAATAAATCTGGTAATCTAAATTACAAAAATATTATTCTTGTTTTTAACTTCTACTTGGTATCGGTGCACGGAAGATATTTTGTACTGCACGAGTTTACAATATGTTCAGCAGTATTGGCCCGTACCCTCTTTACCTATATTATAAGTATTTTTTAATATACTCGTATGTATCTGTATATGTGTATGTAGTATATATATGTATAACATATATTATTATGTGTGTATTGTATAAATATATATATATGTGTGTGCGTGTATTATATATCATCTTATTCCACTTTTATTTATAAAAAATATAATTCTATTTATTAATATATTATTGGATGCCACTGAAAATCAGGGTAGGATCATGCATCCTACGAGTAGCATATCCTGAGTGGCCGTCCTTTTTGGAGCATTGCACCATGAACGGATGGATTTTAATTTTGTTTTTTCCTGTGTTGTCTGTTTTTTTTTCTTCTCTACACTGTTAATCTGTCAGTGAATTATGTGCGAGTAACAAATAAATGTTTCTTTCTTTCTTTCTTTCTTTCTAATGTCGATTTTTTTTTTGAAATTTCAGTGTGACACCACAATTGCGCCCGTCACCCTGAGACATCAGTTCTTAAGTCTCAAATGCCCAGTGATTACGCTAGCTCTGTGCCCTTCAAACCGAAACACAGTTGCACACTACTACTTCACGGCAGAATAACTGGCCCAGGGGTGGTACCTACCTAGACGTATTGCTGCATAGGAATCCGTCTAGGTAGGTAAAATATATATCCGATAATCCTATGGTTATTTGTTAATCTAATTTAATAATATTATTATTAAATATTATTTAATTAAAAAACCGACTTTAACGCAGCAGTTCCTAATATGCTCACTATCTTTTTTTTTAATTTAAGAGTATCATGATTTTCTAATGGATGCCATCATCAGAACTTAACCAAATTTGTATGGAACTGACCTACTGTGAACTGTGAGTATTACCAATTTAACTAAAAAATAATCATTGGGATAACAATTGGTTCACAATTGGCGAAGATATCACGCAACATACACAAAAAAAATATTCGGTCGAATTAAGAAACTGTTCTTTTTTTAAAAGTCGTTTAAAATTTAGGAGGCGTTAGAATGTCAATATCCTTTAAATAAGAATCATAAATAATCATACATCTATCTATTTAGAGAGAGTATTCTGTTTTTTACCATTTAAAACGATCAATTTTCTTTTAATAGTTATCTGCATATTAATACGTGTATAGAAATCTTCGTACCCCTTTTTAAGCATATTGCGCGCACGGAGGAGCGTGAGATTTGGCATAGTTAAAGTTTGTATGGAGAAGAAGCGAGTATTCTTAAATTTATATTATAATATGTGTTACAAATAAATATTATACTGAATAAAATAAAACACTGAATATTTACGTTCGAATTGACAATGACAAACATATGCCTGTCAAATACTCGCACAGACTACAAATTATCTCTAAAAGAATTGTAAAATATCGCCAACAAATAATTATTCTACTGGGCGACCACTAGTGTAGATTTACTGGTTGTATGATTCCCGTACAGGAATCCGTCTAGGTAGTTACTAACTACCCCAGGTACAGTTATTCTGCCGTGAAGCAGTAGTGTGCAAACATTACTACTGTGTTTCGGATTGAAGGGCACTGAGAGCTAGCGTAATCACTGTCCATATGAGACTTAAAAACTCATGTCTCAGGGTGACATGGTCTGAGGGGCGCAGTGTGGTGTGACGCAGAAATGTTCTGAGTAACGCAAAATTTGTTATGGGCAGACGTTGCACTTACCATCGGGTGAACGTTTTGCTCGTTTCGTCACTTTATCAAATAAAAAAAGTAACGGTTCGTACAGTTATTGAAATATTTTTGTTTCCTTTTTATTAATCATAAAGCTCTTTCTCTCCCTAATACCCATCAGCAGCCCATTGCCCTCAAGTAAAATCTCCACATGTCGGATATCGATCGCCGCATACCGCGTCATCGTGCGGATCCCAGCGTCTAACGGGATCGTCCCCTCCGTGTTTCCACCCGAACTGTCGCCAGATCCACTGCTCGCTACACCGACGGCTTTTTGTGTACGATTAGAGATTAAAGTAGACGATAAATGCCTGTAGTTGTCCGGTATGTATATGCGAATATCGCGGGGGTAAACCGTTACGCTGTTTTAGAAATTTATGTGGAATTAAGTTGACGCAAATTTATTGTAGTTTTTTTTTAGTAATCTGTTTAATATGGAGTACATAAATAAGTAAAGTAACAGTCTATAAATATCCCACTGCTCAGCACAGACCTCCTCCCATTTTTGAGAGTTCCGGAGCCGAGAAGAGTTCGCGACGCTACTTCAATAGGCTAATACTTGGCGGACTGATACGGTCCAATACGTTGGAAATTTGGCAGATGATATTGCGAAGGAAAAGGGTAGCTACCTGCCAGATCGATTGGTCTGATCTGGGGAGGATGTCTCCTCCTCCTACAACTAATATTTAGAAGTTGTATAAATAGTTCGAATCTCAGAAGCTTTCATAGCACGATTATGGAATGTATGAGATATTTTTTGAGCTTCTCATGTGGCGACATAGATGTCGCTACAGTTAATATGTCCACGAAATATTTTTATTGCTCACGCATTCGGGTTTTGTCACGATATTTTTACACGATCATTTCAGGAGGTACCGGCGTCAGAGATCAAACTCAGACTCGCCCCTGAACTATGGAGTAACATAGAACCTTGGTCCCTTAAAAAATAATTAAGTGTTGTAAACTTCGGGAAACCGTTCTGGAAAGTGCTCCGAAATATAAATAAATTAGCAAGGCAGTCTGGGTATTTAGCCTTCAGCGCTAGGAGTTTTAAGACTAAATTGGGTAATATCTCCCCCACTAATAGATACCATCATCTCAAGAATATTGACTTGTCTTAGTCAATTCATAATTTTAAATCTATGTTGTAAAACCAAATTAGTTTTGTAAACACATTAATAACATTAAGCTTCCATTGAATCTATGCAAGTCATGTTTAATTAAGGCAACGCTAAAGAATGCTTCTCTAGTTTGTCATTCAAAGCTTTTATTTTATTGTTTAATGTGTATGCATTGTTGGTTGTTGATTTCAATCAATAAGTTTAGAAAAATTAGAAAAACTGAATTCTCAAAATAACCCTTAACCTAAGTCTTAACTTTATCAGTTTGACTTCCCACGACATTTAACATTAAAAAGTACCTTGCAAACAGATAAGTCGTAGTCGAGCAACAACTTTATGGTAATAATTGTTAGTGTGGTTGGTGCAATAGCTAAACGATTAGCCATGTATTAGTGATAGTGCCATGCAACGTAGGTATGATTCCAATACGAAACAAATATGAAATGAAAATTTATTGGAAATTTTGTTGCCCCGCGGTTTCACCCGCTCATAAACGCCGACGCCGATCGATGATCTACAATTTTTACTATCCTATTTTAATCGGATTTTGGGATTTTGATTTGATTGCACTGAACTCTAATTATTTTTTCTAAAATCAAAGGATCCTATGTTACCCGCTATAATATAAGCTAACTGTCAGTGACAGTTCCGTCAAAATCGGTCCAGCTGTTTCGAAGATTAGCCGGAACAAACAGACAGACATTAACTGGTGGTAGGATTCCTATGCAAGAATCCGTCTAGGTAGGTACCACCCCAGGGCCAGTTATTCTACCGTGAAGCAGTAGTGTGCAAACATTACTGTTCCGGTTTGAAGGGCACTGAGAGCTAGCGTAATCACTGGGCATATGAGACTTAAGAACTTATGTCTCAGGTTGACGGGCGCATTGTGGTGTCACACTGTTCTGGGTGCATTTGTTATGGGCAGACGTTGCACTTACCATCAGGTGAACGTTTTGCTCGTTCTGTCACTAATAAGAAATAAAAAAAAGAGAAATTTTAAAAAATTGTTTTTTTTCTCTTATAGGTACCTTATATGCTTTCTTAAGCATTGAGTAAAAAGCTGTTATTTTGTTGTTACAAACAGACAATTCTATTTTATTTATTTGTATTGTATAGAAAAGCTGTAAATAGCATAGATTTACTTTGGCCATTCAGACGTTTGAAACCTCAATATCCCCATGACCATATGTCCGACAAAGTGAAAAATTCTTAAAATTTAGTTTTGTCAATTAGTATTTGCCTAAATAAATTAAACCATAAAATATACAATACAGTTCTGAATAAACGAATATGTCATATAATAAATATACCACTGAAACCTTTCCTTCATTTGCAAACACATCTACGATTCCGTACAAGTAGATAAACGTTTTAGGGTCCCATGTCTTAAAACTCGTAGCGATGCAGCGCACGCCTGAGCGTCTCCCTTATCCGCGGTGCGTTCCAAAAGCGACTTGATCCCGGACAGTCTCTACAATACAGTCAGTGGCGTGCCGCCTGCCGACCTGACAAGGTGTTCCTTCGCTCCTCGCGCGCGAACAAATCGAACTCGAACACGATAACATCGAAAATACAATCCATATTTTAAACATCAACGAGATTTAACGCGTATTCTGAAACAAAGTTTCCTACTTTGATCGTAGTTGCCGTGCCCGCGTGTGTTAATCCTGTGTTTTGTTCAATTATACTCGATTTTAGTTCATATAAAAGCAGGTTATTAGCGTGAAAAGCTTACACCGGACGTGTCTATTGTAATGACAATGACGTCCATTCAAACGTTCCACGCTAAACATTAACCATGGGAACACTGGCGATGCTCCCGTTAACATTCCGTTACGATATTTTGATCTCATGAGAGAAAATAAATGAGAATGATCCTGAAAATGGGAGGGAAGCTGCCTCCGGGCGTGAAGATTTCTGATAAGGAGAAGAAAGTGGAAAAGAAGGAGGGGAAGAAGAAATGGGAGAAATGCGATGACCGTTGTCCAGGTGATCCGTGGGCTTATTGTGCGGTGTTGTGGTGTGCATGTGCCATGAGCCTTATCTCGAGCGGGTACAGCTTATACAAGCAGCAGGGTCTGCAGGATAGGCTATCGCTGTTGGAAGAACAGCATCTAGCGTTGAGGAGTGCAGTCTTGGAGCCGCAGCAACCGTTGGTGGAGAGACTTCGGAGAGAGGTGATGTCCAGACCGCCTAGTAATTGGCGATCGAGGCGCAGCATCAGGGATTATGGAGACTGCGTATGTCCACCAGGTTTGTAATAACAAATCAGTATTACTTAGTTTAAAACTGTTATTTATAAAGTAGTTAAAGTTGATATAAGCAAATGTGGATTAAAGTAATAAACTTTGAAATGCAATGAAATTTAATACCTCAAATAAAATCCCTAAGTTTTCATATAACGTAATACAAAAAACGTTTCCAAAGATTACTGTTCAAGATATTGCGTCTATATTATTCTTTTTTAATAAAACTATTTTTACGGATTTTATCGCGTTTAACTTTTGAACTATTATATTATATACGAGTATATTATATTATAACCCGACGGTTCGAGTGCTTTACAGTACAGCACCTATGATCACGGAGGGACTGAGGTGACAGATGTCCCGATGTCATAGTTAATTCGGGTTACCTTCAGCTTTTAATTATTAGTCTTGCAGTGGTATGCTTGGTTTTTGATTTGAATTTATTAACTATAGGATCCCCGTAATTGGTAGTACCATCTTCTCTATTGAAATTATTTTTTTTTTTTTAATTTCAATAGCCTCGCGAATCATCCTTGGTTAGGAATCGGTGTTTTTTTTGCAAGGATTTGTGGTGTATCAAATTTGATGTAATGGTAAGGGTTATCCAGATATATATAGAGCGTCGATGCTTCACGTCAGCTATGTGTTCTTTAAAATTATATATTATTCTTAATAAATATATTAATTTTTAATATTGTCTTTATAATTTAGTTTCATATAATAAACGTTACAAATTCTATATAAATGTGCTCATGTCTTATGAAGTTCTATTGACGATTGATTCACTGCGAACCAATTTAAATTCCTTTCATCGACCAATAATTTAATTTTTTTTGCCCGTATCTAATCCTAAAATACTTTAACGACATCCGCATCGACTAGACACCTGGATGTTTCAAGGTTGTCGTTTAGTATGCTCATAATATTTTCGCCTGTTGCGATGTAACTATATTGAAAACGAGTATACAACATAATTTCACAAATAAACCTAGCCACAGTGCCGATCTCAACCACTGTTTTTGCACTTGAGACTAAGGAATAACCTAATATTTATTAGAAATAAATATGAACCAAGTTAAGAACTAATTTAAGAATTATTCATTTCGAGGCCAATATGGTTATTGTTCGTATGCGCATCAAAGCACCACACATATTGCGGCACAGCGAAAAATTCCATCGTCACAACCTGGATTGATGGTTGGCATTCCAGCACAGTGCGTTTTTCGCGGAATTTTCTGCCACGCATAACTTTATGCACCTTATGGAATCTGCTGCCGCCAGCGGTTTTCCGGGCCAATACAACTTAGGGACCGTCAAGAAAAGAGCCTATTCCTTTCTCAAAGACCGCCAACACATCTGCTATTCTTCTGGTATTGAAGATGATCATGGGCGGCGGTGGTCACTTACCATCGGGCGACGGTGAGCCGCTTGCTTGTTTGCCCCCTCTTCCATAAAAAGAACGTCTAGGTTTAATAGTTATTTTATAAATTGAATTTCTCGTAAACTAATGTTCAATAACATAATTCAAAAACTACTGAGGCTATTGACAAATTTGCTAAAAATTGTTTAATAAAAAGTATATATATGTATTCCGTGCGGGAATTCAATCTGCGATCCATAACGCAGATATCAGTCGGTTAACAACTGCATCAACCGGAAGCAAAAGCGATTAAATAATAATCATGAAACTAAGCTGATTTTCGTTTCTTCTACGACTAAGGATGGAGCCGTGTGGTTGCGGCTCGTTAAAAGAATACTTCCACTCCATCTCATCCAATGGATCTCGTAAAAGGCGAGTAAGGAATTAAACTACACTGTGCACCCAACAGCGCATGGTGGCGATGCGCTCACCACCTATCACACCAAGTGCATTATAGTGTTTTGGTGAAACGCGGATTGTGGCAGTCGATCTGTTTTTGCAGTGAGTGCCCAGTCTCTGCATACCCCTTATAGGATACAGTCGTGATCTTATGTATGTATGTACTTACGAGTAATCTAAATTTAAAATTACACGCGTATGTAGTAAATATCTTTTTCATGAGCGTGTAAAAGCCTCTCACAAGTTAGAAGATTTTGCCATAATCGCAACACTTGCCGTCGGATTGGTGGGTACTTACCAGACACTTTGCACCTTAGATGCTGATGCACGTTACCGATCTGGATAACTTCATCCTCATCATTTCAGCCTATCACTAGTCCACTGCTATACATAGGCTTTGTAGCTCTGATTTTGGGCCGATATTGCCGATATTGCCATTTTTGCCACGCTTGGTAGGCGGGTTGACCACCGCAGTTTATTTAATTAGATGTTCTAGGAAGATGGTGCTGCCCATCGCCTGGTTTTCATTATCCCTCATTCGACTTGTACGGCACATACGGGATGAGATGGAGTGGTAGATTCTTTTAAGCCACCACACGGCTAGCGCTGCCACACGCCTAATTATAACTGGATAGTTTTGTCTGGAATATTTGAGATGGTTTCGCCATTAGTAGAATGCCATGAAATTTTCTAGCATTTTCTGACGTATTCCTAGTCAACTTGACGACAACCACTGGACCAAATGGTAGTCTCTAACTTTGTCATCACACTGCGAAAAAAATAAATACAAATTGATATAGAATTGAGATTAGATTTTTAATTAGACGATACGCAGAGTAGAATAACACCTCTTTTCTACCGAGGCACCGAGGTGTCGTAAGAGGCGACTAAGGTATTGTACGGACAGCCTTTATTCGAGTAGAATAGCAACATAATACGCAATGCTGTTACTATACTGCTGGTGGGAACGCAATGGGGCGTAAGAATTTTTTGTCTCGTACCAAAATGGCCGTGGTAGCCCAGGGGCTAGGACGCGAGTGACCTCGGTTCGATTCCCGGTGCCGGCACCACTAAAACTTAATTGCAATTTTAAGTGCTGATTCACCACGTGCTCGGCGGCGAAGGAAAACATCGCGAGGAAACCTGCATGTCTGACAAATAAAAAATATTTCGAAGACATGTGAAGTCCGCGAAACCGCATCGGAGCAGCGTGGCGGATTCATCCTAGCTCCAAAACCCTCAGAAATGAGAGGAGGCCTGTGCTCAGCAGTGGGACATATAGGCTGAAACTTTTTTTACCAAAATGGCGGCGACGTTGTTCGCCACCTGTCACGTCTCGTTTCCCGCGAGAGAGAAAAGTGGGCTTCGTGAGTGACCTCTGCCTACTTCTTATGTGCGACAAAAGGCGTGACTGTATGAAAGTTTTTAATTAAAAACTGCAGAGAATAAAGTATATTTTTATTCAAAATATTATTTTTTGTTTATAGTCATGTTGGTGTGAACTCTTAAATGTTTATATAGCTTATGCGCTCAGAGCCGTGTGGTGGCGGCTCGTTAAAAGAATACTACCACTCCATCTCATCCAATGGATCTCGAAAAGGCGAGTAAGGAATTAAACTGCACTGTGCACACAACAACGCATGGTGGCGATGGGCTCACCACCTATCACACCAAGTGCATTATATTGTTTTGGTGAAACGTGGATTGTGGCAGTCATCTGCTTTTGCAGTGAGTGCCCAGTCTCTGACTACCCCTGATGGGATACAGTCGTGATCTTATGTATGTATGTATGCGCTCAGATCCGATGGCAAATTCAATTGCCGGGCAAATATACACTCGAGTGTTTGCTCCGTCTCTACTGTCAACTATTTAAACCAATCCAGTTTTATCAATATTTGGACAAACTCGGACGCAAACATTTTCGTATTGGAACGTGACGTTGCGCGTTATCTCCTATGAAACTTTTTTAACATCTGGTGGTAGGATTCAAGAAACCACCTAGGCACAACCCAGGCCAGCTATTCCGCCGTGAAGCAGTAGTGTGCAAAAATACCTGTATTTCGGTTTGAAGGTCACTGAGAGCTAGTGTAATCACTGGGCATATGAGACTTAAGAAATGATGTCTCAGGGTGCCGAGCTCAGTGTGGCGTCACACGGAAATGTTCTGGGTGACTTAGCATTTTTTTTTCGCTCAGTGTGGTGTCACCCACAATATTTCTGTGTGACACCACACTGCGCCCGTCACCCTGAGACATCAGTTCTTAAGTCTCAAATACCCAGTGATTACGCTAGCTCACAGTGCCCTTCAAACCGAAACACAGTAATGCTTGCACACTACTGCTTCACGGCAGAATAACTGGCCCTGGGGTGGAACCTACCTAGACGGATTCCTGCATAGGAATACTACCACCCGTATTTGTTATGGGCAGACTTTGCACTTACCGTCAAATGAACGTTATGCTCGTTTCGTCACTCTTTCTAATTAAAAATAAACCGTGCCCACACTTACGAACACACAGACTTCACAATTCACGTGAACATTCGTGTATTGTGAAGGTCTTATTTTTCGAACCGGTGTAGATTTTGACGTTCATAAGAAATTTAAAGAAGCCTAAGAAAAATAAAGGAAAGAAAGTGAATTTGCTAAGATCCGCATGCAAAATTAAAAGTGTGTATTACCTTGTTTTTGAAAGGAACTGCCCGCCATCCCTAAATAGCATGCACAAACTAATACCGCCACCGAGAGCTGTCACCAGATACCCTCCACCACTACAACACTACTAATAGACAATACACATCACTGAATTCGAGAACACGACAGGTGTTTCACCTCAAAACGAGGCTTAATCAAGTTGATATAAACTCTACGACAGCCAGCTGCCGAATTTATGTCTCGGAAAGAAAATTTTAAGAAAGCATGTACGGAATAACAAATTGTACTCTGCATAAAAAAAGAGAAAAAATACATTATGAGCTGTTTTTAACAAAACATTTGTTACTAGATGCGAATATTACAACAAATATCTAAGACAATCATTCGTTTGAGTTATCTATACAAATAAATTAAATTGAAGTGTCTGTTTGTAATAACAAAAAAATAACAGCTTTTTTCTCAATGGGTATAAAATTATGTATGGCGAAACGGCTGGACCGATTTTGATGGGACTTTCACTGACAGATAGCTGATATTATAGCGGCTATAGAAGTATCTACGTATATCGGTTTTTTTACGCGGGTGTAACCGCGGGGCACAGTTTGTATATATTTACTATTATTTACATTATATTTTTATATTATATTATATATATATTTTTACTATTATTTACACTACTACATATGCTTACCAAAAAAAAAAAAACAAAAAATAGAGACAATTGCTTATACTGAAATATTAAGTCACAAATCATTTCCATGCTAATAATACAAAATAACTTGCAGTAAACTTCCGTAACCCGAATATATAATTCTTGCAATTCTATTTCCGTATTGTCTATTCGCGGCGTCGCCGTACACACGAAAAGTGAAGCTCACCACATTAATCGGGCAACGCTCCCCGCATCGCTGTATACAAACGTATTGTCCTTTGTTTTTAAACTTATTTCGCGCACGTTTGATCACCATGGCATTAAGCATTGATGGCATTATTAATGATGGGATGAAATTGCCGCGAGCCAATTCAAAATAACGCGGCAATAAATTATTCTATTCATTCGGCAACGACACGGGAACATTCGATTCCGTACGAATTCATTGTTTAAATTTATACGCTCGTAAAGTTTGGATTTTACCTAAATCATTACTGTGAAATATTCATCGCGGTCGTCCGCGTCGTACTCGTGATATATCGCGGCAATGTGTCACTGACTTTATTGTGTCTTCGATGACATGTTTTTAATTATTTTTTGACGTTTCTGTATCAGGCAACACAGCTTTCAACCGAAATAAAACGTTTTAACTTTATAAAAGAAAGATAGTTAATTTGCTAAGATCCGCATGAAAAATTTGAAATAGTGTATATTACCTAGATTTAGAAGAGCACCGTCCGGCCTCCCTCAACAGCGTGCACAAGCAAACTTATACCGCCACCGTTAGCAGCCACCAGATACTCTCCACCACAGCAACACTACCACTAGGCAATACACAGCACTGAAGTCGAGAACACGACACGTGTTTCACCTCAAAACGAGGCATTATCAAGTGATATTCACTCGGTAGAGTCATTGTCGTAGAGACAATATCACTTGATAAAGCCTCGCTTCAAAAACTGGGTAATACACACCATTTTAAATTTTGCATGCGGATCTTAGCAAAAAAAGGATTTCCGCAAAGCAACGCCTAATTCTCTAATTCTATTAATTATATTTGAATCTTAATTTAAATGAAGAGAGAATATGCCCGATATAGAGAGATCACCGTGATCATAGATATTCTGATATCTGTTAGAAGTTTCATTTTCGCAAGGTACATAAAATGCGGTAGAGTCTTAGCTTATAAAGATTGACACCAGAATAACCATCGATTTACCACATACAATGAAACATGTAAGCAATTCGATCGGGCGAGATTTCGAATGTATCATAGAAATGGGAATAAAGACAATACATTCAGATTCGAACATCAATAACTTTAAGTTGTTCAAATATTGGCTACCTCTGGTATTTAAACATCGGTGTGGTTAAATGTACTTCGACTTAAAACCAGTGTTGGGATCACACACACACGCAATTTAAGTCTCTGCATCTCGATTTTTACTGAGTCCTGTCCATTTGACGGTCATAAGCTGCTACACAGACTCATTTTATATTATTTTTTCACTTTTTTAATTTTGAGCAATATTATTTCATGTTCTGTGTAATTCCATATTTTTGTTGTTTTGTTTTGTATCTATTGTTGACTTAGTAATCTATAGTTGATTAGACCGTGAATAAATGTTTCTTTCTTTCTTCTTTCTTTCTTTCTTCTTTCTTTCTTCTTTCCTTCTTCTTTCTTTCTTCTTTCCTTCTACTTTCTTTCTTCTTTCTTTCTTCTTTACTTTCAAGAAGTGTTGTGACAGTTTTTTTTTTATCGTGGTCCTCCCTTTAATTCTATAAATCCCAACTAGCCACATTAGGTTGAACAATTCATATTTCCTCTTGCCTTAAAGACTCTCGTATTACTCGTATACTGGTCTGCGAAGAACAACGCTTGGAAATTATTACACTATTCTATACAAATAAATCTTTTAAGTTTCTGTTTGTAATAACAAAATAACAGATTTTTACTTAATGCCTATGAAAGTATATATAGATTTTTTTTTTTTAATTTTTGTTTGTCTGTCTGTTTGTTTGTTCCGGCTAATCTCCGAAACGGCTGGACCGATTTTGACGGGACTTTCACTTACTCATCGCTGACATTATAGCGGGTAACTAAGGCTACTTTAATTGCAGAAAAATAATTAGGTATCGCACAAAAACATTAAAACCCCAAAATCTTTCAAATGCGGAACTATGCATGTATGACGATCGGTGTTTTTACGCGGGTGGAATCGCGGAGCACAGCTAGTGTAATGTATGCTATATATAAGCACGTAACGCCAAATAAGGAGCATAACGCTTTGTACCAGTCTGGGACTTTGATGAAATCCATCCGAGCGTTATTCGAAGACAAAATAAGGATATAGGACTGAGTGAATGTAGTTCCCGCACATATTGTCCTGTATAATTATATTATTGTATTAACAAACGATTAACCACAGCTTACAGGGGTCTGTTAGCTGCAGATTAGCCCAGTTAATGCATCTACTGAGCTCGAATCCTATCTGAAACGATATGTTCGGAATGCGTAATGCAAGCGACGACGTTATGACATCCCAGTGTTATGAACACTACACTCAGTGATCCTATGACATCATCACAATTAGTTCCTAAGCAACATACATTTATTGACGCATTTTTCCCATATGAAAGGGTAGAAGAGGCCACTCACGTAGTCGATTTTTCGCTCTCGCGGGAAACGAGACGTGACGGGTGGCGAACCACGTCGCCGCCATTTTGGTACGAGTCAAAAAATTCTTATTCTCCAATGCATTCCCATATTATGGTGATATTCTGCACTAATAATGGCTGCCCTTACAATACCTTAGTCGTCTCTTACGACACATCGGTAGGAAGGAGGTAGGTTCTTTTCTACTATGCCGGACACATATGGGCTACGAATAAAAATACATACATACATACAAAAGATCACGGCATCCCATAAGGGGTAGTCAGAGACTGGGCACTCACTGCACAAACAGATGACTGCCACAATACACGTTTCACCAAAACAATATTATGCACTTGGTGTGATAGGTGGTGAGCCCATCGCCACCATGCGCTGTTGGGTGCACAGTGCAGTTTAATTCCTTACTCGCCTTTTACGAAATCCATTGGATGAGATGGAGTGGTAGTATTCTTTTATCGAGCCGCCACCACACAGCATCGAACGAAGCACGAATAAAAATAGTCTAAAATAAATCTCCATCATTTTTTCTTTCTCCTTAATTTAAATAATAACTTCCTTTCCTTAGAGGACTATGGTAGGGTCAACAAAAAAAACGCCAATAAAGCAACAGACACTTAAAAATCCGTGGTGGGTCCCGCGGACCGATCTCAAAAAAAACCTATCAATTTTTTTTTTCCCCGCCGCAATACGAAGTTAATCCCGAGTCGAAAGCCGTCAGCTAACCCCATGGTTATCTGCGCCGCTCGCAGTCGCTGATCGAAAAAAATGATAAAGCGCCGGATGGTGCGAATGCGGCCCGCTGGGGGTGACACTTTTATTCAAGGGTTGGAACGTGTAGTTAACGCTGGAAAAGCTTTTTATTACGA
The DNA here is from genome assembly GCA_019845155.1 of Luehdorfia chinensis. Classification (NCBI taxonomy): domain Eukaryota; kingdom Metazoa; phylum Arthropoda; class Insecta; order Lepidoptera; family Papilionidae; genus Luehdorfia; species Luehdorfia chinensis. The sequence continues at coordinate 920,649 of JAHVAK010000388.1, forward strand.
CGATGTTTATTGTTCCGTCTTTATGGGATGATGTTATCTAAAAGGATTTGAACGGGAAGGCAGTTATTATTCTATCTATTGTATCAGTTAATAATATAGCAAATACTTGCTTAAGCGCTGATAACTTAATAGGAATTAGCAAAGCCTTCAATTATTGTACATGCTGACACATTTAACGTATTGTTTTGTAGTTGAGAAGTGTTATTCTGCACAAATACAATGTACTATTAGCTTTAAGATATTTAGATTTTGAGCTTTCAGTGAATCCATACTAATATATAAATGCGAAATTAACTCTCTCTGTCCCTCGGTATGTTTGTTACCTTTTCACGGTTAAACCGCTGAACCGATCTTGACGAAATTTGGCACAGTGATAGCTTGCGTACTGAGAACGGACATAGGATACTTTTTATCCCGGTAAATGAAATAGTTCCCACGGGATATTTAAAATACTTTTTACCACGCGGACGAAGTCGCGGGTTAACTAGTTGACTAGTTAATTATAAATACGCTACCATTGGTTGTGAAACACCCAATGGTAGTTGTCGAAGGTTGTAATATTTGTTCATTTAGTTCGGTGTCTTATTTAAATAGATATTGTTACATACATTCACGCCTTTTCACATATAAGGGGTAGGCAGAGACCACACCCGTAGGCCAAATTTCGTAACCGCGGGAAACGGGATATATATTTTCGGTGATGTGATCGCTGTTAGCCTTTTGGCTTTTACAGCTTCATCGGATGCTGTGCTCGCGGGCCCGGGGCCCGCGTGCCAGATTTGGTTTGACCCAAATATAAATACATAAATAAAACTCCTACTGGACATCTAAATTCGGTCCGTTGCGTTCGCTAGCGTGCTTGCGCTACAGTGAATATCTCCATAAATTTGTTATATGAAGTCATCTAATGACCGTCCGAGGGAGACTGCGGGCCTCCGTTCGGACTGTCGACTTGTGTGTCGGAAACTCTGGGCGGTGAGAACCGCCCTGGAACACGGGTGTATCTGGTGTACGCGGTGTTAGTAGCGATAGCTGCGCGCCGCTCTCTACGGCGGTCGCGCGACGTTGTGCGTGTGATGTTGAAACTATTAACTGTGTGTACAGTGTTGTTCGGATCGTGACTGACCGTATCATGGTCAGGGAGTGCTGGGGAGGAGTGGTACATTTCGCGGTCGACGTTTGCGTTCGGTCGCGTTTTTGTCGGATCGATAATTCGCTGCTTTAACCACCAGCGGGTTTGGATGAACCGCGGCTTTTTCGAGAAACCGGGGAAACGGGACGTGGCGGATGGTGAACCACATCGCCGCCATTTTGTTAAGTCAAAAAATTATTACTCCCCATTGCGTTTCCACGAACGGTATAGTAACAGCATTGCATATTATGGTATTATTCTGCAGGAATAAAGGCAGGTCGTACCTTAGTCGCCTCTTACGACAACTTTAGGAAAGAAATAGGTGCTATTATACTATGATAGATACATATCGGCAAATAGATATATAGTTATGTATATATTTTTGTTATTATGACTAAATAAACAAATATGGATAAAGAGTAATGCAGCGGTGAAACGCTAAAAGATATAGATATAAAAATATAATTACTGCTAATAAATGTAGCACTGCTGAGCTGATGAACTCTGTTCAAGGGGATTCGAACTCCAAGACTGTGCATGGATACTAAATAATACAACCGTATATCGCAGGAACATGTGAGTAAATTTATCAAAGCATTGAAAGAACTTATACTATGAAAACAAATCTCAACATCGCGATTCAGCATATGCATATATTGCGTCCTTGACGTACAATAGAACTAAACAAACCCTCGTATAATTTGAGGCAACTTCGGAATCGCTGTGACCGTCACGCTACTCCTAAAGCATAGCGTACACGTCCTCAAAATATTAAAAACGAATATCCACAAGATATCTATTCACAGAGCAAACGTTATGTAAACTCAAATACATTTCTACGAACACTAACTGTTATAGAAAGTAAGAAAGAAAGAAACACATTTATTCACGGTCTAATTACAATAGATACAAAAACAAAACAATAAAAAAATAATGGAATTACACAGAACATAAAATAATATTGCCCAAAATTAACAAAAGTGAAAAAAATTATATAAAATGAGTCTGTGTAGCAGCATATTTGATGACCGCGTGGCGTAGTGGTTAGCGTACCTGACTTCTGCGCCACCGGTCCTGGGTTCGATTCCCAGCCGGAGGTAACATTTGTGCAAAAACACAAATTGTTGCTTTTCGGGTCTGGTTGTGTTGTGCATGTGAAATGTATGTTTGTAAAACGCACCCACGATACAGGAGAAAATCCTAGTGTGGGGCTTCGTTTTTTAACCAAATTAGAATTAGAATTAGCATAATACCGTGAAATGGACAGGACTCAGTAAAAATCGTGATACAGAGACTTAAATTGCTCTGATCCCGACACTGGTTTTCAGTCCTGCCCGAACTCCGAGGCAACTCGGACGGCTGCATAATGCCCTCCACCGCTACAACACTACCACTAAGCAATACACACCAATGAAGTGGAGAACACGACACGTGTTTCACCTCAAAACGTGGCATTATCAAGTGATATTGACTCTACGACAGTCAGCCGCCGAGCTCGGCGGTGGTAGTGTTGTAGTTGTGGAGGATATCTGGTGGCGGCTCCCGGTGTCGGTATTGGTTTTCTTGTGCACGCTGTTGTAATGCCCATAAAATAAAGAACTGACATTTGAGCCTAGTACCCATTGTCTTATTAACGTTACTCTGGTACACGTTTAATAAACATTACAGTCGCATATGCACAACAACTGAATGATCAAATAAGAAATAATAAATTAGCTCAATTCAAAATGATTTGCCAATCCCAATTGTCAAAATAAAGTTTAATTCGGACTCTTAGTATGAACTTTCATCTAGCATTATAGACTTAAATGAAGCTAACTAAGAATATAATGCTATTGTCTTAGGAATTTCAGTATGTCGATAGATCGCTGGATGTCTGCCACATGCGTCATACTTGTGAACAGGTTTTTTTTTAGTATCGTATAAAATGGATGAAACGAGCAAAACGTTCACCTGATGGTAAGTGCAACGTCTGCCCATAACGAATGCTGTGTCACCCAGAACATTTCTGTGTGACACCTCACTGTGCCCATTACCCTGAGACATCAGTACTTAAGTCTTATATGCCCTGTGATTACGCTAGCTCTCAGTGCCCTTCAAACCAAACACAGTAATGTTTGCACACTACTGCTTCACGGCAGAATAACTGGCCCTGGGGTGGTACCTGGAGGGAGGCTCGAGTTTGCAATACACTTGTTTTAAATTTGGTCATGGAACGTGCTTTGGTTGTCTATGAGACTATTATTTTTAAATTTAGCTATAAGTGGCTGATGCCAGCGACTTCGTTCGCGTTGATAAAGGTATTCAAATATCCCGTGAGAACTATTTTATTTTCGGAACCAATGAAATATCTTATGTCCGTCTCCAAGCAAATATATCTCTGTGCCAAATTTCGTCAAGATCGATTCAGCGGTTGAGCCGTGAAAAGGTAACAAACAGACAGAGCGAGAGATAGGGTTATTTTCCCATTTTTAGTATTAGTATGGATAATTTTTGACTATGATAAAAAAGATGATACCTGCGGAGGTTCTTTCGCTCGTGTCTTCTCCGTTAAAGAAACCTCATTACAATACGGTGACAGATTGTGGCGTTCAGGAGGTCTTTTTTGTCACTCTGGTAGGTTTCGTGATCAGTTTTATTTTGGCAAAAAAGACCTACAAAAAATTAGTTCCAAAAAAGACCACAGTAGACCCCCTGGATGGTAAGCGCTCTAGTTTAGTAAAAGTCTAATTAGGTATTCTCTTGGAGACACCGACATAATCAGTAATCAGACGGCAATATATTATCTTCAATAGAATTTTGGGCCGATATGGTTTTTGTCTCTATCGAGAGCAATTTAACGGGGAGTCGATGGATGCAGGTGGCTCAGAACTAGGGTAGCCAATTTTATTATTAAGTATGGACTTAATAATAAAATATCTTACTTTATTTTTGACTAGGTGTGCTCTGCGGTTTCACCCGCGTAAAAAGCCGACCTCGATGATATAAAATATTTCCCTATGTGAAACGGATTTCTGGGTTTTAACTTTTCTAAAATTAAAGTAACTGTAGTCACCCGCTATAATATCATCTATATGTGAGTGAGAGTCCCGTCAAAATCGGTCCAGTCGTTTCGGAGATTAGCTTGAACAAACAGACAGACGAAATTTTTAAAAATAGTTTTCTTCTTATCTGTACCGTATATACTTACATCAGCATTGAGTAAAAAGCTCTCTCTCTCTCTCTATCTATGGGGGAGTACTATGTTCAACAGTGGACCGATATAGACTGATATTATGATGAGGATGAGAGCAAGTTGTTACGCTTTCAAATTTCAAAAAAGCTTCTTTTTCTTTTTCTTTTTGTCGATCTTCGACGTCGCTTTTTTCTTATCGGGTATTAATGGCGAATTTCTACGTCAATTCTTCCACTACGAAAATATCAGGTAGTCAAAACTCGTAGACTAGTTAATACAGAGCAAGTCCTTAACAAAAATGCCCCAATCGCCCAATTCGTCGCTCTCTATTTACACCGTAATATTCGACGAATGAGAGACAGTTACGAAAACGGAGCTCCCTCTAATTTTGGCAGTCCGTGTGAACCGGGCGTGCAATCGATAAAAAAAAGCAAACGAGGGTATGGTGGAACGATAAAACTGACGCGTGCATGTGACATGCCCCGCTCGCCCTCAAGCTTAGGTCGCGTACACACACGCGACTATGTTGCGGTTCAGTAAATTCATCGAGTAAAATTATATATTTTTGAGTAATGTACTTCCTGTTGTAGAGAATTGGTTTTGTCTTGCCAGTGGGGTCGTCATAAATCAACATAGAGCTTATGTCACCGGGCACCACCACTATATGCCCTCCACCATTACTATACGAGCACATGGCAATACACACTAAAGTTCAGAACACAACATGTGTACGTGTATGTATTCATTTAAAGTTCAAAATGAGGCATCAAAGTAACATTGGCTCTACGACAGACAGCCGTCGAGCGCTGCACAACAATCTTAGCAAATTCACTTCGTTACCCTTATTATAATGGATTTCCTTAATTATAATGGACTTCTATTAAAGTAACGCCTGATTCTTTTAACTATGAAATCAACAAGCCAGTCAGTTATTCTGCCGTGAAGCAGTAGTTTGCAAACATCACTGTGGTTCGGTTTGAAGAGCACCGAGAGCTAGAGTAATCACTGGGCATATAAGACTTAAGAACTGATGTCACAGTGTGACGGGCGCATTGTGGTGTCATACAGAATAGTTCTGGATGACACATCATTTGTTATGGGCAGACGTTGCACTTACCATCAGGTAAGCGTTTTGCTCGTTCCATCACATTTATGAAATAAAAAATATAAAAAATTTCTGTATTCAACGTTATTGATTCCCCAAAATTATATTTGTAGTTTAACTATATCATATTTAAAGTTAAGACATTTTAATTAAACTAGTTATCATCATCATCATCATTTCAGCCAATCAATATTCCACTGCTGAACATAGGCCTCCCTCATAGATTGCCACAAAAGTTTGTAGTTCACGTTTTGGGCGACTTTGCCATAGTTGCCACGTTTAGCGGGCGGTTTGGCAACCGCAGTTTTTTTATTCAGATGTTCCAAAAAGATGCTGCAGCCCATTTCCCGGTTTTGATTTTCCCTCTGTCGACTTTTACGACACACAAGGCATAAGATATGATGGTAGCTTCTCTTAAGCCGCTACCACGTGGTAAACTAGTGGTTGACCGTAATTCTTTAACTTTTTTATCAAAACTTTTTATATAAATTTTAGCTTTCCGCATTCTTTCACCATATAAACTTTAACTGTGCCGAATCTCAAACTCCTTCGTGCGCGCATGATGCTTAAAAGGGGATATAATTTTTCCTCTTCACGTATGAATATATAGATAAAAAAACGATAAAGTATATATACAGCAAACAAACTTTACGGATGAATTTTGAAATTCCTGCTGGAACACCAAAATTAATCTCGAAGGCGTTGCACGTGCTGAATGTATTCCGATGTATTATAAAAACTTATTTTGGATGCCTCCAATGTTACACAAAATTTTAAAAAATCCTGTTTCGTATACTGTCTTTTATTAATAAATAGATGAAATGTATTAATGTGATGAATGCTGACGAGGTGCTCGCTGCCTAACTATTTCGACATTTTTGTATAGGACAAAGGGACGAGACGAGCAAAACGTGCACCTGATGGTAAGTGCACCGTCTGCCTGTGTGTGGCATCACACTGCGCTCGTCACTGTGCTAGTCTGAGACATCAGTTCTTAAGTCTCATATGCCCAGTAATTACACTTGCTCTCAGTGCCCTTCAGACCGAAACAGAATAACTGGCGCTGCGGTGGTACATATCTAGACGAATTCCTGCACAGGAAATACATTCCACCAGTAATTATTATGCGTTATTAGAGAAAAAAACGATGTTTCTTACAGGTTTTTGCCATGACAGTGATTTTTTTCAAACCAGCGAAAAATTAAAAAAACAAGACATTCAATGATTGATATAGACCCAGACTGGTTGATATAAAATTTTTGTTAATTTTGATATTTTGTTCTTAGCTAGCGGGTGAGGAACACATCATAAACTTTTACTATTTTTGTTATTGGATAAAGTGATGATACGAGCAAAAAGTCCACCTTATGGTAAGTGCAACGTCTGCCCTTAACAAATGCTGGGACACCCAGAACATTTCTGTGTGTCGCCACACTGCGCCTGTCATCCTGAAACATAGGTTCTTAACTCATATGCTCAGCGATTACGCTAGCTCTCAGTGCCTTTAAAACCGAAACACACTAATGTTTGCTTACTACTGCTTCACGGCAGAATAACTGGCCCTGTGGTGGTATCTACCTAGACGGATTCCTGCATAGAAATCCTACCACCAGTGTTGTTCTGCGTTGACCACAATAGCCAATAAATGAAAATCAGGAGATCGTTACTCACTGAATATATCGGGCCATTTTCTTAGTAAATCATCCAAAACGCTATGATTAATACATCTTACAAAAACAAGAGTACAATCGATTCTGTTGGAAAACTGGACAGGTAAATATAACAAAAGAAAAACATGTACATTGATTATCTCTTGAAATAGAAATGTGGCGGATCAGCCACTTTTCTATTTCAAGAGATGATCAGTTTTGATATACCGTTCAAATGGATTGAAAATTCAATAATTATCAACGTAATGAATAACGAAATACTTATAAGATAGATAAATTTTGTTAAGATGTACCCAATTTACAAAATTATATATTTTAATTTATTGGAATTTTAATTTAAAAGCCGTGGTAGCTCAGGGGCCTGGTGCTCGCCTTTAATTTCATAGTAAGCGAGTAACCAGGTTTCGATCCCCGGTGCCAGCACCTCTAAAATTGTTCTACAATTTTAAGTGCTGATTTACCACGTGCTTAGCGGTGAAGGAAAACATCGTGAGGAAACCTGCATGTCCGAGGAATAGAAATATTTCGAAGACATGTGAAGTCCGCCAACCCGCATTGGAGCAGCGTAGCGGATTCTTCCTAGCTCCTAAACCCTCTCAGAAATGAGAGGAGGCCTGTGTTTAGCTATGGGACATTTATAGGCTGAAACTTTACTTTTACTTTTTTTTATTGGAATTAAGAGACGAGACCAACAATATATTCGCCCGAAGGCAAGTGCAACGTCCGCCCAATAACAGTTAACAGTCAAGCTACGCTCGTCTCTCATTCTTAAAGTTTTTTTTATTGGATTAAGTGACGAAACGTTTCTATAAAGAAATCTAACCACTAGTAAAAGCAAACGCATCATGTTCTTATTATTTCCATATAATATGAAATCGCGTGTGTCTCTTAAGAGAATCTACCACCCCATCTCATCCCGTGGGTGTCGTAAATTCGACAGAGGGAAAATTAAAACCAGAAGATGGGCAGCAGCATCTTCCTTGAACTTCTGAATAAATAAACTGCGGTTGCCAACCCGCCTGCTAATCATGGTAACTGTTGCAAAATCCCCTCAAAATGAGAGCTACAAACTTTTGTCGCAATCTTTGGGGGAGGCCTATGATCAGCAGTGGAGTGGTGATAGGTTGAAATGACGATGATGATGGTGGATGTGAAATCCCACATTGCAAGATCCTTATGATAGATAGATACCACACAAGACCATACAAGATACCACAGCAAATGATACTTATGTAATGATAATAATATTAAAAGTACTAAATTAAATCTTTAACAAGAAATCGTGAACAAAGCTGCAAATATGAGTTACATACAATTTACACAGTATCCGATGAAGCTGTAAAAGCCGAGAAGGCTAACAGCAATTACATCACCGAAAATATAAATACAATTTACAACGTAGTCGTGTGTAGCCAGCCTTATCGGGATTATTGGTAGCAGAGCTAAGTACCGGCCGCTCCAGTACACTCCCATTGATGAGTGGACTTTTAGCACCAGGCGTGATCGCTTTTCAATACATCGCAGGCGAGGATAACACGCGACTACACACGCTCAACACTCGTTTCCCAAAATGAGATCAACGTATGAATCGGTAACGGAGTTTGCGGTGTGCGTATTTGTTTCTGCGTATTTATATAAGTTAGCGTAAATCTAATTTATTCTATATAAAACCTTTCTGAAAGGATTTCGAGGATAAACGATTCAATTTCAGAACTTCAATTCAAAATGGATCCAATTTAATGGCTGTAATGAAAGTGTAAAAGTAAATGAAGATATTACGCAATACGCAATAATTTTATCTATACAAAAAAATTTGAAAAAAATTGAAGTGTCAAAATAACAGTTTTTACTCAATGCTTATGAAAGTATATACGGTAATTATAACAAAAAAAAATTGTCTGTCTTTCTGTATGTCTGTTTGTTCCGGTTAATCTCCGAAACGGCTGGACCGATTTTGACGGGACTTTCACTGACAGCAGCAGACAGCTGATATTATAGCGGGTAACTTAGGCTGCTTTAATCTTAGAAAAATAGTTAGGGTTCCGCGAAAAACAATGAAAACCTCAAAATCCGGTTCCAATAGTAAAGTATGTATGTATATCATCGATCGGGGACGGCTTTCTTACGCGGCTGAAACCGCGGGCCACTGCTAGTAAATAAATGAAATTGAGTTGTCTAATTGTATTGTCAAAATACAGCTCTTTACTAAATGAATATGTAAGTATGTACAGTACTTATAAGAAAAAACGAAATAAAAACGGATTATTTTAAGCGGGTGAAACCTCGGGGTCCAGCTAGTTTCATATAAAAATTGTTTGTTACTTATGTGTCGTTATTATTTTTGTTGTTTTTGTTCTTTATTATTTACCATGCGGTGCAATGGCCGCCACCGTTCGGCCCTGGTTAGTAAATTTAATGTTTGAATTTTAGCCTAATTTAAAATGTCACACGAGATGTGGCGGGTGGCGAAACATGTCGCCTCCATTTTGATACAAGTTAAAAAAAATCTGACTCACCGTTGCGTTCCCACGAGCTGTATAGTGACAGCATTGCATATTATGGTGTTAATCTGCGCGAATGAAGGCTGTCGTGTAACACCTTACATTTATTAGTGCACTATTAAGAGAATTAACATCCCATCTCATCCCGTGGGTGTGTTAAAAGTCGACAGAGGGAAAATGAAAACAAGGAGATGGGCAGCAGCATCTTCCCGTAACATCTGAATGAATAAGCTGCGGTTGCCAATCCGCCTGCCAAGCGTGGCAACTATGGCAAAATTTCCCCTAAATGAGAGCTACGAACTCTTGTCAATCTATGGGGGAGTCCTATGTCCAGTAGTGGACTAGTGATAGGCTGAAATGATGATGATGATATTACACATATAAATTTGACGACCGCAAGGCCTACTGGTCAGACTAGTCGACTTTTACGCCACAGGTCTTAAGTTCGTATGAACTTTAGCCTTGAAGCGCAAACAACCAAACACAAAGTGTCTTTTGGAAACTGGACATAACCTAACTAGCGACCACACATTTAAAGTCTTACATATTTGCGACAAGGGGCTTCGGCTGTGTGTGCTGGAACAATTAGAAGTAATAAAAAATAATAACATTACACTGCTGAATGAACAAACAAACGTTTCGAATTCACCACTTTTAAATATCTTTAAATCCAGTTCTTAAAATTTAAATATACTCGAAGTTGTCGTTTGCTATGAATTCGGTCGCAAACAGGCTGCTTATGTAATTCGGGTGGTGGATAGTGTGAGCAAGCGGTCGCTATCGCGATATTGTGATTGCAATATCGTAGGTGGGGGACCGTTTGCGTCACCTTTAGTATAAGTAGGCAGCTCTTTGACCGCGCCGCTCACTCGGCGGCCGTCTGTCGTAGAGTCTATGACGCTTGATAACGCCTCGTTTTGGGGCGAAACACGTGTCGTGTTCTCGACTTCAGTGGTGTATATTATCTAGTGTTGGTAGGCGGTGTTAGTTTGCTTGTGCACGCTACTGAGGGAGTGCGGGCGGTGCTCTTCAAAAAACTTGGTAATATACACCATTTTTATATTTTGCATGCGGATCTTAGCAAATTAACTTACTTTCCTTCATTATAATGGATTTCCGCGAAGTAACGCCTGATTCTATCAACTATATTAAAGGTTTAAGGTGCAGACTGCGAAATATGGCGTAGCAGGATCGAACCCACCATTCAACTATTGTCGTGAAGTAGGAGTGGTTAACAGGAATATTTATGTTAAAATCATTGCTTAGTATTCACGATGAAATTAGAAACAAGTCCGAAGTGCTGGTCCGATTAGGGGGATAAAAAATAAAGTAAACTTGGGGATCACGATAAATGACGAGTATGATTGTTGACAATGTTAATTAAATTTATGATGAAAATCACTAACCACATTTTGCCTCAACTCCAAACAGTCTAGACTTAACGTAATCCAACAGAATTTCACACCAACACAACTACAAACTATTGAGGGTTTTTGTCTCGGCCAACCCAGATTGTGAATTAGGCCCATACATAATCACTTTAGCTCAAAATCCATTGTTGAAAGTTTGCCCAAGGCAAGAGTTCCTGGGATCTCCGCGCTAAGCACCGGCTCCATTGTCTCTAATGCCTTCAAAGTCTAGTCTCTGCTTATGCATTGGGCAAACAACTTTGCCATAGTAAATATAGCCTGAGTAAATAGAATTTGAAGGTTTGTTTGTAAGTTAGGTTTGCTTGAGTTATTTACCCAATTACCATACCATAATTAAATTAATTACCTAATTGAATTTGAACGCTAAAACCAAATAGCATTTTTTTCCTAATTGTTAATTTAATTTATTTATTTAAGGATTATAAATTTAATACACAACTAAATCACTTAAAATTTTAGTACTAATAAACAAAGGCATGTGACTCCTTACTTAAAAGCAACCATGGAAAGCCAGGCGATACAGTCTCTTACAGCGTACAGATAAATTATAACTATAATTAAAACAATTTCAATAATTACTTATTATTCAAATGAGAAAATAAATGCTATCTTTAATTTTAAAAACTGTTTTAAAATTAATTAATCAAACTAGTAACCTTAATATATTATGTATATGTATAAGATGAAAAAATTAAAAAAACGATTAAAAAATTATAAAACTACGATTGCCACTGCGCCTGCAAATCCATGGATGTGTACAGTCAAAATGTTAACAGGTCTGTCAGTAGTGCAGCAGTTTACCCCATTGGTAGATGATGATGGCAAGGAAACTGTGGACTGATTTGGAAAGGACGTCTCCTTCTTTATTATATTTATATCTTATATATTTAGGATGTTAGAGCTATTTGTTGGGCGTTCCATACACACCTAAATTACGAATAGTCATAATTGGAGCAATGAGATGAATTTGCAATTTTACAGAAAACAATCTTACTGTAATTGAAAAAGAACAAAATAGTTTTTTTAGCGGAGTAACATAAAATAGGTATTCTTTAATAAGGAACTTGTTTTATAGAATACTAGCGATACGTCCCGGCTTTGCACGGGTAGATAGATATTAGGAAGACTAAATTAGTACCTTATTTGGACAAATAGAACAACCACAATTCCTCACACTAACATTTTTTGTAGTGACGATTTTCATCGGCGGCTCTGCAGCTGGTCAGATAAGATTACGTTATTTTACCAAAATTTTATTTATGGGAACATAAGCCATGAAATATAGCCAATATTTGATATCTTGGTAGCAAAATAAAACGACCGCTCTCGACCGCTGCGCTAAAGAGAGCCGCGTACCTAGATGAAGCCCAAGTTGCATGACGCCGGGCGTTCGATAGGCACCGCGGCCGCTGTATTTTTAAAGAGCGTCTTAAAGTTTTAATTAAAATATATATAATTAAAACTACAAACCAGGATTCAATTGTTTCTAGTTTACAAACAATTATATAAAATTATAATAATATGTAGGTAAGTAATTAATAGATCTTAGTCTATTCGAGAGTAGCGCGTGCGAGCGTAGGGCTGTTCGATCACACCGCGGCATTTTTCTTACTTTTAGCATTTTTATACCTGACGTAACTTCTAAACGATAGGTCCGATTCGAATAATTTAAAGAGGACTTTACATGTACATAATCAACCTTGACGATGAAACTATTTTGTAGAATAAGGACTTGATATTATGATACTAATGTCATCATCTTTCGATCCTACCCGTGTTTTGATTGACTAATTTGAACAAAAAGCGGTTATTGTGACTTAACTATAATAGTTAGACATATAGCCTCGCGGACTTTTTTGTGAGTAATGATGAGTACTATGAAAATGTACTACATTATTTTCTTTATCATTAATAGTTTTTGCAGCGCACGCCACATAATGACTTTTATCAGTAAATTTTCTATACCTTAAGTTACATGATAACAATTTTCGTATAAATCTCGTTTTTTTTTTAAATTAAATACAACCCATGTTAGTCGGTGATAATGTATTTGTATATAAGTAAAAGAATTTTTACAATCGGTTCAGTAGTTTTTGAGTTTAATCATTACAACCAAACATACAAAAAATCAATTCCTTCGTCTTTATAATATTAGTTTAGATTTTAAATATCCTTTACTTGAGCAAAAGTTTTAGTAACCAGCACCTGTATCAACAAAGTGTTCGCGAAGTCGTAGTTCGGAGCTCTGCCGGCCCTAAGTAAGTATTTACGAAGTAAAATTGCGTTTACGAAGGCTTATTTCAGTTTCTCTATTATCTAACGGAGCAGGCGAGGGCCAGCAACTAATAGCAAGTCCAAACAATCCGGGTGTTTAATCAAAACTATATGAGGCAGGAGGAAGTGCGAAGCCTTTGTTAATATCGAATACGCGACCTTGCTTCCCCACGCGATGAATGCGTAATCGAGTTTTATGGAACTAAGTGATTTATTAGCGATACCCTTTTTTATGCGACATGTGTTAATCACTATGAACCAAGCTTTAAATGACATTTTATTATTTGGAGTATCATGTATACAGTAGTTACTAGAATATAAGGATCTTCATTTCAGCCTCTCACCAGTACCGAAGCCTGAAGAGCCTGGGAACCTGGGGAGAATTTCGCCATAGTTGCCACGCTGAGCAGGCGGTTGCCACGCAGTTTATTCATTCAGATGTTTCAGGAAGATGCTGTTGCCCATCTCCAGGTTTTCGTTTTCCCTCTGTCGACTTTTACGACACCCACAGGATGAGATGGGGTGGTAGATTCAGCTTGCGCATATTTAATAGTGTCGGTTGGGTTAAAATCTCGCTCTAGCTAATAATGAGCAGCACGACAGCGTGTGATATCATCATCATCATCATACCAGCCCATCACAAGTCTCTAGCATAGATGTCCACCAAACACGGTCTGGAGTCACCTGCGTTGATTGACTTCCCGCAAAACCGTGCAGGTCGTCGCTTCTCCAGTTGTGGGGTCACCCTACACTGCGTTTGTTGGTTTAATCGCCACTCGAGGAAGTCTCCATTCGAGAACCTTTCTTCCCCAACGGTTATCGGTTCTACGAGCTATATGACCGGCTAATTGCTATTCCAGCTTACTGATTCTTAGGGTTATGTCGATTACGCGTATGTGGTCGTTACAGATTCTATCTCGCAGATAAACACCGAGCATAACCCGTTCCATAACTCGTTGAGGGACCCTAAGATTCCTCTGTCCTGCGATCAAGAGCCACGTCTCGTTTCCGCATGTAATCACTAGCGCAATGGTCAAATAGTATTATTTTAAGACGTTGATGTATACTTAACGAGAAATTGAGTTTCCGTAGAGTTGTAGAGCGGCAGGAAATAAAGGTATTTCAAAAGTAATGTTTCCATTGAATGTCGATCTTTTTCGTAATAATCCAATAAACATGTTTTTTTTTCATTTATAATAATACTACATAATACACCCAATCATTGGTGTTTAGTTTTACTTTTACTGTAGATATTCCAAGTCGTTGCAGTCCACAAATCTATTAACAACGTCATAGGGGATAATTGAGTATGCACCACTCCAGGCCAGTTATTCTGTCGTGAAGCAGTAGTGTGCAGGAATTACTGTGTTTCGGACTGAAGGGCTCTGAGAGCTAGTGTCACAATCACTAGGTGATCCAGATGAATGTGAGACTTAAGAACTGATGTATCAGGGTGACAGGCGCAGTGTGGACCCACAGAATTGTTCTGGGTTGCACTTGTTACAGGCGTTGCACTTACCACCATCTTCATTATATCAACATATCATTAGTCCATTGGAGAACATAGGCCTCATCCATAGATTGCCACGAAAGCTCGTAGCTGTAATTTTGGGAGGATTTTGCAATAGTTGCCACGTTTGGCAAGCGGGTTGGTAACTGTGATTTATTTATTCAGATGTTTCAGGCAGATGCTGCTGACTGCTGCTGGTTTATATTTTCCCTCGGTCGACTTCTACGACACCCACGGGAGGAAATGGAGTGGTAGATCCTCCATAAGCCGCTACCACACTTACCATTACGTTCACGTTTTACTCGTCTCGTAACTTTTCATCCGACTTCAGTTTTCTTTTAATCAATATTTGCTGAATCAAGTTGGACGATAGACATTTTTTAAGCCGCCATAACATGCTAATGTATGTTTTCTTTTATTTACGCGAGTACTGCACATTTAAATAAAACTATTTTTTACGGATTTTATCGCGTTTAATTTAAAACTATTTATCCACCGATTCCTACCAAGGATGATTCGTGAGGCTATTGAAATTAAAAAACATACTAATTTCAATAGGGAAGATGGTTGGGATGGTGAGCTGAAGGTACTCAGGGTTAACTATGACCTCAGTCCCCCCGTGACCATGGGTGCTGTAAAGCGCCCGAAACGTCGGGTTATAAATAGTTTTAAATTAAGCGTGGAATCCATAAAAAGTAGTTTCTTTTAAATATGTATGTTTCCAATGTTTATCAAACGAAACCAGCTACTTCCCTGTTTAAGTAAACAGCGCACTATTTACATAGGATTGTAAATTTGAAGTTTGACGATCATAAATTTTGTGTCGCAAGGGTTTCCCGTTGACTATTCAGATCCCTGAATGTTTTGTTTGCGTCATTTCTAAAATAGAATGATATTTTAACAATCACGTCAGCCAGCGGCGGAGAAGCCAGGTCTGATATCAATATATACAATGTTAAACGCAGAAATAATCGCTTTTTGGGCCTTGAAAATCTTCACTATATGAGGTATCGTCACCTCGACTGCATACTCTTTCCATCGTGCCTTCGAATAGTCGGTTCTTAGGAACTAGGAATGTGACATTAAGTCATTGTCTCTGTATTTAGGTTAACAATTACGACGCTGTTATATATAATTTGCAAATAAAAAAATAGCTGTTCTATTAGATTTATATTTTTATGTCTTGGTGGGCACCACCGCAGGGTATCATATGCAGAATATCTAGATTCTGCCGAGAAACAGTTGTGTGCAGACATTACCGTATTTCGGTCTGAAGGGCACTGAGCGTTAGTGTAATTTGGCATATGAGACACACACATATAATGTTGTGGGTGACACAGCATCTGTTATGAACTGACGTTGCACTTACCATCAGGTGAATATTTTGCTCGTTTCGTCACTATCTCCAATAAAAGAAGATAACCTCACTTTAGTTATTTTTATTTCTTAAGGGATTGATTGTAACACCACTGCATATTAATGTATCTTATTTTTATTATTGGAGAGGGGGCAAACGAGCAAATGGCTCACCTGATGGTAAGTGATCGCCACCGCCCATGAACAACCGCAATACCAGAGGAATCGCGGGTGCGTTGCCGGCCTTTGTCGTATCGATCCGAAAAAACCGCCGGCGGTAGCCGATTCCATAAAGTGGTCGTGAGTGGCAGAAAATTCCGCGAAAAACGCACTGTGGTGGAATGCCAACCATCCTGGTGGTGAGGATGGAATTTTGTGTTCTGCCGCAGAGTGCGATGGTGAAAACCAGCGGCTGGAATTATTCCGAACAATTCCTCGGAAAGAGATGCAACATATCTTCGCAAGGCCAGTGTATCTTATTATTTAGGGGTGTTCATGAGAAGGAATGAAAAACTTACATTACATAATAGAAATAAAGATACAAATGGTTATAATTCCACTATTATTCAGCGAAAGCAAGCCATTATCTGAACTTAAAATGAATAATATTACCAATCGAGACTGAGGGCGGCGAAGACCGGACGGGAAATATTAGATTATTTTTTGCTATCAGTTCCACTTGCACTCAAACGATGTTCATTAACGAACCTTATTAAAGCTGTTTGTCTACTCGAGACCTGTGTGTGAACTTTTAAAAGCTTTCAAAGGTGGCGCAGGTCGAGCGCAGCCCTAATTGAACTGTTTGCTTTGCCGATGGAGTCGTCACAGCCCTACGATTTACATGCAAATCTACATTCTACGCCACGGGATATTAGCTCCTATTGATCCTCTAAATACGCGACGGAATCGAATATGCGGTTAGAAAAAAAATCATTTAACCGGTGGGGGAAATAAATTGAGTCGGTTGAGACGGTTTTAGATTTATTTTGATTTCGATTGAAGTGCGTATACATATAACGGATGCGTGTTTGGGTTTATTTTTAAATGGATTCACGTTCATTTAGAATGGTTTATGCGTGTCATCTGCATTATATTTAATGGGTTCACTCAATTCCGAGCATGCGTTCTAGTGTTTTAATGTGATTAGTGTTATAAGAAAATTACATAAGGCATTTCTACAATTACATTACTGTAACACAAATTATAGAAAAAATGCATTTTTTATACGGTCCTGTAAGTTATTCAATCAACTTTGTAAAGACTTTGATGAGGTTGACCTTTTTTACAATAGTAGTAGTACTATTTGTAAATTAATCACTCTTAGTTTTAGTAGTAGTATATCTTAATTCATAGTAATGTCTGTCGTGCAATGCAATTTTATATCTTCTTGCGAAAACTTGTAATTGGCTTATTTGTGAACTATGTTTGTAACTATTTTGTTATAGTTTGCTGGTTGTAAGTTTTCCAGTACTAAAATAAATAATAAATAAATAAATAAATTTGTATTTCAGCATCTGGTGCACAATATTGACATCGCTGACAATCTGACAACAAAATAAAAAGGATTATTGTAATATTAAAAAATACTATAGATGATGATAACGCCTGGGAATGAGGTGATCGCCGCCATGCTATTTCTACATCTTTATAATTTTATAGTTATTGTACATTATTTTAAAAAATACTGAAAAAAAATCCCGCTGGGTTTCTTACTGGTTCTTCCCAGGTCAGTGGCATTTTTGCGAACCAGTGTAATTAAAAAAAATACTTTCAATACGTACTATGTAAATAATCTATATTGAATAAGATTTAATTTCTATTCTATTCTATTCTAATCATTTCAGATAACACTTTGATTATAATAGTTCGGATAGAATATTCTTTAAAGTAGCAATTATTATTTAAATTCCAACGTCAAAAACAATCGAGGATTATATATGTAAATATTTTTTTAGTGTCGAGTCTGTGGATAGGCGATCGTAGTACCAAGTAGAAGCAGTACGTCGCACACGTTACTGTGTTTCGATCTGAAGGGCACTAAGAGCTAGTGAAATCACTGGGCCAACGAGGCTTAAGAACGGATGTCGCAGCTTGAAGGACGCAATGCTCTAGATGTTCTAGACGGATTCCTGCATAGGCAATCCTATCGCTAGTAAATTAATTTAGGAGTTAAGTTGTATCTTCACTAGCGTGGAAATATTTCTTGATCCGGAATACAGTATATTGCTAGGAAGGCATTGTAGCTAGTGAAATTACTGGGCGTATGAGATTTAAGAACTGATGTATCAGATTTAAATAAAACTACTTTTTTACGGATTTTATCGCGTTTAATTTTGAACTATTTTTACCCGACGTTTCGGACGCTTTACAGCACCCATGGTCACGGGGGGACTGAGGTGACAGTTGTCCCGATGTCATAGTTAACCCGGAGTACCTTCAGCTTTTAATTATTATTTGTAGTCCGATCTACGCAGAAAGAGCTTACTGTGTCTTGAAGCCTTGCAGTGGTATACTTGGTTTTTGATTTAATTTTATTAATAATAGGATCCCAAGCCAGGTGGTAATACCCAACCATCTTCCCTATTGAAATTAGGATGTTTTGTAATTTCAATAGCCTCGCGAATCATCTTTGGTAGGAATCGGTGTTCTTTTGCAAGGATTTGTGGTCTATCAAATCTGATTACCACCGGCTTGGGATCCTATTATTAATAAAATTAAATCAAAAACCAAGCATACCACTGCAAGGCTTCAAGACACAGTAAGCTCGTTCTGCGTAGATCGGACTACAAATAATAATTAAAAGCTGAAGGTACACCGGGTTAACTATGACATCGGGACAACTGTCACCTCAGTCCCCCCGTGACCATGGGTGCTGTAAAGCGTCCGAAACGTCGGGTAAAAATAGTTCAAAATTAAACGCGATAAAATCCGTAAAAAAGTAGTTTTATTTAAATGTGTAATATTCGCGTAAATAAAAGAAAACATTACTGATGTATCAGGTTGACGAGCGCAGTGTGGTGTGGTGGTGGAATTTTGGTAATGGTGTACAATGAAATTTTATTTAATTTCAGTTACATCCAGATTTTAAGAAGATGAGTAGATATGACAGCAGGGATAATTTATGGTCTTCTAACAACATGCTTTTGAAAAAAAAAACTAAATCTCAAAAATTAAAATTTTTTTTGCGTATTTAACATATACTCGTATGTATCTCTAAGCGTCACCAAAACAGATGGCTTCAAGAGTAATTTATACGGACTTTTATATTATATGTGTATAATAAAACTATATGCTTATTACTATTTCATTATTATATATATTTTAAATAAATAAATAAACCCTTAACAGATAGATGAGACTAAATTTTTCATCGATTTTGAAAAAGTTACATTTTCAGTTACAACGTTTTTGTAAGGTGCTGATGATGTTCTCCTAGCCGATTTCGACCACGGCGACAACTTCCGACTACTATCGAGAGCCATCAACTGCGCAGGAGATATTATAGTGCCACAAGTGTACGCGCAAACACAGAGGCACTCACTGGTCCCAACCTACCCGCGCCCGATATAACGCTGATGCGATAAGATCGGAGGTAGGCTAGGATGCAGTGTCAGAAACACGGGGACAATCACAAAACAACCAGACCCGAAAACCAACAATTTGTGTTTTAGCACAAATGTTGGCTCCGGCTGGGATTCGAACCCGGGACCCGCGGCTTAGAAGTCGGGTACTCCGACCACTAGGCCACGCGGTCGTCGGTGTAAGGTGCAATCTATTTCTCAAACGTTTCCTCTGGTCTTTAGTAATCGAATTAATCTAATAAATCTTTGCTACGTCTCCGCTCAATGGATATTCGTTGCTAGCGCGGCGAGTGCGCGCCCTGTCGTCGCTATTGTAAGACCGATCTGCGGAACGTTGGACAAATTAAATGCAGCCGACGCTTGACGATACAAATGAAGGCAATTCGCTAGATGCAGTGTTCGGAACGTGGAGTGCGGTGTGAGGAAGATCTGCCGCGATTCCCCGAGGTATTACGCCGCTTGCTAGTAGGCTGTGGTTACACTCCGAACGTTTTTTTTTTTTTTAAATTAATGCCGTATAATTATAACATACACGTACTGTTGTTAAACACGTACATGAAAGCTTACATGAAATAAAAGTGTAATAAAAAAGTAAAAAAATAAAAAGAAAAAAAGTGTAAACTTTCATTATTTTAACGTTAACTGTGGCTAAAAAAGTTTAACAAATTAAGAGAAATCTAAAAAATACTAGCTAAAAATAATAAAAGACACCACACTGTGGCCATTAACCTGATAAGTTCTGAAGTCTCATTTGCCCAGAGATTATGCTAGCTGACAGTGCCCTTCAAACCGAAACAGTAATGTTTGCTCACTCCTGCTTCACGGCAGAATAACTGACCCTGGGGCGGTAACTACCTAGACGGATTCCTGCATAGGAATCCTATCACCAGTAAGGGCTTTTAATATTACAGAGCTGATCATCTTAGATTTATCGTTAGAAAGTAACACTATAAATGTCGCTGAGCACAAGCCAGTGTCTGCCACGCTGCTTCAATGCGGAAGGGCGGACTTTACATGTCCTCGAAATATTTTAATTTCTTAGACATGCAGGTTTCCTCACGATGTTTTCCTTCACCGCTGAGCACGTCGTAAATCAGCACTATTGCAGAGCAATTTTAGAGGCTCGGGGGATCGAACTCAGGTCACTCGCGTACTACGAAATTTAAGGCGAGCGCCCGGCTCCTGAGTTAACATGGCTCATTGATAGTGTAAGATGGATTTATTAAGCAATTTCGTGCTTTCGACTGTAGCAAAATAAAATATGCAATATTCCTGTAATACGAAATTGTAGTTGTGACTTGTGTACGTGGTAGAAAAAATATTAATTTCGTACTCCATTGAGTAACCGGAAGTAATAGAACGCGGAGGGCGTTATCTTAACGGATCTGTTTCAGAGACGTTAAGTAAGAGAAGTAGTTATATTCTGTTTAACAAAAAAATTACTTTCAAACTTGTCCCCTTTTAAAAATATTTTTGAGAAGCAACTAGCTACAAACAAACAAGATTTTAATAAATTGCATCGATATTATTTATTAAAATTAATATCGATGCAATTGTGACATGTTCAGAGTACCTATCTTCTACACCACTGCTCGTGGGTTCGAATCCTAGCCGTCAATATTTGTGTATAAGCACGAATTATTGGTTTTCGAGTTTGGTAGTATTGTGGTTATCGCCGTCTCTGTAACACTGCATCCTAGTCTACCTCCATTTCATCCGATGAGAATAACATCGGGCGCGGGTAGGTATGGAGATTGGATAGATATTCCTATATTATCTCCTGCGCTGTAGTGGAAAATCGTCTAAGACTCATTACATGTACCTAAAACATCTATAGGCCGTCCGGGGTTGAATTTGTTAGATGTTTGTCTTCATTCCTTCAAAAAACTATAAATAACAAAATTATAAATAGCCGTGTGGTGGCGGCTTAAGAGAATCTGCCACCCCATCTCATCCCGTGGATGTCGTAAGAGCCGACAGAGGGAAAATAAAAACCAGGAGATGGACAGCAACATCTTCCTGGAACAACTGAATAAATAAACTGCGGTTGCCAACCCGCCTGCCAAGCGTGGCAACTATGGCAATATCACCTCAAAATGAGAACTACAAACTATTGTGGCAATAATAGAGGCCTATGTTGAGCAGTGGACTAGTGTTAGGCTGAAATGATGATGATGAAATTGAACTTACAGTCAAGAAGAACGTGTATTTGTATGTGTGTATGTAACGGTATATAAGTATATACAATAAGTCATAAAAAATCATTAACAATCATTCTCATTCTTACATTTCCACGTGCAAATAAATAAAATAAAATAAATTATTAATATCTACCACTTGTTCACCTTATATTAACCTATCCCTATGTACATTACAAAACTAATTTTTCAGTCATGGATCAGTCATTTTTTAGTTTTGCATCTTGATTACTTTCTTGACCTCATTGTATTCTATGAACGCTTTGTAAGTGATAGTTGGAACACGTCAACACTAATAATGTTGTGATATTCAGTGTATAATAATAGTATAGTACACTTAGTAAATAAATATTAAGTAAAATAATGTAATATAATGTAATAAAATGTAAAATAAGCTGTTGAGTTTCCTAATAAAGAAATAAAAAAAGAAGCAAGCACAGAATGACAGTTAAAAAAACTAGAAGAAACACTGGTGATAGAATTTCTATCCATCTAGGTAGGCACCACCCCAGAGCCAGTTATTCTGCCGTGAAGCATTAGTGTGGCAAACATTACTGTGTTTCGGTTTGAAGGGCACTGTGAGCTAGCGTATTTACTGGGCATATGACACTTAACAACTGATGTCTCAGCGTGACGAGCGCAGTGTGTTGTCACGCAGAAATGTTCTGGGTGACACGGCATTTGTTATGGGCCGACGTTGCACTTACCATCAGGCGAACGTTTTGCTCGTTTCGTCGCTTTATCAAATAAAAAAAAACAACAATTAGAAAGTATAACCTAAGTGAATGATCACAGTCTAATGCTCGAGACGCATGTTTCGGTTGAACGTGGGTAGGCTTTAATTGAGCGCTCATACCCACACGATTTGTTTGCTGTTAATTAACCCTTTGTATTTGTAGCTAGCATTACAACGTTTGTTCAAAAAACCGGTTATTGCTCGTGATGCGTAATGAGTTTTTCAAATACCGTTACATTTGAGGAATATATTTTTAAACATTTTTCAAGTAAGCTTCACCAGTCAGATCGTATAACTTAATCATATTCATTTTAGCCGGATATGGGCGAGTTGCAAAGATTACGCGAACCACAATCCTCAGACACATTCATCGACTTTCTGCAATTTCTTGCAGGTCGTCGCTCCATCTACTGAGGGGTCGCCCTACACTGTGTTATTCTCCAATTATTATCGGTTACTTATTCAGCTTGCTGATCCTAAGCGTTGACTTATATAATACTAACTTAAAAAAACGAACTACAGTAAATATTAGGTTTATAATCTCATCATCATCATCATTTCACAGTCAGTTCACTGTTGAACAAACCCCCCCCCCCCCCTCAAAGATTGCCCCAAAACAAGATACTGAGCCACCTGTATCCATTGACTTTTCACAAAACCCTGCAGGTGGTGGCTTCATCTAGTGGAGTCGCTCTAAACTGCGTTTGCCGGTTCGAGTTTTCCGCTCCAGAACCTTCCTTTCCCAACGGTTATCGGTTCTACGAGCAATATGGCTGGCCCAATACCCCTTCAGCTTGCTAATCCTTAGGGCTATGTCGTTTACACTAGTTCTGCTCTGGATATCATCGTTAGGGATTTTATTTTGCAAAGAAACATACATATCTCGCAGTGCTGCCTCGTACGGCCTGCAGTGAAGGACCACGTCTTGGTTCCGTATGTCATCACTAGCAAATCGAACCCCTTGCTTACTTTTTACGTTAATTATCTACATTGGATAAAGTTAATACTTTTACTATTTCCATTCCATTATTCTTCACATATCAGGTTTCAACTTTACCAGACAACTTAGGTGGTAGGATTTCTATGTAGGTATTCGTCTAGTACCTAACTAGACGAATACCTACATAGAAATCCACCGCAGCGCCAGTTATTCCCGCTTAAACACATCATTACATGGAATGCCTAGACGATAGCATCATTAGTGATCCGCATTTATTGTTACAGTACTACAAAAAGAGCTTTCGAAACCCTGAAACTTACTGATGGTAGGACGAGGACCATAAGTTCCTGCCACTGTTCCGGTTCGAAGGGCTCATAGGCTCTGTAAGATCCTAGGCGGATCCTACCATCGGTAAGTTTCAGGGTTTCGAAATCATTTTTTATAGAGCAAATGAGAATTAAGAACCGTTGTCTCATGGTGACAAGCGCAGTGCGTTGCCGCACAGAATTTTCTATTCAAATCTTTGGGCGACATTTACTGGTGGTAGAATTCCTCTGTAAGAATTCGTTTAGGTAGGTACCACCCCAGTGCCAGTTATTCTGCCGTAAAGCAGTGTGTAAACATTACTTTGTTTCGGCTTGAAGGGCACTGAGAGTTAGTGTAATCACTGGGCATATGAACCTACTTAAAAACTTATGTCTCAGAGTAAGGGTCGCAGTATAGTTCTATACATAAATATTCTAGGTGATTCGTTGATTCTCGTCACGTTATCGTGTAAAAAAGACAACTGAAAAGTATGTATGAATTGTTTTAAAATACCATTCTGCTAGCAGTATTATTTTCAGAAAAATAAATAGTTTATTTATATTCAAAAGGCTGTGTGCGGTCGTTTGATAATCAAAACACGTAGCAGACATGAAACTCTTTGGCAAGTAGCAATTAAAATAATTTGAATTCAGATTGGATGCAATACAGTTTGCATTTATGGGACACAGATAAAATATAGAGACAAATGCGTTCAACTGTAATTAAATTCACTCTTAATTATACCGCAAGCCTATTTAGATAGTAGAATGAAAACAGGCTCTCGTCGGAACGATCTGAGAAGGCGGGCCTCCGGACAACTATGGGCCCCACGTTCGATAGAGTCATTAGCTGAGCGGTGTTGATATTACCAATTTAAAAGCAAATGCGCTCAGTTACGCCGGTTCCAACTAGAAAGCTGTTGACGGTTCTCATTTAGCAGCCACACGTAGTTTATAAAGCGAAGAATTCTAAAATACTAAGCCTATGAATGCATTAGTAGTTATTGACGTTGTTAGTACACGTTAGTGAAACGTTCATTTGGATATCTGTTTATACAGCCAGCGAGTGGCGTTTATTGATTGCTTTCTTATTCTCGTATTTGGATAAATACAGTTCAGTAAGATATTAACTGAGCAACTACCTATTTCTTGACTATTAACAGATAAGGTTTCCTATGCAGGAGTCCGTCTAGGTAGGTACCACCCCAGGGCCAATTATAATACCGTGAAGCAGTAGTGTGCAAACATTACTGTCTTTTGGTTTGAAGGGCACTGTGAGCTAGCGTAATCACTGGGCATATGAGACTTAAGAATTTATGTCTCAGGGTTCAGTGTGTTCACACAGAAATGTTCTGGGTGACACAGCATTTGTTATGGGCAGACGTTGCACTTACCATCAGGTGAACGATTTGCTCGTTCCGTCCCTTTTATCAAATAAAAAAAAATTAAAAAAGTCTATACGATAAAAAGAGCTTGTCCCTAGAACAGAATACAAAAAAAGTTGTTGAAGATATTGAATTATCGCTAATGACTTCGTATGGAGATCTAATGAGCTTTTTTATCCAACTTGTATCTAATGCTTCATTTATTTCAACTTTACCTATAATCAATTGGATGATCAGGGTTCTTCATCTTTAGAATCTAATTCTAGCCTTATGTCTGGAGCTAAACAAATAGCATTATTACTGGAAGACTCTGGCGATGCAAAGTCGGCACCTTCTTGGGAATACACAAAATACTCGTACGATAAAGTTAATAGAATTTCATTATAATAAGGAAAGGACGTTAATTTGCTAAGATCTGCATGCAAAATATAAAGTTGTGTATATTACGAGTACCTACTTTTGGAAGAGAGTCGCCCGCCCTCCCTTAACAGCGTGCAAACTAATACCGCCATGGGGAACTGCCATCAGATACCCTCCACCACTACAACACTACCACAAGGCAATACACACCACTGAAGTCGAGAACACGACACGTGTTTTACTTTAAAACGTGGCATTATCAAGTTGTATCGACTGGGCGGCTGTCGGTCGTATTTCTTGTTCAGTGTTGTGTATTACATAGTCGTAATCTGACCGACGTAACTGACGAGCAAAAACCGAAAAAAAAATCCCTTATATGACTGTCATAATTATTGCTCTACGCAAATGTCAAAGTCAAGGGTCAAAGCAATTTATAACTCAAATAATATATTTTTTATTTATATTTTAAAATAAAACTGTCGTGTTCTGGTGGCGAATATAATCTATTACTCTTAGTCTAAGTGACCAAAGCAAATAACGAAAAAATCTCATGACCTCCGACAGATACCAAACAGCGATAAGCAGCAGTGACTGCTTGTGCCGTTCAGTCCATCTACTTTTGATGCAATTTTTAGGAAATTAACCAGTTTGGAATAGACAATAGTGGTGGCAGCTCGTTAAAAGAATACTGCCACTCCATCTCATCCAATGGATCTCGTAAAAGGCGAGTAAGGAACTGCACTGTGCACCCAATAGCGCATGGCGGCGATGGGCTCACCACCTATCACACCAAGTGCATTATATTGTTTCGGTGAAACGTGAATTGTGGCAGTCATCTGGTTTTGCAGTGAGTACCCAGTCTCTGACTACCCCTTATGGGATACAGTCGTGATCTTATGTATGTATGTATGTATGGAATAGACATTTGTCCAGCGTTGGACTATTCACGGAACGGTGATATTTGAAGCCATTCGAAATTGAAACCGAAATCTTCTCACACTTGTCGGATCAAAAGAAAATAACGATCCTGTAAGTCATTGACAGAAATATTTCTTGTTTATTACACCACAGTTACTTCGAGTGGCAATAAAAATCAGAGCAATAAAAATTCTTTTGTGATACTATCGCTGGCTTTAAGTTACAACTTAGTTGAGCCTTTAATACGATTTGAGGCATGAAGTAATTAATTTTTACCGAAACGATAATTGATAATTTAAATTCTGTTGAAACATTAGTTATGTGGCGTAAAATAATCTGTCGCTGCGTTTCATCCCGTGGTTGTCGTAGGACTAGGGGAATTACCTGGACAATTTGCATAACCTCCGATTGACATGAATAACGATCTTAAGTATACCCCACTTAAATGATCCAAACCGATGAGGGCAGCGTCTTAGGTGCTAAATACTGCGATCTCCTTTCCGACTGTCAAGTGTGGCGACTACGACTAATACTCCCACCATAAGAGGCCTTAAAAAAAGTAAAGTAACAGCCTATAAATGTCCCACTATTAACTGCAGGCCTCCTCACATTTCTGAGTGGGTTTTGGAGCTGGGGTGAATATGCAACGCTGCGGGTTCTCATGTTGTCGAAATATTTTTTATTTCTCAGACATGCAGGTTTCCTCACGATGTTTTCCTTCACCGCCCAAGACGGGGTACATCAGCACTTAAAATTTCAATTATTAATTTTAGTAGTGCCGTTACCGGGAATCGAACCCTGGTCACTCGCATACTATGAAATTTAAAGCGAGCGCCCTGAGCCACCACGGCTGAGAGGCCTGATGAAAATAAAAGCGTAAGCAAAATTGTTACTTCACCTTACATAAGTCTGAAGTTCATTTGATATCTTTATAAATGTACGACCGCGTGGCCAAGTGGTCAGAGTACCTGACTTCTAAGCCACGGGTCCTGGGTTGGAATCCCAGCCGAAGCCAACATTTGTGCTAAAACATAAATTGTTGGTTTTCGGGTCTGGTTGTGTTGTGATGGTCCCCGTGTTTCTGACACTGCATCCTAGCCTACCTCCGATCTTATCGCATCAGCGTTATATCGGGCGCGGGTAGGTTGGGACGAGTGAGTGCCTCTGTGTTTGCGCGTACACTTGTGGCACTATAATATCTCCTGCGCAGTTGATGGCTCTCGACAGTAGACGGAAGTTGTCGCCGTGGTCGAAATCGGCTAGGAGAACATCATCATTTATTAACGTGACAAATGCAATGCAGTTTTCAGTTTCACTTGAATTTTTTACACCAGAACGTTTTGTCAGTGCAGTCCGTCCAATACAAATACAGATCAATTTTGTGAGACTAAAATCATTTATTCAACACATTGTGTAACGAAACGCGAACGTCAGAAGCGAATGGTCGGACGAACGTTACAACGTACAAGTTACGCCTATCAGTGTGCCGTTACCCTTGCTTTAATGGTGACTGGCTTTTATTTTTATTGCGCCGTCTTTATGGCCCCTCGCAGGATCTGATTTTAAGTATTCCCCGTGCGGTAATTAAATCATTTCTTTTTCGATACCTTTTTGTAGTTTCGGTGATGGGTCGTTTCGAGTTTGTTACTCCTGTTTTAATTGAAGTTGCTAATTGATTTTTTATGTATTTGACAGTGAGTAAAATAGCTCACCTCTACCATGGGGAATATGAAATACATCAGCACATAAAGTATGTTTAGCAGTATGGTATAAAATACTGAACGTGGAAAAGGCATCATTTTTTTATTGAATATAATGACAAAACATTCAACTGATGATGAAGGAAGGTAAGTTACTTTGCTAAGATCCGCATGCAAAATATAAAAATGGTGTATATTACCTAGTTTTTTGAAGAGCACCGCCCGCCCTAGATAATATACACCACTGAAGTCGAGAACACGCCACGTGTTTCGCCCCAAAACGAGGCATTATCAAGCGTAATAGACTCTACGACAGACGGCTTATTACTTACCTTTCTTCATTATAATGGATTACCGCAAAGTAACGCCTGATTCTATTAACTATATTCAACTGATGGTCAGTGTAACGTCTGCTCACAACTAATGATGTGCCATCCAGAACATATATGTGTGGTACCACAATGCGCCCGTCACCCTGAGACATCAGTTCTCAAGTCTCATATGCCCAGTGATTACACTAGCTTTCAGTGCCCTTCAAACCAAAACAGTAATGTTTGCACACTACTGCCTAGACGGATTCCTGCATAGGAATCCTATTACCAGTAAATATATATATATATAAATAATATTCATAAATATATCTATGCGGCATATACAGCCATGCTGTCCTACGTTAACCCCACTAGGTTCACCTCAATCTGGGAAGTTCCACGACCTTATCAAATACCCGCTTTTAGTAGCAACATTGCGCCTCTATGTGTACGTATGGCAAGTAACCAAAACCGAAAGCCTAATAACTGGCAAAAAGGCATTTTATCGTAGTTCTCCTGGATTCCAATGCACAATAATCGTTTAGACAGATGGCTCCTCTGGGATTGATATTCATGGATAGTGGTGATCACTTACCACCAGGTAAGCCGCTATTCTATAACAAAAAAAATGTATAAGCAATGACCCTTACCATAAGATGAACAACGTATCGTTTGATATTTAATAAGAAAGAAGAAGAAATAAATTTCAGACCATTTGCATTACAATTTATTCATAAAGGCTGACTGGAAGCTTATTAACAAATCATTACCATTTTTGCGTATTAATGCAGAATAAGCAATTTGTTTCAGCTCAAGACAACACAGTCAGTTGTAGCACCCGTTTGCATTATGTATTTATAAATTATAACCTCGTGTGTTTGTGTAAACTTTAGCAATTAGCTTAGAAGATAATATCTATACTTATATTATAAATGCAAAAGTAAGTCTCTCTGTAGGGACGAGAGAGTTACTTTTGCATTTATAATTGTGAAAAGACAGATGTAACAAATCGACAGCCTTCTCTCTGTTGGCTATCTTTTCACAGTTCAAGCGCTGAATCGATTTTGACGAAATTTGACACAGAGATAGCTTGTAACGTGGAGACGGACATGGGATTTTCTATTCCAGGAAAATAAAATAGTTGCCTCGGGATATTTAAGAAACCTGTACCCAAGCTGACGAAGTTTCGGGCATAAGCTAGTAGCTTATTAATTAGTTATAGCTTTAAATTCTTCTGCAATCCCTTTCTTAAATGCCAAATGACAACAGTTTTATAAACCAAATTTCTATTGTTAAAACACTGACAGCTGCTCGACTTAACACATTAACACATATGTCATGCGTTTCTTTCAATTCATGTCAATGTTATCTAATTAATCCTTACTAATATTATAATGTGAAAGTAACTCTTTTTGTCCTTCTGACTGTTTGTTACCCTTCCACGGCTCAACCGTTGAGCCGATCTTGATGAAATTCGGCACAGAGATAGCTTGTATCCTGGAGACGGACATAGGATAATTCCGGAGAATCAAAGAGTTCCCATGGTATATATAATATAAACCCACACGTATTCGCGGGCTTCAGCTACCATAATGTCAATTTTAAACTATTTATCCTAATGTTTTAGCGACAATACGAGTACCTTGGTACAGTAACGACGAACCAATCTGTAATTTTTAGTCTCTACCTCAGTCAATCGGTAGTGGTAAAAAAAATATCTACTGGCTCAGCCCATGTTCGCCTTTTGTCGTCAATGAAGATGAAGATTCATTTAGAATAGAATAGACTAGAATAAAGTATCAGAGATTTTTTTAATTCCCTGTAAAATTATAATAACCCTTTTTAAAAAGAATATGTCTAATAAAACAAATACTTTTTTATATAAAGACTAAGCATATTCTAGGATTTTTGTTATAAAAACGTATATTGTCCTATTAAAGAGTTACTCACTGCGAGATCGAGTAACTGGCATTTTTAGTTTGTGCTCGCTCCTGGTATTTACATTATGAACATCACTATTTTTTAAATTGATTAATGTCCTTATACGTACATAACTTTTAAAATATATATGATCATATATTTTGATATATTTGATGTGTTAAGATATTATTTTTTTTAAGTTTATCTCTAAGAGACACTTGTTATTTAGATTAATTGATATAAAATGAATTCTGCTAATAATACAGCATATTACCTTATTCATATGCTGATTATGCATCACAATTGTGCAATAGCCTTAGTGTAAAACGATTATATTCCAATTGTCTATTTATTTTCTTGTCGCATTGTTTGCATGGTTCCACAGAGAATGGAGTCACCCTACCGTGTGGACCCCATTATAGGGAGACGATGACCCCGTGAATCACGCCCCATGGTAAAAAGTTAAGGGAGTGATGCGCCGGACACTAACCCTTTGTGTAAATTGCTTATTTGTGTTCGATTGTGAAGAGGCAATAGTGGAGTTTTTTTGCAAGTATGGCGTTGACATTAAACTATGACACCGCTTTTTATTTAAGGTAGTAGCGTCTGGTGAAGCAAGCAGACTGTCACTTGATTGTGTTTACAAATAAATAAAATTGAAGTGTCTGTTTGTAATAACAAAATAACAGCTCCTTTTTCAATGCTTATTAAAGTACGATTGTATACGGTACTTAAAAAAAAATCAATTTTTAATATTTTTGTCTGTCTGTATGTCCGTCTGTTTGTTTCGGCTAATCTCCGAAATGGCTTGACCGATAGCTGATATTATAACGGGTAACTCAGGCTACTTTAATTTTAGAAAAATAATTAGGGTTCCGCGAAAAAAAAACCCAAAATCCGATTCAAATAGGGGAGTATATATGTATATCATCGATCAGGGTCGACATTTTTTCGCAGGTGAAACCGCGGGGTCCAGGTAGTCCATACTAATATTAAAAATGCGCAAGTAACTCCCTCTGTCCCTCTGTCTGTTTGTTACCTTTTCAAGGTTCAACCGCTGAACCGATCATGACGAAATTTGGCACAGAGGTAGCTTGCATCCTGGAAACTGACATAGGATACTTTTTCTTCCGGTAAATCAAACAGTTCCCAAGAGATATTTAAAAAACCTATATCCACGTAAGAATTAAAATGATTAATTAGAAGAATAATTAAGTAGCTTCATAGTTCTATTCATGTTACGTTAGACGTTATTTTTAGGTCCGCGTAGATATAGATTTGGCTGGTTATAGTACTGTAAAGTTACTGGTACTGTTACCTAGTTACTGGTAAATATCCAATGGGAACTATTTTATTTTCGATTATAAACAGTGTTCTATATCCGTCTGCAGGTCGCAAGCTATCTGTGTGCCAAATTTGGTTAAGATGGGTTAATCGGTTGAACCGTGAACCGTTATTACTGGTGGTAGGATTCCTATGTAGGAGTCCGTCTAGATAGGTACAGGGCCAGTTAATCTGCCGTAAAGCAGTAGTGTGCAAACACTGCTGTGTTTCGTTATGAATGGCACTGTGAGCTAGCGTAATCACTGGGCATATGAGACTTACGAACTGATGTCTCAAGGTGACGGGCGCAGTGTGGTGCCACTCGTTGTTCTGGGAGACACAGCATTTATTATGGGCAGACGTCGCACTTACCATCAGGTGAACGTTTTGCTCGTTTCGTCACTTTATCAATAAAAACAGACAGAGGGACAGAGAAAGTTACTTTCGAACTTGTAATATTAGTATGGATTAATTCTGATTTATGATTAGTTTGATTACAATGACAGAATTAGTCCTGTCCTGTCCTCTGTGTCCCTGAGACATCAGTTCTTAAGTCCAATATGCCCAGTGATTACGCTTGCTCTCAGTGCTCTTCAAACCGTAACACAGTAATGCTTGCACACTACTGCTTCACGGCAGAATAACTGACTCTGGGGTGGTAACTCCGGTGTGTTGAGTATAGAATATAGATCTCCTTATATTTTCGGTTGTAGGTACTTGGAGCCGAATAGTGTTCGCTACGCTGTTGTCTCAAAATGTTTTCGATTAGTTTCTTATTCTTTGCCATGCCGGATTCCTTTACGATTTTTTTAACATCAATTATGGATATATGAACACACATATAACTACTCTCACAAGTTTGATCATGCCAATATCGAAAATCGAATCCGGGTGAATATGAAATCTAAAAAGAGCCAGCTGCCCTTTACACCATGAATAAATTTAACTTATCAAACAAAATATTTATTAATGAACGCGTTTATTACATACTTCATACAAATGCAAACGAGTAATTGAAAATATAAGATTTAAAGCCAAATGTATATATGCTCTGTGGTTGGTAACATTATCGATAAGAAATCATTGGCTTGTGAATTTCGTATACTTACTAAAGGAGTAACACGAGAAACTGTTCCAATACCGTATTTACAACTATGTGGGATAGCGCTCATTCTCTAAAGTGGAAGTTAAAGCCTTTAAGCTGAATTCTATATCAATACACATTTCAATGATTAATTACAATATATTCCACAAAATAAATCCAGCTTACATACTGTAAAACAATCGATATTTCCTCGTATGAGTTCCTCTTTACCATGTATCCGATCCGTTTCTTTGATTTATTATTAACGAGCGAAACGGCAATTGCTGTGAAAGTTTTTTTTTGTTTCGTGACTCACTTTTGTAGCTTCCGCTTTTAATACAATAGAATGAAAACATTTATTAACAGTCGCCTACGATTTTTATTAAATATTAATAACAAAATGAGTAACTGTGATCTTCTGATATGGGAATTTGATATCAATATTGATAAATTCATATAGTAATACACATACATACATAAGATCACGACTGTATCTCATAAGGGGTAGTCAGAGACTGGGTACTCGCTGCAAAAACATATGACTGCCACAATTCACGTTTCACGTATGTATGTATGTTTGATAATTTCTATGAAATAGGTTTATCCGCTGTTTTTAGAAAATGTTCCTTAACGAGTTCCTTGAACGAGTTCCTTGAACGAGTTCTTGTTTCGTACCTTTCTGATAGCTTCGGGCAAGAAGTTCCAGAGTTGTATTGCCTGAACAGTAAAAGAGTTGCTGATAAAGCAGGTGCGGTGTGATGGAACAGTTATCTTAAGATTAAATGAAGAACGAAGAACCCTATCATGAGATAGCGAAAGAAACTGAAATTTATCTTGAAGGTAAGAAGGTGAAGATACATCATTTAAAATGGAAAAAAGAACAGATAAAATTCTAGATTGATTATGATTGGATATGAGATTAAAGAACTGAAATCTTAGGGATGTCTAGGGATAACAGAATTTTTCTGAGTGATATAGGACTTTTTATGGACGTATGTGGCACTTACCATCAGGTGCATGATCGATTCGTCTCGTCACATTCTTCATTAAAAAGAAACTGTATACGAATGTTCTGAGACTCCACCTATGTTGCAGTTAAACTGACTGGCTGGCCGACTGCCGCGCATTTGGGTACTACAAACGTGCCCAATACCGAACAAAATACCTTCGGTAATATTTTTATAAATGACCCCGCGTTTTACGCTACATTGCGCGTCTTGTTGCCAATGCAGCTGCTTATTGTTGCTTAGTGTAAACATGACAAAACATCCATTGAACAAACACAATTTGAATCACAAAATGGGGAGCCCGATACAACATTCAGAATGTAATGGGCAAAGCCGTGGGAAGCAGCAAGCTATAAATTATAGTAGCCACGCGCCAACCGTTTGGTCACAAAGTATTTAAATTCTGAAAGCATTTTTTTCTATTGGATATAGTGACGGAACGAGCAAAACGTTCACCTGATGGTAAGTGCCATAACAAAAGCTGTGTCACCTAGAACAATTCTGTGTGAAACTGGGGTTGTACCTACCTTGACGCACTCCTTCATAGGAATCCTACCACCAGAATTTGGTATGTACAACAATGGTAATCGTCGTTCAGGCGTTTTGTTTGGTTATGCAGGATCACGAAAAATAACAGAATACATTCTAGTGATATGTATTCTATGAAAATCTGCGACTTCAATTAATCTTGTCTAAAACTTGAACATGGAGCGTGCTTTGGTTTTCCTTTAGACTATTCTTTGTAGATTTATTTATATTATTGTATTATTGACAAAGATAAAAAAATGATTTACAAAAAAAGAGGATACCTGCGGAGTTTCTTTCTCCTGTTTCTTCTCCGTCAGTACCCCATTACGAAACGGTAGTAGATTGCAAACAAAATGACGTTAGACAAACGAAATTTTCTTACATCGTAAAATAAAGGATTTTCATTTCATTTCAAATTAATTAACCACAACTCATTAACCCAGAACGAGATTGCTGTTTCTTTTTACCACAGCTTTACTTTATTATGACCATTTCCCTTACAGACAGTTACGTTGGCATTGAAATCGCCTAATGCCGTCAGCCTTGCGTGCGCGCTAATGCACGTAAACACACATGCGTGGCAAACACGTCGGTTCCGACACGGTCCCGCATCGTCACGTCGCGCGCTCTCCATTATCGCCGTGTTATTGTATATTACCCGACGATAATTGCTGTTATGTTTCAATTAACGGACCGCTTACGGCTCGACGAAAAGATCACGAACTGTTAAGATTGTTTTACTGCTGAAATTGTTCACTGTCTTAGCAAATTCGCCAAGATCTCCTTAAACGAGTATATGGATTGAAATTCTCACAAATTAAAAACAATGATTTCTTATTTTTATGCGAACACTACACGTTTAAATTAAACTAATTTTACGGATTTTATCGCGTTTAATTTTACTATTTATAACCCGACGTTTCGAATGCTTTAGAGCACCCATGGTCACAGGGGGATTGAGGTGACAGATGTCCTGATGTCATAGTTAACCCGGAGTACCTTCAGCTTTTAATTATTATTTTTGGTCCGATCTACGCAGAAAGAGCTAACTGTGTCTTGAAGTCTTGCAGGGGTATGCTTGGTTTTTGATTTAATTTTATTAATTATAGGATCCCAAGCTGGTGGTAATACCCAACCATCTTCTCTATTAAAATTAGGATGTTTTTTAACATCAATAGCCTCGCGAATCATCCTTGGCATGAATCGGTGTTCTTTTGCGAGGATTTGTTGTTTATCAAATCTGATTTAATGGTTGGGATGATCCAGAACATGGTCACAGACTGCAGACTTATTGGGGCGACTATGCTTGCTCGAAACGTCGGGTTATAAATAGTAAAATTAAACGCGATAAAATCTGTAAAATTAGTTTCATTTTAATTGAAAACAAATTAAGTTTATTGACATTTAACAGTCATTGAATTGTATGCAACGCAAATTACTCTAGTATTCCATTCACTCTTTAAATTAAGAAATAGATTACAGAACGGAACCAAAGATATAGCAGACCGATTTTACGGGTAAAAAAATACTTTTATAGACCTCTCCAGGATAATAATTAATAAGTAGTGTGAATTTGCCTAGTAAGTGTTGAATAGTCCAACTGAAAAGTAAAAAAGGAGGATCCTGATTAGTACTTACAGTTTCACCAAGTGACAATAACGGCATGTATAACATACGCCTTTCCCCATATAAGGGGTAGGCAGAGGCCATACACGCATCCCACTTTTCGCCCCCACGAGAAACGAGACGTGACGTTCGGCGAACCACGTCGCCGCCATTTGAATCATAAACAAATCTTACTCCCCATTGCGTTCCCACAAGCAATATAGCGACAGCATTGCATATTATGGTGTTATTCCGCACAAATATATGCTGTCCATACAATACCTTAGTCGCCTCTTACACCTCGGTAGGAGAGAGGTAGGTACTCTTCTTCCGGACACCTATCGGCATGTATTTTATTTATTGTATAAAGTGATGAAAACGTTCACCTGATCGTAAGTGCAACGTCTGCCCATAACAAATGCTGTATCACACAGAACATTTCTGTGTGACACCTCACTGTGCCCATCACCCTGAGACATCAGTTCCTAAGTCTCATATGCCCAGTGATTACGCTAGCTCACAGTGCCCTTCAAACCGAAACAGTAATGTTTGCACACTACTGCTTCACGGCGGAATAACTGGCCCTGGGGTGGTACCTACCTAGACGGATTCCTGCATAGGAATCCTACCACCAGTACAGTATGTATGATATAAAAGAACCGCGCCCATTTTTCGTATAAGGCATTTAATTTTACAACTCCATTAGGATCATTATTTAAGTGCTACTTTAGTTATTCATATAGTTCAATAAATAATATAACAGTTTAATAAAGTAAACCCTTAATAGACTTGGGATCCCTTTAGGCCGTAAATTCAAAACGGCAAACAATCACGCGGACACAGGCCGTGGGTCGAACACTATATCGTAGGTCACAATAGCCGACAAGCCACGCTAAATTATGTTATAACATTTAAAAATATGACGTTCAGAAGGATTTAGTGGGCCATTCTCGCAGAATGTAGTGGTATTTTCGCGCTCCGGAAATTATGGCTTTATATTTTTAAACAATGACTTAATCTTTATTTACGAGACTCATGTTGCAGTTTACGTCTTTGTAGATATTTTTCTTCGAGCATATTACATCTAACGACTCTGTGACTCGTTTGGCTTCAAATGTTTTAGTTTCGCATTCGTTTGTGAGTTTATCGGTTTACTGAGATTTACTTACCTAAATAATATAGTTACATGATCATCATCATCGTTTCAGCCTATCACTAGTCCACTGCTGAACATAGGCCTCCCCCATACATTGCCACAAGTTTGTAGCTCTCATTTTGAGGTGTTTTGCTATAGTTGCCACGCTTGGCATTCGGGTTGGCAACCGAAGTTTATTTCTTCAGATGTTACAGGAAGATGCTGCTGCCCATCACCTGGTTTTTATTTTCCCTCTGTCGACTTTTACAGCACCCACGGGTGGAGATGGGGTGGTAGATTTTCTTAAGCCGCCACCATTATACACGGGATTATATATATATATTTATTGGATATAGTGACGAGAGCAAAACGTCTGCGCATAACAAAATACTGAGTCACCACACTGAACCCGTCATCCTGAGACGTCAGTTCCTAAGTCTCATATGCCCAATGATTACACTAGCTTGAAAGAAATTATTTATGCCTAATATTTAGTATATTGTAATATATTTCTACAACGAAACACTTAATTAGAAAATCGTTTCTTATAAAAGTAAACAACAGTAATCTCATACCGTGGGTGTCGTAAAAGTCGACAGAGGAAAAATGAAAATGGGCAGTAGCACCTTCCTTAAACATCTGAATAAATAAACTGCGGTTGGCAACCCGCCTGCCAAGCGTGGCAACTATGGCAAAACACCCCAAAATGAGAGCTACTAACTTTTGTGGCAATCTATGGGGGAGGGATATGTTCAGCAGTGAACTAGTGATAGGCTGTAATAATGATGGTGATGATGATGATGCGGATCTTAGCAAATTAGCTTCCTTTCCTTCATTAAATAGTGTATTTGCAAACATAATTCTAAATCTGTTAAGTATTTCGTGATAGGCTGAATGTAATCTGTCAAGAAATACTCCAATAATGACAAATGTAGTAACTTAAACTATGTAAATATATTCAGAATATAGTTGCAGCGTTTTATTATCATAATGCATGCTAATAAATAATGACACAGTAGATTGTATTTATTTAAAACAAGTTCTCTGACAGATGCTACACGTAATAGCATTTGTGTATGCCATTACGACTATTTCGACACCATTAGACAGAGATCTACTGAGTCGACGGACATCTACTGTAAAAATCAAATTAGTTTCTCATTTTTCACCGGCGCCCTTTTTAATAGTGTTAAAATCTCGTAAGTACAGGATGTTTTTTATTTAACGAATCTATTGTAGGGAAGAGAGTGAAATAAGAAAACTTGCAATTTAGGGGAGATCAGAAAGAGTTTGAGTGCTTTTAAAGCAACCCCTGTTTACTCTCAAATTGTTTTTAAAGCATTTTAAAAAAGCCGGAAGCGTTAAGTCACTGAAGTGATTTATTATTCTGTTGCATTTAATGTTAGTTTTTACAAGTATTTTTGTTTTGTAACTATTTGATTTTCAGAGATAATAAATAACCTTTGTCCATTCCCGGGGTTCAAGCTATCTTTTTGCTAAATTTTATCAAGATCGGTTTAGCGGTGGAACCTTGTAAAGGTAAAAAACAGACAGAAGGAAAGAGGGAGAGTTATTTTCGCATTTTTAATATTAGAATGGAAGTATGGACAACATATAGAATGATTATGTATATCTGAACACGTTGAACCTATCTTGACGAAATGATAACACGATATTTTATTTAAGCCGTGGTAGCTCAAGGGCTAGGCGCTCGCTTTAAACTTTATTGTACGCGAGTGACCTGGGTTCGATTCCCGGTGCTGGCACTAAAATTGTTAATTGCAATTTTAAGTGCTGATTTACCACGTGATCGGCGGTGAAGGAAAACATCGTGAGGAAACCTGCATGTCTGAGGAATGAAAATATTTCAAAGACATGTGCAGTCCGGCAACCCGCATTGGAGCAGCGTGGCGGATTCTTCCTGGCTCCAAAACCCTGTCAGAAATGAGAGGAGGCCTGTACTCAGCAGTGGGACATTTATAGGCTGAAACTTAACTTTTTATTTTATTTCAGTAGCCTCCTCTTTGTTAATGTTTTACATACTATCGTATTACTCATTACCCCGTTTGACAAAAAATTAAAAGTACGTTGTTACCGCAAGAGACTATTTATTAAATACTAATTTGCGACATTTCCGTTTGTGATGATATCAGCCTGTAGCTCTTTGTCGGGCACAAAGCGACTGTATCCCGTTGCAATAATAAGCCAGTTCGTTCAGTCTCCTATTTCGTCGGCCGCGCGTTTCGCGACAGATGTTTGTTCTGATGCTCGTGCCCCTGTTTTTTTCACAGTTCCATTCGTTGTTTACTTTGTGAATTATTTGCTTTCATTTAGCTGCCTTTGATGGAAATACATCTTTGTTTTCATAGATTACTGTTTCGCGTTTTGTTTGCGATCCAAATTTATTTATTGAATATTTT
This sequence comes from Luehdorfia chinensis, assembly GCA_019845155.1. Taxonomy (NCBI): domain Eukaryota; kingdom Metazoa; phylum Arthropoda; class Insecta; order Lepidoptera; family Papilionidae; genus Luehdorfia; species Luehdorfia chinensis. The sequence goes on from JAHVAK010000388.1 coordinate 960,258, forward strand.
TTTTTCTATAAACTGTTATATTCTATGCTGAACGCTGAATTGTCAAGAACAGGTGATATTTTACCGTTCTTTGTTTTATCTTTTCTCTCTTATATTTATCTTTTAAGTCGATATTTTTATTAATTTATCATTATAAACATCGATTTGTAAAAACTATGTGCATCTAGACACAGTCCTCAAAAAAAGAGCACACAATGCGCTTATTTCGATTATTAGATTTTATTGCGTCAAATAAGCTACAAATTTAAAAAAATCACAGTACGATTGTTGATATTATTTAAAAAGGTGCTTTATGTGGAGGGAATAAGATTAAGTTTGTGTTTATTCAACAGAACTTTGTGATTTTTGTGTTTATTTTTATGTTTTGATCAATCGAGGAAGCTTATTGAAGTGATTTTTGTATGGAACTGTGTATCTTGGGTTTATATATCGATAGAGTGTATACAGGAGTTGTAATTTTGTCTATTTCGCAAAGAAATATGTATATTACTAATGCAGTGATAAATTCCTTTGCGAAACGGACAATATTCTAATTTACTACACAATCGACACGTTAACGAATTTTGTATCGAACTTCTGTATACGTTATGTATACGATGAAACTTCTCCAGCGCTTCTCTTGCATCGCAAAGCTCCCTAACAAGTACCCTCAGGCAATTTCCTCTATAATGTATCCTTAAAATATATATATCCTTTGTGCGACAGTTAGTATAATTGTACCGTAAAACCCCAGTTTGTTAATACGAGTATTACGCCAAGTATCGAGTTTCGTTTGTTGATGTTAAGCGACACACCTCAGCTAATGAATTGCATTCTCTACACCGTTGTTTATTGATTTATGATTTAAGGTGTCAAAGCTTGTACTTGTGTAGGGGTAGGCATGTAGCCCACCTTTCGCCCCCTTGGGAAACGAGAAGTGGCGTGCATATTTTTTTATTGGTTATGGTGACGAGACGAGCAAAACGTTCACCTGTTGGTAGGTGCAACGTCTGTTCATAACAAATGCTGTATCATCTAGAATATCTCTGTGTGGCACTACACCGCGCCAGTCACCCAGAGATATAAGTTCTTAAGTCTCATATGCACTAGCTTTCGATGCCCTTCAAACCGAAGAACAATAATGCACACTACAGTGTCACGCCAGAATAATGCACGCCTGACCTGGGGTGGTATCTACCTAGACGGACTTCGGCATAGGAATCCTACCACCAGAACACGCAACAAACTCAAGCATTCAGCCAATAACAAAAATATAGGACATGATCAGTGAACGTGCATGGCATGAATAGCTTAATAATAATCTTCTATTTATTCAGGTCCTTTGTTGTAAAAACCTCAATCCGCCCACCTGAGCGGTCGCTGCGGGTGACCACACGGCTACTTCACTTCGTTCACCTCCAACGAGACTTGTTCCTTTTAAGTTTACACCCACACGGTGTATATCAATTACATTAATATTAATAATTCATCTCTAAGTGGAAAATTGAGATTAGTGCGGCTAAATTACCATTTTGTAGACGTGATGGAATTTTGATACGATAGGCAATGCATAACATAATGTTTTGTTTGTAGAATGTTATTAATTCATATGTATATATATATATATATATGTATATATACATATAAACATATAAGAGAATCTACCACCCAATCTCGTCCCGTGGGTGTCGTAAAAGTGGACAGAGGGAAAATTAAAAGCAGGAGATGGGCAGCAGCATCTTCCTGGAACATCATAATAAATAAACTGCGGTTGCCAACTCGCCTGCCAAGCGTGGCAACTATGGCAAAATCCCCCCAAAATGAGAGCTACAAACTTTTGTTGCTCTCTATGGGGGAGGCCTATGTTCAGCAGTGGACTAATGGTAGGCTGAAATGGATGGATGGATGGATATATATATATATATATATATATATACACTTGCTGAACCCCGCATAAAATAAGCTGACCATATGACTGAGCCGTACGGCGTAGTACCTCGCTGACATGGCACAGTTCGGCACTTCTCCGTAACGATCGGTTGTCAGCGTGCAGCTTCTTAAGACGGTAACATAAAGTTTTATAGATTAGAACGTTTCTTAATAAATAGGATATCTTATGCAAAGATTATTTCTCAAATTTGAGTAATGTTTCTTGAGATTAGCGAGTTTAAACATACAAACTCTCCAGACTTTTGACAGTAGTAAGATAACGGGAGGTCCCTTCTCCTTCTTTTACACATTTTGCTCTAAAACGATTGCATACAATAAACATTACTTATTGACGTATGCTCAGTAGTGTTAAATATTTGAGAATAGGGAAAAAAGGGTGCACGTTAAGCTATGAGCGTCCACTTTCTTAATCTTCAAGTAATGATTGTGTATGCAAGTTTAATGTAGATGATAATGGTAATAAGTTTATATTTTTGCTGACGGAATTTTGTAAATTCAAAGACTTGACTGTAAGGTTTTTTTTCAGCACAGTTTTTTTTGTTACCTTCTTGATAAAGTGGGCTGTATATTTTACACAATACGCCTATAGTTGTTATTATATCTTACTTCTACGCCGCGAGTCCTGGATTCGAATCCCAGCCGATTACTCAGGTCTTGGGTTCGAAGTACAGACGAAGTCAAAATTTTGCAAAATCACAATTTTTTTTCGGTTTTTGTTGTATTGTGATAGTTCTCGGGTCTCTAACGCTACATGTATTAGAGACCCGTGAAAACCGTAAAGTGTCCCCACAGCATATCACTGAGTTGGGTACCTGTTCCTAGCAATCAAATATTAATTGCCATAATTATATATCTGTTCTGTTAGCCATGTAGTGTTCACCATTGTATTGATTTGTGTAGACTAATAAACTTTGTTTCGTAGTTTTTTCTTACTTACTTATTTTATTTCTTTCTTCTTTCTTTCTTTCTCTCTTTCTGTCCTTCTAAATCCTACCCTTACTTAAATCTTATCGCATGAGCATTATATCGGGCGCTGCATAGCTAAGGACGAGTGAGTGCCTCCGTGCTTGGGCGTACATTTGTTGCAGGATAATATCTCCTGCGCTGTTGATAGTTTTCGACGGTATTCGGAAGTCGCCGTGGTCAAAATTCCGTTCAGGAGGATTTTATGTCGATGACAAGATGACGTTAATAGAAATGAAACAGCTTCATTGATCGCGTGGTTCAAATCCTCCGGTAACGCTGGCCACTGATATACAAATAACCCAAGATACTCGTACATAGTTCTACATGAAAATCACTTCAAAAAGCGTCCTCGATCGATCAAAACATCTTTAATAAACACAAATTTAATCTTACGCCCTATTCATAAAGTAGCTTTTTAAATGAAATCAACTATCGTTCCACGACGTTTTGATAGTTCTGACGTTGACACGGCTGAGGTGATACCTCAGCCGTGTCAACGTCAGCTAAGCTAGTCGAAATGAGCGCATTGTGCGCTCTTTTTTGAGGGCGTTTTTGAGTCGCGTTTGTGAGACTGTGTAGTGTAGTGTATCTGGCGTTTTCTATGTATGAATGCAGCCGGCAGTAAATACAAGTCAAACATGACAAAATACAGAAACCGAGAGGTATACGTTATTGCATTAAAAAATCAGTTCCTTTTCTTACAAGCGATGAAAAGTAACCTGTAAATATTGTTTATTAGATGCAAACAATACACGCACCGTCAAGACGTCATTTCACGTATGCGTTCCTCGTCCCGGAACTCCCCGGGCAATAAGGCCCCCGCAATGAGATACGGGATCCGTAAACATGTCGCACGCCTGCGGGACCTCGTGTGTCCCGGTTTGTGTACCCGGGATTAAAGTATCATTATAATAACCTACTTTTTACCGCAAGATGAAACTGAATATCTACTGACTGTGGGTAATATGGCTTACTTAAAAACATTTAATATTAAATACCCCAATAATTATTCAATCAAAATTACACAATTTATGCGCCAATAGCCTAATGGTTTTTGGGTACGGGCTGCGAAACATGATGTCGCAGGATCGAGACATCGCCTATTGTCGTGAACGCTTTTTGAATACAAAGTTTGAATAGTTAACAGTAAAGTAAAAGTAAAGTTTCAGCCTATAAATGTCCCACTACTGAGCACAGGCCTCCTCTCATTTCTGAAAGGGTTTTGGAGGTAGGAAGAATCCGCCACGTTGCTCCAATGCGGGTTGGCGGACTTCACATGTCTTCGAAAATATTTTTTATTCCTCAGACATGCAGGTTCCCTCACGATGTTTTCCTTCACCGCTGAGCACGTGGTAAATCAGCACTTGAAATTGCAATTAACAATTTTAGTGATGCCGGTACCGGGAATCGAACCCAGATCACTCGCGTACTATGAAATTTAAAGCGAGCACCTAGCCCCTGAGCTCATATACTGCATAGTTAACAGGAACAATCCGAATTGACGTGGCTGTTCTTTAAAACAACTTCGATCTAATCGTGATACGTTCGCCTATATCGACCCTTACCGGCTCGCCCATTCACACTCGCTCCATAAAACTGTTTCGTCAATCTCATTTTAACCATCCTCTCTACGTGTTCAAACCATCTAAGCATCCCTTTTTCTATCTTGATCACAGCGACTGTGAAATTTCCTTAACCTCTGAACACTTCAGAGCATTATCACGGCGGTTTTTCGAAAAAGCCGCAAAGTGGTTAAAGCAGCAAATTACCGAACAAATAGAAACGCGACCGAACGCAAACGTCGCCCGCGAAACGTGCTAGACGACACGGACGTCCCAGCACTCCCTGACCACGATACGGTCAGTCACGATCCAGGCTACACTGTACACAGTTAATAGCTGTAATATAACACGCACCACGACGCGCGACCGCCGTAGAGAGCGGCGCGCAGCAGTCGACAATCACACCGCGTACACACGATACACCCGTGTTCCAGGGCGGTTCTCACCGCCCAGAGTTACCGACACACAAGTCGACAGTCCGAATGGAGGCCCGCAGCCTCCCTCGGACGGTCATTAGACGACTTAAAACCCTTTAGAGATATTCTAAATCGCGCAAGCACGCAGGGAGCGCGAATCCGAATTTCGAGGTTATTGTAAGAGTTTATTTATGTATTTATGTTTGGGTCAAACCAAACCTAGCTCGCGGGCCCCTGGCCCGTGAGCACAGTATTCGATGAAGCTGTAAAAGCCAAAAAGAGGCTAACAGCAATTACATCACCGAAAATATATATATCTTGTGTCACTACATCTTTTAGATGTCTCCATTACAAAATTGTTAGAACAGGAAACGCAGAGGCTCAGAACTCTCGCGCTATTTATAGATACGAGTAACACCGAAATTGTAAAACTGTCGCATGAACAACTTTTCGAAATTTAAACCTTTCAACGGTAAACAAATGTAACGGAGCTCCGAAAATATCTCAAAAGGGCTTGCGCTCGTAAAATTTCAATATCCGTTAAGTCGGCATCGCTTTTAATCTTGAGTAAATTTGTCCCCCGTCGCCTGTTATTGAGTTAGACGCATCGTGCCGTCACCCCAACGCCCGCCCTGATGATAGCAATCAACAATTGACAACCATAATGGCATGACTCGGCAACTGGGTCATTTCCTTCATGGCTTTTTTCTATTTTGGCTTAAATAACGTCTTCATCGTCATCAGTATCAGGCTTTAATTTGATATCCTTGAAGGTTTATAGGTGAGGCTTGAAGGTGTTTTGAATATTGACTCAAATTTTCATGATTGTTTGTATTCTCTGGGATTTATTTTATTCGTTTCGCGAAACTCATATTTTTGTCAAAGAAATTCTTTAGCAGACATTTGTAAATGAAAGTTTGTAATAAGATCTTTCTTTTGACAGCATTAAGATATAAAAAATATCTTGTTCAGAAAATAATAGATAAAACCTAAACGCAAATTAAATATAAGGACTTGTTTTAACAATGCTTTGGTATATAAATAATTCACCGTTATGTAATATAAATTGTTCCTAACTTAAGAATAGTTCTTAATTTCTCTTAAACTGAAAAAAATATTTATTCAAATCGGCGTAACGCTCTCCAGTTTATTTCTTTACATTGTACATAAACGAAATTGCAATACCAAAGGTCGAAGATAATTTTGTAAATCGACTTTAATAAAAATACTTAAAAAATACTAAAAAAACTTTAACAAAAACTGTATCGTTAATAGAATCAGGCGTTACTTTGCGGAAATCCATTACAATGAAGAAAAGTAAGTTACTTTGCTAAGATCCGCATGCAAAATATAAAAATGGTGTATATTACCTAGTTTCAGTTCGTTCTAGACGGTGTTCGTTCTAGACAGACGGCCGCCGAACGGCGGCCGTCTGTCGTAGAGTCTATTACGCTTGATAATGCCTCGTTTTGGGGCGAAACACGTGTCGTGTTCTCGGCTTCGGTGGTGTATATTATCTAGTGGTGGTATTGTAGTGGTTGGTGGAGGGTACCTGGTGGCGGTTCCTGGTGGCGGTGTTAGTTTGCTTGGGCACGCTACTGAGGGAGGGCGGGTGGTGCACTTCAAAAAACTAGGTAATATACACCATTTTTATATTTTGCATGCGGATCTTAGCAAAGTAACTTACTTTTCTTCAAAAACTGTATCTTATAAAAATACCACGAATCGATTTATCCATGTTTCGTCCTATTTCACTTAGCTTTATGTCCAGGCATTTTTGTTCCATTTGCCTCGTTATCCCTCAGACCTACCTGGTAGGTGGAATAAATCTGTAAATTCAATCTAAGGCATCGAGGAGAACAAACTAAAAGGATATTAAAGATCAATCAAAGATAGGCATCGGGGATTTTTCATAATCGCCTCGTCACGACTGGACAGGATATCATTCCACTTATCTTGATACTGCCTGTACATTAAACATATTTATGATATCTATGATTGAAATCGTATCACGAAAGCGGATTGGTTAGTCGACGATATTATTTAATTTGAACTAATTTTCTTTAATTGTGTTTTTTTGCCATAGGTTTCGGGTATAATAGAATATCACCTACCTCCTCCCTACCAAGTTTCGTAAAAGGCGACTAGGGTATTGTACGGACAACATTTATTTGTGCAGAATAATGCTGCAATATAAAATGCTGCTCATGGGAACGCAATGGGAAGAATTTTTAGAACCGTACCAAAATGGCGGCGACGTGGTTCGACACCCATCACGTCTCGTTTCCCGCGGGGCTGAAAAATAATAGGATAATACCAATCATATCATCCTTTATAATCATTTAATTCATATATATCCATAAGAATTGTTAAACAAACTAATTAGAGAAAATAGCTGCTACGTCAGATTTCTTTTCACCGTTATATGTTAAGTGAATCAACTGAACAGAATTTTCTTAAACACTTATAAATCTCTTCAATGGAATGATTTTTTGTACGACGTCGATCTTATCCAGAGCAGATTCATTTTTTAAACTCCGCTATGTCATAATTAATTAAGAGTAAGCAACAAGTTCATAACTCTGCCCCATGGGCTGCAAATTCTTCACACGGTTACCGTCTTTTCCCACACAGCGTAATTTATTACCATTAGCATCGCCACTTTAAATCAAAACAAGCTATCCTTTGTGGATTCGAGAGTAATGTTCCTTAAGTGCTTATGTACTTTCGCTGTAAATTGTGAGACATTTTTGTTCTGAATAGAACTAATAAATGATAAACTGCTGAATTTAAATCTGTGTATTTGATATAAAAAACTAAAATAATTATAAAGTAATGATGAATGATATGAGCACGCGTGACTGGCTTGCTTGATGACTGCGCACTGATTTTGTATTGTTTTTTTTTTATTGAATAAAGTGATGAAACGAGCAAAGGTCCACCTGATGGTAAGTGCAACGTCTGCCCATAAGAAATGCTGCAAAAAAATTCTAATGAAGGAAAGTAAGTTACTTTGCTAAGATCCGCATGCAAAATATAAAAATGGTGTATATTACCTAGTTTTTTGAAGAGCACCGCCCGCCCTCCTTCAGTAGCGTGCACAAGCAAACTAACACCGCCACCAGGTACCCTCCACCAGCCACTACAATACTACCACTAGATAATATACACCACTGAAGTCGAGAGGGAATTTGATTGACTAAACAGATTTATGAGGCGAGTGTGAATGGGCAAGCCGGTAAGGGTCGACGTAGGCGAACGTATTACGATCAGATCGAAATCGTTTTGAGGAAAGGCCACGTCAAAAGTACCCGCAACCGACGAGCTTGTATGAAAACACTAATGAAAGTAGAGGAAGCTAAAGATGTGTGTCAGGATCGTAGCAAGTGGAAAGATGTGGTCTCTGCCTACCCCTATGGGAAAGAGGCGTGACTCTATGTATGAAGTCGAGAACACGACACGTGTTTCGCCCCAAAACGAGGCATTATCAAGCGTATTACGCATTTTTATATTTTGCATGCGGATCTTAGCAAAGTAACTTACTTTCCTTCATTATAATGGATTTCCGCAAAGTAACACCTGATTCTATTAACTATAAAAAAAAATCTGTGTGACACTACACTGTACCCATCACCCTGAGACATAGGTTCTTAAGTCTCATATGCCCAGTGATTACGCTAGCTCACAGTGCCCTTCAAACCAAAACACAGTAATGTTTGCACACTACTGCTTCACGGTAGAATAACTGGCCCTGGGGTGGTACCTACCTAGACGGATTACTGCATAGGAATCCTACCACAGGTAAAAAAATTGCTAATTGTGTAAAATTATTGCTAAAAATACTTAAATTAGCGTCATTACGTCGGCGCCGAAACGGCCGACTAGACAATGTACTCGTACGTGCTCGCTCGTACAATATTCAAATGTGTGATGAGTAATACAGCATTGCTCTCGGATCTATTACTGTTTCTTGGGAGCTTCAGTACCTACATTTGTGTAAACACAAAATGTTGCCTTTAGATTTGTTGTTAATCCAAATTTATTGTGCATGTTGGAATTTAGGCCAGTATCGCTCGCGATATAGGAAATCCTATATTACGGTAACCTTTTTTTTTTAAAGAACCGCCTGTTTAACCTTTACATAGCAGTATATGTTGCATTTATTTAGGGGCAGGAGAAACTTTGTTTTGACTATATATCCTTATGGATTTTGTGTTGAAGTGTAGATTTTGACGTTAACGAGCCTTAATTAAATAAATAAATTTTGACTTTGACTTTGAACTTATATTTGATTACTTTGTAATGAACTCATCATTACAAAAAATATTTGGACCACATTGCACTTGCATGTAAAGGTCGACTTAGGCGTACGTATCACAATCAGATCGGAGAACTTTTGAGGAAAGGCCATTAAAACCGACGAGCGTGTATGAAAATATCTGCTATTTTGAATGAAAATAGAAGAAGCGAAAGATGTGTGTCAGGATCGTAGCAAAGGTGGAAAGATGTGGTCTCTGCCTACCCCAATGGAAAAGAGGCGTGACTGTATCTACTCGTATGTATGTATGCATTGCTTACTTATTTATTAACTGTTTACAAAATATGATTTAATTGTAAGTTTAAAAGTGCTACGTTGAAGTTAAAACGCTTTCTTTTAAAAACAACTAACGTGTTAAACTTAAGGAGATGCTTATACGAGTATGTAATAATGGTAAATTTTTATACCAAGTTATCCAGTTATTGCTCCGAACACTGCATCTGATTAAGTCATACTTAATTTTTATCACTAACCAAAACTTCACCCCTCGGTGACAGGTGAGCCGCGACGGAAATTACCGAGCCCTTATCATCGCGACGAAATTAACCATTTCCACCCGGAAATGGAACCCGCACCAAACTGCTGCCAATTAATTACTCCACCACCGGTCCTTGCATCATTTCACGTTAATGGGTTGCGAGTTACTTCCGCTGTTCTAATGTTTGGTACTTTACATACTGGGTGTTGTGTGTTGTTATTTGTGGCTATAAGAAGTGTGCTTATACTCGTATCTATGGTATTGATTAAAAATATTTGATAGTACGAAATAGCAGTACCATATATTTTTATTGGGGAAAGTGACGAGACGAGCAAAAGTTTTACCTGATGGTAGTTTTTAATGATAGTGATAGGTGTGGTACCTATCTAGACGGATCCCAGGGCCAGTTATTCTGCCGTGAAGTGGTAGTATGCAAACATTACTGTGTTTCGGTCTGAAGGGCACTGGGAGTACTGGGGCACTATGCCCAGTGATTACCTAGTGTAATCACTGGGCATAGTGCCCCAGTAGACTTAAGAACTTATGTCTCAGGGTGACGGGCGAAGTGCGGTGCTATACAGAAATATTCTGAGTAATACAGCATTTTTTTATGGGCAGACGTTGCACTTACCATCAGGTGAACGTTATGCTCGACTCGAAATTTTACCAAATAAAAAAAAATTAAAAATCTCCAACCCCGAAAACAACAATTTCCGGGTTCGACAGGACCCTTGATCCAGCAAGATACTCTGAACAATACTATTTTGTTTGGACTAACTTTGAATTTTCTTTGGTGAAGTGTGACTTTGATGAAGAAAGGCAATGAGTGACAAATCTATACTTAAAAACTTGGCACAAAGATCAAGATCAAGATCTTGGCAAGAGATCTTTGCATCTTGAAGACGGACATAGGAAAATTAAATAGTTCCCACGAGATAGAGTCGTGGTAGCTCAAGGGCTAGGCGCTCGCTTTTAATTTCATAGTACGCGAGTGACCTGGGTTCGATTCCCGGTGCCGGCACCACTAAAATTGTTAATTGCAATTTTAAGTGCTGACTTACCACGTGCTCAGCGGTGAAGAAAAACATCGTGAGGAAACATGCATGTCTGAGAAATTAAAAATATTTCGAAGACATGTAAAGTCCGCCAACCCGCATTGGAGCAGCGTGGCGGATTCTTCCTAGCTCCAAAACCCTCTCAGAAATGAGAGGAGGCCTGTACTCAATAGTGGGACATTTATAGGCTGAAACTTTACTTTTTTTACTTTTACGAGATAGCCTATATCCACGCAGACGAACTTGCAAGTAATAAATAACTGGAACGCTTTATAAATATCTAAAAATAGACACCCAATAACCACGCTATTGATATTAGCCGGTCTAATAGCATCGTAATTTAGAAATAGCACGCGAGCGAACGTTTCCAAGTTAAGCTCTTCCAAAAAAAAAACCGGTTACGCAAAGAATTATTACCACTGACCCAATAAATACGATTTCAATTTTCCTTGTATGAAAAATGGGCTTTGAAGACTCTATGTATTATATAATGCGCTCTTGACACGCACAGGGGTCGTTAGAATTAACATTTCATAATATTGGGAATTTATGTAAGGCCCCGTACACACCTTGGTAACTGGTGGTAGGATTCCTATGCAGAAATCCATCTAGGTAGGAACGACTTGCTCATCTCATCACTCACTGTCAAAAGGACGTCATCGTTATATGTTAATAAGCCTTAGTAGTAAAAAAGAAACAGTGTTTTTCCGAAAGTGTTTTGAAGCCGGGAAGAGCCCGCCACGCTGCTCCAATGCGGGTTGGCGGACTTCACATGTACTCGAAATATTTTTTGCATGCACGATGCACGTGGTAAATCAGCTTAAAATTTCAGAACAATTTTTTGTAGTCATCATCATCATCATCATCATCATTTCAGCCTGTCACTAGTCCACTGCTGAACACGGGCCTCCCCCACAGATTGCCAAAAATTTGTAGCTATCGTTTATTTCTGATGTTCCAGGAAGATGCTGCTGCCCATCTCCTGGTTTTTATTTTCCCTCTGTCGACTTTTACGACACCCACGGGTTGAGACGGGGTGGTAGATTCTCTTCAGCCGCTACCACATTGCACACTTTACTTTACTACTCAATACTTTTTGCAGTATTTACCCGTAACACAGTTTTGAGGTCGAAAACATAAATGAACAAAGTTTGTATACATGCCGGTTTTAAAATTGTGTACAGGCATGCCATAGCGTTCTGAAGTGGGGGTTGTTTGAACATTAAAGTTACATAGCAATCCGGTCTGGATACAATTGTTGGAATTTCAAGTATCTCCACGCTACGAAAAAGTAAAACCATACTGTGAAGTTGAAGCAGGAGACATTAATGTTCATTTAAATGTTTTGGTAACAATAACAAGGTATTTTTTTATTTTATTTAACAGTATTACTAATAAATGTTTATTTAGCGTATTGTTAAATCTGTTTGGTGTCATTTTATACATATGAATCTAAGAAGTAAAGAGCCGTGTGGGCTGGGCTTACCTTAAAAATCATAGTACGCGTGTGGCCTGTCTTCGATCCCCGGTGCCGAGACCTCTAAAATCGTTAAATATAGATAGATAGTTGTTTATTTATATATTTACAGAACCCACACGAATATTTAAAAAATGCAATGAAAACAGAAAAATAAATAAAACATACTGTGCACACACATCGGTACACAATTTGTGCACTGATGTATGTGCATTGCAATGGTACAAATAGGCCGTAGCTCAGAGCACGAATTACTCAAAAGGACAAAGGCATAGCGATGAAAACTGCGTGTCTGAGGTATTAAAATATTTTGAGGACATGTGAAGTACATGTTAATCCGCTTTTGAGCAGCCTGGCGGACTCTTACCTCCTCCAAAATCTTTACAGGAATCATAGGACTCTACTGGTGGTAGGATTCCTGTGCAGGAATCCGTCTAGGTTGGTACCACCCCAGAGTCTGTTATTCTGCCGTGAAGCAGCAGTGTGCAAACATTACTGTGTTTCGGTTTGAAGGGCACTGTGAGCTAGCGTAATCACTGAGCATATGAGACTTATGAACTGATGTCTCAGGGTGACGGGCGCAGTATGGTGTCACACAGAAAGGTTGTGGGTGACATACCATTTGTTATGGGTAGATGTTGCACTTTACATCAGGTGAACGTTTTGCTCGTTTCGTCATTCTATTTAATCATATGCTCGACAGTGGAACATTTATAGGCTGTTACTTTACTATTACTTTTCTTAAGAAAAGACTGTTGTTTAAGTTTCTCTATGAATAGAATAGAATAGAATAAATTTTTATTCAATATAGACTATTTACATAGTACTTATTGAAAGTCATTTTTTTTTAAGCTACACTGGTTCGCAAAAATGCCTCTGTCCTGGGAAGAACCAGTAAGAAACCCAGCGGGTTTTTTTTTTTTTTAGTCATTTTTAAAATAATGTACAATAACTGTATTACAATAGCTGTATTATAAAGATGTAGAAATGGCTTGGCGGCGATCACCTCATTCCCAGGGGTTATCATCATCTATGTATTCTTTAATATTATAATAACCCTTTTTATGAAGTCTTTGTTTAATATAAAATTTAAACTTTTTGATTGAAAGACTTTTAGCACTTTCTGGGATTTTGTTGTAAAAACGTATACATTGCCCCATAAAAGAGTTACTGACTCTGTGAAGTCGGGTAACTGGCATAATTAATTTGTGCTTGTTCCTGGTATTCACATTATGAACATCACTTTTTTTAGTGAACTGGTTTATGTTCTTGTGTACATACAAAACGTTTTCAAATATATATTGAGAGGCCAAGGTTAAGATATTAATTTCTTTAAATTTATCCCTAAGAGACACTTTAGAGCCAAGATTATAAATAGCTCTTACGGCCCTCTTTTGCAAAACAAAAATCACTTCAACATCAGTTGCATTTCCCCATAGCAAAATACCATAAGACATTATGCTATGAAAATAACTAAAATAAACCAATCTAGCAGTTTCAACGTTAGTCAAATTCCTAATTTTTTTTACAGCATAAGCTGCAGAGCTAAGTCTACTTGCTAGTTTAGATATATGGGGGCTCCATTGAAGTTTTGCGTCAAGAGTTATTCCAAGAAAGACAGCAGTATCCACAAGGCTCAACTCTTCCCCACTCACAAGCACATTTACATCTAATTGTTTAACATTTGGTGTTGTGAATTTAATACATTTTGTTTTATTGCCGTTTAAAAGCAAATTATTAACATTAAACCAATGTACTAATTTTGAAATAGCATTATTCACCTCGTCATATAATAAAAGTTGACGTTTTATCTTAAAAATCAAAGATGTATCATCAGCAAATAACACTATATCATGGTTGTCCCCTACTAGGTAAGGTAAGTCATTAATGTAAATAAGAAATAGAAATGGGCCGAGAATCGAACCCTGCGGGACACCCATAGATACTGCTGATCCGGAAGAACTCCTGCTATTGATAACTACTGTCTGCGTTCTATTACTCAAATATGAAATTAGAAGTTGAAGTGCAGAATTTCTTACACCGTAGTGATGTAGTTTCCTGATAAGTGTTTCATGATCAACGCAATCGAAGGCCTTAGAAAGATCACAGAAAACACCCAAGGCATCCCGTGAACTCTCCCAGGCTTCGAATATATTCTTAATAAGTTCAACACCTGCATCGGTTGTAGAACGACCCCTCGTAAAGCCAAATTGGTTTTTGTGAAACAATTTATTTAAATTGAAATGTTTTAACATTTGATTAAGTATAATTTTTTCAAAAATTTTACTTAATGTTGGTAGTACAGAAATAGGTCTAAAGTTAGCAGGGTCCGATGTACTACCAGATTTAAATAAAGGTATGATTTTACTATGTTTCATCAAATCAGGAAACACACCAAATGCAATACCGGAATTAAAAATTATGGCTAATTGAGGTGCAATTATATCGATAATAGACGCACTAACTTCCACGGACATACCCCATAGATCCGCGGTTCTCTTACAATCAATACTTTTAAAAGTATTAAGAATGTCATTTCCATCTACCATATCGAATTTAAAATCTTTTGTACAAGAAGTTACATTTTGTTTGAGTAATGTCTCAGCGGCAGTAGGAGAAGAATTTAATGGCTTGGTTATGGAAATTGGAATATCACTAAAAAACTTTTCAAAGGCTGTAGCAACATCTTGATCAGATGTCACTAGCTTATTGTTAAAATTAATTTTGTAATCATGGTTTCGGTCCTTGACTTTCCCGGTTTCACTATTAATAATACTCCAAGTCATTTTAATTTTATCTGATGCTTTCTTTATTTTATTGCTCAAGTGTAATGACTTGGCTTCAGAGCATACTTTTTTAAATAATTTTGAATAATTTTTAACATATTCCTTAAATGTGTTACTATGATTGTATGATCTTTCATTGTAAAGTTCATACAATCTTTGCCTACTTCTGTGGATTCCTACTGTCGCCCATTCATTAAACGTCTTGCGACTATTCAAGGAGATAGTTTTAGAAGTAAAAATAGAATCAAATTCCTTGCTCAGCAGGTTAAACAATACTTCATATAAATAGTCAGTATTATTATTATAAGGAAGTAATAGTAGTTTTTTATTAACGTTACTTCTAAACTTCTCCAAACGATACTTATTTACAGGAACAAACACAATTTTTTTATTATTTGTTTTTTTACATAATATGTAAGGTAACGATATTAACTGTCCGGAATGATCAGAACTTATTTTGTGAATTATGGATCGGTGCAAAGGCTTAACATCTGTAAAAATATTGTCTATACAAGTTGCACTAGATCCAGTAATACGCGTTGGTTCTAAAAACATGTTAACTAAATTGAATGATTGCAACAAAGAAATAAATTTAACAGTGATGGAAGAAGCTTCTAGGAGGTTGATGTTAAAGTCTCCGCATATGACAACAGGTTTGTTCTGTTTATTAAGTTTAATTAAAACTTCTTCCATATTTTTTTCAAAATCATCATATGAAGCACATGGGGGTCTGTAAACCCTGACAACTATGAGGTGCTCAAGCTCAACACAGGCCATTTCTATAGTTCTCTCAACAGAGAGGCTCACGATATCTTTACGTTCTTTGAATCGCAATGATTTATTTAGTAGTATTAAAGAGCCACCACGTAAAACTTTTTCTCTATTGAAAGAACTAACCACCTGGTGGTTACTAAAATTAAACATTACATTATAATCTTTAAGCCAATGTTCAGTTATACACATAATATGAATATGATTGCTATTTAAAAATAATTCAATTTCTAATTCTTTGCCTAAAATTCCCTGTATATTTTGATGCACCAGGTGGATACAATCTTTATTATTAAGACTTTCTAAAGTGGTACAATTATTTACATATGACTGTCTTAATTTATTAATGTCAAAATTATTGCTAGAGATTTCATCTATTGTCTTCTTACTTAATTTAAATTATTTGGAACTGATTCCAAATTTAATGTCAAACAATGAGACTGCTCAATAAAAGCAGATGTATTTATAGCCAAATTCTTGGCTGTATTCAAAAATAAACAATAATATAGCGCATTTGCTACCAGTCTTAATATATATTTGGATAGGTAATACCTATCATTAGTTAAAATATTTCTGAATAAATTATTTATGTCAATTAAATGGAATTTGTCATTATTAGAATTACATGTCAAATTTAAATTATTGTTACATATTATATTATTCCATAATAAATTTAATTCATATCTTATATTATTTTCATGTGGCATACCCCGAATGTAAGGCAATGTAAACAAGATAATTTTGCTTACATTTAAATTGTTTAAATATTCATAGTACTGCAATAATTGTTTCCTGTTAACATTGCCCCTTCTCCCTATTAATAACACTAATATAGTATTAGGACAATAAGTACCTACTAAAATTTTATTTAATATGTCATTAAATGATGCTCCTGGCATGCAATAATTGGTAACTTGTTGTCCTTTTAAAAAATTATTTAATAATGTTCCTATATTTTTTCCCAATTCATCACTAAAAACAATAACATTGTTCTTACTATTATTACATTTAATTTTTTTTTCAATTGTGTTTGTTATGGGACTGTCACAGAGTTCAGCTGTCAATAAAGAGTATTTATCATTTGTTACATTGTTAACACACACTGTCCCTGAAAGAACTGGCATTGATTGCGGACACTCATATTGAGTTTTTTAAATATATACCTTAGCTATATCGAGTAACCGTATAAGGTACTAGCAGCACAGCAAGTTGGAAACTAAATTAGTCTCAGCTATGACAGACAGGCGGAGCTAATTATCTCAATTAGCTGTCATTATACGAATCGAATTCAATGAGCGAGGTCCGTGCCCCTCCGAGCAACAATAATGGACCGGTAATAATTCATTACGATTGAGATCTAGCGCAATTAGTTTCTGTTAGACGTTAGAAGCTATAGAGACTGTGCTATTGAGGGTCGAGTTGTTTTATTAAAAGCTTATAATTAACTTGCTTTCTTCGTATGTATTTCCGGTTCAAATCTTGTCTGTCAATTTTGACCTACTTTCCCATTTCCCTTTGAGCTGAAATTAAGCAAACCTATGCAGCTTCGGTGACAATGCAATAGCATGGTACCACGGAACTGTTCTGATGATGGAGCCGCAAGTTGGGCATATGAACTCTGTCATATTTGGACCCGTCAGATTTGTTTTGCAACTATATTGGTGGTAGGATTCCTATGCAGGAATCCGTCTAGGTAGGTACCTCCCCAGTGCCAGTT
Organism: Luehdorfia chinensis; assembly: GCA_019845155.1. Classification (NCBI taxonomy): domain Eukaryota; kingdom Metazoa; phylum Arthropoda; class Insecta; order Lepidoptera; family Papilionidae; genus Luehdorfia; species Luehdorfia chinensis. The sequence goes on from JAHVAK010000388.1 coordinate 977,733, forward strand.
ATTCCGCCGTGAAGCAGTAGTGTGCAAGCATTACTGTGTTTCGGTCTGAAGGACACTGTGAGCTAGCGTAATGACTGGGCATATGAGACTTAAGACCTGATGTCTCAGAGTGACGGGCGCAATGTGGTGTCACACAGAAATGTTCTAGGTGACACAGTAATTCATAGGGGCGGACGTTGCACTTACCACCAGGTGAACGTTTTGCTCGTTTCGTCACTTTATGTTATTATAATATAAATAAAATTAAATAAAAAATAAGTATAGTCCTAACTATAAGTTGCATAACAAAAATATTTTTTATAAACTTATTTTTGAGCACCGACAAAGTTGTGTGTGTTTTAAGTTATAATACTGTACGCATATACACATTATGAATATTTATGTTTCTGTCTTTGTGTAAATCAAATTAATGCAGAGCTCTTAAAAGATGGATATCATAAATAATTTATTTATATCCGCTACGTAATAAAACCGAATATTGAAATACTGTTTTACATATTTTTTTAATTAATTTAGCTGCATTTTTAACTAGTGTGTTAAATAATTTTCACGATCGCATGGCCTAGTGGTCAGAGTACCTGACTTCTACGCTGCGGGTCCTGGTTTCGAAGCCCAATCGAAGCCAATATTGTGGCGTATGACTTTTTTTTATTCGATAAAGTGATGAAATGAGCACAACGTTCACCTGAAGGTAAGTACAACGTCTGCCCGTAACAAACGCTGTGTCATCCAGAACATTTCTGTGTGACCATCACCCTAAGACATAAGTTCTTAAGTCTCATATGCCCTGTGATTACGTTAGCTCACAGTGCCCTTCAAGCCGAAACACAGTAATGTTTGCACACTACTGCTTCACGGCAGAATAACTGGCCTTGGGTTGGTACCTACCTAGATGCATTCCTGCATAGGAATTCAGATTCAGAACTTAAGAAATTGTTTAAGTGGGATGGGCGATTTGTTATGGGTAGACTTTGCACTTACCATCAGGTGAAAGTTTTGCTCGTTTCTTCACTTTATCCAATAAAAACAAGAAAAAGAACATGCAAAGGACAGTTGCGCTCGGAAACAAAAACTAAACTGCGGTGTTTAACTGAACAATTATCAGAGCAACAAGGGAGGGACATCTGGTCGCTGACACGGCTCGCCGCGTCCCAAACTTTTACCTCGCCCGAATAAATTTCGCCCCCCGTTCGATACCTTCCCTTGTAAAGCCATCTCTGCCCTCGTCTTGTTATTCTTATCAGACCTACAAAAGAAACTCCCGACTTATAGCATTTGTTTATTTCTGTAACATTGTCTTAAGCTTCCTGTAACTATCTATGCCGTCGAAGTTATTTTTCCATTCTATGTTATGTCGCGTTTACTTAGCTTGCTATACATACCATGTCGTTTTATTTATTTTAACGTTATTGAGGTTTAAGTAATTATTTGTTTTGTGCAACATTGACCACAGACTATTAAGTGTTTGACATTGGCAGTATGAACATTAACAAACAACTGACTATTATGTGATTTATATAGACATAAATAATGAATGTTTTATTTTATTCAATTTAATTAGATTAGGTATGGTAAATTCTCTTAAATCACTCTTAAGCCACTCCATTTCATCCCGTGGGTCGTTAAAGTCGTCAGAGGAAAAATTAAAACCTGGAGATGGACAGTAGTATATTGTTGGAAGATCTGGATAAATAAACTGCGGTTGCCAACCCGCCTCCCAAGCGTGGCAAAATCCCTCCGAAATTAGAGCTACAATTTTTTGTCGCAATGTGCGATGCGAAATGGCGAAATGGCGATGTGCTCCCGATCGATTTTCCCCCACGGCGACTTCTTAATACTGTCCGAAGCTATCACCTGCTCAGGAGATATTCATTCATACTTACCTTACTGTATATATATAGAGCCGTGGTAGCTCAGGGGCTAGGCGCTCGCTTTAAATTTCATAGTACGCGAGTGACCTTGGTTCGATTCCCGGTGCCGGCACCACTAAAATTGTTAATTGCAATTTTAAGTGCCGATTTACCACGTGCTCGGCGGTGAAGGAAAACATCGTGAGGAAACCTGCATGTCTGAGGAATAAAAAATATTTCGAAGACATGTGAAGTCCGCCAACCCGCATTGGAGCAGCGTGGCGGATTCTTCCTAGCTCCAAAACCCTCTCAGAAATGAGAGGAGGCCTGTGCTCAGTAGTGGGACATTTATAGGCTGAAACTTTACTTTTTACTTTACTTACCTTACTGTGTCAGATGTAATGCATAAATCATAATATTGGTGGATTGCTAGTATGCAATGTCAGACTTTACAATCTCAACACAGACGAATTTAGTAGAAAACTAACAATTTTAGTTATTTTAGTTTTTGTACAAACTTTGGCCCCGGCTAGGTCTCGAATCACGCGATCGTCTGAGAGTAACATCGATTACAATTCTGCTAAGATAGTTGATACTAAAACCTACGTATAATTTTTATTTGTATGTTTCTGTATTTATTCTAGCCGTCTTCTGCTAAGATAGTCGATACTAAAACCTACGTATAATTTTTATCTGTATGTTCATTCTAGCCGCCTGGGATAGCTAGATGTAGGAATTCAAATGACGGAAGCTGTCAGCGCCACTTATCCAATTTGCAGGAGCGAGTGCAGGCGGGCCAGCATCACCTCCGTACACTTCAAACACAAATTGCTAAGCCGTGTGCCTGATACCTCGGTAATTGAGTGGGGAGCGCTGCACTACTTTCAAAAATGTATTCAATGCTAAAGTACGAACTGTGCAGGAACGTAGCTCGCACTGATCTCATTAACACTGTTGCGTTTCCGGTCCGCACTCGTTTTCTGTAATCGACTTAGTTTCAACTTCCGATTGGAAATGGAATTCCGTGAACTTTCGCACGGTCTATGCAGTTTCAAATTTCACAAAGTTTATGTTGGATTAGCAAGCTGAAGTGGCAATGGGCCGGCTTTATAGCTCGAAGAACCGATAACCGTTGGGGAAAAAAGGTTCTCGAGTGGCAACCTCGTACCGGCAAACGCAGTGTAGGGCGACCCCCCACTAGATGGAGCGACGACCTACACGGTTTTGCAGGAAGTCGATGGATGCAGGTGGCTCAGGACCGTGTTTTGTGGCAATCTATGGGGGAGGCCTATGTTCAACAGTGGACTATGGTAGGCTGAAATGATGATGATGATGATATGTTGTATTTGTTTGGACGTAATTTGGTAAAACTGTTAGTAGGTCAATGTATTCTTCGTTCTCATAAATATATAATTTTAGAATAAATTACGTAGTCATTCTATATTAAAATATTTTTTTACATTTCGGAATCTTGATACGAATTTATTGTTTTAGTTAATTAGTTTAAATATTAACTTAGTTTTCTATAAGTATTTTTCAGTTTACAGCCATTTATTTATTTATTATTTATTTATTTAACTTTTATTGCTTCCTTTACAATATAGGGACACAAAGGGCGGACTTAAGGCCTTTAGGCATTTTCTCCCAGTCAACCCATGGAGTGGTGAGATTTTGATTAGGTGTAGCAATAAAGGTAAACAGAGAAAGAAAGAAAGAAAAAAAATTAAAACCTAAATAACTCATAAATATTATAAATATAGTTACATTTATAAATATATATTAAATACATAAACATATACGTATATACGGTATACATACATAATATACATATAAATAAACATAAAATAAAATAAATATAAATAAATAAATGCACACTTGTAACGGTGACCAACTTCTAACTATTTATGTTGTCATGATTCTCTGCTAAATGATCACGGACCACCTTCTTAAAGGAGTATTTATTGGGCGCTTTCCTGATGTAATCGGGCAAGGAGTTCCAAAGAAGTGCAGCCCGGACAGTGAAGGAGTTCCTAAAGAACCCGGTGAAATGTGTAGGGATGCAAAATGCCATTAGAATTTTCGAGTGCCATTTTACCAAAGATTTAAGTAACAAAAGATTTTGCCATAGTTGCCACGCTTGGTGGGTTCGCAACCGCAGTATATTTATTCAGATCCAAGAAGATGAGATGTGATGATAGATTCTCTTAAGCCGCTAACATTCGGGAACCCCGTTTCTACACAGTGGAAGAGTGATGAGATTATAGCTGTTAATTCTTATCTCACCGACCGCGAAGCGTGTTTGGTGGGCACGTGCTCACAGCTGTAATTCATAATCATCATCATCATTTCAGCCTATCACTAGTCCACTGCTGAACATAGGCCTCCCCCATAGATTGCTACAAAAGTTTGAGATTCTCATTTCGGGGGGAATTTCGCCACAATTGCCATGCTTGGCTGGCAACCGCAGTTTATTTATTCTGATGTTCCAGGAGGATGCTGCTGCCCATCATCTAGTTTTAGTTTTCCCTCTGATAACTTTTACGGCACCCACGGGATGAGATGGGGTGGTAGATTCTCTTAAGCAGCTACCATACAGTGGTAATTAAGCCTTGGGTATATGAACAATAATTTATATTAAATTAAAAAAAAATCTATTTTGTTCTATTCTATTCCAATTTGAAGCACAATTTACTATCGTTGTACGAGTAAGTCATATGTTTCGCAGAACTTGAACTTAAAAAAAAAGAATTAGTAATTTTTCAGACAGGTGCATAACACACGCTCCCGTTCAATCTGAAGCAGTTAGTCTAGACTCGCCTCGCCTTTGCACCTCGAGAGCCGACGTAATGGATTTAACACCTCGCGTCAGTTTTCAGTTACACTCGAGCACTTTACAGCCGGAGGCGTGTAATGCATACTGCTCCGTCTCTTTAAAATGTTCAAAGTGATGTTTCCTCGAAGCGGGGTAAAAATAAAAGTAGTTCGCCGAGCAATAAGTTTACGTGCGTACTTTGCTTAATTTTTTTCCTTTAAGAGAGCCGTGGTTGCTCAGGGGCTAAGCGCTCGCTTTAAATTGCATACTACGCGAGTGACCTGGGTTCGATTCCCAGTGCCGGCGCCACTAAAATTGCTAAAAGCAATTTTCCACGTACGAATAACCACGTGCTCGGCGATGAAGGAAGACTAAATTATTAATTATTATAAATTAATCTAAGAGAAATTGACGAAGAGAGGATGGAAGTAATGTATAACGGTTAATTAACCTTACAAAACAGTAAAATTAAAATACAAAAAATCAGTAAATTTAGTTTTATTAGAGAACAAACTATATAGAGTAATATTTCGGGTGTGCCTTTTTGATAATAATATTGATAATTTATTAATGATATTTATTATTAAAGATAGGTTCAACGGACCCGTGAAAATGTAACAAACAGAGGGAGAAAGAGAGTTACTTTTGCATTTATAATATTACGAGTAGTATGGATTGATGGGATTATAAAATATTGTTATACTTTTTTATGTGACATAATTGGAGATTTGTTTTAGTGACGTCAATGATCGTTACTTAAATTTGTATTAAATTGTGTGCCTAAAATTATATTTGAACACGTTTTCCTCTCAGGGGTATTGTACTGGTGGTAGGATTCCTATGCAGGAGTCCGTCTAGGTAGGTACCACACCAGGGCCAGTTATTCTGCCGTGAAGCAGTGGTGTGCAAACATTGCTGTGTTTCGGTCTGAAGGGTACTGAGAGCTAGCGTAATCACGAGACATATGAGACTTAAGAACTCATGTCTCAGGGTGACGGGCGCAGTGTGGTGCCGCACAGAGGTGTTTTGGGTGACACAGCATTTGTTATGGGCAGACGATGCAATTATCAGGTGAACGTTTAGCTCGTTTCGTCACTAAATAAAATAAATAAAAAAAGGTGGAAGGACAATGGTTCACGCCACAAACGTTACTTTATATTTTAAAAGTAATTATAAGTAGTTTATGTAGTAAAAAGTAATTATATACAAATGACAATAAATACATACATCCATACTATTATTATAAATGCGAAAGTTACTCTCTCTGTCCCTCTGCCTGTTTGTTACGTGACGTCACGGGTGAACCGCTGAACCGTTCATGACGAAATATGGCACAGAGATAGCTTGCATTCTGGAAACGGACATAGGATACTTTTTATCCCGGAAAATTAAAAAAAAAAACACGGGTTAATTAAAAGAAAACATATCGACGCGGGCGAAGGCGCGGGCATCAGTTAGTTACATTATAAAAGCGAAAGTAACCCTCTCTGTCCCTCTGTCTGTTTGTTACTTTTTAACTGCTCAACTATTGAACCGACCTCGACGAAATTTGGCACAGAGATAACTTGCATACTGGAGCCGGACATATGATACTTTTTATACATACATACATACATAAGATCCCGACTGTATCCCATAAGGGGTAGTCAGAGACTGGGCACTCAAAACAGATGACTGCCACAATCCACGTTTCACCAAAACAATATAATGCACTTGGCGTGATAGGTGGTGAGCCCATCGCCACCATGCGCTGTTGGGTGCACAGTGCAGTTTAATTCCTTACTCGCTTTTTACGAGGTCCATTGGATGAGATGGAGGGGTAGTATTCTTTTAGCGAGCCGCCACCACACGGCCCGCGACACGGGAAACTTTTTATACCGGAAAATAAAATACTTCCTCAAACCTATATCCACTCGGACGTAGTCGCGGGCAACATCTAGTTAATTATAAGCCTGAGCATCTGAAGTTTTCGCGTTGTATATTTAAAATATATTTCAAAGATAGATAGATACATATTTATCTTGACCAACACACAACATTAATAAACATAACAAAAAGTAGTATAAAAATAAAAATTTATATATATATATATTTCTTAGTGATAATCTGTGGTAACCCACGGCATTATTTTCAGTCGAGTCCGTTAATGAACCCACGAACAACCGGACATAGTGCAATAAAAAAACCAAAAACCTAATTATTTAGTGACATACCTACACCTACCGTTTGATGGCGGCTTAAGAGAATCTACCAAACCAATCCCTTTCCGTGGGTGCCGTAAAAGTCGACAGAGGGAAAATGAAAACCAGGAGATGGGCAGCAGCATCTTCCTGGAACATCTGAATGAATAAACTGCGGTTGCCAACCCGCCTGCCAAGCGTGGCAAAACCCTCCAAATTGTGAGCTACAAACTTGTGGTAATATATGTTCATCAGTAGTGGTAGGCTGAAATGATGATAATGATACTTATACTCACCGTCCAAATTACACATTATATCAATAATAATAAAGACGATAATACCATGACGATCGTCAAAGTTAAGTCCTTCTGAATCTGGAGACTCGCATTTTCATAATCGCCTGTCATCGCTGGAAACAGTCTGCGGATATTGTCGTAATGGTAGGTGACGATATCGCGCCGGCGTCGGCTGGCTCGCGGCCAGCGCCAGATGCCTAGACGTTGCCTAGACTAACGCCCACGCCTAATTGTAGCAGAGCGGAAAGACGTCATCGAGTCTACTTCATAAAATTAAGTCAAATTGTTAGTTCAACTCTGAAGTCGTGTGGATATGTGTTTATGAATTCAGACACAATGTTAATTCTTTTTATCCTTTTAAAAAGAAGACGTTGCCCCGCAGTAGGACCTGTATCGTGGGTGCAACAGACATACATTTCACATGCACAACATAATACACACCAGACTGTGTATTGTGTTGGTTCAAACAAAAAAACAGTCATTGACATCATACAGCGGAAATGGTTTAGAGTACGGACAGCTAAATATGATGTCGCAGGATCGAGCCCGATCGACACGACACGAGTCGACAGAGGGAAAATGAAAAACCATTTGATGGGCAGCGGCATCGTCCAGGAACAACAGGTGCCAACCCGCAGCGTGGCAACTATGGCAAAATCCCTCCAATTAATTAGATCTACAAACTTTTGTGGTTATCTATGGGGAGACCTATGTTCAGCAGTGGACTTGTGGTAGGATGAAATGATGATGAATGATGAGAATGAAGTTTTTAAGATTAGTTGGAGTGCTTAAAAGGAATATTAGTAATGTAAATAGCATCGCAAATCGACATCGCAAATAGCAACCATCTTCGGATTACAATCTCGATACTTTCATTACTATTGCATTACATAAAGCCTTGTGGCGGTGGCAAAGAATCCACCACTCCATTTCGTTCCATCGATGTCGTAAGAGTAAGTAGTTCGTAAGAAACATAATAAATAAATAATAGCATAAAATGGCATTATTTTGTGCAGACCATTTATACGTTTACCAACTCACAAATACAAACTATTACTACCAATTATGTCAATCACATAAAAGTCTACAAATTCCTAGAAATTTAGTCTATAAAGAAAGCACTAAAATTGTAATGAATGTAAAATTAAATATTTACTCTATTTCGCCGCCCAATATCCATGCCAATATAATACATGCAAAAGTAACTCTCTCTGTCCATCTGTCTTACCTTTTCACGGCTGAACCGTCGAACTGATTATGACTAAATTCGGCACAGAGGAAGCCTCAGATTTTTAAAATACCTAAGTCAATGCGGACGTTGTCGCGGGCTTCAGCCAGTATAAAAATAAACTTCACTCAATAGAGAATTGTCCGTTTCGAGTTCGGACAGTTGTCATAGACTACGTTCGCGAGGCAACGCCACGATGAATAGCTCTCCGTGCGGCTCTGAATAACGAACTTAAAGCGCACGCGATATAAATGACCATATTATGTTTTATATTATGCTGCGGGCGAATTTATGGGACAGTTTCACTCGGATAATGTAGCTATCAGTTATCGTCTTATGGGCGCGCATATTTCTGGATTGACCTCACATCAATTTTCTCTTTGTTTAACTTTGGCTTTCTAACGTCGGTGGTAGGATTCCTATGCTAGAACCCGTCTATGTAGGTACCACCCCAGGGCCAGTTATTCTGCCGTGAAGCAGTATGAAACATTACTGTGTTTCGGTTTGAGTGGCACTATGAGCTGGTGTAAACACTGGGCACACGAGATTTAAGAACTGATGTCTCGGGGTGACGGGCGCAATGTGGTGTCACACAGAAGTGTACTGGGTGTCTTAGCATTTGTTATGGGCAGACGTTGCACTTACCATCAGGTGAACGTTTTGCTCGTTCCGTCACTTTTATCAATTAAAAATATATGTATATATTAGATACACAATAGGATTTCATCTGAATCGTGAGTGCGTGTTACAGTGACCGATTCCACGTGTACAACATAACCAGACCCGAAGGTTAACAGTGTTTTAGCACAGCTGATGGCCCAGGCCCATTCCCTGATCACTAGGCTAGGTCGTGATTCAATTAAGTTAGAGTATATTTGCCATGTGGTTTGCGAAGTATCCATTGGGTCTAGTAAAAGTTGATACAGGAAAATGTCTGGCGAATGATAAGGCATCAGAAGAAACAGTATCAAGTTCAAGTACATTTGGCATGTCGTTTGCGGCTTACGAAAATCTGCCACAGTCAGATATGCCGTGGGTTTCGTAAAAGTTGACAAAGGGTCTATATACAGAGATATGTATAGTCTGTGAAATGATAAGTCTTCAGAATATACAGTGGTATAACCATCTCTCTCTCTCTCTCTCTTATCCGAGGTTAAGGTTGTAGGATTTCTATTCAGAAATCCGACTAGGTAGGTACCGCCCCAGGGCCAGTTACTCTGCCGTGAACCAGTAGTGTACAAACATTACCGAAACTGGGGTGGTACTCACCTAGGCGGATTCCTAATTTAGTCGCCTCTTACGAAGCCTTGGTAGAAAAGGTGTAGGCGCTATTCTTCTCTGCCAGAAACCAAACTAACTTAAGAGTCGCGTGCACTAACATGTATACAGTTTTAAAACTTTTAAACTAACATATCTATATTATAAAGCTGAAGAGTGTGTACCGTGTGGTAGCGGCTTAAGAATCTACCACCCCATTTCCTCCCGTGGGTGTCGTAAAAGTCGACAGAGGGAAAATTAAAACCGGAAGATGGGCAGCAGCATCTCATCTCATCAACCCGCTGCCGAGCGTGGCAACTATGGCAAAATTCCCCCAAAATGAGAGCTACTAACTTTCTTAGCAATCTATGGGGGAGGCCTATGTTCAGCAGTGGACTAGTACATATATATACTAGTATATGGACTAGTATATATATATATAGACTGAAATGATGATGATGATGATAAAGAGTGTGTTTGGTTGAAAGCGCTAATCTCAGGAACTACAAGTTCGAATTGAAAAATTATTTTAGTGTTGGATAGTCCATTCATTGAGAAAGGCTTTAGGCTATATAAGATCACGCTACGACCCTTTTAAATTAAACGGCGAGTGAAACCGACGCGCACAACATGTTATATAAGTATGATTCGATAGTAATAAAAAATTTAAAAAAAGTAAAGTTTCAGCCTATAAATGTCCCACTACTGAGCACAGGCCTCCTCTCATTTCTGACAGGGTTTTGGAGGAAGAATCCGCCACGCTGCTCCAATGCGGGTTGGCGGCCTTCACATGTCTTCGAAATATTTTTTTATTCCTCAGACATGCAGGTTTCCTCACGATGTTTCCCTTCACCGCCGAAGCACGTAGTAAAATCAGCACTTAAAATTGCAATTAACAATTTTAGTGGTGCCGGCAGCAGGATTCGAACCCAGGTCACTCGCGTACTATGAAATTTAAAGCGAGCGCCTAGCACATGAGCAACCACGGCTCTAAAAAAAAAATGAAAGAGCTTACAAAAATAGACATTTTTTTTACGACCTATGCGCAAATTATAACAGCACAGCAGGCAACTACATAAAGCCTTCGTCCGCAGCGACAATTGTTTTTAATAAAGCGGATAATTAAAATGTTAATAGCGCGGAATGGCTTTGAACCCAAGACGCCGCTCATGAGTCTCGCACTCTCATGAATAATTTAGTACGTAATACTTCGCTTCCCGCTTTAATTGTTGTGTACGGCGAAATAGTGGGTTATATTGTGGCTTGTAATTGAATGTTACGGGTTCGTTCCGGTTGGACGGCGGCTGTGTTTATAACGCCTTAATTGTATCCTTCAACTTCATCGAATTTAAACCTTAATTGAAACTGGAGTTAATTTCTTTGCGATAGAGACAAATTGAGACACCTTAATGAATGGGATCGCTAGTTAGTAAAGCCTTTATTTTATTAGTGTACTAATAGAACTGATCCGGGATAATTGAACAGAAAAGGTAAAGACGTAATTATGTACCTTTCTTAAAGGTACAGCCGCGGTAATGGCCGTGTGGTGGTGGCTTAAGAGAATCTACCACCCCATCTCATCCCGTGGGTGTCGTAAACATCGACAGAGGGAATAAACCGATATAAAACCAGTAGATGAACATCTGAATAAATAAACTGCAGTTGCTGACCTGACTGCCAAGTGTAGTAACTTTGGCAAAACCTATGGAGTAGGCCTATGTTCAGCAGTGGACTTGTGATTCGCTGAAACGATGATGATTATGAAAGGTACAGAATATAAGTCCCATGTTAACACTTCAGTAGGATAAAAGACGTAGGAGCTGTGGTAGCTAAGAAGCCAGGCGCTTGTCTCAAATTTCATACATAGATACAAATATACAGTCATGTCTTTTACCCGTATAAAGGGTAGGCACAGACCACCCACGTAGCCTACTTTTCGCCGGCGCGGAAAACGAGACGGAACGGGTAACGAACCATCGCTACCTACCCTAGTTACCCTAATTACTGGTGGTAGGATTCCTATGCAGGAACCACCCCTGGGCCAGTTATTCTGCCGTGAAGCAGTAGTGTGTAAACATTACTGTGTTTCGGTATGAAGGGCACTGAGAGCTAGTGTTGTCACTGGGCACACGAGACTTAAGAACCGATGTCTCAAGGTGAGGGGCGCAGTAAGCTACTACACCGTAAACGTTCTGGGTGACGCTGCATTTGTTATGGGCAGACGTTGCACTTAGCATCAGGAGAACGTTTAGCTCGTCTAGTCTCTTTCTAATATAAATAAAAATATTAAAACTAGCTTATTACTAACCATCAAAGCTGTTATTATCCTTCATAGCGCAAACTGTTCTACTACAAAAACGTTTAATATATCTTCCTTAACAAACTCCAACTTTAAACATGTTTAAATTTTATAAAATCTTAAGGGGAACGAAGAAACTTTGCGAAGTTTAAATAAGTGTTGAATTTTTCAAAGCGCGCCAACGTACCACCCTGTGGAGGCTGTTGTGTGGTCTACAAGCTCCACTTGGTTTTATTTCGTGGGAACACCCGGCTATTGAGTGTCGGACGCGGCGTAGGTGCCGCCACCTGTTTATTAGTTGAGCTTTTTTTTTCAGTATGGCGCCCGCATATCTTTGCAATTAATGTTGGGGGAAACATGACGATAGAATTATCTTTTTAGGTCACGGTATTGGCATTTCTCTTAGTCGACATTTACTGTAACGCCTCCTCTCATTTCTGAGGGGGTTTTGGAGCTGGGAATAGTCCGCCACGCTGCTCCAATGCGGGTTGGCGGACTTCACATGTCCTTGAAATATTTCTATTCCTCGGACATGCAGGTTTCCTCACGATGTTTTTCTTCACCGCTAAACACGTGGTAAATCAGCACTTAAAATTGTAGAACAATTATAGAGGTGCTGGCACCGGGTATCGAACCCAGGTTACTCGCGGAATATGAAATTTAAGGCGAGCACCCGGCCCCTGAACTACCACGGTCTAATCCTACTATCCGTAACTAATAGTTTATTCTACATTCATATAACTTTTGATCGATAAAATGGAGAACCGCAATGACGTAGGGGTCAAGCGCTTGCTATAAATTTTTAAGTACGCGGGTGACTGGTTAGATGTTATTTTAAGTTATATTTTATGAAGTGCTTAGCTAAGTAGGCTTAGGTAAATATTGCAAGAAAATCAGTTTACACAGAAGCGAAACTTCTTACATTTACTAGAAATTAATTAAAAATAAAAATAAATAAACATTAATTAAAAATAAAATTAATGAATGTAGAAAAACCACCCAGTATATAGTAAACAATAATTGATTAATTAAAAACAAAAACGACCCCAGCAACATCTTTACTATAGTTCTCTTTCATTCTCTGGCCAAGTACCTATTCTCCGTACTTTTTGCGTCAGTAACATTTTATTTGGAAATGTTACATTACACTATTATTTTACTGGGGGTAGGATTCCTATGCAGGGATCCGTCTAGGTAGGTACCGTCCCAGGGCCAGTTATTCTGCCGTGAAGCAGTAGTGTGCAAACATTACTGTGTTACGGTTTGAGGGGCACTGAGAGCTAGCGTAATCACTGGACATATGAGAGTTAAGAACTGATGTCTCAGTGGACGATCACTGTGTGGTGCCAAAGAAATGTTGTGATTGACAAAGTATTTGTTACGTACAAACGTGGCACTTACCACCACACGAACGTTTTGCTCGTCACGTCACTTTCACATTAAATAAAACTTAAATTCGACTTTGAAATGTTACTGTTTTTCGTAATTTAAAAAAAAAACCTTTTTCATTCATAGAAACGATTCTCAGTCTAATCTATTCGATATTGACTTCCGACGTCAACGATTCCATGACAAACGCTCGTAAATTACTTGCACAATAAATTACCATAATTTTACATCAATACAAGCATCCGTGAGTTACTGCTTACAAATTAAATAAAAATGAAGTAGTATGCTCAGGCGGGAGTTATTGTAATCGGATAGCAATAATTTATGGACTTAGTGAGCTATAATAATTTACGTTCTAATATTGTGATCGTATGGAACACGTAAAGCCGTGGTAGCTCAGGGGCCTGGTGCTCGCCTTTAATTTCATAGTAAGCGAGTAACCTGGGTTCGATCCCCGGTGCCAGCACCTCTAATATTGGTTTACAATTTTAAGTGCTAATTTACCACGTGCTTAGCGGTGAAGGAAAACATCGCGAAGGAAACCTGCATGTCCGAGGAATAGAAATATTTAGAGGACATGTGAAGTCCGCCAACCCGCGTTGGAGGCAGCGTGGCGGATTCTTTCTAGCTCCAAAACCCTCTCAGAAATGAGAGGAGGCCTGTGCTCAGCAGTGGGACATTTATAGGCTGAAACTTTTACTTTACTTTTTATGGAACACGCGTTCAATTACACACCGCAGTTGAGTTCCGACATAACCTTCAGATAAGTATTCTGCTGCATACTCGCACGACTGGCTCATTTAGTTATCCTCAAATCTCAGCTATTTGGCATTTAAATTCTATATATGTTATTTGTAAAAATCAACAGTAAAAACATCAGCAAGCTAAAGTGGCAAAAAGCCGACCATATAGCTCATAGAACTGATAACCATATTGGTTATAGGATTCCTATGCAGGAATCCGTCTAGGTGGGTACCACCGCAACGACCAGTTATTCTGCCGTGAAGCAGTAGTGTGCAAATATTACTGTGTTACGGTTTGAAGGACACCGAGAGCTAGTGTAATCACTGGGCAAATAAGACTTTAAGATCTGATGTCTCAGGGTGATGGGCGCAGTGTGGTTGCACTTACGATAAGGTGAACGTTTTGCTCGTTTCATCACTTTATGAAATTAAAAAAAAAATAAGTTTCATAGTACCCGATTCCGGTACCTATAAAAATTTCCTTGCTCGATTCCCGGTGCCGGTACCTATAAAAATTTCTTGCAATTTTATGTGCATGTTCATAAGAGCAAACCGACTTATAAAGTCCGCAAACCCGCATTGGAGCATCGAAGCGGACTCTTTCCTGGCTCCAAAACCCGCTTAGGTAGCCTGTGAACAGTGGGACATTTATAGGCTGTAACTTTCATTTTCACCGCGATAGATTTCTGCAATTTAACGAACTGAATCTATTAACTAACGAAATTACTGAATCTAATATTCAGTAATAATAACAATGTTTTTAACAACTCATTGCTTATTAATGTTAATTTTGCCTCCGAGCAAAATACGCAACCAGCAGATATAATAAATTCAAACGTTGATGAAATTCCCTCTTGCTTCGTGTTCACGTCTCGAGGCAATTTAATCAGCCATGACAGCGCGATCTCTATCTTATAATTACAATTTATGATTACAAATTAATATCTTCACTATTATTAAAGATTTCAATAACTTATAATTTATGCTGTCATTACTGTATTTACCTATTTTGCTCAATGCATGTCAAGATACTCGTATAAACAGAAAATAAGCGACAACAGAAATTGAATATGAAATTCACCGAAAATATCTTAACACTAGTCTATAAGGAAGATAAAGCGTAATTCTGATTTTTAATTAAGAATGTATGTTGATATACACAATAAACTGACAAATTTCAGTATCTGTCTTCATCACATGATAGGGTTCTTCGTTCGCCCTCTAACAATAAGATTTGCATCCCTACCCATTTCACCGGGTTCTTTAGGAACTCCATCACTGTCCGGGCTGCACTTCTTTGGAACTCCTTGCCCGATTACATGAGGAAAGCGCCCAATAAATACTCCTTTAAGAAGTTGGTCCGTGATCATTTAGCAGAGAATCATAACAACATAAATAGTTAGTAGTTGGTCATCGTTACAAGTGTGCATTTATTTATTTATATTTATTTTATTTTACGTTTATTTATATGTATAATATGTATGTACACCGTATATACGTATATGTTTATGTATTTAATATATATTTATATATGTAACTATATTTATAATATTTAGGTTTTCATTTTTTTTTCTCTTTCTTTCTTTCTCTGTTTTCCTTTATTGCTACACCTATTCAAAATCTCACCACTCCATGGGTTGACTGGGAGAAAATGCCTAAAGGCATTAAGTCCGCCCTTTGTATCCCTCTATTGTAAAGGTTGCTTCCTTTATAAAGAGTTAAATAAATAAATAAATAAATAAACTAAAAATGACTTCGTCGACTCCATTGCCCGTCAAATTGGCGGGCAAATATTTGTAGAGCTTCTGGGTGTTAACGCAGGTGCAATTTATGTCTATGAAACACATCCATTTTTTTTAATCTAATACATATTTCAAATATTGTGGACTATCTACTTTTTAAACTTACTTATTTTTTATAAGAATGAACGTTGCACTGGGTTTTCTCCTATATAGTGGAAACGTATAACAGTAGTATCATAAAAATAAAGATGACGAAATAACTTGGCAGCTATTATCTTATTCCCCTATACATAATATTTGTATGTTTTTTTTTATTTGATATAGTGACGAGACCAGCATAACGTTAACCTGATGGTAAGTGCAACGTCTGCCCATAACCGATGCTGTGTTACTCAGAATATTTCTGTGTAGCACCACACTGCGCCCGTCACCCTGAGTCATTAGTTCTTAAGTCTCATATGCCCAGTGATTACGCTAGCTCTCAGTGCCTTTCAGACCGAAACAAAGTAATGTTTGCACACTACTGCTTCACGGCAGAATAACTGGCCCTGGGGTGGTACCTACCTAGACGGACTCCTGCATAGCAATCCTACCAACAGGTCTCAATCATATAAATGTTTTTCCGTGCAGAAAGTCAGTCGTCCTAAAAGAATGTTTAATATGAAAGTAGAAGAAGAATTTTTGTATGGGCCGTTACGAGCTAGACTACCAACGTTGGTTGGTAATTAAGATGAAGTCTAAGGTAAACTTTTAATGTATGAGCCTTAAATGAGAACAACAAAAATATTTGAGCCCACACAATAAAAACAGTATCTAGTCAGTCTCGTATCTTATCAATTATTTTCTTCTGTTTTACCAAATGTATTTGCTTTCTTTCTTGAATTCGGAATTCTAGTCGATTTTATATCGATTTTATACTCGTATGCTATTTAAATATACCTACATAAACACACACACATATATATATATATATATATATATATATATATATATATGTGTGTTTATGTAGGTATATATAATAGGTTTTTACATATTAGAGAACAGTTTCTTTGTTTACATTTTAATACTTTGTTTGATCTTGGCACCCACTACATCTTTTCTGCTCGACCCAAAGGTAGACTGGTAGAGAATGCCTTGTAGCATTAAGTCTTTTGTAAACAGTTTTTTGTGTGTGCAGTCAAAGTTTACATAAATAAATATTTTCCAGAACATTATTTATAACAGTTAAATGCAAGCGCATAAATACTGGAGTCTTAGTTTTAATCTACCGGAAGCACTAATCTTAGAATCTCGTAACAATTCTGAATTTACTTATTTCTCCAGTAATTTATTCTCATCGTTTCTCAGATCACCTGAAGCGATTATGTAAGTTGAATGAAGTATGAGAAGTCCAATTTTTTTTCTTAAGTTATGCATTTAAAGAAGCTACATTTAATTTAATACGGATTATATACATAACACTCATTGAACGCCAATTTTTTTAATTACACTGGTTACTAAAAAAATGCTCTGTCTTGGGAAGAATCAGCAAGAGATCCATCGGGAAATTTTCTTGCATTTAAGTCATTTTAATATAAATAATATAAAGATTCTTATGTATCAAAGTTTAAAGTAACAGTTCACTTATATAAATATCCAACTCCATGTGCATTTCGCTACTTTTAGATTCGTAACTCGCTGTTCAATTCTAAACATTTTTCGAAAGCACTGAGTATTTTATTTCAAATTTGAAATATATTTTGAGGGAGCGCACAACCTTTAAACTTTGTCACCACACTACAGAGACCACACAAGCGTTTAATTTACTTCCATTTCCAAGCATATTCAACGTTATAATTCCAGCCAGTCTTCCTCTACTTGAGCACGGCCCTTTCTCTGCAATAGCGGAAGGAATTACGTCCGAGCGCCGCGCCGTGCAGTCAGCTCCTCTCATTAAAGGCCCTACTGTGTGTCGCCATGTCTACACCACTGCAAGTCGACTCACCTCTTTGAAACGCTTATTATTCTAATTACGTACCGCTTACACTTTTTAAACCTTAAGCCGGTTACAACCTATTACAAGTATTTAACAATGTTACTTTAGTATTATGTTGTAGTTCTTCGACTTGACTTCTAAAGTAGTTATTACATTTGAATTTTATGATTGTGATGGTAATGATGATGATGATGGTCTCCTAGCTGATTTCGACCACCGCGACAACTTCCGAATACTGTCGAGAGCCATCAACTCCGCAGGAGATATTATAGTGCCACAAGTGTACGCGCAAACACTGAGGCGCTCACTCGTCCCAACCTTCCCGCGCCCGATGTAACGCTGATGCGATAAGATAGGACGTAGGCTAGGATGCAGTGTCAGGAACGCGGGGACAATCACAACACAACCAGCCCCGAAAACCGAAAATTTGTGTTTTGGCTCCGGCTGGGATTCGAACCCAGGACCTGCGGCGTAAAAGACAGGTACTCTGACCACTAGGCCACGCAGTCGTCAATATGATTTTAGATAGTAAAAAAAGATGTATTAAGTGCCTATTGTAGCGGCTAGATTCCTGTCACATTCCTTCTTCCTCATTCCATCCGAAAATTTACATGCGGTCGACCGGATGTTGCTTCACAGGTATAACCGGTAGAGTAGAATAGCACCTACCTCTTTCCTATCGAGGTGTCATAAGAGGCGACTGAGGTGTTATACCGACAGTCTGTCAGTCGGTAAGAACCGCCACCCGTCACGTCACATTTCCCGCGGGGACGAAAAGCGGGCTACAGGTGTGATCCCTGCCTACTCCTTACTCGGACTGGGTAATTCTAATACATAGCATGCACTATAATTAACTTATGTAGAAGCGTGCTGTGTCGAGTACCGACTCCAAGCCGCGGTCTGGGTTCGAATCCCAGTCGAGCCAAAATTGTGCTAACAACTCGTAATTGTGTTGGGTTGTTGGTTGTGATGCCCCGTTTGACCTGTCTACACTCCGAATTATCGATCAGCGTACTGGGCAGGTAGGTGGAATTGCCTCTGTTGCGCGTAACTGTGCACTATATATCTCTGCGCTGTTGATCGTAGTCGAAAGTTGTTGCCGTCGAAATCGGCTAGGAGAACATCAATTACACTATCTTCAGTGCCGTTCAAAGCAAATTTATGTTTTAAAGCAAAATAGTAGGCACTGCGGTGGTAAGCGGGTTTTTTTTTATTTTTGAATAAGGTGCGACGAAACGAGCAAACGTGCACCTAATGGTAAGTGCAACGTCTGCCCATAACAAATGCTGTGTCACCCAGAAAATTTCTATGTCACACCACAATGCGCCCGAAACCTTGAGACATCAGTTTTTAAGTCTCATATGCCCAGTGATTACGCTAGCTCTCAGTTCCCTTCAAACAGAAACACAGTAATGTTTCCACACTACTGCTTCACGGCAGGATAACTGGCCCTGCTTATATCTAATCTTATCTGATACTATGAACTAACTCTCTTTTTAGAGATGCAAAGGTCCGGAAGGGGCCTGCCGAAACCTGATGACATAATATAAAACATGGACAATCTCTATCTATCCTTTTATGTAAATTTCATCTTGTAGATGCAGAAGATAGTATTCCTATACAGGAATCCGCCCACGTAGGTATCCCACGGCAGGGCCAGCTTTTCGACCGTGAAGCAGTAATGTGTAAATAACTAGGCTTAGGTCTGATGGGCAGTGAGAGCTAGTCTAAACTGGCCATATGAGACTTAAGAACTGATGTCTCAGGCTGACGGGCGCAGTGTGCCACACAGAAATGTTCTGAGTGACATTGAATAAGTTATGGTATGTGACTACACTATGATACACTATGATAGGTGTATGACTTTCTCGTCTCTTCTTTTCTCTTTCTACAATAAAAAAAGTTATTTATTAATTAAATAAAACCAAAATTTTAGCTCAATGAATAATCCTTCTTAAAACTTTCGTAGTGTACGTACGAGGTGGGCTCAGCGATATTATCAAAGGCGGCTCGTATGAAATCGCATTAGACTTAATTACCGTTGAGATCTCGTTGAAGATACGACGTGACGTCGTGAGTGATTAATCTCAATATATCGTTGCTACCGCTCGCTTGCTTTGACTTTAATCCTATTTCGTTAAACAAATTCATATAGGGTATTTCCTCTTCTATTTGTAGCTTAAACAATAGTTTTAGTTTCAAATCAGCTTCCTTTAGTTACTAAAATACTGGTAGTAGGAATCCGTCGAGGTAAGTACCATCGCAGTGCCGGCTATTCTGCCGTGAAATCAGTAGTGTACAAACATTACTATGTTTGGCCTAAAGGGCACTGTGAGCTAGTAAAATTAATGGAAATTAATGACAGCTGAAGAACTAGTGTCTCACAGGGACGGGCGCAGTGTGGTGCCACACAGAAATGTTCTGAGTGACACGGCATTTGTTTTGGGTAGATGTTGCACTTACCATCAGCTGAAAAAATTTAAACGATACTCAGATGAATCTACTACCCTATCTCATCCAGTGGGTGTCGTAAAAGTCGACAGAGAGAAAATAAAAACCAGGAGATGGGCAGAAGCATCTTCCTGGAGCATCTGAATAAGTAAACTGCGGTTGCCAACCCGCCTGCCAACCGTGGCAACTATGGCAAAATCCCCCCAAAAATACAGCCTTTGTACCGATCTATGGCGGAAACCCATGTTCAGCAGTGGACTTGTGATAGGCTGAAACGACGACTCAGATGTTGTCAATCGATTTTACTTATAATTACAATTACATTCAGTGTATATTTGTACTTTATTACGTTTGGCTGTGCTCTTGATGCCAAAATATAATAGGCTTAATACATGTATTGTATATGAGCACAATACACGACCCGTGCCAATTCAATGTATATTACCATAACCCGACTGCCAAAACACTAAAGCTTACATCGCATAAATTTTGGTTTAGTTTAGTCGAACTATCCACAGATATCAATTACGTTATTAATGCTATCGAATATCACAGAAGTATCTGTTGCATAATCTACTACGCCTACATCAAACTAAGATGAATACATATTGTTAATAGAATCAATCCTTACTTGCGGAAATTCATTAGTAAAAAGTGTGCGATTAGTAAAAAAAGTATGGTAATACCGACTCCGACGACGATTTTGAGGTGGTAGGATTCCCGTGCAGGAATCCGTCTAGGTAGGTACCACCCCAGGGCCAGTCATCCTGCCGTGAAGCAGTTGTGTGCAAACATTACTGTGTTTCGGTTTGAAGGGCACTGAGAGCTGGCATAATCACTGGGCAAATGAGACTTAAGATCTGATGTCTCAGTGACAAGCGCAGTGTGGTGTCACACAGCAATGTTCTGGTTGACACACCATTTTTTTGGCAGACGTTGCACTTTCCGTCAGGTGAACGTCTTTCTCGTTTCGTCACTTTATCAAATAAAAAAAAACAGAAACCGAAACGCACATTACACATTAGTTTGCTTGTGCATGCTATTGCAGGAAGACGGGTGGTGCTCTTCAAAAACAAGGTAACATACACGGAGATCTTAGCAAATTATGTTTTTTTCCTTTTTTAAGCGTAATGCATAATATAACAAAATAAGTTATCCTAATTGTAAAAATGTAAGATTGTGATAAAATAAGAATTTCTCAAATAAGAAAAACAGTTCACATATCCATTATAATGAACGAAAGTTCCAAATATGATTTACGATCAATCACAAACGGACCTACTGTTTCTATTCAATTTGTTGACAAAAGAACTCACAATAGAATTTTGTATGCAGGATGAAAGAATGAGGCAAAAAAACTTCCCGGACCGTATTCCGAATGTAAATAAAAACAAACAGAGGTCTTCATCGGACTAACAAATCACTTAGTTTTTGTTGGACCTACACGGTTTATCGAAAGCTGTGGGGTGAACACAGCTTTGCTTTCCATACTCTGATACCGATCGGAATGTTTCTTAATAAAATGCATTGATATTACGAAGAAGATATGTCTTATCTTTATTTGAGGTTGAAGGAAATATGTCACTGGGTTTGTCTTGTGTTGCATAGTGATCGAACATAGATTTCTTTTCCATATCTCAATTTATTTTTATTTATTTGACTATAAAGAAATGTCCAGTACATGCTAGTTGTAGTATAAAGAGGTTTAGAAACCATACGTTTGTCTCATTTCTCTCACATCTGTTAAAAAAATCAGTTCAATGATATTTTAAGTAAATATTTCAGACAGGAAATAAAAATTATGTTTTTTTCTACCCACCCTTGTCATAATAATGTCAAAGATAAATAAAAACACCATTGACTCCCGGAACTGAGTGACAAAAAGCATTATAAATCACTAGCGATCGCTTGAATAGGAACACGCATCGTTCTACGTATAATTTTTTTTCTTTTTCCTCCGCAAGTATCGTTGAAATATTCCCCGCAAGCTCCCACAGAGTACTGAAAAGGCTGGCTGCGGAGTTTTTAGTCAATACGGCACCGTCGTGTTTTAACTTTTTTTAATATGATATCACAGAAGTATCTATGTAATAGACGGTGAAAGTTTGTAAGAATCTATTAAAGTATGTACGTAAAATTGGTTGTCGCCTCAAACTGATGATAAATACAGTTACTGGAATGATATTGGCTTCCAAAGAAATTAGTGACAGCTGAGAAATATTAATAAATAGAAATACAATTCTCTCTCGAAAAAGCTATTTACAACTGGACAAAGACAAAGCGAAAAGGGTTTCCAATTTAAATACAATTACAGGTTTATGAAAGTTATTTTGAAATACATATTCTAATGTTATCTAAAAGCGAAACAGACGGACGGATAGACGACGCACAATTTATTTTAGCATGTTAACAAAGATTTTTTTTTTTGTTAAAATAATATATTCTGCCCACGCATTGACGACCGCGTGGCGTAATGGTAAACCTTGAGTTCTATGCCGCCGGTCCTGGTTTCGAATTCCTGCCGAAGCTATTTGTACAGAAATTGAAATTGGTACTTTTCGTGTCAGTTTGTGTTGTGAGGAGGAATCCTAGAGTGAGGTATAATTTCCATCGATAAATCAAATAAACACCGACAATGTATGTTGACAATCACTCTGTAATATCTCGCAAGGTGAGGAGTCATGCCTTTTTTTATTGGATAATTTGACGAGACGAGCACGTTCACCTAAGTACAATGTCTGCCAATAAAAAATGCTGTCACCTAGATCATTTCTGTGTCGCACCATATTTCGTATATATGTTGAACTTCAGATCTGGCATCCATGGTGAGTGCAGTAGGTTATCGATAAGCATCTGCGTTGTGGGTCGCAGGATCGATTCTCTTATGTCTCATAATTTGTATGGGTTGTAGATAGAGTTGTTTAGAGACTGAGTAATTCTGCGTGTACGAGAGGTCATGTTTTTTTTTTAAATGGCACCAAAATAAAATCATATTTCTCTGTCACAGTCGTAATGGTAGGGTACATAGCAGCGATACATTTTCAACGACTTAGACGATTTCTTCCATAATCGAGTCACATTCATTTCTCCCCTTATTTCCTACATCATGTGCGTTGCAGTATCCCGCGGCGTCAACGTCGGTGGTCCGTGCTCTCAACGGGGGGCCCTACATGTATCGCAAGGCTACGGACCCCATCATGGTGCTAAAGTACCTTTCGCTTGCTTGGAAAAATGTTACGCCAACAAGTTATTTCTATTTCGTTGTACAAACTAAGTTTGCGCGCACTGTGTGCGATGTGTGTTCGTTTCCTTGACATTTTAGATTTTCAGTTCGAAATAGGAATTTAGTTTTTAAAATCAAATAAGGAAAGCGTCAGAACAGTTCGACTGGTCTGTTAGAGGTAAAAAATATAGTAATTGGCCTATTACTATAATATAGTAGTACCGCGTGGCCTTGTAGTTAGAGTACCTGACTACCACGCGGCGGGTCCCGGGTTCGGATCCTAGCCTCTGCCAACATTTGTGCGAAAACACAAATTGCTGGTTTTCTGGTTTCGTTGTGTTGTGTTTGTTCTTGTGTCTCTGACACTACATCCCCCAGTCTACTATCGAGGACGGGTTGGAGTTGTCGTGGAGTTTGTACAAATTGTTGGTTTTCGGGTTTCATTGTGTTGTGTTTGTTCTTGTGTCTCTGACACTGCATCCCCCAGCCTACTATCGGGGACGGGTTGGAGTTGTCGTGGAGTTGTCGCCTTGATCAAAAATCGGCCAGGAGGACATCGTTCAAATGGTGGACTTTACAAAATATTAAAATGAAATTTTAATTTCAAAACGTATTCGGAAAGTATTAATAACACAGAACCCAGGTAAACGTCACTGGTATCTCGATATTGTTAACAACGCAAATATAAATCTGAATGCCGTGTGGTGGCGGCTCGTTAAAAGAATACTACCACTCCATCTCATCCAATGGATCTCGTAAAAGGCGAGTAAGGAATTAAACTGCACTGTGCACCCAACAGCACATGATGGCGATGGGCTCACCACCTATCACACCAAGTGCATTATATTGTTTTGGTGAAACGTGGATTGTGGCGGTCATCTGTTTTTGCAGTGAGTGCCCAGTCTCTGACTACCCCTTATGGGATACAGTCGTGATCTTATGTATGCGTGATATTACTACGTGATATTACTAGCTGAAAAAATTATATATTATAATACTTTGGGTGTATTGATTTAAATAATGATAAATGTATAAGTTGCTAATAAAATTCAGTATCTATATGAGACTTAAATATTATTACAATTCCAAACCTTCAATAGACACCGATAAGTAAAATGAATTGTCCATTTACCGTGCGTTATAGGAGCTATTAATTGCGATAACATCATTTAAAAGGAATTCTTGCTTCGCTCGTTGTATTCAATACAACTCAATTCACAACAATTACAGTTCTGGTGATGCTATTCTGACCTCTGACGTTCTAGCAATTGAATTTGCTATCGGATAATGGTATTTGTGACTTAGTACTTCAGTATTCTATTCGAGAACACATTCTTACATACCAGTCTTAGTTCAAGGTTTGATAAATTTAATTAGTGAAATAATCTTTGCTGTGAATTTTCGTGACTGTGTCCTATTAACTTATATATTAACGTATTTCCCTGGATAACGTACTCGTACAATACTCTATTTACTCTATGAGTCACCACTATTTATCAGAAACCCTTGCAAGTTACGCGGGAATGGTTAGTATTTTTATTACTCTGTTCATTTAATACATACATACATACAAAAGATCACGACTGTATCCCATAAGGGGTAGTCAGAGACTGGGCACTCACTGCAAAAACAGATGACCGCCACAATCCACGTTTCACCAAAACAATATAATGCACTTGGTGTGATAGGTGGTGAGCCCATCGCCACCATGCGATGCTGGGTGCACAGTGCAGTTTAATTCCTTACTCGCCTTTTACGAGATCCATTGGATGAGATGGAGTGGTAGTATTCTTTTAACGACTTTTAATATGAGAGCTTGATTGGTGCAATGGTTAATGGATTGACGTCTGCGCTTCCGGTCGCAGGTTCGTGATAGATATGATTGCACTGAGTCTGGGCGATGGAAAAGTAAAGTAATTTTTTTCGTTTTTTGAAGCATGATTTTGATTATCAGGACCATCGACAGTAGATATAATCGTACTAGCTTATATAGACACAAAGTTAATATGGTGATTGTTTCACCAAGAAAGTCACGGCAAGCGTTTAAAAATTATAGTCCGACAAGTTCGTGCGTTACCTTCCTGCGGGTGACAGACGTTGGGGGAGGCAAGGTAACACGTCACACTAGTGCCCGCCTACACATGTAGTGAAGCGTAGTACGCGCCTCGCTTCCCTGCTACACTACCCACCACCGCTTACATCGTACCTCGTCCCCGCCACCATCTGTCGCGGGACGGTCGTGCTCGAACTTGTCCGACTATAATAAAATTTGAACACGATAAAACCACAATAGAGCAAAATAATAAAACTACTAAACATTAAAAGTACAGCATATAAAAATAATTACAATGAAATAAAATTGAATTACATTACGTAAAAGTTCAAATTGTAATTAAATTTTAATTATTGTTAAATGACTACTTTAGTCTATTAGGTTAATTATTGATCGCTGATCAAAATAACAATATCTTTCAAATAAATAAATATTTTCTTAGGTTTCTTCAATTATAGTTGCTGATTAGTTCTTCATTTTTTTTTAAATATTTTAATCAACTGACTGATTCCTTGAACCGGTTCTGCAAGTATGTAATATAATCTTAGAAAAAAAGTAACTCGAAACGATATATCACACTGTGGTAAGGTATCATATATCATTGCATAATATCGCTTGCGTGGGATTCGAGTGTCTCACTCTACAACTTTTGCAGACATTCCATGAACTCGATTTAGTAAATTCGTCCACTGGCGAGTTATTCAATAATCGTGAGAATACGTGGTAGCTGCTCCGAACACGCGAACAACAATTACATGGACCTACGCAGTTATAAGTTGGTCACAAATAGTAACAATTAGTTAATTGGTCCCCTCATCGGACACACGTCGTGCGTGCCTCCACTTCGTTAGCTTCTCGATGAACAAATGTTTACCTTCCACTGTTTGTTTTTGCTCGTCGCAGGTAAATGTTTGCTGGGATATTGAGTTAAATTTGATCTACGTCTGGGACAACCTCCATCGGCGTTGCCATGTCACTTCCATGCTTGACGGTAGCAAATTGGTCGTTATCCTTTGACGTATCTGCTACATGTTTGTTATCAATTATTTTGAAGAGGGTCCTACAAATACATTAATTATAATCATGTTAACTTTACTTAACTATGAACATTGGTTATTATATTGTCAATATTTAAGTTATTTATATTTCTAAAGGTTATAAGTTAGAAATATATAAAAGTGTAACTAATAAAAAATAAATAATATTAACAAGATAGTCTATTTTGCTTCTTCACAAATTTTGTTTGTCGTCCATCTTAGGGTAAGGTATTCAAATCCCAGTAAAAGCCAATACATACATACATAAGATCACGACTGTATCCCATAAGGGGTAGTCAGAGACTGGGCACTCACTGCAAAAACAGATGACTGCCACAATCCACGTTTCACCAAAACAATATAATGCACTTGGTGTGATAGGTGGTGAGCCCATCGCCACCATGCGCTGTTGGGTGCACAGTGCAGTTTAATTCCTTACTCGCCTTTTACGAGATCCATTGGATGAGATGGAGTGGTAGTATTCTTTTAACGAGCCGCCACCACACGGCTTAAAAGCCAATATGTTTGCAAAACACGAGTTAATTAGTACGGAACTGAATTAATTGGGATTATATCGTGACTCTAATATTGAAATGAATCTACTTCTCTATAGTAAAAAACACCTTAGATACGGGAATAGTAATTTCTGGCTTTTAACCAGTATTAATCCATACATTATTATAAATGCGAAAATAACTCTGTACCTCTGTCTGTTTGCCTTTACCTTTACACGGTTTTCACGGTTTTACCGCTGAACAGATCTTGACGAAATTTGGCATAGAAATCATTCTGGAGACGGAAATTGGTTATTTTATATACCGATATATATTTTTAAAAAACCTGCATCCACTATACAGGAATCCGTCTAGGTAGGTAACACCTCAGGACCAGTTATTTTGCCGTGAAGCAGTAATGTGCAATCATTGCTATGTTTCGGTCTGGAGGGCACTGAGAGCTAGTGTAATCACTGGGCATATGAGACTTATGTGTATAAATAGCCGGAAGTAGTCGGAGTGGCTGAAAATCAGCTAGATGGACGGTACGGAACATCTTATAAATCGGAGATAATAGCAACAATATTACATCAAGTGAGAATGGAGAGGGCTCATAGACATAATGATTTCTTATATTTACGCGAACACTACTCATTTAAATGAAACTAGTTTTACGGATTTTATCGCGTTAAATTTTTACTATTTACAACCCGACATTTCCAGCGCTTTACAGCACCCATAGTCACGGGAGGACTGAGGTGACGGATGTCCTGATGTCACAGTTAACCTGGGGTACCTTCAGCTTTTAATTATTATTTTTGGTCCGATCTACGCAGAATGAGCTTACTGTTTCTTGAAGTCTTGCAGTGGTATGCTTGGTTTTTGATTTAATTTTATTTATTATTGGATCCCAAGCTGGTGGTAATACCCAACCATCTTCTCTATTGAAATTAGGATGTTTTTTGATTTCAATAGCCTCGCGAATCATCCTTGGTAGGAATCGGTGTTCTTGGCAAGGATCTGTGTTTTATCAAATCTGATGTAATAGTTGGGATGATTCAGAACATGGTCACAGACTGCAGACTTCCTAGAACGGCGATGCTTCACGTCAGCTATGTGTTCTTTTACGCGGGTTTTTATCGATCTTTTTGTTTGGCCTATGTAAGAGAGACCACATTCACAATCTAGCTTGTATACTCCTGCGTCTTGTAGAGGGATGTTACACTTGACAGATGGTAAAAACTGACTTATCTTCTTCGGCGGCTTGAACAATGTTTTAATGGAAGCCCGCTTCAAGATATAGCCAATCTTGTCCGTGACTCCTCTGACCTAAGGTAGAACAGCAGGTACACGCTCGACTGTGGCCGGTTTCACTCGGTCACTGCGACGTAGGCGCGGAACCCGAAGCTTGTTGTCGTGCAAAACTTGCTTGACATGCTGAAGCTCGGCGGCCAGGTGTTTCCTGTCACAGATTTCTCGTGCTCTCTGAAACAAGGATTTAGCCACGGTAGCTAACTGTGATGGATGGTGGTGAGATTCACCGTTTAACCTGAGGCCTTCGTTCTCGTATGCCCAGTAATTGCACTAGAAAAATCAATAAGTCGCTTATCAAGATTTAGATGGAATGTTAAGTTGAGCTTAAGGGTCGTTTGAACTGTCAGTACTCTATTCTTATATATTGTGAACAAAAATCATGGTAAACAACCCCACCCACTGCATTATGCAGCACGCGTGTTGAAATAAAAAAAATACGAAATAGAGTTGGATGATCCCGCTTGATGGATGTATCGTGGATACGCCCGTTGAGACGCACACTTAACCTACGAGACTTCCATCCAGTTAACAACGCGAGTTACCATTTATACTTTTTGTTGAGCGCCAGAGCCTTGGCATTTTTTATTCAAGAATATTTTAAAATGAGAATAATTGTCATATAATTACAAATAAATTCAAAAATGGGTGAAATCGAAAAGTTTCAGGCAAACTAGAATAGCACCTATCTCTTTCTGACCGAGGTGTCGTAAGAGGCGACTATGGTATTATACGGACAGCCTTTACACTTCCAGAATAACACCATAATATGCAATGTTGGCAATAAACCGCTCGTTTTTTTTTTAAAGTGACGAGACGAGCGAAACGTTCACCTGATGGTAAGTGCAACGTCTGCCCATAACAGACGCGTATTACTCAGAATATTACTCTGTAGCACCATACTGCGCCCCTCCTTCTGAGACATCAGTTCTTAATTCGCATATGCACAATAATGTGCACACATTGCTTCACGGCAGAATAATAGACCCTGCGGGAGTCCACCTATACGGATTCTGCATAAGAATTATACCGCCAGTGAAAACATACTGCTATTTACTTATAAAATTCAAAAAGCGTTGTTTATTCGACAGGAAAACTTAGACGATATTAATAAATGATAACTGTTGATATAAAAAAGTACAGACCGCACGAGCAATTGCGATTAATGGAAATACGATACGGGGCTGTAATGTCGTCGTTCCGGATAAATCGACCACCACTGACCAGTACGCATCAATCTTGTGTCGCTACGTCTATCAGCTTTTAGTCCTTGAACAGCTATTAACTCCGATTGGCTGCGGGCATGATCTGGGTATTTTATAATCAATAGGTACAAGAGGCCGTAATAGCTCAGGGGTCGGGCGCTCCGCTTGAATTTCACAGAACGTGAGCAACCGAGTTTGATTACCGGTAAAATTGTTAGTGAACGAAAGTAAGTTAATTCGCTAAGATCCGCATGCAAAACTACGAAAGACACTTGATAATTTCGTTCACCATTATTATCATCATTATTTAGTGTATTTCGGTGTGAAGGCCACTGATATCTAGTGAAATTACTGGCATTAGGTCGGGAAAAAAGTTTCTTTGCATTTTATATGAAAACTCAAGGCATTTTTTTTCCAAGTTAATTTACATTACTTTACAGTATACTCGTATATGTGCCATTTTGTTCGATGACTTTTTGCCATTTTGAAGGTAGTGACATGACCTCGTTGCTGGTGAAATTGTGAAAAAACGCGACAAGTAGTTTTGGCAGTCCACACTTGATGTTAACCTGACACTACCCAAAGTCACCAAAATATATTACATATAAAGAAGCCAATAGTGGCGGAGACTTCGAGCGCGGGGAGAAAGAAGAGCGGCAGATCAAAACTCGTCTTCACCCGCGACTTTACCTGGGTAGCAGAGAACAACACACCAGCACTACTGCTCCGGTAGTCCTCTGACACACGTCCAAAGTGAACTCACCAAGGTTACTTGGAGCTGCCGCACGAAACCCCTTAGGGAGACTAGATTAGCTCGCTTTAAACTTAATAGTACGCGAGTGGTCTGGGTTCAATTCCCGGTGCCGGCAGCACTAAAATTGTTAATTGCAATTTTAAGTGCTGATTTTACCACGTGCTCGGCGGTGAAGGGAAACATCGTGAGGAAACCTGCATGTCTGCATGCATGACTGAGAAATAGAACATATTTCGAAGAGATGTGAAGTCCGCCAATCCGCATTGGAGCAGCGTGGCGGATTCTTTCTAGCTCCAAAACCCTCTCGGAAATGAGAGGAGGCCTGTGCTAAGCTGGGGGACATTTATAAGCTGTTACTTTATTTTTTTTTTAACCGCGGCGAGATAATTTCAATAAGTCCAATCAAGGTAATGTTACTAATAGAACACACTAAACCACGTCATTTGTCCCTTTTATCGATCTGATAACACTAGTTACATTTGCAACTAGCTGCGCCCCGCGGTTTCAATCGCGTAAAGAAGCCGACTCCAAAGCCACTCTTATTTGAATCGGATTTTGGGGTTTTAATTTTCTTGCGCGGAACCCTATTTTTCAAAAATAAAAGTAGCCCAAGTTACAACAATATCAGATACCTGCCAGTGGAAGTCACGTTAAAATCGGTCCAGCCGTTTCGGAGATTAGCCGACAAACAACAAACAGACAGACAGACAAAAAAAATATAAACAGTTTTTTTCCCCGAAGTACCGTATATACTTTCATAAGCATTGAGTAAAAACCTGTTAATTTGTTATTACAAACAGACACTTCAATTTTGTTTATATCTGTAATATACTATGATTCTGCAGCGTCGAGCGAGTGTCCTCTTGACATACGACAGATGACCAGCGTCTGAATTATTCACTACAGCCTAAGAAAGAGCCGGCAGTGACATTGTTTTATTGCTGTTGTATCTTATCAGTTAGACATGTTTGTCCGTTTGTCATGCGTTGATGCTAAGAGATTGGGTCAACAGACATTTACAATATGATTAAGTGTTCAAAACTTGAATAATCATCGTCATCATCATCACTAGGCTGCTGAACATAGGCCTCCCCCACAGATTGCCGCAAAAATGTTGTAGCTATCATTTTAGAGGATTTTGCCATAGTTGCCACGCTTGTCAGGCGCGTTCGTAACAGCGGTTTATTTATAAAGATGTTTTAGGAAAAATGCTACAGCCCATCTCCTTAGATTACTCGTGATTGATTCTCTTGATTTTAAAAAAACGATGCTCCACAGTAGGATTTCTCCTGTGACGTGGGTACGTTTTACAGACATAAATTCCACATGCACAAACCACCCAGACCGGGAACAACTATCTGTAGGCCATACAAATATTTGTCCCGTGCGGGAATCGAACCCGCGACCCGCGGCGCAGATGCCAAGGGATTAGCCACTACGCCAACCGAGCCGGCCTCCTGGTTTTCATTTTCCTATAAGTCTATTTTTACGACACCCTCGGAATGAGATAGGGTGGTAGTTTCTCTTCAGCCGGTACCACACGTGCGAATTTGAACAATATGGAACATTTTCTGTTCGTACGAGTATGTTCTATATGTACCACTTGTTAGGTTAGTAACCTAACCTGTACGGTTAACAGTATGAGTTGGGTGCAACATATTATCGTGTTGATGTCGTAAGAGTCAGTCAGTCGAGGCACTATAATACATTTTGCTGACTTGCGGGACTATGATCAGCGTACTCACTTTTTTTTATTGCTTAAAGTGATGAAACGAGCAAAACGTTCACCTGATGGTAAGTGCAACGTCTGCCCATAACAAATGCTGTGCCACCCAGAAAATTTCTGTGTGATCCTACACTGTGCCCATCACCCTGAGACATAGGTTCTTAAGTCTAATATGCCCAGTGATTACGCTAGCTCACAGTGCCCTTCCAACCGAAACACAGTAATGTTTGTACACTACTGCTTCACGGTAGAATAACTGGCCCTGGGGTAGTACCTACCTAGACGGACTCCTGCATAGCAATCCTACCACCAGTAAACTTGCTGAGTCGTGAGTCCGGGGTTAGAGCAACACAGATATTATGGATTTCCTTATCTTGTTGTATTTTGATTTTCTTGAGTCTGATATTTTACGACTTTTATCACATTTCTCGCATAACCGTTACGCTCGAAACAGGAACGTTGCACTTATACTTACAGCACTGTAATATATTATGCGCAGGTGACATTTTCTGGTTGTTGTGTGTCCTATGCAGTAATCCGTCTAGGTAGGTACCACCCCAGAGCCATTTATTCTGCCGTGAAGCAGTAGTGTGCAAACATTACTGTGTTTCGGTCTGAAGGGCACTGGGAGCTAGCGTAATCACTGGGCATATGAGACTTAAGAACTGATGTCTCAGGGTGACGGACACTGTGGTATCACACAGAAATGTTCTGGGTGACACAGCATTTGTTATGGGCAGACGTTGCACTTACCATCAGGTGAACGTTTTGCTCGTTTCGTCACATCATAATAATCACATCTTGCAACAAACTAGTACTGGTAGTAACTGGTTTATTTGAGCATATAAGTAATCGATTATACTAATATTTTGATCGATTATACTAATAGAAATCTTTTTATTTAATATAAAAATATAATAGTCATTGAACGTCATTTTATTTTAACAAGCATGATTCACAAAGAACAGCCTCTGTCCTAGAAAGAACCAGGTTAAAACCCGGAAGGTAGCTTTTCATAAAAATAATTAATATATATGTATAACTACCTGATGTCCACGACTTCGCGTGGATACAGGTTTTTAAAGTATCCTGTGGATATCCCTTTCGAATTTATAATATTAGTATGGATTTTTGAGCTAGAACGATACTCAGTTTGAAAAGATAACTACTTGAGTTACCCATTGTAATGACAAAGTTATGCATCAAATTAAACTGTTTTAGTTGAAGATGCTTAAAGCGGTCTCATAAACAACAGACAAGGATACTACGGTAAGGTTACTGGTGGTAGGATTCCTATGCAGGTATCCGTCTAGGTAGGTACCGCCCCAGGGCCAGTTATTCTGCCGTGAAGCAGTAGTGTGCAAACATTACTGTTTCGGTTTGAAGGGCACTGAGAGCTAGCGTAATCACTGGGCATATGAGACTTAAGAACTGATGTCACAGTAATTTTCTGGGTGACACAGCATTTGTTATGGGCAGACGTTGCACTTACCATCAGGTGAACGTTTTGCTCGTTTCATCACTTATATAAAATATGAAAAAAATAAAAAATATAACAAATTTGGGACGTAGTAAACCGTTTTTGAGCGACGTTAACTTTGTATCAGCGTACTTGTCATTGTTTGTCTATCCCTTTTTTTATTTGACATCACTTTGTTAGCCATATGTAATCTAATTTTATTTCTATTTTTCCAGGTACGTAACAATGTTCCATCCTACATGTTTCGAACTACACGCCAGGGCCTCGGTTGTTATACCCGTAAGTACGTTCCATGTAATAAAATTAACTAAAATACTTCGACGAGTTGACAGCGACCAATTTTACAAACTAAACCAATCTACAAATTGTACGTACCGACCAGCGTCTCAACCCGGCTTCGTAAAGAAGTGGTCTTTATTACCAGTGCAGCACGTTTGTATCGTTTAAACCTGGCCTTCGTGTGAACGTTACTGAATATCGATACATGAATACTTTATGGGGCTGTCTATATGTTCGATAGCTGCGTTTTTCATTGACGCCGGACTAAACAAAATGTCGGGTAATCTTGTTCGATAACTTAACTTTGGAAGAATTGTAACGTTTGAAGGTTACGTGACTCAGCGGTCGGCGTACTGGGCTCTGAAGCTGTGAGTCTGGACTCTTGAATCGAGGAACGTAACTAAAATGAGGGAGTATTCACATATGGATTTATAGTAACAGACTCCGTATGACAGCCCGTGGCTAGGGGCGGGCCTAGTCGTAAGATTCGCTCTGGGACCGGGCGACTCCAGAATAAGGCTAGCCTTACCTTTTTGGTAGGATTCCTAAGGTAAGTAGGTACCACACCAGGGCCAGTTATTCTGCCGTGAAACAGTAGTGTGCAAACATTATTGTGTTTCGGTATGAAGGGCACTGAGAGCTAGTGTAATCAATGGGCATATGAGACTGATGTCTCAAAGTGACGTGCGCAGTGTGGTGCCACACAGAAATATTCTAGATGACACAGCATTTGTTGCGGGCGGGCATTGTACTTAACATCAAAAATATGAGTTTTCGAGAGGATTTTTGGAGCCGGGAAGAGTCCGAGAGGAGGACTTTATGTCTTCAAAATATTTTCATTTCAATCTATACTAATATTCTATGGTTAATTAATTATTTCGGTTCATTGAAGACTCGAGAGAGTAGGTCAATATTTACATTCGCGTCAATAATAGTACAACTTCAGCGTCTACTAGTAATCGAACGATATTGCTTCAGACAAAATGATGCAGGAAAGGAAATTAATTTGCTAAGATCCGCGTGCAAAATATAAAATGGTGTACATTACCTAGTTTTTTAAGACCACCGCCCGCCCTCCTTCAGTAGCGTGCACAAGCAAAGTAACACCGCCACCAGTAACCAAGTCGGCTTGGCGGCTGTCTGTTGTAGAATCCAAGATACTTGATAATGCCTCGTTTTGGGGCGAAACAGGGGTCGTGTTCTCGACTTCAGTGGTGTATATTTGCTAGTGCTAGTATTGTAGCGGTGGAGGCGGTGTTAGTAAGATACTGCTGCCCATCTCCTGGTTTTAATTTTTCGTCTGTCGACATTTACGACACCCACGTGACGAGATGGGGTGGTAGATTCTCTTATGCCGCTTCCACACGGTGAAAATTCTGATCACTTACAAAGAAATATTTAGTTTCCTTTCTGTTATTCATTTTGTATTATTGTGACCATAAATTAGGCTTAACTTAGTTCAAAAACGAATTTATAGGTAATTCTGTTAGTGAATGTAATTGTAGACTTTAAAATCTACAATAATTATAAACTTAAGCGTAGTGTTCGAACACCCACGTGACGCTGTGTGGGCGCAAAATAGAAAATCTTGTCATCCGTCGTTGAATTATGTTAAATAATTAATTAGAAACAGTTTGCGGGCTAATGAATGATAGTTATGAGATGTTCATTGAACTGATATTTAGTTATATGAATTAAAAAATTTAAATCACATTAAGTCGTTTTAGTAGATTATTACTGTCTGTATGTTAACATACAATTGAATAATCAGGAGTTACTTGACCTAGTTGTCTTGTCTAGGTAATACGGTAGAGTACCGGTAAGCGACCCCGGCCTCCCGAGCTACTGCTGTCTCCACCTGCTCCTTCCGAGATAGTGGTCCCTTCACCTTATAGTTCCTTTCCCAACATCCGCATTTCCTGCTCTAAGTTCATTTCCTACCTAATCCTTTTACCTTCCCCTCCGCCAAACCAGTGGTTGAAGTGCCCTTGAATAGGAGCGAGCCAAGTCCTAAAATCCGCTGTGCGACCGGGCGACCCCCGAATAAGTCTAGTCTTTCCCAAGCCTTACCTTGCTGGTAGGATTCCTATAGTAAGTAGATTCCTATGCAGGAATCCGTCTAGGTAGGTCCCATCCGTCTAGGTACCACCCCGGGGCCAGTTATTCCGCCGTGAAGCAGTAGTGTTAAAACATTACTGTGTTTCGGTTTGAAGGGCACTGTGAGCTAGCGTAATCACTGGGCATATAAGACTTAAGAACTTTTGTCTCAGGGTGATGGGCACAGTGTGGTGTCACATAGAAATTTTCTGGGTGACACAGCATTTGTTATGTGTAGACGTTGCACTTTCCATCAGGTGAACGTTTTGCTCGTGTCATCACTTTATCTAATAAAAAAAAAATACCAGGGCCAGTTATTCTGCCGTGAAACAGTAGTGTGCAAACATTATTATGTTTCGGTATGAAAGCTAGTGTAATCAATGGGCATATGAGACTAATGTCTCAGAGTGAAGGGCGCAGTGTGGAGCCACAATTCTAGATGACACAGCATTTGTTGTGGGCAGGTGTTGCACTTAACATCAACAACTCATATTCGAGAGGATTGTTGGAGCCGGGATGAGGCCACCACACTTTTCCGGCTCGTGCTGGGTTAAGTCATGTCGTAAAAATATTTTCTTGGGTTATTTTCCTGTTTTGTAGAGCACGTGATTTTATCAGGCCAATTTAAATTCGCCGTGGATATCACCCAGGTCACAAAATTTAAGGCGAGAATTTAAGGCTCAGCTCCTGAGCAAACACAGCTCGAAATATTGTTACCTTAAAAAAAGAAAAGTAAAGTTTCAGCCTATAAATGTCCCACTACTGAGCACAGACCTCCTCTCATTTCTGAGAGGGTTTTGGAGCTAGGAAGAATCCGCCACGCTGCTCCAATGCGGGTTGGCGGACTTCACATGTCTTCCAAATATTTTTTATTCCTCAGACATGCAGGTTTCCTCACGATGTTTTCCTTCACCGCCGAGCACGTGGTAAATCAGCACTTAAAATTGCAATTAACAATTTTAGTGGTGCCGGCACCGGGAATCGAACCCAGGTCACTCGCGTACTATGAAATTTAAAGCGAGCGCCTAGCCCCTGAGCTACCACGGCTTTTGTTACCTTGAACGTATGCATCATTTCAGCCTATCACTAGTCCACTGCTGAACATAGGCCTCCCCTTTTTTGATTGTTACTAAAGTTTGTAGCTCTCATTTTGGGGGAATTTTGCCATAGTTGCTACAGTTGGTAGGCGGTTTGACAACCGCAATTTATTTATTCAGATGTTTCAGGAAGATGCTGTTGCCCATCTCCTGGTTTTCATTTCCCCTCCGTCGACTTTTACGACGCCCACCTGGTGAGATGGGGTGGTAGATTCTCTTAAGCTGACACCACACGGAACGTATTAAGTTTTATTATCTTACACAAAACAGCCTTGATGTACAAAACTAGTTAAACAAAGCGAATATGTAATCGACGTAAATCTCAGCATATTTATTACTTAGAGAAAGTAATTACAAGCTACGTACAAAGGTGCGAACACGCGAGCTGTAATCAGATCTCGCACGCGAGCCGACTAACTGTAACATGTAATCTCAAAGGAGCAGATCAATATTTCAGATGTAAAGTAGAAAAAAGCGCGTGTAACTCAATACACGGATAACTCAAGAGATAGAGGTGAAACTTATGTATATATAAGTGATTGGAAAAACAATAATCATCGTCATTTCAGCCTGTCACTAATCCACTGCAGAACATTGGCCTCCCCTATAGACTGTGACAAAAGTTTGTAGCTCTCATTTATTATTTTATTTATTATTCAGATTGTTTATTTATTTAGATGTTTGTGATGATGATGTTCTCCTAGCCGATTTCGACCACGGCGACAACTGACGACTACTGTCGAGAGCCATCAACTGCGCAGGAGATATTATAGTGCCACAAATGTACGCGCAAACACAGAGGCGCTCACCCGTCCCAACCTACCCGCGCCCGATATAACACTGATGCGATAAGATCGGAGGTAGACTAGGATGCAGTGTCAGGAACGCGGGACAATCACAACACAACCAGCCCAGACAATTTGTGTTTTAGCAAAAATGTTGGCTCCGGCTGAGATTCGAACCCAGGACCCGCGGCTTAGAAGTCTCAGTCTCAGGTACTCTGACCACTAGGCCACGCGGTCGTCATTCAGATAAGACAGATATCATACAGATTCATTAAGGAAGGTGCTACTGCCTATTTTCATTTTTCCTGTGGTGACTTTTACGACACGGTATGAGATGGGGTGGAAGATTCTCTTAAGCCGCCACCAGACGGCTAATAGAATAAAAATAAATAAGCACGAATTAACAAGAATATTACTCGACGTTTCAGCCTATCACAAGTCCACAGCTGAACATAGGCCTCCCCCCTAGATAGCTACAAAAGTTTTTAGCTCTCATATTGGACGGATTTGGCCATAGTTGCAACGCTTTGCTGGTGGGTTGGCAACCGCAGTTTATTTATTTAGTGGTTGCAGGAAGAGGCAGCTGCCCATCTCCTGGTTTTAATTTTCCTCTGTCTACTTTTACGACACTCACGGGATGGGATGGGGTGTTAGATTCTCTTAGGCCGCTACCACACGCGCGGAATATTGCGCAGTAAACAATTATTAATTATATATATATAATAGAATATAATGTATATATATAATAGAATAGAATAGAATATTTTTATTCAATATAGATCATTTACATAATACTTATTGAACGTCATTTTTTTTAAACTACACTGGTTCGCAAAGAAATGCCTCTGTCCTGGGAAGAACCAGTAAGAAACCCAGCGGAATTATTTTTTTTCAGTCATTTTAAATATACAATTACAGCAGTTTTATAAAGATGTAGAAATAGCTTGGCAGCGATCACCTCATTCCCAGGGGTTATCATCATCCATGTATTCCTTAATATTATAATAACCCTTCTTAAAAAGTCTTTGTTTAACAAATAGTTTGAACTTTTTTATTGAAAGACTTTGTGCACTTTCTGGGATTTTGTTGTAAAAACGTATACATTGCCCCATGAAAGAGTTACTGACTATGTGAAGTCGGGTAACTGGCATATATAACCTAACAAAATAGCAGAATAAGAAAAAAAGAAATATTTAGTTGCCAGATCAATGCTTATAAGCGGAACGTGAAGCAGGCTTGACATTGTTTAGTTGATTTTAGGCTTAGATAGTAATCTTTAAGCAAAATTCTCTTTTTTTTTTAACTGTGTCAAATGTATTGTGTTGCATGTATAATTCATTTAATGGAAACTTAACTGTTGTATGGTTTTATGATTATAATTTTTTTTGCTTGTATTATAAATATTGTATCTTCATCATTATCATCATTTCAGTGTATCACTAGTCCACTACTGAACATGGCAAAATTCCCCCCCAAAATAGCCGCGCTCGGCTTGCGGGTTGGCAACCGCAGTATAATTATTCTGATGTTCCAGGAAGATGCTGCCACCCATCTTCTTT
Organism: Luehdorfia chinensis; assembly: GCA_019845155.1. Taxonomy (NCBI): domain Eukaryota; kingdom Metazoa; phylum Arthropoda; class Insecta; order Lepidoptera; family Papilionidae; genus Luehdorfia; species Luehdorfia chinensis. Next base: position 1,017,055 of record JAHVAK010000388.1, read on the forward strand.
TTTTGGTTACACAATAAATATTGTGTTTCCAAATAAAAAATATAAAAAAAAATAAGTGACTCACCGTTTGTCATGAAATACGATAGTCTAGTACAGAATTCGTTTCGCTTTAACCAATGCGCCACAGGAATAGCAAAAACTTTAAAAGGTACAATTTCAAATCGTTAAAAATGAATGCTTCTGCATTCCAGTCGAACTCGTACTTGCGTGAACTAATTGCACAAAGCGTGTTGAAGTGAATACTGCCATTTCGATACAGTGTTCAGTACAGTTACTTTAACTTTACGTTCGTTGGGAAAATTACCTTTGTGAAAGTTTCCCACCCATTCATTCATTTTTATCGACGCACCCATGGCATAAAATCAATCATCGGACAGAACAGGGTCAGTGGAGAAGTCGCAAACTTTTGTGGAGACGGCGTATGTCCAGCAGTAGATTATAAATAAGTTATTAAAACGTGGTCCAGTGGTCAGAATACGTGATTTCTACGCTACGGATCCTGGTGCGAGGTAACACAAATTGTTGATTTTCGGATCTGGTTGTGTGTTGATTGTCCCTGTATCTCTTGCACTGCATACTAGCCTACCTCTGATGTCATCGTATGATCTTATATGAGACCTAGGAAAGCTACATCGAGTGAGTGTATAAGTATTCGTGAGTTGTCGCCGTTCTTTTGCAACGATTTGTGGTCTATCAAATCTGATGTAATGGTTGGGGTGATCCAGAACATGGTCACAGACTGCAGACTTCCTGTCATTACATTAGATTTGATGGACCACAAATCCTTACAAAAGAACACCGATTCCTACCTAGGATGATCCGCGTGGATATTTAAATTAAAAAACATCCTAATTTCAATAGGGAAGATAGTCGGGTACTACCACTGGCTTGGGATCCTATGGGATATTATTAGAATAGAATAGAATAGAATAGAATAGAATTAATTTTTATTCAATATAAATTATTTACATAATACTTATGGAAAGTCATTTTTTTTCTTTTTTTTAAATTACACTGGTTCGCAAAAAATGTCTCTGTCCTGGGAAGAACCAGTAAGAAACCCAGCGGGCTTTTTTTTTAGTCATTTTTAAAATAATGTACAATAATAGCAGTATTATAAAGATGTAGAAATGGCTTGGCGGCGATCACCTCATTCCCAGGGGTTATCATCATCTATGTATTCTTTAATATTATAATAACCCTTTTTATGAAGTCTTTGTAAATTAATAAAATTAAATCGTATTTGATTACAAGCATACCACTGACAGGCCTTAGACACAGTAAGCTCTTTCTGCGTAGATCGGACCAAAAAATAATAATTAAAAGCCGAATGTACCCCAGGTTAACTATGACATCAGGACATCTGTCAGCTCAGTCCTGTCTTGACCATGGGTGCTGTAAAGCGCTCGAAACGTCGGGTTCTAAATAGTTTAAATTAAACGCGGTAAAGTCCGTAAAAACAGTTTTATTTAAATGTGTAGTATTCGCGTAAAAATAAGGAACCATAAAGACATTACTTCTACGTGTGCTTTCTTGTGGCTTGTTTTCGCCTTCGCGGGAAACGAGACGTGACGGTTGGCGAACCACGTCGCCACAAAATGGCGGCATTTTGGTACCGAGTCAAAAAATCTTTCACCTCATTGCGTTCCCACGAGCAGTATAGTGACAGCATTGCATATTATGGTATTATTCTGCGCGAATAAAGGCGTACAATACCGTACAATACCATAGTCGACTCTTAGACACCTCGGTAGGAAAGAGGTAGGTGCTGTGCCAGTGTGTGTGTATATAAAAATATTTAGTGATTTTATAATATTCTTTTTTTTCTCTTACTTTATCAAAAGTGCACATCGAGTCTTCTTCTCTTTAAGGATATCCAGTAACAGGCCTGCTGTAGAAATTTCATCATGAAATAAGCAGTGCCTTTGTACTGTTTTTTTTTTATTTACTGTCTTTGTAATTTCTACTGTAATTTTTGTGTACATAAACAGTAAAATATGAATAGTAGGTGCTATCCTACTCTGCCGAACAGCTATCGGCTGATTAGTTATAATAATAATTTATGTAAATAAGAGTAATGAGTAAATTAATCATGCTACTATACTGTGTCAACAATTATTTATAATGGAGGAAGGTGAGTTACTTAGCTAAGATCCGCATGCAAAATATAAAAATGGTGTATATTACCTAGTTTTTTGAAGAGCTACCACCCGCCCTCCCTCAGTAGCGTGCACAAGCAAACTAACACCGCCACCAGGAACCGCCACCAGGTACCCTCCACCAACCACTACAATACCACCACTAGATAATATACACCACTGACGTCGAGAACACGACACGTGTTTCGCCCCAAAACGAGGCATTATCAAGCGTAGATCTTGATAATGCCTCGTTTTGGGGCATTAGTTAGTAGGCGCTGTTAGTTTGCTTGTGCACGCTACTGAGGGAGGGCGGGTGGTGCTCTTCAAAAAACTAGGTAATATACACCATTTTTATATTTTGCATACGGATCTTAGCAAAGTAACTTACCTTCCTTCATTATAATGGATTTCCGCAAAGTAACGCCTGATTCTATTAACTTAATTATTTATAAGTAATTTGATAGCATGTGTTGGTCTTATGACTAAAATAGTTAATATTACGCATAAAAGTCCGTCGTAACTGAGTGAAGTTAGTATTGTAGAAAATGAATAACAGGAACGTTACCCTGCAGAAATATTAAGTATAAGTAAGTAAGGAATCGGTCTAACTAGGTACCACCCCAGGGCCAGTTATTCTGCCGTGAAGCAGTAGTGTGCAAACATTACCGTGCTTCGGATTGATGGGCACTGTGAGATTGCGTAATCACTGGGCATATGAGATTTAAGGGTTCATGTCTCAGCGGCACAGTGTGTTGCCACACAGAAATTTTCTGGGTGGTCACTTATCATCCGGTGAACGTTTTGCACGTCTCATCACTTTATGCAATAAAAACAAAACTTACTTGGAGTTTGAAATTTTCTTAACGGAATTTGGATTACTAGGCGTAAATCATGAAATCCATACAAATTCTTAAATGCGAAAGTAACTCTCTCTGTCTGTTTTCACGGTTCAACCACTGAACCGCTTTTGATTAAATTTCGCACAGACATCGCTTGCATCCTGGAGACCGACATAGGGTACTTTTTATCCACAAAAATCAAATCGTTACCACGACATATTTAAAAAACCTTTATCAGTATTTAGCAGTAGTGAACAAACATTACTGTGTTTCGGTTCCCGTCCGATCCCACCGCATATCGGCCTATAAGCCTCCTCAGGCTTATAAGGCTTATAAGGCTTTAGGCAAGATATACGAACGCCTACTTCTCGCCCGCTTAAGAGACTTCATGCAGTCTCGAGGGATCCCCATCCACGAGCAGTTTGGATTCCGTGCCAAACACTCATACCCAGCAGGTGCACCGCATAACGGAGCACATTTAATCCCGCTTCATACGCGGGCTTCATACCGGAGCGCTCTTCTTCGACGTGGCGAAAGCGTCCGACAAGGTTTGGCACAACGGGCTCATATACAAGTTATATGGACTCGGTGTGCCGGATCGCCTCGTACTCATCATACGAGATTTCTTACGCAGTCGAACCTTCCGCTACCGCGTCGAGGGGGTGCGATCCGAATCACATCCCATCCTAGCCGGCGTACCACAAGGCTCAGTCCTAGGTCCCGTGCTCTACACCCTTTTCACGAATGACATACCGCACACCAGCGGCGTCGAACTCGCCCTCTTCGCAGATGATACCTGCCTCTATGTGTCTGGACGTAATCCAGACACTATCTCTAAACGCCTCCAATCCGCAGCCTGAACCCTCAGGAACTGGTTTCGGAAATGGAGATCAACCCCTTCAAAAGTGCAGCCATGTACTTCTCGCGGCGCATTACGCCGCATCTCCCCACCATAGAGTTATTCGATCGTCCAATCCCCTGGGAAAAGACAGTCAAATACTTAGGCGTCCTATTAGACTCAAGACTCAGCTTCGGTCCACATATTAACCGAGTAAGGAACCGAGCGGCGTTCGTCCTCGGCCGATTACATCCGTTACTAAATAAAAATAGCAAAATGTCCCTACGTAATAAAATTACACTTTACAAAGCCTGTATTCGGCCAATTATGACATACGCAAGCCCCGTATTTGCGCATGCCTCCCCGCGTCAAATTCACCGACTTCAGGTAATACAAAATCGATTCATGCGTAAAGCCACGGGAGCACCGTGGTTCGTGCGTAATGCTAACCTTCATATCGATTTAGGGCTTCCTACCATAGCCCAATATCTAAAGTTGGCCTCTCGCCGATACTTCGACTCTGCCGCCACGCACCCCAACCCACTGGTTGTCAGTGCCGCCACTTACAACCCCCTCGCGATACACCAAAACTCGACCCGCGGAAAAAGGAGACCGAGGCACGTCCTCGAGGACCCTGACGACGCGACCACTATTGCCCAAGCGCTGTACTCAACACTACACAAACACCCATTATCACCATCATACCGCCCCCGCCGTCGGCGTGGGCGTATCAGACAAAGTTATTCGCGATACCGCCGCATCTCAGGCCGGTTCTCCCCTAGCACTACTGTCATAAGCAGAAGCGTCGCTGGAGTTTCTTGCGCCATTTCTTCTCCAGCGGAAACGCATTCCGAATTGGTGGTAAACCTATGTAATAATAATCATGGTATTGCCCTCCCGATTGCAGTAACTGACCGAGCCGAGGCCGGCCCCCTTGGGCACCCTCGAGTCTGTTACTCTCGCGAACAGGATGACGGTCCAAGCCGAGGTCCCCCCTCGGGGGCCCTTGCGCCAGTCATCCATAAATAAAGGTTTCGGCTAAGTGCCCTCAGCGCTATGCCACCTTTCAATCCGGCGAAGCTGTAAAAGCCTTCGGGCTAACAGTGACCATCAGTCCTAAAAAAAAAAAAAAAAGTGTTTCGGTTCGAACGGCGCTGAGAGTCTCTGGGTGACGAGCGCAGTGTGGTGTCACACAGAATTTGTTTTGGGTTACATTACACTTACCATCAGGTGAGCGTTTCGCTCGTTTGCTACTTTATACAATAAACAAAAACTACGCTCACGAAGTCGCGGGCATGAGCGAGTAATATAAATTAAATTATTCACCACAATGTAATTGTTTCAAATAGCGGCTCACGGCTTATAAATTAAAACACATGGAACTACAAATCACGTAATTGTTTCAACGTTACTGAATTTATAGTTCGGAGCGATTTCCTGTGTTACGAAATTACAATTCGACTGATTAATATGCACTGCTAAATGAGCGTTGACAACGAAATTCTGATTCACTGGATATTGTACAGTGTAGATAACTTAACACATATTCCGAAAACGACAAAAAAAAGGTATTTATGTAAGTATTTGGAGCGACAGCCATGTTCGATAGCCTACTAAATAAAAGATCAAGTGGACTGTAAATTAATTGTAGGTAATAAGCTAAATATTTCGCTAAATTTTGGCGATGGGCTCACCACCTATCACACCAAGTGCATTATATTGTTTTGGTGAAACGTGGATTGTGGCAGTCATCTGCTTTAGCAGTGAGTGAAAAATGAGAGCTATAAACTTTTGTGGCAATCTTTTGGGGAGGCCTATGTTCAGCAGTGGACTAGTGATAGGCTGAACTGATGATGATGATAATAATACAATATTGAAAACTACTTTGTGGAGATCCATTATAATGAACAAAATTAAGTTAATTTACTCAGATCCGCATGCAAAATATAAAATCGTGTACATTACCTAGTTTCTGAAGACACAGACGCCGAGCTGCGGCTGTCTATCTTAGAGTCTATAGCCTCGTTTTGAGGTGAAACACTTGTCGCGGTCTCGACTTCTGTGGTGTATATTGCCTAGCGGTAGTATTGTAGTGGTGGAGGGTTTCTGGTGGCGGTTCCCGTTGGCGGTGTTAGTTTGCTCGTGCAAGTTACTGTTGAAGGGCAAGCGGTGCTCTACAAAAACTAGGTAATATACACAGGTCTATATTTTGCATCATAGCGGATCTTAGCAAATTAACTTTCTTTCCTTCATATTGAAAACTAGAATAGGACTATTATTTTCGCGCGTTATCGCCCGGCTGTTCGCAGCTCGTCATGGTTGCGTCCCTCGATCCACACGCTACGCTGCCCCCTTGTGTCGCTGATGGCTCAGCGCGCCGAAGTCCGAACAATCAACATAGTCTTAATAATCAGCAAGCCGATGTGACATTGGATTGGACCGGCTGTAGTCTGCAGTTGGGAAGAAAGATTCTCGTACCGCAGATGCAGTGTAGTGTAGAGCGAACCTCTTTTGGATGCAGTGCCGTCCTGCATAATATTGCACTAGGGAAGTCAATGAATGTAGGAGGCGCAAGACAGTGTGTTGTGGAGGATTGGTGAATGCTGCCAGACACCGGCGCGAGCATTTTGTTGTTTCATTCAGCCACTTGTCAGAAGCAATAGGCGTTGATCTCTTAGCTGAGCTCTTAGTAGTGACTTCTACGACACTTACGAGACGGATCGGTCTGATCTGGAAACGACATCTCCTCCCACCGCTAATATTTTTTATGTTATATATATAGTTCACATTTCATAAATTTTATATCGTGATTTTGGACATAATTCTTGAGCTTCTCATGTGGCGACATAGATGTCGGTACAGATTATGCTTCAACTACACGGTACCACGAGTTTCTAACACATCCGACACATGAATGTCTGAATGTTGACCAATAGATGTCGAAGTGGTTGAAATAGACCAGGGAGTTATCATATAGCGTTGATTGAATGCGTCCTCTCGACAACCGACAGATATCTGTCATCTGAATTATTCACGAAGCCGTCCGTACTAGAGCGATGCGAGCGTCAAATTGAGTATCACTACGTATGGTACATTGACTCATATAACGCTTGTAAATGCGTGTCTTTTCATTTTTTTTAGTTAATAAACCATTGACCATTCTGAATTTGGTAAGCAATAGCTGATTTGAAATGATTGCCCCCCTTTCATTTCGCGGAAGGCTTTGAAGCCGGAAGTTGGACGTTGCTCCAATGCGGGTTGGCGAACTTCACATCTCTTCGAAACATTTTTATTCCTCGGTGGTGATAGGTGACAGGAATTCGTCTAGGTAGGTACCATCGCAGGGCCAGTTATTCTGCGGTAAAATAGTATTGTGCAAACATTCATGTGTTTCGGTTTGAAGGTCGGCGGTAGGAGAGCTAGTGTAATCACATGAGACAAGAACTGGTATCTCAAGGTGACGGGTACAGTGTGCTGTTACACATAATAGCGCTATAGTGCTATAGGGCAGACGTTGCACTTACCATCAAGTGAACGTTTTGCCAGTTTCGTCACTTTATCCAATAAAAATGCATTTTCTCTTACGATGACATTTCTATCCCCATTTTAATTTTGTGATAATAGTTCAATTTAAGCAAGGTATAGCAGTTTTGAAGTAATTCACTATTAAATACATACATACATAGAGTCACGCCTCTTTCCCATAGGGGTAGGCAGAGACCACATCTTTCCACTTGCTACGATCCTGACACACATCTTTAGCTTCCTCTACTTTCATTAGTGTTTTCATACAAGCTCGTCGGTTGCGGGTACTTTTGACGTGGCCTTTCCTCAAAACGATTTCGATCTGATCGCAATACGTTCGCCTACGTCGACCCTTACCGGCTTGCCCATTCACACTCGCCTCATAAATCTGTTTCGTCAATCTTCTTTCATCCATCCTCTCTACGTGTCCAAACCATCTAAGCATCCCTTTCTCTATCTTTGTCACTACATCTTCTACCACACCGCAACGTTCTCTTATCACGTTGTTTCTTAGTTTGTCCATCAAAGTCACTCCAGCTATACTTCTCAAACTTTTCATTTCAACAGCATTAATCTTATTTTCATGCTTCTTCTGCCAGACCCAACATTCACTACCGTACATAAGTGTGGGGACCAGTACTCCTCTATGTACAGCCAGTCGTCCCTTTTTAGAAACATTCTGGCTGCACATAAAGTTATGCAGGGCCCCATATAATTTATTTCCTGCCAACGCTCTTCGTTCAATATCACAGTCGTACTTTCCGTCTCTCGAAAATTTTGAACCCAAATATACAAACTCTTTCACTTGTTCCACTCTTTCTCCTTCAATCAGAACTTTGCAATCCGACATACTTTCTTCTCTTTCAAAAACCATTACTTTCGTCTTATCTACATTAATTTTCATTCCTTTGCTTTGTAGAGCATCATTCATAATATTAACCATCGCCTGCAACTCCTCCTCCGATGATGCTAATATAACCTGATCATCGGCGTATAGGAGGCATTTGACGGTCAGATCATTCATTCTTAATCCAAATGCACTCTCTTTAAGATCTTTCAAGCAATTGTCTATAAATAGGTTAAACAGCCACGGTGAAGCCACACATCCCTGTCTAACACCTTTTTCGATGTTAAACCAGTCTGTGTACGCCCCGTTTACCCTGACACAGGCACTGGAATCCTTGTACAGTGATTTCAGTGCTTGTATCAAGCTGCCGTTCACCCCATATATAGACAATGTCGACCACAGTTCTTTCCTCACCACTCTGTCATAAGCCTTTTCCAAGTCTACAAATGCGCAATAGACCTTTTGACTTTGAGCCAAGAATTTTTCGGCTATGCTTCGTAAGGAAAAGACCTGATTCATGCATCCCATTCCTCTCCTGAATCCCGCTTGTACATCCCATATCTTCTCTTCAGTATCATTCATCACTCTCTTAATCAACACCTTTGCATACAGTTTGCCAACAATGCTGAGCAAGCTAATGCCTCGGTAGTTTTTGCAGTCTTGCTGCGACCCTTTTCCTTTGTAAAGTGGTAAAAAAAGTTAAACACTACAAAGTTGTTAAATTAAATGAAAATAGAGAACGAAGTTTACTTCTCGGGTACGGCCAATCTACATATATTATATCACTTCGCTTACTTGCGTAGACAACGAGCACCATAAAGAACTAAACTTTACAACCACCGTTAGATGACTCTGCGTTCGAACTCTTTTATGCCCGTTTTAAATGGATGTTACTTTAAATCGGTACTTGAGAGCTGAATGTTTCATTCTTTACATCACCGTGTCTAGGCGCCGCGTCCAACGAATACAAAATGTTATAGTAGGGAAAGAAAGACTGACCTGACTTCTGAAGTCGAAACTTCAGCGGTGTACATTGCCTAGTGGTGGTCTTGTAGTGGTGGAGGGTATCTGATGGCGGTATTCGGTGGCGGTGTTAGATTGCTTGTGACTACTGTGTGAGGGCGGGCGTTTCTTTTCAAAAACAAGGTAATATACACCATTTTATTCAGCGAATCTTAGTAAATTTACTCCCTATTATAAGCCCTGTTATAAAGATTTCCGCAAAGTTAACAACTAATTCTATTAACTATATTAAAATGTTATAGTTAGATTAAAAAAAATATCGTATAAATTATCGTTTTAAGTATGGATTTTAATACAACAAATATGATGTACTTCAACTATATTAATTGCGAAAGAAAAGTTTGAGATCGCATCCGTGAACGTGATCCGTGACTTACTTACACGTACATATAGTCACGCCTTTTTACGCCACGCCACATAAGGGGTAGGCAAAGACCACATCCGTGGCCCATTTTTCGCCCCACCCAGAAAATGAAACGTGACTGGTGTCGAACTACATCGCCGCAATTTTAGTAGTAGTCAAAAAATTCTTACTCCCCATTGCGTTCTCACTGGACATCTCTGACACATCAGTTCTTAACTCTTATATGCCCAATCAATATACTAGCAGTAACGTAAACACAGGAATGTAAATAACGATAAAGCAAAATGTGAAAATTATATTTTGAAGCTTGTAATTGTAGGTTAATTTAAACATATCTAGTTACAATGCATGCAACGCGCTTGCAGTACGTGTGTTGCTATGAAATGGACCATTATAGAACGATTCTGCTATATTTCCGTATCATTAAGTTTCAGAATCGGGGGAGGTTCGTAATCCTAACCTCAATAAATACGGACTTAAAGGTAAGACCCTCACAGTACTGCAACTACATTTATGTGATCCCACCTTAACGGTCTCGTTTAATTGTAGTTCAGGTTCGGTCTCATTGTCTCCTTCGCAAATTGTTTCATAAGTTATTTGGAGGTACCTTTGAACGTGTGGTATTGCCTTAATTGCCAACTTTAGTAACTTAAATGAAATAAACTTTAACACCATTATCTATCTTTTCTGATTGTTTTCCATTGTACATTTGACATACTTTTCCATTATATAATTTAAGAAACGATAAAGGAATATGATAATGTAGTGGTGATGATGATCAAGGTGATGATATCCTGACATATTTCGATATCGGAGAAGTGTTCCAGACCGATAGACATTGTGTGCCGTTGTGTGCAGGTGCCGAAAAAGTTCGTGCAACTGTTAAGTGTCTTATGTGTGTGTGTGCTTGTGTATGCCTGTGTGTTTGCTCGCGTGCGTGCGCTAGCGTGTGTGTGTTAAATAGTGAAGAGAACATTACCATATATCGTCCAATGGATCTCGTAAAAGGCGAGTAAGGAATTAAACTGCACTGTGCACCCAACAGCACATGGCGGCGATGGGCTCACCACCTATCACACCAAGTGCATTATATTGTTTTGGTGAAACGTGGATTGTGGCAGTCATCTGTTTTTGCAGTGAGTGCCCAGTCTCTGACTTCCCCTTATGGGATACAGTCGTGATCTTATGTATGTATGTATGTAATAATACAATAACGGGATGCCCGCGACTTATAGGTTTTTATATATCCCGTGGGAACTATTTGATTACCTTGTTTAAAGAGTGTCCTATGTCCGTCTCTAGGATGCAAGCTATCACTGTGCCAAATATCGTCAAGATCGTTTCAACGGTTGAACCGTGAAAAAGGTAGGTTACCGGTGGTGGGATTCCTATGCAGAAATCCATCTATGTAGGTACCACCCCAGGGCCAGTTATTCTGCCGTGAAGCAGTAGTGTGCAAACGTTACTGTGTTTCGGTTTGAAGGGCACTGTGAGCTAGCGTAATCTGGGCAAATGAGACTTAGGAACTGATGTCTCAGGGTGATGGGCGCTGTGTGGTGTCACACAGTAATTTTCTGGCTGACACAGCATTTGTTATGGGCAGACGTTGCACTTACCATCAGGTGAACGTTATGCTCGTTCCGTCACTTTATTGAAATTAAAAAAAAAGTAAAAAAAAACAGATGGATAGAGAGAGTTATGTGCTTTCCCATTTATAATATTAGTATGGATAATCACGGGGGTAATCGAAATTTTAAAAATATAAACGATTTGTCTATAAGCTTATTGAAATAAATATATACATACCACATGTTTATTTTTGTGTATACACCTTCCATATTGTTTCACTACGCCCTGGGTTGACTGGCAGAGAGTACCAAATGGCATTCAGTCCGCCCATTGTATACTTTTAGGGTCAAAAGGGTTCAATCAGTTATCCATACTGATATTATAAATGCGAAACTAACTCTCTGCCCCTCTGTCTGTTTGTTACCTTTTCACAATTCAACCGCTGAACCGACCTAGACGAAATTTGGCGCAGAGATAGCTTGCATCCTGGAGACGAGCATTGGATACATTTTATCCCGGAAAATAAAAAAGTTCCTACAGAATATTTAAGAAAGCTATATCCACGCGGACTAAGTTGCAGGCAAAAAAAGTAAAGTTCCAGCCTATAAATGTCCCACTGCTGAGCACAGGCCTCCTCTCATTTCTGAGAGGGTTTTGGAGCTAGGAAGAATCCGCCACGCTGCTCCAATGCCGGTTGGCGGATTTCACATGTCCTCAAATATTTCTATTCCTCGGACATGCAGGTTTCCTCACGATGTTTTCCTTCACCGCTAACCACGTGGTAAATCAGCACTTGTAAACCAATATTAGAGGTGCTGGCACCGGGGATCGAACCCAGGTTAATCGCTTACTATGAAATTACAGGCGAGCACCGGGCTCCTGAGCTACCACGGCTCTTATAAAGTAGGATGTTATAAATAATAAAGTTTAAATAAATATATTATTGTCTGGAAGAAATCGCTTTCTGAGCGATAAGACCGCCTATTGTACATATTTTTACACTTTTTTTTGTTAATTTTTGTGCTTATTCCTGTATTTGGTGTACAATAAAGAATATATTGATTATTGATTGATTGATTGATTATTTTATATTTTTGTTGTATTCTAAACATAGATTTATTTCTTTATTTATTATTATTATCAAATCTCTGTACACTTACAGTTTACATAAACCAACGCGTGCACAGATTTTTTTTATGATTTCAATTTACAATCACATAAAAACAAATAGGCATACTTATAAAAACATTCTCAATTTCATATTTTTTTTTTTGTATAAAGTGACGAAACGAGCAAAACGTTCACCTGATGGTAAGTGCAGCGTCCGCCCACAACAAATGCTGTGTCACCCAGATTATTTCTGTGTGACCCCACACTGCGCCTGTCACCCTGAGACATCAGTTCTTAAGTCTCAAATGCCCAGTGATTACGCTAGCTCATAGTGCCCTTCAAACCGAAATACAGTAATGCTTTCACACTAATGCTTCACGGCAGAATAACTGGCACTGGGGTGGTACCTACCTAGACGGATTCGGTTTCTTTATGTTGAGCAAAGTATTAACTAATTTGTGCGCTCTATAAGACGTCGTTTGTTTGGTTGCGGCCGTAGTGCGAACACCGGTCGTTGCCGTACGCGCAAGTACTGCTGGGGTGCATCGAGTGCGCACCGCGCTAACCATTCCGGATTATCGACTTTGTTGCCTCCTATTGTTTCCATCATATGTTGATAATTGAAGTTAATAGCGTCATCTTTCTCCTCAATTCCAGTGTATCTAGCCCTACCATACCGATCACAAACATGGAGGGAAACAAATACGGATAGTATTAAAAAAAATATTAATACAAAAAAGGAGCAAATTTGCTCTGTATTTTTTTCCATACACAGAGTGTATTCATCCTCATGTGGATCCCATACAATCGCGTTGTACTATAAGCTGTTACGATACCATTAAGGTACAACTAATAACAATAGGAATCCGATCCCTTGTCTTCTGCAACATTTATCGCACAGTTTAACTTAGGGCGGATTTCACCGTTTAAACTAAACGCGATCAGTTCAAAAAAAACGAAGTTTAAGCGTTTAACTCAGTTCAATGCTACAGTTTGCATTTCATCAACATCAAACGAACGCAGTCAATGCTAAACGCGGTTCAAATTCTGAAAGCTCAATTTTCGACGCTCAGCTCTTTAAACGCGTTAAGAGAGCTGTCGCTGTCAATTGCACAACTATGTAAACACAAAAATTATTTTTAATTCGTATTAAGTATTTATACTTATGTAACCTATGCATACAAACAAGCTGTTTGATGTCGCAAAATACGAAATAACGTCTTTTTGTTTTAGATTGTGACGATATTTCATGTAAACTTTGTTTTTCTAAACCAACGATCAAAATGGAGTCAGTGAAATCGAAATCGTGAAATAAGACGAAAACCGAGATCAAATGATACACATGAACTCAGTTAAGTAAAACATGGTTTTATTAAATTTGGTTTCCAAAGCAATCGGTGAAATCGGTGAATATGTCGGAGTCAGCGATGGCTTAGCGATAGCGCTGCTTACTTATTGATTAGGCGGTACAGGGTTCCTTGTGTAGATAGCGCAAAATAACAATTTCTAATGCACCTTGTCTAATAATTTCACCTTACTACGCTTAACCACCAATTAACTAGGTAAACGGACAGTTTCGTTTCGAAAGAGTGACAAGGTCGGTGTCTCGAATTCAACTGCCCTCTGCACTATCCGAACTCTTAAATAAGACACTCTGCACGTGCCACTAAAGTGACGTCACGGTGTTTACTAACTCCTCAGTACTACAATAATCAAAGGAGCAACTATATCTATTTATATATTATTTAACGATATCGTTTTTTATTTATTTTTTGCTTATTTTCCGACATATATATATTTATTCAATCTGGTGGCGGCCCGTTAAAAGAATACTACCACTACATCTCATCCAATGGATCTCGTAAAAGGCGAGTAAGGAATTAAACTGCACTGCGCACCCAACCGTCTTTTTTTATATCAGTTTTAGTTTAATAACAGTGTTAGTGGCAACTATCGCAGAATCCCCCTAAAATTAAAGCTACAAACTTTTGTGGCAATCTATGGGGGAGGCCTTTGTTCAACGGTGGACTAGTGATAGGTTGAAATAATGATGATGATGAGTTAGTAGTAGTTCAATATACAATCTTATACTATAATTAATACACAAGGCCGTGTGGTGGCGGCTCGTTAAAAGAATACTACCACTCCATCTCATCCAATGGATCTCGTAAAAGGCGAGTAAGGAATTAAACTGCACTGTGCACCCAACAGCGCATGGTGGCGATGGGCTCACCACCTATCACATCAAGTGCATTATATTGTTTTGGAGAAACGTGGACTGTGGCAGTCATCTGTTTTTGCAGTGAGTGCCCAGTCTCTGACTACCCCTTATGGGATACAGTCGTGATCTTATGTATGTATGTATTAAATCTGTACTGCGGAGTTTGTTTAACATAATGCGGCTTTTATAAGTTTCCTACGTTATAATAATTACTAACCGCTCGACAGCTGTATGTAGCACCCACGCATGGCAGTGTGTAGGCGGGTAATGGAAAATCTTTTGATAGGTTGTTGAACATCTTCAAAGAATCAGTTCTAAATGAGTTTTATGTAAATGACAATATTGTTGTTGACGCTTTTGATGCAAAATAAACGGTTTTTAAATGTGGGAGACCTCCCGCCGCTGCGCCTCAGGAACCTACCTAATTAAATGCACCTGTGCATTGTTCAAGGTTCCGTATAGTGGAGGCATAAGCTAACCTACCAAACCCCTTATCCCTTGGTAAGAAGAATCGACTATGGTCAATGTCTGAAACATTTCATGGTGATCGACAGATGGTAGGATTCCTATGCAGGGATCTGTCTGGGTAGGTACCACCCCAGAGCCAGTTATTCTGCCGTGAAGCAGTAGTGTGCAAACATTACTGTGTTTCGGTTTGAAGGGCAATGACAGCTAGCGTAATCGCTGGGCATTTGACTTATGAACTCATGTCTCAGAGTGCAGGGAGTAGTGTGGTGTCACACAGAAATGTTCTCGGTGACACAGAATGTGTTATGGGCAGACGTTGTACTTACCTGGCTTTGCGAAGAGATGTTGCATCCCTTTGCATTTTTTATAATATCTACCATGGGGAGTGTTCCGAAGAATTGTTCGGATTAATTCCAGCCGCTGATTTTCACCATCGCACATTGCGGAACAGCGCGAAATTCCATCGTCACCACCTTGATGGTTGGCATTCCAGCACAGTGCGTTTTTCGCGCAATTTTGCTCGAAAAACTCTGCCCCGCACAAGCACCTTATAGAATCTGCTGCCGCCAGCGGTTTTTCCGGACCGATACGACTTAGGGACCTTCAAGAAAAGAGCCTATTCCTTCCTCAAAGGCCGGCAACGCATCTGCTATTCCTCTGGTATTGTAGATGTTCATAGGCGGCGGTGATCACTTACCATCAGGTGAGCCGCTTGCTCGTTTGCCTCCTCTAACATAAAAAGAAACCATCAGGTTAACGTTTTGCCCGTTTCGTCACTTAATTGAATAAAAAGGTGGGGCAATTAAAATGAAAAATATCTCTTTATCATTAATTTGACAATAAATAATTTCTTTATTTCTCACCACATATGACTTGAAAAATACAGAAATGTAGGTACAGCGTAGTAACTTTGCTATTCGTAGAAGACTGGTGCCTATGTAGTTACAAAGACCCGTGTTACAGGGCCGCTCGCCCACTCGCACTCCTCGCACGACTTCAAGCCGTTACCCGCGTGTTCCTGAAAGTTCGAAGTTGTTAAAAAAACGAGTCATCCCTCCTCGAAGTGCACTTTTTTCTGCCTTGACCCCCTCCTCCCCACAAGAGAAATAGTCAACCGGTGCCGTGGAATACTGCGATGAATCCTTGGAATCGATTGCTGCAGTCTGGCGGCAATAGATCTGTATGTATGACCATTTCGTCGCAATACATCTGCCCTAATAAGCTATGGTGGTGTTAAATCGCGCATTTTTATTTCATTTCGACTAAGGTGCCTACTAATGACACGAAAAAAATAACTTTTTTTTAATAAAATGGATAATTTATCGAATTTATAAAACTTCTCTCAAATTTCTCCTCAGACCGAGCTCGAACCGCAAACAAATCAATATTACCGGGAAACAGAAACAAATCGTTGAAAAATATGACTGTCGCCTTATGTTCCATTTTTAAATTAAAGTTCTAAATAAAAAGAACAGGAAGAAACCAGTAGCTATAACAATTTATAGTTCCGAAATAGAAAAGACTCAATGAACGGTAATACTTCTAAGTTTAGAACGAACTGTTTAATATTTCCGTGGCTTCCCATTGCGAATTATCCGGAATACAGACGTAAAGGATTCAAATAATATACGTATTGTAGAGTTTTTAATGACATTAAGACATTAAATTTTCAGTTTCTCATGTTAAATATTTTAAACGAGCCTTTTCTACGGCTTCGCCTGCATAGACACAGGTGGGTTTTCATCTTAACTGAATTGCTTCTGTCATTACTGAAAAATTAAGCTATCGAACATAATGAATATGTCAAAAACCCATTTATAGATACACACAGTCACACATTTTTCCCATAATAGGGTAGGCACTCACTTAGCCCACTTTTCGCCCTCGCGGAAAACGAAACGTGACGCCACTTTGATACGAGTCCAGAAATTCTTACACCCCATTGCGTTCCCACTAGCATAGTGACAGCATTTCATATTATGTTGTTATTCAGCTAGAATTAAGGCTGTCCGTAGAATACTTTAGTCGCCTCTTACGACACCTCGGTAGGAAAGAGTTAGGTGCTATTGTACTCTGGCGGACACCTATCGGCTAACACTTTTTTATATTTATAAAAGCAACCAAAACCATAATATAATATTTAAAAACTAAAATGATTGTTTAAAAAGAACATTTCGAATGCAAGAACATCGCAAGGCTTTTGAAATTAAAAAACATCCTAATTTCAATAGGGAAGATGGTTGGGTACTACCACCGCCTTGGGATCCTATTATTAATAAAATTAAATCAAAAACCAAGCATACCACTGCAAGGCTTCAAGAAACAGTAAGCTCTTTCTGCTTAGATCGGACTAAAAATAATAATTAAAAGCTGAAGGTACTCCGGGTTAACTATGACATCAGGACAACTGTCACCTCAGTCCCCCCGTGACCATGGGTGCTGTAAAGCGCCCGAAACGTCGGGTTAAAAATAGTTTTAAATTAACCGCGATAAGATCCGTAAAAAGTAGTTTTATTTAAACATCTTAACTATCAAATCGATAGTACTGAATAAAAGTTTTTTCTCTTTTATTATAATCGAAAGTAATGTGATTTGCAATAATATTAATATTAATCTCGACGGGTGACTGTCGTAAAGTAAATATCACTTGATAATGCCTCGTTTTTAGATGAAACGCGTGTCGTGTTCTCTACTTCAGTGTTGTGTATTGCCTAGTGGAAGTGTTGAAGTGGTGAAGAGTATCTAGTGGCAGTGGAGAATATAAGTTGGCTAAAAAAATTGCTCACCCCCAAATTTTTTTTTAGATTTTTTTTGTGAATTTTCCTGTTTTCACCGAAATCGTACCTATTTACCACTGTAACATTTGTAAAATCTGTTTGTCAATCAAATGATCAATCATTGTCAATCATTGAAAGATGAACTTTGATGTAAAATTTATTTAATTTTTTCACTCTATGAGCTCTAAATCAGTTAGTTAGCTCTGACTTGTATCTATTTTTGCTTTGCGTAGCCTGAAAGTGTATCAGAGACCAAACTCAAGTAAAAACCGGTCTAAAACAGATTTTACAAATGTTACGGTGGTAAATAGATGATGAAATGGTGGTAAATGAATGATTTCGGTGAAAACCGGAAGATTCACAAAAAATCCTTAAAAAAAATTGAGGGGGCCTGGGATTTTTTTTGGCCAACTTGTATTCTCTAAATGGGCCCTCGAACACACCTATTTGTTTTTTCGGACCCATTACCGAACACCCTATATAATATTAATAATCGAACAGATCGCCTCGAAACGCAACCCATTTGTAGCTTTCAACTGTCTGATAAGCTGTTACATTTGCGCTAGCATTGTGTCGTGTTGAGTGAGTGTCCTCTCGACTACCGACAGATAACTGTCTCGTGCATTATTCAAGAGCGCGTCCGTACAATTGCTCCCATTGATGCGACCGGTACCTGTACACTGCATGTGTGGTAAGATTAATGCATTTTAAATATATTAATGCGTTTCTCTCATTGCAACGAGTACCTATCGATTTACAAACAGGAGTTTGCGATGACGTCGTGGCTTAGTAGTCAACGTACCGGGCTGCTGACTTGTGTAACCTAGATTCGAATAGAATAGAAAAGAATAGAACATTTTTTTTTCAATAATAGATCATTTACATAATACTCTTTGAATGTCATTTTTTTAAGCTACACTGGTTCGCAAAGAAATGCCTCTGTCCTGGGTAGAACCAGTAAGAAACCCAGCGGGATTTTTTTTTCAGTCATTTAAAAAAAAAGTAAAGTTCAGCCTATAAATGTCCCACTGCTGAGCAAATGCCTCCTCTCATTTCTGAGAGGGTTTTGGAGCTAGGAAGAATCCGCCACGCTGCTCCAATGCGGGTTGGCGGACTGCACATGTCTTCGAAATATTTTTCATTTCTCAGACATGCAGGTTTCCTCACGATGTTTTCCTTCACCGCCGAGCACGTGGTAAATCAGCACTTAAAATTGCAATTAACAATTTTATTGGTGCCGGCACCGGGAATCGAACCCAGGTCACTCGCATACTATGAAATTTAAAGCGAGCGCCTAGCCCCTGAGCTACCACGGCATCATTTTAAAAATAATATACAATTACAGCAGTATTATAAAGATGTAGAAATAGCTTGGCAGCGATCACCGCAGGGCTTATCATCATCCATGCATTCCTCAATATTATAATAACCCTTCTTTAAAAGTAAAGAATCGTGACCAGAGTATGAATTTAATTTTTTTTTATTGTATAAAGTGACGAAACGAGCAAAACGTTCACCTGATGGTAAGTGCAACGTCCGCCCACAACAAATGCTGTGTCACCCAGAATATTTCTGTGTGACACCACACTGCGCCCGTCACCCTGAGACATCAGTTCTTAAGTCTCAAATGCCCAGTGATTACGCTAGCTCACAGTGCCCTTCAAACAGAAACACAGTAATGCTTGCACACTACTGCTTCCCGGCAGAATAACTGGCTCTGGGGTGGTGCTATCCGATGTAACGTTATAAGATCAAAGGAAGGATCGGATGTTATACGCGGGGACAATCATAATTCATTAAGATCTAAAAATTCAACCTGGTTGCCACATACAGTATCTGTGTTTTTATATCAATGCTCGATTTTGAATGAGAGAAAATCATTTATAATCTAATATAATACAATTATAATCTACTGATAGGATTCCTGTGCAGGAATCCGTCTACGTAGTTATTCTGCCGTGAAGCAGTGGTGTGCAAACATTACTGTGTTTCGGTGTAAAGGACACTGAGAGAACTCATGAACTCATGTCTCAGGGTGACGGGTGCAGTGTGGTGCCACACAGAAATGTTCTGGGTGACACAGCGTTTGTTATGGGCAAACGTTGCACTTACCATCAAGTGAACGTTTTGCTCGCTTCGTCACTTTATCAAATAAAAAAAAAAAATCTGGATAAACTATTTATAGGTTTCGCCACTTTCTTCCATAAAAGAAACGTTCATGATTAGTGTCTGTCATGATGAATTGAATCATAACTATATTTTATCATTACATCAACGTCATTAAATTTCATATCTTTTATTTTCAGGTATGCTGCACAAACCATTTCGTATACCCATACAAGGTTTGAAAGTACTCGTATGTCTCCGCGTTATAAGTACGTATACGTGTATCCAATTATAAATTTAATTAAAACACTACAAGATGTCGGAAAGTCAACGTATTATTATTACCAGCCTCTTTACAGTCCATTGTAGGACGAAAGCCTCTACCGGATTTGGATATTGCCATTCTAGCCTCTGTATTATTGATTTGGCATTTTTCTATATGATTTTTCCGACATTAGTAACCGCATTCGTTTTAGAATTATATTTTTGCTGTGACATTATTTTTGATTTGCTGTGTTCCAGGTTCAGGTACTAGTTTAATACTATAGAACATAATTTTTCATATTTTATTAACATTCTTTGGATTAGATTTAAATATACATTTAATGGGCCGGCCATATAGCCCGTAGAACCGATAACCGATGGGGAAGAAAGGTTCTAGAGTGGCAACCTCGTACCGGCAAACGCAGTGTAGGGCGCCCCCCACTAGATGGAGCGACGACCTGCGCGTTTTGCGGGAAGTCGATGGATGCAGGTGGCTCAGGACCGTGCTTTGTGGCAATCTATGGGGGAGGCCTATGTTCAACAGTGGACTAAGATAGGCTGAAATGATGATGATGATGATGATGATACACTTAATTCACTCCACCACCATTGAAATTCGTAGACTTCAATTTACTGGTGGTGGGATTCCTATGAAGGAATCCAACTAGGTAGGTACCACCTCAGGGCCGGTTATTCTGCCGTGAAGTAGTGGTAGTAGCTAGTATAATTTCTGGGCGTAATCTACTAAGAAGATAATAACAGGGTGACGGGCGCAGTATGATGCCACACATAATTGTTCTAGGTGATACAGAATTTGTTGTGGATAGACGTTGCACTTACTATGAGGTGAACGATTTGCTCCTCTCGCCACTATCTTCGTCAAAAAAAGTGAGATTCATTCTTACAATTTCTTTTCCCAAAGTGAGGTCTGACGACTTCTACGAAATGAGACAGTGCCAGATTTACTTTCGCTGCCATCAAACGACACATTCAGATTGCGATTCACTCGGAGAGCAAACCCACGTGACATCAGTTCAATGACCGGAGTAACAACTTTACTTTTAACTATGTAATTACCATTATTACATAAGATATTTTATTTTGAATGGCCGCTGACTTTGATTGACGTAACGCTTGATAAAGACTAGTTGTTACTAGGTATTTTCTTCAATGACAAATTGATCAATGGATCGTTGATGTTTAATAAAGCTAAACAAAGCAAAAGTTCTTTTCACATTCATGACATGTGAAAATTCATTTAATTTAATTACGTATAACACAAAAAAACTGGCAGAATAATATGTACTTAAAGGAAAACATGAAATATCAATCTCTTTCCAAGTGCCAGACACCATTTTTTTAGGTTAATTATCTGTCGCTTTAAATTTTCTAGTTTAGATTTTAGTATTGACACTAAATATTCGTATCTTCGAAGTAGAAAAGATAAAATTACAAATAGCGAACAAACTTGATTCGATACGGTTCGGTTCGTACAATGGCTAAGCAATTGGTGAGCCCAGTGATGGTGCGATACGTCACATGTCAGATGAAATAAGGATGGCTTTTCACCTTCACAAACTTAGTCACCTACGCTGCACTTGAGCTAAGGTTGATATACATAAAGTTACGCCTCTTTCCCTTTGGGGGGAATGGGATGACACACATCTTTCGCTTCTTCATTCCTTTGGGTTTCCTATACAGGATTCCTATGTAGGATTCCTATGCAGGAATCCGTCTGGGTAGGTACCACCCCAGGGCCAGTTATTCTGCCGTCAAGCATTAGTGTGCAAACATCGCAGTGTTTCGGTTTGAAGGGCACTGAGAGCTAACGTAATCATTGGGCATATGAGACTTAAGAATTTATGTCTCAGTGTGACGGGCGCAGTGTGGTGCTACACAAAAATATTCTGGGTGGCACAGCATCTGTTATGGGCAAACGTTGCACTTACCATCAGGTGAACGTTTTGCTCGTCTCGACATTTATTCAAATTAAAAAAAAAACCTTCACAAACTTAGTCACCTACGCTGCACTTGAGCTAAGGTTGATATACAAAAGTTACGCCTCTTTCCCTTTGGAGGGAATGGGATGACACACATCTTTCGCTTCTACTTTCCTTTTGGCTTCCATACTACCACGTCGCTTGCAGGTACTTTCGACGTAGTCTTTCATTAAAACGATTTTGATCTGATCGTGATACGTTAAGAGAAAAAGATGCTGTATTGACCCTTATATCCCGCGCTACTTAGTGATTGTTATATATTCTATATACAGAAAGCACGATTTTAAATGTACAATTCGCTAAAGTAAAAATGTAAACATTTCCCCGGATTAATTTACTGCCCCCGCTTATCACGCTTCCTTTTGTGTTCCGAGATCGGTTTTCCTTGTTTACATTCAGATGGACGTCCCTGATAAATCTTTTGATTTATGTGTTTTCTTCCAACAGTCGCACAAAGCGACAACAACACAGCAACTCACTGTAAGGCTTTGTTCTTGTTTTGATGTTGAGTACGATTTTTTTTTCTATTTATGGTATGTAGTGACAAGACTGTCAATTGACTTGATGGTAAGTGCCACGTCTGCCCATGTGACAACAGTTAGGGCGTAACCCAGAAGCAATTGCGTGACGTCTTCTATACAACACCACACTGCGCTCGTTTGATCTCCACGAGACATCGGTCTTAAAGTGTCATATGCCCAGTGAGTAAAGATTACTACAGATGGCATTACAGCTTGTGACAATGCTTGGTTTGAGATGCTTGCTCACAGATCAGCACCACCAACCAACAACCACGTTTGCCAACGGTGCGGACGCAGGTGCGGATTAGTCCCGCATGGGCTTATTTAGGCATCCTCGCAAATACCACCTCTGTAATTACAATAGCTTGAGTGTTCTTCTAATCGAACATATTAGTAAATTATAATAATTTAACTTTAAACTTTTACCGGTGGTAGGACTTCTAAGCAGGAATCCGTCTAGGTAGGTACCACCCCAAGCCAGTTATTCTGCCGTGAAGCAGTACTGTGCAAACAGTACTGTGTTTCGATTTGAAGGCCACGGAGAGCCTAAGAACGAAGATTGATGTCTCAGCATGACGAGCGCAGTGTGGTGTCACACAGAAATGTTCCAGGTGATACAGCATTTCTTATGGGCAGACTTTACACTTACGATCACGTGAACGTTTTGCTCGTTTCGTCACTTTATATAATAAAAAAAAAACATGTTATTTACTATCTTAGATCTGATCAATTCACACAATTAAACAGTTTGTAGATGTGAACATAACAATTTTTTAAATTACGAAACTGTACAAATATCGCCAAATTCATTATGATCTGAAATCTTTAGCTGCGAAACTGGATGATAGCCTCAAGTTGATATTTTTTTTCCTACTGATGTCAGTACGTATAAGTAGATATTTTTGTTTCGTTAGAACTTTTGTTTTGTATCTACATCACAATTTGTTTTACATCCACAGTATCATTTATATGACTTCTACAAACAAAGTGACTTTTATCATACATATATGAAGAAGAAATACGTTTTTGTCTGTCTGTCTGTATATTGAATTCACTCGAGAACCACTTTAGCTATTTATATGATTTCGACCACGGTGACAACTTCCGAATACTGTCGAGAGCCATCAACTGCGCGGGAGATATTATAGTGCCACAAGTGTACGCTCAAACAGAGGCACTCACGTGTCAAAACCAACCCGCGCCCGATGTAACGATGATGCGATAAGATCGGAGGTGGCTAGGATGCAATGTCAGAAACACGGGGACAATCACAACACAACCAGACCCGAAAACCAACAATTGGTGTATTAGCACAAATGTTAGCTCCGGCTGGGAATCGAACCCAGGATCCGCGGCGTAGAAGTCAGTTACTCTGACCACTAGGCCACGCGGTCGTCAATTTATTAAGATGTTTCAGTTATTTATTTAGATGTTTCAGGAAGATGCTGCTGCCCATCCTCTCTATGTATAGGTTTTGTTTTTCCTCTGTCGAATTTGACGACACTCACGGGATGCGATAGTGGACGATGGATTCTCTTAAGCCTCCACCACACGGCACATTGATTAATTTTTTTTAAAATATTATATTTTATTGTAGAAAACGCCAATGTGTTAAAACACAACTACTGTCATTTGCAGTGCCCTCACTTCCATCTGTTAATGATCACTGATGACACTGTATGAAGTATTCGCACGGTTTAGGTTACTGACTAGAACTATACCATGTTTTTTTTATATTCGTCCTTAAAAAAAAAAGTAAAGTTTCAGCCTATAAAGGTCCCACTGCTGAGCACAGGCCTCCTCTCATTTCTGAGAGGGTTTTGGAGCTAGGTAGAATCCGCCGCGCTGCTCCAATGCGGGTTGGCGGACTTCACATGTCATCGAAATATTTTTTTATTTCTCAGACATGCAGGTTTCCTCACGATGTTTTCCTTCACCGTCGAGCACGTGGTAAATCAGCACTTAAAATTGCAATTAACAATTTTAGTGGTGCCGGCACCGAGAATCGAACGCAGGTCACTCGCGTACTATGAAATTTAAAGCGAGCGCTTAGCCCCTGAGCTACCACGGCTCTTCGTCGTCGTCCTTAGTCCCTGCAAAATTTAAAAAGGAAATCTGGTCTTGTTTATCCACTCCAAAATATGTATCTCCAATCCAATAAATGTACAGCACTATAATAATTTTTTTATTTTAATTTAAATTAAGTCCCACCTCATTTTGACGTCGTTACTGGTCCACTTTACCTATAGATTTGTTATTTTTGTATTTAATTGTGCACGTTCATAGGTTCAGTGGTAATTGGTTTTACTTAGCCGCGGTGACCTGTTATTAAGATATAGCTTGACTGATACGCTCGTTTCTCAGTTTAAGTGTTTGTTGCAACTTGTAAAGCTTCTCTATCTTGCTGGTGCCTTAATATATACATACATACATAAGATCACGACTTCATCCCATAAGGGGTAGTCAGAGACTGGGCACTCATTGCAAAAACAGATGACCGCCACAATCCACGTTTCAACAAAACAATATAACTTGCCTGCACTTGGTGTGATAGGTGGTGAGCCCATCGCCACCATGCGCTGTTGGGTGCACAGTGCAGTTTAATTCCTTACTCGCCTTTTACGAAATCCATTGGATGAGATGGAGTGGTAGTATTCTTTTAACGAGCCGCAACCACACGGCTGCCTTAATAAATAAAATAATTAAATAAATACATCAGTTAGACTTTCTTTGATAACTAGTAGGGTTGCGCGCAAAGAATCGATCGAATCGATTCGAACGGGGCCGGCTTTTCTACACGGGTGCAACCGCGGGGCACAGCTAGCTTAAAATAAATGAGATAGCAAACGGATTGCTTGACGTATGATTTTTAGACTTTTGACGCCAGCCAGTAAGAACAGTAAGAACAGAGCCAGTAAGAACAGCCATAAGCTGTTCTTACTGGCTTTGTTTCATAAGTCTATTATTCCTCGTCCGTGGTATAGTGCCCGTGGATCACATCGTAACTGTTGTTTATATTAAAACTTTAAATATGAAAACTTTTTACATTTTATATCCTAGAATTTTATTCAATGAATCTCACCATCTTAGCCGTGGTAGCTCAGGGGCCTAGTGCTCGCCTTTAATTTCATAGTAAGCGAGTAACCTGGGTTCGATCCCCGGTGCCAGCACCTCTATATTGTTCTACAATTTTAAGTGCTTGATTTGATTTACCACGTGCTTAGCGGTGAAGGAAAACATCGTGAGGTAACCTGCATGTCCGAGGAATAGAAATATTTCGAGGACATGTGAAGTCCGCCAACCCGCATTGGAGCAGCGTGGCGGATTCATCCTAGCTCCAAAACGCTCTCAGAAATGAGAGGAGGCCGGTGCTCAGCAGTGGGACTTTTATAGGCTGAAACTTTACTTTTTTTTTCTCTCATTCTCTCATTTCAATATCACCAACTAGGGAGCATGTTAACGCATTTGTTAGGCATTATCCTCGTCATTTGCCACATTTTTAAGGTGAAACACGTGTCGTAGGTCTCCACTTCAGTGGTGTATATTGCCTAGTAGTAGTTTTAGTGTTGGAGGGTATCTGGTGGCGGTTCCCGGTGGCGGAGATAGTGAGTTCGAGCACACTACTGTGGGACGACGGCCGGTGCTCTTCAAAACTAGGTAATATTCACCATTTTATATTTTGCATGCGGATCTTAGCAAATTAACTTTCTTTCCTTCATTATAATGGATTTCCGTACTGTAACGCCTGGTTCTATTAGGGAAGTAAGGAGCAAGTACAAAAAAGAAATCTACAAGATGGTAAGTGATCTTAGTACGTCATAGACAATAACATCTGTGCAAGAATTCGACTAGGTACCGCTGCAGGGAAAGTTATTCTGGTTCTCACTGGGAATATGTGACTTAACAACTGATGTCTCGACGCGAAGGGCGCAGTGTGGTGCCACTTAGAGATTTTCTGAATGACACAACATGGCTCGTATATGTCCAGTAATTACACTAGTTATTAGTGCCTTTCAAACCGACACACAGTAATGTGCACACTACTGCTCGATGACGGAATAACTGACTATATAGCTCTACTACAATGAGCCATGGACAAACTTAAACTGGGATTCGACCACATGAATCAAAGTTTTTTTTAATGAATTTATTAACATGACCTACTTACCTACCCATGTGGTGGCGGCTTAAGAGAATCTACCACCCCATCTCATCCCGTGGGTGTCGTAAAATTCGACAGAGAGAAAATGAAAACCAGAAGATGGGCAGCAGCATGTTTTCCAACATCGGTTGCCAACCCGCCAAGCGTGGCAACTGTAGCAAAATCCCTCCAAAACGAGAGCTACCATCTTTTATGGCAATCTATGGGGGAGGCCTATGTTCAGCAGGACTAGTGATAGGCTGAAACGACGACGACGACGATCTACTTGGTTATCTTGAATACGAAATTCATTACAAATAATAGACGAAGCTGATAAAGAGGCTGGTGGTTGGATTACTATGCAGGAACCCGTCTAGGTAGGTCCCACCCCAGGGCCAGTTATTCTGCCGTGAAGCAGTAATGCGAAACATTACTGTGTTTCGGTTTGAAGGGCACTGAGAGCTAGCGTAATCACTGGCCATATGAGACTTAAGAACTGATGTCTTAGGGTGACGGGTGTAGTCTGATGCTACACAGAAATATTCTGAGTAACACAGCATCTGTAATGGGCAGACGTTGCACTTTCCATCAGGTGAATGTTCTGCTTGTCTCGTTCCTTTTTCAAATAAAAAACAAAAGAGGTGCATTATATAATTAGTTTCTCCAATTAAATACTTATTTTACAGCTATATCTTAATATATTATCTTATTGTAAAACACGTATCCCTATTCCATAAAATATCATCCAATTTGAGCATGAACCATAACTATTATAATATTACGATCAAAAACCTATTGCTCGAAAGATATGACGGTAATAACATTAAAAGCGAACTGCAAAGTACCTTCACATTGCGCCGACGTGCCGAGGGAGCGATGGCGAATGTGCTCCTTAGCCTTTTCTTTCCCATATCACGTTTTAACTCGTCTCTCAAATCTCCGCATATTTTTACACTGATCCGGCTTCTCAGACGCAGGTGCTTTTTAGGGTTCCTTAGCAAATGGGAAGCTTTACCTAATTCATATCAACTTCTACACGCATATATGTGCATGTATTTAACAGCATATTCAGAGGCTAGGCGCTCGCTTTAAATTTCATAGTACGCGTGTGACCTGGGCTCGATTCCCGGTGCCGTCACCACTAACATTGTTAATTGAAATTTTAAGTGCAGATTTACTTCGTGCTCGGCGGTGAAGGAAAACATCGTGAGGAAACCTGCATGTCTGAGAAATAAAAAATATTTCGAAGACATGCGCAGTCCGCCAACCCGCATTGGTGCAGCGTGGCAAATTCTTCCTAGCTCCAAAACCCTCTCAGAAATGAGAGTAGGCCTTTGCACAGCCGTGGGACTTTTATAGGCTGAAACTTTTCTTTTTTTTACTCTAGTCAATAGAATAAGGCGTTACCATTATAATCCATACTCATGTTATAAATGCGAAGCAACTCCCTTTGTCCCTCTTTCTATTTCTAAAAAAGGACAACGCACTGAACTTATCAAACACGTCACGTGTTTAATCATTATTTCACCCCGCAATTTTTTTGTTTCCGTCCCGCGACTGATTTACATTTTACAGTCCGTAGTTTTTCAGATTTACGATCTAAAATTCGTTGAATTAAAGATCGTCCACGTGTTCTGTTAACGGTGGCCCAAGTGACACTCGCGCTTGAAAATGTTTTATTTTGCTCAACCCTGTGTGTGGTGGGTCTGGGGTTTTAATCCGAGCTGCATTGTTTTGTGATTTGCACTGCATTCGAGTGTGCACCTGATTATTACCGCTAGAGTGACATCGGACTCATGAATGCGGGGAAGTGCTTCTGTGTCCCCTTTATTATTTACACCATTTTATAAATATTAGATTTGCTAATGATGTTGTGCTAAAATCAACTAGGAAAACACCATGTTATACCAACAAGGGAAGTACAAAAAAAATTACGCGCACGCAGAATATTTCATCTATCTAAACTAATATTATAAAGAGAATAGATTTGATTGTTTGGATGTTTGTTTGATTGTTTAACTACTAAACCGACTTTAAAAATTCTTCCACCTACCGACAGCTTCATTACAGTGACTAACATGAGCTGTATTTAATTTAAAAAAAATTGAAATCCCTTCGAAAAGTCCTATAATGTAACCTCAAGGTATCAAAAATTTACCTAGAACGTCATTAATTGGCGCGCGCTGTGAAAACTATAATAAATAAATAAAATAAAATTACTAACTAAGCCGTGGTAGCTCAGGGGCCTGGTGCTCGCCTTTGATTTCATAGTAAGCGAGTTACCTGGGTTCGATCCCCGGTGCCAGCACCTCTAATATTGTTTTACAATTTTAAGTGCTGATTTACCACGTGCTTAGCGGTGAAGGAAAACATCGTGAGGAAACCTGCATGTCCGAGGAATAGAAATATTTCGATGACATGTGAATTCCGCCAACCCGCATTGGAGCAGCGTGGCGGATTCATCCTAGCTCCAAAACGCTCTCAGAAATGAGAGGAGGCCGGTGCTCAGCAGTGCGACATTTATAGGCTGAAACTTTACTTTACTAACAAAAAAGTCCGCGAGGCTATATGTCTAATTATTATTGTTAAGTCACAATATCCACTTTTAGTTCAAATTAATTAATCAAGGTAAAAAATTATTCAGGGTAAAAAGAAAATTAGGGTAGAATGGAAAGATGATGACATTCGTATCGTGACTTTAATCCCTAGGCGCTCGCTTTAAATCTCATAGCACGCGAGTGACCCGGGTTCGATTCGCGGTGCCGGCACCACTAAAATTGTTAGTTGCAATTTTAAGTGCTGATTTATCACGTGCTCGGCGGTGAAGGAGAACATTGTGAGGAAACCTGCATGTCTGAGAAAAATTAATATTTCGAAGACGTGCAGTCCGCAAACCCGCATTGGAGCAGCGTGGCGGACACTTCCTGGCTCCAAAATCCTCTCAGAAATGAGAGGAGGCCTGTGCTCAGCAGTGGGACATTTATAGGCTGATACTTTACTTTACTTTACTACTAAATAGTTTAATAACAAGATTGATCTTTAAATTAATTTAATTGGGCCTCTAGTTTAGAAGTTACGGCGTGTATAAATATGCTAAAAGTAAGAAAAATGCAAACAAAAATTAAACAAATGAATAGTAGTTTGTAATTTAATTTTTTTAATATTTTTTATCAATACATATACAGCGGCCGCGGTGTCTCTCGAACGCCGCGCCGCCGACCGGCTCCAAGCGACTTGGGCATCTCCGAGGTGCACGGCTTCCTTTGCGCAGCGGTCGAGAGCGGTCGTTTTATTTTGCTACCACGACATCAAATATTGTTTACAGGGAAGCTCCAAGCCACTAAATTTATTGGCTTATGTTCCTATAAATAAAACATTATTTTGGTAAAATAACCTAATCTTACAGAGGCGCCGGTGAGAAAAGTCTCTACAAAAATGCACTAACATTTTTGTAGAGACTTTTCATATCATTTCATAAGGAATTGTTTTTGTTCTATTTGTCCAAACAAAGTACTAATTTATCTTTCCATATCTATCTACCCGTGCAAAGCCGGGACGGATCGCTAGTACCATATAATCTTAAAATGTAAGATCTTTGAGATCTATAAATAATATCCCAAATATGTAAATGATAGTCCTACGGTGAGATCAACCTGTAGTGAATGTTGATAATAATGATATACTTCTAGTCAAGTTCGGCCATGTTTTGAACAGACACAGGTTAATGCAATGATCAAATTAGATCTGTACATCACATAAATATCATTGTTCATAATCGTTGTCAGACCAATATTATAGTTAATAGAATCAGGCGTTACTTTGCGGAAATCCATTATAATGAAGGAAAGTAAGTTACTTTGCTAAGATCCGCATGGAAACTAAACCGCCGAAACTCGGCGGCCGTCTGTCGTAGAGTCTATGACGCTTGATAATGCCTCGTTTTGGGGCGAAACACGTGTCGTGTTCTCGACTTCAGTGGTGTATATTATATAGTGGTAGTATTGTAGTGGTTGGTAGAGGGTACCTGGTGGCGGCGTTAGTTTGCTTGTGCACGCTACTGAGGGAGGGCGGGTGGTGCTCTTCAAAAAACTAGGTAATATACACCATTTTTATATTTTCCATGCGGATCTTAGCAAAGTAACTTACTTTCCTTCAGACCAATATTATTTATATTTGATATCGGGATTCATGGCCATTTTGTTTTTATATGTTCGTTTTAGTAATCAACGTCTTCCATTGTTTTACGCTGCGCTTCTTATGTTAAAATATCACTTTCAATATTCCAATAAAATATCAAATTAAAATCATATCTATTTTCGACATTAAATACAGTCATTACTATCACAAACACTCATACAACTTCTATATATTTAAATATAGTTTTCCGTCCAGCCAGTTATTAAAAAAAAAGAAAACTAAAAAAATAAGATTAATTATTTGTTAACTAAACTCTACAGACGAGTTACATCTTACATAAGACATGAATTGTTAAAAGAAACTTCTGCCAAAGATAGTGTTTTACTTAGCGGTTAAAGTACACAACGAAACTGATCTAAAGTGGAAAAAACTTTTCTGGGCGATTTGCTATCATTAGATACTTTCGTTCGAGTTTCCTTTTCTGTTTCTTTAAGTCCCCGAATTTCTTTTTTGTTATCTTGACGCGCTTGATTTCTTATTTCTCGTCTGGGTTTAGTCGAATGTACGCATCCGTCTGGAATCGAGAGTGAAGCAGATAAATGTCATTAGAAATTTACGTGTTTTTTTTTTCAATTGGATGTGACGAAAATGTTCATCTGATGGTAAGTGCAACTGCCCATAACAAATTCTGTGTCACCTAGAACATTTCTGTGGGACAACACACTGCGCCTATCATTCTGAGACATTAGTTCTTAAGTCTCATATGCCCAGTGATTCCACTATTTCTCAGTGCCCTTTGAACCGAAACACAGTAATGTTTGCACACTACTGCTTCACGGCGGAATAACTGGGCTGCTGTGGTACCTACCTAAAATCCTATCAATAGTATTTATGGGCAATAGCAACTACTTATAATAAGTTGGATAGAAACCTAATTCTACTGTACGTATAGAAAATGTTGTGACAAAAAAATTCTTTAACACATAAATCTATATATTGCAAACTGCATCATTGTTTTAAGTCTACTTGTACTCCATTACCTTTGAGTTCAGAATTTAATGCAATCGCATCTACAAATTACCTAATTGGCTCCGCGGTAATTAATTTATAGCGGAGAGAGCGATTTTGACAGGTTACAAATTAGCCATTCCACTGATAAATATGCATGAGTCTAAATAAGCGTTGACAATTGCGAATTTGTGATTTGAAGTCATATATCCCGTAAATATCGAAGGAAATGAAGCCTTTTCAACAAAAGGCTTGTATTGGTTTGAGCTTGGTACTGAATTAATAGCAAATGAAGAATAATAATCGGTTGGCGGAGTGATTAAGCCCTTGACTTCTGCGCCGCGGGTCGCAGGTTCAATTCCCGCACGGGACAAATACATGTATGTTAAACGCACCCACGACACAGGAGAACTCCTACTTTGGGGCATCGTTTTAAAAAAAAAAAACATTACTCCCTCACAGTTATCATTTAAAAGTTAGTAACTTTTTTTTATTGTATTAGGTCGAGACGAGCAAATCGTTCACCTGATAGTTAGTGCAACGTCCGCCCACGGCAAAAACTGTGCCACCCAGAACAATTCTGAGCGGCACCACACTGCGCCCGAGACGACACCCTGAGACATCAGTTCATAAGTCTCATATGCCCAGTGATTACCTTAGCTCTCAGTGCCCTTCAGACAATTTTAAGTGCCGATTTACCACGTGGTCGGCGGTGAAGCAAAACATCGTGAGGAAACCTGCATGTCTGAGAAATAAAAAAAAAGATTTCGAAGACATGTGTAGTCCGCCAACCCGCATTGGAGCAGCGTGGCAGATTCTTCCTAGCTTCAAAACCCTCTCAGAAATGAGAGGAGGCCTTTGCTCAACAGTGGGACATTTATAGGCTGAAACTTTACTTTTTTTATAAAAAGTCACGTCTCAATTTAGCACTAATTTAAACCTTAATTCTATTTGAAATAAATGTGAGTCGGAGTAGCTGGGTGTGCTAGCGTTTATTAGCACATAAACGCTAATGTATCGAAACATATCTCGCTTATCATCATCATCATCATCATTTCAGCCTATCTTAGTCCACTGTTGAACATAGGCCTCCCCCATCGATTGCCACAAAGCACGGTCCTGAGCCTGCTTGCGCTGAGCATGCTTTGTCAACCGGGATGTTTCTGTGGGACACCACACTGCGCCCGTCACCCTGAGACATCAGTTCCTAAGTCTCATATGCCCAGTGATTACACTAGATCTCAGTTCCCCTAAATCAAACCGAAACACAGTAAAGTTTGCACACTACCGCATCACGGCAGAATAAGAATTAGTTTTCTTTTCCTTTATACAAGAAAGTGAGGAGACGAGCAAATTCTTCACATGATGGTAAGGGCATTGTCCGTCGCAAACAAATGCTGTGTCCAGAACATTTATGCGTTACACTACACTGCACAACATTTACATTAGGATTCCTACCACCAGAAAATACGTATATAAATCACTTCATCAATTCAGCCTATCCCTAGTCCACTTCTGAGCATGGGCCTCACACATAGATTACCACATAACGTTGTAGCTCTTATTTTGGTGGATTTTGCCATAGTTGCCACGCTTGGCAGGCAGATTGGCTACCGCAGGTTAATTATTCAAGTGTTCCAGCAAGGTGCTGCTGCCCATCTCCTGGTTTTAATTTTCCCTCTGTCGACTCTTACGACAGCCACGGGATGAGATGGTGTGGTAAATAATCTTAAACCACCACACCACAAGGCGAAATAAATCACTTCATTATCACGAAAAGAAATGTTTAATCTGTAAATTAGAGTGTTATTCTTTTTTCTTTCACACATATACGCGCGCACATACAATTAACGCACACGCACATTTACACATACACATACACTTACATACATACACACACAAATTAGTTATCATTTTTAGTTATTTTTATTTATAATGGAAACAGTGATAAAGTATTTTCCAGTGTCAAGTAACATATCCAAGTATACAATCTTCAAGTAGCAAGACCTCAAAATTTTGATCGACAGTTAATTAGTGGACTTTTACAGAAGATTTGCTGGACTGGTGGAGACAAAACGAAAAGCACAATTTTGGACTTGAATTTTATAATCACTGTAAATTTTGCACATGCTGCGTAATATACTATCAATATTAAACATCAAAACTCCAAATATTATAAACATAAATTACATAATTAAATAAAAACGCTACTGCCACTTTTCGAGTTGGCGCCAAAAGTCCATTTTTAGTCTGTAACTTTAAGGATTTACCTAGTTCGGAAATCAGAGACTGCAATAAGTTTAGTCAATAAAGTTTTTATAGTTAATAGAATCAGGCGTTACTTTGCGAAAATCCATTATAATGAAGGAAAGTAAGTTACTTTGCTAAGATCCGCTTGCAAAATATAAAAATGGTGTATATTACTCGTACCTAGTTTTTTGAAGGCGGCCGTCTGTCGTAGAGTCTATGACGCTTGAAAATGCCTCGTTTTGGGGCGAAACACGTGTCGTGTTCTCGAATTCAGTGGTGTATATTATCTAGTGGTAGTATTGTAGTGGTTGGTGGAGGGTACCTGGTGGCGGTTCCTGGTGGCGGTGTTAGTTTGCTTGTGCACGCTACTGAGGGAGGGCGGGCGGTGCTCTTCAAAAAAACTAGGTAATATACACCATTTTTTTATATTTTGCATGCGGATCTTAGCAAAGTAACTTACTTTCCTTCATAATAAAGTTTTTATTACTATTATTATTCTTTTGAACGCCGGCTTAGAATAAATGTAACATGCGGTTCCTCCCCTGCGTAACATGTGCGATGATCCGTACATCCCACATCTTGTAGCCACTCAATACAAACTGATCAATGTTAACGCATCCTTGCTGAATTCAAAAGTGTCTGTAAACACGTTTGATTTCGGATGCCTTGATGTTTCAGATCGTGCGCGGTATACGAAATAAATGCTTTGTTCTATTAATGAATTTCATTAATTTTAGGTCTTTTTCCAATATAAAACCTACTCCTTATATGGGAAAAAGGCCGAAGAAAGGACAGAGGTCACTCATGAAACTCAGTTTTCGCTCTAGAGGGAAACGAAATGGGACTGATGGCGAACCACGTCGCCGCCATTTTGGTACGAGTTAAAGAATTCCTACTTCCTATAACGTCTTTAATGAACGCTGTTATTAAGAGACTACTAGACTACTTGATCTAGTTGAAAAAGGCTACCGTTGTCTCTTTCTGCGCCTTCCGAGACAGTAGGGTAAGGAATGGGAAGTTGGGAAAGGAACACCTTAAAGTTCCTTTCCCAACTTCCAATTACGTACCCCATGCCCATTTCCTACCTAATCCTTTTCCCTTCCTATCCGCTAAGCCAATGGTAACCGTGCTGATGGCTAGCTACTCGTGGGGCGCAACTGAGAGCAAGAATTTCAACTCGTACCAAAATGGCGTCTCACGTCACGTCTCGTTTCCCACGGGGTCGAAAAGTTGGCTACTTGTGTGGCCTCTGCCTTTCGCTTATATGAGAAAGAGGCGTGACTGTTTTCTTACGCGCAGCTTTAGTTTTGAATGAGTAAAACGATACTCCAAAGATAGATCTATATTCTGAAGAAATAACCAAATTCTTCTCATCATCTTAGTATGCCTTTAGCCATGCCTTAGCCGTGCCGTGTGGTGGCGGCTCGTTAAAAGAATACTACCACTCCATCTCATCCAATAGATCTCGTAAAAGACGAGTAAGGAATTAAACTGCACTGTGCACCCAACAGCGCATGGTGGCGATGGGCTCACCACCTATCACACCAAGTGCATTATATTGTTTTGGTGAAACGTGGGTTGTGGCAGTCATCTGCTTTTGCTGTGAGTGCCCAGTCTATGACTACCCCTTATGGAATACAGTCGTGATCTTATGTATGTATGTATGTATCTTAGCCAAAATCGAACTATTGTATCGCTTGTCACAATTTCTTATTTCGCCCTTTAGCTAGTATAAACTTAGACTCATCCAGATCGCCTTCCGGTCGCTCTTATACAAAGTGTTAGGTAAATAGGACTACATACCGAAAGAAGGTAGGTTTCCTATGCTGGCCCAGGGGTGGTACCTACCTAGACGGATTCCAGCTAGGAATTCAACCACCAATTAATCTCGTGCTAGAGAGCGCGTGCATCATTTGTGAGGCGATTTCATTTACAGCTAATAAAGTTTTATTCGAGTGCATTGAAGGTCTGCGTTGATGAGACTATTTATCATTATGATCGTCGAGGCTTTATATTGCCATCGTAAATTAAGGCTGAAGCTGCTTTAGGGAGCGACGCGATGCTGCACGATGCGACGTCACATGCAATGTAATGTCAATTTCGAGGGAATCTCAGTCTGAAACCGAGAAATTTTTTATTGGCAATTATTATTTTACTTTAAATGTTATCACGATGTTTATCATGTTGTATATCAATAATTTGATACTCATCTCACGGTTCTCTATTCTCAATTAAATTATATGTTACAATGATATCTTAACCTGCTTTATTTGCTTTGTGCCGTGTAGTGGCGGCTTTAATCAATCTACCACCCTATCTCATCCCGTGGGGGTCGTAACAGTCGATAGAGGGAAAACAAAAACCAGGAGATGGGCAGCAGCATCTTCTTGAAACGTCTGAATAAATAAATTGCGGTGGCCAACCCGCCTGCCGAGTATTTCAACGATGGCAAAATCCCCTCAAAATTAGAGCTACAAACTTTTTTGACTATCTATGGCCTCCGTCAGCAGTGGACTAGCGATAGGCTGAAGTGACAATGATGATGATGTATTTGCCTTAGTAATAAATTAATAATTTAATATAAGAGTTTTTTCGACTCTTTTACAGAGATGGGTTACTTTTGACTTATTTTTGCCATTTCTTCTTCAGACTCAAGGTCTAATAAATGCCCTTATAAAGTTTGTTTCCAGAACCTGGCGTCAGGTTATAGGAAACAGGCTTTAGATAATACGAACATTTCCTGTAGATAGTAGAACAATTTGTTTATTCCGTTAATTTTTTAATGATATAATTTATTAAAGACAAAATTGAAACATTCTTTTAATTATGTTGTAATATGTGTAAATAGGATCTTTTTCTGAACGTTTAATAAATAAATATAATTTTATACGATATATATTTCTGACCTGACTATTCTATATTTTAATTGTATAAAATAAAGTATCGCCTCGCTTTCGAGCACGCTCGTAGCTTTACCTTACTAGCGGGTTTGTCGTTCACCAACTTTAATCAGACACCTTTATTGCTTGGTTTCATTCCTAACTTAAGTTATGAACGTGTTAAATGTCATATAGTGTGGACAGGTTTTTTACTGCGGCGTTACTTGAGAAGGTCTTTAAATGATCAGCGTCTTGATTACATTCTGGTGACGGACTCGGGAGTCGTGACTGTTTTATTGTGTTCCAAGCTGTATTTTAGTGTAGAAATATAAATAAAAGAAATGAACTTATGTTCATCTAAAAAATATTTTAAATAATAATAAAAATCAATGAGGAAACGATTCCCGCGACAACTTCCGAATACTGTCAGTCACTGGTGGTAGGATTCCTATGCAGGAATCCGTCTAGGTAGGTACCATCACAGGACCAGTTATTCTGCCGTGAAGCAGTACTGTGCAAGCATTACTGTGTTTCGGTTTGAAGGGCACTGTGAGCTGATGTCTCAGGCTGACGTGCGCAGTGTGGTATCACACAGAAATATTCTGGGTGACACAGCATTTGTTGTGGGCGGTTACACTTACCATCGGTGACAATTTGCTCATTTCGTCACATCACAATAAAAAAAGCTATCGACTGAGCAGGAGATATTATAGCGCCACAAGTGTACGCGCAAACATATAAGCACTCACTCGTCCCAACCTACCTTTTTTTATTTGACAAAACGTTCACCTGATGGTAAGAGCAACGTTTGCCCATAAAAAATTACACCCAGTGCCTGTCACTCTGAGACATCAGTTCTAAGTCTCATATGCGCTGTGATTACGCTAGCTCACAGTGCCCTTCAAACCGAAACACAGTAATGTCTGCACACTACTGCTTCACGGCAGAATAACTGGCCTTGGGGTGGTACCTACCTAGACGGATTCCCGCATAGGAATCCTACCATCGGTAAAAACCTGCGCCCTGAAAAACGCTCGTATGATAAAATTATAGACAGGCTAGGATGCAGTGTCAGAAACATGAAGACAATCACAACACAACCGGACCTGAAAACCAACAATTTGTGTTTTTGCACAAACGTTAGCTTCGTGGGATTCGAACCCAGGACCGTCGGCTTAGAATTCAGGTATTCTAACCACTAAGTCACGCGGTCGTCAAGGATATCATATGAGCAGAGTCGCTAGAGGACGTTATGCTGAAGGCCAACTTTAAATAGTCAGCTTGGCCGGCTGGCTTCCCTCGAGGCAGCTGCGTAAGCCACATAAGTTTAGATATGATCCACAACTTCATTAGTTATCGTCTCCATATTAGGTCGGTGTATTTTCGATAAATAAGTTTTACATAATGATTTCTTACATTTACGCGAATACTACACATTTAAATTAAACTAATTTTACGGATTTTATCGCGTTTAATTTAAACTATTTACAACCCTACGTTTCGAGCGCGTTACAGCAACCATGGTCACAGGAGGACTGAATTGACAGATGTTCTGATGTCATAGTTAACCCGGAGTACATTACACATTTTCTCTATTAAAATTAGGATGTTTTTTTAATTTCAATAGCCTCGCTTTACTGGGTACCTCTTAGGAAGTCTGCAGTCTGTGACCATGTTCTGGATCATCCCAACCATTACATCAGATTTTATAGACCACAAATACTTGCAAAAGAACATTTCTCTGTAACACCACACTGTGCCAGTCACCCTGAGACATCAATTCTTAGGTCTCTTAAGCCCAGGGATTACGCTAGCTCACAGTGCTCTTCAAACCGAAACACAGTAATGTTTCCACACTTAAATATTAGTATGGATAGAAACTTCATCAACTTATAATCAAATTACTATAATTTATTAATAACATAAAAATAAAGTAAAGTAAAGTTGCAGCCTATAAATGTCCCACTGCTGAGCACAGGCCACCTCTCATTTCTAAAAGGGTTTTGGAACTAGGAAGAATCCGCCATGCTGCTCCAATGCGGGTTGGCAGACTGCACTGTCTTCGAAATATTTTTTTATTTCTCAGACATGCATGTTTCCTCACGATGTTTTCACTGTCACCGCCGAGCACGTGGTAAATCAGCACTTAAAATTACAATAAACTATTTTAGTGGTGCCGGCACCGGGAATGGAACCCAGGACACTCGCGTACTATGAAATTTAATCCGAGCGCCTAGCCCCTGAGCTACCACGCCTTATAACATAATTTTTCATAAATTCAGTCTAGTATTTTATAGCGAAATAAAATAAGCTGCGCATACTGGCAATAGCCAATTCAATATATTATTTACAACTTCGAAAACTTCAATTATATTGGCGAGCTATAAAATAAGTAATAATCGAATGGAACATTAACAATATTGATTTATATTGTACGCCGATATGAAAAGAAATAAATAAGAGTGCAGTTCGTTCAAAGGCAGAGTGCCACAAGTGTACGCGCAAACACAGAGGCACTCACTAGTCCTTACCTATCCGCGACCGATGTTCTCTCTCTGTTCTTCTATCAGTTTCTTACCGTAGTCATAGCTCAAACGTTGAACTGATCTTGTTAAAATTCAACACATAGATAGCATGTATCCAGGAGACGGACAAAGAACTTTTTAGCCCGTAAAATAAGTTCCGACGAAATATTTAAAAAACCTATATCCACGCGGTCGAATTTGCGGGCATCAGGAGATGGGCAGCAGCATCTTCCTGAAACATCTGAACAAATAAACTGCAGTTTCCATCCCGTATGCCAAGCGTGGCAACTATCGCAAAATCCCCCTAAAATTAAAGCTACAAACTTTTGTGGCAATCTATGGGGGAGGCCTTTGTTCAACGGTGGACTAGTGATAGGTTGAAATGATGATGATGAGTTAGTAGTAGTATAATATACAATCTTATACTATTATTAATACACAAGGCCGTGTGGTGGCGGCTCGTTAAAAGAATACCACCACTCCATCTCATCCAATTGATCTCGTAAAAGGCGAGTAAGGAATTAAACTGCACTGTGCACCCAACAGCGCATGGTGGCGATGGGCTCACCACCTATCACACCAAGTGCATTATATTGTTTTGGTGAAACGTGGATTGTGGCAGTCATCTGTTTTTGCAGTGAGTCCCTAGTCTCTGACTACCCCTTATGGGATACAGTCGTTCTCTTATGTATGTATGTAATACACAATTATTATTTTTAAGGCAGTAAGCGACACAAGAAAGAATGAATTGAACATATACAAATAAAAAATATTGATAATACAAAAGCGACCTCTGCAACTCATGTAGCAGCATAGTTCTCTCTTTCCCTTTGGCCAATTACTTATTTTCCGTAGATTTTGCATAATTGAGGTTTCGTTTTGTAACATTACATACTGAACGTTACATAATGAAACGTTGGATTCAAATCCGTTCTCGAGATTTCACAGGCCGTAATGTACGTGTGTAGTATATACAGATTTTTTTTTAGTGAAAAAAGTGACGAGACGAGAAAAACGTTCACCTGATGATAAGTGCAACGTTTGCCCATAACAAATGCTGCGTCACCCTGAACATTTCGGTGTGACTGCGCACCCTGAGACATCAGTTCTTAAGTCTTATATGCCATGTGATTACTCTAGCTCTCAGTGCGCTTCAAACCGAAACACAGTAATGTTTGCACACTACTGCTTCACGGCAGAATAACTGGCCTGGGCTGGACCTAGACGGATTCTTACATAGGAATCCTACCTTCTGTGAAGCGAAGTTGCCAATCGTCCTGTTTCCCTGGACATGTCCTGCTTTTTGGTACGTCCTGGGATTTTTGAAAGTGTCCTGTTAACATCCTGTTTTATAAAGAAATATTTTGTTTCATTTTT
Organism: Luehdorfia chinensis; assembly: GCA_019845155.1. Lineage (NCBI taxonomy): Eukaryota > Metazoa > Arthropoda > Insecta > Lepidoptera > Papilionidae > Luehdorfia > Luehdorfia chinensis. Next base: position 1,057,985 of record JAHVAK010000388.1, read on the forward strand.
TATTGAAGATACTTTAATATAAAATGTAATAGCATTGACCCTGGTTTCAGTTCGTATTATTATTAATTACTGGTCTTAAATGCATTCTGTTTATGGACCAAAATGTCCTGATATTTACACCTACATTTACCTACATTACACCAAACTTTGGGGATGGCTCAGATAGGTATATAATGCAATTATTAAAACACTTTGGAGTATGTTCTAACATTTAATTTTCACCAAAACACCAGCTGTCTCTGAATTCCCGCAAGTCCATCCTACTTCGCCGGCGGGACGCAATCTCGTTACTTAAGGCACGTATGGACGTTTACGATCGTATCGCCTATCGCCCGAAGAGATAAAAAGCGCCACTCGGCGTAATTTATCGCGCAATAAACGCTCGCGCCCGTCCGGCGATCGCTGACTGCTTCCTAAACAATACGAATCGAAAACTTTAATTAGGGAAAAAATTAAATGCGAAGCTCTCTCGAGATCTCTCGAGACAGCTAAGTGACTTTCAGTTCTGTGTATTGACAGTATTTTATATGGATGAAGTCAGCTGGATGACATTAAGAGGCTTCAAAGTTCAATGAGAAAGAATTTTAATTAACATCTTTCATACATACATACATACGATCACGACTATATCCCATAAGGGGTAGTGAGAGACTGGGCACTCACTGCAAAAACAGATGACTGCCACAATCCACGTTTCACCAAAACAATATAATGCACTTGGTGTGAAAGGTGGTGAGCCCATCGCCACCATGCGCTACAAAATTCTACTTCATGTGTTACATAATTTTCAAATATAATCATTTCCATAGTTTATACTCGAAATATTATAAAATTATTGTCAGGAATGTATATACAATATGAAATTTTTCTTAATTTTCTTTAATATCAGCAGTTAAAATCATCATTTTAGCTTATCAATAGTCCACTGCTGAATATAAGCCTCCCCATAGATTGCCACAAAAGTTTGTAACTCTAAGTTTGGTGGTGTTTTGCCATAGTTGCGACTCTTGGCAGGCGGGGTGGCAACCGCAGTTTATTTATCCAGACGTTCCAGGAAGATGCTGCTGCCCATCTCCTGCTTTTAAGTTTCCATGTCGACTTTTACGACACCCACGGGATGAGATGGGGTGGTAGATTCTCTTAAGCCACCACCACACGTATATAAAAATGTTTTTCCATATTTTTCTTCACTTTTAACTTTTCAGATCTCTTAAATTATAAAATAACCAGTCAAATAAATTTTGAAAATTTGTCTAAAGTACATTATGAACACTACATTATCTAAATATTTTCAACGCAATTTTTTTTTTTTTTTATATATTTATAATTTATTGTTAACACCTTATTTATCGTAAAGGATGGAATGCCTTTCGGCAATCTCTGGGAGTGAAACTGGCTGATCGTAAAAAAATATGGCAAATGTAAACTTCTTTATCAGTCTTTTAATAAAACAAAGAAAGTTAATTTGCTAAGATCCGCATGTTAAATTTTAACTGGTAAAACCTCAAGCGAGCAATGTTACTAAATTTGGGCGATGTTTTCCAAAGGAGCTTAATTTAAACTACGAGTACTTATTTTCTTCGACAAGACAACTTGACTGTGCTCAAAAAAAACTTTCGTCTGTTCCGAAAAAAACTCCGCATTGCAGAGTAAAGCATACAAAAACATGCTTCAGCTGAAAAGTTATTTACCGATTTTTTTTTAAAACTACTAAAGCATTTATTCAAAATAAATTCGTTTATTACCGTTTGGTAACATTTAATGACTAGTTAAACATACAAGAGTTTGAGCAGCAAAACACAATCGTATAAATCTATACAAATAAATAAAATTGAAGTGTCTGTTTGTAATAACAAAATTACAGCCATTACTCAATGCTTATGAAAGTCTATACGGTACTAATAAGATTTTTTTTTATGTTTTTTGTTTGTCTGTCTGTCGGTTTGTTCCAGCTAATCTCTGAAACTGCTTTTAATGGGACTTTCATTGACCGATATTATAACTAACAAAGGCTACTTCAATTTTAGAAAAATAATTAGAAAAAAAACTTAAAACGTTTAAATCCGATTCAAATAGGGCAGGATAGATATATCATCGACGCGGAAATGTTCGTCTTGTAACCGTCCTTATTGAAGACTATGGAACATGGTTTATCACCATAATTTCAGTAATCTTTTTAAATCTTTTTATTTAAATTATTTTCAGGTAATTTAAATAAAACTATTTTTTACGGATTTTATCGCGTTTAATTTAAAACTATTTTTAACCCGACGTTCCGGGCGCTTTACAGCACCCATGGTCACGGGGGGACTGAGGTGACAGTTGTCCCGATTATACCGAAAGATTTACCCACGGTAGCTAACTGTGAAGGATGGTGGTGAGATTCACCATTTAAATACCTATGTGTATGGGCCTTTTTTCTATACACAGTGTGACACAAGGTGTTATTAGGATTCCTAATTACTAACACATCCAGAAAAGCTAAAGAGTTATTTGCCTCTAACTCCATTGTAAGTTGAATTTTAGAGTTTAGGAAGTTAAGGTGGTCTAGAAATGCAGTTACTTTATGCGATGGTAAAAACCCGCGTTAAAGAACATATAGATGATGTAAAGCATCGACGCTCTAGGAAGTCTGCAGTCTGTGACCATGTTCTGGATCATCCCAACCATTACACCAGATTTGATAGACCACAAATCCTTGCAAAAGAACATCGATTCCTACCAAGGACGATTCGCGAGGCTATTGAAATTAAAAAAACATCCAACAACAATATATATTAATATAAGGAATCCTATTATTAATAAAATTAAATCAAAAACCAAGCATACCACTGCAAGGCTTCAAGACACAGTAAGCTCTTTCTGCGTAGATCGGACTAAAATTAATAATTAAAAGCTGAAGGTACTCCGGGTTAACTAGGACATCGGGACAACTGTCACCTCAGTCCCCCCGTGACCATGGGTGCTGTAAAGCGTCCGAAACGTCGGGTTAAAAATAGTTATAAATTAAACGCGATAAGATCCGTAAAAAATAGTTTTATTTAAATGTGTAATATTCGCGTAAATAAAAGAAAACATTATTTTCAGGTAAATTAACTATTCAACATAAACTAATTCGTTTTAAAATTCGAAATAAAAATAATATTTCAAAAGCACGTATAATTTGCTCAAGGGCATGTAATATAGTTTCTTACTACGCAAGGAACGCAATTGCTTTGGCGTCGTCACTAGTTATTTATAAATGTTCAGATTCTTACATGGATCTGTTACAAATACAAAGACATGAGTATTTACACACGTTTACGCTACCATAAGTTCAAAGACAGAGTTGACGTGTTTGTGTGAGGGGTCGTGCCCCTACGGAAACCAATCGATGGTTCGGACCCTTGCGAAATACGAGAACTGCACCTTAAGGTAACTTCCCGTTTGTGGCGATGCTTTTATGTTGGGGCTCTTAATTAGCGCTGATTTGACGGCCCATCTAACTTTACGTTGTCGTAAATTTATAAAGCCCTAATAAAGGATTTGTTGGAGAATAAAGGGCGACAAGAGGCTGTTTTGTCAAGAAAACAAATGAATATCATGCAACAATTCATTCTCAAGTATTTCAATTTAGTAGCTATCATCGTATATACAGATATTAAAGTGCCGTTAGCAATCGCAAAAAAACACTTAATATTTCTACCATTAACGTAAGGAACACTTAGAAATTACTAACGAAATAGACATTTTTACCGAACAAAAAGACAAGTAGCAAATTTGTCACCTAATGGTAAGTGCAACTCCTACCTACAACAGATGCAAGTGATGAAAATCGGTCACCAATCCGGCAGTCATTACTGTTCCGATTTGAAAGACAATGAGAGCTAGTGTAATCTATGACCATATGAGACTTAAGAACTGATTTCTCAGAGCAACATACACTGTGGTGTCATACATAAATGTTTTGGGCGACACAGCATTTGTTATGAGCAGACGTTGCACTTACCATCAGGTTAACGTTTTGCTCGTTTCGTCACTTTATCCAATAAAAAAGTAATGTTTTAACACTATTGTTTCACGGCGGAAGAACTGGAAGACCTTGAGGGCGATTTAACACATGTCCTTTACACATATATTCGCTTAAGATTGAGAAATTTCGTGGCAACTTAAAAATATATTTAGACCATTATTATTATTATTATAATTATTATAATTATATATATATATATATATATATATATATATATATAATTCTAGAAGTTAACAATAACCGGGAAACATAAAACAAAGAACATACTAAAAGTAACAGTTAAACATGTGACCGAACCGAGTTAGAACGGCTGAAGGTGTAAGCACCAGTAGTTTCAGAAACAAACAACTAAGTAGGGAGTGGGCATTAAATGCCAAATGTTTATGGTGTAGATCGATAAATGTCAATCGCGATTGGGAATGCCTGCGGTAGTCGACTCGGCGGGAACAGACAATAAAATCGCTTTAACCCTTCACCGCTATCAATTTTCTAAGGCAGTTAAAGTCAGAACTGCAGTCAGACGATCTGTACCTACGTGTACACTGCAGGATGGTGAGACAACCTTTCAAAGTGACTGTGAAAAGGAGTATGGCGGTATTTTTTTTTATTTAGGACCATCAGAAGTAGATACAATCATACAAGTTTAAATAGAGACAAAGTTTACAGTAAGTTAATGGTTCCAATAACAGATGATCACAGATCAAAATTAATTAAATTCTGAACATTAAAAAAAAACTACAATAGAGCTAAATAGTAAAGCTACAAAACATGAGAAGAACAATATTTAGGGAAAAAAAGCAATGAAATAAAATTGACTTAAATAACATTAAAGTTAATTGGATTTACATTTTGCCTAACATTAAAATTCCACTCCATTGTAAAGTTATAACATCAATACAGTTAAATTAAATTAAAGAGAGAGCATAATAATCGCTACAACAGAAGTTCTAAGTACTCAAAAATGTTATTAACACGATCGTATTCGTCGTCGTCGTTTCAGCCTATCAATAGTCCACTGCAGAACATAGGCCTCCCCCATGGATTGCCACAAAAGTTTGTAGTTCTCGTTTTGGGGGGATTTTGCCATAGTTGCCACGCTTGGCAGACGGGTTGGCAACCGCAGTTTATTTATTCAGATGTTACAGCAAGATGCTGCTGCCCATCTCCTGGTTTTCATTTTCCCTCTGTCGACTTTTACGACACCCACGGGATGAGATGGGGTGGTAGATTCTCTTAGGCCGCTACCACACGGCCTACAATCGTATTACAGAGATAAAATCATTCTTAGTAAGATGAATGAGGATTTCTATAATACGAAATTTATTACTAAATATCTTCATCTCTAGACGATTTAAAAAGAAAATCCCTACAAAAATCACGCCATCGTTGTCTGTCCAAGCCGCTAAGTTATCGAATGCGCTGCCTAAAAACTTACGAAACTAAAGACATTCCTCCAAAAGTTTGCATAATACTTTCTAAAATAGCTGAGTTGTGAAGAAATTATGATCATCACGATCATCGTCATTATCAGCATCATTATTATATGTATGTATATTATTATGTATTTGTACATTTTAGTATTGTAACTGCCTTTGCTGTTTACTCACTGCTCTAAGGTTGACTGGCAGAATATGCTTTTAGCATTAAGTCTGCCTTTTGTTCCATTACTATATCTTTAGTAAAGTTTAAATAAATAAATAAAAAATTAAAGAACTTGTAATAATTTTATAGTCATACTGATACCATCATCATCATCGTTACACAATCACAAGTTCACACCTGGACGTAAACCTTCTCCAAGGATTGTGACAAAACTCAGTCATAAGTGATTAACACCCTCATATCCCTGCAAAATTGGACAGGTCGCTCCTGGGTTCATCATCATCATTTCGGCCTATCACTAGTCCACTGCTGAACATAGGGCTCCTCCATAGACTCAAGTTAGTAGCTCTCATTTTGGAGGGATTTTTCCATAGTTGCCACTTGCCACTCTGGCAGGCGGGTTAGCAACCGCATTCAATTTATTCAGATGTTCTAGGAAGCTGCTGCTGCCTGCTGGTTTTCGTTTTCTCTGTCGACTTTTACGACACCCACTGATCATCCATCCATCCATGCGGTGGGAGATTCCCTTGCCGCCACCACACAGCAACCTGCTGCGTTATGTAACTCGAAATTGATGTTAAATGTATAACAACACATTTTATGCCAATATGATGCAATCGAACAAAATTAATATGAGATACACAATAAAATAATATCTTTAAATTCGCATCGATTATTTATTTACAAACGGTTCAACATCAAACAGAATCCAACCGATTGTCTGTTTACTTATTCAACACATTTCTATTAATAACGAACGGCGGTGCATTTCCAGCGCCACTGACAGACAGACAACGATTTCCTGACAATTACACGCCACCCTATATCGGTGGGAACGGTCTCCGGACTCAGAAATATTAACGTCCAGGAAACCAGCGCTTTAATGGCCCCGCCACATTTTAAGTGGAGGGAAATATAACTTAAGATTTTATTGACTTTGCGCATTCGACATTCTTTTTATGCTTTTGAATCAGCCACCAATTGGCAACCACCGACTTCTGGAAACTTGAATGCACTAAGCATAAAAAAGTAAAAAGGTACATACTCATTTTTATTTGAAATGATGTCGTATAAGGTCGATAGTTTAAATAAAAAAAGTATTGATGATTGATGAGGTCTTCTTGACTAATTTCGACCACGGCGACAACTTCCGAAAATTGTCGGGAGCTATCAACTGCGCAGGAGATATTATAGTGCCACTAGTGTACGCGCAAACACAGAAGCACTCACTCGTCTTAGCCTACCCGTGCCCGATGTATCGCTGATGCGATAAGATCGGATGTTGGCCAGGATACAATTTCAGAAACATGGGGACAATCACACCACATCCAGACCCGGAAACTAACCAAATATATGTGTTTTAGCACAAATGTGGCTCCGACTGGGATTCGAACCCAGGACTCGCAGCGTAGAAGTCAGGTACTCTGACCAATAGGCCACGCGGTCGTTAAAAAAAATATTACAAAGCGTTTTACGTAACAAAACTTTCATGTATAAGACTTCCATAAACCCTTATACACCCATAACAATTTGGCACCTATCTATACTAGTCTCCATAGCAACGTTGGAAAAATGTTAAAGAATGTTACTTATAATCAGCAAGTCATATAAAAGCGTAACTTTGAATGGCCTCTCGAACATGGTATTATTGTCCTTTACACATAAAATAGTATTGGAAAACGATTTGCAGTCCAGACGATCCGCAACAAAAGAAAGAGAGAGAGAGGCTCGCCAGAGAGAGAAAATAAAACAAAGAAAAGTTTTTATAACTCTGAATTGCCGTGACCCGGATGTAATGCAGTCGAAAAATTCCGCGTAGGATGTATTCCTTTGCGAAGAACGGGTTTATGTCTTTCTTTAAATTCATTATTATTGGCGCCAACAATCTGAACGATTTTAATAAGTGTTTGGCCTCAAAATCGTGTCAGTTATTGCGAGATGACATCAGAAACAAATTTATTTTATGTATCACGTTTTTATGTATCAATTTAGAAAAATGGTTCTAATTTTTTTTTTGTTGGAAAAAGTGACGAGACGTGACAAACGTTCACCTGATGATAAGTGCAACGTCTGCCCATAACAGATACCTACTGCGCCATCCAGAACATTTCTGTATGACACCACACTGCGCCCGTCACCCAGAGACATGAGTTCTTAAGTCTCATATGCCCTACTACGCTACCTTTCAGTGCCCTTCAGACCGAAACACAATAATGTTTGCACACTTCTGCTTCATGGCAGAATAATTGTCCTTGGGGTGGTACCTACCTAGACGGATTTCTGCATAGGAATCTTACCAACAGTAAAAATAAAAATGAATAAACAAATTTAAAATTAATTTAAAAATTTTAAAATTCAATTGTCGTTACCACTATCAAAATCAGTTTGATTCAAATTTACTCTTAGCTTCCATAACATTTTCCTTACCATACTATTTAGTTCTGATAAGCAATTTATGATGGTAGTCATAAATTGAATAATCAAAGCTGTATTAAGCTAAGCTGTTCTCTATTGAATAGAACCACACAGCACGGTACTTGTCGGTTAAAGTTACAGCCTATATGTAAGCCAACACTTGTAAGCCGGGAACAGGTCGCGACTTTGATCAGTGCGAGTTGATGGACTCTACATTTCTTCTTCTTATTTTAATTCTGGACTCTCTCAATCGAATCCTGCTAATGTCAAGTCAGACGGGAGTGACGATAGATAATTAAAATTTTGACCAACAGAATAATTACAGATCAATTATAGGAGACGAAACGAAAAGTACAATTCTAAACACCAAAATTCAAAATATACACAGAAATTACAAAATTCTATTAAAACACTTCCGTCAGAGTTGACGCCAAAAGTTTGAATCTACATTTAATTATATTTCAAGTTCAATTGTCCAAAGAAATATAAAATAAAAAAGGAGATTTCACTATCATGTATACTCTTAAAACATAGTTTATTCTGGATCAAACGCACGCAGTACCACACACCAGTGTTTGTATTCGAAAGCCAAATATGAAGTAGTAAAATTCTGATCACGAAGCGTCAGCGGACCGCTCTCTAGGGATGTCCCGAGTCCAGATAGCTGGAGATTGAGGGCACTTTTATTACTCTCTTTATCTCGATTAGAGTGTCAGTTTGCATATTTCTATTAAACCGAATGAGTATATGTAATTATAGATTTAAAAATGAATTACTTCCGATGTAAAGAAATCCTACTGGTGGTAGGCCGTGAAGCAGTAGTGTGAGCTAGTGTAATCACTAGGCATGTGAGACTTAAGAATCGATGTCTCAGGGTGACGGACGTAGTGTGGTGTCACACAGAAATGGCGTGGATGACACACCATTTGTTATGGACAGATGCACACCATCAGGTTGACGTTTTTCACGTTTCGTCACTTTATCAAATAAAAAAAAATAAAGAAACGAGTTGTGCCCGAGTCTTTGTTCAGTGCGATTTGAGACCTAATTTTAACCTCGTATTATTTAAGATGTGTTAAAAAAGACGTAACCTAAAAGATGTAATTGGCAAAATGCTTAAGTTAGGACTAATTTAAGTCCTAACATAACCATTCTGCTAATTACAATTTATATAATCTGTGTATTCCGAGACAAGTGCTACCGAACTTCACATAGACGAAAATCCGAGATGGAGGTGTATCAACTATATAGAAACTTTCACAATTTTAGTGAATTCCTTAATTCACGTAAACATTTACGAATCGATACAACCCCGGCTCGAGCGATGACATAAGCGATGGTCCCGCTGTCTGGTGACAACAACAGCTGTTCTCTTTGGAACAACTTCCTAACTAGAACGAACTGCAGGAAACATTTCAGCGTCATAGTGGTATAGGGCTTATAATTTATACTGTTTTCCCAATCTATTAACGCTTGATATTACAATCTACGCGATTGTAATGACTTAAGTTTCAGTACTTTTAGAGTAATCGTTCTTATACTTCGAAGGAATAAATACATTCGAAGTTAAAGCATTTAATGTATAGGACTTGGGTTGAATTATATATTTTTCCTGTTCTGGAATCGAGCCCCTGATTCAGTCACCTTCCTCAGCCAGTCACCTCGTCAACTAAGCTGAGAGGGTTTCAACGGGCCTCTTCCAAATAATGCCATCCATCCGTACAATACTCCTTTTTCCCACATTAGCGATAGGCAGAGACCACATTGTTAGCCCATTTCGTCCCCATGGGAAACGAGACGTAACGGGTGGCGAACCACATCGCCGCCGTTTTGGTACGTGTCAAAAACTGCCTTCCGTTCGCACGAGCAGTATAGTGACAGCATTGCATATTACGGTGTTATTCTGCATGAAGAAAAGCTGTCTGTATATACTACTTCTACTCTGACGGACTTCTATCGGGTCTTCCAAATAATGTCTAGTAATAAAAAAAACCGTGTAATACCGGTTCAGCTCTCGGTGATTTTTCCTTCCGGAGCATTTCCCGTAATACTTTGAATTGAACTGACCACAATAGCCTATCGATGCATATACGAGTGGATCGTGAGACCCTAACATTTGCCAGTACAACGCATGCTCACAAACAAAAGCGTGTTATTTCAATTCCACTGATTTTCCCTTTCCTTACCTAGCAATTTACAGAGCAAGGGCTGTGTAAAGTGAAAGAGGTATACAAATGCTCGCTTCACCCTCAGCGTATAATTTACCTTTAATGCAGGCTAACTTTTAATTCAGCCTAAACGGAGCAAGCGAAACAACTCCTTACAACACTTACCTTGTCATGAATGCTCCACTTTCAGCCTATTGTCCGCAATGAATTGTAAGTGGAACGCGGTTGAACATCCCTGTATTATTCATGAGAACTCAAGAAATTCAGTCCACCGCAATGCTGAAAGCAATAGTTTTGCATGCGAAAGCACTTTCGTGATAGTTGCACAAATCAACGGAGTCAACATAAAGGATGTGCCAAAGTAAACATTCGCGTCCGCCGCAAAGCATTTGAAGAGTTAACAAAATATTATTTCTCCAATCCTCTAATAAATACATTTGATTGCGGCAACATTCGATATATCGCTTTAGTTCGAAATAAAGTCATCTACTACAAATAGCATGAAACACTTGTGCCGACGCATGTCAGTGAATTCGAGTATAAACAAACTGATACTTGACTTTTAGGCGTGAACTCGAAAAGTGACGGTAGTATTTTAATTGTATTTTCAAATTTCTGTGTATATTTTGAATTTTAATGTTGATAGTGGCATAGTGAAGCCGTGTGGTAGCGGCTCGTTAAAAGAATACTACCACTCCATCTCATCCAATGGATCTCGTAAAAGGCGAGTAAGGAATTAAACTGCACTGCGCACCACCTATCACACCAAGTGCATTATATTGTACTATATTGTAATAATAAAGTTGTAAACAAAATCAAATAAAACTACTTAGCCGTAATGAATTTCGATTTTTTAAATATTATCTAAAAAGTATCCCATTTTGAAAAAAGCAATAGGTCGGCAATATATTGCATCGGCGTCGTCGTTACAGCCTATTAAAAGTCCACTGCTGAACATAGGCCTCCCCCATAGATAGCCACAAAAGTTTGTAGCTCTCGTTTTGGGGGGATTTAGCCATAGTTTGCCACGCTTGGCAGACGGGTTGGCAACGCAGTTTAACTTACAGTTTTCTAAGTACACGTGTTCGTGGATCCGTACCTACGTTATTAGCAAATCACTTGCCTGTTAAATGTTTAGCAATGGACTAGTGATGGGCTAAGTATTTCACTTTAAAATAGTAAAGTAAGTGATGATGATGATGATGATGTTCTCCTAGCCGATTTCGACCACGGCGACAACTTCCGACTACAGTCGAGAGCCATCAACTGCGCAGGAGATATTATAGTGCCACAAGTGTACGCGCAAACACAGAGGCACTCACTCGTCCCAACCTACCCGCGCCCGACGTAACGCTGATGCGATAAGATCGGAGGTAGAGGTAGAGAGTTTAGCACAATTGTTGGCTCCGGCTGGGATTCCAGGGAACCCAGGACCCGCGGTTTAGAAGTGAGGTACTCTGACCACTAGGTCACGCGGTCGTAAAAAAGTAAAGTAAAGCTACATAACGTCCCACTGCTGAGTACAGGCCTCCTCAAATTTCTGAGAGGGATTTCGAGCCGTTTAGAGTCCGCCAGAGTATAGTTTGGCGGACTTCACATGTCTCCGAAAAAATGTTTATTCTTCACACATGCAGGTTTCCTTTCGAGATGTTTTCCTTCAGCGCTGAGTACGTGGTAAATCAGCATTTAAAATTGCAGAACAATTTTAAAGGTGCACCGGGGTTCGAACTCAGGACACTCGCGTACTATGAAATTTACGGCGAGCGCCCTGCACCTGAGCCACCAAAATAAAGTAATTCGTATGTACAATATTATATTGTATGTACGAATTACTTAAGGCGTGTTGTATAAATTTAAAGCATCCATTCTGTTTGTCTTACCTACTAATGCCTCCATTGTTTTTAAACAGAATATTTAAAAACGTCTTGAGACTGGTAATAACCTTTCATGTAGAAACTTCTTATATAACGCGCTTTGAGAGACTGGCTAAATGGACTTTATCTAATCTCTTTTTAAATATTTCTAGTCTTATAAAAGTTTCTACTGTTTTAATACGAGCATTAAATAAATAATAACTTAAGACCGTCTCTGTCCTTGAGGAGACATCTTTCAATATTTTTATTATTTATTTTTATTTCATAAAAGTGACGGAACGAGCAAAACGTTCCCCTGGTGATTCAATGTCTGACCATAACAGATGCTGTGTCATCCAGAACATTTCTATGTGACACCACACTGTGCAAGTTACCCTTAGACATCAGTTCTCAAGTCTCATATGCCCAGTGATTACGCTAGCTCTGAGTGCCCTTCAAACAGAAACACAGTAATGTTTGCACACTACTGATTCACGGCAGAATAACTGGCCCTGGGGTGGTACCTACCTAGACGAATTCCTGTATAGGAATCCTACCACCTAGAAGTATTTAAGTGTAACATTATTCAACGTGCATTGCCTAACTTGAAAAATAAACAAACCGAATAGACGAACTTGCACAAAACAATACCTACTGTGTGGGTAGTCACACTAGAAACAGTAACATTAGAATTGATCACAAAATAGCTTAAACAGTTAGTTTGTCTGTCACACTTAAAAAAAAAGGTTAGAAAATACAAAAGCGCACGTCTCATGACGCTCATTTAACTCTTCAGAAAAAAAATCATATTGACGGTTCAAATATTTCGAATTATTTCCATTTCAGATGAAAACAATAAGAAAGTTTTATTTTTTTTGATAACCACATGTGCTAGACTTTTGATATGAAATAGGAAACCAGCAGATAAAAAAAAAATCGGTTTTGATACGTACATTTTCTATCGTGACCACATCCCTACGAAAATCCGGACGTCCAAGTAAATTTTTATAAACTGTTTTTTTTTTCAAAGTCGTAATATTAGGCGAATTTTCAAAATAATTTTAATGAATTTATTAAAGTGTTTTCTTGATGAGTTTATTCAAACTAGCATATAAGTGCAATATAAATTGTATAGAGGCATTTGAAGAGTGCCGAATCGCTTGACCTTGACATGTCGGGTATGAAGCACTATCTCACGCCGCTTTCGCGCCATGAGGCGTACAAAATTATATCACCCATGAAGAAAACACTTGGTGGTAGGATTCCGTATAGGTAGGTACCACTGCTGTGCGAATTATTCTAAAAATGCATCGATGAACTAGGAAAAAACCTAGTGTGGGGCATTGTTTAAAAAGCGTTTAAATATGGAGTAACTAGGTGGCGATATACAATGTACGGCAAAGAAGCCCGCTGCTATTTCGGCGTAGATTTAGGTTTTTGTATCTCTTTAATTTTCCGAAATAAAAATCTGATGCACGCGACTTCGTCCGCGTGGATATAGTTGGTACGATTCCTATGCAGGAATCCTACCACCTATATCTAGGTAGGTACCACCCCAGGGCCAGGTTATTCTGCCGTCAAGCAGTAGTTTGCATACATCACTGTGTTTCGGTATGAAAGGCACTGAAAGTTATTGTAATTACTGGGTATATGAAACTTATGAATTGATGTCTTATGTGGACGAACGCAGTGTGCCACACAGAAACGTTATAAGTGAGACAGTATTTGTTATGGCCGAACGTTGCACTTGCCATCAAGTTAACGAATTGCTTGTCTCGTCACAATTACTGCGTTTATTTTACTTGTATTCATATACAATAACATTTAATATTATTCAGACCGTGTGGTAGCAGCTTAAGGGAATCACCACCCCATCCTATCCCGTGGGTGTCGTAAAAGTCGACAGAGGGAATATGAGAACCAGGAGATGGGCAGCAACTTCTTGGAACATCTGAATAAAAAAACTGCGGTTACTAACCCGCCTGCCATGCCTGGCAACTATGGCAAAATCCTCCCAAAATGAGAGCCACAAACTTTGGTCGCAATCTATGGGGGAGGCCTATGTTCTGTAGTGAACTAGCGATAGGCTGGAACAAAATTATTCAGACATAAGCGCGAAAGGAAGCACAATATAAATGTCCATTAAGAAATGGTTTTGGAGCGTCGCGTAGTCGTATAACACATCAACAAATAAACGTCAGTCAGGTGAAACCGAGCTCAGCGGTAGCGACGGCATTGGCGGAGATGAAAGAATGTGATTCTCCGTCTGCGACCGCCAGACATGACATCACTTGCGTCGGACGCTTTTTCTTACTAATGACTAATTTTGTCGGCGGTTTCTTTAACTACTGCATGCCCTTGTCAGAGTACGTGACATCTACGCCGCGGGTCCAGGGTTCAAATCCCAAATGGAGGTAAAATTTGTGCAAGAACAGTAATAGTTTGTGTTCGGGTCTAGTTGTGATGCGCATTTGAATTGTATAAAACGCACTCACCATACAGGAAAAAGCCTAGAGAGAAGCATATTTTTTAAATCGTTTTAAAATGGTGGAAAGTAAGTAGAGTCTATGACACTTGATAATGCCTCGTTTTTGGGCGAAACACGTGTCGTCTTCTCAACTTCAGTAGTGTATATTACCGATTGGTAGTATTGTAGTGGTTGGTGGAGGATATCTGGTGGCGGTTCCCGGTGGCGGTGTTAGTTTGCTTGTGCACGCTACTGAGGGAAGGCGGGCGGTGATCTTCCGTTTTATATTTTGCATGCGGATCTTAGCAAATTAACTTACTTTTCATCATTCTAATGGATTTCCGCAAAGTAACGCCTGATTCTATTAATTAGATAGTTTTAAATATTTTATTTTAGATACATTTTATTTTTGGCCGTGATAGCTCAGGGGCTAGGCGCTCGCTTTTCATAGTACGCTAGTGACCTGGGTTGGATTTCCGGTGCCGAAACCAATAAAATTGTTAATTGCAATTTTAAGTGAAGGAAAACATCGTGAGGAAACCTGCATTTCTGAGAAATATAAAATATTTCGAAGAAATGTGCAGTTCGCCAACCCGCATTGGAGCAGCGTGGCGGATTCTTTCTAGCTCCAAAACCCTCTCAGAAATGAGAGGAGGCCTGTGCTCAGGAGTGGGACATTTATAGGTTGAAACTTTACATTTTTTATACGATAATGCGATGTGATATATGGTACGAAACCCTCTGCGTGTAATGGGAACCCTCTCTTGGCCAGTTTTTTGTAGCCTTTGCATTATCTAGTCAATATAACTTACACTTCGCTGGGCGACATAATCTTTCATCTTACCCGCACCCCTGTCGTCCCGTATCACCGCACCCATATGAGCACACGTCCCGATACATAGCGAGCACTCTGAAAGGCTCCTTCGATACCCAAAGCTTTATTATTAAAATGCGACGGCTCTTCATGATCCCGGCTCAAAGCGTCGACACGGCATCCCTCGAGTACGTTTAATAACACTCAAACATTTACAAAAACTTTTGAGGCGGAGAGGAGCTAATAGTGATGGGAAATGACTAATAATGAACATATCGAAATGTAAGTGCAGCACTATCCTGATCTATTAGTTATAGGAGAAGACATGATATAAGTACTGACATCCATACTGATATTATAAACGCGAAAGTAACTCTCTGGGGCTCTGTCTGTTCGTTACCGAACGGTATGTTCGTCGACGCTGTGGCTAAGCGATTCGTTTCTGCGCGGGTTCTATTTCCGGAAAAAATATTTCTAAGACCCGCAGATAGTTGTTCCCGGTCTGTTTCTGTACGAGCAATTTATGTCTGTATTGCGTGTAGTATCTGTTAGTCACTCTCTCTGTCCCTCTCTCTGTTTATTAACTTTTAACGGTTCAACCGCTGAACCGATCTCGACTAAATTGGGCACAGAGATAGCTTGCAACCTGGAGACGGACATAGGATACGGCATATTTAAAAAACCTTTTTTTTATTTCATAAAAGTGACGGAACGAGCAAAACGTTCACCTGATGGTAAGTGCAACGTCTGCCCATAACAAATGCTGTGTCATCCAGAAAATTACTGTGTGACACCACACTGCGCCCGTCACCCTGAGACATCAGTTCTTAAGTCTCATATGCCCAGTGATTACGCTAGCTCACAGTGCCCTTCAAACCGAAACACAGTAATGTTTGCACACTGCTGCTTCACGGCAGAATAACTGGCCTTGGGGTGGTACATACTAGATGGATTCCTGCATAGGAATCCTACCACCTATATCCACAATAGATACAAAAACCTAAATCTACGCCGAAATAGCAGCGGGCTTGTATGCCGTACATTGTATATCGCCACCTAGTTACTCCATCTTCGCTTTTTAAACAATGCCCCACACTAGGTTTTTCCCTAGTCCATCGATGCATTTTTTAAGGAAAAATTACAGCACAATTAGCACAATCACCCACAACATCTAACCGTACGCCACACAAATAATCATCAAATCAACCCCGCGACCCACACTACAAAAGCCAATTTCTTAGTCACTACGCCAACCGAACGTACAGTTAATTTTGCTAACATTAATAAGCCTAAGTTATCTTTAAAATTTAACAGTACGCGTGGCTCGATTACCGGTGGGTATCATACATACATCCATACATACTCGTAAGATCACGACTGTATCTCATTAGGGGTAGTCAGAGACTGTGCACTCACTGCAAAAACAGATGACTGCCACAATCCACGTTTCACCAAAACAATATAATGCACTTGGTGTGATAGGTGGTGAGCCCATCGCCACCATGCGCTGTTGGGTGCACAGTGCAGTTTAATTCCTTACTCGCCTTTTACGAGATTGTGTTGGATGAGATGGAGTGGTAGTATTCTTTTAACGAGCCGCCACCACACGGCTACACGGTGGGTATCACTGTATTTAAAATACTTTTTTTTTAAATAACGATGCCTACACTACAATTTTTCTAAATTGTAGGTTATAAATACAAATTTTACATGCACAACAATCAGACCTGAAAATCAACAATTTGTGTTTTTGCACAAATGTTGACAGCGGCCGAGACTCGAACCCAGGATCCGCGGTGTAGAAGTCAAGTACACTAACGACTAAGCCGGGCAGTAATTTTTCTCTCTGGTTTACCTGCTCCGCTATGAAGGAAATTAACGTGAGGAAACCTGCATGTCTAAGAAATTGCAATCTGCCCATCCCATCCGCACTGGAGCAGCGCAATCGACTTGTGCCAATGCCCAGTCGAATAGAGTATTTACTCTTTTTTTCAAAAATGTATTAAATAAGGATCCAATTCAAAATATATTATTACCAGCACCGCGGTTTCACCCGTGTAGAAAAGCCTACTTCGATCGAAGATATACATATATACTTCCCCTTTTAAATAATGTAGAGGTTTTAATTATTTTGCCCGGAATAATTTTCTTTACTAAAATTAAAGTAGCCTATAGGTACCGCCATGAAATCAGCTATCTGTTATTGAAAGTCCCGTCAAAATCGATCCAGCCGTTTCGAAGATAAGCCGGAACAAACAGATAGACAGACAGACAAAAATTTAGAAAATTGTTTATTTTTTTATAACTACCGTAAACGTTTCTTAAGCATTGAGTGAAAAGCTGTTATTTTGCTATTACAAACAGACACTTAAATTTTATTTGTTTGTATAGATCTAATCGCAAATGGAATTCAATAAAATAGTTCCATTTTACTTAGAAAAATCCCAATTCCTCGCGACTTCAGTCGATACATCACTATGCAAAGATAATAGCTCGCTTTTACTTTTTGTAAGGAATCCGAAATTGCATACGTCAACGCATTCAATGGGCCGTTTGAAAGCGTTCGCCCATGGCCCCCCTACCCCGCATCCCGCGCCCCATTCCGCTCGCCCCACGTGTCATGCTTCTATTTTAGTACCCACCTTGGCAGATGTAACCGTGACTCGTCAATGTGTCATAAAAAAATGACAAATGTTAGTGATTAGACTTCTGCGTGCCCTTCGTTTATCGTAAATCTTTCGATCTTTCGCTAGAACATCTGTAAATACATTACTATAAGTTTGCAATGACGTGCGATTTCCTAACAAAATATTCAACGTTTCTGCGTTCGTGCCGATAGGTGTTCTTTTTCCTACCGAGGTCTTACGACACATCGGTAGGCGACTAAGGTATTGTACGGACTGCCTTTATTTGTGCAGGATAACTCTATAATATGCAATGCTGTCTCTGTACAGCTCGTGGGAACGCAATGGGGAGAAAGTTTTTTTTTGAATCTTGCCAAACTGGCGGCGACGTGGTTCGCCACCCGTCACGTACGTTTCCCGCGAGGGCAAAGAGTGGGCTACGGGAGTGGCCTCTGCCTACCCCTTATATGGTAATAAGCTAGCCCAGCTAGTAAGCTTAAACTTATTTTTGTTTTAATTAGAATTTAATTATCTTTCATGCAAAGATTCGTCTGAAGATTGCACTGATATAATTTAACTTTAATTTTACTAAAATTCAAGTCATTTTTACATGCATTTTTTTTGAAATCCCGTGAGCGATGTCTAGTGGGGGTGGGGGTATGTTGGCTTGCAATTCCTTCCTTCCTTACTATAATTATTACCTCGGCCAACTAATGAGCGCATAATATATTGTGGCTTTGGTACAAACTTCAAAATCGCCCGCCAATTCGTCAGGTGTAAAATTTGCTATTTTTTGACACTGTCGGCGTGTGTGTCGACGTAGTCAACGTCGTTGCGTTTTCGAACGGTCAACTGTTCTCCGCGGAAGAATAAAAACAAAAACCCCATCAATACTTCATGGGGCCCCAAAAATAATGTAGAATCGTATTTATAAAATTATTGTAGTGAGTGAAATTTCAATCAAAAGGACGACAGCATGTAAATATAGAAGAAGAGTTGGCAAACGGCCGAGGTAAGTTTTTAACCCCAGGTTTCCTAACAGTTCTCCTTTAATAACAAATCTATTTCCAGTTTAATTAAATTTATAAACATGTTACAAACAACATTATCTTACTAAGACATACGGTATAATATACTGACCGTTCAAGTCGAAACCATTTACAGTCAGTCTAATCTCACGGCTGGTGCCCATCACCAGTCTGGACACCTAAGGTCTGGCATACCTGAGATGCTTATACCGCTGTCAATCGGAAGCGATGCGTTTTCCTGGTATTTCACCCTGGTATTTCCCTAGATAACTTCTACGACACCTTCGGGATGAAATGGTGTGCCAAATTCTTCAAACGTCGCCATTATTTTTTCAATAACCTACGATAGGTTCGTTAACTTTGCATGAGTTTAAGAGAATCTACCACCCCATCTCATCACGTGGGTGTCGTAAAAGTCGACAGAGGGAAAGTTAAAACCAGAAGATGGACAGCAGCATCTTTCTGGAACATCTGAATAAATAAACTGCGGTTGTCAACCCGCCTGTCAAGCGTGGCAAATACGGTAAAATCCCCCCAATATGAGTGCTGCAAACTTTTGTGTCAATGTATGGGGGAGGTCTACGTTCAGCGAACGTCTATGTTGGCGACCGCGTGGCCTAGTGGTCAGAGTACATAACTTCTACGCCGCGGGTCATAGGTTGGAATCCCAGCCGGAGCCAACATTAGTGCTAAAACACAAATTATTGGTTTTCGGGTCTGGTTGTGTTGTGTTTGTCCCCGTGTTTCTGACACTGCATCCTAGCCTACCTCCGATCTTATCGCATCAGCGTTACATCGGGCGCGGGTAGGTTGGGACGAGCGAGTGCCTCTGTGTTTGCGCGTACGCTTGTGGCACTATAATATCTCCTGCACAGTTGATGGCTCTCGACATTCGGATTCGGAAGTTCGCCATGGTCGAAATCGGCTAGGAGAACATCATCTATGTTCAGCAGTGGACTAGTGATAGGCTGAAACGACGACGACGTTATAAACTTTGGTACGCGTCACGAAGTGTGCGGTACACAGTATGTAACATAGCACTCAATAACAAATTATTTGTGTAAAATATTTCATAAACGGTATGCTTTTCTAAATTCACAAATGTTAAAAAATTATAAGAGAAAGTGACGAGACGTGCAAAACGTTCATCTGACGGTAAGTCCAACGTTTGCCGACACCTAATACTGTGTCAAAGTGTCACACAAAGCATTTCTGTGTGACACAATATTGTGCCCATCACCCTGAGACAAAAGTTCTAAAATCTCATTTGCCCAGTAATTGCACTAGCTCTCAGTGCCCTTAAGGCCGAAACGCATTAATTCTTGCACACTACTCCTTCACGACAGAAACTGGTCCGGCGGTGGTACATACCTAGACGGTTAATAGAATCAGGCGTTACTTTGCGGAAATCCTTTATAGTAAAGGAAAGAAAGTTAATTTGCTAAGATCCGCATGCAAAATGTAAAATGGTGTGTATTACCTAGTTTTGAAGAGCACCGCCCGCCCTCCCTCAGTAGCGTGCACAAGCAAACTAACACCGCCACCAGGTACCCTCCACCAACCACTACAATACTACCACTAGGTAATATACACCACTGAAGTCGAGAACACGACACGTGTTTCACCTCAAAACGAGGCATTATCATGTGGTATTGACTCTACGACTGTCAACCGCCGAGTTGACAGTCGTAGAATTAACTTTCTTTTCTTTAATACCTAGACGGATTCCTGCATAGGAATCCTATCACCATACACGACATGCAAAGTGCAGTGGTGTATATTAAGATTTACTCATGAAATAATTCGTATAGTGATATTATAGACACAACTTCAATCATAGCAATTTCAGCTAATGCGTCTTGTCGGATTTTAATTAAAGTTCGTGGTAATCCGATATAAAATATGTATTTATTTGCGATATGTCCAAGATAAGTGGGTAAGCTGCTTGTATATTATAAATTACTTGACTCGTAACCCTTGAGCCGAAATGAATAGGCGACTCAATAGAGTGGGAATACTACATCATTTTGCTAGAGATTACTGTACCGGCTAGAAAGGATAGCCGGTGTAGGAAACGGATGTCGAATAAAACAACATTAATTTGTTAAATATAGATAACTAGCTGATGCCCGCGACTTCGCGTGAATAGGTATTTTAAATATTCTGTAGGGACTATTTGATTTTGCGGGATAAAAAGTATCCTATGTCCATCTCCAAGGTGCAAGCTATCTGAGTTCTATATTTCGTCGAGATCGGTTCAGCGGTTGAACCGTGAAAAGGCAACGAACAGACAGAGCGATTTTCGCATTTATAATATTAGTATGGATGTTGTATTAAGTTAACAAACATTTATGTACATTTATGTACAGTATACATTCATAAATGACTTGCTGTTTAAGCGACTTGATTTGTGTGGACTTTTCCTTAGTATAAATATATTAAAGTTACTATATCATAGACGAGGTTCTGTGTAACATTATCGTAAAACTGTTTATGACATCGGAATAGTCTAATAATCTAAGCTGGTCCCAGAGTGATTATCTATCACTTAGGATCGTGGCAGCTCACGGGCCGTGCGCTCGCCTTTAATTTCATAGTAAACGTGTGACCTGAGATCGAACCCCGGTGCCAGTACTTCTAAAAATTTATATTTTCTCTATAAATTTTAATTTCTGATCTACCACGTGCCCAGCGGTGAAGGATAACATTGTGAGGAAACTTGAGGAATATAGGATATTTCGCGGACTCGCATTGGAGCAGCGTGGCGCAATCTTCCCAGCTCCAAAGCCCTCTCAAAAAAATGAAAGGAGACCAATGCTCAGTAGTGGGACATTTATAGGATGTAACTTTATAGTATAACCTATGTCAAGAGCTGTAGTAGTTCTACCACGTCCGATTCCTACCAAGGATGATTCGCGAGGCTATTGAAATTAAAAAAAACATTTTAATTTCAATAGAGAAAATGGTTGGGTATTACCACCGGCTTGGTATCCTATAATTAACAAAATTAAATCGAAAACCAAGCATACCACCGCAAGACTTCAAGACACTGTAAGCTCTTTTTGCGTAGATCGGACCAAAAATAATAATTAAAAACTGAAGGTACCCCGGATTAACTATGACATCTGGACATCTGTCACCTCAGTCCCCTCGTGACCATGGGTGCTGTAAAGTCCCGTCTGTTCGAAACGGCGGGTTATAAATAGTTTAAAAATTAAATGCGATAAAATCCGTAAAAGTAGTTTTTTTCAATGTGTAATATTCGCGTAAATTATAAGAAATCAGTATCACTTATCTGGTGGTAGGATTCCTATGCAGGAATCCGTCTAGGTAGGTACCACCACAGGGTCACTTAAAAAAAAGTAAAGTTTCAGCCTATAAATGTGTGTGTTTTTGGAGCTAGGAAGAATCCGCCACGCTGCTCCAATGCAGGTTGGCGGACTGCATATGCCTTCGAAATATTTAGGGCCAGTTATTCTGCCGTAAAGCAGTACTGTGCAAACAACTGATGTCGCAGTGTGGTGTCACCTAGAAACGTTCTGGGTTACTGACAGACTACTTACTAACAGAGCATTTGTTATGAGCAGACATTGCAATTACCATCAGGAACGTTATGCACGTTCCGACACTTTTATTAAATAAAAAAAAAATTCTTTCAGACGACACGTTTCGAGCAAAAAAAACCAATAGCTTTCAACCATAACATACCTACTTAAGTGCGACTCAGCATACTCGCACTCGAAATAAAAACAGCGCAATCTCGACTTCACACTTGTAATAAGCTGCATGTGTGTCACTCGCGACACAAGTGGGGCGCGGTGCGACTGCGCGCTGCAATGGTTTTACAACAAACGTTTGGCGGTTAAACGTTTTGTGCAGTACATTATCCGCTAACAATTCACAGTATTTATTTTAAGTAGATTTTAAAACGAAAAATTCCCTTTTTTGTTAATTCCTGATAATAATTAATGTTTTCCAGTTATTCTATCGTGAAGCAGTAGTGTGCAAACATTACTGTGTTTCGGTTTGAAGGGCACTGTGAGCTATCGTAATCACTGGGCATATGAGACTTATGAACCTATGTCTCAGGGTGATGGGCACAGTATAGTGTCGCACAGAAATTTTGTGGGTGGCACAGCATTTGTTATGGGCAGACGTTGCACTTACCATCAGGTCAACGTTTTGTTCGTTTCATCACTTTATGCAATAAAAAAAAATTAAAAAAAAATTCAACAACCTAAATATTAAATTCAATTCTACTATCCCTGTGTGATTTTTTCGGCAGGTATATATAATATTGTTTAATAAAAAAGTTTTAGTAATATTTATTAATAAAAATAATTTGATAATTAAATGAAACTAATTTAACGGATTTTATCGCGTTTAATTTAACTATTTATAACCCGACGTTTCTAGTGCTTTACAGCACCCATGGTCACGGGAGAACTGACTGAGGAGAAGATGTCATAGTTTACCCGGAGTACCTTAGCTTTTAATTATTCTTTAGGGCTGAAATACGCAGTAAGAGCTAACTGTATCATATAAATAGTACAAGTAAACTCGCTAGAATCAGAAAAATTATTTAAATTTAAATATTGTTTTGTCAGATACAACGTTGGTGTTCGTGAAAATAAATTGAATTTTAAAGAGTTGACAATGTAGTCTTATTTCTTACCGTGATTAGACTGTTTTCAAGTAAAATAACAAACAATATAAATTTGCGTGGGCTACACTAAACATTTCTAAACCTCAGAATACAATTGTAACTCCCTATTGTAAAAATTTGATTTTCATAATGAAGAGATCGTAAGAACCAGCTCTACTTGCGTAAATATGTTCAAAAACGGCTAATCTGGTAAAAAATTATCTGCATAGACTGTTACGTACATAACATGGCACATTTAAAACTGGTGTTGCGTGCTCTCAATGAATTTATGGCTGTCCCGTAAAACTTGTATTTTGGCATTTAATTACGTTTACCTCTGAGGTCAGATTTATGATAATAAAAAAATATAACTAAATGAATGAAGCTTAAAATATCTTAAAAAGTAAATATATTAAAAATTACTTATAATCTCTGCTAACACTGCGGCTGCACCCCGAATGCTGTCAGCGCAGAGATCGTGTCGCGGTGTGGCTTCACAGTGACAGCCTGTCGCGCTTATTTACGACAATGCGACACTTGACACGTGTATTTTGGGAGCGCAATACGTTCGCGACTGACTGCGCTCGCTGGTTTCTTTCAACAGAGGGAATAATGTCCCACAAATCTAATAAATTTCCAGTAAACGGCTCCTAACAAAATTTTGTTAAAAGCTATGGTGAAGAAATACTGTGCGCGTTGTACGAAGACGCAGTCTATGAAGCTATTAAAGGAGTTGCGATGAGACACTGAAGTTAAACGAATGAAGGGTTAATGTAATGGTAGGTACCACCACAGGTTACACAGTTATTCTGCCGTGAAGCAGTAGCGTGCAAACGTTAGTGTGTTTCGGTCTGAAGGGCACTGAGAGCTAGCGTAATAACCGCGCATATGGTCCTTCCTACACGGATTCCTGCATAAACATCCTACCACCAGATCTTAAGATTCATAATACACGAGTAACTTGACCAACACCTCTAAATTTATTAATTGCGATTTTGAGTGAAGTTTAAATTTTTGCTCAATTGTGAACGGTTTTCTTCTTGAGGAAACCTGCATGAAAACTAAAAGAAAGTTAATTTGCTAAGATCCGAAAATTAACTTCCTTTCCATTATCTATCTAAATTAAACGGACCGACCTTTTCATACATACATACAGTCTCGCCCTTTTCCAATATAAGAAGTAGGCACATGCCACCCACATAACCCACTTTTCGCCATCGCGGAAAACCACTCCGCCATTTTGGTTTCCAACTTAATTCTTACTACCCATTGCCCTACCACGAGCAGTACCTATAGTGACAGCATTGCATATTATGGTATAACTGTGTAGAATAAAGGCGGTCCGTACAATATCTTAGTCGCTTCTTACTTCTCAGACATGCAGGGTTCCTCGCAATGTTGTTCGCCGCTGAGCACGAGGTAAAACAACACTTAACATTGCAGAACAATTTTAGAGGTGCCGGCACTGGGGATCGAACTCAGGTCACTAGCGTACTATAAATCGCCCTATGAAGTGCCCTGCCCCTAAGCTTCTTTTATTTTAATAAGTGACCGAAACTAGAAAAACGTTCACCTGATGGTAAGTGCAACGTCTGCCCATAAAAAATGCTGTGTCACCCAGTCAGACACCACACTGCGCCCGTCACTCTGAGACATGAGTTCTGAAGTCTCATATGCCCAGTGATTACATTAGCTCTCAGTGCCCTTCAGACCGAAACACACACTGCTTTTTGCACACTACTGCTTCACGGCAGAATAACTGGCCCTGGGGAGGTACCTACCTAGACGGATTCCTGTAGAGGAATCCTACCACTAGTATAAGCTACCACGGCAGTTACTGTAAACAGAGCTTTATCGTTTTTTTTTTCTAAATTTTAAAGCGATACCCACATCCACGGCGATGCGCAAAATCACAACATCCGCTAAACCCTCCGTTACATTCGGAGCACTAAAAAGCATGTATCGAGCAGTGAATAAATTGTCGCGACTCCCTTCTATTGCCGACCGACGCGATATCGCCGATTGGAACCGAAACACACCTGCAGCAAACGAGATTTTTCTTTTCGTAACGCGCACATTTATTGCGATGCTTCTGTTTGCAGATCTGACTTTTTTATGTTTTTTAACGTAAAATTTCTAAGTCAGATTTGATAACCCACCTTAAATATGAATGTAATGGAATCTTTCAATTAGATTTTCACCCACTTCCATCATCATCATTTCAGCCTATCACTAGTCCACTGCTGAAATAAATGATAGTGTAACAGATATGTAAGAGTAAGACATAGACGCCTAAAATTATTTATTGACTCTATTTTACGATAATAAAACCAATATTCAACTACCAAAACTTAAGTATCAAGTGTGAAGGTACTATAAATAAAATGCGCCATCGTGGAAGTTTTCTGAATCGTATCATTGAGAGGGAAGGAAGCGGTGTGTGAAATCTGGCGGCCGTCCGAGCGGCGCGCTCCACTGCCACTTCCGGTGCAGGCGGACTCCGCGACAATTGGAGGAGGAGGAGGAGGAATTTCTGCGTACACTGGACCGTTAACGGTGTGACGAATACGTCCGAATGAGTGATCCACTTCGCTTATCAAATTTTTTTTTAAAGTTTTCAAGTTTTACCTTCTTCAACATCATTAGCCTGTTAATTGTCCACTGACTAATAAAACATCAGACTATTTTTATGAATGATATTGCCAAGGAAAAGGGTATCTACCCGCCAGATCGAGTGGTCTGATCTGGGGAGGATGCAGGAATCCGTCTAGGTAGGTGCCACCCTAGGGCCAGTTATTCTGCCGTGAAGCAGTAGTGTGCAAACATTACTGTGTTTCGGTTTGAACGGCACCGTGACCTAGCGTAATCACTGGGCATATGAGACTTACGAAGTGATGTCTCAGGGTAACGGGCGCGGTGCGGTGTCACACAGAAATGTTCTGGGTGACATAGCATTTGTTAAGGGTTGACGTTGCACTTTATATCAGGTGAACGTTTTGCTCGTTTCGTCACTCTCGTATACAATTAAAAAACATTACTAGTAATATTTTAGATGTTGTATATATAGTTCCCATCTCAGAAAACTTTCATAGCGCGATTATGGACGTATGGGAATATTTCTTAAGCTTCTCATGTGGCGACATAGATGTCGCTACACTATTAGTAGTACACTTTTTTTTTTATTTCATAAAAGTGACGGAACTTGCAAAACGTTCACCTGATGGCAAGTGCAACGTCTGCCCATAACAAATGCTGTGTCACCCAGAAAATTACTGTGTGACACCACACTGCGCCCTTCACCCTGAGACATCAGTTCATAAGTCTCATATGCTAAGTGATTACGCTAGCTCACAGTGCCCTTCAAAACGAAACACAGTAATACTTGCACACTACTGCTTCACGGCAGAATAACTGGCCCTGAGGTGGTACCTACCTAGATGGATTCCTATATAGAAATCCTACCACAAGCTTGATATAGGTCATATATAACAAAATTGGCAGGCGGATAAACGATCGCAGTATCTGATGCCTCGCACCCTAGACGTTAGTGCCCGTCGCCGCTCTGAGTCTATTTGATTCGGGATTTTTCGATTAATACGCCACCGGTCAGTAGGCATTACATTTTCCAGGTGTTTTTCTTTGTCGACTCTGACGAATCGCCATGATCCTGACGCAATTTGGCACAGTGGTGGTTTGCATCCTGTAGAAGGACATAGGGAACTTTTTTTCCAATCTTATAATCAAAAAGGATGTCCCCATATACGCGGACAAAGTCGCAGGCATCAACTAGTGTTATTATAATCAAGATTAGCTTAATATGGTTTAATGCTGGCCACTTCCAAGGAAGGAAAATGAAATGTTAACATTAACGACATTAAAGACATTTATTCCGCCACTTCCATCTACACACATAATACATGGTACACATAACATAAGGTATACATAAAACAAAGAATTTTCTTTAAAGAAAAATAACAATTTAAAGAGAAATAAAAAGTTAGGTTGCTGTGATCCCTTAATAGGGACATCGGGCTCTTAGAAGGGCCCCTACTGCTTTGAGACAAGTTAAAGCAGCCTCTTTCTCAACTGAGAGGATTCAAGTAATGTAAGTGCTATCCGACCTTTTCTTGTCAGAAGCTTGCCAAATGAAACGTTTCTTAAATAGATTACTGATTGGTCTCCGCAACACGTGTCTAATCTAGAACTTTCTTAAAACGATATCTCTGTCCATTGGTTTTTGGTCAGTCAACTGAAAAAGTCTCGCATTGGAGATGGTTTCTGGCCAGTATACTCGTACCATTAGGTACTGATACTATGAAATATTCGGAAAACATGGAAAAATATGTACTGATATAAACATAGAACATGTTCTGTGCTTAGAATCATCTAAAAGTAAAGAAAAAGCCTTTAAATGTCCAACATGTGAGCAGAGGCCTCCTCTAATTTCTGAGAGTTTTTTGAGGACGTGAAGAGTCCACCACGCCGCTCCATTGCGGGTTGGCAGAATTACCTTGTCGTCGAAATATGTTTTTCCTCAGACATGCACGTGGTAACATAACACATAGCGAGGTACATGGTTCTAGAATCATGTCATCGTCATCGTCATAGTTTCAGCCTTTCACAAGTCCACTGCTGAACATAGTAAAAAAAGTAAAATAAAGTTGCAGCCTATAAATGTCCCACTGCTGAGCACAAGACTCCTCTCATTTCTGAGGGGGTTTTTGAGCTGGGAATAGTCCGCCACACTGCTCCAATGCGGGTTGGCGTACTTCACATATCCTCGAAATATTTCATTTCTCGGAGATGCAGGTTTCCTCACGATGTGTTTGTTCAGCTCCGATCTACCTAACCAGCACACTCAAAATTGCATTTGTAGAACAAGTTTGCACCGGGGATCGAACCCAGGTTACTCGCGTACTATGAAATTAAAGGCGAGCACCAGGCCCCTGAGCTACTACGGCTTCCCCCAAATTGAGAGCTACAAACTTTTGTACTTTCCGAGATTTAGAAATTTTTCCATAGTTGCCACGCCTGGCAGGCGAGTTGGCAACCGCAGTTTATTTGTTCACTTGTTCCAGGAAGATGCGGCTGCCCATCTCCTGGTTTTCAGTTTCGCTCTGTCGACTTTTACGACACCCACGGGATGAGATGGCGTGATAGATTCTCTTAGGCCGCCACCACACGGGTTATACAACATGTATCAAACTATAATTGATATTACCAGCACAAGAGGAGCCCGAAGTCGCGCCGGGCTAATTTTATAGCTGTTATTTGAACAAATAAACATTATGACAAAGCCTACAAAAGCATTTGTGTTGAATTCCAAATAGTTGCCGCGGCTGTGACAATTTAGAGAATAAATGACATAATACAAGTAAAATGTTTTGTCAACATCCGATGTATTTGATTGTAAATAAATGCGGATACAAACTAACCCCACAATCAAAGAGCTTGCATTGTTACATTCTAACAATCTTTTTATGCGAAATTCATTGTAAAACCAACGTTAAGTTGTCTTCATAGGGTTTAAATTATTTCATATTGGCTTGCACTACACAGGTGTCAACTGTCGGCATTCCTGTCAGTCTGTATAGATTTTCGTTTCCATTGTCGATGCATTCGGCCTCGGTTTGCGACGCCGGCCGCGTCGGGTGACACCTTTTGTTGGCGTTTTTTGTATTTCGTCACCAAATGTTTGGAGCCCCGGAATGTCTTTTGTAAGATAACTACAATGTGATAGGTGATATTTACTATTGAAGCATGTTTAATTTTTTTTTTTTTTGAGAACGGGTGAAAGAAGGGCAATGTTTAATGACAAAATTCGAAATACCACGCATGATGTGAATTTGTTTTTGAATAGTCTGTCAGTTCTTTTAATGCCAAAGGTAAGTAAAGAAGTAAACCAAATATACCACAACAGCTGTGTAAACTTTGAACGTTAGTCAATTCTTCATGATTTATATGGACAAAAGTAATAAGACGAGTAATTCCTTCACCTGATTTTAAGTGCGACGTTCTGTCTATTGCAAATGCTGAGTCACCTAGAACAGTGTGGTGTCACACAGAAATTTTCTGGGTGATACAGCATTTGTTATGGGCAGACGTTGCACTTACCATCAGGTGAACGTAATGCTCGTTCCGTCACTTTT
Organism: Luehdorfia chinensis; assembly: GCA_019845155.1. Taxonomy (NCBI): domain Eukaryota; kingdom Metazoa; phylum Arthropoda; class Insecta; order Lepidoptera; family Papilionidae; genus Luehdorfia; species Luehdorfia chinensis. The sequence goes on from JAHVAK010000388.1 coordinate 1,087,762, forward strand.
ATCAAATAAAAAAAAATAGATACTCTGGTGGGTTTCGTGATCGGTTTTTGCGTATGGAGCGCATTCATTGATTAATGGGATCAAATGTAACCGATCCCGAAACCCATCAGAGTTCACTACACACAGTAGATCACTTGGTTTTATAGATCTGTATGATCTTACTTTTTTTTATTTAAGAAAAGTGACGGAACGAGCAAAACGTTCACCTGATGGTAAGTGCAAAGTCAGCCCATAAAAATAGCTTTGTCTCCCAGAACATTTCTATGTGGCACCACATTGCGCTCGCCACCTAGAGACCTTAGTTCTTAGTCTCATATGCCCAGTGATTACACTAGCTCTCAGTGCCCTTCAGACCGAAACACAGTAATGTTTGAACATTACTGCTTCACGGAGGATAACTGGTGCGCAAAGTGGAGCCGCACATAAGTGTTCTGGGTGATGAGGCGTTGCTGTGGGCGTTACGCTTGCTCTCGTCCCTTTCCCCAATAAAACAATATATATAAAGTTGTTACAAGCCACTTTGGGACACATTAACAGAAATTACAAAATGTGCGTTACGGCTTGTGTAACTTTGAAGTTAGTGGTCCAAACTATTTGAAACAATTTAGGCCGATAACCGAGTTTGTACAATCTATGGAGCATTCCAAATGTGATTTAATTATTTATTAAGTTTAAACATGAAACACTCGGAGACTCATTTAAAAGCCACACAAATACCACCGCGTACGATTTCAATTTTTTAAATTAATAAGTTTTATTTTACACCTTTTTATTGGATAAAGTGACGAGACGAGCAAAACGTTCGCCTGATGGTAAGTGCAACGCCTGCCCATAACAAATGCTGTGTCACCCAGAAATGTTCTGCTTGCACTTGTATTTTAGTGTCACCACAATGTGCCCATCACCCTGAGACATAAGTTCCTAAGTCTCATATGTTTGCCCAGTGATTACGCTAGCTCACAGTACCCTTCAAACCGAAACAGTAATGTTTGCACACTACTGCTTCACGGCAGCGTAACTGGCCCTGGGGTGGTACCTACCTAGACGGATTCCTGCATAGGAGTCCTACCATCTAGATCGATGGATGTATATGTACCATGCCACAGTTATCACTTCATAGTCCACCATCAAACTGCGTGATTTTTGGTCACCATTACTGTTCATAATGAATTTAGAAAGATTATTATAATTTCCTTATAAGACTACAACACTCTTATTTTGATTTTGACTTGGTAAGCCTAAGGCTAAAGACGCACAGGCGTTTTCGCGGAAACACATACGCCTCTATATAATTTAATCCATTTAAATTAACTATCGCGTAAGTCGACTCCACCTTCATCGCATGTCAAATCGAATTAACCCGTAACTCCATTAAAGACGCGCTTTGATCTCACTGGATCTGTTTGGTTGTACAGCGATTCATTTAGCGAACTCGGCGATGATATTTTAGCGCTACCGAGACGTATTAATCCTTGTTAAGTCCAATAAATTATTCAGCTCACTTTTAGTTCCTCGGGCCCGGCGCACGTCACAGTATATCTGTGGTTTACGCAACGTCACTACGAACATGATGTATTTTTTTTTATCGGAAAAAGTGAGGAGACGAGCAAAGCGTTCACCTGATGGTAAGTGCAACGTTTGCCCACAACAAATGCTGCGTCACCCAGGACATTTCTGTGTGACACCACACTGCGCCCTGACACCCTGAGACATCAGTTCTAAGTCTCATATGCCCATTGATTACACTAGCTCTCAGTACCCTTATTCTTATCTTCTCTATATCCTAAATGTAAACTAAGGGAAATCACGTTTTTTTACTGGTGGTAGGATTCCTGTGCAGGAATCCGTCTAGGTAGGTACCACCCCAGGGCCAGTTATTCTGCCGTGAAGCAGTAGTGTGCAAACATAACTGTGTTTCGGTTTGAAGGGCAATGTGAGCTTGCGTAATGACTGGCCATATGAGACTTAAGAACTTATGTCTCAGGGTGTTGGACACAGTGTGGTGTCAGACAGGAATATTCTGGGTGACACAGCATTTGTTACAGGCGGACGTTGCACTTACCATCAGGTGAACGTTGTACTCAGTGTTTCATCACTTAATCCAATAAAAAAAACGTGGTTTCTTAAAGCTGCTGCAATACCTATCACAAACATACTTCACCTAAATCACAAAATTTAATAGTGGATCGTGTGGTGGCGACTTAAGAGAATCTACCACCCCATCTCATCCCATTGGTGTTGTAAAAATCGACAGAGGGAAAATGAAAACCAGGGCAAAGGAAGTTAGCATCTTCCTGGAAATTCTGAATAAATAAACTGAGAAGGCTAACCCGCCTGCCAATTGTTAGTTTCAGTGGCAACTATGGAAAAATCCCTCCCCCCCCCCTCTCCCCCAAATAAGAGCTACAAACTTTTGTGGCAATCTATGGGGGAGACCTAAGTTCAGCAGTGGACTTGTGATAGGCTAAAAATATGATGAAACTATTCATAAAAGTATATAATTTCGGTGATGTAATTGCTGTTAGCCTTTTTGGCTTTTACAGGTTCATCGGATACTTTGCTCACGGACCAGGGGCCCGAGTGCCAGGTTTGGTTTGACCCAAACATAAATACTTAAATAAACTCCTACAAAATTCGGACTGCGTCGCGTTCGCTGCGTGCTTGCGCGACTTCGAATACGAATATCTCAAATGATTTTAAGTCGTCTAATGACCGTCCAAGCGAGGCTGCGGGCCTCCATTCGGACTGTCGACTTGTGTGTCGGTAACTCTGGACGGTGGGAACCGCCCTGGAACACGGATGTATCGTGTGTACGCTGCGTGATTGTCGACTGCTGCGCGCCGCTCTCTACGGCGGTCGCGCGTCGTGGTGCGTGTTATATTAAAGTTATTAACTGTGTGTACAGTGTAGCCTGGATCGTGACTGACCGTGATCATACCAGTGAATGTCCTTTGTAGCGACATCTTTGTCGCCACATGAGATGATATTTCATACATTCCATAATCGCGCTATGAAGTTTTCTGTGATGCGAACCATATATACAATACTTAAATATCACTGGTAGGGGGCAACGTCCTCCCCAGATCAGACCATTCGATCTGGCGGGTAGCCCCTTTCATTGGCAATATCATCCGCGAAATCCTTCATAGAAAGGGATGCTTAGATGGTAACTATCGAGCTTGTATGAAAACGCTCATGAAAGCAGAAGAAGCGAAAGATGGTTGCCAGGATCGTAGCAAGTGGAACGATGTGGTATCCGCCTACCAGAATGAGAGAGAGGCGTAACTGTATGTACGAGTATGTATGTACATATATTTGTAAATAGATGAAACTGTAGTCAAGACGAAAAAATTGCCGGCCATTTTAAACAGTACAGAATTTTGAGAACTAATCCGACAACAATTAATACAATGCACTGATGCAGCCGTCCGAGTTGCCTCGGAGTTCGGGCAGAACTGAAAACCAGTCTCTGTATCTCGATTTTTACTGAATTCTGTCCATTTCACGGTATTAAGCTGCTACACAGACTCATTTTATATAATTTTTACACTTTTGTAATATTATTTTATGTTCTGTGTAATTCCATTTTCTTTTTCTTGTTTTTGTATCTATTGTAATTAGACCATGAATAAATGTGTTTCTTTCTTTCTTTCAATTAGCTCAAATTGGTTAGATTATAATTGAGTACACTGTCGCCAGCATTAATACCATACCAAAGTCTGTACCAAAGATTGTAGGCTTCCTTCAACATTATATTTTAAAATGTTAAATCGATACGACTATCAGTACTCTCGGCTAAGTTGAGAAATGGTGAAATTTCTTAATTATAAGTATGAACTTTAATATTCTATTTATCTCCTTCTTAGCATTCCAATATGCTGTAGCGTGCACTTAGTGCGAAATAATATAACAAGATGAGATATTCATTTCTTTCAGTGCAAACTGGATTTCAGAATTCCAATTTTTTTTTAAGGAAGCAAGTTTACTTGATGGTAAGCAGCCGCAGCAGTCAATGGCAGTTTTTTTCTTATGGGATAAAGTGATAAAACTAGCAAAAACTTTCACCCTGGAACATCAGTTCTTAAGTCTCGTATTCCCAGTGATTACTAGTTACTATACACTAGCTCACAGTGCCTTTCAAACTGAAACACAGTAATTTTTGAATACTACTGCTTTACGGCAGAATAACTGGCCTGAGGAACAACCAGGTAGGTACCAGCCTACCTAAACGGATTCCTGCGTAGGAATTCTACCACCAGTCAATGTCACCCAAAGATTTGAATAGAAAATTCTGTGCAGCAACGCACTGCGCTTGTCACCACGAGACATCGGTTTTGCGCTGTAATTATAGAGCCTATGAGCCCATCGAACCGGAACAGTGGCGGGAACCTAGGCGGCTCTTACCTTACCCCCCCCCCCCCCCCAATGTGTTTAAATGCTGTTATTGTATTTTTTATTGGATAAGCGAAACTTTCATGTGATGGTAAATGCAACGTATGTCCATAACAAATGCTGTCACCCAGAACATTTCTGGGTGACACGATGGGCCAATCACCCTGAGACGTCAGTTCTTAATTCTCATATGCCGAGTGACATTACTTCTCGGTGCTATTCACACTAAAACACAATAATGTTTACACACTACTACTTCACGGCAGAATTATTAGCCCAGAGGTGGTACCTACCTAAACGGATTCCTGCATAGGAACCCTACCACCATTAAATAATAATAATAATGATATGTTTATTCATTTCTTTCTTACATCTATAGTACAAGTTTGAGACCTTCTAGTAAGTAAATAAGTACTTGTAGCAGAAGGTCTCGCTCTTCCATAACAATAAATTTGTTATGAAACAGTATATCTTGTGATAAATAAAATTTCTGAAAGTAACTACATATCTTAGAGGTTGAATTATCGGATATCATAACATTAAGTGTATAAAACCCCCTATACTACAAGTAAAAGTACTTAAACCCCAGTTAATAAATAAGCTAATTACGTAACAAGTGAACCACAAATTTATATCGCACTAGCTGTACCCCGCGGTTTCCGCGTAAAATAACCCTACGACATGCACATACACGCTACTGTGGGAGGGCGGGTGGTGCTCTTCCAAAACTACGTAATATACACCGGTTTATAATTTGCATGCGGGTCTTAGCAAATTAACTTCCTTTTCTTAAACTGCAGTAAATATATACAGTAGTTCCAGAAAGATGGCCATCTTTTATTTTTCTTCTGACAGCTTTTACGGTGTCGCATAGGTTTGTAGATTATCTTAAGCCGCCATCACATGATTCCACCATAAGGTATTATTGGCATCGCGCGCGCGAGCACCCGAAATTAAAGAAACATCTTAATTTCAGTACAGAAAATTGTTGGGTACTACCACCGGCATGAGATCCTATAATGCTTTTATATACTTCAAGACACTGTAAGTTCGTTTTGCGTAGATTGATTTACTGTTAAAACAGGATGTTTTACAGCAGTACTCCCGTGACTATAGGTGCTGTCAAGCGCTCGAAACGCTATTAGACAAATTAAGTAAATGTTCGTATTATTCACGCAAAAAAAATACGTTTCGATGACATGGTATTTAGAATTTTGCTAAGCCGTGTGGTGGCGGCTCGTTAAAAGAATACTACCACTCCATCTCATCCAATGGATCTCGTAAAAGGCGAGTAAGGAATTAAACAGCACTGTGCACCCAACAGCGCATGGTGGAGATGGGCTTTGTTTTGGTGAAACGTGGATTGTGGCAGTCACCTGTTTTTGTAGTGAGTGCCTGTAAAAAAGTCTCTGACTACCCCTTATGGGATACAGTCGTGATCTTATATATGGTATGTAGAATAGGTCTAAATTTAGGCTTCACGACCTCGTTTATGAATATTAGCGTTGTTCATTTTGGTTCTTTATTTGTTTTCGTAAAAATGTATCACATAAGACAATAAATTGCTCTCAATGAACCCGTGTAATTAAAAGTAACCTTGTTTTATTAGGTCAGTGAAAACGAAGGCGGGAAGTAAGGTTTTCCTGTCCATAAAGCAAGGACCGGGAAGTCAGGGCTGCCGCTCTCTTGTTATATGGAGTGGACAATTTTATTATTCATCTACCCTCCGATCCATTAGTCTGATTGCGCGGCCCTATTGATGCGTCCATTCGTTTCCGTTTTTTTGGTTCACGGTTCGATTGCCTTTTACTTGTAAGCTTATTTACAGATATCCTTTAATATTCCCATAACGATGCTTATTCATATAAAACATTTGAAATAAGAATTTAAATACTATGTATAGCGATGCCGTTTTATCCACTTTCAACAGGTAACACAGCTGACAGTATCTGACCGAACCGTGATTTCCTTTGTTAGTATAGAAAGTGACGAGACGGGCAAATCGTTCACCTGATGGTAAGTGCAACGTCTGCCCATAACACTGCGCCCGTCACTCTAGACATCAATTCTTAATTCTCATATGCCCAGTGATAACTCGTGCTTTTGATGCCCTTTAAACCGGAACAAGGTAATGTTTGCAAACTACTGCTTCACGGCAGTATCACTGGCACCATAGCGGATTTCTGTATAGTAATAAGTAATTATAACTGAACTAGACGATTCAGTACGGTAAGTGGTGGTAGGATTCCTATGCAGGAATCCCTCTAGGTAGGTACCACCCCAGGGCCAGATATTCTGCCGAGAAATAGTGGTGTGCAAACATTACTGTGTTTCGGATTGAAGGGCACTGAGAGCTAATGTAATCACTGGGCATATGAGACTTCAGATCTGAGGTCTCAGGGTGACGAGCGCAGGGTGGTGTCACACAGAAATGTTCTGGTTGACACAACATTTGTTATGGGCTGATGTTGCACTTACAATCAGGTGAACGTTTTGCTCGTTTCGTCAATTCATCCAATATAAAAAAGGCGTTGTTCTTTATTACGATTTCTCATTTATAGTAGATACAGGTTTAAAATGCATAGGTTCAAACACACAGACCCGGAAAAACTATCTGCAGGTCATAGAAATATTTTTTCAGTGCGAAAATCGAACCCGCGACCGCAGACGCCAATCGATTAGCCCCTGGTAGCAAAATTATAAGTTATAATAAACGTAATGTTTGTTGGTTTGCTCTGTTCTTAATAACGAAAAAAATATTCGGCAGATATTATTAAGTGCAGTCAGCAACCATTATGCAAATATTAATTAAATTCGACTTGATAAAGCTCGATATTTGCACGTATAAAGTACTAACTGATGCCCTCGACTTCGTCCGTGTGGATATAGATCTTTTCAATATCCCGTAGGAACAATTTGATTTTTCGGGATAAAAGTATGCTAGTAAGTAAGTCTCCAGAGCCGTGAAAAGGTAACAAACAGACACAGGGACATAGAGAGTTACTTTCGCATTTATATATATTTTTTTTATAAAAAACGATGCCCCACAGGAAAACTCCACTTCCGCGAGACAACTCATCTGCAGACCGCGTTCAGCCTAATTGCATTACAAAGCAAACTCAGCGCGATACTTGCTTATGAAACACAGGCGAGCAGTTTTAAGTAAACATACAACCGGACCGTCAGCAATAATGCTAATGGCAGGAGCGAGCGCCCCGCTCCTAATACAATTACTGCCCGCGCCGGCTGATGAATATCTTAGCACACTGCAGCTGCAAGCCTTATTGGATTAACTTGCAGGATCTTTGTTGTACTTTGATAAGTTTTGCAGCATTGTTAGCCAGCGCCGAAATGTATATCTTGTTAAATTAAAAAAAGAAAACAAGAAATTGTCTAGTTAATAGAATCAGGCGTTACTTTGCGGAAATCCATAGATAGTAAAGGAGAGAAAGTTAATATGCAAAGATCCGCATGCAAAATGTAAAATGGTGTGTATTACCTAGTTTTGAAGAGCACCGCCCGCCTTCCCTCAACAGCGTGCACAAGAAAACCAATACCGCCACCGGGAGCCGCCACCAGATACCCTCCACCACTACAACACTACCACTAGGCAATACACACCACTGAAGTCGAGAACACGACACGTGTTTCACCTCAAAACGAGGCATTATCAAGTGATATTGACTCTACGACTGACAATTGTAACCGCCGGCGGTTGACAGTCGTGAGGGAGGGCGGGCAGTGCTCTTCAAAACTAGGTAATACACACCATTTTACATTTTGCATGCGGATCTTAGCAAATTAACTTTCTCTCCTTTACAAGAAATTGTCTATTCTGCGCTGGCCTCACAAACAATGACTAATAAAGTAAGACCTGCTTAAAGCATCTTACTTTAAAGTAAAAGTAAAAGAATTGATTCCCCTCCCCGACTTAGTTATTCTGAAGTGAAGTAGTAGTGTGCATTACTGTGGTGGTTTCGGTTTGGACGGCACTGAGAGCTAGCGTAATCACTGGGCATATAAGACTTAAGAACTTATGTCTCAGTGTGCACATTGAGGTGTCACACAGAAATGTTCTGGGTGACACAGCAATTGTTATGGGCAGACGTTGCACTTGCAGGTGAGCGCTTTGCCCGTTTCATCATTTTATCCAATAAAAAAAGATAATTACAAGACATTCAAGCCTTTAATCAATCATATCTGAATTTCACAAATATGGCATTCGCCGCCGATTCGACAGGGCGCTACAGCGGTGTCACACAGAAATTTTCTGGGTGACACAGCATTTGTTATGGGCAGACGTAGCACTTACCATCAGGTGAATGCTTTGCTCGTTTCATCACTGTTGCATTGTTTTGTTTGTTTCACCGAATAAAAAAAAAAGAATACCAGCGTTATCTTTCTTGCCTACATAATGCCGAGCTGAAACTCATCGCAACAATATACATATTAAGTTATAATTTTGGTCTTCTGCAATTGTTTTCTTTTGTTTCTCGTGTACTTTTTTGTTGAATTAATTAAATGAGTTATTATTATAGCGAGTTTTTCCTATTATTGTTGTAATAGATGGTCATTGTCACTCGGTTGATCGATTTTTAAAGGCAACACCGACTATTAGTACGATGTTACCCAAGTTGGCGTTTTATTTTCGGGGTATTTCTATAGTTTTCCCGTCTGATTGAGACATAAATTTATAAATGCATAGATAAATATATAAAATAAATTCATACATACCTAGAGTCACGCCTCTTTCCCATTGGGGTAGGTAGAGACCACATCTGTGCACTTACTACGATCCCCACACACATCTTTCGCTTCATCTTCTACTTTCATTAGTGTTTTCATACAAGCTTGTCGGTTGCGAATACTTTTGATGTGGCCTTTCCTCAAAGCGACTTCGATCTGATCGTGATACGTGCACCTACGTCACCCTTACCGGCTTGCCCATTCACAATCGCCTTATATTCGTCAATCTTCTTTCATCCATCCTCTCTACGTGTCCAAACCATCTAAGCATCCCTTTCTCTGTCTTTGTCACTACATCTTCTTCTACTCTGGTGAGAGTTTTGTATATTAATTAATACTTACCTTTCATACCCCAGTGTAATGTTCCTACTGTAACTGTGGAAAGCAATATAAAAATTATGACTCCTTTCGACTATGCTGCTCGAGACAAATGCGAATGGGGAGTAAGAGTTTACTGGTGGTAAAATTCCTATGCAGGAGTCCGTCTAGGTAGGTACCACCCCAGGGCCAGTTAGTCCGCCGTGAAGCAGTAGTGTGCAAACATTAGTGTTTCGGTTTGAAGGGCACTGTGAGCTAGCGTAATCACTGGGCATATGAGACTTAAGTACCTATGTCTCAGGGTGATGGGCACAGTGTAGTGTCACACAGAAATTTTCTGGGTGACACAGCATTTGTTATGGGCAGACGTTGCACTTACCATCAGGTGAACGTTTTGCTCGTTTCATCACTTTATGCAATAAAAAAAAAGAATTTTTCGACTCGTACCAAAACGGCGGCGACGTAGTTTGCCACCTGTATAGTCTCGCTTCCCGCGAGTGCGAAAAGTGGGCTGGGTGAGTGGCCTCTGCCTACATTTTATAGGGAAAAAAGGCGTGAATGTATGTATGTTTTAGAAGTCTACTAAAGAAATGTAAAACAGGGATGTAATGGTATTTGTTTACATTGTACAATAAACAAATACCATTAATATACAGAACTCAATCTGCCCTTAACAATATAATTCACATATATATGTATTAGAGTCATGGCAGTAGATTTACGCTAGAGGTGTCCAAAGCCCATAGAGCCCGCACTGAAAACTCTAAATACCTCCTAAACCAACCCATTATAAATTCAATTACGGGCTTAAGATACCGACAATTCGATGCCCGGTGGGTGCGGTGTCGAGACCCGAGGTCGATAGACGCGGGGGGAGAGGGCAACTAAACATATTGCGGACCACTTGGGTCTAAGTCGGGCGTAATCCAACCCCGCTAGCCCTTTATACACAGTATGATACACAGCAGAAAGTGCGGACCTCACGATACGAACTTCCATTTATAAAGTGCAACGGCTCGAGATGTTGAGTAAATAAATAATAGTCTCGCAATTTTTAAAAACAATGATAAGTGTACATTTACGAAACTAAACTTTAACCACTGGGCAAATGAGATTTAAGAACTTATGTCTCCGGGTGACGAGCGCAGTGTGGTGACACAGAAATAATCTGGATGACACAGCATTTGTTATGGTTAGACGTTGGACCCATGATCAGGTGAACATTTTGCTCGTTTCGTCACTTTATAAAATAAAAAAATTTAAAAATAAAAAATTGACAAGTTCAAAGTCTCAGTGGTCGTGTATTTAAGATTTCACCACTAGGTTTATATCATGGACCAAGACATCGCTACCACAATTTCAAGCCGCGCCGCATTATTGTGCTTCAGTAGCTTTACGAGTGGTCCCATGTTCATACCTCGTGTAGATACTGTTTCAGCGATGAGTTTATTAAAGCTATGTCTTTTGTTGTATGCTTAATGTTTGGTAATATATTATTAGAAAGAAAGAAAGAGAAAGAAAGAAAGAAAGAAAACATTTATTGCGTAAATACGCCACAGACACAAATACATAAAAAATTTGGCACTAGACATACAAGTAAACAATGTATTTACAGATAAACATAAAGAAACATAAAACAACATCACAAACTGAACATTTAACAAAACTCGTGTACAAAAATACTGTCACGTGTGTCGTGGCGCATTGAGCAAACGGGTCTCACTCAGCATAATGCCGCAGTCGAGACTACGGCGCTGGTTTTTAGTGAGCCCGAGCGGCGAGGGGCGTACGGACGTTCACGCTTGATATTCATAAATACATTTTGTACATACACAATAATATAAAAAATAAAATAAAACTTAGTAAAATAAAAATACGTAATAAGTAAAAACAAAATTGCAGTCTCAAAAAAAAAATTACGGATATTACAGATGCTAATCCTAGAATTAGCAAGCTGAAGTGGCAATGGGCCAACCATATAGCTCATAGAACCGATAACTGATGGATGCAGGTGGCTCAGGACCGTGTTTTGTGGTAATCTTTAGAGGAGGCCTAGGTTCAACAGTCGACTCAAATAGGCTGAAATGATGATGATGATGCTGATTCCTTAGGTGGTCAAATAAAACTCAGATGATTACTTCGAAACAGTATTTGGGCAGGGTAACGGCCTGCTACACGCTTTCTACAATAATAACTTCACTTTTTTAACACGGGCTCTGTTAGCCTGGCGGCTTTTGCAGTTTCATTCGAAGACACCCGTGCAGAAGGCCCGCGAGTAAAAACCATTTACGATATACATTAGATAGATTATAATTATAATTCGTATGGTAGCGGCTTAAGAGAATCTAACACCCCATCTCATCCCGTGGGTCGTTAAAGTCGACAGAGAGATATTTAAAACCAGAAGATGGGCAGCAGCATCTTTCTGGGAAATCTGAATAAATAAACTGCGATTGCCAACCCGCCTGCCAAGCGTGACAACTATGGCAAAAATCCCCCCAAAATGAGAGCCACAAATCTATGTGGCAATTTATAGGGGAGGCCTATGTTCAGCAGTGGACTGTATACTGACTGACTGTAATAGGCTGAAATGATGATGATGATGATTTATACTCTTATTTATATTACTCATATAGCCGTGGTAGCTCAGGGGCCTGGTGCTCGCCTTTAATTTCATAGTAAGCGAGTAACTTGGGTTCGATCCCCGGTGCCAGCACCTGTAATATTGTTCTACAATTTAAAGTGCTGATTTACCACGTGCTTAGCGGTGAAGGAACGTGAGGAAACCTGCATGTCCGAGGAATAGAAATTTCGAGGACATGTGAAGTCCGCCAACCCGCATTGCAGCAGCGTGGCGGATTCTTCCTAGCTCCAAAACCCTCTCAGAAATGATAGGTGGCCTGTGCTCAGCAGTGGGACATTTATACGCTGAAACTTTACTTTTTTTTATACATACATATAGTCACGCCTTTTCTCCATACAATGGGGTAGGAAGAAGCCACACCCGTAGCCAACTTTTCGCCGTCGCGGAAAACGAGATCTGGCGGTAGGTGAAACCAAGTTGTCGCTATTTCGGTACGAGACAAAAAATTCTTACTCCCCATTCTGTTCCCACGAGCAGTACAGTGACAGCTTTGCATAATGTACGTACAATATCTTAGTCGCCTCTCACGACAACTCGGTAGGAAAGAGGCGTGGAACCTGCCAAGTAATTGCGATGCCCGCAATTACTTGGCAGGTTTCGCATTAGAGCTCCAGCTAGATACTCTCGGAATAGATTAGCAACTTTTTCCCCTCCCCTTCGCAGAACTGTTCTCGGCTCAATGTCTCCTGTAACGCGTTTGAGCCGGCTATACAATAGCTGCAGTGCTTCCGCTGGCATAGACATATATTTTGACTCACTGGCTAAGTTTAAGAAACATATTGTAAATTTTATATTAAGTAACTACTAAATATTAATTTACGATTACTTCTTTTAGTTGTAATAGAATTTTGTTTCTGGTTTTAATGTGCATGTGGTGTTTACCTACAATTGGTTGTGCTCTTACTTATATTTGTTTACAACAATGTTTATGTAAATTGTATCAGTTTAACAACTGTTGGTGAACCTTAAATAAATAAATAAATAAATATAAACATATTTACTTTACCAGCAATAATTTTCTTAGTTAAATTAAAGAGAAAACAAAGATTTATATTTTTTTTAATTAAGGCGGCTCGCTTTTGATGTTAATACCGAAATGTGTGTACTTAGCAACGTAAGATAGCAACTGTAAACTGTCTAGTGAAGTTGTTGGAATGAGCCTCGCGGAACGTTAAGCGAAGTCGGGAGGGGTTTAGACGGCAAATAGAAAGATTAATTGAATTTTAAAGTTCGGAGTCCGAAAAGGCGTTGGCGAGTGTTAAGAATTTCGCTCGTACACGGCTCGCCAGCTAATTGTACGTTACTTATTTTTTTCTGTGTTTCGTTGATTAGTAATCCACTGTTTGTTTGTTTTCAGGTACGTCTATAATGTTTTGCACAAGAATTTTCAAGACTTGAGGTAAGACATACATACATACATAAGATCACGACTGTATCCCATAAGGGGTAGTCAGAGACTGGGCACTCACTGCAAAAACAGATGACTGCGACAATCCACGTTTCACCAAAACAATATAATGGACTTGGTGTGATAGTTGGTAGCCCATCGCCACCATTCGCTGTTGGGTGCACAGTGCAGTTTAATTCCTTACTCGCCTTTTACGAGATCCATTGGTTGAGATGGAGTGGTAGTATTCTTTTAACGAGCCGCCACCACACGACTAAGAAGACATACACGATTGTAAAGTTGCATTTAAGTGAGATGGCGGCTTAAGAGAATCTACCACTCCATTTCATTCCGTGGGTGTCGTCAACAAGTCAACAGAGGGTAGATGAAAACCAGGAGATGGGCACCGGCATTTTCCTGGAACATCGGAATTAATAAACTGCGGTTGCCAACCCGCCTGCAAACGTGAAAATTATGGCAAAATCCCCCCAAAATGAGAACTACAAACATTTTTAGCAATCTAAATGGGAGGCCCGTGTTCAGTAGTGAACTAGTGATAGCCTGAAAAAATGATGATGATGATCAAATTGTCGAGACGAACGTATCGTTTACTGAATGGGAAGTGCAAAGTGATGGATGTTTGGCGAATGATATTGCCAAGGAAAAGGGTAGCAAACCGCCAGATCGGGTGGTCTGATTTGGGGAGGACGTCTCCTCCTACTAGTATTATTTAGATGTTGTATATATAGTTCGCATCTCAGAAACTTTCATAGCGCGATTATGGAATGTATGAGATATTTCTTGAGCATCGCTGATGGCGACATAGATATCGCTACATCACTCCCCCGCTGCGACTGGAAGTCGTAGTTAGCATGGAGAACTTGAGACGTCAGGCAATGATGTGCATTCGTCCAAATCTTCGATTAAAACGAATTGAAAATATAAACATAGTAGTTTCTTAGTAGTTTTTCAGTCTGTATAATATGTAATGTAATACATATAGAAAAAAATGTAAAATAATTTTAAAGCTTAGTAACAATATAGTAGTATAAAGAAACCTTACTCCTGTATTTGTCTCATTCTCTCGAAGTTAAGTTTTCTGAAGGTTTTGCTTCCACCGCGTGTGAACTGTACACATTTTTCGTTTTCTTTTCAAAATGATTACTAGCAATGCTATTAACATTACGTATATTCCTGTTAACCACTCCAAGGAAGCTTAAAAACTTGAGCTAGGAGATGTTCCTCGACAATAGTCGAATGACGGGATCGATCCTGAGACGTCATGTTTCGCAGACCGTACTTTAAACCATTAGGCTATTAGCGCTTCATTGTCATAGTGATAAAACACGCATTTCTGAAGAAAAAATAGTATAATATCCCACAAATGCCGATATTAATATGACAACGGCGTGGACTAGTGGTCGAAGCACTTGAAATCTAAACCGCTCATGTTGTATTCGAATCATGACCGGCAGTTACATTAGTAAGAAAACACAAAATGTTGGTGTTCGCGAAACTACGTAGGCACTCGCTCGTCCTGACCTATCCATATATCCGTATTAGATCGGGGGAAGGCTACGTTGGAGTGTCAGAAATATAGGGATAATCACAACACAACCAGATTGGAAAACGAAAAATTTGGGTTTACACTTTTGAGGTTACACTTGGGTCAACTGTACAACAGAATACACAAAAAGATAAATATTTACACGAAACAACATGAATGCAAAAAATATATAACGTAATGGTTAAAATCACTCACCTACGAGGACACTGATCACTCCTTCAACACCAACCCCCACACCTTTTTATTTCTATCTGTATTTTATACATTTCTACTGGTAAGGGAAGAGCGGAGTCTTCTACTACAGGCATGATGTATAAGAAAGAAGGCTCCAGCAATGTAGTAACTAACTTTGTTGATAAAGAAATAAATAATTTTGAAAATTTAAAATATTAGCTCCGGCTAGGATTCGAAACCAGAAACCGCGATGTACGACGTGCCACGCAATCGTCGCATCTATATATGTGTCTACACATGCATATAAAATCCAATAACACACCTTAACCAGCACTTACAGAGCAAAACAAAAACATAATATGTTGCCGACAGCTCCTCGCACCGTCATTACAAGCGTTGTAGGGTCCGGCCGGCGACAACGTCTCAATCAAGTTTTATTGCTGTAGACCAGGGCTCATACCTTGCTCCGGCAACTTCGGTCACGTACTAGCCGCGGACACAATCACTCCAAATGGGTGTCATCTTGTCAATTGTCACGAGAAACTATTCAGCAGTTTGAGTTTTGAGTTATTTGTCGAATTCGAGTCTTGCTAAACGAGCAGATTTGAAGTCTCAAACTTGTGACATTCGAACAATGTCTTCCTTGTTACGTATGCGTTACGTTTGGTAAGAAGTATTAAGCAGGCCTGTCCGCTTATTTAATAGTTCAATCTCATATTGTCTGTTTTCCATCCACACATCCCACATCCCGTGTGGTGGCGGTTTAATAGAATCTACCACCCTACCTCATCCCGTGGGTGTCATAGAAGTCGACAGAGGGAAAATTAAAATCAGAAGATCGACAGCAGCACTATCTTAGAACATCTGAATAAATAAACTGCGTTTGCTAACCCGCCTGCGTGCCAAGCGTGGCAACTATGGCAACCCCCCCCCCCCCCACAATTGAAAGCTACAAACTTGTGTGGCAATGTATGTTGATGATGATGATCCACACAACACGTTTCTCTTCGGGCACTGTGAGCTAGCGTAATCACTGGGCATATGAGACTTAAGAACTGATGTCTCAGGGTGACGGGCGCATTGTGGTGTCACACTGTTCTGCGTGACATAGCATTTGTTATGGGCAGACGTTGCATTTACCATCAGGTGAACGCTTTGCTCGTTCCATCACTTTTATTAAATAAATAAAAAAAATGTTTATTTTATGCTTCATCAATATTTATTCGGGGAATTATATTTGCAATATGAAAGTGCTTTTATATCGTATAAATATCTCGACAATAATATTGGTTCACCGAGTGTTCATCTGACCTTTTTGTAGCTGCGTAAGTAAAAGGAAAAAGAAAATACATTGAGATATCAACCCTGGCTGTTCGCGGAGAATGATTTATATGACAGTGTTCCAACAACGGGCAGCGCAGCACTTCGCTTGTGATTATCCGAGGCGCTTTATAGGACCGTGCCGCAGTGTAGCTGAACATGTTTTAATCAATCAAACAATTGTTTTATTTCGCAGTGTATTTCATTGCGTTGTATGTTACAGTAAATTGCTTTAGTAACTCCTTCATTGTTCAGTCTACGCTGTCTTTTAACTTCTTGGCTGATGAAAAACGCGCTACAAATGCTCCTACAAAATATCGGTTCGTAAACATTTATCGAAAACCCCGATTGTATCAATCGGGGTTTTCTTCAAGATTGTGATTATTTGCCTTCGTTAAATATACATATTATATATGTATGTGTTATAGTAATATTATAGGTTATATAATCAATTATTACTTTGCGATTGCGATTGAACATAGCTAATGATGATGTTCTCCTAGCCGATTTCGACCACGGCGACAACTTCCGACTACTGTCGAGAACCATCAACTGCGCAGGAGATATTATAGTGCCACAAGTGTAAGCGCAAACACAGAGACACTCACTCGTCCCAACCTACCCGCGCCCGATGTAACGCAGATGCGATAAGATCGGAGGTAGGCTAGGATGCAGTGTCAGAAACACGGGGAAAATCAACAACACAACCAGACCCGAAAACCAACAATTTATGTTTTAGCACAAATGTTGGCTCCGGCTGGGATTCGAACCCAGGCCCGGCGGCTTAGAAGTCAGGTACTCTGACCACTGAGCCACGCGGTCGTCGATAGCTAATATCCGTGTGCAAATTTGAAAATTGTCTGAATTACTCTTCTTCTGAAGAGTACCGCCTGCCCTCCAACAATAATGTACATGTGTAAGCAAATACTGCCACCAAAAATCGCCGCCAAATGCCATCCATCACTGCAAGCATACGACTAGACAATACACACCACTGTAGTCGAGAACACAACAAGTGTTTCACCTCAAAACGAGGTATTATCGAGCGATATTAACTCTACGACAGACAGCCGCCGAGTGAGCGGCACGGAAAATAGCTGCCTACATCGGTGACGCGAATGAAGTATGTGGCAGTCACGGTAGGGCGTATCTGGCGATAGTTCCCGGTGGCAGTGTTTGTGTGGTTTGCTTGTGGGAGGGCGGGCGCTTTTCAAAAACCAGGTAATACATACTTATGTTTTGCATGCGAATCTTAATAAATAATTTCTTTCCTTCATTATAATGGATTTCCGCAAAGTAACGGTTATGTTAACTATCTCTACTTTGCCACGAGGTTCTTCTCTGGCAAATAGGGCATTTTAATGGCAGATGGCAGCGTCTGTGGTGCTTACCGCTAATACTTTCGGCACTATAACGTAACTCGCGCAGATAACTTCTGAACGTTTTCCACAAGATGGCGCCACATCAGTCGAAATTTTATAAGGATAACATAATTGAACTGTACAATTGTTCGTATAAAATTGCACGTGATTCGCTGCGAGCGGTTACAACGCGATCATCTCGTTAACATAGGCGTGGTCACACGACACACAATTTGTCCGTCGTCCGCTATCGCCCAAGGGGGATCGCGTACACTACTGACTGATTGCAGTTGATAAAGACGACGAAGACGAGAATGTGAAGATAACGATGTTAGGATGTTTTCTTTGACTGTACACATTGAGCACGTTGTACATTTGCATTTAAAATTTTCAGAAACTGGTGGCAGGATTCCTATGCAGTAATCCGTCTAGGTAGGTACCACCCCAAGGCCAGTTATTCTGTCGTGAAGCAGTAGTGTGCAAACATTACTGTGTTTCAGTCTGAAGGGTGATGAGAGCTAGTGTAATCTCTGGGCATGAGATTTAAAAACTGTTGTGTCAGAGTAACGGGCGTAGTGTGGTGTCACACAGAAATGTTCTGGGTGATACAACATTTGTTATGGTCAGACGTTGTACTTACGTTTTGCTCGTCTCGTCACTTTATCCAATGAAAAAAAACTCAGGTCACTCGCGTACTACGAAGTTCAAGGCGAATGCCCGGCCCTGACGCTAATTGTAATATTTCGGATTTTGCTAGCAAAGTATAACATTTTTGGCACACTACCGGAGTGCTCATAGTAACAGGATTACTTACCACTAAAATCACAGCACATTGTGTAATCATTGCAAGGTCAACACTTCCGCGCACCGATTCAAACTTTAACGCTGCCATGTACGGGGATTTACTTTAGATAAGTATTGAACGTGGCAAGAACTACATGTTGGCCAAACGCCTTATCAGTGAAATGTCAAAATTGTTCAAGGACTGTACTTCGCACGTTCAAATTCACTTATTTTACAATTTTACCAGTGCTGCTTATTAAGATACAATACATCTGTAGTACCGTGTGGTGGCGGCTTAAGAGAATCTACCACCCCATCTAAAATTTTAAAACTAGAAAATTGACAGCAGCGTCTTCCCTGAAATCTGGAATAAATAAACTGCGATTGCCACCCTGGCAACCAAACGTTGCCTGCCAAACGTGGCAACAATCCCCCCAAAATGAGAGCTACAATCCTTTGTGGCAATCTATGGGGGAGGCCTATGTTCAGCATTGAGCTAGTGATAGGCTGAAATGATGATCTATCCATATATATAAAAATACAGAGGTCTGCAGTTGTGCGCGCATCGCGCCAAAACTACTGGATAGTTCTGGATTCTGGATGCAAAAACTACTGGATAGTTCTGGATTCTGGATGCAAAAACTACTGGATAGTTCTGGATTCTGGATGCAAAAACTACTGGATAGTTCTGGATTCTGGATGCAAAAACTACTGGATTCGATCAATTTTTTTTAGTTTTACTACTTAGATACTTTAATGTAACTGGCTCATTTCACTGCCAATTCAGCTTGATGAATCTTAAGGCTTTGTTGGTTACTCTAGTTCCGCTGAGTAAATTTATGTGGCGGATCAGCCTCAGAACAGATTCCGTATGTCAATAAGAGGTAGGCTAGTATGCAGTGTCAGAGACACGGGGAAAATCACAATACACCCAGACCCGAAAACTACAAAATTTGGGTTTGAGCCCAGGACCCGCTGTGTGGAAGGGTACCACTCGACCACGCGGTCGTCAATTAACCTAATCATCGTAAATGTAGCCACATCTGTGTCGTCACATGAGAAATACAAAAATTATCACATACGTCCAACATCACGCTATTGAAATATTACAGATATGTGTATGTTAACTATATTTATAACTTATAAAGGTTACAAGGAGACGTCCTCCTCAGATTAGAAGCTACCCTTACATCTTGGCACATCGTCTGCCAAATATGTAGAATAGAATAGAATAGAATAGAAATACATTTATTCGGTACAAACACAATTTACAAAATTACAATACAACACAAACAAATTAAAATAGATCTTGTACCAAATTGGTCTCCACTCAGCTTTATGTCACGAACTGAAGTGAAAACAACACCTTGTGACGCTGGTTTTCAGTGAAGCCAGAAGTAAGAGATAGAAGACTGATTCAAAATGAAAATAAAAAAAACAAACTAAATAAAACGATGAATGTGCCAGTTCAGGCATTCGCATATGCTTGTGTATATGTGTTTGTGTGTGTCTGAGGCATGTGCGAGTGTTCGTGAAAATTAGTGCGCCTGTGAGCGTGTACTTTCGAGGGGGTGTATAAGTGCGAGCGTACCTTAATTTTGTAAGCGTTAAAACTGCCTATGCGCTGGACTTCTGTGTGGATAGCAGAAACTTTTAAAGTGTTTTTTGAAAGTCACCACTTAATTATTTTATGTGTGATGGTGACCATTTTTCATCAGGTAGATGCTGATGTTACAGAAAAATGCTGCTGCCCATGTTCGGGTTTTAATTTTTCCCTCTGTCGACTTTTACGACACCCACGGGATGAGATGGGGTGGTACGTTCACTTAAGCGGTAAAAAAAGGAATAATCCTGATACTTTTTAAGTAAACCGTACTATCTTAGCAAGAGTTAACTTATAACCATAAAGTCAATGAAAAGTCGGACAGGTGGTATTTATGAAATTACCGTCCACGTTCAATAAGCTCGGCCCTTCCGCCGGGGCGTGGCCGCAACGTCGTCATAACGACTCTACAACTTGACAGATAGCCATCCCCAATTAGTGCTTCTCTTGCTACTGAGTTCACCAACCGTGCCCATACAGATTCAAGGATTTTTTATAGGAAGCGATGGGACGAGCGAAACGTTCACCTGATGGTAAGTGCAACGTCTGCCCACGATGCTGTGACCTAGAACATATCTGTAAGGCACCACACTGCCCCCGTCCTGAGACATCAGTTCTTAAGTCTCATATGCCCAGTAATTACACTAGCTCTCCAGCTCTCTGGTGGCCTTCAGACCGAAGCACTTACCTGATGGTATATGTATCGTTGGCCCATAACAAATTCTGTGTCGCCTAGAACATTTGTGTTTGAAACTACACTGCGCCTATAACCCTGAGACATCAGCTCTTAAGTCTCACATGCTCAGTGATTACACAAGCTTTCAATGCACTTCAAATCATATCACAGTAATGTTTGCACATTACTGCTTCACGGCAGAATAAGTGGCACTCCGGTAATATCGACCTAGATGGATTCCTGCATAGGAATCCGACCACCCGAAAAAGACCACTATGTTTTCA
This sequence comes from Luehdorfia chinensis, assembly GCA_019845155.1. NCBI lineage: Eukaryota > Metazoa > Arthropoda > Insecta > Lepidoptera > Papilionidae > Luehdorfia > Luehdorfia chinensis. Next base: position 1,109,017 of record JAHVAK010000388.1, read on the forward strand.
CATCCAATGCACTATAACATCTCCTGCGCAGTTGACAGCTTCCGACGGCATTCGGAAGCTGCCGCCGTGGTCAAAAATCTACCATCAGCTCATCAGATTGTTTTACTATGCGCACGGACTAGGTAGATGCTATTTTATTTTACTTTTGAATCCTAGACTGGAAACGAGACGTCCCCACCCTATTCAGTATGAGCGGTACGGCTGTTACTAATTATAGAATAAGTCCAGTAATTACAGGATGCCGATGATAAATACGTAAGTGGTAAGGTTTTCAACGGATGTAATTTCGAATCACTTATCGAGTAAGAACATGTATCAAGGAAAGTACACTTTAAATATTATTTATAACGGTCTGGGGCTGGATAACAAAGATGGCAACTAGACCAATGTTGCCGATAAGAAAATACTGCTAACGACTGGTAGATTATCCCAATGCACCTTAATTGAATTTTGTTTGCGCTAACAGAAATAAAATTTGTATGCAAACATATGTTGTGTACGATTATTATACATGCATACATAAGATCACGACTATATCCCATAAGGGGTAGTCAGAGACAGGGCACTCACTGCAAAAACAGATGACTGCCACAATCCACGTTTCACCTAAACAATATAATGCACTTGGTGATAGGTGGTGAGCCCATAGCCATCATGCGATGTTGGGTGCACAGTGCAGTTTAATTCCTTACTCGCCTTTTACGAGATCCATTGGATGAGATGGAGTGGTAGTATTCTTTTATCGATCCGCCACCACACGGCTTACGATTATTATACAAACCCATACTATTCGATACTCAATACTATCTATACTACTCGTAATAGAATAAGTGCGAAAGACTCTGTACCTCGGTCAGTCTGTTACCTATTCACGGCTCAACCGTTAAACCGATCATGACGAAATTCGGGGCAGAGATAGCTTGCATCCTGGAATCATACATAGGATACTTTTTATACCCGAAAATTAAAAAGTTAACACATGATATTTAAAAAACCTCAACCCGTGCGAACGAAGTCGCGGGTATGAGCTAGTTTATATTGTTAATGCGAAAGTAATAATTCTCTTATATGTTTGTACCCCTTTTAGGTACGAGTATATTGCGAGCACGGAGAAGCGAACTAACATGGGTTGTACGTCCGGATTTTTTTTAGGGATGTGGTCACGACAAATCTCGAAAAAATTGACGTATCGAGACCAGGTTTTTTTTATCGTGTCCAGAATTTTATCTACTGGTTTCCTACTTCATATCAAATGTCTAGTAGTTATTAAGATAAATATTTTTTTCTTATTGTTTTCATCGGAAATGGAAATGACTTGAAATATTTCAACCTCCCCTAACTGAGTTCAAATGTATCATTTGATCTCGGTTTCTGTCTTACCGATTTCACTAGCTCCATTTTGATCGCGCTACGAAATACGAAGTTTACATGAAATATAGTCACAATCTAAAACAAAACGATTTATTTCGTATTTTGCGACATCAAACAGCCTGTTTTTATGCATAGGTTACATAGGTATGCAAACAATAAATAATACGAATTAAAAATAATTTTTGTGTTTACATAGTTGCGCAATTGACTTTTCAATGACAATTCTGAACGCCCAATTTTCGACGTTCAGCTCTTTAAACGCGTTTAGAGAGCTGCATTCGCGCCGTGAGACGTGCGATAGTGCTAAGACGTGTGGTAAGACGTGTGATAGTGCTTTATACCCGACATGTCAAGATCAAGCGATTCGACGGTCTTCAAATGCCTCTATCACAATTATACCGTGTTCCAGGGCGGTTCTCACCGCCCAGAGTTACCGACACACAAGTCGACAGTCCGAATGGACGCGCGCAGCCTCGTTCGGACGGTCATTAGACGACTTAATATATTTAAGATTTTCGAAATCGCGAAAGCACGCAGCGAACGCGACACAGTCCGAACTTCGAGGTTTTTGTAGGAGTTTTTATTTATTTATTTATGTTTGGGTCAAACCAAACCTGGCACGCGGGCCCCTGGCGCGCGAGCACAGTATCCGATGAAGATGTAAAAGCCGAGAAGGCTAACAGCAATTACATCACCGAAAATATATATATCTCAATTATATTGCACTTATATGCTAATTTCAATAGAATCATATAAAGAAAACACTTCAATTAATTCATTTTGAATTAATTGCACACACATACACAAACACTCATAAAATTATTTTGAAAAATCGTCCAGTATTGCTACTTGAAAAAAACAGTACAAAAAAATTTTGACGTGGACGATCGGATTTTTTTTACAGATGTGGTCACGATAAATCTCGACAAAATTGACGTATCGAGACCCGGTTTTTATATAGTGTCCAGAATTTTATCTACTGGTTTCCTATTTCATATCAAAAGTCTAGTAGTTATTAAGATAAATATTTTTTTCTTATTGTTTTCATCTGAAATGGAAATGATTCGAAATATTTGAACCTCAATACGATTTTTTTTTCTTAAGAGTTAAATGAGCGTTATGAGACATGCTCTTTTAGATTTTCCAAACCTTTTTGATTTGTCCTATGAATGTCAAAATCTACAGCGGTTCGAAAAATGGGACTTTCTCGAAAGAAGAAACTTCAAAGTTTTATAAATAGATTATAAAGATTCACCTACATACCTGAGAGTCATATGGTGACAATTGTTCGTAAGATGTCTTTGTAAGTTTGACCTTGGTTATATAGACACCACACGACATTACTCTTGACTCGACTATATGCGACCGTGCACTTAGCTGGCTGTAATGGACTATTGAAATGAAAATGGAGCCGTCGCAGGCTATCTAGCACTTCATAAAGAGAGATTACGTGATACGGGGCCGGTTGAATGCAATGCTGCTAGGGCGTCTCGCTAATCCCTCTCTGGTAATCAGTGTCCAATGGCGCTCCTTGTTATGGTTAATCCAGATCGATGGCGCCATCTCGGCCGTTCCATTCAGCTGCCGACTACACGTACTTAATCCCGCCTAATACTCTTTATCAACAATATAGAGAGAATTACATTTCGTACCACCGAAGCACTCATCGCTTAATTTAAATTCATTCATGGCCATCACAATTAAATGACATTGTAATGGTATTTATGTTAAAACGCAAACATATCGACGGTGATATCGCACTATGTTCGTCGTATGTTAAATGGAAGCTGCATTATATTCTAAAACGTAATTCAGTCCTAAACGATGACACCCTAATTGTAAATTATTCATCATCTTCCTCTCAGCCTATCACTAGTCCACTGCTGAACATAGGCCTCCCCCATAGATTGCCACGCTTGGCAGGCGGGTTGGCAGACGCAGTTTATTTATTCAGATGTTCCAGGAAGAAGCATGCAGCCTATCTCCTGGTTTTCATTTTCATGGGATGATGGCAGATTCCCTTAAGCCGCTACCACACGGCTAAATTATTACTTTAAATTAATAAAAAACCAACGATCGCGCCGCTATCTAGGAACTGAGTCGTGTATTTTATGTTATGTGTAAGATTTTTTTGGTATGTGCAACGTCTGCCCAAAACAAATGCTGTGTCACCCGGAAAATTACTGTGTGACACCACACTGCCCCCGTCACCCTGAGACATCAGTTCTGTAGTCTCATATGCCCAGTGATTACGCTAGCTCACAGTGCCCTTTAAACCGAAACACAGTAATTTTTGCACATAACTGCTTCACGACAGAACTGGCCCTGGGGTGGTACCTACCTAGACGGATTCCTGCATAGGAATTCTCCCACCAGTAAAAGTTTTCTGGATTTTATTTATTTATTCAGATTCACCAGTGGCAATTACAATTTTACATTAATAAGTATCCTTACACTGTTTGGTTTCTAAACTGAATCGGTTACTTTTGAAGGTGAAATACCATATGCAAAAGCTCTGAACATTAAAATAAGTTATGATAAAAATATTCCAATGCTAAATGTAATGGAACATCTAACATGAAAGCTACCATTATTTCGAGTTTAGATGTATAGAGAATGTCCAAGATGTCTGAAAGTCTGTCACATCTCGTACTTTGCCAATCTATGAGTTATGGTGGCGGCTCGATAAAAGAATACTACCTACTCCATCTCATCCATTGGATCTCGTAAAAGGCGAGTAAGGAATTAAACTGCACTGTGCACTCAACAGCGCATGATGGCGATGGGCTCACCAACTATCACACCAAGTGTATTATATTGTTTTGGTGAAACGTGGATTGTGGCAGTCATCTGTTTTTGCAGTGAGTGCCCAGTCTCTGACTACCCCTTATTGGATAAAGTCGTGATCTTATGTATGTATGTATGTATGTATGTAAGTTTAAATGAAATAAAGTTGATTTCGAAACGGTTGGACCGATTTTGACGAGACTTTCACTGATAGATAGCTGATATTATAGTGGGTAAATTAGGTTACTTCAATTTTAGAAAAGTAATTAGGGATCCGAGCAAAAAGCTTAAAATCCTAAACTCCGATTCAAATTGGGAAGGATATATGTACATGATCGATGGAGTTCGGTTTTTTTAAGCGGGTGAAACCACAGGGTACAGCTAGTAAGGTACAAAAAAATAATGTGTTTCCGCTACTATTGACGGCACTATGATATTTCCTACGCAGATGACTAGATCTAACTACTAACCGCATTAGGTCGCTTTGGTCAACATTGTCCTGGAGGACATTATACTTTTTAAGAACAAAGTTTGACAAAGAAGTAAAAAGAATCAAGTAACCCTTTACTGTATGAACCAAGCCGAGTGGTAGCGACTTGAGAGAACCTAAAACCCCACCTCATCCCGTAGGTGTCGTAAAAGTCGACAGAGGGAAAATAGAATAGAATAGAATAGAATAATAGAATAGAATAGAATAGAATAAATTTTTATTCAATATAGACTATTTACATAGTACTTATTGAAAGTCATTTTTTTTTAAGCTACACTGGTTCGCAAAAATGCCTCTGTCCTGGGAAGAACCAGTAAGAAACCCAGCGGGCTTTTTTTTTTTAGTCATTTTTAAAATAATGTACAATAACTGTATTACAATAGCTGTATTATAAAGATGTAGAAATGGCTTGGCGGCGATCACCTCATTCCCAGGGGTTATCATCATCTATGTATTCTTTAATATTATAATAACCCTTTTTATGAAGTCTTTGTTTAATATAAAATTTAAACTTTTTGATTGAAAGACTTTTAGCACTTTCTGGGATTTTGTTGTAAAAACGTATACATTGCCCCATAAAAGAGTTACTGACTCTGTGAAGTCGGGTAACTGGCATAATTAATTTGTGCTTGTTCCTGGTATTCACATTATGAACATCACTTTTTTTAGTGAACTGGTTTATGTTCTTGTGTACATACAAAACGTTTTCAAATATATATTGAGAGGCCAAGGTTAAGATATTAATTTCTTTAAATTTATCCCTAAGAGACACTTTAGAGCCAAGATTATAAATAGCTCTTACGGCCCTCTTTTGCAAAACAAAAATCACTTCAACATCAGTTGCATTTCCCCATAGCAAAATACCATAAGACATTATGCTATGAAAATAACTAAAATAAACCAATCTAGCAGTTTCAACGTTAGTCAAATTCCTAATTTTTTTTACAGCATAAGCTGCAGAGCTAAGTCTACTTGCTAGTTTAGATATATGGGGGCTCCATTGAAGTTTTGCGTCAAGAGTTATTCCAAGAAAGACAGCAGTATCCACAAGGCTCAACTCTTCCCCACTCACAAGCACATTTACATCTAATTGTTTAACATTTGGTGTTGTGAATTTAATACATTTTGTTTTATTGCCGTTTAAAACCAAATTATTAACATTAAACCAATGTACTAATTTTGAAATAGCATTATTCACCTCGTCATATAATAAAAGTTGACGTTTTATCTTAAAAATCAAAGATGTATCATCATCATCATCAATAAAAACCAGGAGATGGGCAGCAGCCTCTTCCTGGAACATCTGAATAACTAAACTGCGGTTGCCAACCCGCCTGTCAAGCGCGGCCACTATGGCAAAATCCCCCAAAATGAGAGTTACAAACTTTTGTAGCAATCTATGGGGGAGGCCTATGTTCAGCAGTGGACTAGTGATAGGCTGAGATGAGATGGAATGAACCCATTATCCATCACGTGCAGTTTGTGGCGGTCACATGGCGTAAGAAAAATGTACACTGTACATCATATGTCGCAGTCAATAATCACGTGTGGCTAACGCGCTTTTCCTCGTATGATTTGTTTGCATGTGATTTCATAAGGCCGGGAGTACACTGAACGTTAATTGAAAACGTTGACTGTGAGTGAAATAATAGCTTAAAGATAGGAAAAGTAAAATGTTTTAAGAAATTTTTAGGAAGTTATGGAAAGCTAAAAAGTGAAATTAAACTTTGTAACATATTAACATAGCATACTTTCAAGAGCCTTGTGGTGGCGGCTTAAGAGAACCTACCACCATATCTCATCCCCTGGGTGTCGTAAAAGTCGATAGAGCGAAAATGGAAACCAGCAGACTGGCAACAGCATCTTCTTGGGACATCTGAATAAATAAACTGTGGTTGCCAACCCACCTGAGTCGTCTGGTGGCAACTATGGCAAAATCCCCCCTAAAGGAGAGCTACAAACTTTTATTGGGAGCGGCCTATGCTCAGCAGTGGAGTAGTGATAGGCTGAAATGATGATGATGATACTTCCAAGAATAAGACAAGATACATCGTTTCATATTTTACTCTCCTCTAATAGATACCAAACAGCATTAGCGAACGTACTTACATGTGTGAGACGTCCGATCAAATGTTTGCCGGCCAATTCAATCACCAGCGTCAATAATACATAATGTAGCAAAGTTCCAGGCGAGCAAACCAAACCGCAGCCGATGTTTGCCCCTAGCATCTGTACACACACCCATAGCGCTTGATAGCGTGATGTGCAAACGCTTCGCTATCAGTTTACTTATGGTACACGAACGCGACTGTCTCGGAGACGATGCGGTAGTTTAGATGTCACTCATAAATCATTTAAAAGCTATTAAGTCTATAGACTTCAGTCGCATTACGGACGAGTATGCTCGTTGTAGTGATGTGTATACTAGAAACCCGCGTTCATTCATTTACTTAATATTTATTACATTTATTTATTTATCTAAAAAATTTACCTTAAAATAAAGGTAACAATAGACGAACTTAAACCCTATAGGCATTCTCTGCAAGTCAACTAATGGCATGGTGAAAATACGGTGGCAGGTGTATTATTTATTTAATGGAAAATATTTCGTGATTATAAAACACACCAAGAGTAGACTCGATATCTTTTTTGTATTAGATAAGGTGACGGGACGCGCGAACGTTCACCCGATGGTAAGCTCAACGACTGCCCATAACAATTACTGTGTAACCCAGAACATTTCTGTGTGCCAACACAATGCGCCGTCACTCCGAGACGTCAATTCTTAAGTCTTTTATGCCCAGTGATTACACTAGCTCTCAGTGCCCTTCAAACCGAAACGCAGTAATGTTTGCACACTACTGCTTCAGGGCAAAATAACTGGCCCCGGGGTGGTACTTACTTAGACGGATTACGACGATTAGCGAAAATAAAAAATAAATCAATAAAATTTAATGAAGCGTTAGAGAATTGGACGTTGATGAAGTGAAATAAAAATCTATTATTTTTCTAAGTGAACCTTTTCTTTATAGCAGTCAGTGACGAAATGCCAGCAATTGGCTGAGTCGCACTGTCACATTTCTGTGTGACACCACACTGCGCCCGCCATCCTGTCACATCAGGTTTCAGGTCTCATATGCCCAGTAATTACACTAGCTCCCAGTGCCCTTCAGGCCGAAACAGATTAATTCTTGCACACTACTTCACGACAGAATAACTGGCACTGCGGTGGTACATACCTATACGGATTCCTGCATGAGAATCCTAATACCAGTTATAATCTGAGGCACTAATACATATCGACATCGTTATCTAGTGAAAAAAGAAAGTGTGGTGTCAAAGTGACAGGTTGAAAATTTTTCTAAATAAATAATTTGTTATATAAAATATATAATTAGCCTTTCCGATTACATAAAATAAATATGGAAAATTAATTAATTATCTGTCAAACTGATCATTTAAAAGAATCGAATAACAGCATGCATTCTAATTTACAACAAGACGAGATAGAGTTCATATCCGCACCATATTATGCACAAACAGGAAATTGCTCATCATCAGGAGTTTGTAAAAGGAGGTATGGAGACAGCAGCCGCTCGCTGTGAGTTTCGTCTTGCGTCTGTTCAGTGTTCAGCATGACATTCAGCGCTTAGTTTGGGACCAGGCAGCACAGTGGGATGCCGGACAAGAAGCATTATTGGAAGCACAAAGCTGCATTTCAGAGTTAGCATTACAGGTGTGATGTGATGATAAATTGTGATAGTACACCAAATACTATGTTTGTGTGGCTATTAAGCCAAAAGCCAAGTGTCTCGCAAAGTGGAATTACACATGGCATTCCTCTTTCCAACTGAGGTGTCGTAATTGACAGTTAATATTATGTATTTATTGTTTTTACTGCAGTATTACTTTTTTACTTATTGTATTGTTATTTTGTGGTACAGAGTGTAACGTATGCATTTTTTTTTTTTTTTTTTTTTTTTTTTTTTTTTTTTTTTTTTTTTTTTTTTTTTTTTTTTTTTTTTTTTTTTTTTTTTTTTTTTTTTTTTTTTTTTTTTTTTTTTTGTAATAATTTTTATTTTGATAATCTACCTATAGATGCTCGTGGGAACGCAATGAGCAATAAAATTGTTAGCTCCGTACAACATGGCGGCGACGTGGTTCGCCACCCGTCACGTCTCGTTTCCCGTGGGCGCGAAAAGTGGGCTACGGATAGCCACTTTGCTACTTTGAATGTTAGGGGAGGTATGAGTGATAAAATTGACGAAGTATGCGAGATGATGAGCGCAAGACGGATTGACGTTCTTTGTGTGAATGAAACCAAGCGGAAAGGGTGCGACACCACCTCGCATGGACCCTACACAGCCTATTGGTCGGGGGTTCCTGAAACCAGTAGAGGCTGTCAGGGCGTTGGTGTACTGCTTTCTGCTCGAATGAATGAATGTGTGACTGACTTTGATTGTGTGAGCCCTAGACTCCTCTGGGTGAGGTTGAAGGTTGGCCTTACTCGCATCTTCATATTAGGGGTTTATGCTCCACAAGATGCGAGTTGGAACCGTTCCTCAAAAGCCCAAAGTGAGAGACAGGAGTTTTGGGATAGCATGAAAGATATTTTGAATAAATGCAACGAAAATGAAAGAATCATAATGCTAGGCGATTTTAATGGGTGGGTGGGAGTGAAGCGTGATGGATATGAAAGTGTGCTGGGAAGGTTCGGCGATAACAGAGTGAATGAAAATGGAGAAAGTCTGCTTGAAGTATGTTTGGAGAGGAATCTTGTGGTAACGAACACTATGTTTGACCATAAAAAGATCCACTTGTATACTAGAGAAGAAGGAAGCCTGAGAAGTATGATTGATTTTGTAATTGTGGATGAAAGATTGAGAAAGAAAGTCCTAGACACTCGGGCATTCCGCGGTGTCGGCATTCACACAGACCACTTTCTAGTGTTGAGCCGATTAAGAGGTGTCTTTAAGAGATGGCGGCACCGTGTGCATGAACCTATTAGTGTTCTAGAACGCATAAAAGTTGAGGGTCTGCAAGAGAAAGGTGTGAGAGAAGAATTTGTAAAGAAACTTATCGAGAAGTTTGACACGTTGGATGAGGCATGTGAGGTTGAAGAATTATGGAAGCTGTTTAAGGAAGGAATCGTGGAAGTTACTATTGAAGTGTGTGGTGAAAGTAAGAGAAGAAGAGGGTGTAAGTTAAGAACTGTGTGTGCAGAGGTGCAAAAGGCAATATCTAATAAAAAAAAGGCTTGGCTGGATTGGTTGGCCACAAGAGCCAATCAGAGAATAAAAAAGGCAACGAATGAAGATGTAAGCAAGGCAAGGAATGAGTATAATAGGTTAAAGGTCGTGGCAAAAGAGATCGTGAGAAGAAAGAAAGAGAATGATAGAGATGAATTTGATAGGAGGTTATCTGATGACTTTCAACACAACATAAAGTTTTTCTGGAAGTCCATAAGAACGACCAGAGGTAAAAATACAACCTCGCAATTGGACAAAATCAGAAACCAGGATGGAAGTATTGTGAAAGGAGAGGAATGCATCCTAAAGAGATGGAAGGAATATTTTGAAAACTTATTTGAGAAAGGAATTATGCAAGTACAGGCCCCATTCGGGGACATGAATGAAGATTGCAAAGAAAGTGATATAAGCATGGAAGAGATCGTGGAAGCGTTGAATAGTATGAAATTAGGCAAGGCTGCAGGATATGACAGAATTACAGTAGAGATGCTGAAAGCTGGACAGGGCGTGGTAGCTAGTCAGCTGTACCGCCTTTTTAACCTTTGCTGGAGGAACGGCGTCGTACCAGGAGACTGGTGCAAGGCCGTCATTGTACCACTTTACAAAGGAAAAGGGTCGCAGCAAGACTGCAAAAACTACCGAGGCATTAGCTTGCTCAGCATTGTTGGCAAACTGTATGCAAAGGTGTTGATTAAGAGAGTGATGAATGATACTGAAGAGAAGATATGGGATGTACAAGCGGGATTCAGGAGAGGAATGGGATGCATGGATCAGGTCTTTTCCTTACGAAGCATAGCCGAAAAATTCTTGGCTCAAAGTCAAAAGGTCTATTGCGCATTTGTAGACTTGGAAAAGGCTTATGACAGAGTGGTGAGGAATGAACTGTGGGCGACATTGTCTATATATGGGGTGAACGGCAGCTTGATACAAGCACTGAAATCACTGTACAAGGATTCCAGTGCTTGTGTCAGGGTAAACGGGGCGTACACAGACTGGTTTAACATCGAAAAAGGTGTTAGACAGGGATGTGTGGCTTCACCGTGGCTGTTTAACCTATTTATAGACAATTGCTTGAAAGATCTTAAAGAGAGTGCATTTGGATTAAGAATGAATGATCTGACCGTCAAATGCCTCCTATACGCCGATGATCAGGTTATATTAGCATCATCGGAGGAGGAGTTGCAGGCGATGGTTAATATTATGAATGATGCTCTACAAAGCAAAGGAATGAAAATTAATGTAGATAAGACGAAAGTAATGGTTTTTGAAAGAGAAGAAAGTATGTCGGATTGCAAAGTTCTGATTGAAGGAGAAAGAGTGGAACAAGTGAAAGAGTTTGTATATTTGGGTTCAAAATTTTCGAGAGACGGAAAGTACGACTGTGATATTGAACGAAGAGCGTTGGCAGGAAATAAATTATATGGGGCCCTGCATAACTTTATGTGCAGCCAGAATGTTTCTAAAAAGGGACGACCGGCTGTACATAGAGGAGTACTGGTCCCCACACTTATGTACGGTAGTGAATGTTGGGTCTGGCAGAAGAAGCATGAAAATAAGATTAATGCTGTTGAAATGAAAAGTTTGAGAAGTATAGCTGGAGTGACTTTGATGGACAAACTAAGAAACAACGTGATAAGAGAACGTTGCGGTGTGGTAGAAGATGTAGTGACAAAGATAGAGAAAGGGATGCTTAGATGGTTTGGACACGTAGAGAGGATGGATGAAAGAAGATTGACGAAACAGATTTATGAGGCGAGTGTGAATGGGCAAGCCGGTAAGGGTCGACGTAGGCGAACGTATTACGATCAGATCGAAATCGTTTTGAGGAAAGGCCACGTCAAAAGTACCCGCAACCGACGAGCTTGTATGAAAACACTAATGAAAGTAGAGGAAGCTAAAGATGTGTGTCAGGATCGTAGCAAGTGGAAAGATGTGGTCTCTGCCTACCCCTATGGGAAAGAGGCGTGACTCTATGTATGTATGTAATACATTAACAGCGCTGTAACTATGGTAGGCAGCGGTCTTTATAAACGATCCCCAAACTTGAACTGCTGGCGATCTACCTCAATATTGTTAGACTACGATCGATCGACTCTGAGAGGCTGCAACTGTGTGTGATGCAGGATTGTCGTGTAGGTAGGGTATATCGTTGCAAAGATATTACGTTTATGTATATATAATACATTAAGATAAACGATTTGACCACTAGGACCATTGATTTTATTGAACAAGTTTATTTTTTGTTCAGACACATTATAATAAGAGCCGTGGTAGCTCAGGGGCTAGGCGCTCGCTTTTAATTTTCATAGTACGCGAGTGACCTGGGTTCGATTCCCGGTGCCGGCACCACTAAAATTGTTAATTGCAATTTTAAGTGCTGACATACCACGTGCTCAGCGGTGAAGGAAAACATCGTGAGGAAACCTGCATGTCTGAGAAATTAAAAATATTTCGAAGACATGTGAAGTCCGCCAACCCGCATTGGAGCAGCGTGGCGGATTCTTCCTAGCTCCAAAACCCTCTCGGAAATGAGAGGAGGCCTGTGCTCAGTAGTGGGACATTTATAGGCTGAAACTTTACTTTTTTTACATTATAATCTATAAAAGTGTATCTGTATGTAGAAGACAGTCAGGTAGATACCCAAACTACAAAGAATGGCGGCAATTATTAATAATCCCTAGCCCTAAGCAGCAGGCCGAGGGTGCGACGGGCGTCTTGTAACCGGAGCGCGCGGGTAATGCTATTAACCTGATGGATTGTCCACCCACACGCGCCCGTACGTAAATTACCCGGTTATTACTTAATATCACTTTACACCTCCATGAGGATTGCTCTTTGCCCGCTCTTCGTAATACGAAACCAGCTGACACATTATAATTTCAAAGTTTGTGGTAGGATTCCTATGCAGGAATCCGCCTAGGTAGGTACCACCCCAGGGCCAGTTATTCTGCCGTGAAGTAGTGTGCAAACATTATTGTGTTTCGGTTTGAAGGGCACTGTGAGCTAGCGTAATCACTGGACGTATGAGACTTAAGGACTTACGTCTCAGGGTGACGGGAGCATTGTAGTGTCACACTGTTCTGGGTGACACAGCATTTGTTATGGGTAGACGTTGCACTTACCATCAGGTGAACGTTTTGCTCGGTTCATCAATTTATCCAATAAAAAAAAATCCTTGCCTTGCATTTTTACTAAGGAATCATTAAACCCTGCTTCAAAAATCTCTTAAAAAATTGTTATTACTTATTTATTTACATTCAGTTGTTAATACATAGAGTGATCGCTGCCTATCCGTGCTAATATTATAAATGGGAAAGTAACTCTCTCTGTCCCTCTGTCAGTTTGTTGCCTTTTCAAGGCTCAACCGCTGAATTGATCTTGATGAAATTTGGCACAGAGATAGCTTGCTTCCTGGGGACGGACATAGGATAAATTTTATCCCTGAAAATCAAATAGTAAGTATTTCACTAGTTTCTATATAAAGAGAGAATAACAATACGAGTATTGATAACACTACTGCAAATGTATATAATACTATATTGTTTTTATAATTATTAATAAGAAAAAAAATCTGCACGTTGGGTTTTTAACGTGCACAGTACAGAGGCATTTTTGGGAAGCAGTGTAGAAAAAAATGATATTTGAGTAATGCCTATATAATCTGTTTTAAATCAACACAATCCGGTTCTGTTCTTTTCGAGGACTCGTTTATTACAAAATATTGGAAAGGTTTACTTAAATTGTAAGAGAATTGGCTGAGACAGTAAATGAACAGAGCTTAGTAAAAATTTAACCAGAATAAATAGCGAATTAACAAATAAATACCTCTATAAAAAAAATAACTTACAATTTAAGCTTTGGCGTAACCAACATTACACTTAAAGAAACTAGATGTGCCCCTCGGTTAGACCCGCCTAAAATAAACCGTCCACATGACTGCGCGCTAGGGCATGGCACCTCGCTGAGCTTTCACAGTTGTGCCTTTTCGGTAATGTTCGGTTCTCAGCGTGCGGCTCCCTAACGCTGTAGCACAACATTTTATAACTTAGATCTTTCATCAACAAACAGGCTATGTATTGAAGAAATATTTTTATTAATCGGATCAGCATTTTCTGAGATTAGCGCGTTCAAACATACAAACTCTCTAGCTTTGTTATAATAGATGAGCGAGGCTGTGGAAATCCTATTGTTATTAAATTTTGTCATCAGTAGGACTTCAGTTATTTGCTGATCGCTAATAGCGTCTAACGCTCCAACCGCAATTACCAACGGAAATTACCGCAAACAATAAACAGCTATTACGAAATACGTACTGCTCCTAGCGACCCATTAATAATACATCTCGAAGCGCCATCTAGCCCCGCCCACGCGAACTCAGTCGAAATTAATCACGAGTCGGATCCCCGTTCTGTCCTCCATCACTCATTAATTTTATCTCGTTTTGTAGACACCATCTTATATTTATTCGGAACATGATAATTAGGTTTTTTTTGTCCAAACGCCTCCCCTGAACATTAATGCATCTTATTAAGAGGTAAGAAAATTCGAGACGTTAATGGATTTATACATTTTTCTCGGGGTTCTTTTAAATCGTTTTTACAAGTTTCGTCTGCGTTCGCGTCGTTTGAGTAAAAAATATCTTCACTTTGATTACGCGATTCTATTAATTTTAAACTACATCTGATAATATTGATGTGAAACTCAATTTCAAGAAAATAAAATGTTACAATTTTTTTTAGAGATACCTCTCATATATAAGGCGGCAAGTATTTTTTTAACGCTCCGCCTCGTAAACCACAGAAGAGGTATTTTTTAATCGATTAAGTGTTTTGAACTCTTTTTTATCGGGCATACCACCTACGAGATATTTCCTTCCGGTCAAAATCTAACTGTCCAACTGCTGAACACGTGGCTTCTCTCATTTCTGAGAGAGTTACCCTCAAAGCCGTTCGTAATAAATGTCGTTCCTTGTATTTTATAAGCTGTTTGACCTCAAAACTTGTCGGTCGGTAATAGTCCCACTATTACCCTCGCAATGAAAATTTTGGAAATCTTGTGATTAAAACTTTTTGAAGTTACGTGTCAGGATGACTGCGGAACCATTCGTTATGCGTGGCCCGACACACTTCATCGGGTTTGTTCTGTGGTCTTTAACCACAAAGTACTACGATGACTTTATGCTGTATAGCCTTCCAATGAATCGTCGAAGTTTGTGGCGCACCAACGAAAGTAACCTAATTAAAAAGCATTTGATGACGAGGTGAATGATTATTTGTCTTTTATTATAATGCGCCTGGTTATTACCATCAGCTGCGAGTGTGGTAGCGGCTTAAGAGAATCTACCACCCCATCTTATCCCATGGGTGTCCTAAAAGTCGACAGAGGGAAAATAAATACCAGGAGATGGGCAGCAGCCTCTTCCGGAAACATGTGAATAAATAAACTGCGATTGCCAACCCGCCTGCCAAGCATGGCAGCTATGGCAAAATTCCCCCAAAATGGGAACTACTAACTTTTGTGGCAATCTATGGAGGAGGCCTATTTTCAGCAGGGAACTAGTGTAACGACTCATTTAAATGAAACGAGATGGGCAGCAGCCTCTTCCGGAAACATGTGAATAAATAAACTGCGATTGCCAACCCGCCTGCCAAGCATGGCAGCTATGGCAAAATTCCCCCAAAATGGGAACTACTAACTTTTGTGGCAATCTATGGAGGAGGCCTATTTTCAGCAGGGAACTAGTGTAACGGCTCATTTAAATGAAACTAATTTTACGGATTTCATCGCGTTTAATTTTAAAAATAATTAAATCCTTAAAATTAGTTTCATTTAAATGAGTAGTGTTCGCGTAAATATAAGAAATCATTAGTGTAACGACGATTACCATCAGCCAGTTAAAAGTCGACTGTTGGACATAGGAACTATCCAAGCATGAAAGAAGTCTGCTTAAAAGTTATAATTTTAGTGTCTCATCACATCAACCTATCACTAGACCAATAAGGCAACCGCAGCTTACTTGTTCAGATAATCCAGGCAGATGCTGCTGCCCATCGTTTGGTTTTATTTCCCCTCTGTCGACTTTTACGACAACTAAGGGATGAGTTGGGGTGGTAGATTCCCTTATGCCGCCAGCACATGCTTTAGTGTCTACAACATGTAAAATTTATATCTCTATAATTTAAAAACAGAAAACAAAATAATACTTTTTTTTTTATTGTACAAAGTGACAAAACGAGCAAAACGTTCACCTGATGGTAAGTGCAACGTCCGCCCACAACAAATGCTGTGTCTCCCAGAATATTTCTGTGTGACACCGCACTGCGCCCGTCACCCTGAGACATCAGTTCTTAAGTCTCAAATGCCCAGTGATTACGCTAGCTCACAGTGCCCTTCAAACCGAAAGACAGTAATGCTGGCACACTACTGCTTCACGGAAGAATGACTGGCCCTGGGGTGGTACCTACCTAGACGGATTCCTGCATAGGAATCCTACCACCAGTACTACCAGTAGTATACTGATTAAGGTGTCGTGAGGTGCTTATAGGTGTGATTGTGCAGTGTAATTAGGCAGTGCGACGATGCTTCATAACACCCGATACAAGCGAATTATGTGACCGCTTGATTTCTGGTACAATTTAAAAGAGCAGAAGACTTAATAAAATAAAATTTGAAATAAATTGGTTTTTATATGATGATGATGATGATGTTCTCCTAGCCGATTTCGACCACGGCGACAACTTCCGAATACTGTCGAGAGCCATCAACTGCGCAGGAGATATTATAGTGCAACAAGTGCCACTCGTCCCAACCTACCCGCGCCCGATGTAACGCTGATGCGATAAGATCGGAGGTAGGCTAGGATGCAGTGTCAGAAACATGGGGACAATCACAACACAACCAGACCCGAAAACCAACAATTTGTGTTTTAGCACAAATGTTGGCTCCGGCTGGGAACTGGAACCCGCGGCGTAGAAGTCAGGTACTCTGAGCACTAAGCCACGCGGTTGAGGTTTTTATATAGAAAGTTAATTTGCTAGGATACACAATATAAAATAATGTATTTTACCTGGTTTTTGAAGAGCACCGCCTGCCTTCCCACAATAGCGTGCACAAGAAAACTATCTCTGCCGCCAGTGGTGGAGGGTATCTTTATTTTTATATTATAATTGATTCCACAAAGTAATGCCTGATTCTATGAACTATGATAAATTATATACATATAATACTTGTTGCTTTCATCGCTTTTCACTTGGACCACGCACCACCGACTGAATCTTGATCATTGCACCTGGCGGCAGTTTGATCCGGGATCCAATCGGACGGAATTAATTTAACTTCCCCTCGCCAACAACATACCAATACATATAAATCTATTTCACGTGTTCCGTAGTGTGCATGATGTTATCTTGGCATATTTTAGAGGGCTATATCGCCATCTGTTCGCCGCGAGATTTTTTTCGGGCCCCTTAGCACTTAGACTGACGACACCCATGAGATGACTTGCGATTGTCAATTTTATTACTCCGCCACCAATTGTCCACTTGGGGATCCTCTAGGTAGGTACCACCCCAGGGCCAGTTATTCTGTCGTGAAGCAGTAGTGTGCAAACATTACTGTGTTTCGGCTTGAAGGGCACTGAGAGCTAGCGTGATCACTAGACATACGAGATTTAAGATCTGATGTTTCAGGGTGAAGGGCGCAGTGTGGTGCTACACAGAAATATTCTGAGTAACACAGCATCTGTTATGGGCAAACGTTGCACTTACCATCAGGTGAACGTTTTGATCGACTCGACACTTTATCAAATAAAAAAAAAACTTTCGATTATCAATTTTATTACTCCGCCACCAATAGTCAATTTAGAATCCACTTGAAGATGCGACAGTATCAGGTACAACTATGTTACAACCCGCCTGCCAAGCGTGGTAACTATGTCAAAATCCCCTCAAAAAGAGAACGCCTCAAAACCAGAACACTTTTGTGTGACACCACACTACGCCCGTCACCCTGAGACATCAGTTCTCAAGTCTCATATGCCCAGTGATTACACAAGCTCACAGTGCCTTTCAAACTGAAACACAGTAATGTTTGCACACTACTGCTTCACGCAGAATAACCGGCTACCGTCCATTTTTCAATCTATGCAAATTTTGAAAATGGTATCGGAGAAAGCGCAACCCTCGGTGATGAATGAAACCAGTTTTAAAATCGCCGACAAAATAAACGTTGTGGAAATAGACTTGACGGCGTGTTCCGACCGGCTCGTATATCAGGGCGGCGCGGTGCATCGACGGATAATATCCGAGCTACGGTCCGGCGCACACCGGGAGGAAAGAAGGACGATTTATTACCTTTTATACCTACTTATTACTTTGATCTCACATCTTTTTAAAAGTCCACGTGGCTTAATTAATGGCTCCTCTAAAGTTCATTTAAATTTTATACATACAGTCACGCCTTTATCCCGTAAGGGGAAAATATTCTCATTCGCGGAAAACGAGACGTGACGGGTGGCGAACCACGTAGCCCCTATTTTTTTACGAGTCAATAAATTCTTATTCTGAATTGCGTGCCCACGAGCAGTATAGTGACAGCATTACATAGTTATACAAATAAATAAAATAGATGTCTGTTTTAAATATAAGAATAAACAATTTTTATAAATTTGTCTGTCTGTCTGACTGTTTGTTCCGGCTAATCTCCCAGAAGGCTAGACCAATTTTCACGGGACTTTCACTGACAGATAGCTGAAATTATAGCGGATAACTTAGGGTACTTTAATTTTAGAAAAATAATTAGCGTTTCGCGCAACTAAATGAAAAACCCAAAATCCAATTCAAATAGGAAAGTATATATGTATATTATCGATCGGGTCGGCGTTTTTATGCGGGTGAAGCCGCGGGGCTCAGTAAGAATATAAGGCTTTCCGTACAATACCTGAGTCTCGACACCTCGGTAGTAAAGAGGTAGGTGCTTTTCTACTCTGCCGGACACCTTTCGGCTGTGCGTTTTATGTTGATAAATAATAATAAATTAACACTTAAATCAATTATTATGCAAGTACCGGTGTCACTAATATTATTATATAGTACTAAATAAGCTCAAGCTATGTCTGGAGATCTCCTCAATTTTTTTTTTACTTAAATGTGGATGGAAGGAGGAATATCGTCATATCTCGATCACACACTTCATACATTTATTTACTTTAAGGTTATTATTTAAGAATATTTATTAACAGTGGTACAGTAAATAATTAATTGAAATAATATTCGTGAATATCGTTTTTCATACAAATATTATTTTATAATGCAATGATCGGATTATTGGTTGAATTTTTTTTACAAAAGTTCATTGGTCGGACTGTTCTAAAAAAGATACCATCATAATACCAATTGTCATCTAGTTCTAAGATATGTTTAAAGTTGGAAGTCTCTTACTAAATTTGACCCGGCTTACACGAAAGCGAGTTAATAAAAACGTGGTAAAAAAACCAAAAGCAAACAAATTCCTTGCACAATATAATTGTTATAAAATATGTAAGTGCTATAAGTGTATCGCCTACTGTAAGCCGACGCGCAAATGGATACATTTTTACGATAGGCTTCGAGTCCGCGTAAAATTTTTATGGCCATTAAATCATGATTCACATGACGCCGCGCCGTGCAGCGTCACCGCAGCCAGTTCGGATGCATCGCGAAACCAATTAGCTTATTTCAAACCAGAAATTTTAATCAATAAATAATTAACGTCTTTTTTAATGTGAATTTCCAAGAAAATAAAAAAAAAGATTCAACTAGGTTATAACGTGTGCATCTGATTACTTAGGATCCAGAAAAGAAAACAAATGAGATAAAGTAAATTCTCCAGTACTCCAACCTTTAAAATTAGAAGTCTCTTATGGTAAGCGTGCGCCTCGGGGGAAATATTGACTTTAGCGTCTTCCAGATTGGACGTAACATATAGTCATCTAGTATTTTTACTGATGGTAGGATGCAAGAATCCATCTTGATACCTATAATACCGCATGTAATACCGCAGGAGTTATTCTACCGTGAAGCGGTAGTGACACAGTAACGGTTCAGATATTACTGTGTTTCGGTCTGAAAGACACTGAAAGCTTATGTTTCAGAAATTGGTGACACAATATTATGCACAGACACACTTACCATACCAGGTAAAGGTGTTGCTCATCTCGAAACTTTCATCATCATTTCAGCCTATTAATAGTCCACTGTTGAACATAGGCCTCCCCATAGATTGCCACAAAAGTGTGTAGGGATTTTGGAGGGATATTGCGATAGTTACCACGCTTGTATTGGGTTGGCAACCGTAGTTTATTTATTCAGATGTTCCAGGAAAATGCTGCTGCCCATTACCTGTCTTCATTTTTTCTCTGTCGACTTTTACGACACCCACGGGATGAGATGGGGTGGTAGATTCTCATAAGCCGCGAGTCTCTTAACACATATTATTTCGAAGAGAGCTACTTAGATATTCTAGTACCTATTGAAAGCTTAGTAGCTTACTGATTTAAAAATACTTTAAGAAGTGCAAATTATGACTGTCAGCTGTAACATTTCCAAGTTCTAAAATAAAATCAATTAAACCAAGCTAGCTTTTGCCACTGAGGCGTTTGTAGTATTAACTTGTCAGGTCTAGAGCAAACGAGCGTCGAGAGAGCGCGGCGCACCGCAAGATGGAACACGGTCGACTACATAGTTACTCTGGCCACAGTGATAGACGTGTTGCAAACAAATTGTTCCACTGTACTGAAGCTTTAAACGGTTGCCAGTACTTTAATTTTTTTGTGTATGCCAATATTTTAAATGACCCATTCCTATTTTCGCACAGAACTAAATGGCCATGTGTTGTCGGCTTAAGAGAATCTACAGGGTCTAAGTGGATACCGTAAAAGTCGGGAGAGATTCCAATGAAGGGCATTATTTCGTTTTTCCAAAAAAGAAACGTGTAACAATTTGAGACATTTTTATTTAAGAAAATGACAAAACTGTGGCATCCAGAACATATCTGTATGCTAGAATAATATATATTTTTTCCCCATATATCGGCTCCGGCTGGAATTCGAACCCAAGACCTGCGGCGTTAAACTCTGGTACTGTGAGCACTAGGTCACGCAGTATTCATCTACTAAAGAGTGTTTATGTTCAAAACACTAAAGTACCCACATATATATAATTTTCGAAAGTAAGAGTGACGAAAACCTCCATCTTTTGTCGACAAGATATCTACAGGTACAAGGTATATACAGTCCTTTTACTCAGTGCTATAATTGAATCTTCTTTTTCGTACTTCATCAAACAAAATGCAGTGAGTAATGCTGCTGCTTATCGTTGATATTCTATAAGACTGTGGTCCATCTTCGGTCTAGCTCTAACGTGGCTACGTCGCGAAAAAATATATGAAAGAAAATAAATTTATTTGTAACGACGACTTTAAAAATATAAAGAACTATTTACATAACGTTCTAGTAATCAAGTCGTCACAAATCGAGCATTTAAATAAATTCGAAGGAACGCCTAAGTGCGTAGCATCTTAGAAATAAGCCATTATCGGGTGTTGAAAGATGTTTTAATATTCACAGATTAACGAATGTCATCTAAACCAGTTGAATGAAAATACTGTTAACATGAACCTCGCGGCAGAGTCAATAAGGAATAAAAAACGGAACATTCCAGAATTATTAAAATTAATCGCATCGATATGGCCGGTATTTGCAATATGAGCACCGCGTCAGCCGCCATTACATTCCGGTCACGTCTCTCGATTAATAGAGCCGCCCCTTTGCGCTTCATCATCGTCTTTTGGACAATCCGAGGGGCATTTGTCAAGGGACCTGCCTACAAGTGGGCTCGCGGATGGGCGTGAGTCAGCTCACGATGATTCGATTAATTGGAAAGCGTAGTTTCGATTGTCGAAATTAAATTTATCACCACTTTGATGTTTGAGAAATAGTTGACATTTGGGTATATATTTATATAATCAACTGACTTCCACAGAGCAGCTCTAAATGTGCTTATTGAATTTTTTTTTTTTATAGAATAGGAGGCAAACGAGCAGGTGGCTCACGTGATGGTAAGTGATCACCGCCGCCCATGAACACCTACAATACCAGAGGAATAGCAGATGCGTTGCCGGCCTTTGAGAAAGGAATAGGCTCTTTTCTTGAAGGTCCCTAAGTCGTATCGGTCCGGAAAAACCGCTGACGGCAGAACATTCCATAAAGTGCAAGTGCTTGGCAGAAAATTCCGCGAAAAACGCACTGTGGTGGAATGCCAACCATCAAGGTGGTGACGATGGAATTTGAGGTTATGCCGTAAGGTGCGATGGTGAAATTCAGCGGCTGGAATTAATCCGAACAATTCCTCGGAACACTCCCCATGGTAGATCTTGTAAAAAATGCTAAGAGATGCAACATCTCTTCGCAAAGCCAGGGGATCAAGCCGATCAGATAGGACATGGTCGTCGACAATTCGAGCCGCTCTTCGCTGAATGCGGTCAAATGGAAGGAGCTGACACTGGGGTGCCCCCGCCCAGAGATGAGAACAGTACTCCATGTGCGGCCGAACCTGCGCCTTATAAAGTTGCAAGCGGTAGGCCGGCATGAAGTACTGTCGCGCTCTACTGAGCACGCCAAGCTTCTTGGAGGCCAATTTGGCCTTCCCTTCCAAGTGACCGCGAAATTGATCGTTGCTCAATATGTCGACGCCAAGGATTCCGATACTGGCTGAGGCAACAAGGGGAGTGCTCTCGAAATGAGGTGATACAACGAAGGGTTTCTTTTTTGCGGTAAATAAGAGTAATTTAAGAGTTTGAACTAACAAAAAAAAAAAGAATCAACACAACAATAACCTCTATATTTTTGACCAGGAATACTTAACATAGTGGCCATGTCCGGCAAATACGGAAGAGAACCGGATAAGCGATTTAGGTCTTCCGAGCTACCGCTGTTTCTTCCTGCTTCTTCCGAGACAGTAATATCTTATACGTTGTAGTTCCTTTCCCAAGTTCTCATTCCCTCGCATCACAAGTCCATTTCCTACCTAATCCATTTTTTCTTTCTCTCCGCCAAGCCGGTGGCTAGATACTCGTGGGAACGCAATAGGGAGCAAGATTGGGAAACGAAAGTGAACGATTTGATCTCCACACCACATACTTCTATAAATGATATAATTAAAAAATGGACTTCCACGCAGGAGCTCGAAACATGCCTAAGCACACCTTCATGTATACCATCAGAACTAGAGCCACCTATGAGGCACCCGCTTTCTAACAAGCTCAGAAGAATCATCGAAATCGTTCATCATGGTAAATAATGATCGCTGAACATATTAAAGAAAAAGTTTTTGTCGCACCTTCATTTTTTTATATATTAAAAAGATATAAATAACGACCATAGATGAAAAGCCAGTTGCTTAGCTGCGATAAGTTATATGTGAAAAAAAAAAAAAAAAACTCTTATTGCGAGTAAAATATAATCGCGTTCTTTGTTCACAACTTTATCCCGATCCCAAATATTGCGCGCTTGAAAATAAAATTATTATGATGAATATTAAAGAGGAAGCCTTGTATTTACGCTGCTTTTATTAATTCCATATTTTAATAAATTCTGAGCTCCGTGACTGTCTCGCTTGTTACATGACATGTAATTGACTTATAATTCTTGAGCTTGCATAAAATTAAACCGCCTATTGTAAACGTGAACCACAGCTTAGAGAGTTTGATAAATATTAATAGGGGGTAGGAACTTATCAACAAAAACAAAATTACTTTTTGGACAGCATAATTAAATTATTGCTTTTATTAATTAAACACCGTAAAATACTGAATCATCTGCTCTATCAAAGTCTGTAGATTTGAGTGGTACTTAGACTTGGTACTGAACTCTGCGATGTCGATGTGTGTCGAAAGACCTGTTCGTGATGTTTTTTTTTATTTGATAAAGACGAGACGAGCAAAACGTTCACCAAATGTTTTGCCACCCGGAACATTTCTGTGGGTCTCCACGCTGCGCTCGTCACACATAGACATCAGTTTCAAGTCTCATATGCCCAGTGATTACACAAGCTCTCATTGCCTTTCTGACCGAAACACAGTTATGTTTGCATACTGCTGCTTCACGGCAGAATAACTGGCTTGGAGTAATACCTACCTTAACAGATTTCTGCATAGGAATCCTTCCACCAGTATACTTCGCTTACCTAAAAATCACTTTAACAATAGCGTTGTTGATATATGATTATTGAAATGATACACATACATACACAGAGTCGCACCTCTTTCCCATTGGGGTAGGCAGGGTAAACATCTGTCCACTTGCCACGATCTTGACACACATCTTTCGCTTCTTCAATTTTCATAAACTTTTTTAGACCTGCGGTTGCGACCCTTACCGGCTTACCCACTCACACTCGCTTTAAATAGTATCCGAGTATCCGATGAAGCTGTAAAAATCAAAAAAGGCAACAGCAATTACATCACCGAAATTATATACCGTTTCATAAATCTGTTTCGTCAATCTTCATTCATCCATGCAATCATACATACTATCTAAAATTCACTTTTTACAATCACATGGAACGGACGACGGACCGACGGTCGGTGCAGTGGCTAAGCGATTGGCTTCTGCTCTGCTGCTTGTATAAGGCTATTCAGCCTACGTATAGTTGTTGCCTACATTCCTTGTTCCGGATTTGCGTCTTTATGCATATTCATTATATGTCTGTCTCCCTCTTGTAGAAAAAAGTTATGGATGAACGTTTTGAAGATATAATTTTTTTTCTATATTTGATTGTCAAGTAGGGATTATGAATATTTTAAGTCACATATAACCCACGTAATCTTCTTACAAAAAGCAGGGAAGCGTCGGGTTTCCTTCGTCTCGAGTTTAAAGGTGTAGAGATTTATCTCCGGCCATGTATTGTGGTCCAGAGCAGCTGCCGGTGATTCATGCGCCGATTATATCCTATGTCTTATCCGCGATCTTTATTCAAACAAGCAGGATTGTAAGCCGAGTTCACACTGAAGTGACATGAAGCGGTGAGCCATCATGGCCTTTATAAATAAAGTTTGAATACAATCATGTTTCAACGAAGTTTTATGAAACGTTACTGTGAGAATTTGCTTTAATTTCGTACACGTAAGGACAGATAAAATTTATTTGAATGTATTTTTTTTAGTGTTTTGGGGAATTTTGTGCCAGGGAAATGCATAGCTAGATTTTACTGGTGGTAGGATTCCTATGCACGAGTCCGTCTATGTAGGTACCCAGGCCCAGTTTTTCTGCCGTGAAGCAGTAGTGTGCAAACATAATATTCACCGCTGAGCACATGGTAAATTAGCACTTAAAATTACAATTTTAGAGATACCGTCACCGGGTTCGAATCCAGTTCACTCGATTACTAGGAAATTTAAAGCGAATGCCTGGTCCCTGAGATACCATGGCTCTTAAATATGTTATAAAGACATAAGTTTCACAAGCCCAACAAAACCATAACCGAAAACCAACTACTTGTGTTTTTACGCAAATGTTGGCTTTGGCTGGGATTCGAACCCGGGACCTGCGTAGAAGTCAGGTACTCTGACCATTAGGCCACGCGGTCATCAAACCATTAGGTGAATGACTTACTGGTCTCGAGACTTAATTTAATAACAAGTAAAATTAAAACCGGTATAAGGCGGCGGCTTAAGAGAATCTTCTACCCCATCTCATCCTGCAGGAGTCGTAAAAGTCGACAGAGGGAAAATGAAAACCAAGAGATGGGCATCAGCATTTTCCTGGAACATCTGAATAAAAAAACTGCGGTTGCCAACTCGCCTCCGAAGCGTGGCAACTATGGCAAAACCCCCCTAAACGGGAGCTACTAACTTTTGTGGCAATCTATGTAGGAGGCATATGTTCAGCATTGGACTAGTGAAAAGCTGAAATGATGATGGAGATGATGAGAAAAGCTTGTAAAAACTATCAATTCACATAAATTACTACTTTTTATTGGAGAAAGTGAAATGACGAGCAAAACGTTCACCTGATGGCGAGTGCAACGTCTGGCCATAACAGATGCTGTGTTACTCCGAATATTTCGCACCACACTGCGCCCGTCACCTTGATACATTAGTTCTGAAGTCTCATATGCCCAGTGATTACGCTAACTCACAGTGCCCTTCAAACCGAAACACGGTAATGTTTACACACTACTGCTTCACGGCAGAATAACTGGCCCTGGGATGGTATCTAGACGGATCCCTGCATAGGAATCCTACCACCAGAAAAATTAAATATTACGTAATGGCTCTATTTAGTATACTTTCATTAAAACAGCCATCTCGTTTACATTGATAGATGCAGACCGCATTCTCTCAAGCTACATTGTGGTTCACAAGTAATATCGCTAACAAAAAGCACATTTAATTAATTTCTCCGCTCAGCAGTTGATATTTAAACTCAAAGGAGCGACTACGACGCTGCCTCATAACGTAATTCGGCCTCAATGAAATCCACCAATAAATTCACGGCCCGGATGATTCTGTCGCCGCATTAATATTTTAAACGCGTCACAATAAAATATATCCGACGAGATAAAAAGGCAATTCGAATCTGCGTCTACGGCGGGGCGCGTTGACAAATCGCTAGCGATAAACTTTAACAACTTTCCTGTGAATATTGCACAAAAATATAATTCCGATTCAGTCTGCGAACTATCTCGATAAATCGCTGCGGTGTCGCGCGATAACTCATTCAATTATTCATGCATAGCTACGCGTGCGATTTACGCCAGATCAAGTGCGTGGAGTAAAACGATACGCAAAAAATGTCACTTTTACTATGTATATGAAACTAATACGTTTTTTTATTAAAGAAAATGACGAAACGAGCAAATCATTGACGTTCCACTCACCTGATGGTGTGTGGAACGTCTGCCTGTAACAATCTCCATGTCATCTAGAACATTTCTGCGTGGGAGCACGCTCCGTCTTCGCCCTGAGACATCAGCGAGTCTATTACCCATCCAAAGTGATGATCACTTATAAAAGTGTTTAACGAATATCTGTCAAATAATTGTTTTCATACTGGTTATGGTTAACGAAGATGACGATTATTTTTCATATGACGTCTTTTTAGTTAATCATAACCAGTATGCAGACACTTATTTAGCAGATATTCGTTCAACACTTTTATAAGTGATCATCACTTTAGATACGCAATAGCCTTGCAGTTCTTAAGCCTTATATGTCCAATAATTACACTACCTATCGGTGCCCATCAAACCGAAAAACAGTGATGTTGAGACACTTCTGATTCACGGCAGAATAACTGGATACTGCAGTGGTATCTGCTTTGACGGATTCCTCTATAGGAATCCTACCACCGGTAAAAAGTACCAGTACTAGTGAAGCTTTGCCTTTGACACACTCTAATGCCAGCATGTCTCGTGTGTGTCATCTACTATTTACCAACGTTTCGTCGTTTCAGCCTATCACTATTTTGCCATAGTTGCCACGCTTGGCCCGCCTGGATTGGCAACCACAGTTTATTTATTCCAATGTTCCAGGAAGATGCTGCTACCCATCTTCTGGTTTTAATTTTCCCTCTGTCGTCTTTGACGACACCCACGGGATGACGGGATGAGATTGGACGGTAGATTCTCTTAAGCCGTTACCCCACACACTATGGGTAGGAGAGGTCAGTTGGAAGGGTATTAATTATTTTTGTATCATTTTAAATTTTCGTGTTTTTTATATTTATATCAAAGAAATGTTTCTTTCTTTTCACCTTAGCCATCTTTAATTCAATGACTTGTTAACAGTCTCCGATTCTTCTTACTCACCACACAAAAGGCAAAACATTACGCTGTTCTTTAACGCCGGTGCTGTGTACTTTCACGTTCAAGCCGACCCATTGCATTGAAATATTATGAACAAACCAACCGTTCTCTCATTCTGCGCTCTGCGACCATGCGAAACTACTGCGGTACACTCGTTCATAATTCAAAGTGGATCGCCCCAGCGCCGGGGCACCGCGCCGCGACACACGCTTTTCAATATTGATGTTAATCGCCCCGCGTGCCTCGGAAGCTCAATGTGTTCGGGATGTTGCTCCGATTTCTCCGCATACATAACCGAGTTCCGATTTCCATATTTCCTATGCATTTAGACGACTGAATAAGATATTTCGCGGGTTATGAAGACTGCAAGATATGTGAGTTTTCGATGTGAATAAATATAATATATTTTCGATTGATTTCGGATTTTTAGCGATTTATGCATGTTCGCATAACAGTGAGACTTCAATAGTACAATGCGAACACACTTATATTCGTGTTCGAAACTTCATTGCTTTTATAACGAATAGAAAACATAAAATCTACAAGACTTAATAACCGATGTTTGATGGTGAAGAGCGCGGTGCACTGCTGCCCAAAACTATCAAGTGATGCTATGCAGGAATCCGTCTAGGTATGTACCACCCCTGAACCAGTTATTCTGCCGTGTAGCAGTAGTGTGAAAACATTACTGTGTTTCGGTCTGAAGGGCACTGTGAGCTAGTGTAATCACTAAGCATATGAGACTTAAGAACTGTAGTCTCAGCATTTGCTATA
Organism: Luehdorfia chinensis; assembly: GCA_019845155.1. Classification (NCBI taxonomy): domain Eukaryota; kingdom Metazoa; phylum Arthropoda; class Insecta; order Lepidoptera; family Papilionidae; genus Luehdorfia; species Luehdorfia chinensis. The sequence continues at coordinate 1,137,528 of JAHVAK010000388.1, forward strand.
GAGAGAAGGTGCATTTACCATCAGGTGAACGGTTTGCCGGTTCCATTACTTTATCTTATAAAAAAAAGAAAAAAAAACAATTATTATAAATGAAAGAAAGTTAGAAAAAAAATCAGCCGGCTGACTGTCTGTGAATTTTGCTGAATTTTGCAGGCAGATCTTAGCAAATTATCTTTCTTTTCTTATTCTACAAGAGTTTTGAGTAACCAGGTAAAATAAAAGTGGTAAGAATCCTGTACCAACATTTCAGGTGTGTATTTATTTTTGTTGCGCTGCGCAGGAGAAATTACTCTTCCCGTTCCTCTGAACTACGATTTCTTATCGTTGGTACTCTTTATCGGGTGGGTACAAATTCACATGCACAACACACCCGAAACATTGTTCTGTAGGCCATTATAATATTAATCCAGGTTAATAATCAATTAGCCGATAGGTGTCCTGCAGAGTAGATTGGCCGATTATTATTTATTTTAGATTAGATTGTACCGACAGCCTTTCGTTTCAGCCATTCACAAGTCCACTGCTGAACATAGACCTCCCCCAAAGATAGCCGCAAAAGTTTGTAGCTCCCATTTTGGGGGGATTTTGCCATAGTTGCCATGCTTGGCAACCGCAGTTTATTGATTCAGATGTTCCAAGAAGATGCTGCTGCCCATCTCTTGGTTTTAGTTTTCTCTCTGTCGACTTTTACGACATCCACGAGATGAGACGGGGTGGTAGATTCTCTTAGGCCGCCACCATACGGCACACAGCCTTTATTTGTGCAGAATACCATAAAATGCAATGCAGTCATTATACTGCTCCTAGAAACGCAATGGAGAGATATATTTTTTGAATCGTACCAAAATAGCGGCGACTTGTTTCGCCACCCATCACGTTTTGTTTACCGCTGGGCGAAAAGTGGGCTGCGGGTGTGGTCCCTGCCTACCGCTTATACGGGAAGAGTCGTGACTTTATGTAATAATGAAACCCGTGACCATTAGTCGAAGCCGATCGTTTAGCTTTGTTAGGTTACATAAAATTCCTCAGCACTTAAATTTGTTTATAAAGATTTAAGTCTTAATTACTCTAACATTACTTAATATTAGCTTAGTCGTATTTCTGCGTACTTGATGACGTAATTATGTTTCCATTCTTGGTTACGCTGGCGTTCATTATCGGCACAAAACTCCACTCTGTCTCCCGTACATCAACGTCAGCCCGCTTTATCTCGGCGCCATCGGTTCGGGCTGCTCTTTACGACGCTCGCAACTAAATAATTTGATAATTAAATCCTTGGCGCTGACACTCTACAATTGGTCGCGGCATAAGCCTATTCTAATGGCGAGTTCGAGTTACAAGCTTTCAGCGATTCAGACGTCATAACCAATTACCACCACTGTTTTTTTTTTAACTAGGTTAGAGGTGAATTAAATTCATATGGTTTCGTTTTGAAGGGCACTGACAGCTAGTGGGCATATTAGACCTAAGAACTGATGTCTTAGGGCGATGAGCGCACTGTCGTGGTTGTACAGAAATATTGACACACAACGGGTGACACAGTATTTGTTATGGGCAGATATTGTACTTACAATCTGGTGAACTGATTTGCTGGTGTCGTGACGTTCTTCTATAATATGTAGCGATGCTGTTCTAGATTGTTGATGAATCAGCGCCTCACTATATGCAACATATTCTAGTGTGGGACAACACTAAAAAAATACAAATTGCCTGGAAAACAACGCATTTAGCGATAAGACCGCCTACTTTGTCGTGGAGCGTACTTTGGTTATCCGCAGCAGAACTAGAATAACCGACATAGCCCTAAGGATTAGCAAGCTAATGTGGCAATGGGCCGGCCATGTAGCTCGTAGAACCGATAACCGTTGGAGTCCAATTGTTAAAAAAAAAAAAAATACAGTCCGCTTGTATTGAAGGTCAACACCCTTGTCATTTAAAAGTAGTGCAGATTAAAACCTCATACAGTTAACACGTCTTTTATTCAGAAAATTCCAATTAGTGAAAAGTAAACCTTAATTCTAATAAACATATGGTCCTAATTCGAGCCGGATACAGTTTGCCGACGGAGCCAGTGAGATCGCGAAATGAACACCTGCATCTCGCATTGCTGAGTACATTTAGTGACCTATTTAACAAATATTTGAAAAGAGAGAATAAAAAGAACTTATTTAGAAACGAGGCTAGAAATATTGGAACAGCTTTGGAAGGACTTTAAAGAAGGGCACAAAAGTATAATTTTAAAGCTTACTAAGGACGAAGATAGGGAAGACTCCTATTTTGAAGATAGTACTTATGAAGTATTTGAAGAATTGTATATACAATACAGATCAAATTTGAAGGAAGCTCTTCAGCCTTTTTTAGATTCCTTGAATATCCAATCCTCTGCATATCTTCAAGCTTCAACGCCAATAGGCGATGTGCAGAAGTCAATAAATAACGAAATTAAATTACCTACGATACAGATACCTACCTTCAGCGGCAAATATGAGGAGTGGCAAACATTTTATGACTTGTTTTGTTCTCTTATTCACAATAATAAATATTTATCACCGGTACAAAAGTTACATTATCTAAAAAACAATTTATCAGGAGAACCAGAAGTAATGTTACGCAATTTTTCTATTACGGATGCAAACTATGATGAGGCGTGGAATCAATTAGTGAAACGTTACAATAACAAGAGGTTTAATTGTAACGCTATGCTGAGCATTTTATTTACACAAAAAACTATTCACATGGAGTCAGCGAGTTTAATTAAACAACTGGTAGATACCACTTCAACCTGTCTAAAAGCTTTGAAAAATATGGATGTGAATACTGATACATGGGATATGATCATTAACTACTTAGTTGTCTCAAAATTGGATTCGGAAACTATGAAGCAGTGGGAACAACAACTTAGCATGCACAGTTGTGACCTACCTACTTGGTCGGAATTGAAAGATTTTCTGGAGGCAAGGTTTAGATCTTTAGAAATGATAGAGAGTAATAAAATAAAACTGGCACAACCTAAACCTATAGCTAGACCTAAAACTTTTCATTCAAATGTTAACAAGGACGAAAGAAAAAAACACGATATCAAGTGTGCACTGTGCAGTGGTGACCATTATGTGTATTACTGCAAAAAAATCGTTGCGATGTCTACCAAAGAGAGCCAAGATTTTGTTCAAAAGAGTAAATTGTGTTTTAATTGTCTTGAGTCATCGCATACGGTGATCCGATGTAGACAGTCAGCTTGCTGTAGAAGATGCGGAAGACGACATCACTCACTACTACACTTCGAGAGAGAGCATAACACGGAGAGACCAAACGAGGGTGAAACTACAACTACAGGTACAGTGAGCGAGATATCAAAAGGTAAGTCTTACCCTTTGTCGCAAGATGTGTGTAATATTGTATCTAACTTTTCTTGTAAACAAACAAATAGTGTATTGCTAGCTACCGCTAAGGTGTTAGTGGATAGTAGGAATGGTTGCACACGTGTTATCAGAGCCTTATTAGACCAGGGTTCACAAGCATCATTTATAACAGAGGCGACAGTTCAGCTACTTAAGCTTAAACGTCAACCAGTGAGTGGTTGGGTGTCAGGTGTAGGAGAGGGGCAAACTCGAATAAGACACATGGTTTCACTCTGCGTGAAATCTCACTACAATCATAAAAAATCTATTCTAGTTAATGCATATGTATTACGTTCACTAACAACACTGCTACCCACCACTAACCTTACTGCTCCGAGGTGGTCAGAGCTGGAGAAATTAGACTTAGCCGACCCCGAATTTACTACACCAGGAAGAATAGATGTTCTTCTTGGAGCTGAGGTATACAGCGACGTTCTTTTAGACGGCGTTATTAAACATCCTAACAGAAATTTATTAGCCCAGAATACAATCCTTGGTTGGGTGTTGTCAGGAAGGATGTCACGAGAATCTACCTCAGCAGAGAAAAATGTCACAAGCTTGTATGTACAAGTTAAAGAAGATGAGATCCTTAAGCTATTTTGGGAATTAGAAAACGAGCCAAACTGTATAAAAAAGAGATTGTCAAAGGTCGAAGAAAGATGCGAAGAGTTATACAATTCTACGACAGTTAGAGACGATGAGGGAAGATTTATAGTACGACTACCTTTTAAAAACGAAGACCCAGAGTGTCAATATGGTGGATTGATAGAGATAGCTGCTAGACGGTTGGAGTTTTTAGAGAAAAGGTTAACAAGAAACCCTAACCTTCGCGAGGAATACCATAAGGTTATGAAGGAATATTTAAATTTAAATCATAAGGTGCAGGTTCCTCTGGCAGAAATTAAAATAATAAAGCAGTTTATCTTCCTCACCATGCCGTGTTGAGAGAAGATAAAGATACTACGAAACTTCGAGTTGTTTTCGATGCGTCATGTAAGGGTGCAAATAACGTTTCTCTTAATGATAATCTTCTTGTAGGTCCTAAGCTACAACAGGACCTTCGTCACATATTAATGAGATGGAGAACTCATAAAATTTGCATTACCGCAGATATCATTAAAATGTATAGAATGGTACGTGTGGCAGACGAAGATACTGACTACCAAAGGATATTATGGAGATCTGAACCAAATGAACCAATAAAACATTTTAAACATTTGAGATTGACATTCGGGACAGCCTGTGCACCGTATCTGGCTGTAAAAACGTTGCATAGGCTCGCTGATGATGAAGAATCTAAGTATCCAGTTGCTTCAAAATTAACTAAAAACGATTTCTACATGGATGATTTGTTATCGGGATGTGAGACAGAAGACGAAGCTAAGAATATTTATAATGACATAAATAAATTAATGAACCAAAGCGGATTCGAGCTCCAAAAATGGAGCAGTAACAATCAAAATTTCCTTAAATATATCGGCAGAAATAAACGCGACGATCACGATCTCCCTCTTAATGTCAACAGCCTGGTGAAGGTACTAGGAGTGAGTTGGAATCGAGAAAAAGATAAGTTTGAATATACTCTAAACTTACCAGTATCAAAGCAACCGATTACCAAACGACATATACTTTCAGAGATAGCCAAACTTTATGGCCCTTTGGGATTGATCGCCCCTGTAGTAGTCATCGCAAAGATGTATGTGTACTCCTCTCCTATTAAAAAACAAGTTTCGATCCCGAGACTAGAACTATGTGGTGCAGTTCTAGCGGCTAAACTAATTTCAGAGACTTCTCAAGTAATGGGCATACCTAAGGCAAATTTACACGCATGGACAGATTCAACCATAGTCCTTGCTTGGCTCAAAAGTGGGCCCAGTCGGTGGAACACATTCGTAAGCAACCGGGTTGCAGATATATTAAACATACTAGATTACGAGCAATGGGGACATGTTACTACAGACATGAACCCAGCCGACTATGCCTCGAGAGGTATACTGGCTTCAGATTTGTTAAAAACCACATTATGGTGGAGTGGACCAGTTTGGCTCTCTGCTCAACACATAAACTCGAGCACTACTTACATTGAAGAAACACAGGAAGAGGAAAGAGCAAGATCTTTAACTGCTGTATTAAATATTCAAGAAGAACTGATTTGGACTAAGTTTTCTACCTTGCCTAAATTATTGAGAATTATTTCATATTGTAGAAGGTGGCTAAATTTAAAACTACCAAAAAAGAAAGAGAAATATTTTACTAAATTTATTACCACTGAGGAAATGAATGAAACTTTAGAGCACTGTATTAGACAAGTTCAAAACATTGAATTTAAGCTAGAAATACAACAGTTAACATCTCAAGGCTGTGTTCCGAAAAGGAGTAAGCTCCGCAATCTTTGTCCCATTCTTGATGAGAAGGGGAATCTCAGAGTTGGTGGCCGTATTCAGCAATCGAAAACGGACTTTGATACTAGGCATCCTATAATTTTACCTGCTAAGAATCATCTTTGTACATTAATAATTATAGATGCTCATCAGAAAACAATGCATGGTGGGCCACAAATAATGTTAAATTATCTGCGCTCAAAGTACTGGATTTTGCGAGCTAAGGACTATACAAAAAAGATTTATCGAGAATGTGTAATTTGCATTAGATATTCAAAAAAGAACACAACACAATTAATGGGCCAGTTACCAGCCGTGCGATTAAAACCCGACCGACCCTTTAAAACAGCAGGAGTGGACTATGCTGGGCCTATTAATATTAAATTCTCACCAGGCAGAGGAGCGAAATCCTATAAGGCATATATTTGCCTATTTGTCTGCATGGTAACACGTGCTATACATCTGGAGGCCGTCACAGATATGACTGCGAAGGAATTTATCGCAGCCTTTAGGCGATTTACGGCAAGACGAGGCCATTGCCGAGAGCTTTACAGTGACAATGGCACTAACTTTGTGGGAGCAGACAAACAGCTCAGAGATATGTTTAACAGTGCAAAATCTTCGGTTCCTGGTGATGTAGCGGAGTTGTTAACCTTAGAGCGTAATACATGGCATTTTATTCCACCTCAAGCGCCTAACTTCGGGGGTTTGTGGGAGGCTGGGGTGCGCAGTGCGAAAACACATCTTAAAAGGGTAATTGGGGATACTTTACTCACTTACGAGGAACTAGCTACAGTATTAGCCCAGGTGGAAGCCTGCTTAAATTCCCGACCCATCACGGTGCTAAGTGATGATCCTAACGATCCCCTTCCACTGACACCGGGTCACTTTCTGATCGGTGAACCCTTGTTGAACTTGGCTGATGAAGATTATACAAAATGTCAAATTACTAGTTTAGAAAGATGGAAAGATGGAGGCTGACTCAAAAAATGGTCAACGATTTTTGGAACAGATGGCATAAAGAATACCTCGTAAGTCTTAATCAAAGATATAAATGGAATACCATTAATGCTGAACGAGAAATCGATGACATAGTCATTTTAAGAGAAGATAACATTCCACCTAGTAAGTGGCTATTAGGTAAAATAATACAAAAACATGTTGGCCCCGACAATATTACTCGTGTTGTATCGATCAAATGTAAGAATGGTGTATATATATAAACGACCTGTAAGTAAAATATGTATTTTAACAAAACCTACTTAATATATGTGTATAACTTCCGAATATGCTATGAAAATTATTTAATTACAAACTTAAGAAAATTGCTAAAAAATTATTAACTATACTTGCGTCATGAATAGCCTTTAATTTCATATTATGCTAAAATCAGTAAGATTAAAATGTATATTAAACCAACATTAGGTGAAGCAATATGAATATGTGTCATGTAGTAAGGTGGGCGGTTGGATGTATGTAGATTTATTTTTATAATTGTAAACATTAAACTTCTTGTACTTTATAGTAACTTTAATTATTTTACTGTGACTGCTTATCGTACAGTATACCTGCCTATATAATATTTACCTGGCTATGTTCTTTTAGTGAAAGTTACTTTGTTAATAAGTATTAATTATATAACTATAAGTATTATTTCATATTTATATTAAAGGACTGCGTCCTTTGGTGGGCGGAATGTCCAATTGTTAAAAAAAAAAATACAGTCCGCTTGTATTGAAGGTCAACACCCTTGTCATTTAAAAGTAGTGCAGATTAAAACCTCATACAGTTAACACGTCTTTTATTCAGAAAATTCCAATTAGTGAAAAGTAAACCTTAATTCTAATAAACAGTTGGGGAAGAAAGGTTGTCGAGTGGCAACCTCGTACCGGCAAACGCAGCGTAGGGCGAACCCCCACTAGATGGAGCGACGACCTGCACGGTTTTTCGGGACGTCGATGGATTCAGGTGGCTCAGGACCGTGTTTTGTGGCAATCTATGGGGCATATGTTCAACAGTGGACTGTGATTGGCTGAAATGATGATGATGATGGTACTTTGGTTTTCTATGAGACTGTTCTTTGTAAAAAACATATAATGTACTTTTGACAAAGATAACAAAAAATAACAAAACAGAGGATACCTACGGAGTTTCTTTCGCCTGTTTCTTCTCCATCAGAGGAACCTTATTACGAAACTGTGGTAGATTGTAAAAAATGTGGTTTGACAAACGAAATTTATATTCCTTACGTTGAAGAATAAATAATTTTCATTTCGTTTCACTGACACACACAGTTAAACTTTTTTTTTAAATTTGTTTTAGTGTCCAATAATTAATTTTTATTTATTTATATATTCTTAATTGTGACACCTTAATCTAAGGAATGCAATGGACGGACTATTAGTTCTAGTCTCCCAGGGTTGACTGGCAGATAATTCCTCTAGGCTATATATCTATTAGCCTAGAGAAATTATCTGCCAGTTAACCCTGGGAGACTCGATAAACTGATGCAATGTTTGTAAAAAAAATGAGGGTGAAAATATAAATATCACTAATTATATAATACGTACATACATACATAAGATCACGACTGTATACCATAAGGGGTAGCTTTACTGCAACAACTTTTTACGAGTGGTAGGATTCCTCTGCAGGAATCCGTCTAGGTGGGTATCACCAGCTGTTGCAGCTAGCAGTAGTGTGTAAATAATACTGTGTTCGGTCTGATAGAAATTGTTAGATAACCAGTAACTACACTACTGTCCATATGAGCCTTAAGAACTGATGTCTCAATGTAACGAGTGTGGTGTCACACTGAAATGTTCTGAGTGACAACGTGCACGATTTTCTTTTTTCGTTCTTCGTTTCGTCCTTTAACTTTCTTTCTTTCATAAAAAGAAAAGATTTTTTTAATGTTAAATCTGTACTGTTTTATAGAAACTAACATCCTTACATCAAAACTTACTTCCTTACATCAAAACGCAACCGCTACGTCATCCGCTTAAGCTTCTGACGTAGTAATAACCACAATAATCAAGTGGGTGCGAAGACCGTTTCTTTTGTCCATCTCTGCTTATTATCAAGTACCGCTTTCCACAGCAATTAACTGCAGGACTTCGGCTGAGAGGCGATGCGAGAGAACGACTCCATTTGAGACTTAGGGCCTGTGTATATTAGACAGTTCCGAGCCGTTCAAGAACTTTCTAACTGAATACTTGACCCTTATGCAAATGAAAATGGGGTGAAACTTATCATAAACTAGCGACTCGCCCCGGCTTCGCACGGGTGCGATTTACTTAAGAATAAATTAGAAGTGAGCTTAGCATAACAATATTAAGTACTAAAAACATGTAACAGCAGAAATGTCATTTTTTTGTGTTTTTTTGGGATTTTTATACAAAAATACCATCCGAATTTCAGACTTATCCGGTGGATTTTCCAAAAAGATTATGTCCTACAAACCTTGTTCTAAAAATTACGAACAACGTCGTAGCCTATCACAAGTCCACTGCTGAACATAGGCCTCCATAGAAGGCCACAAAAGTTAGTAGCTCTCTTTTTAGGGGGATTTTGCCATAGCCATATGGATGTGCTCAGTAGTGGGACATTTATAGGCTGAAACTTTTGGCAGGCGGGTTGGCAACCGCAGTTTATTTATACAGCTGTTCCAAGAAGATGCTGCTGCTCATCTACTGGTTTTCATTTTCCTTCTCTTGAATTTTACGACACCCACGGGATGAGATAGGGTGGTAGATTATCTTAGGCCGCTGCCACCACACTTACATTTTAATTAATAATAAATAAAATATAGTTAAAACAGTCATTCTCATTCGTACATTTCCACGTGCAAATAAATAAAATAAAATAAATTATTAATATCTACCATCTACCTGTTCACCGTATATTAACCTATCCCTATTGACCTATCCAAATTACAAAACTAATTTTTCAGTCATGGATCAGTCATTTTTTAGTTTTGGATCTTGATTACTTTCTTGACCTCATTGTATTCTATGAACGCTTTGTAAGTGATGGTTGCAACACGTCAACACTAATAATGTTGTGATATTCAGTGTATAATAATAGTATAGTATAGTACACTTAGTAAATAAATATTAAGTAAAATAAATACCCAGCAGCATGTCTCGTCGTGGAACTCTGTCATTAGCTTAAGAGTTTGTGAATGTCAGCAATATTATACTTATGTAAAATAAGCTGTTGAGTTATAAATAAAATAAATAAAACGCTCAACCAATTTTTTTAAAGTAATAATGTGCGTAAACGTAAATTAATTTTGAACAATTCTATGAAGTATAATTTCGTAAAACGTTTTGCAAATTAAAGCGGCTGTACCATAAACAGTAATTTAAAAGCATTAAATTGTCAAACAACTTGATTCCAGTGTAGTCGGAGGCTTACAGCGGCCGCGGTTTCTGTCATAACTCCACAATAACGGTCAATTTGTTTCACGCTAATGAGAAATAAGTAGTCTCAGACCCATTTGACACTAACAGTCTGCCGACTTAAAATGTAATTGCATATTTATACGACGAAATGAACGTTCGATTCCATTTTGCGTTACACAGTAAAGACTGGTAGCAAATCTTCATTGGAAAATGTATTTATTAATTTACTTGCGGTACTCCAAGTGCCCCTTCTCACCCGTGTAAAATAAGTCGACCACATCATAACGCTGTATCGTATTGTATCTCGCCTGAGCATTCACAGTTCGGCCCTTCCCGATAATGTTTGGTTTCCAAAGTGCGGTTTGAATTAATTTTATAGTCTAGAACCTTCCTCAATGATCCGACTTGCTAATAAAGCAATAATTTTTTTAATCAGATTGGTACTTTCTGAGATTAGCGCGTTCAAACATACAAACTGTTCAGTTTTATTAAATTATAGTAGTAACAACAATCATAACAAGTAGACCCCGATGCGATTAAGGCAACGGTAACATATATATGGTAACATAGGAAAGTTTCTTTGAAGTGAATCAAAAAAATCTATGGAAAAAGAGAGTTTTTTTTTATTTATTGAGGAAAGTGATATGTCGAGCAAAACGTACACCTGATTATAAAGGAAACATCTGCCCATCACAAATGCTGTGAGGAGCATGAAAACGTTATGGGTGACTGCGATCGTCCCCCTGGGACATCAGTACCCTACTTCTTCTGCTGCTAGTAATATTTCCACACAACTGCTTAATGGCAGAATAACTACTAACTAGACGGATAGAGAAATCCTACCCCCAGTGAAGTATTCTATATGAAACCTTTCTAACGCAAAAAGACCTCAAAGAGAAAAAGAGTAAGCAATGCGATGTACGTCGCTACCAACGCTAAGACATATTAGGACAGAAAGAAAAACTATTTTCAGTATCAATTAACGTTCAATGTGGTAAAGATATCTAGATTTAATTTTAAGTAAAATGCCATAACTGTTTAAACAGAAGCAACAAGAAGCAAAATCGTTACAACATAATCCAGAAAGCACCGCTAATTTGCTTCCGTCCAAACGGACGCGACAAACCGACACCGTTCAACAACTGGTCGACTTCCTAATTATTTCTCTACTTCCACTTACAAATAATATAACTATTTTAAGTCCCTTGCGCTTCTTCCTACGAAGTATAACAACGTAGCAGAGAAATGTCATTATTAGTGTTCTGTAGAGCCGTGGTAGCTCTTGGGCTAGGCGCTCGCTTTAAATTTCATTGTACGCGAGTGACCTGGGTTCGATTCCCGGTGCCGGCACCACTAAAATTGTTAATTGCAATTTTAAGTGCTGATTTACCACGTGCTCGGCGGTGAAGGAAAACATCGTGAGGAAACCTGCATGTCTGAAAGATAAAAAATATTTCGAAGACATGTGAAGTCCGCCAACCCGCATTGGAGCAGCGTGGCGGATTCTTCCTAGCTCCAAAACCCTCTCCTAAATGAGAGGAGGCCTGTGCTCAGCAGTGGGACATTAATAGGCTGAAACTTTTCTTTTTTTTTAGTGTTCTGTATCTCATAGTACTGTTAGGTATCCGGCAGAGTAGAATAGTACCTAACTCTTTCCTACCGAAGTATCGCAATAGGCGACTGAGGTACTGTGAGGTACGAACAGCATTTATCCGTGCAGAATAATACCATAATATGCAATGCCGTTACTTGACTGCTCGTGGGAACGCAATGGGGAGTAAAATAAAATTAATTCATACCAGCGACATGGTTCGTCAACCATCCCGCAAAGGCGAAATATTGGGCTACGGATGTGGTCTCTGCCTACCCCTTATATTATATATATATTATATAAGACGTAACTGTGTGTATGTGTATCTCAGAATGAAGAAACCTTTTTTAAATTTAAAAAATACTTATTTTGTCCGTCTGTCAGTCAGTCAAAACCATTTTGGTCTGGAATGAATGAAGGTAAAGCAGGAATTATTATCAGATGCTAACGTCAATGACGCCATAGCCCAGTATAAAAATCAAATTTGATTTTTTTTTAAAAGAATACTATCAATGCTATTAATATTAGGTACTAATATTTCTGTTAACCACTTCAACTTTTTTATGAAAGATAGAGACAAGTAAATCGTTCACCTGATGTGATGTCGCCTGTCTATGACAGATGCTGTATCTCCCAGAACATTTCTGTATGGCACCACACTGCGTTACCCTAAGACATCAGTTTTTAAGTCTCATATGCCCAGTAATTACACTAGCTATCAGTGCCCTTCAGAAATGTTTAAACACACGAAACACAGTAATGTTTGCCCACTACTGTTTCACGGCAAAATAACAGGCATTGCGGTGGTACCCACCCAGATGAATTCCTGCATAGCAGTCCTACCAACTAAGCTTAAAATATTATTCTTGGAGATTTCTCACGATAATAGTCGAATGGCTGGCTCGATTTTGCAACCACGCATTTCGCAGTCCGTAACGCTTTTAAATAAAACAAATCTTTCTATGAATTGCGAAGTCCGCTAATTTTTCACCATGCCTCAAAAACCGTCTTAAAATGTGAAGAAATCATCCTTGGCGGTGGGAGACTAATAGACTGTTGCTTTACTTCTTTTACTTTTGAGCGAAATTGCTTCAAACCCAATAACCATGACTCAGCTGTCAGTTATGACCGACAGTCTACTAGAGACACGTGGTTGTTATATACTATAATATATATTATATACTAAAATATACATACCCCACGTAGCTGCGGCACCAAGAAAATTAGGCGATTATAGCGTCAGTAGTCGTTGTAATGAGGAAAGTGATCAAACCGCAATATTCGTTTTAACTTTTTAACTTATAGCCCAACTAGCATTGTGTGAAACAGATGGAAGTTATTATTATATTATTTTTCATTTCCTATTCTCATAAGACAGTGAAAAATGAACGTCATTTATTGGTAGATAGCTACAAATCTTAAACGCAGACTCACATAATGAATAATACTTAATTAGCTGTCATACAGTCACTGTCGCTTATTTATGAATGGTCGGTTAATGTCTCTCATAATAAACAAAAACATCAGTAGCGACCCTCACATTTTAATCCCCGGTTAAAATAGTCTAATTGTGACAAAGAGCGGCGACACAAGCGACGTTAACTAGGCCTGAATGGCAATAAATAATGGTCGTCTTGTCGGATTATTTCGGGTGCGGGCAGAGCCGCGTGAAATTAACTAGTCGTGCTCGGAGCCGCGGTGGCGTAACGCGCGACAAAAATGAGTTATTATAATGTAACAAATTTGATATCACTCCGTGGCTATGTGTAGGCGGTGTTCTTTTTCGTACAAATCAAAGGTTCTTAGTTCTAAATTAATGCTTATATATTAACGCATTAGTCGTGTACGTGTACAGAACAATTAACAATCACTTCATAGGATTAGACAAAATTATCCCCTGTTGCCATATTACTTACTCTCAAACCACGGCTTTCACAAAAATATCCATCATAATGTCTATGCGATGATAATATCTCAAAATGTCTATTACATCCAATAGAGGAATGTCAAAAATTTAATAAAACGAGACAAACACGAAGTAAACTGCAGCAATTTAAGAATACGACCATATGAACCACTCGATTCAGTCAAATAGAATCATTAACATAAACATTTAAGAGACATATAAATTAATAAATAACAATATAAAAAGACACATATAGAAGAAAACCAAAAGGAAGTAAATGAACAACTACTAAGTTAGTAAAATCAAAAACAAACAAAAACACTGTAATGCAAATTGTATCCCGAAAGAATATTGCATTACTCATAAAATATTCTCCCAAGTGACAGAAAAAAATCGCTTCATAGAACCGCTTTATGAAACCAATACTGCAAGAATTTACGCCAAATAAACGCAATCTTACATAAACATAAATTATATTCAAATATTTAATAACGATGTTACACGTGGGTTCGTAAGATGTCATATATCTTAAATAATGAAGCCAAACGATAATTAGCTTGTAACAGACCGACGGATAAGATTTACTGTTACATTCTTTACCTAGCAAAAAGAGCATCTTATTGTAATGGCTGTGGTTACGTTACTGGTGGTTGCATTCCTATTCCAGTGAACATACTCGTAACATTCACTGTACGCGTGGCGCTAAGTTTTTGCTTGTTGTTCCAGAACACGTCACGGCTGCCTTTCGCAGCAGTTTACGGTACCTAGCAACTAAGTGTTGGAATAATCTCCCACCACCCATTCGTAAAATTCAAGGTTAATTTCAAAATGCGATATAAATTATACCTTATAGATATCAAAGAAAAACAAACTAAAGACTTGTTGCTTATACACTTTGTAGGTTTGCGTTTTTATCTTTATATTTTGATATTTTTATGGTTCCTTATATTTTACAGAATAAAGTATGTATTAAAGCTCGGTTTTTCGTATTTTACTTTTATTGAAATTGAAATAGATGTCGTGTGCAAGATTCCACGTGGTTTGCACAGATAAAAAATGCCATGGCTTAAATATTAGTCAATGATGTACACCATTGTCCAGGAATTTGCACTTTAGCATAATATTAATATTTTTATTATTATTACTCGTTCACTATTCTATTATATACTGGTGCAAACAAAGTTAAAAGTAACATATATATTTTTTTTTCATTATTTATCGTTATTTCATAATTTTATCTTCATTATAACTTTTACGTTTCTTTTATACATTATACACTTTTGTGTTATATGTCTGATACATTTAAAATATCTTTCGTGTTTTTGTTTTTCTATTCTCTATTGACATGCATTTTAAATGAAACTGTCTGACAGCTGCTCTTAGGTTCTATATCAGTGGTGCCGACAGAATAACAGCGCTGCGGCAATTTTGCTGTAGCATAATGCTGAGTCGGGTCTTTTTCGTTGCTGCAATCCAATATCAATTTTAATACTTTTTATCGTTAATTGTTTGTTTTTATGTTGTTGTATTGAGCGTAGCATCGAATAAAGTTATTTTCTTTCTTTCTTTTTTTCCTATGCAGAAATCCGTCTAGGAAGGTATCACCGCAACGCCTGTTATTCTGCCATTAAGAAATAATCTGCAAACATTTCTGAATTGCGGTCTGAAGAGCACCGTTAGCTAGCGTAATATATTCATTTTCTTCATTATCATCATCATTTCAGCCAAGTCCACTGCTGAACTGCTCTCTCATAGATTGCCACAAACGTTTCTAGCTCATTTTGAGGGGGTTTTGCCATAGTTGCAGGCGGGTGGCAAACGCAGTTTATTTATTCAGATGCTGCTGCCCATCTTCTTGGTTTTCATTTTCCTTCTGTCGATTTTTACGCCACCCACGAGATGAGATGGGTTAGTAGATTCTCTTACGCCGCCACCCCACGGCGAAATATATTATAATAACTATTACTATACAAATATAACTACTGGGCATATGGGACTTAAGAACTGATGTTTTGGTTTTTTATTCAGTAATTAGCGTTATTACGAGCCTTTGTAACGTCTCTGAGTGCCACAGTAATTGTATATTATAAGAAGAGAAAGATAAATATTTAGCCCACTTTTCACCCGAAACGAACGTGACGGGTGGCGAACCACGTCGCCGCCATTTTGGTACGAATCACAAAAAATCTACTCCCCATTGCGTTCCAACGAGCAGTATAGTGACAGCCTTGCATATTATGGTGTTATTCTGCACGAACTAAGGCTGTCCGTACAATAGCTTAGTCGCCTCTTCAACACCTCGGTAGAAAAGAGGTAGGTGCTATTCTACTCTGCCGGACAAATATCAGCTATATTATATGATATGTGGATCATTTTAACGACGGTGGAATTTAAGCTACTCTCTGTGCAACAACTGCATGGGTCAAGCAGCCTATTTCCCTTTATTTTACATCACTATCGTCACTGCTTATTCAAAAATGGGTCAGCTTATATACCGGATGGTACATCGTCATAACGGAGTAGTCTTCTTACGTCGCTATCTAATCTTCTGTAAGTCTAATTTTCTTCCTTTCTACAAAAATATACCAAATTACTGGCAACGATCCTTCATTGCAGTCCACAAAGATAACAAATCTAGAATTTTTAGGATAATAGGTTTCTATGGGCCATAATATACCTTCAGATTAACCCCGTTAGTTACGAGTACTTTGACTTCTTTTTCTTCAACATCTTGTAAAATCCACTCCTGAACGTAAAACAGTCTCATGTTGGGAGAACTTGCTGCCATCATCAAGCTTGGCATTGAATTGGCAATCACAGTACCAGACACTTACAGTCGCTGCCCCGCGCCGATCTGGATTTTTTTTTCATATGATAAAATGACGAGACGAGCGATAAGTGAAACGTCTGCCTATAACAGATTCTGTGTTACTCTGAATATTTCTGCGTAGCACCACACTGCGCTTGTCACTCTGAGACATCAGTGCTTAAATCTGTTATGCCCAGTGATTACGCTAGCTCTCAGTGCCCTTCAAACCGAAACACAGTAATGTTTGCACACTACTGCTTCGCGACAGAATAACTGGCTCTGAGATGGTACCTACCTTGACGGATTCCTACATAGGAATCCTACTACCATGATACCAATTACCAATTTAGGTTGGGAATTTTTCGTCCGCCATCTGTCGGATTACATGCATTTTTTCACGTTAATATTCGAACTTATCAGATTAACACCCGCCAATAATTTGAATTAAATTTTCACTGAATATTCAATACGGAGAACAAAATTAATTCATTATTTCAAGATTACGACGTAGCAGCGGAATCCTCTTTACGGCACGTGGTCGCCATTATCCGCGGTCCCGGTAATAAATGGAATAAAATTACGGACCTCACCTTCCCATCTCTTCATTTGCATTCTTAATGGCCTCCCACGTCGTATTAATAAAAAGACATCGCGGTTAAAAAATTTGTTTATGATAAAGGAAGCGTTTTATGCTAATTGTAAGATGAAGGTCGTAAATAAAAATGGGTAATGTATAACTGCGAAATGGCGGCGGCAGTAGACTTGACCCTCGTTAAGGGTATTTTATTAGTAATATTATTTAGCTTGCTTGCTCCTTGATTTGCTCTACTCTTCTCCACTGTGCTTCGGTTTGAAGAGCATTGAACCTAGTATAATTCCAGGGTATATGAGACTTAATAACCGATGTTTGATGGTGAAGAGGGCGGTGCACTGCTGCCCAAAACTATCAAGTGATGCTATGCAGGAATCCGTCTAGGTAGGTACCACCCCAGGGCCAGTTATTCTGCCTTGAAGCAGTAGTGTGCAAACATTACTGTGTTTCGGTTTGAAGGGCACTGTGAGCTAGCGTAATCACTGGGCATTTGAGACTTAAGAACTGATGCCTCAGGGTGACGGGCGCAGTGTGGTGTCATACAGAATTTTTCTGGGTGACACAGCATTTGTTGTGGGCAGGCGTTGCACTTACCATCAGGTGAACGTTTTGCTCGTTTCGTCACTTTACACAATTTAAAAAAAATGCAAAAGACCCGCCATGTCTCGTTCCCCGTAAAGGCTAAACGTTGCCATGTACGTAAATACACAATGTAATAGTGGCGTAACAAAATCGGTCACTTCCTTTCACTCCATAATAGTCGACTAAAATTCTTGGAAAATTAGTAGAATGATAGCGACAAAACTCAAAAAAATGGATCAACTACAATGCTGATGATGATGATTATTATATTCTACTGACCGAATTTGCTACATGACTGTTTCGAATGGAAAAAAATCAAAAGGACTCATCACTTCATCATCCCTTTGTACATTTAAGGAGTCACGATATATCGAAAGCTAAACTTATAATTTTTTTCAAATTAATAAATTTATTTCAAAAAAAAGTAAAGTAACAGCCTATAAATGTCTCCCTGCTGAGCACAGGCCTCCTCTCATTTCTGAGAGGGTTTTGGAGCTGGGAATAGACCGCAACGCTGCTCCAATGCGGGTTGGGACTTCACATATCCTCGAAATATTTCTATTCCTCGGAGATGCAGGTTTCCTCACGATGTTTTCCTTCAACGCTAAGCACGTGGAAAATAAGCACTCAAAATTGTAGATCAAATTTAGAGGTGCTGGCACCGGGGATATAACTTATTTATCTCACAAACATTATTTTCAACTGGGATTGAAAAACATCCGAATAGTCACCCAATATTCATAAAACTACAAAGGGTAGTGAAATCCATGCATAGTTTACTTTAATATGACGTGAAATGTTACATATAGGTCGATGTATATTCAAATAATCGTAAAGAGAGACCGCACGAGTGTCGTCCCTTTATGACATTGACGAGCGCGACAAATAGGAAGCGCCACTAAAGTTTTATTAGTCACATTAGTCAAATAAAATTCCGGGCTAGCAGCTAGCGGCAGTCAGTTTTTACGAACGCGTGGTGAGGACAAAACGAATCGGGCCGGTTTACGCTCCTCGGAATGTTCCGGCGCTCGTTAAACTTTACGGCGTCAACTTTTCAGCTGTTGCAGTAAAATCATTCTTGTTATTTAAGCCCCATAGGATTGTCTAAGCTTTTTTATGGAAGAGTGAGTGATTATCGATGAGATGAGCAAATCGTTCACTTGCAACGTCTGCCCATAACAAATGCTGTGTCACTCAGAACATGTCTGTGTGGCACCACACTGCGCTTGTCCCCCTGAGACATTATTCTTCAGTCACATTTGTCCAGTGATTACTATTACATTTACAATTCTCCGAAAAGCCTAGAGTAATTAGTTATGGTCCGTTTCGGTAACGCGGGGGCAGCGAACAGATCTTTATTGTCTGGACTAGATGCAAGTCAGAATTTTCTAAGGGACACCTTGGCGTCTAAGGTATATGGTACCGCGATATATCATCCGTCTGTCAAGCTTGGTGATAACATTTGAGATCTATGACCTGCAGCGGACGTTATAAAGGCTAATGATGATGACAAGAATGTCGATGATGATGATGGTGGTGATGGTAATGTATAAACAATTAAAATAACTGGTTATGAAATTATAAGACATAATTTCATAGTATGTTTGTAATGATAATTAATGATTTATTTTAAAACATGTGTGTAATATAATATAAGCAGCCTATAATTGTTACTATTATTGTGCTGACCAAAGGCCTCCTCCCATTTCTGGGAGGGACTTTTCCCGGCTTTTTAGCCAGCCCCATGCGGATTGGCGAACTTCACATGAATTCTCAGACGTGCAGGTTTCCTTACGATGTTTTATCTCACCGCTGAGCACGTGGTAAATCAGCACTTAAAATTGTAGAACAATTTTAGAGGTGCCGGCACTGGAGATCGAACTACGGTCACTCGCCTATTATTAATTTAAATATAATTTAAAAATATGCCTTTTCTTTTTCGTCCTCTTTAACTTTTGGTCTCTCTTAATACAATGTTCAATCATTCTACCAATGTCAAGAAGGAGTGACAAGATGGATGTCATTAAGAATGAAACTACAGTTATTAATACTTGAGCTCACTGTCATGAAGACAATGAGGTCAAGCGCTAATCCATTTTGTCTGATAATGAAATCTGCTCGGACGATGCAGAAGCTAAGCGAATGGCGTCTGCACTGTGAGTTACAATTTTTGTCTGTAAAACGTACTCACGACACAAAAGCGTCACGATGTAATGTATCATCAGATAGTTTTCATTATACATTTTTACATACATACATACTAAATACATAAGATCACGACTGTATCCCATAAGGGGTAGTCAGACACTGCAAAAACAGATGACTGCCACAATCCACGTTTTACCAAAATAATATAATGCACTTGGTGTGATGGGTGGTGAGCCCATCGCCACCATGCGCTGTTGGGTACACAGTGCAGTTTAATTCCTTACTCGCCTTTTACGAGATCCATTGGATGAGATGGAGTGGTAGTATTCTTTTAACGAGCCGCCATTACACGGCTTTTTAATTAACTTTAATCTACATCTTATCAGAAAACTATAAACTAAGAATCGTTTTTCGCTTTTCCCGGTGTTTACCTCTATTTTTTCAAAAGAAAACGAACTTTAAACTGCAAAGCGCACAGTCCGATTTTCAAAGGAGTATCATACCGGTAAATGCATATTTTAATCTAGACTTCTAGTCCCTCTTTCCGGGTCGCAATTAGTAGAGTTACGACAAAGAGATGAAAGAATCACCTGAAAATTAATCTCTCTATTAAAAGCCCTGTGACCGATGTCTTAATGTCTTTCTGAGAGGATGACGTTTTTAATCCTGGTAAAATGGTTGGTGATATTGTAGGGTAAGCAAAGTGCAAAAATATTAGAAGAACTCATGTATTCAGAGCCAATCCGCGGTGTCAATCCGTTCGTCCGTCCTAAGTATAAACTTAAGTCAGTGCTTGGACTGCCTCGTGGTGGCGGCGTAAGAGAATCTACCACTCCATCTCAACCCGTGGGTGTCGTAAAAGTCGACGGAGGGGAAATGAAAACCAGGAGATGGGCAACAGCATCTTCCTGTAACATCTAAATAAATAAACTGCGGTTCTATTACCAACTAACTATATCAATATATACTTTTATGGAGGCGTACTCCATAGCGTCAAAAGGCTTGTTAATTTTACCGGATGAGTGGTTTTTCTCATTTTTCATACAAATAACCACTCGTTCGTGCAAACCTACTTGATTCAAATTAAAAAATATCTAAAATCCATAACAAAGTAAAGCCATTATTTCATAGAAAATCCATCCATTCTATCGTATATCGTACATTCTGGTGGTAAGATTCCTATGCCACCACACCATGTCAGTTATTCCGCCGTTAAGCTCTAGTGTGCAAACATAACTGTTCGGTTTGGAGAGCACTGAGAGCTAGCGTAATCACTGGGCATATGAGACTGTAGAACTGATGTCTGAGGGTGACGAGCGCAGTGTCACACAATAATGTTCCGGGTAACACAGCATTTGTTATGGGCAGACGTTGTACTTACCATCAGGTGAACGTTTTGCTCGTTTTGTCATTCTATGCAAAAAAAACTGTTATCGTCGTGCGTCGCTGTTTAAACAAATATGGAAACAGAGCCACACATTTGCATATTCTACGTGTTAGGTAAATAGGGTATTTTGCCGAAAGGATGTGAAAGTGCATCTATACTAATATCATAAATGCGAAAATAACTCTCTCTGTCTGTTTGTTAACTTTTCACGGCTCAACCATTGAACTGATCTTGACGAAATTCTGAATCCTGCCCGTGGGATTGCAATGGGGAGTAACATTTTTTTTTATAGTCTTACCAAAATGATGGCGCCGTGGTTCGCCACCTGTCACGTCTCGCTTCCCGCGGGGCGAAAAGTGGGCTACGTGTGTGGCCTCTGCCTACCCTCTATATGGGAAAAGGCGTGATTGCATGTATTTTTCTTATTTATTTAACCGTTTTATCTTTGTTGCAGGTAAACATCACTGTAATATGTTATGTCAACATAATAGCTACCCACAATCCACAAGATCCGGTAAATATTTTCTTTCAGTATCTGGAAAAGTGTTAAAAATATCTTAAATTGTTTTTAAGTAATAAAGGTTTATGTGTCAAAAAGCTCCTAGCATATCCATACTAATATGATAAATGCGAAAGTAACTCTTTCGGTCCCTCTGTCTGTTTGTTACCTTTTCACAGCTCTACCGCTAAACCGATCTTGACGAAATTTCACAAAGAGATAGCTTGCATTCTGGAGACGGACACAGGAACCTTTTTTTCCGGAAAATCAAATCGTTCCTACGGGATATTTAATAAAACCTTTTTTTACGCGGACGAAGACGCGGGCACCAACTAGTAGTTTATAAGTTGTTTACTAACATAGTCTTTTTTTTATTGTATAGAGCGACGAAATGAGCAAAACGTTCAACTGATGTAAAGTGCAACGTCTACCCATAACAAATGCTATGTCACCCAGAACATTTCTGTGTGACACCACACTGCGCTCGTCACCCTGACATCAGTTCTTAAGTCTCATATGCCTAGTGTCAGTGCCCTTCAAACCGGAACACAGTAATGTTTGCACACTACTGCTTGACGGCAGAATAACTGGCCCTGGGTTGGTACCTACTTAGACGGATTCCTGCATAGGAATCCTACCACCTCAATTAAATTATGTTATTATATAAAATAAATATTACATTAGTTATTAGTGCTTAGAAGCCTGGTAGCGATCACCTCATTCCCAGGATTTATGGGATGGGGGTAAGCTGCGGGTCCTGGAGTCGGTTCTTTTTTTTCGTGCATATGCATGGATACCCGACCGATCAGTGGAGGCAGCCAGGTTATGTCGGACTTTTACGGGCTAAAATCCCACGGTGGTCTCCATCAGCGCTAAAGAGGAATCACTGGATCTCCGTTCGGAACGCAACTGTGGCCCCTCTAACGCTTCGCTTTGTCTTCGCTTTGTCTCGGTTCGAATTCTAGCCGATGCCAATATTAGTGGTTGCCAACAATGTGTGTGGTGGGCATAAGTGCAGGAGAAATTGTAGTGTCTGGCATCGTTGATTAAAAAAAACAACAACAACAAAAGATATTTTTTAGGACCAAAGAATTTTGTCACCTTTGTTATGATATTCTGCCAATTACATTACCGGAACTAGGATTCACGTATTCTTTACGATTTGACTTCTTCATATCCCGAGCGCTCTTCACACTCGATACGTATGGAGGGTGCGAGCAGTCATCTATTTACTTTTTAATAAAATCTCACCCCGCGTCGCAGTCGTCTCGGCGGGCGATCCATCACGCCCGGGCGGCGACACGTGAACGACGCGATAACGACGCCAGATTCGATCTCGGCTGTTTACTTAGTGAATCGGTTCGGTACTAAGTGGGAATCGATCTTATCACGTACGATTTTGCTATCGGTTTTTCTTGTATTTGCACTGATCTAATGCGGACGTTATATCGCAACCTGAAATTCGTTCGAAATCTGTCGAGGTTGCTGGAATTCACAATTCGTAAAGTGGCGGGGACGTAGAAGATTGAAGATCTATTCAATTTTTTCTTGAACTGTGTCAATTAAATATACTTTGTATTCTTAAACAAATAATTTACAAGGTTGTTAAATTTAGAGACGATGGAATGCTGTTGCTATATGGACAGTAATTACTTGAGCTGATGAATGATGATGAAGTTACGATTTGGTTGGCCATCTCATTTGTGGAAACAATTTACTGTAACGGAGACAAATATTTAATAAAGAAAACAGTAAAGTTTCAGCCTATAAATGTCCTACTACTGAGCACAGGCCTCCTCTCATTTCTGAGAGGGTTTTTTTGGAGCTAGGAAGAATCCGCCACGCTGCTCCAATGCGGGTTGGCGGACTGCACATGTCTTCGAAATATTTTTTATTCCTTAGACATGCAGGTTTCCTCACGATGTTTTCCTTTGCCGCCGAGCACGTGGTAAATCAGCACTTAAAATTGCAATTAACAATTTTAGTGGTGCCGGCACCGGGGATCGAACCCAGGTCACTCGCGTACTATGAAATTTAAAGCGAGCGCATACCCCTGAGCTACCACGGCTCTTAAATATTTTGGATATGATTTTTAATATTTAATTGCATTTTGCATATGAGACTTAAGAACTGATGTTTTTTATATATAGTACGCATCTCACAAAACTTTCATAGCGCAATTATGGAATATATGAAATATTTCTTGAGCTTCTCATGTGGCGACATAGATGTCGCTACAGGAGAAACTGACGAGACGAGGAAATGCTGTATCTCTCAGAACATTTTTGCGTGACCACACTGCGGTCGTTCTCTCGGTAAATCATACTTTATTTTTTATTTTATTGGTAATCCAATAAAATAAAAAATAAAGTAGCTGACGAGACCAGCAGAACGTTCACCTGATGGTAAGAACTTGCGCCCACAACATAAGCTATGCCACCCAGAACAATTCTATGTGGCACCACACTGCGCCCAGATATCAGTTCTTATGTAAGTCTCTTATGCCCAGTGATTACGATTTAGAACGAAATACAGTAACGCTTGCACACTACTGCTTCACGGCAGAATAACTGGCCTGAGGTGGTACCTATCTAGACGGATTCCTGCATAGAAATCCTACCTCCAGTAAAACTTAAGTCGCATATGCTCACTTATGTCTCATATGCACAATTACAATAGCTGTTAGTGCCCTTTAGACCGAAACACAGTAATATTTGCACACTACAGCTTCACGGTAGAATAACTAGCCCTGCTGGTGTACCTACCTAGTTGGATTTCTGCATAGGAATCCTGCCACCAGTAATTCTTAGAGGAGCATAAGCACTGTGACGCCATACAGATATCTTCTGGGTGACACGGCATTTGTAATGTATTGTGTCACTTACCATCACGTAAATGTTTTGCTCGTCGTTCACCGGTGGTAGTATTCCTATGCAGGAATCCGTCTAGGTAGGTACCACCCCAGGGCTAGTTATTCTGTCGTGAAGCAGTAGTGTGCAAACATTACTGCGTTTCGCTTTGAAGGGCACTGAGAGCTAGCGTAATCACTGGGCATATGAGACTTAAGAACTCATGTCCCAGGGTGACGGGCGAAGTGTGGTATCACACAGAAATGTTGTGGGTGACACAGCATTTTTTGTGGGCGGTCGTTGCACTTACCATCAGGTGAACGTTTTGCTCGTTTCGCCACTTTATAAAAAAAAAAGATAAGATCCGCATGCACGTGGATCTCAACGAATTAATCAAATTATTAAATTAAATTAATCAAATCTTAATAATATACTTTTGTAAAGTAACGCCTGATTCTATTAAAAACAATTACGCCAGTGCTCAGAAATATACTTCACTCAACGTTTTGCAAGCAAAATATAAAGCGTTCCAAATGTTGGAAGCAGGTGCGATCGAAAACGTAATTTGTGTATTCTGCAGTGAAAGAATCACTCCAGCGTATGGGACCCGTGGCAGTCCTTCACACTCTATCCAAAACTCCGTCGGAATATTCGCCGCCATCGATCTGCACCACAGATAGAACGTCACTATAGTAGACCAGGGTCGCCACGTTAGTAGAAAGAATAAGAGACAAGTTTGTCAAAAGAATCGACGTCTTTATTTGAGTATGAATGTCAAATAAGCACGTGGTCAATATGAGGGGTTAACTACTACCAATATATTCGTCCTCGGAAAACCAAGATGTCTGCTCCGAAGACTAATATGTTATGCCTAATTTTTAGTCATTGCGTCACCGGTTCTCACACCGATGACATGATTTTTGAACCGATCTCTCATGCTATTCTGATGTGTTAGACACAAGTCTCCAATGCAAAGCTCTGGATGACATCGCAACCATCAAGTGAACGGCTTGCTTGAATAGGATTTCTAGGTGCATGGATCCGTCTAGGTAGGAAGCACTGCTGCGCCAGAACGCGTAATTACAGGGCATATGTGACTTAAGACTTAATATGTCTGAGTGACGAGCATAGTGTGTCACTTACTATCAGTTGAAAGACTCGCTCGATATTTATAAAAGTTTACCTCCCTATCCCCCACCCCTCTCCCTAATTATTTAAACGTTTACTCGGACACAGTGATACATAGGCAACTACATAGAGTGTAACGATAGTAGTAATTTACTAAAGTACTAATAATTAAATTAAGTGTTACCAAGTCATCATATTTATAAGAAAGAAAGAAAGAAAGAAAGAGAACTTTATTCGAAACACCCACACAATAAATACAGACATAATTACAAATAAGACACGGAAAAATTAAAACTATAAGTAAAATAAAACAGTAATAAAAAAACAACAATGCCAATATAGACTAATAACAATCAACAGTAAAAATATACTTATAAACATACTTACTTTCTCTTGTTATACACTGATTATGGACAGTCCGTCTAAACACTAAACACCTGGCTGCACGACTGCACACTACAGCCGTAGTACGCGCCATCAATAAAAGTACCCCGTCTCGGGGGACCACTGGAGACATGTGCTGATTTGTAATTTGCGACGTGCACTGCAGCCCTCTGCTATCAGTAATTGGCTGACTCTACTATTGCACTCGCCGGGGTATAATCCGAAATATTAATTGGCAATCAATTACTGCGTTATTTTTGCAAAAAAATCCTTATTTACACAGTGGCGTAATGTTAAACTCTTTGCGAATAATTGTGTGGTTTTAAAAAAATAATAATATTGTATTTATAATTTTATAGCAACTTTAGAAGATCGGATACATTACTTTTACTGGTGGTAGGTAGGTCTAGGTAGGTACCACCCCAGGGCCAGTTATTCTGCCGTGAAGCAGTAGTGTGCAAACAGTAGTGTGTTTCGGTTTGAAGGGCACTGAGAGCTGGCGTAATCATTGGGTATATGTGACTTAAGAACTGCTGTCTCAGTGTGACGGTCGCAGTGTGGTTTTGCTCGTTTCTTCACTTTAATCAAATAAAAAAAAAACAGTTTCTGCCCAAGAGTTCTTCAAAACATTTCACTTCATCGTTTTTATCATTGTTCTTCCCAGTTACATAAAGTTAGGTCCAAATAGACAAAATACGTGCTTATATAACAATTTTGCCGTTCCTTGATATAAATGACGGAGTCAGCGATGGCTGAGCGATAGCGCCGCCTACCTCTTGATTAGGCGGTACAGGGTCCCTTGTGTAGATAGCGCAGAATAACAATTTCAAATTCACCTTGTGTCATAATTTCACCTTACTACGCTTAACCACCAATGAACTAGGTAAATCGACAGTTTCGTTTTGAAGTTGTGACCAGGTCGGTGTCTTGAATTCATTTGCCATCTGCACAATCCGAACTCTTTAATAAGACTCTGTCCACGTGCCGCTATTACAATAACAAGTGACGTCAAGGTGTTCTCCACTTCCTCAGTACTACAATAATCAAATGAACAACTTATTATTTAACGATATCGTTTTCCCCGACATAAATTACTATAAGTTACTATAGTAGAATACATGATCTAGAATATTTAGTCGAATTTTTTATCTCTGAACATTCTATTGATAAGCAGCCGAGAGGTTTAAATAAAGCAAGGCAAGCAGACGAAGCGATGCATCCAGGTGATTTCACTAGCGACGGAAAACCTCGATCATTTGCAGTCGCTTAGATCTGGATTGCTTTGCTAATTTTTTCATCGGAGCTTAGACTTAAAGGCGATTTACTTTAGTTAAATAAATGGACCAGGTATTTATGACCCGCTACCATTTTATGCATTGTTCCTCAGGGCTACTGAGTAGAGCAGCACTATTAACGGCAATTCATTATATAGTAACATGAAAACCAATAAAAACAGACAGACACGGAGGTCTGACCGTTCAAAATATAAATCGGAATATGCTAAAGTTCTATAAAATATTATATTATAATGTACAAAAGTTGCGGAATAAAATTATCGACTAAAATACGCGCAAACAAGTTCTCAGTTAAAGCTTGTCGTCGACGTAAAGCGATACACATACATTTCATTGAAGAAATATGAATTACCGGCAAAAACTGTGAAGCGAAGCGTTTAACAACTAAGATGAAAGTACTCGATCCGTTCTTAGGTGCGATTTTCCAAATAAGATTTGTCCATTCCACCTGATGCAGCCTTTGCCGCGTATTTTGATGGATCTGTGCAGCTCGTTACCGGCGAAGTTTTGCGGCGGAGAGATTATACATCCGAGCTCACAATCTTATCGACGCTGCTTTAATCAACAGAGAGCGAGCGGGAGATACGAGGGGGAAGGGAGAGGAGTTATAAGAACGCTTAGTTGAAATTAAAACTATTAAAAAAGAATAAAACTAAAACGAATTTAACGCGTTTAAAAAGTAAAGATAAGTTTCAGCCTTTAAATGTCCCACTGCTGAGCACAGGCCTCCTCTCATTTCTGAGAGAGTTTTGGAGCTAGGAAGAATCCGCCACGCTGCTCCAATGCGGGTTGACGGACTGCACATGTCATCGAAATATTTTTATTTCTCAGACATGCAGGTTTCCTCACGATGTTTTAAATCAGCGTTTAAAATTGCAATTAACAATTTTAGTGGTGCCGGGATTCGAACCCAGGTCACTCGCGTACTATGAAATTTAAAGCGATCGCCTAGCCCCTGAGCTACCACGGCTCTGCCGTCTAACGCGTTTAATACTATTTAATTTTTTTAATTATTTTATTTGGGAAACATACAATATTTATAATACAGACATAACAAATTCATAATCAAAAAACCATAGATCAATTAAGTTTCCAATAAATTACTTATATATAAAGAAAGAAAAAGAGCAGTTTAAATTTATTGGAGCACGCTACATAATGCACGTAGACACAGATTAAAAAAAAATAAAGAAAAAAGAAAATTGCTTAAACAAGGCTAAAATGAACTAAAAAATGTCCCGCGGAGCCTGACCGGTGTGCTATGCAATATCCATGTTCCGTCTAGATAGATATAACTGACCACAGTGTCAGTATATATATTTTCGGTGATGTAATTGCTGTTAGCCTTTTTGGCTCTTACAGCTTCATCGGATACTTCATCGGATTCACTGGTGGTAGGATTCCTATGCAAGAATCCGTCTAGGTAGGTACCACACCAGATCCAGTTATTCTGCCGTGAAGCAGTAGTGTGCAAACATTACTGTGTTTCGGTTTGAGGGGCACTGTGAGCTAGCGTAATCACAGGGCATATGAGACTTAAGAACTGATGTCTCAGGGTGATGGGGACAATGAGGTGTCACAGAAATGTTCTGGGTAACACAGCATTTGTTATGGGCAGACGTTGCACTTACCATCAGGTTAACGTTTTGCTCGTTTCATCACTTTATACAATAAAAAAAATACTGTGCTCACGGGCCAGGGGCCTGCGTGCCAGGTTTGGATTGACCCAAACATAAATACATAAATAATACTCCTACAAAAACCTCGAAATTTGGACTGTTGCGTTCGCTGCGTGCTTGCGCGATTTCGAATATCTACAGTGTCAGTTATTCTGCCGCGAAGCAGTAGTAATATGAAAAAATGTTGTTATCTATGAAGCAACAAAAGGGTCTCCGCTTAGTTTGAGTTGGGGGACTTGCAATACTGATCTAGTGCAGCTCGTTTTGAATCTTCGGCTAAAAGTGCTAAATTTCTGAATTCAGTTTAAAAACAAGTAAAAAAGTAAGTAAAGTAACAGCCCTATAAATGTCCCACTGCTGAGCTTTTTTGTATGTGTTAACGTTGTTAGCCCGGCGGCTTTTACAACTTCGTCGGAAGAGACTCGCGAGCAGAAGGCCCGCAAGTATGGGTACAACGTCGCTGCTGGCGTTGACTCGGCGCTCTGCGTCTCGACGTCGCTCTGCTGCTCCCGACGTCGCTCTGCTGCTCCACTGCTGAGCACAGTAGCTCCTCCCTTTTTAGGGGCGGGAAGAGTCCACCACGCTGTTGTTGGGTTGTTGACTACACATGTCTTCGAATTATTATTGTTCCTCAGACATGTAGGTTTTCTCACGTTTTCTTTCACTTCTGAGCACGTGGTGAAAGTCGCAGAACAATTCCTATGCAGGAATACGTCTAGGTAGGCACCACCCCAGGGCCAGTTATTCTGCCGTGAAGCAGTAGTGTGCAAACATTACTGTGTTTCGGTTTGAAGGGCACTATGAGCTAGCGTAATCACTGAGACTTAAGAACTGATGTCTCAGGGTGTCGGGCGTAGTGCGGTGTCACACCGAAATATTCTGTTTGACACAGCATTTGTTGTGGGCGGACGTTGCACTTACCATCAGGTGAACGTTTTGCTCGTTTCGTCACGTTATACAATAAAACAAATTAGTGGCGCAACGGTGCCGGCGCCATTTCTTTTTTATCAAATTCAGTTCACTCGCATACAATGAAATTAAAAGCGATCGCCCAGCCCCTGAGTTGCAAGTATTTAATATGAAAGTAAAGGCCACGTCACAAGTACCCGCGACCGACGATCTAGTATGAAAAAACTAATGAAACAAAGAAGCGTAAGAGTTGTGTCAGGATCGTAGTAAGTGGAAAGATGTGGTCTCTGCCTACCCCAATGGGAATGCGGCGTGACTCTATGTATGTACGAGTATGTATATATTATACTTAATAACTAACGTCTGCAGGTGAAGAGCAAGTCTCCCACCACGACTTGCTCGTTTCGTTACATAATACCATAAAAAAAGTAAGTATTACGAGAGAAATGTCTCGATTGCGTTTGTCTATCAGCGACGAACGTATACTGAGTAGTAAAGTACAGTTGAACTTCAAGTTGGCTCCGGCTGGGATTCGAACCCAGGACCCACGGCGTAGAAGTAAGGTACTCTAACCACTGGGCCACGTGGTTGTCATTATTTTTTATATATTTGCATCATGGAATGCTTGACGTGAGGCGACGCGACGTCACAATTACATTATAAAAATTTTGGCTAAAAAGCAGCGTAAACCAATAAACTCAAGCATATTAAAAAAGGTGCTCATGCTCAAGTGTTATCATTTTTAACAAACATTCGACGTGACGAGGTGGCCGAGTGGTAAAGGCGTTGGACTGCTAATCCAATGTGCTCTGCACGCGTGGGTTCGAATCCCATCCTCGTCGAAACATTTTGTTCAATTGGAAACTTATTTATTCAATTTAAAGTACGTAATTTTACTTAAAATTATAATTGTAGATGTACAAGGTACAAGTAGCTTAAAAAAAGTTCTGCCTATTTGTTTTTTTAAACCGCACTTTTATTTCTACTAATAATATAAAATAAAGAAAGAAAAATATAGAAAGAAAAAAAAACATTTATTGGCACAGTACAAAATGACGTCACACTTAGGCACGATAAAAACAGATAGTAATAAAAGGAAAAAAAACATTAAAATAAAATTAAAACACCAGAAATAATACAAAATAAAAAATAGCATAAAAAATATGCAATATGATAGAGACGAGAAACGCGCTGTTCTGAGGAAATACTAATCCGATTTGAAAAATTATTTTTATTAGGTATATTTAGATTCTTACATAGATTTTTTATCAGATTCATTTGGTAGATATTGAAGAACTTTCTAGGCTATAATACTTCATGATACGACCTTTTAGAGCCGCGCGCTGAGAATCGAAAATTACCGAGAAGGGATTTGTGAATGTTCTGGTCAATGAGGTACCACCGTACGGCGATCATGTGTGTTTTTACTGGTGGTAGGATTCCTATGCAGGAATCCGTCTAGGTAGGTACCACACCAGGGCCAGTTATTCTGCCGTGAAGCAGTAGTGTGCAAGCATTACTGTGTTTCGGTTTGAAGGGCACTGTGAGCTAGCGTAATCACTGGGCATTTGAGACTTAAGAACTGATGTCTCAGGGTGACGAGCGCAGTGTGGTGTCACACAGAAATATTCTGGGTGACACAGCATTTGCTGTGGGCGGACGTTGCACTTACCATCAGGTGAACGTTTTGCTCGTTTCGTCACTTTATACAAGAAAAAAAAAAAAAATGTGTTCGGCCTATTTTACGCGGGTAAGACCGCGGGGCACATTTTGTATTTTATACGAGAAGGTGAGCATTGAAAGTCTTAATGTTTGCGCGTACACTTGCGGCGCTTAGCACTAGCTTTGATTGTGTAATGATCGACATCATTTGTATTCAATTCATGTTTAAGTTATTACACACTATCTTTACTGGTGGTAGGATTCCTATGCGGTATCCGTCTAGGTAGGTACCACCTCAGGGCCAGTTATTCTGCCGTGAAGCAGTAGTGTGCAAACATTACTGTGTTTCGGTTTGAAGGGCACTGTGAACTAGAGTAATCACTGGGTATATGAGACTTAAGAACCTTTGTCTCAGGGTGATGAGCACAGTGTAGTGTTACACAGTGTCACACAGAAATTTTATTTATTTATTAAAACTTTATTGTTTACCCTACAATGGGCGGCCTTAATGCCAGTTGGCATTCTCTGCCAGTCAACCCAGGGCGTAGTGTAACATTGTGGCAGGTTTAAAATCCAAAGAAACTAATTACTTGAGCCTTACAAGCTATTAATAAATATAAAATACAATACAAAAAATAATTAAAATTCATATTAAATAAATACATAGCTATAATAAATATACAATGATACACAAATATGCACATACATACACACATACATATACAGAAATACACGTAATGTTTCGACATAAATTTATAAGAAAGAATCCACAAACAATTTTTTCTGCTATCTTTAAAATAATGCTTCTGTACTAACCTCTTAGAGAGATCTTATTTTGAGCTTTTCTAATGTCATCGGGTGTCAACTCTCAGTGCCCTTCAGACCCTAAGTCGTATCGGTCCGGAACAACTGCCCGCGGCAGCGAATTCAGCAAAGTAGTCGTGCATGAGGAAAAATTGGATAAAGTGACGAGTAGAGAAAAACGTTCACCTGTTGGTGTATCACTCAGAACATTTCTGTGTCCCACCACACTGCGCCTGTCATGCTTAGACTTCAGTTCTTGAGTCTCATACGCAGAAAAATCTCAGAGTTACGGGCGCAGTGCGGTGCCCTAAAAAATAAGTTTTAGACAGACATGACCACCAGTCAACAATTTCCCTTGATTATCTGATTTTAAAGTCATTACACTAAAGCAATATATTTTTGTCACCTTTTAACTGGTAAGATATATAACAATGTACGAGTAGATATATCAGAAGAGATAACTTTCGTTACTGTAAACCCAACTTATTAATACAACTTATAAGTAAATCACTTTAACTCAGTCTACTTAGAGCAAGTGGGGCCAGTCTGGTACGCTAGCTAACTGATTAAAGTGAAGCGGCTAATCTAGTTGATGTTGCTGCGACAACGTCGTCTAATTTGTATAGGAGTTTCGCAGGTGTGTTAGTCGAGTGGAAGTTGCTGGCGGTGGAACGGTTTTTGGCAGGTTAATGAAACGGTGGGTTAGCGAGGCGCTTAGGCTGTGAAACTTGGCCGTATCGTTGTGTGCAACTATTAAGTAATTAGTGCAACTGTTAAGTATATTATGTGGTATGATTCCTATGCAGGAATCCGTCTGGGTAGGTACCACCCTGTGGTTATTCTGCTGTGAAGCAGTAGAGTACATACATTACTGTGTTTCGGCTTGAAGGGCACTGACAACTACCGCAATTACTAGGCATATGAGACACAAGAACTGATGTCTCAAAGTGACGGGCGCAGTGTTGAGTCACATAGAAATGTTCTGGGAGACAAAGCATTTGTTATGGGCAGACTTTATCACTTACCATCAGATAAACATTTTGCTCGTTCCGTCACTTTTATCAAATAAAAAAAAAAGTAAGATCATACAGATCTATCAAACCAGGGGGATCTACTGTGTAACTCTGATTGGTTTCGGGATCGGTTACATTTGATCCCATTAATCAATGAATGAGCTCCATACGCCAAAACCGATCACGAAACCTACCAGAGTACCTATATTTTTTATTTATTTTTATTTTATAAAAGTGACGGAACCAAGCAATACGTTCACCTGATGGTAAGTGCAACGTCTGCCCATAACAAATGCTGTATCACCCAGAAAATATCTGTGCGACACCACACTGTGCCCATCACCCTGAGACATAGGTTGCTTAAGTCTCATATGCCCAGTGATTGCGCTGGCTCACAGTGCCCTTCAAACCGAAACACAGTAATGTATGCACACGACTGCTTCACTGCAGAATAACTGGCCTACCAAAATAGACTTACAGAACACACAATTCATACAATCTGATTTGAATGTCTGTGTGCGCAACAGAGAAGCATATATGCACTGCTATGATTAGTTGATTGAAAGGAAATCTAGAAATGATTTGTGATTTTGCACAAGTCGCTAGCTCCAGCTGAAATTCGAACCCAACTCCCGCGGTATAGAAGTCAAGTGGTACACGGTAGTCATTTACTTTGAAAACCGAAATTGTATATACATCGCGTCAGGTTTGTATACTGTTTTATATCAGGTTTAATAGTTAGCCGTGTGGTGGCGGCTCGTTAAAAGAATACTACCACTCCATCTCATCCAATGGATCTCGTTAAAGGCGGGTAAGGAATTAAACTGCACTGTGCACCCAACAGCGCATGGTGGCGATGGGCTCACCACCTATCACACCAAGTGCATTATATTGTTTTGGTGAAACGTGGATTGTGGCAGTCATCTGTTTTTGCAGTGAGTGCCCAGTCCTCTGACTACCCCTTATGGGATACAGTCGTGATCTTATGTATTTATGTATAGTTAGTTTGGCCCTTATCGGTAATGTTCGGTTCGCTGCGTTCGGCTCAAATTTTTCTTCAATAAACGGATTAGCTACTGCAGAAAATTTTGTACAAATCCAATTAGTGTTTCTTGAGATTAGCGCATTGAAACATACAAACTACCCAGCATCATTACAGTAGTACTATTTAAAAAAAATACCCCGCAGTAGGATTTCTCCTGTAGCGTGGATAGTTTTACAAACATACATTTCACACAGGACAACACAACCAGACCCGAAAACCAACTATTCATGTTTTTGATTCCGGCTGTGACTCTTACCACTAGGCCACGCAGTCGTAGTAAGATAATTAAAGACTAAGCAAGACTCTCATTGAGTATTACTGCCCGCAGATCTATTTAAATATTAATTCATGTTACAATAGTTACCTTGGAAATTTATAAAGCGATCTTTGTCCCCACTTCAACGTCAACTCTTTTGTAAAAGCTTCTGATGAAGTGTATTCTTGAGTGGCACTTGCGTGGTCCGGCAGACTGGTTCAAAGCTGCGGTGAAATAGATCAAGTGCCAGCCACCCGGCTGGGTACGGTTGGTGTATCGTCCAATCTTATAATAGATATATTTTACATCGAAAAATTCCGTATCGAACCATATTATTTGGCCTAAAATCCGCGGACTAATTCCTTAATTCATCATCACAACTTCAGCCTATCACTAGTCCACTGCCGAACAAAGGCCTCCAGGGATCGCCACAAAAAATTTTGGGGGAAGGCTATAGTTGCCATGCTTGGCAGTCGGGTTGGTAACCGCAGGTTTAGATGTTCCAGGACGACTTTGCTGCCCTTCTTCTGGTTTTCATTTTCCCTCTTTCGACTTTTACGGCACCCACGGGATCAGATGAGGTGGTAGATTTTCTTCAGCCGCTTCAGTGTCTCAGACACTGCATATTAGCGTTCATTTAAATAACATTAATGCAAGTCATCTTCTTGGTTGTTTAGCTAAAATATCGCCAATAATTATCTATAAGAACTTGTATATTCTGTGGAACTCGTTTAATTTACTTTCGTGTTTTGTGCGCGTGTGTGTGTGCTCTTCTTGTCCTCTTCACTATTGTAGCTTTACGGAAGTACTTTCCGGGACGGGAGGCACAATTTATGAGCAATTAGACATCGCCCGGGGCCCGCGAGCCGCGGCGGGAGAAGAGACTAGAGTTGCCACGTTGGCCTTTGTGAACTAATGTAACAGAGGGACATTTTAAGAGTTAGGTAAATGTTTAAACTGAATCTTAGTTTCTTTTTTAATTGTATAATATTAGTGTGAATTTGATCGTTTTCTGTATTTATTTATGGGTCTAAAACTGAAACAAAGTCATTATTATATTATTGCTAGTTGACGCCCGCGACTTCGTCCGGGTGGAAAAGGTATTTTAAATATCCCGTGGAAACTATTTCATTTTCCGGTATTAAAAGTATGCAATATCCGTTCTCAGTATGCAAGCTATCTCTGTGCCAAATTTCGTCAAGATCGGTTCAGCGGTTGAACCGTGAAAAGGTAACAAACAGAGGGACAGAGAGAGTTACTTGCGCATTTATATATTAGTATAGATTATAAAGCTTAATTCGAATTTATAATATTAGTATGGATAAACGAATATATGCCATCGTATTTTAATAATTTTGTTTAACTTAACGAATTGTATTAAAAGACTCTCCTGGGAAAACACGACAGCCTGGCAACTCTCTAAAAGATTATTGGCTTCGTTTACGAAAAAATACACTTTGACAACGTCCTCCCCCAGTTATGTCTTCGTTAGGCGTCAACGTGTGAGTATCCCTCCGCGGCGAAATAATTGCAGGACGTCGAAAGTTGGGCCTCGTTATAGCGACAATGTTTTCAAAGTTTAATTACGTTAACACTTGCTGCGTAATTAAATTACTTCAAGTTGCAGTTTCAGTTAATCGATAATTAAGTTAATTTTTATTTTTTGAGGTTACTAATCAAGGTCAAAATCGGAACTTCTTTAAACTTTACTAATTTTACAACGATTGGAAACTCATGGAAAAACAAGAAAGAAACTTCAGAATGTTTTTTTTTAAATTGATATGAATTTAGTGCGAACTTAGAGTTTATAGACGAGCACAGACAAAATTTTCTAATGTTAGTCAGTCTAAAAAACTGTCTGGTACTCATTTTATCTTCGAGAAAAGAAATAACTTTCATATATTAAATTATAATGAATTTCCCCAGCAACATATAACAATTAAGATTGCTGACTACACATTGCATTAATGCCTTCTAAATTCAAATATCAGCCTGGGTAAAACTTTCCGTAAAGCAGGCAGTTCGGATTTGAGCTTCATACTGGGCACTATAGTTTTTTTCTATCCCTAATAAAAGTTTTAGAAGTTGTATAGAAAATATAATCTATCACCAGTCCACTGCTGAACATAGGCCTCCCCCATTGATTGCCACAAAAGTTTGGGGGGGGGGGGGTATTTTGCCATTGTTGCCACGCTTGGTAGGCGGGTTGGCTACCGCAGTCTTTGTATACTGATATTCCAGGCAGATGCCGCTGCCCATTTCCTGGTTTTACTTTCCCTCTGTCGACTATTACGACACCCACGGGATGAGATGGGGTGGAAGACACTTCATCCGCTACCACACGGTTTTCCGTTTTTATCACCGTGATAACTTCAAATCCCAGCTCAAAATAAAATTCGTTCAAACTAAAAACGTTTAAGCGTAGATGTAAATACGCGTAATTCTTTTGTAATTTCGGTGACATTTTTCTACTGCGAGATAAAGCAAAAAAAGGTCGCATTTACACTGTGCGAGTGCTCAGCGGCTTTAATACTTCCCGCCGATGATTTACGACGTGATTACACTCGCCGTCGCGAGGTGGGGCGCGTGTCTCTTGTTATTACATGCATGCGGTAGTCGTACCGTCAGTTGTTATTCATATGTAAACCGAAATTTGCAATTTATACATACAGTACTCATCAACATAGTGGCTCTGCTTGTGGAGTCAAATTTACGGCTCGGTGAAACAACAGAATCCATTTCTGTGTATCTTTGTTTGAGTAGGTATCGTTCGAAGCGACTGTGAGAAGAAAGGCTTCATTAGTTTGCTGACAGCTTGTAGTTCGACTTTAGTAATGTCACTTACCATTTTTAAAGGTATGTTAGTAAGCAAGTAAGTAATGCATTTATTTGCGATTAAAAAACATACAGCACAAAATACAAACAAGAAATAAATAAAGCGCTGTTTTTCAGCGAAGCCACTACGGAAGTGAAAAGAGAATGCACGTACGTGTCTGTAAGTAACAAATACAACTAAGTGAACAGAATGATAAAATATATAATAAACAATAACAATAAAAAATAAATTGTGTAAAAAAAGGGA
This sequence comes from Luehdorfia chinensis, assembly GCA_019845155.1. Classification (NCBI taxonomy): domain Eukaryota; kingdom Metazoa; phylum Arthropoda; class Insecta; order Lepidoptera; family Papilionidae; genus Luehdorfia; species Luehdorfia chinensis. Next base: position 1,175,333 of record JAHVAK010000388.1, read on the forward strand.
TGGATGGATAGAAAAATATATTGAGAGATGTAGGTAGGTAAGTTGCGTTTAGCAAAAGCTATTGCGTTATGTTTTTGATATCTTAGTAGAAATACTTTATATTTGAGTTAGAATGTATGAGTGTTCCTCAAAATCCGCAATGTGGTGGAATATTGTTCCAGCACCGCGTGGCAACAGACTTATAACTCCCACGGAGCGTTTGTTACAATCACATATCGATTGTTTTATTTGTAAAAGTAATTGCGCTTAGGGCGGATTTCACCGTTGAAAATAAACCCGATCGGTTCAAGCTAAACGAAGTTTAAGCGTTTAACTGAGTTCAACGCTACAGTTTGCATTTCACCAACAACAAATGAACGCAGTTAAAGCTAAACGCGATTAATATTCACAACGCCCAATTTTCGACGTTTTAACTCTTTAAACACGTTCAGAGAGCTGTCATTGTCAATTGCACAACTATGTAAACTACATTTTTTTTTTAAAAATCGTATTGTTTTTTGTTTTTTGTTTGTAACCTAAAATACGAAATACATCCATTTTTGTTTTATTTTGTGACGATATTTCATTTAAACTTCGTTTGTCTAAACGCGATCAAAATGGAGCTAGTGAAATCGGTTAGAGAAAAACCGAGATCAAATGATACATTTGAACTCAGTTAAGTAAAACGTAGTTTCATTAAAGTTGGTTTACAAAGCGATCGGTGAAATAGGGTCTTAATGTCAGCGTAGCCTGAATATTATCTCGAGGAAACGCTAATGCATTTCGTTATATACAGCCCCATGTAATCGCGGCCTAATTCGCGTTTGATTGCAGCACCCGGCATATGCCGCCGCGTTACTCAATGATTACGCGCAATTAACTGCCCGTCTTGAGCACGCTGATGACTTTATTTATACAAAAAAATGCTACGTTCTCGGAATTCTGAGTGAAGCGACAATTTCACTGGAACGTAAAAGTACAATTCTTTAAACGCTTAAGCGTTTTTTAATGCGCACTCCGCACAAAGGGAACACACTAAAACACTTAATTCCGTCACACTTTACATAAGTGTACGGATAAGTGTGACCCTCTAATTATGGACATTGACGCACACAAGCATGCGTGAATACGTACCCTTAGGTTGGTTAATAATACAAAATAAATTATGTATTTAATGCATTATATAGCAACAATTTTACTTTTAGCGTTTGAGTATATTACTTAGAGTGTTATTTGATTGAATATAGTTACAGTTTAATCATATACCGAATTATTACAAGACAATAAATGAGACGAGATTAATAAATAAGGTCAAAAATTTAAGATTTCGAAGCTAGATGTTGAAATATGAATGAAGAAAAGCATCATAACTTTTTTTTGTAATTTTGCGCATTCATTTTTATTCTAATAAAATAAATGTATGTGTGTGTATGTAAGTGTGTATGTAATGTATATATAAATATGTATATGTGTGTATGTACATGTACGCATATTTGTTTCTTTTTAAAACATACTTCGTCGTTAATAATATGTCCGGTAACTGCTCGACAAACCTGAGGCACCGACAGGAATAACAGCAGCTGTGGCAACACTGCCATAGCATTATGCTGAGTCGACAGCCTTTTCGTTGCTACAGCCCAACGTACGTTTGTAAATTTATTACGTCGTATCTAATTGTGTATTTATCTTTTGAACTTTTGTATTATGTGTTGTATTATTGAATAAAGTTTTTTTTCTTTCTTTCTTTAAAAATAAAGCGATAAAATTGGTGAATTCTCATAATGTCTCATAGTGAGCTTCGAGGTAAAGAGATACTACGACAGATATATTACGGCTTATAAAAGAAATTAGTAAAACCAGGGCAAAGGCGGTGCTCATTTTTGAAAATTCAAATAGTATTGACAGTTATATAGATAGGTTTACTGGTGGTAGGATTCCTATGCAGGAATCCGTCTAGGTAGGTACCACCCCAGGGCCAGTTATTCTGCCGTGAAGTAGTAGTGTGCAAACATTACTGTGTTTCGGTTTGAAGGGCACTGTGAGCTAGCGTAATCACTGGGCATATGAGACTTAAGAACTGATGTCTCAGGGTGATGGACAAGTGTGGTGTCACACAGAAATTTTCTGGGTGACACAGCAACTGTTATGGGCAGACGTTACACTTACCATCAGGTGAACGTTTTGCTCGTTTCATTACTTTATCCAATAAAATAAAAAAAAAGGTGGATAGACAAAGAGATAATTTACGTTAGACTTTAGAGCACGAACGTACTTTTTTATCATATTGATATGTAAACATAGTTACTCTGTCGCTAAGCAGTAGTGTGAAATCATTACTGTGTTACGGTCTGAAGGGCACTGTGAGCTAGCGTAATCACTGGGCATATGAGACTTAAGAACTGATGTCTCAGGGTGACGGGCGCATTGTGGTGTCACACTGTTCTGGATGACATAGCATCTGTTATGGGCAGACGTTGCACTTGCCATCAGGTGAACGTTTTGCTCGTTTCATCACTTTATCCAATAAAATTAAAAAAAAGGTGGATAGACAAATAGATAATTTACGTTAGACTTTAGAGCTCGAAAGTACTTTTTTATCATATTGATATTTACACATAGTTACTCGGTCAGCTAAGCAGTAGTGTGAAAACATTACTGTGTTACGGTCTGAAGGGCACTGAGAGCTAGTGTAATTACTGGGTACAGGAGAAGTGCCGAACAGAAATTTTCTGGGTGACATAGCATCTGTTCTGCACAGACGTTGCACTTACCATCAGGTGACAGATTTTCTCGCATCGTCACTTTGTCATAAAAACAAAGGAAACACAAATCTTAATATCACGGTAGGATTCCTATGCAGGTATCCGTCTAGATTGGTGCCACAGCCACCAGTAATTCTGCCGTGAAGTGTATATGTGTGTGTGACTAGTGAGTACTGGAAGCTAGAGTAATACTGGACATGAGACTTAAGAACTGATGTCTCAGGGGGAGGGGCATAGTGTGTCACACAGAAATGTTCTGGGTGGCACATGTCTGTTACAGGCAGTCATTGTACGAGTACTTACCATCAGGTGAACGTTTTACTTGCATCATCACTTTCATTCATAAAAAAAAATACTCAAATTAAATGAGCCAATCCCTGCTTCAGTATACATTACATGTTACGTACATGTGTATAACTTACGAGTAGAATAAGACATGCGAAACTGCAGCAAGCAGCAGTAAACAAAGCTAACTAGACGACAAACCAGCCTGATTACCGGTCCGATCACACGCCGCGTAATGAATTCAGCCGCCTCCGCCTCGCTATTTCAATTACTGATCTACGCCCCCTACTTTGCTTCCACCAACAGCGACGTCGTCTCCTACATGACTGCACGTTGCTGACTGTATTCGATATCTCGAAATTCCATCCCCGTTTCCACTGGCAATGAATGTTTAGCATTAGAAATATGCGGTTATACTTGCTGAAATAGCGGAATGTTAGACGTCTCGGCTCGACTAGACAATTCCAGTATCATAGGCAGGCTGATTCGAGACCTAAATTAATTGCACGATGAAGAATATTACAATTAATTAATTATATAAATCTTAAGATAAGTTATCGAATTGGAGTCAGATCATTTGAAAAATTGCTTCATTGGATAATATACATATGTCTGTTTAATATCATGCCACAGTATGTATTGGTTGTAAATTACAATATACGGATACGTCATGTAACTGGTCTAATACGAATTCTAATCGACAGATCGGCACTTAACCATTACATTGCATACATTTCGTCACCTGTATGTGAATCTAATTACTTCTAGTGGTGGCAGTATTCCTGTGCTGGAATATTTTTGGGTCGGCACCATCGCGTTGCTAGTTATTCCGCTGTCAAACATTACTGTTTCGTTCTGAAAGGCACTGATATATAGTGTAATTACTGGGAATATGACATTTCAGAACTGAAGGACTTCCTATGCAGGAATCCGTCTAGGTAGGTACCACCCCAGGGCCAGTTATTCTGCCGTGAAACAGTAGTGTGCAAACATTACTGTGTTTCGGTTTGAAGGGCACTGTGAGCTAGCGTAATCACTGGGCATATAAGACTTAAGAACTGATGTTTCAGGGTGACGGGCGCATTGTGGTGTCACACTGTTCTGGGTCACATAGTATTTGTTATGGGCAGACGTTGCACTTACCATCAGGTGAACGCTTTGCTCGTTCCGTCACTTTTATTAAATAAATAAAAAAAAATGTCTCTACCACACAGAAATGTTTTTGGTGACACGTCATCTATTACATTAATTTAAAGATTTGTCTCTTACGGATTAATAGAAGGATTCGCCCACTCTATGAAAGGTCTACAACCAGTGCATGTTGCCAGTGATGACATATAGAACCGATACGAGGACTGCTGACCGCATGAGAAAGCTGAATGGCGCTCAGCGAGCTACTTCATTAAGGAAAGTGATAGAATTCGTAACGATGATATCCACGGTAGAACTAGAGTAACCGACCTATCACTATGGAGCAGCTATGGTGCCGTCATACATTCCCGGTGGAAAATAAAGGTTTCCGAGTGGCAACCTCGTACCGACAAACGCAGTGTTTTGGCGACTCCAGCTTAGATGAAAGGTTTTGCAGAAAGTCCCTGAATGTATGTGGTTCGGGACCGAGTTTCGTGGTTATCTATGGGCAACATAGGCCGGTCAACAAAGGACTTGTGATAGGCCTAAATGATACCCTGAATGTAGGTGGTTCGGGACCGAGTTTCGTGGTTATCTATGGGCAACATAGGCCGTTCAACAAAGGACTTGTGATAGGCCTAAATGATAATGACCTTTGACCTCATATTTTCATGAAAATACGTTTGACTTTATTCAAGTGTTTTTGGCGGTCGTGTTTGACTTATTAATCGACTATTGATAAAAAGCATATAAAACTAACTCAAACCTATGTTCAGAGGCAAGTAGTCGCAGTAAGTTTTCAAACTGTTAAATTAAAAACAAGCAACGAAACAATTTAATAATTTGCAAGTTAAATGTTTCATTACGGAGCCGGAAGGTGTTGCACTTCCGGCTTGCTGTAACACCTGTATTAATACCCCAGTTCATAGAGACGAGACCGATAAATTCGCCTGCACGGCAGTCAAAGGATAAGATACGAACTGACAGCGATTTTCTTATTTATTGGCAATCAAACAGAATTTGCATGGTATCTAAGCGATTTGCGCACGGGAGCAGTATTTGTATGGTCTACTGGTAATTACCACAGGTTGTATTTGCGCAACTGAAATGTATGTCATGCGGCTTCCTTTTTTAACCTACAGCATAGAAATCCTACTACCTAGGTGGGTACCACACCAGGCCAGTTATTCTGGCGTGAAGCAGTAGTGTACAAAAATTACTGTGTTTCAGTCTGAAGGGAACTAAGGGCTAGTGTAATGACTAGGCATATGAGACTTAAGGACTGATATCTCTGAGTGATGTCTCAGAGGTGTGCAGATACCACACAGTGTTCTGAGTGTCACAGTAATTTTTATGGGCAGACGTTACACTTACAATTAGTATAATCGTTTTGCTCTTCTCGTCACTTTATCCTATAAATAAATCCAAATACTCAGTTTTTAATATCCAGATTATCATCACCATCATTTCAGCCTATAACTAGTCCACTGCTCACTCTCACTCTCATAGATTGCCACAAAATTTGTAGCTCTTATTTTGGGCGATTTTGCCATAGTTGGCAGCCGCAGTTTATTTAGTAAGATGTTCCAGGGAGATGCTGCTGCCCATCTCCTTGTTTTCATTTTACTGAGATAGGGTCATAGATTCTCTTAAGTCGCCACCACTCGACGAATCCGGTTTATAATGTCCAACAAATTCGAAAGAACTTCGTCTGTCAAATTTCAAGTTCTTAAAGCCTCGCTCTGATTATATTTTATAAGGGAATTTAAAGTAACATCCTATAAATGTCCCACTGCTGAGCACAGGCCTCCTCTCATTTCTGAGAGGGTTTTTGAAGCGTGGAATAGTCCGCAGCGCTGCTTCAATGGGGGTTGGCGGACTTCACATGTCCTCGAAATATTTCCATTCCTCGGACATGCAGGTTTCCTCACGATGTTTTCCTTCGCCGCTGAGCATGTGGTAAATCAGCACTTAAAATTTTGGAACAATTTTAGAGGCGTTGACGCCGGGGATCGAAGGATAAGGGATTTTATAAGGTGTTAATTCCATTGTTCTTTGTTTGTCCTGTGCTGACTGCTAGTATCACCACCAAATGAGTACGTATTCGACCACATGTACAATAATATCTGGACCGAATTGACTACCGCGTGCCCTACTGTTTGTAGTAGCTGATTTTCACGCCGCGGGTTCTTGATTCGAATTCCAATCGGACCCAACATTTGTGCAAAAACGGGTTTTCGTACGTTGGCGGCTTCTAATCTAGACTTCTAGTTCCTCTTTCCGGGTCGCAATTAGTAGAGTTACGATAGAGAGATGAAAGAATCACCTGTAAATTAACACATACATACATAAGATCACGACTGTATCCCATTAGGGGTAGTCAGAGACTGGGCACTCACTGCAAAAACAGATGACTGCCTCAATCCAGGTTTCACCAAAACAATAAAATGCACTTGGTGTGATAGGTGGTGAGCCCCTCGCCACCATGCGCTGTTGGGTGCACAGTGCAGTTTAATTCCTTACTCGCCTTTTACGAGATCCATTGGATGAGATGGAGTGGCAGTATTCTTTTAACGATCTCTATTAAAAGCGCTGTGACCGATGTCTTAATGTCTTTCTGAGAGGATGACGTTTTTAATCCTGGTAAAATGGTTGGTGATGTTGTAGGGTAAGCAAAGTGCAAAAATATTAGAAGAACTTATGTATTCAAAGCCAATCCGCGGTGTCAATCCGCCCGTACGTCCAGTTTAAACTTAAGTTAGTGCCTGGACTGCCTCGTGGTGGGGGAGTAAGAGAATCTACCACCCCATCTCATCCCGTGAGTGTAGTAAAAGTCGACAAAGGGAAAATGAAAACCTGGGCAGCATCATCTGGGAACATCTCGATAAACAAACTGCGGTTGCCAACCCGCTTGCCAAGCGTGGCAACTGTGGAAAAGTCCCCTCAAATGAGAGCTACAAACATTTGTGTCAATCTATGAGGGAGGCCTATGTTCAACAGTGGACTAGTGACAGGCTGAAATGATAAAAATGATGCTGATGGGTTTTCGGGACTGAGTATGTAGTGGCGAGATTTTTGTAAGTAAAACGCACCAATTATACAAGAGAAATCCTAGTGTAGGGAATCGCCTTTTTTAATAGAAGACAATAACTAAGACGAAATTTCTAATCACTCTATACAAAATCATACCATACCACCATAATCGCCATTCGCATTCCGCTTAGACCACGTCGTGTTGGTTACCTCGTGCGCCTTTGTTAGGCGGCGTGTATCCAACACATCTTAATAAGCTGAAGGGCGTGAATAGCCGGGGATTTTGTGTGCGGCAGCTTAGTTAGCCGCAGGTTCCTCGTCCGCCCGGGACTTGTGAGAACTAATGAGATGAAGCTCGCTCTATTCAGCCTGTTCCTTATTAAATATGTTTCCTAAGACGTGAGACGCTTTTGTTAGAAAATGAGTTACTATGTACCATATTAAATAGTAATTTGTGGTGAGGCGAGTTAGGAGACTAGCAAACATTACTGTGTTTCGGAAGTGTGGTGTCATACAAAAATATTCTGGGTGACTTAGCATTTGTTGTGGGTGGACGTTGCACTTACCATCAGGTGAACGTTTTGCTCGTTTCGTCATTTTCTACAATAAAAAAAAAAGAAAAAAAAGAGACTCTCGCCCGACCATTCTTGTCTCGTGGATATTGTAAATGAAAGAACAGGAAAGTAACACCTGTAAATATCACACTGCTTAGCACTGCTTTCCTTTTTTTTCCGACTACGTCGAAGCAAAAAGGAGGGTTATGATTTTGACCGGTATTAAATAAAGTGACGAACGAGCAAAACGTTCATCTGATGGTAAGTTTAACATCTGCTCATCACAAATACTGTATCACCCAAGATATAGCTATGTGAAGTGCGCCCGCCCCTGAGACATCAGTTCTTAAGCCACATATGCGCAGTGATTACAATAGCTCTCATTGCCCTTCAGACCGAATGTAATGATGCACACTACTGTTTGACGGCAAAATAACTGGCCTGGGGTGGTACCTACCTAGACGGATTCCTGCATAGGAATCCTACGATCAGAACATAATTTTGAACATGATCCCGCATGGTTGCCATATTGTACGTCTGACAGATAGTAGCTGCTTGCTTAAGAGTTTGTGCATATGCACTTTATGTTTGATAAACCTTCTCACGTCACAGGAGAAATCATAACGTGGAGCATCGTAATAAATCCATATTCTTTTTTTTTTATTAAGTGATGAAAAGAGCAAAACGTTCACCTGATGGTAAGTTCAACGTCAAATAAACAAGAAAATAAAATTTCTGCGTGACACCACAATGCGCCGGTGACCCAGAGACATCAGTTCTTAAGTCTCATGTGCCCTGTGATTACGCTTGCTCTTCTTAAGTCTCATGTGCCCTGTGATTACGCTCGCTCTCAGTGCCCTTCAAACCGAAACACAGTAATGTTTGCACACTACTGCTTCGCGGCAGAATAACTGGCCCTGGGGTGGTACCTACCTAGATGGATTCCTGCATAGGAACCACCCCATCATTCTTATGCAGGAATCCGTCTAGTCCATTATGAAGTGCAAACAGTGAACTTAACCATTTAGTGTAAACAGTGAATGAGCTTATTTTAAAAAAGACTTTCAAAAAAGAGTGTAAACAGATTTTTAAATATTTTGTGTTCTTTTCGAGTTATCAACATAACATAATGTTGCCAAAAGCTCGTCCCTACATTTTTTTCATAAGTTACTAGTGATACTGAAGTCACATCAAATCAAGTCGTTACTTAAGACTTACGGAATAAACTTATTCAGCGTTACTCCTCAAGAGTCCATGCCAATAGTAAGGCGAGGTAGCAAGTCGGCTGTTACAAGATGAGCAAGCGACATGTGACATGCAGTTATCGCAGACCACCCACTCGTTGGCGTTGCGCTGAACACCTGCGCGAGTTGTAAGCTTACCTTGTCACTGCAGCGTTCACGACGACTGGAGCAATGAGACACGTAATATCCGAACAAGAGAACCGTGAAATTAGTGCAAGATTACTATCCATGGTGTCATTGAATGTAATGCTGGTGTTCCGTGAACATAGTTTATCAGCTTTATTCAAATATTTTTGTACAATTTATTGCCAACTTTGGTATATTAAAACCATTTGTAAAGAGTCATTTAGAGCTTAGAATATGTGGTTAGTGAATCCAGTAGGAAAGTGATTTTAAATTTTGTATAGAAACATAATCATGTTGTTCAAACAGAATTATGAAGGCAAAACTCTGGGGCGTCGAGACTATGTCTGGTCCAAAACAATTTGGCCAGTACTTTTATGACACATCAACAAAACGTAAGGTAACTGTTTAATCTTATTATTTCATTTATGATGAGTTATTGTTAATAGAATCAGGCGTTACTTTGCGGAAATCCATTATAGTAAAGGAGACAAAGTCAATTTGCTAAGATCCGCATGCAAAATGTAAAATGGTGTGTATTATCTAGTTTTGAAGAGCACCGCCCGCCCTCCCTCAACAGCGTGCACAAGAAAACCAATACCGCCACCGGGAGCCGCCACCAGATACCCTCCACTGACTGTCGTAGATGCAATATAATAATGATTTAACATTTTGCATGCGGATCTTAGCAAATTAACTTTCTCTCCTTTATGATGAGTTATTGTATGAGTATTAAAATATTTGGATAACGTCGATCGATAACCGGATACATCCTACGCCACAGTCGCACAAACATTCTTCCATAAAAAAAAACTTTTTTATCGAGCTATTAACACGTTATCACATTTAATAATATAGCCATAATTATTGTAATATTTTACGTTCACATTGTACAATTCAACGGTATCTGTCTCGCCATTTTAATTCGAGCATTACGCCTTAAGCCTGCCATTTTCCTTTCACCAACAGCGACGTCTTCTCCTACATGATTACCCGTTGCGCACTGTATTTGATATCTCGAAATTTCATTCGCATTTCCGCGGGTAATGAATGCTTAGCACACAAATATGCGGTTTTAATCACATTTAATAATGTGTATATACGGTTTCAATGGTACCTCAGTAAAGCATTTCTATCGTCGTAAGGAAGACTTGTGACCTAAATGACTAAGGGCGGATTTCACCGTTGAAACTAAACGCGATCAGTTCAAGCTGAACGAAGTTTAAGCGTTTAACTGAGTTCAATGCTACTGTTTGCATTTCACCAACATCAACTGAACGCGATTAAAGCTAAACGCGGTTCAAATTCTGAACGCCCAATTTTCGACGTTCAGCTCTTTAAACGCGTTCAGAGAGCTGTCATTGTCAATTGCACAATTATGTAAACACAACAAATATTTTTAATACGTTTTGTTTATTGTTTGCATACCTATGTGTCTAATGCATAAAAACAGGCCGTTTGATGTCGCAAAATAATAAATACATCGAGTTTATTGTTTTAGATTGTGACAATATTTCACGTAAACTTCGTTTTTCTGAACGCGATCAAAATGGAGCCGGTGAAATCGGTTAGACAAAAACCGAGTTCAAATGATACATTTGAACTAATTTCAGTAAAACGTGGTTTTATTAAACTTGGTTTCCAAAGCGATCGGTGAAATCGGGTCTAATCTGTGGGTGGATGATATCTCAGCGTCAGGAAATAGCTGTTGAGTGGAAGTAATTGGGGCGATTGTTAGGCACCGAGAACGCGATGCAGACAAGCAATGAGTTCCTTATTGGAATTAACGGTTTTTCCAAGGTAGAACAATTTAGGGTTAAGTGTATTAAATTAGTTCAGGGGCCAGGCGATTCTTAATTCTATAGTACACTAGTGACCTCAGTTCAATCCCCGGTGCCGGCATCTCTAAAATGTTCTTAAAATTTTAAGTGCTGATTTGTCACGTGCACAGCGGTGAAGGGAAACATACTGAGCCAATTCGAGTAAAAAAAAATTTATATTTCGAGTACATGTAAAGTCAGCAAATCCGCAGCGTTGTGGACTCGTCCGTTTCCAAAAACCCTCCCAGAAAAGAGAGGGAGGCCTGTGCTCAGCAGCGGGACATCTATTGGCTTTCATCATCATCATCTCAGCCTACCACTAGTCCGCTGCTGAACATAGGCCTCCCCCATAGATTGCCACAAATTTAGTAGCTCTCATTTTGGGGGGATGTTTCTATTATAGGCTTTACTTTTTTTAATTGTAATGAGTGGTGGTTAAAGAAATAGGACTCGAAAACAGCTACTTAAGAAAGTAACAAATAATTTATGCGTTTTTGTGTTTATTACATTTTTTTAATGTTTAGTAAGAACCAGTTCCAGTGACGTTTTTTTTTTGAAAATTTGAACGTTAATCTTTATTATTATATACGTATTGTCCAATACAGATTTTAAGATTTGTTTTTTGTAAGTTAATTGTTAATTTTTGCTTTATACTTTTATTCTCGTAATTGTTGCATTTTTTGGAAATTTTTTATTGTATTGACCTTGTTTAATCTTACAAATTCCACAGAGGAAAGATAGACAAATACCTTGTTATAGAATCATCATCATCATTTCAGTCCGTCACAAGTTCACAAAACCTTGGCTTGCATATGGACCAAGGCATGACCTGGGAAGTACAGGTTACTGAAATCAGCCGTGCAGTCGTTGCCACCCTGCGTTCTATTTATCGTCTAAAAAACTTCTTACCTTTCAAAACCAAGCTTATAATGAACCATCATTCGCTTATTGTACCCATTATCGACTATGCAGATGTTGTTATCCAGATCTATCACAAAATCTTCTCACTAAATTGGAGCGCCTTCTTAATAATTCTATAAGATTTATTTACGGCCTACGTAAGTATGACCACATATCCCCTTATCGTTCGAAGCTTATATGGCTCTCCATTCGTCAAAGGCGTAGCTCTTGAATTTTATTAGTACTTTACTCACTTTTACACGATCCTAATTCTCCGTCTTATCTTAAAGATAACTTCCAATTTCTTTATTCGAGTCAAGATCGAATTCCTCGCTCTTAAAATAGTTTAAAATTAGTATTCCACAGCATCATACTGGATTTTTCCACTCTTGTTTCACAGTTCTGGCTACACTCCGCTGGAACGCCCTCCCTGATGCTATCAGAAATGTACCCAACAAAAACTCCTTCAATAGGCTTGTTAGGGAACATTATTTGAAAGCAAACTGATCTGAATTTCACGACTTATTTTGTTTATGTATGTATTATTTGTGTATTATTTTGATTATTTGTATGTATGAATTTATCTATGTTATATATATATTGATTATTTATATTATTATATAATTATTATGTAATAGTATTTATATTTTCACACCACACCCCATATTTTATTTATTTGCACCTGCCATCAGTTTTCTTGTCCCCCAGGGTTGACTGGCAGAGAATGCCTCTTGGCATTAAGTCCGCCCACGTTCCTTAGATTAAGGTGTTACGATAAAGGATAAATAAATAAATAAATAAGCACACTATAGTTGGGGGGATTTTGCAATAGTTGCCACGCTTGGCAGGTGGTTTAGCAACCCCAGCTTATTTCGTTTTACCTATTCCGGGAAGATGCTGCTGTCCATCTCCTGGTTTTCAATTTCGCGGGACGAGATGGGGTGGTAGATTCACATACGCCGCCACCACGCGGCATATTTTATTTATTTATATATTATTATAGAATAACTTAACAATTAATTGGTTGTCCAATATTGGGTAACCTTAAATTAATTAATTAATAAAAAAAATTACTAAATTATTAGTGTGGAAAGTTTTGTCGTGGTCATTAATTTCTATAATTTTTAGATCAAGGTTAGATAAAGTTTCGACAGTTTAAAAGCAATACAACGCCCTAACTGCGCTGTTGATAAAACACGCTTAATGTCTGCCACTAAGAAAATGTAAGATTCCTGCTTTTTAATCTTACAAATTTTATTAAAGTATTCTATAACTTCGGCTCCTACTATCTTATTTAGACTAAAGAATTTCGACGTTGCATATTTGTGCGAAGCGGAGAGTTTAATTTATTTTAATTAACTATCAACCAAAAATAGTTGGAAGGATTGCAACGGGGCGTTATCAAAACTTTTCTGCAAATAGACAGCATGCTTAAAAATTAAATTTAATTATTTTATAATGTTGGTCTATTCAATAGAACAAACAATACAAATATAAAAAGGGATAAAATTAATTTATTTATTTTCCCTTCGGATTTTTTTTTCTGTGAGTCACGTGATTGAAAACGCTTATCAGTAAAGTGACGTCATCGTTCAATAAATGTTAAAGAACAGAGCCTCAAAAAAGGTTTAGTTTAAGTTAACTTATTTAACAAGAAATAAAGTCTTAGGTACTTCAATGGTTTCTCACATCGAAATGATTGTCACAAAAAAACTAAATTTGATTTCGCTGACAATCTCTTACATTAAATCGAGGAAGTTTCAATCACTTATTTCGAATATCTTTTTATACCGGGACCTGATTAAACAACTTAGTAGGCGTTTTGATAGAAGTGTTTCCGCCAGAAGGCACATCACAGAATTGATAGTAATTTTTCACACACATAATTAAAATTCGTGCGAAATCAACTTTGCAAATAATAACTTTAGATTGCGTTTTTTGAACACTGATGTCACAGGCGGTCACGTGATTATAATGGCGCTTTTTTGTGGCATTTTTTAAATTTAAATTGAAAAATATCTTTCCATTGCATTTGAAGGTGTAATAAAAAAAAGTGTTTCTAAAGTACTTAATAGAATTTTTAAAAAGTTGTCTACTCCCGGAATTCCTAATATTTATGTACTATTATTTGAGGCTTGAGATTTTCGTACCTATCGTAAATAGATGAATTAATCACAGAGAAAAAAACTTAATGTTATTTGTTACAAATGCTGATGGCTCCGTAGGAACATTCACATTGTTCGGATCGAAGTTCAAGCTAGGCAGACAGCAGTACCGGTGCTGATGCGATTCTCGTTTTCACTCCGTCAGGTGAGAAATCCCTCCGGGAGGTAATGCGTTTAGTTCCGCACGGCGCTGGAAGGCCCTCGCGCTAATTGTTTTAGCTATGCGAGCACTGGCGGGCGAGCACAGGCGAGCGGCTCTGCGGAGGAATGTATGTAGAGCTGTCTGTAATCAAAACTTCTTCGTTTACCAAATCATTGTGCCAAATGAGGCCAGTAAAGGAAAGTTAATTTGCTAAGATCCGCATGCAAAATGTAAAATGGTGTATATTACCTAGTTTTGAAGAGCACCGCCCGCCCCCCCTCAACAGTGTGCACAAGAAAACCAGTAGGTACCGCCACCGGGAGCCGCCACCAGATATCCCCCACCACTACAACGCTACTACTATTCAATAGACACCACCGAAGTCGAGAACGCGACACGTGTTTCACCTCAAAACGAGGCATTATCAAGTGATATTGACTCTACGACCGTTAACCGCCGAGTGACCCTTCAAAGCTATGTAATACACACCATTTTACATTTTGCACGCGGATCTTAGCAAATTAACTTTCTCTCCTTTACTATAATGGATTTCCGCAAAATAACCTCATCATCTCTAGGTTGGTACCACCCCAGGGCCAGTTATTCTGCCGTGAAGCAATAGTGTGCAAACATTACTGTGTTCCGGTTTGAAGGGCACTGTGAGCTAGCGTAATCACTGGGCATATGAGACTTAAGAACTTATGTCTCAGGGTGATGGGCACAGTGTGGTGTCACACAGAAATTTTCTGGGTACCACAGCATTTGTTATGAGCAGATGTTGCACTTACTATCAGGTAAACGTTTTGCTCGATTCGTCACTTTATCCAATAAATAAAAAAAATAGAACATAGGCCTCCCCCATAGATTGCGTCGAAAGATCGTAGCTCTCATTTTGGGGGGGATTATGCCATAGTTGTCACGCTTGGTGGGTTAACTACCGCCGTTTTGTTTATCCAGATTCTCCAGGAAGATGCTGCTGCCCATCTTCTAGTTTCAATTCTCCCTCTGTCGACATTTACGACACCCACGGGACGAGATACATACTCCGAGATATATTCCGAATGACACCACCTATCAGTGCCCTTCATTCCGAAACACAGTCGCGGCAGGAGGTTACTTCACGAATGAGGCCGAAAATCGGGCTAAGTGGTTTATTGCGAGAGGTATATGTTCAGCAACTGGCTGCTGTAAACTGATGGCGATGATGACAGGTATGGGCTCCGGCTGAGATTTGAACCTAGAACCAGCGACTCAGCAGGTGAGAATTCTGCTAAGCGAAAACCGCTGAGCCACGCGATTGCCCATTCGTTTTTGGCAGTTCAGGATGATGTTGTTGCCGAGACAAAGGGTGTTATTTTGCTTGTGCACGCTATTGTGGGAGGGCGGGCGTTGCTCTTCAAAAACTAGGTAATATACACCATTGTATATTTTTCATGCAGATCTTAGCATATTAAATTTCTTTCCTTCATTAAGTGTAGATTCACCATGTGCTCAGCGGTGAGAGAAGACATCGTGAGGAAACCTGCATGTCTGAGCAATAAAAACAGTTCCAAAACATGTGATTTTTTTACGCTTTATATTAGCTTCACTTGTATGTTTGTATGTTTGTAACCGACTCCTTAGGGCTCGATTTTCTCCTACTTTGAACAATCCAATTCAATCCAAATTTTGCACACCTGTCAAAGACCGATGACAATGCAATAATTCGACTAAAAAATAAAAAATAATAGTTTAAAAAAGCTTTTAAGGAATATCCAACTAAATTACTCAATAGATGGCGCTAATATATATTATGTATGTATTATAGAGGCCATCGTCTTAGAGTAGTTTGTATCAAATAAATAATAGATTAAAAAAACACGCTTTTATCAAACTAAAAAGTAGAAAATAAATAATAGTTTGAAAAAACTAAAAAATACGCTTTATATAGAAAACCACGCTTTTTTAAAAATAATACATGTTTTTCTTATTTACACTATTATTCATTTGTATTTATTAGAATTTTTTAAGCTATTCTTAATTCAAATTTGTTAATATTTATTTTCTATTTTTTAGTTTGGTTTTCTATATAAAGCCAAATAAAGCGTATTTTTTAGTTTTTTCAAACTATTATTTATTTTTCTTACAGTTTGTTTAATTAACTTTCTTTCCCAGTCAGCATATTGATGTTCTAAAAGTGACTAGGTATTGGGTTTTTTATGTCTTTATTATCAATGTATTTTCTCTCTTGCATCACAACAGAACAATATCCATGCTACTTGTTCCACAGCCTATTAACAGATACGTTAATCCGTTTCGCATAGCGCTGCCTGCTTAGTGCATTCCTCTGTCACGAGAGCCACGCTCTGCTCACCGACGTCGGATTAAAAAGACGAGCGCAGTACCTTGCTGTTTATCCACTTCAGAAACACTTGGGGGCCACTCACGTTTATGTACTTAAACTTACTTCGCAAGTTATGTTAGATTATTCTCTGTTTTAAGTTTTTGCGAGTTATGTACTAGTTGTGCATTGTTTTTGAATCTTAATTGCAGTTTTGTTTTCCTTTTCAAACACAGAAGTGATGTGTGTATTTTCTGCATACATTTTGCTAATTGTTGAAACAATCTTCTCTCCTTTTGAGATTTACGTGTAGCGACATCTATGTCTTTACATAACAAACTCAATACATATGTCATACGTCCAACATCGCGCTATTGAAGTTTCTAAGGCGTACTTTATATACACAGTCTTAAGATGGTTGGAGGAGACGTTCTTGCAAACCTTGACTCTACGACAGACAGCCGCCGATGAAAAAACACTAGATAATCCCTCGTATTGAGGTGAAACACGTTTAGTGATTCCGACATCAGTGGCGTATATTGCCTAGTGGCAGTGTTGTAGTGGTGCAGGACATCTGGTCCGGTGGCAGTGTTAGTTTCCCGAAGTTGTCGCTGTGGACAAATTCGGCCTGGAAGACATTACATCTCTGGGAGTAAAAAGCTGTTAATTTTTTTACTTAAACAACTTGAAATTACATACGTTTGATGTGATCAGAATGAAGCCTTTTGCTTTCGTGATATTAAAACCCAATGAACGTGATTAAAAAGGTAACCAGTTGAATCTAAAGATTTTTCTATCACATTATAGTAATAGTTATCTGCTACTAATCTGTGACAGCCAGTGAACTCCTTTACTACTTTATGTCTATTTAAATGATATGGCCGTTCTGTTATAGGTATATCAGATAATCCGAGTAATCACGTTCAACTGTTGCGAGATGCAACTTTTCAAACGGTGAGATGTCAGCTACGAGTATCACGCGGCGGTCGGGCGACATGCTTGCGAGTTGTTGAACAAGTTGTCGTGATTTATGATATTTATCATTGCTCGCCTTCGATAAGAAATTATAGTAGATACAAATACAAAATTTTAATAATTATAATTAAGTAGTTATTCATTATATAATGTTTTCTTTTATTTACGCGAATATTACTCATTTAAATAAAACAATCGTTTACGGATTTTATCGCGTTAAATTAATAACTTTTTTTAACCCGACGTTTCGGGCGCTTTACAGCACCCATGGTCACGGGGGGACTGAGGTGACAGTTTTCCCGATGTCTAAATTAAATCAAAAACCAAGCATACCACTGCAAGGCTTCAAGGCACAGTAAGCTCTTTCTGCGTAGATCGGACTAAAAATAATAATTAAAAGCTGAAGGTACTCCGAGTTAACTATGACATCGGGATAACTGTTACATCAGTCCCCCCGTGACCATGGGTGCTGTAAAGCGCCCGAAACGTCGGGTTAAAAATAGTTATAAATTAAACGCGATAAAATCCGTAAAAAATAGTTATATTTAAATTTATTCATTATAGTTTGGTTAAAGGGGCAATATTCTCTTCCATTCAACCCGGGCTGATGGTGAAAAAAATATGGTAGGTGTAATGATTGTAGGACTCTTCAGGGATTTGTCTACCGTAGGGCCAGTTATCATGTCTGTTTATTTGTTTTAATTGATCGTAATAGGGAAAGAAAATTAATTTGCTAAGAACCGAATGCAAAATATGAAATGGTGTGTATTACCTAGTTTTTGAAGAGCACCGTCCCACAATAGCGTGAACAAGCAAACTAACACCGCCACCAGACCCTCCACTACTACAACACTACCATTAAGCAATATACATCAGTGAAGCCGAGACCACGAACAGTGGGTTTTTTTCTAGTAACGGCCAGCGATAGAATTACAACACTGTAGTTATGCCACTGCAGCATAATGCTTAGTCGGATGCCATTTTTTTTTTGCTATAGTCAAAGATTACATTTATTATCGAATGTACCCTCTCTGAATAACACCAGCAAATGAATTTATTTTTCTTCTTTTCTTTAACTAAAACTTCTAAAAACGAGGCATTATTAAGTCTTAATGACTCCGCAAAGTAACGCCTGACCGTCTTATGTTTATTGGAAAAATTGAGCAAAGCGTTCACATGATGGTAAGTGCATCGTCTGCTCATAACCAATACAGTGTCATCAAGAATATTTCTGTGTGACACCACACTGCGCCCATCACCCTGAGACATAAGTTCTTAAGTCGCATATGTCCAGTAATTATGCCCTTCAAACCGAAACACAGTAATGTTTTCAAACTACTGCTTCACGGCAGAATAACTGGCCCTGGATTAATACCTTCCTATATTGATTCCCGCATAGAAATCCTTCCACCGGTATGTTGATCGATCCTGTCTGTCGGTCTGTTAACTATATTAAGTGATGGTGTAATAATCATGTTATTTCCTATTGTTTATAAAAAATAAGCGATGTTAACTTTTCGCTTACTTAATCATCGTGGTCGTAAATTAAAACCAAAGTGCTCCACTCCGTTGTAATAAAAAAATAACTTACTCCACTTCACCCGGAACCTCATAAATATTCAAAAGCACTAAGCAATCGCTCTCTGCGCTTTAAAATCAACCGATAACAATCCGACCAGCTGACGAAACACTAGAGTTGTAAAGGTGTCTGCTAACTGGAGTACCCATAACATCATCGTTACAAACTGTTAACAGTTCACAGAAGAACTGATTTCTTTATAAATTGTCACAAGAATCATTCTTTGCCCACCTATATTCATTTCTTTTTCTCCAAACTTTGTTTTTGAAATGTACGTTGAGTCTAATCTAACGTTATTTTTACGATTACCGGTTCATTTGTACCTTGCCATATTATTTTCTATATTACCATACCATTCTTTCTGACAATAGTGTGTTATCTACTCCTGTCCTTGTCGCCCTTCAGTGCATCGTTTATTTGTGATCAGTGTTGTGCGTTTCTGTCTTATCAAAGCATATAGCTCATTTAGAGATGACATGACGTAATATGGTTTTGAAAAAAACCCAAGAGTTGCTTCCCGGTTATTCCGTAAGAAAGTCTTATTTTTCAAACCGATGTAGATTTTAACATTCGTCAAAGCTTTCATGAATATCATCATCTTTTCAGCCTTTCCCATAGATTGCCACAAACGTTTGTAGATCTCGTTTTGGGGAGATTTTGCCAAAGTTGCCACGCATGGCAGGCGGGTTGGCAACCGCAGTTTATTTATTCAGATGTTTCAGGAAGATACCGTCGCCCATCTCATTCTCTGGTTTTCATTTTCCCTCTGTCGACTTTTACAACACCCACGGGATGAGATGGAGTGGTAGATTCTCTTCAGCCGCCACCATACGGTTTAAATAAGCCTTAATGTAAAAATATTATTATTCTATTTAGGCTTTATGTATTTTTATTTATTTATTATTTTTAAAGGGTCGGTTGGCACAGTGGCTGGACTGGCTTATGCGACACTTATTGCGGTCGTTATTTCCACGGCTTGCAGATGGTTGGTCCATTTTTTAATTATGTCGGTGATTGATGCGAGTAAAAAGTACACACGATACAGGATAAATCCTAAAAATTGAAGTAAAGTAACACCCTTTAAATTTCCCACTACTGAGAACAAACCTCATCTCATTTTTGGTAGGGTTTTGGAGCCGGAAAGAGACCGCCACGCTGCTCCAATGCGGTTGGCGGACCTCACATGTCAATATATCTATTCCTCTAGACAAGCAGATTTAAATCTGAACTAAAAAATGCAGTTTGGAAGGTGCTGGCACCGTGGATCGAACTCCGATCATTCGCCTACAAGGAAATTCAAGACGAGCGCCCGGCACTTGAGCTACCGACTGTTAAGCTACCACGGCTGTTATATAAATCCTAACTTAAGTACAATTTCGAAGTCATCATCATTTCAGCATATCAGTAGTCCAATGCTGAACATAGGCCTCCCTCGTAGATTGCTACAAAAAGTTTGTAGCTCTCAATCTGGGCGGATTTTGCCGTAGTTGCCACGCTTGGAGGCCGAGTTGGCAACCGCAGTTTATTTATTCAGATGTATTAAATTTAGAGTCCAGCAGTCCAGCAGTGGACTAGTGATAGGCTGATGATGACGATGAAAGTTGATTTTTTTCTTGAGATTCCGCTTGTAAGTGGGAAACGGAGAATGTGCACATGTAGCAAATAACTGAAGCGTACACGACTTGTTATGTACTTGATATAATGCATCGTCTAAATTAGTAGCAGCTTCTGTAAACACTCCGTTCTCTCCAAAAACTAGGTAATATACCATTTAATATTTTGCCTGCGGATCTTAGTAAATTAACTTTCTACATACATACGCGCGATCGCGACTGTATGCCATAAGGGGTAGTCAGAGACTGGGCACTCACTGCAAAAACAGATGACTGCCACAATCCGCGTTACACCAAAACAATGTACTTGGTGTGATTGGTGGTGAGCCCATGCGCTGTTGGGTGCACCATGCAGTTTAATTCCTTACTCGCCTTTTACGAGATCCAATGGATGAGATGGAGTGTTAGTAGTCTTCTAACGAACCGCCACCACACGGCTCTTAACTTTCTATCGCTATTATAATATATTCCCGCAAAGTAACGCCTGATTCTATTAACTACCTAACCTGTAACCACTGCACCTAAACTTATATTATTTTATACATACATTCATACAGTCACGCCTTTTTATCCATATAGGGTAAGCAGAGACGACATCCGTAGCCCACTTTAGGCCCCGTGGGAAACGAGTCGTTACGGGTGGCGAACCACGTCGCCGCCATTTTGGTACCAGACAAATAATTGTTACTCCCCATTGCGTTCTCACGAGCAGTATATTGACAGCATTGCATGTTATGGTATTATTCTGCACAAATAACCGCTGTCCGTACAATACCTTAGCCGCCTCTTACGACACCACGGTAGGAAAGAGGTAGGTGCTATTCTATATATATACAATACTCTGCTGGACACCTATAGATTACGGTGGTAGTACTATGTTTTATTTAAAAAAACTATAATAGTAACAAACTGGCTTAGAAGTCTCTCATTATCCGGCAACGCTGCCCTTGCCTTGTTTTTGCGAAAGTTGTGGAGCCAGGGTGTGTCCTTTATAACAAACTTAAGCACGCTAGTCTAGTGCAAGTCGACGGACTTTAGATGTCGTCGAAATCTACGATATGTATTCGTCGCCTCCGAGAACGCTGTAAATTAGCACATGGTGTAATTTATACTTTTGGTTGTACCAGTGCAGGGAATACAACACGGATCGCTCGCAAACTACTCGTATATAAAATTTAGCGCTTGCAATCGGTCTCCAACCTACTAATAACCTAACTTATCAATCACCACCCCATTCCATACCGTGGGTGTCGTAAAGGTCGACATAGGCAAAATGAAAACCAGAAGATGGGCAGTAGCAGCTTCCTGTAACATCTGAAGAGATGACTGAGAAATGAGTGCTACAAACTTTTGTGGCAATATACGGAGGAGGCCTATAATCTAAATCACTTCTTTCATATATATTTTTTATTGGATTAAGTGACGAAACGAGCAACTCTTCACCTGATGGTAAGTGCAACGTCTGCCCATAACAAATGTTCTGTCACACAGAAATGTTCTGCTTGCACCTGTACCACACTGCGTCCGTCACCCCGAGACATCAGTTTTTAAATCTCATATGCCCCGTGATTACACTAGCTCACAGAGCCCTCCAGACCGAAACACAGTAACGTTTGCACACTACTGCTTCACGGCAGAATAACTGGCCCTGGGGTGGCATCTACCTAGACGGATTTCTACATAGAAATCCTAATAGCACCAGTGCTTTATTTTAAGACCTCTTCTATTAATTTAGCTCTATAATTTAAAGCAAACTTAATAATTAGATGATATTTGCAAGATTTAATATTAGTTATTTTAACACAAAGAAGGAAAGGAAGCTCTCTCAATCTTAGCAATGAGCGAAAACTTTTTGGAAGGGTCATCCACGATATACAACAAACACAAGTCCCTCGCACGAACCGCAACCCATCCTTCGGCAATAATCGACGAGCGAAGTTCGGTCGTCCCGCGCCGGACCCAGTTGTTGAACATAGCGATGTGTCCGCAGAACAACCCGCTACTAAAACTTTCATCACTTAAAACAATTTGCTATCAAGAATGTCTGTTACACTAAGTTTATGTGTTTCAGTATTTATCTTACTACACAATACTACTGTACCCCGCGGTTTCAACCGAGTAAAATAAGCCGACTGACTACATTATTGCGCCGTTCTGTATGGTACCTCGCTGTACTGACAATTCACAGTTGAACCTTTCTCGTTAAGGTTCGGTTCGCAGCACGACCTAATACCTAAATCCGTAGCATTTTTACTTATAACCTTTTCAATAAATTTTTTATCTAATGAAATAATTTAGTTTCAAATCGCAATAGTATTTCCTGAGATTAGTGCGTTCAAACATACAAACTATCCAGCTTTATGATTGTAGAAAGAGTAAGATTTAGCAATACGAATCCTCATTAATACAATAAAAGTTAGTGGTGAACCCCTATGCTAGAAGTGGTTTAGAAGGTACTCGCTCAACCGCATTACCAGATATTCTCCCGTCAAATAGTGCTGGTGGTAGGATTTCTATGTAGCAATCCGTCTAGATAAGTACCACCACAGGGCCAGTTATTATTCCGTGAAACAGGAATGTGCAAACACTACTGTTTCACGGCAGAATCGGTCTGAAAACAGGTCGGGACGGCACTAAGAGCTAGTGTAATCACTGGGCATATGATACTTAAGAACTGATATCTTAGGGTGAGGGGCCCAGTGTGATGCCACACAGAAAAATTCTGACTGGCACTGCGGTGGTACCTATCTACACGAATTCTTGAATAGGAACACATAGTTTTTGAATTGTTTTTCAAAAACCTTGTAAATAAGTTAGGCAATTCCGTCTTCTACGTACATACTTATTACTTATTCTATACTCGTATAATCACAATATGTAGTTCATTAAAAAACAATATTCAGTACTTCTCTGTTCCAGCATAAAAGTCGTCGGCTCGACCCAGCACAGAGCGCAACGCGTCGCCTGACCTGAATATATCTGCTCTCTAACATATTTCAATAAATTAATTTCCTCGGAACGGAGACGCGTCCTTATATACGACGGTTTCCTCTCCATCGCAGAACATGTCCTAATAAACAAATTGCTAGTCAGAAACGCTGTATTATTATTTTACTGAGAAATGATGCTTTAACTTCGTAAACATCATCACACACATTTGCATGTTACTGGTGGTAGGATTCCTATGCAGGAATCCGTCTAGGTAGGTACCACCCCAGGGCCAGTTATTCTGCCGTGAAGTAGTAGTGTGCAAACATTACTGTGTTTCGGTTTGAAGGGCACTGAGAGCTAGCGTAATCACTGGGCATATGAGACTTAAGAACTGATGTCTCAGGGTGGCGGGCGCATTGTGGTGTCACACTGTTCTGGGTGACACAGCATTTGTTATGGGCACACGTTTCACTTACCATCAGGTGAACGTTTTGCTCGTTCCGTCACTTTTATGAAATAAAAAAAAAAGCACACAATCACGCAGGTATTTGTCATCGGCATCCTGATGACCAAGTGGTTAGAGTTATTTTTATTGTTGTAGGCAGAAACGAAACCAGCAAAACGTTCACCTGATGGTGAGTGTAACGTCTTCCCATAGCAAATGATGTGTCATACAGAACATTTGTGTGACACCACACTGCGCCCGTCACCCTGAGACAGTTCTTTAGTCTCATATGCCCAGTGATTGCACTAGCTGTCAGTGCCCTTCAAACCGAAACACAGTAATGTTTGCATAGTGCTTCCCGGCAGAATCACTGGCCCTGGGGTGGTACCTACCTCGACGGATTCCTGCATAGGAATCCTGCTGACGGTAAATATAAAATAACAATTACTGATAAGAACTATCCATTACTCGATTCGAATGTGTCGTATGTGTCATAAATAATAATGCGTTATTCGAATTACCATAAGTTAACTAATATATGCTGACGATTTGTGTACACAAGAATATGTTATGACTAATAAAGAGTCATAAAAATTCATGAGGCTAGAGTGGTCGCGCGTCCAGGGTCCATTATAATATTATGTTGATAGTTTGTTTTTAAAATTATTTAATATAATAGCCGCTCTGATGCTTTAATAGTGGCTCAGGGACAGTTCGCCATAATTTTTATAGTACGCGGGTGACCTGACTTCGAACCCCAGTGGCGGCACCTCTGAAATTGTTATGCAATGAAGTGCTGATTTAGTTAATAGAATCAGGCGTTACTTTGCGGAAATCCATTATAATGAAGGAAAGAAAGTTAATTTGCTAAGATCCGCATGCAAAATATAAAATGATGTATATTACCTAATCTTGAAGATCACGTATCGTATAGGCTATATAGCCTTGTCTTGCCGGCTTGCCTTTCGGAGTGGCGAAGCCACCGTCGCTACATTTCGATCATTGTTAATCTATACAAATAAATAAAGTTGAAGTGTCTATTTGTAATGACAAAATAACAGCTTTTTAGTTTATGATTATGAAATTACATACGGTACTAAGAAATTTGTCTGTCTCTCGGTTTGTTCCGGCTAATCTCCGAAAAGGTTAGACGGATTTTGACGGGACTTTCACTGATATATAGCTGATATTATAGCGGGTAACATAGGCTAATTTTATTTTTAAAAAATAATTAGGGTTCCGCGCAAAAAATTAAAATCCCAAAATCCGATGCAAATAGAGAAGAATGTATGTATATAATCAATCTGGGTCGCCTTTTTTACGCGGGTAAAACTGCGATGCATAGCTAGTAAATAATAATATGCCCATCTACCATCTACCTAGATATGATTTTTTTTCTTTCAAATACAAGACAACGTACAACAATGACATGAAGCGATTTCGAATCACTTAACGTTCAGTCAGTCGATTTTTAGACAAATGCCGTATCATCGATTGCAATGTTTCTATGTTAAACAAAGGTCAGTCTGTGGTCTATGGTGAGTTCTAAGTATTTAGTTTTTGATAACAGTGTACCGGCTTATTTCTGCTTATATAATAATAATATAATAATAAGGTTATGCTGTTATGTAAATTCTTTGTTTTTTTGAAGTCTGTTCAATATTTTATAGTTGTGAAATGCCTACGCAACGAAGAAATTATTTGGTACTTGTAGATGCCCAAGACTTCGTCTGCATGGACGTAGGTTTCCTAAATGTACCTAGGGATCTATTTTATTTTCCGGAAGAGTCCTTTGTCCGTATCCACGTTGCAAGCTATATTTGTGCCAAATTTAGTCAAGATCGATTTAGAGGGATAGACAGCCAGAGTTACTTTCGCATTTCTAATATAAGGATGGATAAACTATGTTTACATTAATTTTAAATGAAACAGTCAAAAATGATCTAAATTTATAGCATACTTATGAGTGTGAATATTGTGTGAACACGACACACTATGTAAAATAGTCGTATTGACAAAGTCGAAAGCATTAATATTCTCCGCGTATCTGAAACGCGCCCCCCGAAATCAGTAAAATAGTGGCGTTTGTCGGCATTCGTTTAAAATTCAACGACCAGACGGGGGCACAATCCTGAAAGGAGCGTTCTTTTTGTAGGGGTCAGTCGGGTAAATAACGCGTCTTCGTTTTGGCGGGATTGCATTCCGCGCACGTGCCCCGCCGCCGCACCGGCGCGGCGGCATCACCCGCCCAACATCGCCAGGCCGGCTGGTTTTTAGACATGTAAATAGTCTTTAAGAAAACTAAACTTTACTGATTTTGTAGCGTTTATTTTAACTGTCTATTACCGGGCGTTTCGATCGCTTTCGGCGTTGTAAAGGGCACTAAATGTTTCGGTCCTATCCAATGCAAGGAATAATTTTATCAATCTTAGTCCTACTGTGACCAAGAGTGCTGTAAAGCGCACGAACCATCTGGATTAAAGTTTAAAAGTTTACATTTATATTTTATTTTTTTAAATCTTGACCTGCAGTAGGAGTTCTCCTGTATCGTGGGTGCGTTTCACAGACATACATTTCACAACCAGTCCCGAAAACCAACAATTTGTGCTTAGCACAAATGTTGGCTCCGGCTGGGATTCCAACCCAGGACCCGCTGCGTAGAATTGATTGAAATTTAGACTGCATTGGCTTAGTCGATGCAGTGACTGAGCGTTTGCCTTTTGCACTGCTGCTTAGGTCGCGGGTGCAATTCCGGCACGAAAAAAATTTTTTTTTTTTTGCGAGACTAGGTGTTTTGTGTATGTCGCATCCACGTGTGTAAGACGAACCCATGACATTAGAAAAATCCTACTGTGCGGAAATGTTTTAAAATAAAAAAAATACATTTAGCACCCACTTTCGTCTGAAACCGAGGTGTAGAATTTTTTTACCACGCTGCTGGGTTCATGTGTGTGTTTTGTTATTTTTACAATTTATCATCATTATTTCAGCCTTACGCTAGTCCACTGCTGTACATGGGCCTATCCCATAGATTGCCACAAAAGTTTGTAGCTCACATTTTGGGGTTTTTTCGTTGTTGTCATGTTGGCCGTGTGGTGGCGGCTCGTTAAAAGAATAATACCACTCCATCTCATCCAATGGATCTCGTAAAAGGCGATTAAGGAATTAAACTGCACTGTGCACCCAACAGCGCATGGTGGCGATGGGCTCACCACCTATCACAGCAAGTGCATTATATTGTTTTGGTGAAACGTGGATTGTGGCAGTCATCTGTTTTTGCAGTGAGTGTCCAGTCTCTGACTACCCCTTATGGGATACAGTCGCGATCTTATGTATGTATGTCATGTTGGCAACCGCAGTTTATTTATTGAGATGTTCTAGGAAGATGCTGCTGCCCATCTTCTGGATTTAATTTTCCCTGTGTTCCCTTTTACGACACCCACGGGATGTGGTGGCCGGAAAAGCCGCCACCACACGCCACAATTACAATTATGTTAACTATTTTCATTGTAAGCTTATAAATGTAATACCTACGAGACTTAATAAATTAAATCAATTTAGATAAATACTGAACGCAGTGCCAACTAATGGCAAACATTAGTGAACCGAAAGCAAGGTGTACGCGATTCCAATTAACTGCGATATCTGTACCATTAGCGATGTTCCGTTAAATTTCATCCTAATGCCTTTCATTGCCAACAAATTGATAGAAATTCCTGCACTCACTTAATTTACGTTCTCTAGCTCTATTTGTTTTTACCACGTTTTTATTAACTTTCGAGTGTTGGGTCAAATTTAATAATTGATTTTAAACTAACGTTCCTAGAAGCTAGAGACTTGAAACTTTAAACATAGCTTAGAACTGGATGACAGTTCATTAATTTTGCAACTGATTTTAAACTAACATCATACTTTTAGTCTCTCTAAAAACGTGGTATAGAAGTTTTTATACGATACTTGTTCTTGTATAAGATTTTTTTTTATTGTTTAAAGTGAAGAAACGAGCATAACGTCCACCTGGTGGAAAGTGCAATGTCAGCCCATTACAAATGCTGTTTCACTCAGAACACTTCTGTGTGAAACCATATTGCGCCTGTCACCTTGAGGCATCAGTTCTTAAGTCTCATATGCCCAGTGATTACGCTAGCTCTCAGTGACCTTCAAACCGAAACACAGTAATGTTTGCACAATAAAAAATCTTCTCACTTTATGAAATAAAAAAAGTTCCTGACTTCGAATTCCAGTCGTCGGTTATCGGATCTGATTGTGTTATACATATAAAAGGTGTAATTGTAAGATGAACTTACGGTACAGGAGATATCCTGGTGTCGTTTTTTTCCCTAAAAAAGTTAAGGCAAGCGGCTTGCCTCACTACCACGTCTGTGGTTACTCTGATCCCCATTTAATTATTTCCCGAGCAAAACAACTCGTAATTTTCCTTAACTGGAAAACGATTGTTCTCTTACGGCGGCAGACACTAATTTAGTATCAGAAACGCTGAGCTTTTTACGCTCTTCCCCATAAAGTTCCAGATGGCGCATCTCCGGCAATATCAAAAATGCATTACGGATCGTCTGGAATCAAGTTTAGTCAATAAGTTTCTAATTTTACTCGAGTGGCGTCAAATGCAAATCGTTCCGACTGAAGCTCATCTTCGGTCATTGAGAGTCCCGTCCCGTGTCGACGTCTTGTATTTTAAAAGTTCCTTCACCCTTGAAATTGCTAGGCATTAGGTGTTCCTCGAATGACATTTAAACGGAGCTCTTTTCGTTGTGATCGTGGCTGTCTTTTATTTTTTCGTTGCGTTCGAATAATTTTATTTCATGCTTAAAATTTGATTGAAAAAACTCGCTCCGTGAGATTCCTTAGGAGAAGCATCGTTGAGGCGGCGAGGGAGCGTCGAGAGCTTTTTGACATTTGAGCTTGTGTGAATGGAGAGCTTTTTGTATATCGTTATCCTCAACGTTTGATGATGTAATAGTAGATTTTATATATTGTAATAGATTTATTTAAGAAATACTTAATTGTTTGATAATACATATATTTGTTTCTATTAAAATGAAAATAATATTGTACAGTAATACCTCGTCTTACGCTACCCCGAATTAAGCGAATCCGGCAATTTTTTTAATCTTCCAGCGATTCGTCTCTTAGGGCGCGCAGAAGTGATATTCTCTATTCCGCCCACAGCCCACACTAGTGTTCGGTTACGTGCTTTACGCGGAATCGACGCACACCTACAAATTATTTTGTTACTAACATTCACATTTTCGGTGATGTTAATGCTTTTTTTTTATTATTTCATGAAGTGACGAAACGAGCAAAACTTTCACCTGATGGAAAATTCAACGTTTTCCCATAACAAAACCTGTGTCACCCAGAACATTTCTGTATGACACCGCACTGCGCCCGTCACCCTGAGACATCAGTTCTTAAGTCCCACATACCCACTGATTACGCTAGCTCTCAGTGCCCTTCGAACCGAAACACAGTAATGTTTGCACGCTACTGCTTCGCGGCAGAATAATTGGCACTGGTGTGGTAGCTACCTAGACGGATTCCTGCATAGGAATCCTACCAACAGTGTGTTAGCCTTTTGGCTCTTACAGCTTCGCCGGATAGCCAGGTTTGGTTTAACTCTAATATATACTATAAACTCCTAAGCTTTCGCATCTTATTCACGACACTCTCGCGTCTGACGTGCGTTACAAGATCGAAGTTTTCTTATATAAATAAGTCATCAATTTTTTTTTATTAGATACAGTGACGAGACGAGCAAAACGTTCATCTGATGGTAAGTGCGACGTCTGCCCTTAACAAATGCTGGATCACCCAGATCACTTCACCGAACCAGAACGTCACCTTGAGACATCAGTTCTTAAGTCTCATATGGTCAGTGATTACACTAGCTCTGAGTGCCCTTCAGACCAAAACATAGCAATATTCCTCTTAGACTAACTAATAATTAACTATTAATTACTTCTTGACATTAAAAAAGTACTCCTAAAAAGTTTGCGTTCAAAAATAATGTACGGGATTATTTTAAAAATTCGTTACAAGTTTGAATTTTGTTTTTCTCTCTTATTCGTGTGTATGTGTCTTTGTTTATATATGTATGTATGCGTAGATATACTTGTATATGTGTATCTGTGTATATGTATGTATTGGTATAATTGTGTATATACATTTTATAGTTTATGTATTTATACATATATACTTGGTCATAATTAATTCTTTTTTTACACTCTTATTGTTCGCTGCACCGCCTATCATATTATGTTTGTCTCTGCTTTGCCTTATGGTTGACTGGGAGAGAATGCCTTTAGGCATTAAGTCCGCCATATGTAGCACTAGTGCATAAAAGTTTAAATAAATAAATGTGATATTTATTTAAACACTACTGCTTCACGGCAGAATAACTGGCCCTGGGGTGGTAGCTACTTAGACGGATTCCTGCATCGGAATCCTACCTAACTACTACCTAATAATCCTGCCTACTTAATGACTTATTATTTTTTTAACAAAATGAAATTACTTTTACATTTTACTCATAATTAAGTGAGAGTGGTTTCCAATTATTTTGATGCTTCGACTTTCACAAGATTGGATGTCTTAGGCGATGAAGTTTGCGGATGTCGAGTTGACAAATGCGAAAGTCGGCAGCGTCGCGCTACTTGGTTTCCGAATTCATGAGGCGCTCGGAGGAGCGGAGGAAATGTGCAATCGCCGATATTGCTTCGCTTCCGACCACCTCTTCCGACTGCTTGCGATTAAGGTGCAGCGTTGACTCGCTTGGGCTGTGTATTGAAATTTGCAGTGTCATATAATACCTAAATGATTAATTAGTTGAACGCATTGGTAGCCAAGTGGAATCTTTACTAGAAAAAAACTTTTGAAAAATTTGTCGTATTGCCCGCATACTACAAAGTAGAATACCACCTACTTCTTTCCTACCGAGGTGTCGTAAGAGGGGACTAAGGTATTGTACAGCCTTTATCCGTGCAGAATGATACCATAATATGCAATACTATACTGCTCGTGGGAATGCAATGGAGCGTAAAAAATTTTCGACCCGAACTAAAATGGCGGTCACGTCTCATCGTGAGGGCGAAAAGTGAACTACATGAGTGGCCTATGCCCCTTACATGGGAAAATGGTGTGAGTGTATGTATGTATGGCCCAGAGCTATCACGGCTAGAGATATGTGTAGCAAATTGTTTTTAAGTCTACATTCACAATGCTCCTTGTGTTTGTAACAATGAAGTGTAAACTAGCGCTTAACCCCGGGGATAAAGTCAACTTTAGTACACCAGCGAGCTCGCTACTCGGACAGTTATTTCCTCCGGGTCGGGTCGCTTGCCACGAGGCCCTGTGACCTAACTAAACGAACAAGTATTTCTTGGTAAACAACACTGTTTCCATCGCTAAATTATAAAGGCAGCTATGTTAATCTATGTAAAGAGCTTAAGTTAGCGATTGTTTAGGAATGTCGAGTAAATGTTTCTCTAGCTTTCGAAATACGGGTCGGGTCGTTTAGTTCGACTTGTGTCCGTGTTCATGTATTAGTTGGTTTTACTGTGTCACCTTTTAAAATCGGTACGTGTAAGTGGCTCTGTGTTCAATTGGACGCGAATAATAATAACTTATGCATGACTTATGAAAATAATTAAATGTCAACAAGATCGACATTCATCATCACCATCATTTCAACCTATCACTAGTCCACTGCAGAACAAAGGCCGCCCATGGGGGAGGTTCATCTAGTTCACAATCTATGGAGATTGCCACAAAAGTTTGTAGCTCTCATTTTCGAAGAGATTTTGTCATAGTTTCTAGGTTAGTTTCTTCATAGGCGGGTAGGCAACCGCCATTTTTTATTTATTGTATAAAGTGACGAAACTGCAACGTCCACCCACAACAAATGCTGTGTCACCCAGAACATTTCTGTGTGACACCACACTGCGCACGTCACCCTGAGACATCAGTTATTAAGTCTCAAATGCCCAGTGATTACGCTAGCTCACAGTGCCCTCAAACCGAAACACAGTAATGCTTGCACACTTCTGCTTCACGGCAGAATATCTGGCCCTGGGGTGGTACCTACCTAGACGGATTCCTGCATAGGAATCCTACCACCATTTATACAGATACTACAGGAAGCTGCTGCTGCCCATCTCCTGGTTTTCATTTTCCCTCTCTCGACTTCTACGACACCCACAGGATGAGATTGGGAGTTAGATTTTCTTAAGCCGCCGCCATAGCTTTAGATGGACATTCGTCATATAGATAAAGAAAAAAATGCTTCGATTTTATAGATAACCAGTGGATATAGGTTTTTAAAAAAACGGGAACTCTTTGTATTTTCGGAACAAAAAGTACGTCCGTCTCCGTAATACAAGCTACATCTGTACCAAATTTCGTCAAGATCGGTTCAACGGCTGAGTTGTGAAAAGGTAACAAACAGACCCGAGGGACAGAGTTACTTTCGCATTTATAGATGTTTAATAACATAACTTTACTTGCATAGCGATTTCGATCGTGATGTTTATGAAATAAAATAATTTTTTTTTGTTGTTTCGGGTCCGGTTATATTGTGATTGTCCCTATGTCTCTGATACTGCATCCTAGCGTACCTCGGATCTTATGACATAAATGTTCCATCGGACGCAAGTGGGTTTAGACGAGTAAGTGCCTCTGGGTTTGAGCGCACACTTGTAGCACTATAATATACGACTGGTGATATACCAGTTGATAGTTTCAGACAGTATAAGTATCCGATGAAGCTGTAAAAGTCTGTTTCCCCAAGTCTATTTTATTGAGTACATTTCTTAATAATTGCAAGCCTTTGTTATAAAGATGCAACAAACTATATATATAAGATTCGCCATCGCCATTATGATATCTATTGTTAGGAATTACTATAAGTGTCAGAAGGCTACGTATTTATTTTCAAAATTTTATTACTGTTTTATATATTATTACCGTAATATTGTAATTATTTATATATTTCATATTATTTTATTTATTTTCTTTAAACGACATCGGAGTGCAAATGGGGGTTGACACTGAAAATCAGTGCTGTGACGGAATTCGCTTCCGCCGCAGTGTATGCTGAGTTGTCAACCTCGTTTGCTAGGAGTACGGCGTACAATTTCCATACTTTTATTTTTAGTATTATTTGTGTTTTAAGTTCTCTCTCTCTTTTTTTTATTTTTTGTACTGCTATTTTAATTTTTTTATTATGAATTACTTTTGTGTACGTCTGCTTCAAGCAAATAAATGATTTTTCTTTCTTTCTTAAAAGCCGAGTAGGCTAACAGCAATTACATCACCGAAAATATATATCAGACAGTATTTGGAACTTGTTGTCGCGGTCGGAAATCGGTGATGAGGACATCAAAATGTTTCGAGGAAATCAAAAGATTATGAATGTCACTTACATTCATAATCTTCAACAAGCGATAAACATACACGTGTATGTATGATTTCATTTCGGTAGACGTAAACACAAGTGTCTGATGCACCGCAGACGCCGGCTCGGTTCCCGCGCGAGTATTTTCGTTACAAATAATTTCGGTCGACAATCTCGACATGAAGACTAATGGATTGCATTCGAACCGATTATACATCACGCGCGACGTTAACGAATTCATCGCTCATTGTTGCTTTTTACTTCACAATCTTTATTTTTGACTTTTTGCGATCGCCTTGACACGAGCTGGGCTCGGTTTGTGTGATAAATTGTTTCCATTTGCCACCGAATCCAGTCCACGATGACTCAAAAAGTACATCGCATTTAGTTTTGTATCACTTTTAAATATCGATTTACCACATTCTCGACGGGGGAGGTAAAGGTCGTCAGGTAACCTGCATGTCTCAAGATATAACAAACATTACGACAATAGAAGAAGTCCGCCATTGTATCGTATTGAAACAGCATAACAGACTCTATTCGGCGTTCGATTTATTAACAACAAGATAAGTGTTTATGACTTGCGAACAGAAACAACTGTCTGTTTGTTTGTCAAGTTACTTATATAAGAACAGTTATCTATAAATTTTACTTCATTAGTTGCATTACATTACAAACGGTGTCAGAGATATCACTGCGCCTCCGGCTAATATATATATACAAGGGTGGATTGAAAAGTACTCGGCCTAACACGGATCCATTCAATTCTAAAAATCAAATCTACCCACATTATTTAGTTCAGTTCAGACTAGTTCATTGTGTGAAGTTCGAAACGTGTGCGATAATTAGTTGTGATTTTATAAATTAATTAACAAAGTAATCGGTCATAATTTCCGCGAATGGAGCAAATCGAGCAGCGTGCCGTCAGTCTTAAGTACCTTCATAAGAAGGGGCTATCATCAAAAGCCATCCATGATGACATGGTCAGTACATTAGGCGATTGTGCTCTGTCATATTCATCCGTCAAAAAATGGATAGCAGCATTTAAGCGTGGTAGAGAGAGTGTGAAAGATGAACCCCGCTCTGGAAGGCCTTCGACGTCAACTACTGACGAAAATATTAAAAAAGTACTTGATTTAATAATGGGAGACCGCAGATTAAAAATTAGAGAGATAGCTGAGATTATAGGCATCTCTTATGAACGAACTCAAAACATCATTGTCAACGAGTTGGGTTTCCACAAGGTGTCTGCGAGGTGGGTTCCGCGACTGCTTTCAGTTGAACAAAAAAGGACGCGATTGACTATTTCACGCGACTGTTTGGAGTTATTTGAAGCCGATGCAGATGATTTTTTGAAT
Source organism: Luehdorfia chinensis (assembly GCA_019845155.1). Classification (NCBI taxonomy): domain Eukaryota; kingdom Metazoa; phylum Arthropoda; class Insecta; order Lepidoptera; family Papilionidae; genus Luehdorfia; species Luehdorfia chinensis. The sequence continues at coordinate 1,210,104 of JAHVAK010000388.1, forward strand.
CGTTTTGTTACTATGGACGAAACATGGGTTCATTACTGTACACCGGAAACAAAACAACAATCAAAACAGTGGAGAAGACCTGGTTCACCACCCCCTAAAAAGGCTAAGTCGATTTTGTCGGCAAATAAGGTGATGGCTTCAGTATTCTGGGACTCGAAAGCTGTGATTATGATTGATTATCTTAAAAGGGGTCAGACTATAAACTCTGATTACTACTGCACCTTACTACGTCGTTTACGAGAGGAAATAAAAGAAAAACGTCGAGGAATGCTCAGAAGAAAAGTCCTGTTTCATCAAGATAACGCCCGTGTTCACACGTCAGTACAGTCAATGGCTGGAATTCACAACTGTGGCTTTGAACTGTTACCGCATCTGCCATATTCACCTGATCTGGCACCATCAGACTTCTTTCTGTTCCCTAACCTAAAAAAGCACTTGGGAGGTCAAAGATTTTCGACAAACGACGAGGTCAAAGCAGCTGTAGACGCATATTTTGACTCTAAGGAAGAATCATTTTTTTTTAACGGTCTAAATGCTTGGAAGGGGAGGTGGCAAAAGTGTATTGAACTTGATGGTGATTATGTAGAAAAACAAAAATATAACTGATTTAGTATGTGTTTATTTTCTTGGTTAGGCCGAGTACTTTTCAATCCACCCTCGTATCTTTAAACACCAGAATGAAATGGTTAGTTAATACGAACTAGTTGAAAAAAAACTGTTTAAAAGTAGTTGAATAAAAAGGAGTTCTTCTTTTTTTTAACTAGTTTTCAACTCGTCCCAAAATGGCGGCGATGTAGTTCGCCACCTGTCACGTCTCGTTTCCAACGGGGGCGAAAAGTGAGCTACGAATGTGATCTCTGTCTATATACAAGTAAAACTTTAAAGAAAAAACGTGATTGCATATATTTTTGCCAACCCTACATAAAAAGGTAACAAAGGGCGAACTTAATGTCTCCATGCATTCTTTACCAGTCAACCCTGGATATGGTGAGAACGTATGTTAAGTGCAGCAAACGATGAAACGAAGATGCTTAATGCTATACAAGATATGTAATTATACATACAGGATATATAATATATACATATTCACACACACACACATATACATACATACACATAAATACTGAAGTAAATGAAACACATATATATAATAATAGCTTTATATAAACTATTCATCAAAGAACGAAGTCTTCAGCAAGTGGTCGAGGACCATAATTTTGAGACTTCTTACTGGTTGCGTTTCTGACGTCAACAGGCAAATAGTTGCAAAGAAGTGTAACTTGAATAGTAAAGGAGTTGACAAAGAACCCAATGAAGTATGTCGTATAATCAATCGTATATTAAAGAATGGCCGTGTGGTGGCGGCTCGTTAAAAGAATACTACCACTCCATCTCATCCAATGGATCTCGTAAAAGGCGAGTAAGGAATTAAACTGCACTGTGCATCCAACAGCGCATGGTGGCGATGGGCTCACCACCTATCACACCAAGTGCATTATATTGTTTTGGTGAAACGTGGATTGTGGCAGTCATCTGTTTTTGCAGTGAGTGCCCAGTCTCTGACTACCCCTTACGGGATACAGTCGTGTTCTTATGTACGTATGTATTAAAGAATGCTTAGAAAACAAGGATCCTTCTAGGTAGGTACCACCCCAGGGCCAGTTAAAGCAGTAGTGTGCAAACATTACAGTGTTTCGGTGTGAAGGGCACTGAGAGCTTTACATCAGGTAAACGTTCTGCTCGTTTTTTTTTTATTCATAAAAGTGACGGGACGAACAAAACGTTCACCTGATGGTAGGTGCAACGTCTGCCCATAACAAATGCTGTGTCACACAGAAAATTACTGTGTGACACCACACTGCGACCGTCCCCCTGAGACATCAGTTCTTAAGTCTCATATGCCCAGTGATTACGCTAGCTCTCAGTGCCCTTCAAACCGCAACACAGTAATGTTTGCACACTACTGCTTCACGGCAGAATATCTGACCCTGGGGTCGTTCCATCACTTTTATCAAAAAAGAAAAAAACGAATAGTTTAATTTTAATTCTCAATTTATTTATTTTATTCATTGATACATTTAGTATGTACATGTCGGAAAAACGATGTCTCTACTATTTTTAAAAAACGACAGAGCCGTTGACCTCATTAGGATCAACGGTTCTGATATCAATATCAATAATAGGGTTGAATGGCAAAAGCTTAATCAAAATAAACTGAAACTATTTATCTAAATATTTAAAACTGCAATTATTATAATCTGTTATTTCTCACTATAAATCGACTCAACAAAATACTACCCGCAAATAATTATGATTAAATAAACACGGAAGTAATTATTAAAAGTAGGCTGTAGTGTTACAATAACTTTATAGGCTTATTTTACCGAAGCACTTTTATTATGACAATATTTAATTATTAAAGAAAACTAAGCACATAGTTTAAATCATAACTCGTAACTTTTAATTAATTTTCACAAAGAAAAGGAAACATTTTAACTCTTAATGACAATAATGATTCACAAATATTAATCAACTGAAACGCACTTTATGAATTTATGTTTTTAAACTATTTACTCGTATAATCACTAGCTAAAACCTATATCTAATTTATTGCCCTAAACTGGACAGAGTATCCCCTTGTAACCTATTGCGGGCGCGTGCCCAAGAATGAATGGCCCAATCTGCCATCGCAAACGAGTCCATGCCGTCCGCCTCCCACCATTGCGCACCACGTGTCGTCAGCCATGCTTCTATTGGTCAACCGGCATTGCACTCGTTTGGATGGCAGCAAACAATTTAAATACTTACTTAATAATTAATACTTAAGCTACGGTTAAAATATGCTACAGTAACTTCTGAAATCATTATAAATTCTTAACCTAAATTTTACAGCAATTCAAATAGCAAAACCTTTATATAAAAATAAATAGGTAATGAACAAGTACTGATTTATAAGGCGCGGTTCTCTCACAAATCAGATAAACTTCGAATTCATAAAAATAATACGATTTTATCAAAAATAATAGTGTTAAGCTTTAACCTAATAATAAGTAAGGATAGTTAAATGAGGTTGTTATTTTAAGGCCCGACGAGCCTCTGCGGCGACATACATTATTATACTCCGTCAGCACATCTCAATTCCAAGTGTTATATTTAAATTTCCGAACAAGTTGTGAGATCATGATTTACTATACAACGACGTCGCGATGTTATTGTTTTTCATCCAACCAGTTCCAATTCGGTGAAGACGATGAAACTAAAGAATTGCTAAAATAAACAATCTACAGACTACGCTCGAATTACCGAGAATAAGTCGGCCATAAAATCCTTGGAGACTTGTCAGACATTTGCGATTTATTGAGATGAATATCTTTGTGTGAGTCGACGAGGACAGCCTTATATGATATTTTAATAGCATGGTACTCTTCTGTGAGGTTCTCATCTACCCATTAAATGTGACAGACTGTTTACTCGAAAAAGTAGTAGTTCTTTTTAAGAGACCAATATCTAGTTTTAATGCATAAAAAAATCAGATGACGGTAAAATACGCATCCGCATTCGGCAAAGAAAATCGACTAAACGAAAATCGTACTTACAGAAATTAATCTTTTTATTTTATACGACGTCGTTTAAAAAAATAATCAAATTTCACCAAATCCTTATCAAATATATTTTTTTGGGATCGAGAATAACAAAAAATTATGTGCTTTAGAGCAGGCATTCCAGCATGTAAACAAGCACTGTGCAATCTCACAGCATTCTTTTCAAAAGACCTTACGCCGCAGTATGCAAAAAACGTTTGAAAACATAACTTAGCCGATATGTGTCCGGCAGAGTAGAATAGCACCTACCTCATTCCTGCCGAGGTGTCGTAAGAGGCGACTCTGGTATCGTAATATGCAATGCTGTCAATATACAGCTGGTGGAAACGCAACGGAGAGTCACATTTTTTTGACTCGTACCAAAATGGCGGCAACGTGGTTCGCCACCCGTCAAGTCTCGTTACCCGCGGTTGCGAAATGTGGGCTACGTTAGTAGCCTCTGCCTACCCCTTATACGGCATAAGGGCTGGACTATACAGGGTCATTCGTAATGTTCTATACATACCGGCAGGCTGGGCTCAGGGACTAGGTGTATATGCCCCAAAAATAAATATAATTTCGGTGATGTAATTGCTGGTTAGCCTTTTGGCTTTTACAGCTTCATCGAATGCTTCCCAAAAAATATAATTAGCCTCGTAGCGTGATACCTGTAGGAGATATGTCGGCTTAAAACTCATGGGTATGGGTCGGCTTAAAACGCATAGGTGACTACCCCGTCATATAGCTGATCGAGGCAATGAACCCATAAATTTAATTGGGCGTTTTTCCATTGAGCTGCCATCGAAAGAATTCGCAAGTACTAGGATAACATGAAGCTTAAGGAAATCAGTTACGAAGTAAATCTGTTAGTATGACGCCGTAGTAGGGTAACATAAATTAAATGGAGAAGAAAACGTATTTTGAATTTGTCTGGTTCGGGGCAACGACTTTCTATATATAATTTTAAAGTTTTGTATGGACATTTTAGTATTCAATTTTGTCATTAAAGCTTAACCGTTCTGTTTATCAGATCAAAGTAGAATGGGTAGGTGCTGGGATGTTATACCAATTATGAATAACTTTGTATATTTGTATGTATGAAAACATAATCACGAGTATTGTCACTTACCAGAATATCGCAGTTCGAATAATATATAGTCATAAAGTCTAATTACATTTAATGGTTATTCATTTTCTTCGTCAATTTATTAACTCTTAAGAAATGCCAGTGACAGTACTCTTAAAATAAAAGTTATTAAACATATCTGTCAGTAACTTAGACAACTGATCACATAAGCAAGATAACACAATGATCCATTTAACGACGCAAGCTCGCGCCATAAATCAGCGTTGGGCCGTAAAGTGGCGGGAACGGTCGGCGCGCAAATAAAAACGCGCGGAACGCCGCCATGTTGGACGCGCGCCAAACTTAACGGCTAGTGCTACTGACTTTTCTACTCCCTAACCTATGGTTAGACGATTTTTGTTGTATCCTCTATTTAGATTATTCCACCGTGTAGCAAAATTCACATAACTATTTAATACTACTTCGTTGTTAATAAAAGTAACTTGTTGACATTACCACAATAAATTACCTTCACAAAATCAGCGGCGGCCTATGATCAGCATTGTCATATTTATGTACACAATCATCATCATCATCATCACTTCAGCCTATCACTAGTCCACTACTGAACATAGGCCTCCCCCATAGATTGACACAAAAGTTTTTAGCTCTCATTTTGGGGTGATTTTGCCATAGTTGCCATGCTTGGCAGGCGGGTTGACAACCGCAGTTTATTTATTAAGATGTTTCAGGAAGACGCTGCTGCCCATCTCTCGGTTTTCATTTTCCCTCTGTCGACTTTTACGACACCCGCGGGATGAGATGAAGTGGTAGATTCTCTTAAGCCGCTACCGCTACCATACAATAGAAAAGAGCGATTGATAATTTTGCCGACTAAAAAATCTTTTAATTTATTAACACTATAGTTTTATGATTCTTTCATACTAACATGATTTCATAAATAAAAATATATTACCCAAAATATAATAAAATCTATTGGGTAGGTATATTTCATAAATATATAAAATATGCTTTTCCGCCATAACACTACAGTATTTAACATACCATAAAATCAATAAGCGTTATACCATGTTTGCATTGCACTGACTGCATGCGCTATCTGCCTTTACTTTATCTAATACTTTAAGTAGTTTCAACTTAATAAATCCTAGTACTAACTGCATATGAACGTAACGCAGAATGAGCACAAGATTCGGCTTCGAAATCCCGCGGCGTCGCCGACCGCGGGCCGCGCCGCACTGCGACACGCCACACCCCCTACACCCCCCACACCCTGCACACACCGCACCCACGCACACCACATATCACACACCATTTACAACTAGTGTACACTCAATAACTTCGACCTGTTTACCAACTACCGTGTCAGCATGGTGTTTAGAAAATATGTTTTAGTCTGTGTCATGAAAATTTGTACCTACTCTCCGCGTGGCCTAGTGGTCAGAGTACCTGACTTCTACGCCGCGGGTTCGAATCCCAGCCGGAGCCAACATTTGTGCTAAAACACAAATTGTTGGTTTTCGGGTCTGGTCGTGTTGTGTTTGTCCCCGTGTTTGTGACACTGCATCCTAGCCTACCTCCGATCTTATCGCATCAGCGTTACATCGGGCGAGGGTAGGTTGGGACGAGTGAGTGCCTCTGTGTTTGCGCGTACACTTGTGGCAGTATAATATCTCCTGCGCAGTTGATGGCTCTCGACATTCGGATTCGGAAGTTGTCGCCGTGGTCGAAATCGGCTAGGAGAACATCATCATCATCATCATCACATAGTATTTTCAATTTTTTTATTAGCTCATGATTTTATCCTGCGACTTCTTCTGCGTGGGCTTATGGATTTGAATATTTGTACAAACATATTCTATCTAAACGGCTTGATCCACTGGCTTTGCGAAGAGATGTTGCATCACTTTGCATTTGAAATGAAATGAATGAAATGAAATGAAAATTATTTATTCTTCAACGTAAGAAATATAAATTTCGTTTGTCAAACGTAATTTTTTACAATCTACCAACGTTTCATAATGAGTTTCCTCTGACGGAGAAGAAACAGGCGAAAGAAACTCCGTAGGTATCCTCTATTTTGTAATTTTTTTTTATCTTCGTCAAAAGTAACGGTCTCATAGAAAACCAAAGCACGCTCCATGACAAAATATTATACAAGATTCAATAACAAATGAATAAATGTATTGCAAACTCGAGCAGACCAGCCGCCACCAACAGCACCTGTTCACAAGTATGACGCATGTGGAAGCCATCGCCCTACTGGACCATATTCAAGGGAAGTGCATTTTTATAGGATCTACCACCGCAAAATTACCACGGCACAGCGCAATATTCCATCGTCATCTTGAAGGTTGGCATTCCAACACAGTGCGTTTTTCGCAGAATTTTCTGCCACACAAAAGCACTTTATGGAATCTGCTGCCGCATCTGCTATTCCTCTGGTATTGTAGATGTTTATGGGCGGTGGTGATCACATACCATCAGGTGAGCCGCTTGCTCGTTTGCCCCATTTTACATAAAAAAATCTATGGGTTTACGACACCCACAGGATGAGATCCTATGCCATAAATGGCGTTCTGTGAAATACAATTGAAAAAATACTTTGGAACGGGTGAATCAAACAGGTTGCAACATAGTCTAAGATTGTCCGTAAAGTTATTTTCTATAACATATACAAAATTTCATGTCGTTTGCTGTAGTAGTTCTCAATATAAATCCGTTCGTACAGGCTGATAAAAATAATCCAAATATAATTTAAATAAATGAAATAATACGAGTAGATGTCTACCGTTGTGCGCGCATCACGCAAAAACTAATGGATAGATCAATTTTTTTTTTGTTAAACTTCTTATAGACTTTGTCTTTTAAAAAAAAATCACAATATTTTCATCCGCATTATTATAACATACGTACATACATAAAATCACGACTGTATCCCATAAGAGGTAGTCAGAGACTCACTGCAAAACAGATGACTGCTACAATCTACGTTTCACCAAAACAATATAATGCACTTGGTGTGATAGGTGGTGAGCCCATCGCCACCATGCGCTGTTAGGTGCACAGTGCAGTATAATTCCTTACTCGCCTTTTACGAGATCCATTGGATGAGATGGAGTGGTAGTATTCTTTTAACGAGCCGCCACCACACGGCTAAATATAAATGCGAAAGTAACTCTTTCTTTCCCTTGACTGTTTGTTACCTTTTCACAGCTCAACACACCGTTCAGTGACCGAACTTAACGAAATTCGGTACAGAGATAGCTTGCATCCTGGGGACATAGGATACTTTTTATCCCGGAAGCTCGAGCCCATGGTATATTTAAAAAAAAAAAGATATCCAAGCGGATAACGTCGCGGACATCATCTAAAAATTTATTATGCACACTTACAATTACTCAGAAGTACTCCTAAGCTTTATCTCAATTACATCGGGTCGATTGTTTAACCTAAGCACCCTAACCTGAGCGACCCTCCAAGGCATTAGCTAATAAATGGCTTTAGAGATTTCCATTTGTCATGAAGTCTTCCATTCAACAGTTGCCTGCGTATTGTTTAATCGATAGCAAACTATCGACGCGGTTCTAGCACCTTTAATACAAGAGTGTATAACTATGGCAACAACTTGAGAAACAGATACATTAAGGTTCTGAGGTTCTGCCCAACCATTAAGCAAATTAAACTACAAAAAGTTGTATCGAAACATAGTTTTCTGTAACGCATTATCAAGTTATCAAATAAATTTTACTTGTGAGATGGTTTTGGAGCCGATAACAGTTCGTTACGCTGCTGCAGTGCTAAGAAACTGACATCATCGTCATTTCAGCCTATCACTTGTCCACTGCTGAACATAGACCTCCCCCGTAGATCGCCACCAAAAGTTTGTAGCTCAAATGGAGGGGGGCTTAGTTGCCACACTTGGCAGGCGGGTTTTATTTATTCAGATGTTTCAGGAAGACGCTGCGTCTCATGAGTTTATTTTTTTTCCTTTGTCGACTTTTATGACATCCACGGGATGAGATGGGGTGGTAGATTCTCTTAAGAACACACGGTAAACACTAAAATTATTAATTTGATTTTAAATTGCTGAACCACTTTATTGACGGTGAAGAAAAACTTCCTGAGGAAACCAGCATGTCTGAACAATGTTTGATAAATAAAAATTCTCTTAAGGCTTCAAGGACATCACTGTCCCGAAATATTTAAAAAAAATCTGTTTCTTTCACACTGATTTACGAGCATTAAGTCAATTGTTTTCAAATTACAATTAACAAATTTAGTAGTACTGGAACTGGATATCATTTTAATATAGTCCAGTGGTACGATTCCTATGCAGGAGTCCGGCTACCACGACCGCATGACCAATTATTCCGCCGTGAAGCAGTAGTGTGAAAACATTACTGTATTTCGGTCTGAAGGGCACTGTGAGCTAGCGTAAGTAGTGTTGTGTAATGATAAAAACAACGAATTAATTACATTCATTACTTAAAAAAAAACGGAATAGTTACGCATAATTTCAAAAACTTCATAAGAACACTTTAAATTATAAATAGCCACAAATAAAGCTATTTTTACAATAGTGTGTGTCCAATCCGATGTATGGCGGTCTTTCAAATGCCACAGTTTTCGCATCTCCCCGTTAAGACGATGAAACAACAATCTTAGATACACATAACTATGTAAATTGCGTAAACCATCTCAACGCCGCACCCACGTTCGTTCTAAATATATTACCAACAACTACAGTAAGAACTTTGACAAATGCAGCAGCAAACGACCGATGTAAATTAATCTTCAGCAAGTCGATCGTGGCTAATTAAGAGCTCCCACGAGCGAGGTCGCGCCACAAGACTAGTTATATAACCCTACCCGTTATTAATGTAACTTAGCAGTGATTTCTATACTCTGTAATTTCATTCGTGCGGTGGCGGCTCGTTAAAAGAATACTGCCACTCCATCTCATCCAATGGATCTCGTAAAAGGCGAGTAAGGAATTAAACTGCACTGTGCACCCAACAGCGCATGGTGGCGATGGGCTCACCACCTATCACACCAAGTGCATTATATTGTTTTGGTGAAACGTGGATTGTGGCAGTCATCTGTTTTTGCAGTGAGTGCCCAGTCTCTGACTACCCCTTCTGGGATACAGTCGTGATCTTATGTATGTATGTATGTGATTTCATAAATAACACGAGCTCTGTTGTGAATCAGAAACCCAATGTTTTTATAATCTTTATCAACTTAACTGTGAATAGGAATCCGTCTAGATAGGTAGCACCCCAGGGCCAGTTATTCTGCCGTGAAGCAGTAGTGTGCAAGTATTACTGTGTTTCGGTTTGAAGGGCACTGTGAGCAAGCGTAATTACTGGGCATTTTAGACTTAAGAACTGATGTCTCAGGGTGACGGGCGCAATGTAGTGTCACACAGAAATATTCTGGGTGACACAGCATATGTTGTGGGCGGACGTTGCACTTACCATCAGGTGAACGTTTTGCTCGTTTCGTCACTTAATACAATAAAAAAAAAGTAAAAGTTTGTGAAGGAAATTTATTATTGATTTCTAACCACTAAAGGGCGGGTTCTTTTCTTATCTTATACTCGCGGTTTCACCCGCGTAAAAAAGCCAATCTCGATGCCAATACTTCTGTATTTGGGGGTTATGATTTTGTTGCGCGGAATCCTAATTGTTTTTCTAAAATTAAAGTAGCCTAAGATACCCGCTTCAATACAATACTAGCTATCTATCAGTGAAAGTCCAGCCGCTTCAGAGATAAGCCGGAACAAACAGACAGACAGACGAAAACTTTAAAAATTGTTTTTTCTTGTAAGTACTGTATATACTTTCATAACCATTGAGAGAAAACCTGTTATTTTCTTATTACAAACAGATACTTAATTTTTTTTCATTTGTATAGATAATATCGGGTATTATTATAGTTAATAGAATCAGGCGCTACTTTGAAAGCGAAAATCCGTTATGATAAACGAAAGAAAGTGAATTTGCTAAGATCCGCCTGCAAAATTTAACTCTACGACACTCAATACTTGAAAACTTGAAAATGCCTCGTTTTGAGGTGTAACACGTGTCGTATTCTCGACTTCAGTGGTATGTATTGCCTTGTGTTGTAGTTGTGGAGGGTATCTGGTGGCGACTCCTGGTGGCGGTATTAGTTCGCTTGTGCATGCTGTTGAGTGAAGGCGGGCGGTGCTCTTCAAAAACTAGCTAATACACACCATTTCAAATTTTGCATGCGGTCTTAACAAATTAACTTTCTTTACTTTATTGGGTATTATTATTTATAAGAAAAACAGCCACCTTTCTTCGCACTGCACCACAAAAAGTAGGCGTTCCTCACAGTTATCCGAGACAGACCCCATTTGCTGAAGTACTCGTTTAAACCGTTCGTGCTAAATACAAATGAATGTTTCTGGTCTAGTGTTGCGATTGTCTCGGTGTCTCTGACACCTTTGCGTACCTCTGATATTATTGCGTAAGCGTTGTATGGGGCGCTTAAGGTTAGGTTAGAACAAGTAAGTGCCTCTGCGTTTACTAAAATATCTCCTACGTGGTATATAGCTACAATATTCGGAAGTAGCCGTGGCGGAAAATCGACTAGGTAGAGAATATTCGATTTTGATTTATGTAGATTAGGGTAAGGGTTGTTAATGTCAGTATCTAGGTAAATCTATAAGAAGCAATTATCGCATTAGAGATACCGCAAATTATATCGATGATAATGGATGCACCGGAAGGCCGCAGTGCAATGCTAACCTCGTAAAGGCAATAACCATCGATAACGAAGCGACCGCGACATTTAGCCGCGATATGACGCCAGTCGAGACACCAGCTAAGCTCTAATCATGTTAATAGTGATTGATGAAGGTCTTTAATTAATTATTATCTGAAATACCACTTGCCTGCTGTAGCACCGATGGTGACATTATATATACGGTTAGTAATTTGTTATTTTATTTATTAATTTATGACGTTGAATAGAACTTCAATGTCTGTTCGAATTTTGTGCCACGAAATACATCAGATAGACTGATTGCAATCGGTATTTGGCGAATGATATTGCCATGGAAAAGTGTAGCTATCCGACAGATAGAATGGTCTGATCTGGGGAGGACGTCTCCTCCTACTAGTAATATTTAGATGTTGTATATATAGTGCGCATCTCAGAAAACTTTCATAGCGCGATTATGGACGTATGCGAATATTTCTTGAGCTTCTCATGTGGCGACTTAGATGTCGCTATAGGTACACAGGACGCTGTAAATGAATTTTCATCACAAAACTTTTCGAAGATTTACTGCTGAAAGTCAAAGGAAGACACAGTCTACCAACAGGGTGATAACTGTGCACTGGTTAGTCTTTCAAAAAAATTGTGTAACTACTACTTAATCGTAATCGTAATCACTGGGCATATGAGACTTAAGAACTTATGTCTCAGGGTGATGGCCACAGTGTGGTGTTACACAGAATTTTTCTGGGTGACACAGCATTTGTTATGAGCAGACGTTGCACTTACCACCAGGTGAACGTTTTGCCCGATTTATCACTTTATCCAATAAAAAAAAATCGAGAAAGTACCAATTGTATATTTTATCGTATTTTATAGGTTTATATGTATTCATATATTCCAGCAAAACGAAATCGACTGAAAAATAAGTATGGTGTCATTAAAACCCTAGGGAGTCCAAACACTCGGATTAAAAGTTTTAGGCAGGTCAATTATTTTAAAGAAATGGCTTTATTTTTCAAAAACCTTAGTTGACAGTATCTAACATAAAAGATATCCGTGGCCGTCGAGTCGAGACAAATGCTTCAGATAACAAATTGTCCGTTTAATGTTAAGCGTAGAGGATTTGGACGGTTTTTCTATAACGAGGACCCGCGAAGCGAGTTTACTTTCTATTGCGGTCGCGAGTCATCGAGTCGCGAAGACTTAACACGTGGATGCGGCAAATAGTGACAATATCACTCTCGTATTTAGACATAGACTTTATTCGACATACAAAATATAATAATCATACAGAGAACCATAACGACAATTTAAAAAAATAGTAGATACCAGATTTCATATTGTTTTACGGCAGCCGTATTTTAGATACAAATCATCTCATGCTGCAATGGACATTACGTCAGCCGAGAACGGTTTGACAGATGAAGGTGTCATGAAAAAGGGTTGATTCGTTAGATCGGATGATCGATCTGAGGAGGACGTCTCCTCGTACCAGTAATCTTTAGATCACGTATATTTAGAGAGTAAGCATAGATAACTTCAATAGGACGTGTGAATTTTGTTGAATTTCTTTTGTGGTGGCATAAACAACGCTACATTGACGATTATCACAAATTCTCTTAACTTTCGAGAGTATAGTCAAATCTTCCTTTATATAGGACAGGTGGTAGGATTCCTATGCAGGAATCCGTCTAGGTAGGTACCACCCCAGGGCCAGTTATTCTGCCGTGAAGCAGTAGTGTGCAAGCATTGCATTTGAGACTTAAGAACTGATGTCTCAGGGTGACGGGCGCATTGTGGTGTCACACCGAAGTATTCTGGGTGACACAGCATTTGTTGTGGGTGGACGTTGCATTTACTATCAGGTGAACGTTTTGTTCGTTTCGTCACTTTCTACAGTAAAAAAATATTTCATATGTATACGAAGAATAGACAACATTAATATTCCTGTTGTTAGGATTCCAATATAAGAATCCGTCTAGGTAACTACCCCGCAGGGTCAGACATTCTGGAAAAAAAGATTTAGCACTTACCATCAGGTGAATTATTTGCTCGTCTCGTCATTTTCTTCCATAAATAAAAAGTCATTATGGTAGGCAGAGACTACAACTTTCCACTTGCTAGGATCCTGACACACATCTTTCGCTTCTTCTACTTTCACTACCGTTTTTCATACACGCTCGTCGGTTGCGGGTACTTTTAACGTGACCTTTCCTCAAGTTATTACAAGTAAATATTTTTGTTTCCCAAGCTTAGCATGAAATGTCTTATGCTGCTATACAGACTCATTTTATATTATTCACTTTTGTTAATTTTGGGCAATATTATTTTATGTTCTGTATCTATTGTTATTAGACCGTGAATAAACGTGTTTCTTTCTTTCTTTCAAAATGGTCTTTACTAAATTATCACCAACGGCAAAGAAAATGACTTTTACTTGCTCAGAACATACATTTACATGTTCCGTGTGCAGAAAGAGCTCGTTATTTGAAAGTTGCCATTCCAGTTGCAACTGAAAAATATAACGAAATGAAAGAACGGGTAGAGACAACATTCAGGCCCATCATTCTCCGCCCCTCGCGCTTGTACGTTTTAGTACAGCGACGTGAGTTATCATCGTTTAATTTACATTTGCGACGGAGTCTGCGAGAATTTACGAAACAAGTCATGTTTCCACAATTTAGCGCTAAGCCGCACGCTCCCGCGACATAAGCTGTCGTTATCTGTCGCTCGCGAGCCGCCATTTTTGTGACTCGTAGGGTTGCTAGGGTTTTATAGATTGGGAAAATAACGTTTGGGGGGATGCCGTAAAATATTTCTATTTACTTGCAAATAGAACTGTGATTGCCATCGCAAAATATACCGAATAGGCATTTAATCTAACGCGAGTACATTGGTGGCGACCGGTGGCGACGTAAGTGAAATGTCAGGAGAATGATATGGCTTCCCACTGATGGCGGTATGATATACTAAGTTGTTAAGTACAGCAATCGCCTGTCTGCCTGTCAAGCGATGCAAATCCTATCTTCTCATATTTATTTCCAACCTTGGACTATCAACAAGGTGATGAGTAAGTGAGATTGTATGTACATCAAAAGCGTTAATTTTTTTTTTTGTTATTTTCCACTATTTTTTCAACTTAGTAGTTCACTCTTTGGAATTAAGATCTCTGGTTTGGTAAGTTATTCTGATATACTGACCCCGCATACTCAAAATATTTCACCCTCTGTCGGGGGCCGATAGATCATAATCACCATCATATTACACTTCACAATTCTTTGCTGAATATAGAGCTCCCCCATTAATTGTCACAAAACACAGACCTGAGCCATCGCGTACCCAAAAAACTGTGCAGATTGTCACGCTATATAGTGGAAGATCGCGTTACACTACCTTGGACACTACGAGGTTGATAGTAGGTAGATAATTCTGGCAGTTCTTTAAGTCGACCTTAACAGCACCTGCGCTACGAAATGCTGTGATGCTCAGGCGGCGAGAAAACAATGTTAATAATGTTAAGGTATTGTTCTCGAAGTTACTTTCATATTTAATAATGTCCGCTGGAATCCGGCACCCGTCAACCCTGAGCGTCGCGGTAATATTGTCCGGACCCCTCTGAATTTGCATACATTTACATTATAATCCTTGTTGTTTGGCGGCGCGGGGCCCGGGGAGTATTATTTAGATTATATGGAGGGCGACCTAACGCGCGGCTCGGCACGCCGCCGGGTCAAATAGTTTTATTGACTTTCCAGTTTCGCTCGTTACGCCGTTATGAATGTCTTTGCCTTTTCTATTTAATTGTGATTGAGAATTTACACACTCTCTTACTTATAAATTTTGCATTGAAAGAAGCAATCACGCAGAGAAAATTATTCACCGGTGTTGGGATTCCTATGCAGAAATCCGTCTAGGTAGGTACCACCCCGGGGCCAGTAATTCTGTCGTGAAGCAGTAGTGTGCAAACATTATTGTGAAGAAAAGTAAGTTACTTTGCTAAGATCCGCATGCAAAATATAAAAATGGTGTATATTACCTAGTTTTTTGAAGTGCACCACCCGCCCTCCCTCAGTAGCGTGCACAAGCAAACTAACACCGCCACCAGGAACCGCCACCGGGTACCCTCCACCAACCACTACAATACCACCACTAGATAATATACACCACTGAAGTCGAGAACACGACACGTGTTTCGCCCCAAAACGAGGCACCACCAAGCGTAACAGACTCTACGACAGACGGCCGCCGAGTCGCCGCCTGTTCTCGACTTCAGTGGTGTATATTATCTAGTGGTGGTATTGTAGTGGTTGGTGGAGGGTACCCGGTGGCGGTTCCTGGTGGCGGTGTTAGTTTGCTTGTGCACGCTACTGAGGGAGGGCGGGTGGTGCACTTCAAAAAACTAGGTAATATACACCATTTTTATATTTTGCATGCGGATCTTAGCAAAGTAACTTACTTTTCTTCATTATAATGGATTTCCGCAAAGTAACGCCTGATTCTATTAACTAAACATTATTGTGTTTCGGTTTGAAGGGCACTGTGAGCTAGCGTAATCACATATGAGACTTAAGAACTGATATCTCAGGGTGACGGTCGCAGTTTGGACACACGTTGCACTTACCATCGGGTGAACGTTTTGATCGTTCCGTCACTTTGATAAAATAAAAAAGAGACTTTATCGCGTTTCATAATACTTTCTTCTGGAACATTTTTTATTAACGTTTACTAACGTTACTTAAAAACCGTACTGTATTGTTTAATATTGATTATAAAATTTACACGGGACTCTTCTGTAGACATTTTATTTTTCATTGATAAAAATGTTAAAAACAACATAATTTTTTTGTCAAGTGACTAATTTCCCAAACTTCGAGCGAAACTCTATTACCCTCACTTTACCACCCTTTTCTTTGGGTTACTAACTTGTTAAGATGTTTTAACAATTTTTTTGAAACCGCTCTTCTAAGACTTGAACTTAAATGCTTATATTTTGCGAAACAATTAGAAAGACAGAAATGTCATTTATTTATATATAAACAATATGTAAACTAAAAACTAGCTAAAAGGTACTGACATTTTTTTACCTTATTTTATATTATTAAAATCTAAAAATAAATAAATCTTATATTTAGCCGTGTGGTGGCGGCTCGTTAAAAGAATACTACATTCCATCTCATCTAATGGATCTCGTAAAAGGCGAGTAAGGAATTAAACTGCACTGTGCTCCCAACAGCGCATGGTGGCGATGGGCTCACCACCTATCACACCAAGTGCATTATATGGTTTTGGTGAAACGTGGATTGTGGCAGTCATCGGTTTTTACAGATAGTGCCCAGTCTCTCACTACCCCTTATGGGATACAGTCGTGATCTTATGTATGTATGCATGTACTCGTAGCTTTACAGCAAATACAATTCTAACTAAAAATTATGAATCTATTATTTACAATAGATTAATTGAAATTCTATGTAATATTCAGAATTAAGAAATAGATTTCATAATGTCGTGTTGTTCCATACGGTGGTGTGGGAAAAATAGCAAAACATCGAATTCTATAACAGATGGAATCTAATCTCATCGGCAAATAAGAGTAATTATGTAACGTTTTGTCCACGGCTCCAGTTAAACCGGTCAAGGGATCATAATATTTGATTGCCAATCTAGTAGGATGCTTGCTTCACCTGGAGGCGGCCAATCCGAGCGCAACAGTCGCCCCGGTAATTTGATATATATTGTTTGAATCGACTTCAAACAAAATATACTCGTATGATATTTCGTCTTTATAGGGTATGCTAATGTACCCGACGACTAGAATGCAGTGTTTTTTGCACAGTTGTTGGCTACTGCTAGGATCCGAATTCGGAACCCGCTGTGGAATAGTCACAACTCTAACCTCGAGGCCCCGTGGTCCTCCAGGAGTACTATCGTGTCCAGGGCTACAATAACCGCCGACAATCGTTAAACAAATCGTTCTCGAGTAGTCTCGTACCGGCAAACGCAGTTAAGGATGACCCTCCTTGAGAGGGAGGGACGACCTGAACGATATGTGGTGGGTCAATGCTAAGCAGTGGACTCGTGATGGGCTGCAATGATGAAGATGATGCAAACTTAAATCATTTGATTATCGATGACTGTTAATACCCCAAAAACGTTAATAGTCATAAAATGCTGGATTTCTTATGTCCGTTATATGTCCAGTCCTATCCCTGTCTCTTCAAATCTGACACACGGCGAAGTACCTTAAAGTATATACATATAAATCACTCACATAGTAAGGTGTTCAAAAGGCTGTCAGTGCACTGATGAGACTGTCCGGTGGCGGATGTCCGGACTCCGAAGGGATTTAGCGGCGACGCTCAATTTGTCACCAGCCGACTGCCGGACACCTGCCCCAGGGCTGTGTCATTGTTAATGGAGCTACGAAAGTGGCGAGTTGTTCGTTCAATAACTGTAATGACTTCAGTCCAAGACTTTGATTAAAACTCTAGAAACAAATACTTGTCGAATGTGGTAACTAAAATAAGGATTAAAAACAGTAAATTCAAAAATCACAGACGGTCTTTAAAAATATCTCACCTTCAGGATTGGCCCGCCCCGCATTTTTGAGGTCTTGTAGCGGGTGCTTAACAATTCATTCCGGACTAACACAGTAAACGTATTTTTTAAGTCTTCAAAACAGAACGAGGTTCTTAGTTCGTTTATGAACCGATTTTAATGATTTTCATTAGAAAGGGAATATCCTAAGGTGGTTCCATACAATTTAGATCTCGTTTATTCCTCCTCTCCTTTATACTCCTTTATTTTGATCTTCGTTGTTTCATTTGGATTCTTATTCTTCTTCATTAAAAAAGCAAGAAACTCTGTTTGGAGCTGCTGCGTTGAAGTCGCTTTTTTATTCATCATCATCATCATTTTAGCCAACAACTAGTCCACTGCCGAACATAGGCCTCCCGAATTGATTGCCACAATAGTTTGCTTGGCAGGCAGGTTGGTAACTGCAGTTTATTTATTCAGATGTTCCAGGAAGATGCTGCTGCCCATCTCCTGGTTTTTTTTATCCCTCTGTCGACTTATACGACACCCATGGGATGAGGTGGGGTGGTAGATTATCTTAAGACGCCGCCACATTTTTTGACTATATAATTATAAATCATAACTATGATATAAGCACTAATTTCCTGGCCACATACGCGCACGTACGGGGGTGGGATGCGAGTTAGTGTCGAAGTGAATGCGCGGTATGCGTGCCACGGTAGACACGCCGCCGCGGTATGCGACACGCTAATGTCCCTGCTATTACTGAATACAGAGCATATAGGCTTACATATTGATAATATACGCAGTATATACATGTCACACACAACAATGAGCCCTAAACGTGTATCGACCACCGCAGAAGAATTATTTTTATGGTTATGGACTCTAACATGCCTGCTTACCAGAACTGCAGAGCCACCCAGAACATTGAATTAACTAAGTATTGTGTGGTGACAATGGGTCATTTAAATGTGGTTAGACTGTAAATTTACTTTTTTTGGGAAAAAAAATTGTACGTTACATTAACCAGGTAGACTAATAAAGGACTGGTTTCCAGAAAGTATTGAAAGAGCAATTGTTTTAAAAAATCGTTGTTATATTCAGCTAATGATTATTTATTTATTTATTTAAGCTTTTATGCACATGTGGTACAAATGGCGGACTTAGTGCCTAAAGGCATTCTCTCCCAGTCAACTACAAGGCAAAGCAGAGAAAAACATAATATGATTGGCTCTATCATATTATGTTTATCTCTAATATGATATATAATATGATAGATTATGCTCATTTGTTATGGTAACATCACTAGACTAACTGATTCTGGTGGTAGGATTCCTATGCAGGAATCCGTCTAGGTAGGTATCACCTCAGGGCCAGTTATTCTGCCGTGAAGCAGTAGTGTGCAAACATTACTGTGTTTCGGTTTGAAGGGCACTGAGAACTAGCGTAACCACTGGGCATATGAGACTTAGGAACTGATGTCTCAGGGTGACGGGCGCAGTGTGGTGTCACACAGAAATGTTCTGGGTGACACAGCATTTGTTATGGGCAGACGTTGCACTTACCATCAGGTGAACGTTCTGCTCGTTCCATCACTTTTATCAAATAAATAAAAAAAAAAGTTTAAAAAAAATTATTACGCCGCACGACATGGTAGCTCGCTGACCTGAGCATTTACAGTTCGTCTCTTC
This sequence comes from Luehdorfia chinensis, assembly GCA_019845155.1. NCBI lineage: Eukaryota > Metazoa > Arthropoda > Insecta > Lepidoptera > Papilionidae > Luehdorfia > Luehdorfia chinensis. The sequence continues at coordinate 1,229,750 of JAHVAK010000388.1, forward strand.
ACTGTAATGTTCGGTTCTCAGCGTGTGACTCCTTAAGACTGTACCATAAATCGGTCAATATTTATTTAAGTATGCACTGCATGTATGTCTGCGTATATACATATACTGCCCAAGCGACACATTTATATTTTATTCTAAAAAAGACCATAATAAAAGGCACCAAACAAGCAGGACCTCTCTCTCCTAACACCATGTTTCTCTACATAGCGAAACTGCCAGCACATGTATATGTGTGTGTGTATGAATAAATATGTGTAAATGTATTTAGTTACTGTGCATTTTAAAATCGGATTGTTATCTAGTTTCTTTTCACTTATTTGTTTCTTTTTTATTAAGTCTGTCCTCCTTAGCAATAAGCACCTTCAGCATGTTCTCTGCTCAACCCAAATGTAGTGTAGTAGAAAAAAGGCGGACTTAATTCCTCTAGGCATTAAGTCCGCCTTTTTGCACACTTACTGCCAGATAAAGATTAAATAAATAACCCGATTAGTAGTTCTTGAGAATAGAACATAAACTTTTCACCTTATTTATAGTAAGATCAGATAATTGTGTGTACTAACCTGTAAATAATTAACATTCATATTTTTTTAATTTATTATTTAGTATAGTTCACAAAAAAAGGGATTTTAATACAAGAAATGCCTACAAAAACCTTAATGCGGCTTAAGCGTGTTACTTATAAAATTGTTACTTTAAATAAAATATAAGAAATGGCGAACTTAAAACGTCCAGGCATTCTTTACCAGCCAACCATGGTGTGGTGAGAACGTGTGTGATAGGTGCAGCATAAAGACTAAGATTAAAATGATTTTTTTTCAACAAGAATAAACATTACACATTACACATTATTAATACTTACATATACACATACATAATAAAATATATATACACACGCACAAATATGTATATAGAATAGAATAGCATATTTTTTAATCAATATAGATCATTAACATAATGCTCATTGAACGTCATTTGTTTTTAAGCTACACTGGTTCGCAAAGAAATGCCTCTGTCCTGGAAAGAACCAGTAAGAAACCCAGCGGGATTTTTTTTTTCAGTCATTTTAAATATACAATTACAGCAGTTTTATAAAGATATAGAAATAGCTTGGCAGCGATCACCTCATTCCCAGGGGTTATCATCATCCATGTATTATTTAACATTATAATAACCCTTCTTAAAAAATCTTTGTTTAACAAATAGTTTGAACTTTTTGATTGAAAGACTTTGTGCACCATCTGGGATTTTGTTGTAAAACCGTAAACATTGCCCCATAAAAGAGTTACTGACTCTGTGAAGTCGGGTAACTGGCATAAATAAATTCTGCTTGTTCCTGGTATAAATATACACACATGGTGGCGGCTTAAGAGAATCTACCACCCCATCTCATCCCTTGGGTGTCGTAAAAGTCGACAGAGGGAAAATAAATACCAGGAGATGGGCATCAGCATCTTCCTAGAACATCTGAACATATAATTATCTAGTAGTATATTTATATCCATATTTATGTAGTAGTTTTATGTATATTTAGATATGTATGTATATATATATATATATATATGTGTGTATATTTAAATGTGTATGTATTGATATAATTACGTATATTGTATTGCTATCTATGTATATATATTTTTTCTCATGTTGTTTTTTTTTTCTTTTCATATTTGCTGCACCGCCTATCATATATTTATCTCTGCTTAGCCTTATGGTTGACTGGGAGAGAATGCCTTCAGGCATTAAGTCCGCCATATGTACAACTTAAGTGCATAAAAGTTTAAATAAATAAAAAATAAATAAATAAACTCCAATTGCCAACCCGCCTGCCAAGCGTGGCAACTACGGCAAAACCCAACAAAATGAGAGCTACAAACTTGTGGCAATCTATGGGGCAGGCCTATGTTCAGCAGTGGACTAGTGATAGGCTGAAAACATTGATGATGATGATGACACTAATAATTGATAATGATAAGAAATTGTTCTTGAGTTATAACCGATTTCATTAAATACTCATGAATTAACCTTTTGAAGGCACGGAAAGGTGAAAGATTAAGATTATGCAGGTGAAAGAATTTTTAAAATCGGTTCAGTAGTTTTTGAGTTTAGACCATGGAATAAACAGGGGGTCTACTGTGTAACTCTGGTTGGTTTCGTTATCGGGTTCATTTGATCCCATTAATCCGCCAAAATAAAATCAGAAAAACTACCAGTAAATGTGGCTTCATTTACTGGTAGTTTTTCTGATTTCTTCTGATTTCGGTAATTACTTTTAATTAAGTGTTTGCAATATAAAAGTAAGGACAACTGTTTACTTGTAAGATGTAATATATTTGGGATAAAATAAAATACTCCTCCATAAAAAGCTAAGTACCAACGGCGCCATCTCACGTAGAATAAATGCCGTCAAGGGTTTATAAATTAGCATCGTACAGGAGCAAGTTTGCGGGGTGTAGTTACCAAAACACAAGAGCACGGAATGAGATTTCATTACCTCCCGATACGTCGATAGTACGAAAATTAGGGGCCCGACCCCAGACAACTAACTTGATGGTAAATGGTTCGACGAAGTTGCTTAAGTTATATTACGTCCCTGTCTCGAAATGACTGAAACTGTTTGACGAATGCCGAGCGATGTGTTGTAACGGCTCAGTAATTGATTTATCAAACTTTGATTTGATATTATGTACTAACTCGGCAAAGTTTTCTATAAAGGGTGTGGTAACTCTCGATGTTTCGTGAAGTTCATGTTATTCTATTTAAGAAACTACAGTCGTTATTACAAAATATAACTTTTTAATCACTTCTTACTTAAAAACTAGCGATCCGATTCCGAACCGGCTTCGCACGGGTACCCGTCGTAACTTGGAAACGATAAGTCCGATTCGAATAATTTAAAAAGGAATTTACGTGTACGTAATCAACCTAGACTATGAAACTATTTAGTACGATAAGTATTATCTTTCGAGTCTACCCGTGTTTTGATTGACTAATTTGAAAAAAAACCGGTTATGGTAACTTAACTGTAATACACTCGGCGTCAAAAAAATCGCACATCCGAAAAAAATAATTTAAACACTATTTTAACACAACAGGGCAATGGCAATGTTGTGGGTTGAGGGTATCATTCGAAAGGTAATTTCATTAGCTTTCAGGAATTTTAATTAAATTTTACTTTTATAACGAGACGAAAGAGAAATTAAAGAAAAAGAAAGGGTATGTACAAATTTGCAAATTAATAATTAAAAAAAAAACTTAATAAATACAAAAAAGTTCTTAAACCTAGTGTTACCCCCCTTGATAACGGCTTCCATGCGATCTTTCATGGACCTTAATTTATGTTTGGGTGAAACCAAACCTGGCACGCGGGCCCCTGGCCCGCGAGCACAGTATCCGATGAAGCTGTAAAAGCCGAGAAGGCTAACAGCAATTACATCACCGAAAATATATATCATGGACCTTACAAGGATCGCAACAGCCTCTTGGGGTATTTATTCCCACTCTTCAAGTACCGCATCTTGGAGCTCTTGAAGAGTGGCTGGAGCTGGATCTCGAGCTCGCACGCGCCGTTTTGGTCATTCCAGAGATGTTCTATTGGGTTAAGGTCTGGACTTCGTGCTGGCCAATGCATAACAGGGATATCGACCTCCTGTAAATAATCCCGTACAATAGCCGCGGTGTGGCAACGAGCATTATCATGCATTAACATGAATCGATCACCGACATAACCAGCATACGAGACCACATGTTCCTCCAGGATTTCAGTAATGTACCGACCAGCATTTAATGACCCTTGCCCACGGCCACCCCGAGTCCGGGAAACGCACACAAGTTCCGTTTTCCCGTCGACGGAAATGCCGCCCCAAAACATACACGAGCCACCCCCGTATTCGACGGATTCTTCGAAGCAGGGTTATGTGAACCTCTCCCCCTGTCTTCTGTAGACCCTTCTACGTCTGTCATTGCAGAAGAGACACACCCTCGTCTCATCAGAGAAGAGTACGGTCCGCCACTGTTCTAGAGTCCACTCGCAATGATTGCGAGCAAACTCTAGGCGATCTCTGCGATGCTGTGCAGTAAGTTTTGGACCTTTAGCAGGTCTATGGGCTGTTAAACTCTTTTCGTGTAACCTTCTTCTTATCGTAGAAACACTCACAGATGTTCTCCGATTTGATCGAAGCTGTTGTTGCAACTCAACAGCATTTGTAAAACGGTTTCGTAAAGATGTCGTAACGATGAAACGGTCACCTCTTTCTGATGTGCACCGTTTTCTTCCAGATCCCGGTTTTCTAACATAACCATCAGTCTGCTGAAAACGTTGGAACACCCGTCGAACTGAAAAACGGGACAGGTTCAACTGTCGAGCAACGTCACACTGCCGCATCCCCGACTGCAATAGGGCAATCACTTGAGCGGCTTCTTCAGAGCTGGTGTCCATCTTTACTTGTTCTTACTTGGGTTACTTGTTCACGTGTGTTCACTGCAAAGTCTAAATTACGACTGGCCCATATTTCATCCAGATCGACCCTTTTATACCCTTTTTAGATGGTGTAACTAGCGTCCTTACTAACGAGCATTTGACAGTGTTTATTTTTGACGCTCTATAATGATAAATGTTTTAATGATTTCATGATTTTTTTTATTAATAATGTAAAGCTATTCAAATATTGTTTGAAATGGCAAACATACCAATATTTATATAAATGTAATTCGTTTCTAGCCATTACAGCCATTTTTCGCGCAAACTCAGAGAGGTGCGATTTTTGTGACGCTGAGTGTAGTTAGACATATAGCCTCACGGACTTTTTTGTGAGTAATGATGAGTACTATGAAAGTGTAGTACATTATTTTATTTATCATCAATAGTTTTTGCAGCGCACGCCAGATGACTTTTGTTAGTATATTTTTGATATCTTTAGTCAGTTTTTTTATTAAATATAGTTCATGTTAATCGATGATAATGTAGCTGTATATAGGCAAAAGAAGTTTTAAAACCGGTTCTGTAGTTTTTGAGTTTATTCATTACAACCAAACAAACATACAAAAAATCAAATACTTTCTCTTTATAATATCAGTTTAGTCTAATAATAACTTAAATTAAAATAACATCAATTTAACTTTCGAGCTATAAGGTTAAACTAAATTAAATTGAAATTATAATTACATAATAATCTCTTTGCCAATTTCAACTCAACGATATAGTTTATTATCCATTTACTATTAGAAGGAATGAACTATGGTCTACTGTGTAACTCTGGTTGGTTTCGTGATCGGGTTCATTTGATCGCATTAACCAATGAATGAGCTTAATACGCCAAAATAAAACCGATCACGGAACCTACCAGGGTTACACAGTAATCCTCCAGAACTGGCTGGTAGCAGAGGTGAATTAACTAGTGTAATCAATGTAGGTAGGTACCAACGCAGTGCCAGTTGTTACTGTCAGTAAGCAGTAGTGTGCTAACTCTACTGTGTTCTGGTTTGAAGAACTGTAATAGCTAATGTAATTACTGGGCGGATGAGACTTAAGAACTGACAAGGGGAGACGGGCGCTGTGTAGTGCCAAACTGCAAAAACCGAATAGTTTTAGTTTCATCCACATTTTTTTTTACACATAAATGTCTAACAAATTAGTTCTTTCATTTACGCGAACACTACACATTTAAATGAAACTAATTTTACGGATTTTATCGCGTTTAATTTTACTTATAAATAGTAACCCGACGTTTCGAGCGCTTTAAAATTAGTTTCATTTAAATGTCTAACGATTGTCTGTCGTCAACAAAATAGTAAAATGTCTTTTAATACAACTACAAATGAAATGGGCGATGGGCTCACCACCTATCACATCAAGTGCATTATATTGTTTTGGTGAAACGTGGATTGTGGCAGTCATCTGTTTTTGCAGTGAGTGCCCAGTCTCTGACTACCCCTTATGGGATACAGTCGTGATCTTATGTATGTACAAATGAAATCATATAACGAGAACATCAAATAATCATCTTGGTACTTTACTCTAAACTTTAGAGTAAAGTACCAAGATTTAGAGTCTAAAGGCTCCAGTGATTGACACACTTGTACAAAAGGCCGAGTCGTGCCGGAGCCGTCGCCAGCCCGGCCACCATTTGCAGAAATACTCGTATGTCCATCGTACAGTTCATTCGTCACTTCGCCCTTAACAAACCGAGAGCGCGTGCGGCACTGCACTGCACTAATCACCGTAAGACCGTTATTAGATTTTATATTTTACTGGTGGTTGGATTCCTAAGTAGGAATCCGTGTAGGTGGGTACCATCCCAAAGCCAGTTATTCTGCCACGAAGCAGTAGTGTGCAAACATTACTGTGTTTCGGTTTGAAGGGCACTGAGAGCTAGCGTAGTCACTGGGCTTTTGAGACTTAAGAAGTGATGTCACAGGGTGACGGTCGCAGTTTGGTGTCACAGAATCGTTCTGGGTGACACAGCATTTGTTATAGGCAGTCGTTGTGCTTACCATCAGGTGAACGTTTCGCTTGTTTCGTCACTTTTCCAATTAAAAAATATACTCAGTGACTCTACTATCTGCAGTGCTATTCACACCGGACCATAGTAATGATTGCACACTATTGTTTGCCTTTATTAGTTTAAGTCAAGACAAATATTATAAGAATCTTTAAACACCACTGAGCTCATGCTACCTTAGATAATTTTGGAGTCAAGAAGTGGGATGTTGCTCCAATCCGGGTTGGTAAACTTTACATGTAAGCAAACTTTTTTATTTATAAAAAGTGACGAAACGAGAAAAACGTTTACCTGATGGTAATTGCAACTTCTGCCCATAGCTAAAGCTGTGTAACTCAGAACATTTCTGTGTTCACACCACACCACCACACACCACACTGCGCTTGATGCCTTGAGACAGCTCACAGTGCCCTTTATACCGAAACATAGTAATGTTTGCACACTACTGCTTAACGGCAGAATAACTGGCCCTGGGGTGGTACCTACCTACCTACACAGATTTTTGAATAGGAATCCTACCACCAGTAGAGGAAAGCTAAATATATTATCCCTTAAATAGGTAATTCTTTATTAGCTTATAATAAGTAATATACTATAACTGTATAAAACGAGAATGAAACATTCAGATTACAACTAAAAAATATAGCTAGGGGTTTGTGAAATGCTGTCTTAAACCTTTTCCTAAAGAGACTATAAAGCTATGGCGCATTCAATATTTGGAAATCGTATTATTTGACATTGGTTCATTTGATCCGACTTGTCCCAATGACGTCTTCATTGGGAAAAAATATTTTATTGCATTCGATTTCTTTCTCGTAAGCGATATTATTTTATTGCTGAATAATGAAATACTATGTTTGTGTCCAATGTTATTTATGTGTGTAACCAAAACAGAGCAATCTTTCTCTTTCAATAGATGTCTAATCAAAAAGATTTGATTTATGATATTAGGAGTAAAAATTATTTTAGCTAACGTTATTTTATTTATTTTTTATAGTCTCGTCGATTTCGAATCGAAAAAGTTTTTCGGACATTCAGAATTTATTTACAACACCAGAGAAGATTCTAAATACGAGTACCTTTATCGGGTTCTAGCCAAGGAAAAGGTTAAAAAAAATACTAATTCATAATATCTCAGAAACTGTTAAAGTTATTGACATTGGATCATATTGGGTTTTTTAACCAGTTCCGACGTTATGATTTTTTTTATATACCACAGACCGCCATCAGTGGTATAGTGTATTTAATATAAACCCTAATATTTATTTATGCTTCAGATTTTTAACAACCAGTCTAAACTGGTGGTAGGATTCCTGTGCAGGAATCCGTCTAGCCAGTTATTTTGCCGTGCAGCAGTAGTGTGCAAACATTACCGTGTTTATATTTGAAGGGCACTGAGACCTAGCGTAATCACTGGCCATATGAGGCTGACGTCTCAGGGTGACGGGCGCAATGTGGTGTCACTCAGATCATTTCTTTGTGCAGCATTTGCTATGGACAGATGTTTCACTTACCATCAGGTGAACGTTTCGCTCGTTTCATCACTTTATCCAATAAAAAAAAAACTAAAAGTTCATGCGAACGAAGTCGCGACTACAAATAATATACAATAAATTAGATCATACTTAAGTGTCTACAACCGATTCTCGACCTGGTCATGTTAAGCGCTGGCGGTGTAGGGCAACAGTGACAAAGTGCCGCATTACAAGATACAAGTGTCGGTTTTAAAGCAGTTGAATAATATCGGACAAGTGGCAACGAGCAATAGGACAGCAACTAAACGCTGCGATTTAAATGCACCAGATATAGTTAGGGCGGCCACGTTTGTAATGACTGTGCGGACTCTTCTACCGACTTTTACCATTTATTATATATATTTTATATAAAAAAATCAATATCACTTGATAATGCCTCGTTTTGAGGTGAAACACGTGTCGTATTCTCAACTTCAGTGGTGTGTATTGCCTAGCCACATACGTAGCCCACTTTGCGCTCCCACGGGAAACGAGACATGTCGGGTGGCGAATCACGTCGCCATTTTTGTACGAATAAAAAAAATAACTCCCTATTGCGTTCCCATGAACAGTATAGTGACAGCATTGCATATTATGGTATTATTTTAAATGCTGTCCGTACAATACTGGAAACGAGGTAGCTTTTATTCTACCCTGGTGAACAACTATCGGCTTAGGGAAGGGCTGAAGTTCAGCAATCTGGATCGCAGCAATAAAGCAAGCAACGAAGCAACGATAAAAATTTCTTAATTAATTAAAAACACGATGAAATTCACCAATTTCTATCAAATATATGTAATGTAAAATAACATAAAAAGTATATAATATAATTTTTGTCCTAGTGGATGTATGATAGTGCCGTAAATGATCGAGAATATCGAAACAGTCATTCGTCAATATCGTCTCTTATTCGATAACAAGCCTAAGAATATGATGGGTACACAATAAGTTCACCCAGAAAAACAATAATTTATGTTTTATGTAAATTTTAGGTTTTAAATACGAACCAAAAAGTCTTCATATCTCGCAAATTTTCTGAAATTTATCCCGTATTATATCACCGAGAAGGGTCACCACAGTTGCTCCGTATACGACGGTGCTGTTCTCGGGAGGGCCGGTGTTTAGTCTAGACATCCTGTATTTCCCTCGCGGCTTCGGCTCTAAAATAACCTTGCCTTGTATTGCTTCTGATGACTGACAGTGCACTCAGAACTCGCAATAAATCATTTGTATTATATTATACATACAAAAGGTCACGACTGTATCCCTTAAGGGGTAGTCAGAGACTGGGCACTCACTGCAAAAGCAGATGACTGCCACAATCCACGTTTCACCAAAACAATATAATGCACTTGGTGTGATAGGTGGTGAGCCCATCGCCACCACGCGCTGTTGAGTGCACAGTGCAGTTTAATTCCTTACTCGCCTTTTACTAGATCCATTGGATGAGATGTATTATATTATATATATGCATATTGACATATGAAAAATTTGAGAAGTATAGCTGAGTGACTTTGATGGACAAAGTGAATAACAGCGTGATAAGGAACGTTGCAGTGTGGTAGAAGATGTATTGACAAAGATAGAAAAAAGAATTGCTTAGATGGTTACACCTAGAGAGGACGGATGAAAGACTATTAACTTAACAGATTAATGAGGCGAGTGTGAATAGGCGAACCGGTAAGGGTCGATGAAAGCAAACGTATCACGATCAGATCGAAGACGTTTTAAGGAAAAGATCACTTCGAAAGTATGAAGCGCAAATGACAGTAGAAGAAGCGAAAGATATGTATCAGGATGTTAGCAAAAGAAAACATGTGGAAACATGTGCTCCCTGCCTAATCCAATGGGAAATATACGTATGTATATATAACTCGCAATGCAAAATGGATTTTATGCGTACTGTATATTTTGTCGTACTATATCTTAGAAATGTGAACTGTGTGTGTTATGTATTTGATTCTGCGTAATGTTGCATAATAATAATAATTATGGTGTCCTCATGACTGGTTTGCATCACATAAACATCTTCTGGTGAAGAAGCTCAAGTCGTAGAACGCCAGTGCTAACACAGACACGGAGACATGTCATCTTTCAATATCTGACGCAACACTTTTTGAATGAAACAACTGTAGTACCAGAGACACTGTACCGTCAAAATACATCTTACAACAAATAATTAATGCATATGATACTTGTGAAATTAGAGCGACATTTTTTTTTATTATTTTCTTATTTCATTAAAGTGACGCAACGAGCAAAACGTTTACCTGATGGTAAGTGCCACGTCTGCCCATAGCAAATGCTGTGTCACCCAGAAAATTACTGGGCGACACCACACTGCGCCCGTCACCCTGAGACATCAGTTCTTAAGTCTCATATGCCCAGTGATTACGCTAGCTCACAGTACCCTTCAAACCGAAACACAGTAATGTTTGCACACTACTGCTTCACGGCAGAATAACTGGCCCTGGGGTGGTACCTACCTAGACGGATTCCTGCATAGGAACCCTACCACCAGTAGACATACAAAGCAGGCAGTAGTTAAGCAGGACACGTTGTGAAATCCCCCAACTGTCACACGAACAATGTGCGGTACTGTCCTCGACCACGAGGGTCACGTAACTTATGGGAGAGCTGTGCTCTGCATTGGAACACTAATATGCTGTTGTTATATACTACACATATAGTCACGCCTTGTTCCCATATAAGTGATAGGCAGATACCGCACACGTACCGCAACGTAGACCTTCACAGCGACTGTGAAATGCCCTTAATATCTGAACACGCACAGAATTATCATAGCGGTATTTCGAAAAAGCCGCGGTTCATCCAAACCAGCTGGTGCTTAAAGCAGCAAATTACCGGAAACGCGACCGAACGCAAAAGTCGCCCGCGAAACGTACTAGACGACACAGATGTCTCAACTCTTCCTGACCACGATAGGGTCAGTCACACCCAGGCCACACTGTACACACAGTCAATAGCTTTAACATAACACGCACCACGACGCGCGACCGCCGTAGAGGGCGGCGCGCAATAGTCAATAATCACACCGCGTACACAAGATACACCCGTGTTCCAGGGCGGTTCTCACCGCCCAGAGTTACCGACACACAAGTCGACAGTCCTAATCTTATAAGCCTCCCTCGGACGGTCATTAGACGCCTTAAAACATTTAAGATATTCGAAAACGCGTAAGCACGCCGCGAACGCGACACAGTCCGAATTTCGAGGTTATAGTAAGAGTTTATTTATATATTTATGTTTGGGTCAAACCAAACCTGGCACGCTTCCTGGCCCGTGAGCACAGTATCCGATGAAGCTGTAAAAGCCACCGAATATGAACACACGTACCCCATTTATCGCTGGTTTGAGAAACGAGACGTGACGGGTGGCGAACCATGTCGCCGCCATTTTGATACGAGTCAAAAATTTCTTACTCCCCATTTCGTTCCCACGAGCAGTTTAGTGACAGCATTGCATATTATGGTATTAAAGTAAAGTAAGTAAAGTTTCAACCTATAAATGTCCCACTGCTGAGCACAGACCTCCTCTCATTTCTGAGAGGGTTTTTGAGCTAGGAAGAATCCGCCACGCTGCTCCAATGCGGGTTGGCGGACTTTACATGTCATCGAAAAATTTCTATTCCTCGGACATGCAGGTTTCCTCACGATGTTTTCCTTCACCGCTAAGCATTCACGTGCTGATTTACCAAGTAAATCAGCACTTAAAGTTGTAGAACAATATTAGAGGTACTGGCAGGGATCGAACCCAGGTTACTCGCTTACTATGAAATCAAAGGCGAGCACCAGGCCCCTGAGCTACCACGGCTATAATTATGGTATTATTCTGCACAAATAAAGGCTGTCCGCACAATACCTTAGCCGCCTCCTACGACACCTCGGTAAGAAAGAGATACGTACTAATCTACTCTGCCCGACAGCTGTATACAACTTATTTTCATATTTACTTTTGAGAACAGATATTGAAGATATATGCATATTTAAATAAATTACCCGTTCACCACGCACATGTACCAGAATTGAGAAATTAAAGGACAATCTACAATAATGATACTGACATCTCGGCAGGTGAGGCCCCCAGCGAATGCTTAATAGCAGTCGTACAAGCGATCTATCAAACTCTCCCGCTATATTTACGCGAGACGTAGTTTTATTAAAAGCTAGCATCGCTCGCGACGGACCCGCTCGCTCCAAATTGCGTGTAATGCTCTTATAATGTTACGTAATGCGGGCGGAGCGCGGGCGGCGCGGACCACACTTGACGAATTAATGTAACACCGTAATAATACGGAGAGCTGCAATTTGTTGGAGTAATGAATTATATCGCGAGCGCGAACCGCACGACCGGTGTCGGACACTCGCCAGGTGGGGATACGAATATTTATGGATGCCAGTCAGGGCGACGGTTTTAGATAACTGTGTGAAATAGTACAATATTTAACGACGACGACCGCGTGGCCTAGTGGTCGGAGTACCTGACTTCTAAGCCGCGGGTCCCGGGTTCGAATCCCAGCCGGAGCCAACATTTGTGCTAAAACATAAATTGTTGGTTTTCGGGTCTGGTTGTGTTGTGATTGTCCCCGTGTTTCTGACACTGCATCCTAGCCTACCTCCGATCTTATCGCATCAGCGTTACATCGGGCGCGGGTAGGTTGGGACGAGTGAGTGCCTCTGTGTTTGCGCGTACACTTGTGCATTATAATATCTCCTGCGCAGTTGATGGCTCTCGACAGTATTCGGAAGTTGTCGCCGTGGTCGAAATCGGCTAGGAGAACATTATCACAATATTTAAAAAGAGCATGTGCAACTGAGTACACGTGACAGAAGTGAAACTTCTTATATTTATTAGAAACCAGCCTTTGCCCGCGACTTCGTCCGCGTGGCTAAAGGTCTTTTAAATATCCCGTGGGAACGATTTGTTTCCCGAAATAAAAAATCCGTCACCAGGTTGCAAGCTATCTCTGTGCCAAATTTCGCCAAGGTCGGTTCAGCGTTTGAACCGTAAAGAGGTAACAAAGAGACAGAGAGAGTATTTATATAGTACATAGAATGAGGCGTTACTTTTCGGAAATACATTATAATAGAGGAAAGAAAGTTAATTTGCTGAGATCCGCATGCGAAATTTAAAATGGAGTGTATTACTTCTTCTATTAGTTTTTGAAGAGCACCGCCCGCCCTCCCTCAACAGCGTGCACTAGCAAACCAATACCAAATTCCCTCCACAACACTACCACTACACAATACATACCACTGAAGTCGAGAACACGACACGTGCACCTCAAAACGAGGCATTATCAAGTGATATTGACTCAAGGACAGTGACAGTCAGCCGACGAGTCTACTTTCAAGAGACCCACAGGATGAGATGGAGTGGTAGATTCTCTTAAGCCGCCACCACACGGCAGAACTGGGAATAATCCTACAATGGCTAAACGCACGGCGACCCTATTATGAATCCGCTATACTGCCGTTTTATTTGCTATCACTTATTCTGATTTTCCAGCATCTCTGACGTTGTGCTTTTTGAAATGGAACATTTTACTCGCTATCGCAACAAACTCGAATAGAATGCGAGATACTATTACCCGTATTAGAACATGCAAGAACAAATTGTACCTTGTATTGTACCTTACATATTTCTCTTGCATTAAGTTTTGTTACTTTCTAAATAAAAGTAAATAAAATAAAAAAAAATTACTGTACATTATGACTGCTTTACATTAAAACTTTGTTCAAATTTGAACTTCTCTTTATTCCAACAGTGCACCTTTTTATACGAGAAGGTTTAAAAGGTAACCATTTACATCACAATTACGTTCAAGCTACATTTGTTTTATTTTGGGAGCATAAAGTTATATTACACACGGTTGAGCTGTGCTGGAGCGCAACTTAACACCGGTAACATTAACATACAACTCTGTTAATAATATATAGCATTCTGAAAACAAACTTGAGCGCTTGCAAAACTTGTGCATTCGTTTCATATTTGAAGTATAGAAATTTGACCGTCTCTTTTTATCACAAGGACCTTAAGTGGCTCCCAGTTTTCGCAAGAACACTCGAATCCTCTTGCTCTTTTTCAACATACTCCACAATGATTCCTCTCCTACATAATTGTGTGATGTTATTGACGTCCGCGTGGCCTAGTGGTCAGAGTACCTGACTTCTAAGCCGCGGGTCCTGGGTTCGAATTCCAGCCGGAGCCAACATTTGTGCTAAAACATAAATTGTTGGTTTTCGGGTCTGGTTGTGTTGTGATTGTCCCCGTGTTTCTGACACTGCATCCTAGCATACCTCCGATCTTATCGCATCAGCGTTACATCGGGCGCGTGTAGGTTGGGACGAGTGAGTGCCTCTGTGTTTGCGCGTACACTTGTGGCACTGTAATATCACCTGCGCAGTTGATGGCTCTCGATAGTAGTCGGCAGTTGTCGCCGTGGTCGAAATCGGCTAGGAGGACGTCATTTGTGTGATCGATTTTCTTATGTTTATTTACTGGTGGTAGGATTCCTATGCAAGAATTCGTCTAGGAAGGTACCACCCCAGAGCCAGTTTACTGCCGTAAAGCAGTAGTGTTCGATCATTACTATGTTTCGGTCTGAAGGGCACTGTGAGCTAGTGTAGTCACTGGGCATACGATATTTAAGAACTGATATCTCGTAGTGACAATGTGGTGCCACACGGAAAAGTTCTGGGTGACACAGCATTTGTTATTACACGCACTTACCACCAGGTGAACGTTTTACTCGTCTCGTCACTTTATCCAATAAAAAAATTCTCCTGATGATTTTTGCAGATCCCATCTCAGAACCTTTCTGAAATTCCCATCCTACAATACCGACCTCTATTCCCATTCCTTCTCCGTGCATGCAGTGCGGCTCTGGAATTCCGTTCTTAATAATATTCGCTAGGCCAACACAATTACACGGTTCAAGAAATACGTATTAGAGTTTTCTTTTCCCTATTGCAACAATAGATATAATTTTTAGTATTTATTTTGTATTTTAATTTTTTTTCTGTTTATCTATTTTATAATTATTTTCTCTGTTATATGTAAAGGAAAGAAAGTTAATTTGCTAAGATCCGCATTCAAAATTTGCCTAACCTGCCCTCCCTCAACAGCGTGCACAAGCAAACCAATACAACCACCAGATACCCTCCTCCACTACTACACTACCACTAGACAATGATGATGTTCTCCTAGCCGATTTCGACCACGGCGACAACTGCCGACTACTGTCGAGAGCCATCAACTGCGCAAGAGATATTATAGTGCCACAAGTGTACATACAAACACAAAGGCACTCACTCGTCCCAACCTACCCGCGCCCGATGTAACGCTGATGCGATAAGATCGGAGGTAGGCTAGGATGCAGTGTCAGAAACACGGGAACAATCACAACACAACCAGACCCGAAAACCAATAATTTATGTTTTAGCACAAATGTTGGCTCCGGATGGGATTCGAACCCAGGACCCGCGGCTTAGAAGTCAGGTACTCTGACCACTAGGCCACTAATATAATATCTTTGTATGCAATGTTTGTTATGTATGTTTTGTATGTATTGTTTTGTGTTTATGAGCCGTGGTAGCTAAAAAGGCGCTCGCTTTAAATTTCACAGTACGCAACTGACCCGGGTTCGATTCCCGGTGCCGGCACCACTGAAATTGTTAATTGTAATTTTAAGTACTTTACCACGTGCTCGGCGTTGAAGGGAAACATCGTGAGGCAACCTGCATGTCTGAGAAATAAAAAATATTTCGAAGACGTGGAGTACGCCAGCCCGAATTGGAGCAGCGTGGCGGACTCTTCCCAGCTCCAAACACCGTTTCGGAAATGAGAGGAGATTCAATCGCTAAAAAAAAATATCTAAACAATGTCGCATTGTTTAGATATTTTTTTTTATTCTTTTTGGGGGAAGGCGGTTTTTTTTATTCTTAGTGGGAGGCGCACCGTCTGCCGCCAGCAGCGACGTTGTATTTCTCACTCGCGGGCCTTCTAGCTCGCGAGTCGCTTTCTATCAAGTTGTAAAAGCCTCTGGACTAACAACGCGTTACACATACAAAAAATAGCGTATGTGCTTTGAAGCAGCGTGGCGGATTCTTCCCAGAAAAGCACAATCGAAAAAATTCAAATAGGCCTGTGCTCAGCAGTTGGACATTGATAGGAAGTTAAATTACTTTTATATAAAAAAATCAGAAATATATACATAAGTATATAAAAAACATAATTTACAAATAAAAAAATAATACCAATGGACTATTGCTGAAATTAAACATATTAAATTGCTTTTATAAAAGCCCTTACTGCCATAACGGCTCAGTGCACCAGTCAAATAAAACTTATCCAAAGTACATCCTGAACCCGGAACCAACAAACAAATCCACATAGATGTATTGTCGTAAGATAACAATAGATTTTGGAAACGCAATAAACTGACTTAAACTTGTATCAGAGTCGAAATAACGAAGATACATCACGGAATTTAACTCGGTGGCTTTATACAATTTATTATAGTGCACTACAGCGTTTACTCCAAAACGTCTCAGTACAATTTAGATATTTAACTCTTGTTTGTTTTTAACTCTTAACTTTGTTCTCGATAGAACAATAAAAAGATGAAATTAAAACACATTAAATTTTGTTATATTATATAGTTTCTAAATTATTAGGTGTGTGCTGCATGCAGTTTGAGTTGCAAGTCTATACTGCCTACTTCGGATTGCAACTAATCAACTTGAAATCTTGTGCTTGCAACGCCCGGGAGGATGTCTACGCCATACTTAACGCTTTTTTTAACTCATATTATAATTGTTTATATAAAGCCCAACACTCCACATTGCAATTTGTATCCACTACCATACATCACTACATATAGGACATACCAGCCAATCAAATCCCACCAAACTTACTTATTTTTAATACTGAACATGCTCGCCTTCTGCACGCAGGTCCTCAGCGGCTTCTCGATTCTATTCTTCTTCGCTATTGGCCTATCAGAGGTCGTAATTTTTTTTTTATGGGTAAAAGGGACGTGACGAGCAAAACGTTCACATAATGTTAAGTGCAACGTCTACCCATAACAAATGCTGTATCATCCAGAATATTTCTGTGTGACACCACTCTGCGCCCGTCCCATATGCCCAGTTATTACGCTAACTCTCAGTGCCCTTCAAACCTAAACACAGTAATGTTTGCACATGACTGCTTCACGGCAGAATAACTGGCCCTGCGGTGGTACCTACCTAGACGGATTTCTGCATAGGTGCACAGTGTCTCATATGCCGCAGATTTAAAGGTCAAACTATGAATAATATAATGGGAGACCTTCCGAATGACCGTGTGGAGCCTGATTTTCTTTTCCACACAGTGGGCACCGACTTTGCTGGGCAATTTTATACCACGGACCAAAAAGGCCGTGGTTGCAATGTAACAAAATGTTACCTCTGTATTTTGATTTGTTTCCGATTTAAGTGTGTTCATCTTGAAGCGTTTAGTGAACTTAATAAAGATTCCTTTTTATTAACATTAAAGCGTTTCTACTTTGCTGAGGAATGTTTGTTGCTAAATGAATTACACTGTATTTTTATTATTTATAAATCCAATAAATTGCGGACAAAAACCACAAATAGAACGCGAATACTATAAAAATTGTTAGAAAAGGTCAAAACTTTGCTTAAATTTGAACTCCCCTTCATTACAACAATATACGTTTATATAAAAGAAAGTTTAAAAGGTAATAATACACAGCACAATTACGTTCGACCTACATTCATTTTGGGATTAGAAACTACACAGTTTGCCGTTTTGGAACGAAACAGAGATGAACACGGATGTGAGATAGAACGTCGTAAAATAAATCAAAACAATTAAAAACAACAAAGTGCACGATGGCAGTTTTATTACACTACTTCTGCGTTCTCGAGAACCAGCACAAAATACTAGAAGACATTAAACAACATTGTAACTGAGTTATCACGCGTAAAGTTTATAATGGATTTGGTAAATCAAATGAGGAGCAAAAACCATGACGGAGGACTGCGGAGAAACTAATTTAATTTGGAGTACTGAAGTTGATCACATCGGACATATCGGGCGATCGCGCCTCAGCGGCGGTCTGGTCACCTAATTGAAAAAGTTTTTGTCGCGTGTCGAGTGGCGGACGCGTCGGTGTGTGCGCGCCTTTATTAAACGTTTCATTGCTACCTTTAATTACAAACTTTTGTTTCGTGTTATTGGCGATTGCTTACATCACCTCTAGAGTATTACACGTTTTGTACCCGCGACTTTGTTCGCGTCCGTTCATGTAAATCAATATCTTTTAAATAATTGAAATAAAACTATTTTTACGGATTTTATTGCGTTTAATTTAAACAATTTATAGCCCGACGTTTCGAGCGCTTTACAGCACTCATGGTCACGGGAGGACTGAGGTGACAGATTTCCCGATATCATTGTTAACCCGGAGTACCTTCTTCAGCTTTTAATTATTATTTTTGGTCCGATCTACGCAGAAAGAGTTGTCTTGAAGTTTTTCAGTGGTATACTTGGTTTTTTTATTTAATTTTATTAATTATAGGATCCCAAGCTGGTGATAGTACCCAACCATCTTCTCTATTAAAATTAGAATGTTTTTTCATAGCTTCGCGAATCATCCTTGGTAGGAATCGGTGTTGTTTCGAGAGGATTTTTGGTCCAGAACATGGTCACAGACTGCAGACTTCCTGGAGCGATTATGCTTCACATAACATATATGTTCTTTTACGCGATGAGACAATAAAAAAGTCTTAACTACGTTTGATTTATGTATGTACTCGTATTATATCGATTTAAGTATGTAGAATTTACTTAAAACCATAAATTCTTTTGTATACAAAAAAGTGACGTTTTGACAAACGCCTTTTACATTTTTTACGTTAAATAAATAAGTTTCATATAATTTCGTTATTTTATGCTTACACAAAATAGTCCAAACTTAATAGATGTAATTATAAACTCATTTAACTCGGCGAAAATGACGAAAAAATTACTCTGTTAGAAAGCTTTTGCGTGAAAGCTTGCGTGAAACGCACGAATCAACCGGAAATCCGGATTAGTGCGGCGTCACGTTGCGGCCACACCGTGGAACTGCTTGCGTCTCCCTGCGTCACCCGCCTCCAGCGCACCACTTAACGAGCGTCCACGTACTTTTGAAACAATCCATTGCATCTGTATTCCGGTCATGCAATCGCCCCACAGAGCAATTAAAAATGTTCGTAATTTCGCTTTGAGGTGCTGAATGCTAAATCGTGAATACTAATTTTTCATTCCCAGTTTCACTGTTATTGCTTTAAAAATATTTCTACATCTCGTTTTAGTTAAATTATTAATAACAGTCACAATATTTGGTGTGAACCTACCGTCTTTTTTATTGGATAAAGTGACTAGACGAGCAAGTTGTTCACATGATGGTAAGTGCAACGTCTGCCCATAACAAATGCTGTGGCACCTGGAACCTCTCTGTGTGGCACCACATTGAGCTCGTCACTTCGAAATATAAGTTCGCAGTGCCCTCCACACCGAAACACAGTAATGTTTGCACACTACTGCTTCACGGCAGAATAACTGGCCTAGGGTGGTACCTACCTAGACGAATCCTTGCATAGGAATCCTACCACCAGTAAGAAATTCTAAATTAATCAAAGAGTTTGCGACAAGAAAGAGCCAGATTTCACATGTCGACAATTGTATTTCTTTGATGAAACTGACATGGGTTTTTCCTACGCGCTACATTTTAAAAGACGCTTCTATACAACATAAAAATGTACAATACACAATACTTCAAATTGGATTGCAGCAACGAAAGAGTTTGCCGCGTGGTTGCGGCTTAAGAGCCACCCCATTTAATCCCGTTTGTTTTTTTTTTAGTTTATTCGATATAGTGATGAAACGAGCAAAACGTTCACCTGGAGGTAGGTGCAACGTTTGCCCATAACAAATGCTAACTTCACACTGTGTGAGACATAAATTGTTGAGTCTCATATGCCCAGTGATTACGCTAGCTCTTAGTGCCCTTCAAACCGAAACACAGTAATGTTTGCACACTACTGCTTCACGGCAGAATAATGGAACATCTGAATTAATTTACTGCGGTTGCCAACCCGCCTGCCATGCGTTGCACGTATGACAAAATCCCCCGAAATGAGGGCTACAAACTTCTGTGGTAGTCTACAGGGGAGGCCTATGCTCAGCAGTGGAGTAGTGATAAGCTGAAATGATGATGATGATGAACCAAAACGTATCCGGCCGAGAGATTAAACATATTAATAAAAAAAAAATACTTATTAATGAACATAATTGAAATGAAATAAAAATCCTTGGTTTCTCGACGTAAGAAATATAAATTTCGTCAAACGTCATTTCTTTTTTCTTGCGCAGTGTGATGCCACACAGAAATGTTCTGGGTGAGACAGTTGTTGTTATGGGCATACGTTGCATCTACCATCAGGTGAACGCTTGTCTCATCACTTTCTTCCATATTTTTTTAATAATTTGTAATTTGCATTGTATTCTAGCGCAGATGCATCACAATATAATGAAACTTATAAGACGAAGGTTTTGTGTACGGGCACATAGTTCAAGAACCGTACCAGATGTCACACCTTCGTTTGTGTTTCTGAAAGCGATCCAAGAGACAAAGTTTTGTAATATAAAACTGCTTACAACACGTCCCGAAAGTGGTCGCAAAAATGTTATCAATTTTCGCGGGTGTGAAACTTTTAACATTTGTACGTACTCTTCTAATAGATATTTTTGGATATTACTTTGATAAAAACATACTAAATATTTACATAAAATAATTTATACATTTTTTGCCGTGTTTCGTGGCAATCTATGTTCAACAGTGGACTTAAGCAAGCTGAAATGATGATAATGATGAATTGGGACTCGAATAGATTTAAAACATTTCTTTAGTTGTTTAGTTTGTTGTTTGTTAGTTGTTAGTTTTTATAATATTTCAGATTGTAATTCAAATTTAAATTAAATGTTTCATTTTAAAAGAAATTGTTAGTATATGAACCATCAAAAAATCAACTACGGGATAGAGTTGATCGGAGTTTGATATAAAACTAGAACAAGTTATCATGATATAGTATATCTATTCCCTCTCATAACTATGCGTGAGAGTAGAGGGATGAGTCCATTGCCTAGCGTCTCAAGACGGACCAATTGTAAACGTGGGCACGTATCTAATCAAAATCAAAAACAGCGCGGCACAGTGTGAGTTCCGACTATTTATTTTGACTTGAATTGAATTCATGTATGAAAATATTGTGTCATACACTCAGCTTAGTCACACCGACTCAATTCTAGTTAACTTAGATGTTTGACTGTGCCATGGAACTGCATTCGACCATCACTACTACACTACCATTGGATAACACACACCACTGAAGTCGAGACCACGACACGTGTTTCACCTCAAAACGAGGCATTATCAAGTGATATTGACTATACGACAGACACTCGGCGGTAGAGTCAATAACATTTATATTTTTCACGCAAATATTAGCAAATAGATTTAATTTCCTTCATTAAAAATCAATTGCTGCGTGTATGAATGATCATCACTCGACATCGGCTCGACCGATTTGCCTGATTTTATTTTTCGTTGTATTTATAATAGTCAGAACAAGGTTGGGATGAAAGAAAATTTTTCAAAAAGGGACGTTCAGTCTGACAGTTCTGTTGTCACATGTTTTCAGTACTGAGAATCTACCACCCCATCTCATCCCGCAAAAGTCGACAGAGGGACAATTGAAACCAGAAGATGGGCAGCTGCATCTTCCTGGAAGATCTGATAAATAAACTGCGGTTGCCAACCCGCCTGTCAGGCACGCTCACTCACACACACGCACACAAACAAACACACACATACACGCACACACACGCACACGCACACACGCACACACACACACACACACACACACACACACACACACACACACACACACACACACACACACACACACACACACACACACACACACACACACATACACACACACACACACACACATACATAAATACTAGCTGCATTTCCTGTATTTTAAATATAAACGGCAATTTTGTATTATATTTAAGAACCTATTGTTGCCGACATTAAGCTTATACTGCTCGGACGTTCGCGGGGACAGAACGCGGGGCGAGCGAACCGGGTCAACGACCGATCAGCTGACAGCGGCGAAAAAGCACTGCGCCATTGTCCGCCGAATCGAACGCACTCTGTGTCGCGCAACTTGTAACCGCTTTTATAACAATTATAGTTTTTAGTGAAGTCCACGGCTGTTATTTAACACCAAGTTTAGGTTACCTAAGGAACCTCCAAGGGCCCTAGACTCCTTTACATGGTCCGGCTCGAAGGACCATATAAAGGAGTCGCTTTAAAGGAGAGTAAGTAAGTGCTTTTTCGCCGCTATCAGCTGATCGGTCGTTGACCCGGTTCGCCCGCCCCGCGTTCTGTCCCCGCGAACGTCCGAGCAGTATAAGCTTAATGTCGGCAACACCTATAATGCTGGGGAAGACACTCCCTGTTGCAACACAGTGAAAACTAAAGCAGCAGGCAGGGATTCCATCCCAATATTTGTTAGAGTTTGTATGGAAATAAAGATTTTTGTATTTGTATTGTCAAGCCGTGGTAGCTCAGGGGCTAGGCGCTCGCTTTAAATTTCATAGTACGCGAGTCACCTGGGTTCGATTCCCGGTGCCGGCACCACTAAAATTGTTAATTGCAATTTTAAGTGCTGATTTACCACGTGCTCGGCGGTGAAGGAAAACATCGTGAGGAAACCTGCATGTCTGAGGAATAAAAAATATTTCGAAGACATGTGAAGTCCGCCAACCCGCATTGGAGCAGCGTGGCGGATTCTCCCTAGCTCCAAAACCCTCTCAGAAATGAGAGGAGGCCTGCGCTCAGTAGTGGGACATTTATAGGCTGAAACTTTACTTTTTATTGTCAAGCGTTACAATTATGGCAACATCCCTCCATAATGATAGCTACAATCTTTTGTGGCAATCTATGGGAGAAGCCTATGTTCAACTATGGACTAGTGATAGGCTGAAATGGTGGTGGGCTTCTCATTTTCTTCATTAGTAAATTGCACCAGTGCGAAGCCGGACGGGGTCACTAATACTATTATAAATATGCCTTTATATAAAATAAGTGATACAATTTTTTTTTTATTTTTTTATTGTATAAAATGACGGAACGAGCAAAACGTTGACCTGATGGCAAGTGCAACGTCCGCCCACAACAAATGCTGTGTCACCCAGAATATTTATGTGTTACACTGCGCACGTCACCCTGAGACATCAGTTCTTAAGTCTCAAATGCCCAGGGATTACGCTAGCTCACAGTGCCCTTCAAACCGAAACACAGTAATGCTTGCAAACTACTACTTCACGGCAGAATAACTGGCCCTGGGGTGGTGCCTACCTAGACGGATTCATGCATAGGAATCCTACCACCAGTGGTACCAACTAAAAAAGTCATCCACCTCATCAAGTCTCTGAGAAGAGTAATATTTTGAAAATAAGCAAAAATAAAATATATTATAAAACGTTTTGCTTGTATTCATTTATCTTTATTTGTTTCAGGTAAATTCGCTGACATGAAATATAAAGTAACAGGTAAAGTCAACAACACAAACTAAACTTATTACTAATTAACCCATAACGACACGTGGACAAAAGTAGTACTATCTAAGCAGAAAAACAACAATTTATGGGTTACTGGTATGCGAACCCAAAACCTTAGACTCGGCAGAAAGTAGCGAAGACTCCTGAGCTACGCGGTCATGTGTCGTGTATAACTTGACTGCGATTATTTACTGGTGGTAGGATTCCTATGCAGGAATCCGTCTAGGTAGGTACCAACCCAGGGCCAGTTATTCTGCCGTGAAGCAGTAGTGTGCAAACATTACTGTGCTTCAGTTTGAAGGTCACTGTGAGCTAGCGTAATCACAAGGCATATAAGACTTAAGAACTGATGTCTCAGGGTGATGGGCACAATGTGGTGTCACGCAGAAATATTCTGGATGGCACGGCATTTATTATGAGCAGACTTTGCACTTACCATCACGTGAACGTTTTGCTCGTTTCATCACTTTATACAATAAAAAAAAATAGACGTTGAACGCAAAAATCCAATTACTTATTTGGTATCCCATACAAAGCATTAAAAAAAGTTAGGATTTCTTGTAACATCTAAGCCAGCGTTTATCCAGTATTAGAGACAAATTGTTGTCCGGTCGGAATTTAATTAAGAGTCCGGCGTCGGCCGCGGCGTCGCTGCGAAAACATTGCGGGCGAGGACGAGGGGCCCGCTGGACGGGGGACAAGATCATCCTCATGTTATTAGCTAATACGAAACAACATTCCTTCACATAAAAAGACTCTTCCATTGTAGCAAAATGTGTATTACTCTATCCAAAAAATGCGAACGCTTTAGATAAATGAATACAATTTGCTATAGCTCACTTGAAAGGCGGAGTAGGAGACACATTCCACCTCGTTCCCTAAGCTTCATAAAAAACAAAGAACGGATAAGCAGTATCTAGAGTTTAGAACATCTTGCTGTGGTTACTAATTCACATTCAATTAAGGACCTTTTTATCCTTTTTAGGGGAGACCCAGCTGTTATGGTTCAGCTATTATAGTCAGCAAAAACAGCGATTATTTCTGGTAGTAGGTTCCGTATTCAGGAATCCGTCTAGGTCCACAGTTATTCTGCCGTGAAACAGTAGTGTGCAATCATTACTGTGTTTCAATCTGAAGAGCACTGAGAGATAGTGTGATCACTGAGCATAAAAGACTTAAGAACTGATGTCTCAGGGTGACGGACGCAGTGTGGAGTCACAAAAAAATTTTCTGGGTGACACAGCATTTGTTATGTGCAGACGTTGCACTTGCTATCAGGTCGACGTTTCAATCGATTCGACACTTTGTACCGTTACGTGTGAACGTATTATAATTAAAATTACTATATATTGTATCATAGTTAGAGCATTGGTAGAGTGTACTGTGACCGGCCCCCTAATGCACCGGCAGAGTACTGCGGTGGCAATACATAACATAATTTGGGTAACCTGGATTCCAATGCAGTCGATTGCGACCGCTCTCATTCAGAAAGCGATTTTAGCGCAAGCGGGTGTGGTGCATGTGTCGGCGGCTAGAGGTTTGACATCGTGTAATGCATTGTTGCCCATAGGTGTCCGGCAGAGTAGAATATCACCTACCCCCTTTCTTGCCGAGGTGTCGTAAGAGTCGACAAAGCTATTGTACGGACTGCCTTTATTCGTGCAAAATAACACCGTCATATGCAATGCTGTCACTCCGACCAAAATAACACCGTCATATGCAATGCTGTCACTCCGACCAAAATAACACCGTCATATGCAATGCTGTCACTCCGACCAAAATAACACCGTCATATGCAATGCTGTCACTCCCACCAAAATAACACCGTCATATGCAATGCTGTCACTCCCACCAAAATAACACCGTCATATGCAATGCTGTCACTCCCACCAAAATAACACCGTCATATGCAATGCTGTCACTCCCACCAAAATAACACCGTCATATGCAATGCTGTCACTCCCACCAAAATAACACCGTCATATGCAATGCTGTCACTCCCACCAAAATAACACCGTCATATGCAATGCTGTCACTCCCACCAAAATGGCGGCATGGTTCGCCACTCTTCATGTCTCATTTCTTGCGGGGGCGAAAAGTGGGGTGTCTGCCTGCCCCTTATATAGGAAAAAAGCGTGATTGTATGTATGTTATATTACTATATATAACACGACGGTGCAAGGATTTGTGACTGATTGATTTCATCTGGTGTTGGATCCGACTGGGATTCGAAACCAGGACCCTCGGCGTCTAGAGGCCATCTGGCCTCTAGACGCCGAGGCACGAAGACCGCGTGGTCTAGAGGTTAGGGTATCTACCCTAACCTCTAGACCACGCGGTCTTCGTTACTACTTAACAATACATTCCCGAGATAAATTTTGCTGCAAATTTATTTATTTATTAATTATGCATATGACTCTTAAGAATCAATGTGCTGTACAGACAAATGCCTTACGGCCGTGGCTGATATAGGCGTGACTGTATGTATGTATGTTATTATTATTAAGTAGGTTACGTAGTTACCATGATGCTACTGTAGTTATAAAAATCTTAACAGCAGTCTCGAAAGCCCCAACTAATTCTTGGTTAAGGCATAGATGACTGGTTGCATGAGAACTCGTCTGTTGTAATCTTTGTATTATTGCTTCTACCGGAATAATAAACGCTCTCTTAAAGAACAACTTGCGACGCTCTCAGTCCGGGAATTACTTCCATTTGTATCCAGCGCTTGGTAATTTCCACGCGACTGTCGCTCGGGACATATACGTCACGAGCGGCCTCACCTGTTGGCGGGTCTTCCACAATGTATTTTGAATATAGAATTTTATAACCTAACATAAGAGTAATACTTAAAAAAAATAACATGCCGTTTTCTATATTTATAATCTTCAATATATATTTTTTAGCTTTAGAAAGGGCTGTTAATCTCGCTGACCCCTACGTGACGACTCCTTGTCATCTTTTTGTAGTTCGCACCCCACTACGGATGTGCATTTATAACACTTTGAATAGCTTTTAGTTACTTACTAAACTAGAGAATCTTTTCTTAGTAGATCCATAAAATTTTATAACAAAATTCCTAAAAGTGTGACTCAAAAAACTGACATAGAATTCATCAAACTTGTCAAAAGGACATTATTAGAAAAAGCGTATTATAAAATAGATCATTACATAGAGGACAGAGATATTTCTAAATAAATCTTACTCTGCACTTTCATACCCGGTGGCTACTAAATTTATGATTTTTATGTAATTTATAAATGACATTATCCAATATGGCATTGAAAAAACGAAAGACCCCAGAGTTTCTTGCCGGTTCTTCTCTGAGATGGTCATATTTATGAACCGGTGTAGATTTTGACATTCATTAGAGTTTAAATAAAACTACTTTTTTACGGATTTTATCGCGTTTAATTTAAATGTGTAATATTCGCGTAAATAAAAGAAAACATTATTCATTACAGTTTTATAAAAGTCTAAACTGAAAAGAAATTTCGAATTTGACTTTGACTTGTTTTTTTAGAAACAATCGTATGTATTTTCTTAGCAGAGTTTATTGCGGCATTTTGTTATATTTAATATCAAACAGTTTAATGTACGAGCCTAATATCATTTTACAATACCAACTCTGTCACTTTTATTTGGATTATAGTATTTTTGTAATAAAATTACAATCAAGTTAGACAATATAAACACAACATCAAATAATGATAATCATTCTGCTGAAGAAATTACTACGTAATGAAAAATTAACAAATGAAAGATTGGCAACATTTGAGGACGAAACATTTCTCATTATTTTCACAGCAATTCGATACCATCTTTTCCATCAGAAATATCGATGTTGCTAAGGATAAACGGTAAACACCGGAGTTTATTGTTTTTCACAAAGCCACAGTGAAATAAATAGAATGAAACGATAAAAGATCGAAGCCGCGTTTAATACAGCCGACGGCGGATTATTGCACCACGTCTCCGCTATATAGAGCCACCGCTGACTCCAGTTCCTCCTACCGATATTAATTACACGGCGTTCGTACAAAACACGCAATAAATCGTTCCCAACTAGCGCGTCGCTCGCGAATCCCCTTCGGTTTTAAGTGGCTCTGGAAATAGACTCTTTTATGAGTATCAGTGTACTTCCGGCGTTTTTATATTATCCTTTTTGCAGTGATTTAAGTTCACGGCTGAGCGTCGGTGACAAACAGCGGCCGTCCAATTAGTCGCGCAACGCCCTCACTTGCCACCTCTGCGCAAAGGTGACAGGACCAATTAAGATTTTTACACAGTGACGTGACAGTCGCTTCCACTAGGATATGGTTGTTGAGCGCATCAGTGTTTTTGTGTGAAACTTCTTTGGGAGCGATGATAGTAAAGTGAATTTTCTGCCACGCACTGCCACTTTATGGAATCGGCTGCCGCCTGCGGTTTTTCCGGACCGATACGACTTAGGGAGCTTCAAGAAAAGAGCCTATTCCTTCTTCAAAGGCCGGCAACGCACCCGCGATACCTCTGGTGTTGCGGATGTTTATGGGCGGTGGTGATCACTTACCATCAGGTGAGCCACTTGGTCGTTTGCAGGGGGCAAAAACTCCTATAAAAAAAAAGTAAAGTTTCAAGGTCGAATTTGAGAGCGTCGTTTCTATATGTAACGTTTTAAATTTAAATATTTAAAACGTTACATATAGAAACGGGCGGAAACTTGGTATATAGCCAGAGAGAGATGAAGAGAGAACTATGTTATATGCATTGCTAGGCCCGTTTTTATTCTTAATTAATATCTATTGAGTAATTAATAATTTTTTATATACTCAGCAATTATTTTATAGTGAATAATATTTTAGTTAATTCCCATTTATTTTAATTATATTTCTAATAAGTAAAGAAAGTTTCACTTCTGTCAGGTATACTTAGTTGCTCGCCCTCTATTTGTAATAGTATATCTTATTTTATGTTATCACGCTTTTATTAGCTGTATGTATGAATGCAATGAAATCTTACAATTAAATTTTCACAAACTTCCAGGTGTCTAAATATTTTGCACTCGTATAGGGGACAGACACTCATCAGGCTATCACCAGTCCGTTGCTGAACGTAGTCCTCCCCTATAGATTGCCACAAAAGTTTGAAGCTCTCATTTTGGGGGGGTTTTGCCATAATTTCCACACTTGGTAGGCGGTTAAACCGCAATTTATTTGTTCAGCCCATCTGCTGGTTTTGATTTTCCCTATCGTGGACTTTTCCGACACGGGATGGGGGGAGTTGGTAGATTCTCTTAAGTCGCCACAAGGCAAATTTTAAGCTTTTTAATTATTGAGTAGTGTTGACAATAAAATAATTTCATGACTAACACGACCTACGACCATTCTGTGTTTACGCGTTTCCCGTGTTACTATAATATCTCTTGCGCAGTTGATAACTTCCGACAGTACTTGGAAGTCGTTCATCTACACAAATAAATAAAATTCAAGTGTCTGTCTGTAATAACAAAATAACAGCCTTTTACTCAATGCTTATGAAAGTATATACGGTCCTTATAAGTAAAAAATAATTTTTAACATTTTGTCTGTCTGTTTGACTGGACTTTTACTGGCAGATAGCTGATATTATGGCGGGTAACTTAGACTATTTAAATTTTAAAAAAGTAATTAATTTTTTTGCGCGGAGGCAAAAAAAAAACCGAAATCCGATTCAATTAGGGAAGTATGTATATCACAGCTGGTTATCATTTAAAAATTAAAACAATCCAGAACATTTCCGTCCATTTTATATAAATATTTAAGCAATTTTTTACTGGTGGTAGGATTCCTATGCAGGAATCCGTCTAGGTAGGTACCACCCCAGTGCCAGTTATTCTGTCGTGAAGCAGTAGTGTGCAAGCATTACTGTGTTTCGGTTTGAAGGGCACTGTGAGCTAGCGTAATTACTGTACATTTGGGCGCAGTGTGGTGTCACATAGAAATGTTCTGGGTGACACAGCATTTGTTGTGGGCGGACGTTGCACTTACCATCGGGTGAACGTTTTGCTCGTTTCGTCACTTTATACAAATAAAAAAAAAAAAAACTTCACAATTAACTCGTTCGCTGTAGTATAACTTCGCAGTGCAAATACTCGAAGCTACTTAAAAACGTTTCCACTGCTTAACAGTTCCGGGGCAACGCAGCGCTATGCGCTAGTTTTAATTAAGTAGGAATGCAGATGCGCGAGTCAGCGGCCAGTTGGGACGCGGCCGAACCTTTTTGTACCCACTGCGACTAACTACCAAGAGGATTCAGCTGGCGGGACGCCAAACTGGACTCCTTCGTGTGGATGCGAACGAAACAGTTTTGAATTTTAACGTTTCAACTTAAAGTTGTTTTTGCATTGTGTAAATCGCTGTATGATTTGAATACGAGCCTCGAGCGACATTAATTGCCACCGTGTGGAGCGTTGATCTAATATTAATGATTTGTAGGGCTGTCGCGCTCGTGAAATACTGCTCGTACGAGTTTAATAACCACGCGGCGAGAAGCTTCGCGCGAGGAATAAAAATTGCTCGCGCAAATGCATCGCTGCTTTACGATGTTGAATGCATTTTGCTTGTTTTTCTCTTGCATTAAAAGTATGCTTAACACGTTCCTTATATTTCTTTTCATCGTCATCGTTACAGCCTATCACTAGTCTACTGCTGAACAAAGCCTCCCCCATAGATTACTACAAAAGTTTGCAGCTCTGATTTTGAGGGGAATTTTGCCATAGTTGCCACGCCTGGCAGGCGGGTTGGCAACCGCAGTTTATTTATTCTGATGTTCCAGGAAGACGCTGCTGCCCGTCTTCTGGTTTTAATTTTCCCTCTGTCGGCGTTTGCGACACCCACGGGATGAGATGGCGGGGTAGATTCTCTTTTGGTTTAAAAAAAAAGTAAAGTTTCAGCCTATAAATGTCCCACTGCTGAGCACAGGCCCCCTCTCATTTCTGAGAGGGTTTTGGAGCTAGGAAGAATCCGCCACGCTGCTCCAATGCGGGTTGGCGGACTTCACGTGTCCTCGAAATATTTCTATTCCTCGGACATGCAGGTTACCTCACGAAGTTTTCCTTCACCGCTAAGCTATTGGTAAATCAGCACTTAAAATTGTAGAACAATTTTAGAGGTGCTGGCACCGGGGATCGAACCCAGGTTACTCGATTACTATGAAGTTAAAGGCGAGCACCAGGCCCCTGAGCTACCACGGCTTAGATTAGATTAGATTCTCTTTTGGTTTAGTAAAAATTATTTTTAACGAGCATAAACCTCAAACATGTACAACATTGGCAAAATGACATTTCGAATAACGAATTCCGACTGACTGCATGACAGGAGGAATACGTGTTACAAAAACTAAAATGCTAATGGTAAATGCTTTCTGAGTAAAGCAGTGAATTGAGTACAGTTCAACGACCTGAAGTTAATTGGCGGCGATTTGTAATTATCGATGAACGATCGGAAAAACTGCGGCGGCATTCCCCGCGGCGGAGCTCCGCACAAAAACCCTGGGAACAGCTATCAAGCTGGGATCAACATGGGAGCTAAATTTTTTAACGCACTCCCTCGAATCCGGTAAACGCTAGTAATGGATCGCAGAGCTGGTTAAATGTTGTAAAAACGATAAAAGTGTTGTCCATAATGAATAAGGATTGCGTAAAGTGGCAGGCGTAGCCCAAAAACCAGGTACTAGCTTAATTTTCTTAGAACCTGGGGTATCTGAGCTTGATTATTGATGAAGGCACAACTAAAAAGATATTTGCATTTCCAAAGTCCCGGTTCATGATTTGGTCGAAGAAAGAAACTATTGTGATTAAAAAGACGAAACCAACCAGTATAAAGAATTTACAAATAGACAATTCGGCGACACGGATTATTGGAGCAAAATGGTGTTTTTACGTCCAAACCCAAAATTGTTCGCGAAGAATAATTTCAACGTACAACGTAGTTTAAAAAAGACGAAATTTAAACCAAGCGCCTAGATATAGATGTTTTTTTTGACTAAGATAGAATTATACATAAAAGGAGATGTCTATCGGAGGATATCTATGGTGTTCCTTTCGCCTTTTTCTTTTCCGTCAGAGGAACTATGAATTTTAATCTAATTTCATACGTATTAGTACTACGTTATGTTTTTTATCTTCGACCCGACCAATCGCCTAGCTCTAAACTCAAACCGAGGCTGCAATATAAAATTATATTTAAATAATAAATACATTATGAATACGATACCTATTAAAAAATACTTCTACTTACGTTTTCATCTAGATTTCTGAAAGCAGGCAACTTTTTCTAGGTCAAGATACTCGATCCGAAAAAGCGTGTTTCGCATACTGATTATGCACGGTTTAAATTAGTTTAAAAAAATCCTAGCGAGCAACACTAGGATTTTTCCCTTAGAGTGCATTTTACAAATCAATTTCAGATGCACAGCATTCCACACCAAAAACGATAGATTTGTTTTAGGTGAGACCAGTATTCAAGACAGAACACTCGAAATGATGATGATGTTCTCCTAGCCGATTTCGACCACGGCGTCAACAGCCGACTACAGTCGAGAGCCATCAACTGCGCAGGAGATACGCGCAAACACAGAGGCACTCACTCGTCCCTACCTACCCACGCCCGATGTAACGCTGATGCGATAAGATCGGGGGTAGGCTAGGATGCAGTGTCAGGAAACACGGGGACAATCACAACACAACCAGACCCGAAAACCAACAATTTATGTTTTAGCACAAATGTTGGCTCCGGCTGGGATTGGAACCCAGGACCCGCGGCTTAGAAGTCAGGTAATCTGACCACTAGGCCACGCGGTCGTCACTCGACGAAATATTCAAATTCTAGTAGTAGTAGTAGGCGACACAATATTTTCCACACCGTGATAAGTAAAATTCGGCAACATCATCATCACCATCATTATTTTAACCTATCATAGTCCACTGCTGAACATAGGCCTCCCCCATAGATTGCCAAAAATTTGGAGCTCTCATTTTAGGGGGGATTTCGCCATAGCTGCCACGCTCGGCAGGCGGCTTGGCAATCGCAGTTTATTTATTCAGATGTTCCAAGAAGATGCTGCTGCCCATTTCCATCTTTTCATTTTCCTTCCGTCGACTTTTACGACACCCATGGGATGAGATGGGGTGGTAGACTTTCTTAAGCCGCCACACGGCCACCGCCACCACGCCAAATTTGGCAACAGTGCATCAATTTTGTTAACTTTAATTAGACACATGATAATTATTTATTAGCGAGACAAACTTTGAACCGAAGTTAACAATAAAAAGACAACGTCCTCAGCTCCGAGGTGTACCTCACATTGACATTTGACGATTTCGTTATCACAGGAATGCTCCCAAATTTTACCCGAGAGACGTTCTAAAATCTGTAACGCTAAAATTGGAGTCGACGCTTTGTTGTGTCCCCTCTTACCTAAACATCCAAGTTCGGATGGGCGTCTAGAGATCTCCGGGTGATGTAAATAAGGGTGTGCATACACCGACACGATTATCCACGGGTCTGAGTTATAAATTAACACAGCCTTCTCTCAACACTTATGATGTATTCATTTCAGCTTAAGACAAAGCATAAATAGGGAAAAAAATGTTTCTCAAGCTTTTATTCCATTCCTTTTTTTTATTTAAAAGAAAATTCATTTGCTAAGACCCGCATGCAAAACATAAAATAGCGTTACTTAATTTTTGAATACCCTCCACCTACTATAACACTACCGCTAGGCAATTTACACCATGGAAATCGAGATCACGACACGTGTTCACCTCAAAAAAGGCGGATATATACAGATAGTAAAGATAGCGGATATAACCCGACCGATGTCAAAATGTCACATTTCAATGGAAAATGTTCGCACAGTAACTGTACACTCGTATAACTTGGTAGTATTAAAATGCCGAATCCAACCTTTTTATGGTTTTTTCACTGTACTTTTGTTTCACGGCTCCCTGCAAAGACTAGTTAATTACCCATTTGTAATATAAGTAACTATTTGTAATATAATATGTATTCACCATATATAAAAGCATCACCATTAACGCTGTGGAAATGAGAAGTTTGAGAAGTATAGCTGGAGTAACTCTGATTGACAAAGTGAGAAACAGCGTGATAAGGGAACGTTGCGGTGTGGTTGAAGATGTAGTGAAAAAGATAGAGAAAGGCATGCTTAGATGGTTTAGACACGTAGAGAGGATGAATGAAAGGAGATTGACGAAACAGATTTATGAGGCAAGTGTGAATGGAAAAGCCGGTAAGGGTCGACCTAGGCGTACGTATCACAATCAGATCGGTGAACTTTTGAGGAAAGGTCACGTTAAAAGTACTTGCAACCGACGAGCGTGTGTGAAAACGCTAATGAAAGTAGAAGAAGCTAAAGATGTGTGTCAGGATCGTAGCAAGTGGAAAGATGTGGTCTCTGCCTACCCCTATGGGAAAGAGGCGTGACTGTATGTATGTATGTATGTATGTATGTATGTATAAAAGCATCGATCAATATACACGCCCGTAAAGCGTCGGGAAGATTAGTAGGATATTCAAAATTTTAGGAGTTCTTAGAAAATGCACATGAGACAGTGGTACACATAATAAAAACTTACGAAATTATAATTTGTATAGGCTGGCAAGACTAGTTCTGCAAATGCTCATTGGTGGCGGTGATCACTTACTCGCCCTTTGCTCCTTTGAAAATCAAAATAAGTTACCCGTGTTCGCCAGTAAAAGAAAACGTCCTTGAGTAAAACTGTTTGCCTGAGGAATAAAAATATATAGAATTTTATTACAATTGCTTTAATTTTACTCAAGCACTTGCCACGCTTTAGCACCAAGTGCGAGTACAAACACTGTCAAAAAAAATCTTAAGCGGTATATTCGACGTGAAGGTCACCGCCGCTACGTTTCTCGACAGCGGCTGAGGTCGCCCATCAATCAATCAGCTCGACCCAGTCAGCGAGCCGTCTCGTTTTCGCGCCGATATCAGGTAACGTAATTATTTCTCTTCGCGCATTGATTTTTTCTAAAAGCGACGTTTACCATCATTTTTAGTAAGTATGACAAACGAAGTCGTAGTCTAGATGATAAGCAGTTGATTTTTATCTCTTGCGGCAAGATATCTCTCATCATCAGTAATGATTTCTTATGTTACGGCGGCTTGAGAGCATCTACCACCGCACCTCATCCCTGGCTGTCGTAAAAATCGACAGAGGGACAATAAAAACCAGGAGATGGTCAGCAGTATCTTCCTGGAACATGTGAATAAATAAACTGCGTTGGCCAATCCGCCTGCCGAGCGTGGCAACTATGCCAAATTCCACTCAAATTGAGAGCGACAAACTTTTGTGGCAATCTATGGGGGAGGCCTATGTTCAGCAGTGGACTAGCGATAGGCTGAAATGATGATGATGATGAAATAGTACCTCATCGTAGGTGAAGAAGCACTATTATTCAAAGCTCGAATAGTGAAACGGCTGTAAAACACGTTTTTGTTTCTTTATTTTTTTAAAGCCAAAGCTTACAATCAGTGCGTGTTGCCAGTGATGACATACGGAACAGAGACGTGGTCCTTCACTGCGGGCCGCTTGAGGAAGTTCAGAATCGCTGTGGAAAGGGCTATGCTCGGAGTTTCTCTGCGTGATAAAATCCGTAACGATGATATCTGCAGTAGAACTAAAATAACAGACATAGCTCTACGGATTAGCAAGCTGATGTGGCAATGGGCCGGTCATATAGCCCGTAGAACCGATTACCGTTGGGGAAGAAAGGTTCTCGAGTGGCAACCTCGTATCGGCAAGCGCAGTGTAGGGCGCCCCCCTACTAGGATGGAGCGACGACCTGCACGGTTTTGCGGGAAGTCGATGGATGAAGGTGGCTCAGGGACCGTGTTTTGTGGCAATCTATGGGGGAGGCCTATGTTCAACAGTCGACTCAAATAGGCTGAAATGATGATGATGATGATAATGATAAGAGTTTTAAGTTCGCCCTTCATCTTTAGCCTGCGACAATCCACTGCTAGACAAAGACCTCTCAAGAAACATCAGTTAGCCTAATCTTTGCATCCGCTAACTGCCAGCCGTCTTACGCAGATCGTCGCACCATATTGCTATTACTATGGGGCGTATCACATTATGTTTACCTAAACGCGGTCTGCACTGACAGATATGACCAGCCCATTGCCACTTCAGTTTGCAATTTTCCTCATTCATTCGTGTCCACCAGAGAAACCGAGAGCATGGCACGTTCCGTTTTTAATATATGTATCTGTAAATGTGTATGTGTATGTAGTATGTATATGTGTAACATATATTATTATGTGTGTATTGTATATATATATATATATATATATATATATGTATGCGTGTATTATATATTATTGGATGCCACTGAAAATCAGGGTAGGATCATGCATCCTAGCATATCCTGAGTGGCCGTCCTTTTTGGAGCATTGCACCATGAACGGATGGATTTAAATTTTGTTTTTTCTGTGTTTTTTTTTTCTATACACTATTAATCTGTCTGTGAATTGTGTGCGTGTGACAAATAAATGTTTCTTTCTTTCTTCTTTTCTTTCTTTCTTTCATTACTGACTTTGAGCTTGTGAAGTTATTGCACGCCTAATGATTTCTTATATTTACGCGAACATTAAAAATCCGTAAAATTAGTTAAATGTGTAGACATTTAAATGAAACTAATTTTACGGATTTTGTCGCGTTTAATTTCCGGACATCTGTCACCTCAGTCCTCCCGTGACCATGGGTGCTGTAAAGCACTCGAAACGTCGGGTTATAAATAGTTTAAATTAAACGCGATAAAATCCGTAAAAATAGTTTCCTTTATTGCACGCCATTCACCACTTACCATCGAATGTTTGATAGAATGAATTAAATTGTGAGTACATCTTACCAGATAAGTGACCGGCAGAGTACAATAGTAGCTCTATCTTTCCTACCGAGATGTAGTAAGAGTCGACTAAGGTATTGTACCGACAGCGTTTATTCGTGCAGATCTGACTGGTCTTGGAAACACAATGGGGGGTAAGAATTTTTATAATCGTACCGTCACTCGTTACGTTCCGTTTCCCGCGAGGGCGAAAAGTGGGCTACGCGAGCGGCCTCTGCCTACCCCTTATATGGGAAAAGGTGTGACTGTATGTGTGTATGTATATCTTCTCTGTAACATTAACACTCTGTAACATATGTCATTAACTTAGCATCACGCACAGGTATGGTAGATTATCGTCCCTTCGAGAGCGCTAACTCCCTCTCGAGCGAGATTTATAAGAATAGACAATTTATTAGTCGACTTTTTGACACCCTCAAGATGAGTTGGGGCGGTGAATCGCACTGCGGTAAATCGCCCGCAACAAACTTTGTAATAAATAATCCCCTAAAATATGCTATGTCAAGATTTGTGATTCTCTGCTCTGTGAGTGTAGTTTGTTTGAAACGGTTTAAGAATATGCAAATAAATGGTAATCGCGGCTGAAGTGAGTCGCAGGCAGTCGCGGCGTCGGCGGGGGACGAACGTGCAGCGTTGCGCCTAGCGAGATATGTTTGTAAACACCACCAAAGTATACCTACACGCTTACAACAGACGCGTAATCGATTTGTAAATTGTAAATTATAAACTTTTAATGGTAGTAGGATTCCTATGCAGGAATCCGTCTAGGTAGGTACCACCCCAGGGCCAGTTATTCTGCCGTGAAGCAGTAGTGTGCAAACATTACTGTGTTTCGGTTTGAAGGGCACTAAGGGCTAGCGTAATCACAGGGGCATATGAGACTTAAGAGCTGATGTCTCAGGGTGATAGGGCGCAGTGTGATGTCACACAGAAATTTTCTGAGTGACACAGCATTTGTTATGGGCAGACGTTGCACTTACCACTAGGCGAACGTTTTGCTCGTTTCATCACTTTATCCAATAAAAAAAAAACAAAGATTTGTTTTTAAAGAAGAGGGGCAAACGAGCTAGCGGCTCACCTGATGTTAAGTGATCACCACCGCCCATGAACATCCGCAACAGCAGAGGAAGTACGGGGCGTTTCCGACCGAAAGTAATAGGCTCTTTTCTTGAAGGTCCATAAGTCGTATCGCTCCGGAAAAACCGATGCCGGCTTTTTGGACTCTTTGTATCTTCAGCTGCTAATCTTTAGCCTAATGACAAAATAAGTTCACTGTTAGCGTTTGCTTGCCTTTTGTTCAACCATAGCCGCTATATCCTTCAAGAAAAGAGCCTATGCCTTTCTCAAAGGCCGGCAACGCATCTGCTATTCCTCTGGTATTTTATATGTTCATGGGCGGTGGTGATCATTTACCATCAGGTGAGCCGCTTGCTCGTTTACCCCCTCTTCCATAGAAATAAAAAAATATCTAGTGACTGAAAGAAATGGTCAGTTACCCGCCGGCTAAATATAATATTAATTATGTAACTAATTGATACTGTCTTTCAAAATTTATACAATACCTAGTTTTAAGAAAGTTGAAGTAATGCGATAAGATCGGCACAAGGGTCGAATTTACTCTCAGAGGCGCAGGACAATCACGATGCACTAAATTCCGAAATCTATAATTTGTGAGTTATGTGATATCGGCTGAGAACCCTCGAAATTGAGCAGGCACGTCCACAGGTCGTTTATGCTTTTTGTACAGTTAACGTATATCTATTATACCTAAGTATGTTTTACTTAATAAACTACGTGGTTTGTTTGAAACTTGATTAAAAATTATTTTACTGTTAGTATTCCTATGCAGGAATCCGTCTAGGAAGGTACCACCCTAGGGACAGTTATTCTGCCTTGAAGCAGTGCGCAAACATTACTATGTTTCGGTCTGAAGGGTACTGAGAGATAGAGCGTAATCACTGGGCATATGAGACTTACGAACTAATGTCGGAGGGTGACGGGTGCAGTGTGGTGTCACATAGAAATGTTCTTACCAGTAAGTGAGCTTTTTGGTCGTTTCGTCACTTTTTTCAATAAACAAATGTAATATCTTATTGAGAAATTAAACCTAGCAGCAGCAATAATAATTGCAGTCAATGAACATACATACATACGATCACGACTGTATCCCATAAGGGGTAGTCAGAGACTGGGCACTCACTGCAAAAACAGATGACTGCCACAATAGAACGAACGAAAGAACTCGCAAGTACTATGAATAAGGAAGCTTAAGGAATCTGTTGCGAAGTAAATCTGTTAGTATGACTCCTGATTAGGGTAACATAAATGAAATGGAAACGAAAACGTATTTTGAATTTGTCGGGTTCGGGGCAACGACTTGAGTTAGAGTTTAAAAAACAAATGATTTTGAAGTTTTGTATGGACATTTTTAGTATTCAATTTTGTCATTAAAGCTTCACCGTTGTGTTTATCGGATGAAAGTAGCATGGGTAGGTTCCGGGATGTTATACCAATTCTGAATAACGTTTTATATTTATTTATTAGTGTGTGTGTACAAACATTCTTTACATGTGTAAATGTAAGTATTGACATGTGTTTAAATGTGTGTATTTTTTAATTACGTGTAATGTTTATTCTTGTTAATTTTAGTCTTTCATGCTGCACCTATCACAAGTTCCCAACACACCAGGGGTTGGCTGGTAGAGAATGCCTATAGGCATTAATTTCTCTCTTTGTAATCTTTGCAATAAAGAATAAATAAATAAACATTTGCGAATTCACTCAACTGATGTGTTATATACATGCATACATACATAAGATCACTGTAGAAGAAGACTGTATCCCATAAGGGGTAGTCAGAGACTGGGCACTCACTGCAAAAGCAGATGACTGCCACAATCCACGTTTCACCAAAACAATATAATGCACTTGGTGTGATAGGTGGTGAGCCCATCGCCACGATGCGCTATTAGGTGCACAGTGCAGTTTTATTCCTTACTCGCCTTTTACGAGATCCATTGGATGAGATGGAGTGGTAGTATTCTTTTAACGAGCCGCCACCACACGGCATGTGTGTTATATACATTTATTCTTATTATTTATTTATTTACATTCTGACTTCTATACTCACAGGACTAGTCTAACACAATAGACTAACTACTAGGACATTAAAAATTGTTATTACTATGTAAGTATAGTACTACTCTAGTATATACTTTTATATATAATAATCATACTGAGTTTTAGCTTCCGTGCGTACCGCTTATGAGACGCTTACTTCATATTATATCCCATCCCTCGAAGGGAACTCGTTCACAGAATTGCACATAATCGCGGCTTCCCCGCTCGCGGCACGGGGAAGCCGTGCGGGGGGCGGGGGTCGACATTAAGATTCCTCGCTTCCCGACCCCGGAACGCAATTTTTGCGTATACTTTATGCTAATGTTTACCGATATCGTATTTAGCCCCCCTTTCATTATGTGCGCGCGACGTTCAAATAAATTCCAATTGAATTTGCGCTGTAAACAATCTGTTTGGACAAATTGAGAAGTTCGAGAGCGGTCGCTTTGCATAAAATAATAGGCGGCAGGTCCGCACGGCGCAGCGACCCATACGAGGATGAGCATTACCATATCGTTAGCCAGCAAAAACAGCGATCTTTCAATAATATTTTCATGTTAAGCATTCTCCGGCTATATTAGGTTAGCTGTAACAACGAGCGGCCGGCGGAGATCGACGCCCGCATACATTATTTCCACGGATATGCGGCGAAAGACAGACATCGAAGTCACTTTGTTAGATTAGAACTGTGTTGTTCTAATTCCAAAATAGTTTTTTTTAAATAACAATAAGAATTCACTGTGCTAGAAGTCCTATTTCTAGCTCGGTACCACCCCCGGGGAAATTATTCTGCCGTGAAGCAGTAGTGTGCAAACATGACTGTATTTCGGTCTGAAAGACACTGAGACATAGTTTAATAACTGGGCATACGAGACTTAAGAACTGAGAGAACGAGATTTTTTTTATTGCATAAAGTGATGAAACGAGCAAAACGTTCACCTGATGGTAAGTGCAACGTCTGCCCATAACAAATGCTGTGCCACCCAGAAAATTTCTGTGTGACACTACACTGTGCCCATCACCCTGAGACATAGGTTCTTAAGTTTCATATGCCCATTGTTATGTTATATTAAAGCTATTGACTGTGTGTACAGTGTAGCCTGGATCGTGACTGACGGTATCGTGGTCAGGAAGAGCTGAGACGTCCGTGTCGTCTAGCATGTTTCGCAGGCGACGTTTGCGTTCGGTCGCGTTTCTGTTTGGTCGGTAATTTGCTGCTTTAACCACCGCGGTTCATTCAAACCCGTTGAATGAACCGCGGCTTTTTCGAAAAACCGCCGTGATAATTCTCTGAAGTGTTCAGAGATTAAGGGCATTTCACAGTCGCTGTGAAGATCTACATTGCGTTGATACCAACCGGCTCCGGTGGCAGTTCGCAAGAATCGATTTTGAACGCTCTGTAACTTCTTTAATTGATTGCCCGTCGCGTGAGCGAAAGCGACGCAAGCATAGTCCATTACGGGTCTTATGCAAGTCTTATAGAGGCGAAGTTTGTGTCTTAAGCACATTTTGCTTGAGGAGCAAGTTAAGGGGTATAGACGGCTTGAGATAAAAGCCGCTCTATTGCGTATATTTTTAATATGTATAGCGAACGACATCGCTACGTCTAAAGTGACCCCGAGGTATTTGACGCTCTTTTCCCAGGGAATAGGGCGTTCGAACAGGGTGATCGTGCCTAGCTGATTGTTGCCGATTGGGTGACATCGTCTAGCGGGCTTTGGTGTGCCCCTCGAAAAGTATATCGCTCCTCTTTTCTCAGGGTTTACCTCTATTCTCCATTTCCGGAACCATTCGCCTAGGCGATTGGCTGCGGCTTGGAGTTGAATCGTTATGCGGCCCTTGTGCTTGTCGGAATAGTACAGGGCCGTGTCATCTGCGAAAAGCGCAAGATTGACTTTCGGGTCTTTAGGAATATCGCTAGTGTATAGCGAGAAAAGGAGTGGGGAGAGGCAGGAGCCCTGAGGGACACCCGCTCGGAGAGGGCGACTTAAGGAGCGCGTTCCCTCCACCCGGAAGCGAAATAGGCGGTTAGACAAGAAGGCTCGTATGATGTTCACGAGTCTGTCTGGCACTTTAGTGTGATACAACTTGTAATACAAGTCGTCGTGCCAGACTTTGTCAAATGCCTTTGCGACATCGAAAAATACGTCCCCTGTGCCTACAGGCTTAGGGCGGTCGTTTAAATTCTCTAAAATGTGCTCCGTTAAGCGGTGCACTTGATGAGTACTCTCTGCCAGTCAACCCAAGGCGTAGCGAAACAATGTGGCAGGTGTAAAACTTAAAAAAACTAAATATTTGAATTTTAAAGGCGAGTGATAAACATAAAATACAATTTAAAAATAGTCAAAATACATATAAATAAATACATAGCAATATATAATTATGATAAACAAACAATAATACATAAATATGTACATACATATAAACTAACATACATACACACATACATATACAGAAATATACGTGGTGATTCAATATAAAATATACTATAAAAATGTATGTATATATGTACTATGAAAATGTAGTAAAAAAAGTAAAGTAAAGTTTCAGCCTATAAATGTCCCACTGCTGAGCACAGGCCTCCTCTCATTTCTGAGAGGGTTTTGGAGGTAGGAAGAATCCGCCACGCTGCTCCAATGCGTGTTGGCGGACTTCACATGTCTTCGAAATATTTTTAATTTCTCAGACATGTAGGTTTCCCCACGATGTTTTCCTTCACCGCCGAGCACGTGGTAAATCAGCACTTAAAATTGCAATTAACAATTTTAGTGGTGCCGGCACCGAGAATCGAACCCAGGTCACTCGCGTACTATGAAATTTAAAGCGAGCGCCTAGCCCCTGAGCTACCACGGCAATGTAGTACATTATTTTATGTATCATCAATAGTTTTGCAGCGCACGACAAATAATGTATTTTATTAGTAAATTTTTGATACCTTGATTTACATCATAGCAGTTTTCGTAGTGATCTCAGATTTCTTAAAGTTAAATACAACGCATGTTAGTCGCTGATAATGTAGCTGTATATAGGTGAAAGAATTTTTAAAATCGGTTCAGTAGTTTTTGAGTTTATATTTTATTCATTACAACCAAACATACAAAAAAAATCTTTCCTCTTTACAATATTAGTTTAGATGATAATAGACTTTAACAAAAAATATAAACGAGCGAAAATAGATTAAAAAGTAAAAAGAAAAGGAAAATTTTAATCAGTTATAAGGAATCGATTAATGATTGAGATTGGTTGGAGCGCGCCTCGCCTCGCCTCGTAGCGCTCGGAACTACGCGACATAATCAACGTAATGCAAAACTCAGGCAAGATTTACGCGACTTAAGCGAATGGAGGTCTGGGGGAATAAAAGTTCCATTAGGGTAATTCTTTCAAATATTCACCTACGCATCAAAACAAGTAAAGTAACAGCTTTTTAGGTCTTTTTCCTACCGATGTGTCGTAAGAGACGACTAAGGTAATGTACGGACAGCCTTTACTCGTGTAGAATAATACCACATTAAGAAATTGCGTCACTGTACTACTCGTGGGAATCCAGTAGGGAGCAAGAATTTTTTGACTCTTACCAAAATATCGGCGACGTCACGTCTCGTTTCGCGCGGGGGCGAAAAATGGGCTACTGGTGTGGATTGAATGTATGTATGTATAAGTGTCATCATGTTTTTAATTTCCAGTGACAGGCACATGCCCCGTCACATTGTTTTGGAAGCGTTACAGAATCAGGAGGTCTATTTTGTAACTCTCGTAGGTTTCGTGATCGGTTTCATTTTGACGTATGAAGCTCATCCATTGGTTAATTGGATCAAATTAAACCGATCACGAAACCAACAATAGTTACACAGTAGACTGGTACTGGTGGTAGGATTCCTATGCAGGAATCCGTCTAGGTAGGTACCACCCCAGGGCCAGTTATTCTGCCGTGAAGCAGTAGTGTGCAAACGTTACTGTGTTTCGGTTTGAAGGGCACTGAGAGCTAGCATAATCACTGGGCATATGATACTTAAGAACTCATGGCTCAGAGTGACGGGCGCAGTGTGGTGTCACACAGTAATTTTCTAGGTGACACAGCATTTGTTATGGGCAGACGTTGCACTTACCATCAGGTGAACGTTTTGCTCGTTCCGTCACTTTTGTGAAATAAAAAAAAATATAAAAAGACTCCCAGGGACAAACTACCTCTCATGGTCTACCAACCTTCCCGTTATATGGAGCAAATCACGCAAGAATGCACTCGGTTACTGGATAACCTGTATAGCTATTGCCAGGGGTAGGAGTACCACTTTTTCTCATTGTGGAGGCTTCCACATATTCCTAAAATATGTAGGTTTTCTTAAGAAGTTTTCTTTGACCACCGGTACCGCACCGGGCATCGAACTGAAAATTTTAACATAGTTAATAGAATCAGGCGTTACTTTGCGGAAATCCATTATAATGAAGAAAAGTAAGTTAATTTGCTAAGATCCGCATGCAAAATATAAAAATGGTGTATATTACCTAGTTTTTTGAAGTGCACCACCCGCCCTCCCTCAGTAGCGTGCACAAGCAAACTAACACCGCCACCAGGAACCGCCACCAGGTACCCTCCACCAACCACTACAATACCACCACTAGATAATATACACCACTGAAGTCGAGAACACGACACGTGTTTCGCCCCAAAACGAGGCATTATCAAGCGTAATAGACTCTACGACAGACGGCCGCCGAGTCTTTGACTTTGACTCGGCGGCCGTCTGTCGTAGAGTCTATTACGCTTGATAATGCCTCGTTTTGTCAAGTCAAAGACTCGGCGGCCGTCTGTCGTAGAGTCTATTACGCTTGATAATGCCTCGTTTTGGGGCGAAACACGTGTCGTGTTCTCGACTTCAGTGCACGCTACTGAGGGAGGGCGGGTGG
This sequence comes from Luehdorfia chinensis, assembly GCA_019845155.1. NCBI lineage: Eukaryota > Metazoa > Arthropoda > Insecta > Lepidoptera > Papilionidae > Luehdorfia > Luehdorfia chinensis. Next base: position 1,274,399 of record JAHVAK010000388.1, read on the forward strand.
TGCACTTCAAAAAACTAGGTAATATACACCATTTTTATATTTTGCATGCGGATCTTAGCAAATTAACTTACTTTTCTTCATGAAAATTTTAACGTTAATTCCCCTGAGCTACTTAAGCTACATATGTATAGTGCACTAAGTCACCAATTTGTTATCATAGTATTAAATACTAGCGATCCGCCCCGGCTTCGCACGGGTAGATAGATATTAGAAAGATAAATTAGTACTTTATTTGGACAAACAGAACAACAACAATCCCTTCACTAACATTTTTGGTAGCGACTATGCTCATCGGCGAATCTGCAGCTGGTCAGGTAAGAGTAAGTTACCAAAATAATGTTTTATTTATGGGAATTTAAGACATGAAAGCTTAGTGGCTCAGAGCTTCACTGTAAACAATATTTGATGTCGTGTTAGCAAAATAATGTACATGTACATAATGAACCTTGACTATAAAACTATATAGTAGGATAAGAATTAATATTATGATACGAATGTCATCATCTTTCGATTCTACCCGTGTTTTGATAGACTAATTTGAACAAAAAGTGGTTATTGTGACTTAACTATAGTAGTAAGACATATAGCCTCGCGGACTTTTGTGTGAATAATGATGAGTACTATGAAATTGTACTACATTATTTTCTTTATCATTAATCGTTTTTGCAGGGCACGCCAAATAATGACTAATCAGTAAATTTTTGATACCTTGAGTTACATCATAGCAATTTTCGTAGGAATCTCGTAGGAATCCCTTTCTTTAAATTAAATACAACTTATGTTATTCGGGAATAATGTAGTTGTATATAGGTGAAAGAATTTTTAAAATCGGTTGTAAAATTAGTTTTAATTAGTGACGTCTGTCTAATACAGTTCGATGAGTTTGACATCTGCAGACTGTGTTTCGTTTTCTTAAAACATAGGCATCAGCGCAGAGGAGGGCACTATAGATCCGAATTACTACTCGAAGCAAAAATCGCTGTCTCACGCTTATCTTATCATATATATAAATACCATCATAAACCTTATCACCCTTATCAGCATTAATCTGTTCTCACGGTACCTCCAATTCTGCAGGATTTGTTGCAGCTAAATTCTACGCCTTTTTTTTTGTTTGATAAAAGTGACGGAACGAGCAAAACGTTCACCTGATGGTAAGTGCAACGTCTGCCCATAACAAATGCTCTGTCACCCAGAAAATTTCTGTGTGACACCACACTGTGCCGGTCATCCTGAGACATCCGTTGCTTAAGTCTCATGCCCAGTAATTACGCTAGATTTCAGTGCCCTTCAAACTGAAACACAGTAATGTTTGCACACTACTGCTTCACGGGAGAATAACTGACCCTGAAGTGGTACCTACCTAGACGGATTCCTGCATAGGAATCCTACCACCAGCACCTTATTTTTTACAGGATCACACAATTGTGTGCGGAGGCTTTAAATTTATTAGCTAATTGTGCGAATTATCAAAGAGCAAATTATCCAACAAAAATACGAAACATTGCTGTTCTTATCAGAGGTGATAGTTTTCATGTGTTAGCTTATCCTCTATAAAAACTGGAAACAGGCAAGATGGGTGTAGGTAACGAGCGCAATATTATTTACCGCTTACATCTACTTTCTCTGTTTACGGCCGCAAAAACTGTAATAAAGGAGCGGACGGCAGTAACTCCGCGCTTGCCAATAACCACACAATACAAAAAAATTATAATATTACGCTATAAAACCGCGGTACGACTTTTTATGATTCTTTTCGGGGAGTACATTCGCTCACAAAGCTGATAAACTGAAATGGTACATTGTAGTGGTTGATTAGTGCTTATAAGGCCAGGTATAAATTAAAACGAATTGACGAACAAAAAAGAACTGCCTAAGAAACAACAATATGCAGATGACACACAAAAGTATACAGTAAACTATTTAAGTGCATTTTTTTTTCCTTTTAATTTTATAATGATTTTTATTTTTATTTTATTGTCGTGTTTATTGAAGGGCAAGGGAAGCCGTGTGGTGGCGGCTCGTTAAAAGAATACTACCACTCCATCTCATCCAATGGATCTCGTAAAAGGCGAGTAAGGAATTAAACTGCACTGTGCACCCAACAGCGCATGGTGGCGATGGGCTCACAACCTATCACACCAAGTGCATTATATTGTTTTGGTGAAACGTGGATTGTGGCAGTCATCTGTTTTTGCAGTGAGTGCCCAGTCTCTGACTACCCCTTATGGGATACAGTCGTGATCTTATGTATGTATGTATGTTATTGAAGGGTTAGGGGTAAATTAATTATAAAACGGTGAAGTAGTGTATATGTAATTGTATTAAATATAAGTAATTATAAGGTTAAATAAGATAATTTATGTTTTCAATTCCTATAAGCGCACGCGCAGCCCGCCTAAGTTCCCATAAGTTAAAAGTCGGACTGAAAACCAGTGTCGGGTTATCTCGACAATAGCTGAGTTCGATCCATTTCGTGGGCTAATGCTGCAGCACAGATTTTACCATTTGGACACATTAGTTTTAATTATTTTATTTAAGGTAAATAAAAAAAAAGAAACTATTACTATAGTTTCTTTTTTTTTATTTTATTTTCTTTATATACCTTTATTATACCGTTTTATATACCGTATACCGTAATTATCGTGCTGTAGTTAAACTGCCTGCAAACAAACAAGTTTCTTTCTTTCTTTCTTTCTAATAGTCATGGTACAGTAAGCGAGAGGAATGATTTCTTTCCCGGTGCCATTGACACTAAAATTCGACGTCGTCGTTTCAGTCCTTCACTAGTCTACTGCTGTACGTAGGCCTACCCCATAGAATGTCACAAGTTTGTAGCTCTTATTTTGGGGAGTTTTGCCGTAGTTGCCACGCTTGGCAGGCGGATTGGCAACCGCAGTTGATTTATTCAGATGTTTCAGGAAGATGCTGCTGCCCATCTCATGTGTTTAATTTTACCTCTGTCGACTTTTACGACACCCACGGGATGAGATGGGGATGGTAGATTCTCTTAAGCCGCTACCAAACGGTAAACACTAAAATTATCAATTGGAATTTTAAGTGCTTTACCACTTTATTGACGGTGAAGGAAAACTTCGTGAGGAAACCTGCATGTCTGAAAAATGAAAAATAAATAAAAATTAAACTTCGCCATCCCGTACTGGAGCGGCATGGCGTACTCTTCACAGCTCCAAAACTGAAGTGGCCTATACTCAACAGTGAAACATATAGTTTACATACATACCTTTTCCCATATAAGGGGTAGGCAGAGGCCGCTCCCGTAACCCACTTTTCGCCCTCCCGGAAGACGATAGATGTCCGGCAGAGTAGTATAGCACTCTTTCCTACAAAGGTGTCGTAAGAGGCGAATTAGGTATACGGACAGCCTCGAGCAGAATAACACCATAGAATGCTATGTTGTTACTATACTGCTCGTGGGAATGCAAAGTAAGGATTTATTTGACTCGTTGCAAAATGGCGGCGACGTGGTTCCCCACACGTCTCGTTTCCCGCAGGTGCGAACAGGTGGCAGGTGGTAAAGTAATGTATTTCAATTAAGCTAGATCTTAATGATTTCTTATATAGACGCTTCATTTAAATGTGTAGTGTTCACTACACATTTAAATGAAACAAATTTTTACGGATTTTAACGCATTTTATTTTGTTATTTATAACCCGACGTTTCGAGTGCTTTACAGCACCCATGGTCACGGGGGGACTGAGGTGACAGATGTCCTGATGTCATAGTTAACCCGGAGTACCTTCAGCTTTTAATTATTATTTTTGGTCCGATCTACGCACGGGTATTTACGGGTTATAAATAACAAAATTAAACACGATAAAATCCGTAAAAATTAGTTTCATTTAAAAGCTAGATCTTAATTGAAATATATTTTTATTTATATTTTTTCCTACCGATTAGATTTAATCTCAGTTGCTACGTAAAGGACGTTACTAACTTTCTTTTGGGCTACAGGAGCTTCGCAGTGAACAAAGAAAACCTTTCAAGTTACGTGTATTAACAGGTACGATTGAAAACGTCTTAATAGCACGGTACTTGTCCACTGAATTTGAACCTTACAACGCTTGCATAAATTTGAAAACACAGTATAGCGTAAATTAATATTTTTGAAGACAACAATTGACACGTCTGCTCTGTTCGCCACCCAGTGATAAAAGAAAACCTTGTGTATACTAATTAGTTTCACTGCACAAGTTCAGCACAGCACTGTACTCCGACTGTCCCACTACTTAGAACAACATCCTATCATATACTGAAAGCAGCAAGCGCAGATAGATTCCACAATTATAAATTATAGAACGATCTGTGCTTTTAACATTTTTGAGATATACTTTTTTGCTGCCTTAGTTAACAAAATCAAAAATGTATATTTTTCTGACTGCTGTGGTGAAACAGGAGTGAGGATAGTAGAGATGTAGGTATCTAATCTATTAAACCAAAAATACTTACAGTCACGGCTTTTTCCTATATAGGGGGTAGGCAGAGGCCACTCACGTAGCTCCATTTTCGCCCTCTCGGGAAACGAGGCATGACGGTTTTTTTATTGCATAAAGTGATGAAACGAGAGCAAAACGCTCACCTGATGGTAAGTCAACATCTGCCCATAACAAATGCTGTGTCACTCAGAAAATTTCTGTGTGACACCACACTGTGCCCACCACCCTGAGACATAGATTCTTAAGTATCGTATGCCCAGTGATTACGCTAGCTCACAGTGCCCTTCAAACCGAAGACACAGGTAATGTTTGCACACTACTGCTTCACGGCAGAATAACTGCCAGTGGTACGAGTGGTTTTTGGTACGAGTCAAAAAATACTAGTGCCTAGAAAACCAAGTTATTACTTAATAAAAATCGTCAGATAACAATCCATATTAAAAAGAACGCTGCAGGCAGTACGGTCGCCGACTTGGTTGTCTCGCACAATTTAATAACATCGCGATCACATCGTAATTCCATCTGGAAATGTCCTCGCATTACGTACTAGTCGTGCCCCGAGGGTGAGCGAGGCTCGTCCCGCTTATAAATGTTGATAATACGGAAGTAATTTAGTTAACAGAAATACTTTTGAAAAGATTTCATTAAAGGACGGAAACGAAGTTAATTTGCTAAGATGAAAAACTGGTGGTAGGATTCCTATGCAGGAATCCGTCTAGGTAGGTACCACCCCAGGGCCAGTTATTCTGCCGTGAAGCAGTAGTGTGCAAACATTACTGTGTTTCGGTCTGAAGGACACTGAGAGCTAGCTTAATCACTGGGCATATGAAACTTAAGAACTGATGTCTCAAGGTTGAAGGGCGCAGTGTGGTGCTACACAGAAATATTCTGAGTGACACAGCATCTGTTATGGGCAGACGTTGCACTTACCATCAGGTGAACGTTTTGCTCGTCTCGTTACTTTTACCTAGTTTTGAAGAGCACCGTCCGCTCCCCCAGAAGGGAGCCGCTAGAATTACTCAAATACTTTTACAACGGGCAGCCGTCGAATGATCCGCTGAGCGGCTAACTATCGCAGAGTCAATAGCCATCTATTGCTGCTATTGACTGTACAATAGGTGTGAGGTGAAAGGGTGAAACACGTGCCGTGACTTTAGTGTATTTTTTTTTTATTTAATAAAAGTGACGGAACGAGCAAAGCGTTCACATGATGGTAAGTGCAACGTCTGCCCATACCAAATGCTATGTCACCCAGAATAATGTGGCACCACAATGCGCCCGTCACTCTGAGACATCAGTTCTTAAGTCTCATATGCCCAGTGATTACGCTAGCTCACAGTGCCCTTCAAATCGAAACACAGTAATGTTCGCACACTACTGCTTCACGGCAGAATAACTGGCATTGGGGTGGTACTCACCGAGACGGATTCCTACATAGGAATCCTACCACCAGTGAAAGTATCGCCAAGTGGTAGTGTTACTGTTGTAGTGGTGGAGTACCTAATTAAATAGACCAGTCCCAGACGCATTGAACCTTAGGGCGGATTTCACCGTTGAAACTAAACTCGATCAGTTCAAGCTGAACGAAGTTTAAGCGTTTAACTGATTTCAATGCTACTGTTTGCATTTCACCAACATCAACTGAACGCGATTAAAGCTAAACGTGGTTAAAATTCTGAACGCCCAATTTCAGCCTTCAGAGCAGACGTTCAGCTCTTTAAACGCGTTTAGAGAGCTGTCATTGTCAATTGCACAACTATGTAAACACAACAAATATTTTTAATACGTTTTGTTTATTGTTTGCATACCTATGTGTCTTATGCATAAAAACAGGCTGTTTGATGTCGCAAAATAATAAATACATCGAATTGTGACGATATTTCACGTAAACTTCGTTTTTCTGAACGCAATCAAAATGGAGCCGGTGAAATCGGTTAGACGAAAACTGAGTTCAAATGATACATTCGAACTAAGTTCAGTAAAACGTGGTTTTATTAAACTTGGTTTCCAAAGCTATCTGTGAAATCGGGTCTAAGACGCTGGTGCTCGTCCCCGGTCTGCGTAATATAGATCTGGCATTTTTCAATACGGTTATTCAGTCATATTTCGGAGACCTCGACATTTTTCAGACATTTCCATTTGTCTACTTATACGAAACCATTAGCTTGGCAGCAATCCATACTAATATTATAAATGAGAAAGTAACTCTCTCCGTCGTTCTGTCTGTTTGTTACTTTTTCACGGTTCACAAAATCAATTAGATCCTATAGGATATTTAAAAAAGACTTTTACCCACGCGGACGAAGTCGCGGGCATCAACTTGTATTGAATAAAATTAAGTTTACGGATTTTAATGTTGTTGTTTATTTGGTCCAATAATTATATATAATTGTAGAGCCTAGGGGGGCCCCAACCCCCCAATGGTATTATCAGCAGGGTTGATACATATTTTATTGAGATATATATTAAAAAAGCTCTATCACAATCAAATTGCGTCACAAAACAGACTATTCCATCGAAATTCATGGTTAATTGTTTTATGGTAAAGTTTCAAATTACGAACGCTTTTAATCGACTGAAAGGTAAAGGCAAGTATGCCACTTGCGTCTTAAGAGACTCAACAACATAGTTGTTCTCAACTATTTTGGACAGTCTGCACCTAAGATCTTCAATATGCGCAACCCAGTGCATCGTTCAGTATTCACCGCATTTTATATAATAAGTTCACAATGTTTTGTATTTATTAATAAAAAAAATATTTATTAACTTACCCACCAACAATCTAATTTTATCAACACGTTAACGTATGTATATATCTACACATACGTCATGGCTGACATCCATACTAATATTATATATGCGAAAGTAACTCTCTCCGTCCCTCTGTCTGTTTGTTACCTTTTCACGGCTCAACCGTTGAATCGATCTAGACGAAATTGGGCATAGAGATAGCTTGCATTCTGGAGACGGACATAGGGTACTTTTTATCCCAGAAATTCAAATAGTTCCTACGGAATATTTAAAAAACCTGTATTCACGCGAACGAAGTCGCGGGCATCAGCTAGATTGAATATATACGAGAATTTTTTCTCTACCATAAACCCGCCGGAGACTGCCCTTAAGTGTCCCTAAAGAAAGTCTTAAAAAGCTCCAAGAAGGAAAATCGAAAATCGTGATTGTCCCATTTAATGAAAAACGAATGGTCAGGCTAGTTATACAAAGAAAACTACTAAAAAACTTCGAGCTAGTTGTTGCCTGCCAGTCTTAACTTGGGAAAATCTGTCGTAAGAAGTATTTGAAGTTCGATCAGCGCCACCCACCGCGGTCGTTTCACTGCGACCAAACAGCAGTTTCATCTCCGGGCGTTGCCCTCTCGCGATTGTCCCCAGTTTGATATCACAAATAAAACTCTCGTCAACGTATTCCTGAAACTTGGCAAGTGAACTAAGAACTTCTTTCATCGATTTTTATCATAGAAGCATCAAAACACTATAACATATCGTGATTTTAAATACGTAGCTACACCAGTCAGTAATGAGGGTCCATGTTTTTTAAAAGCAATTAGCTCTACATGCCACAACAAAATACGTACTGAGAAATTTTGTTAATGTTTCTTATCGAAACAATGATACATGGAGTAAGTTGGTAGCCCAGTCACTTGTGATACCACTACCAAAATTAAGCATCGCAGATTCGAATCTGGCTACGGACAAACCGTTGTATAATGAATAAAGGTTTGTTCCTAATTCAAGGACATTTATCAGAAAAAAAAATTGGATAAAGTATCGAGGCGAGCAGACCACAGGGTGACACAGCATTTGTTATGGGCAGACATTGCACTAACCATTAGGTGAAAGTTTTACTCGTTTCGTCATTTTATCCCATTAAAAAAAATCTAGTCTGGGACTGGTGTGCAAAAGTGTAATTTATAGTGTTACTGAAGCTGAAGTCAGCGCGTTTGGCGCGGGACACCGGAATACAATCAACATAATGCAAAGCTCCGGCGAGATTTACGCGACTTAAGCGGATGGAAGAGAAATGACTGAGGAAATAAAAACTTCCATTAGCGTATTTCCTCTCAACGCTTTATTTCCGCTCAGTTATCATCTGGTCCCGCTACAACTTCTCGAAATAACTCTCGCTAAGTTTATGCCCAGTCATTAATGATTTTGTTCACTTTCAAAGCAACCGAAACTTTTTAGAAAATATTTGTTTTGAAATTAAGATTGAGGAAGAATATTTAATATCGATATTGAATATAAAATGAATCGTTTCTTTCTGAAAAAGATGGCGACCGCGTGACCTAGTGGTCAGAGTACCTTCTACGCCGCGAGTCCTGACTACAAATCCCAGCCGGAGCCAACATTTCTGCAAAAAACACAAACTTTGTTGTGCATGGGAAATGTATGTCTGTAAAACGCACCCATGATACAAGTGGAAATCCTACTGTAGGACAACGATTTTTCAAAAAAAAAAGCTAAAAAAGAAATATTTATACATAACGGGAAAGAAACAAAGTTAATTTGCTAAGATGTAAAAAAGTTCCCGCGACCTAGCAAATTGCATATTTTTCACTGAGATTTTATTTTGGTGACTTGTCTTAACTAATTCAAAAGTGCACATGAACGAAGTCACGGCTAAAGCTAGTGTTAAATAATTTGAAACATCGATGTTAAGCGATACAAAATAATTTTATTCCAAAGCTCTTAAAATCTACATAGGTCCCAATTAGGGAAATAAAATGCCATATGTCGAGTTTGTTATAGAGTGTCCGATACTGTTAGAATAGAATAGAATAATTTTCTCAACGCTCTCCTGGATACGAGACCTGAGTGTGACCTATTTGCGGATGAATGGCCGGTAATATTGTCAGAATGTATGGTTCTGTGTGCGAGAACAATGAATAAGTTTATTTAATTAATGTAATTGGTTCTAACCGTTTTAATTAAAGTAAAATAAATAAATAAAAAGACGGTTTTCAATATTCACCATGCTCGAAAAAACCGTGTGTCATACCGTGTGGTAGCGGCTCAAGAGAATCTACCACCCCATCTCATCCCGTGGGTGTCGTAAAAGTCGACAGAGGGAAAATAAAAACCAGGAAATGGGCAGCAGCATCTTCCTGTGACATAGAACCTGCAAAAACAGATGACTGCCACAATCCACGTTTCACCAAAACAATATAATGCACTTGGTGTGATAGGTGCTGAGCCCATCGCCACCATGCGCTGTTGGGTGCACAGTGCAGTTTAATTCCTTACTCGCCTTTTACGAGATCCATTGGATGAGATTTAGTGGTAGTATTCTTTTAACGAGCCGCCACCACACGGCTACACCTCCACACGGTATCCACCACAAGGTAATATTACACTCTGCTTTATATTTTTATGATTAATTCGTCGTAAAAAATTCCTTTCCGGGGCCAAATAAAAGGCAACAAAATTGTAACAATGGAAAAAACAATTATCTCAAAAATGATACAAAGTTTTGTACATTTTTTTAATAACCCTGGTTGTAAATTACGTTGAAGTACAAGGTAATACGGTACAGTTTATTACAATGTTTTTGCTAAATGGTAACTTCGCTGTGCAAAGGAAACGTAAGGCAGTAGAGCTATTAGACAAGTAGGTTTTATTGTAAAAGTTCGGCGGAGGCGCGCGGCGCTTCGCAGCGACATGAATTGCCTTGCTCGTTTTGAAATTATATTTTATACGTTCAACAATACACGTTTTGGCGTTCATGAAATTTTACATTAAGGGAAATATAACGTATATTAACCAGTATAACTGGAGCTGTAAGTAATTAAACGTTGCGATTGTCTTTGTCGAAGCAATTGTATATAATAAAATTGATGTGTAATTGTTGAATTTATTTGTTATGTATTTTACACTATATGTTAAGGGCCGTGTGGTGGCGGCTCGTTAAAAGAATACTACCTATTTACTACTTTTTATAAAATTATATCATAACATAAGATCACGACTGTATCCCATAAGGGGTAGTCAGAGACTGGGCACTCACTGCAAAAACAGATGACTGCCACAATCCTCGTTTCACGAAAACAATATAATGCACTTGGTGTGATAGGTGGTGAGCCCATCGCCACCATGCGCTGTTGGGTGCACAGTGCAGTTTAATTCCTTACTCGCCTTTTACGACACCCACGGGATGAGATGGGGTGATAGATTTTCTTAAGCCGCTACCACACGGCGGCAAAATTTTTGGCAACATTCCCCCAAAATGAGAGCTACAAACTGTGACAATCATTGAGGGAGACCTATATTCAGCAGTGAACTAGATGGGCTGGAATGATAATGAAGATGATGATGATCTATTTTCCAGTGGCAAGTAGAATATCCAGGTATAAATATATTATATTTTGTTAAATAGCAATCTTCAAGCAGTAAAAATTCAATATTTCGATCGACAGTAAAATGATAGTTGTGTAATATTTTCTTATATTTACGCGAACACTACACATTTAAATGAAACTAAGTTTACGGATTTTATCGCGTTTAATTTTTTACTATTCATAACCCGACGTTTCCAGTGCTTTACAGCACCCATGGTCACGGGAGGACTGGGGTGACAGATGTCCTGATGTCATAGTTAACCTGGGGTACCTTCAGCTTTTAATTATTATTTTTGGTCCGATCTACGCAGAAAGAGCTAACTGTGTCTTGAAGTCGGACCAAAAATAATAATTAAAAGCTGAAGGTACCTTACCTTAGTTGTGTCTTACTGAAGATGTTTCTGAACTGATGGATACATAACGAAAAGTATTTTGTTAAGTTTGATCTTGAATTGAATTTCACACACACAATCACTGTTCAACTTCACGAGCACTTGCTGTATAATAAACTATCGATATTACAAAATTACAAATTTCATTAAAAACACCACCGCCAAAACCACCTTAGCGCCAAAAGTCCGTGAAATCCGAATCATAAATGTGGTCTGAATATTTAGGAACACTTTTGTCAGTAGAAACGTTTCATTTGGAACTCGATCATTTCACCTGTCAGGCGGTCACTGACAGGTGAAAATATATTTGTTAATACTTAATGTACTAATAACTAATGACTAATATTCGTTTTCTATAAACTAAATTCAAACCGTTTCCTAATCCTAATAAGTTCTGACACGGTTTTTTTTTATATTATGGACTGATGGTCACAATCATATGATGCGCAATCGGTCGAATACAGGCTTTGTATAGTGTAATTTTATTAAGTGGGAACATTTTACTATTTTTATTTAATATCGGATGTATTCTGACACGGTGTTCCAAATGAAATATATCACTGATCCGGAACTGAGCACTACTCCAGATGCAATTGTTCCAATCTCACTAAAGACCTTTGCCACGTCTACACCGCACTGCGCTACCACCCTGTGAAATTAGTTCTTAAGTCTCATATGCCTAGTAATTTACACTAGCTCTTAGTGCGCTTCAGACCAAAACACAGCAACGTTTTCAAAATAGCTGGCACTACTGTAGTGGTATCTACCTAAACAGATTCCATAGAAATCCTATTACCAGTAATTTTTTTTTGTACAAAGTGACGAAACGGGCAAAACGTTCACCTGATGGTAAGTGCAACGTCCGCCCACAACAAATGCTGTGTCACCCAGAATATATCTGCGTGACACCGCACTGCGCCCGTCACCCTGAGACATCAGTTCTTAAGTCTCAAATGCCCAGTGATTACGCTAGCTCACAGTGCCATTCAGACCGAAACACAGTATTGTTTGCACACTACTGTTTCACGGCAGAATAACTGGCCCTGGGGTGGTACCTACCTAGACGGATTCCTGCATAGGAATCCTACCACCATTATACAAAGCAGCAAATTATACAAAGCAGCTAGGTAATTGTAAAACTATATGTACAATCTATACCGTTTTCCACATATTTCTAAAGAGAACAGAAACGACTATGAGTAGTCAGCTGTATGTTGACCCTATGTCCACAGATGCTATCTATCCTACCACCAGTAAAAATAAAGTATTTTATTATAATCTGCGTCACAGACAGCTCGGTTGGCAGAATAAATCAATGATTGGATTCGTTAAAATGTAAGTCGCCCTTACAAAGTGCAAATTAAGGTCGGGAGGACAACAACATAACTCGGCACAAAAGCGCACACCATTACGTAATAGCATTAATTTGAACAGTAAACTCATTCGCAACAAATACGAACATAAAGGAAACAATTCAACCTACCTCCTCAATTCACATTTCGGACTATCCGTACTATAATATATATATATTATAAATGCGAAAGTAACTATCCCTGTCCCTCTGTCTGTTTGTTACCTTTTCACGGTTGAACCGCTAAACCGATCATGACGAAATTTAGCACAAAGATAGCTTGCATCCTGAAGACGGACATAGGATACTTTTCAATCCTGAAAATCAAAGAGTTTCCATGGGATATTTAAAAACCTAAATCCACGCGGACGGAGCCACGGGCATCGGCTGGTATCGTATATTATTGATAGTTGTAGGTTCGCGCCTTAATATGCGCTGTGAATCATACAACTCATAATATCCGTTCACTCTAACTCCTGTAATGTTACTTGTTGGATAACAATATTAGTTGTTCTCTCAGCCCTGTCGAGTTGTTACTGAAACAGGCGAAAGTTTTTACCGCTTGCAATGAATATAAAGTCTAATCTTTGAGTTGTACTTATGTGCTAACAGGTAATACCGACACAATATAAATACTTATTTTTTTTATTTATTTTTTATTTATTTGCATTCACATGAAACGCACACACACATGTACGCGAGTGACCTGGGTTCGATCCCCGGTGCCGGCAAAACTAAAATTGTTAATTGCAATTTTAAGTGCTGATTTACCACGTGCTCGGCGATGAAGGAAAACATCGTGAGGAAACCTGCATGTCTGAGAAATAAAAAATATTTCGAAGACACGTGAAGTCCGCCAACCCGCATTGGAGCAGCGTGGCGGATTCTTCCTAGCTCCAAAACCCTCTCAGAAATGAGAGGAGGCCTGTGCTCAGCAGAGGGACATTTATAGGCTGAAACTTTACTTTACTTTTTTTTATTCACATGAAACATGGTACATTAAGTGGTGGAAAATTATTCAAATAGTATCACATATTTCGCCATTATTGGCATGTGAGTGTTTATCAATTTTAATTAATATAATATGTTAGAGACATTGTAGTAACAGCAGCAGTTTAGGGTTCCGTAGTCCTATAATATTTACAATTCTACAATTCAGAATGTCTGTCCTTCGCAGTCTATTACAGAGTCGTAACTTCTACAGTTACGAAATGAAGAGTACGAAATTTGATATATACTGTAGATTTAGACCTCAGGTCAAGAACATAAAACATCGTTAATTGAAGGAATTGATGAAGTTTCTTCCCATACCCGTAATTTGTGGATTATTTTCTTTGACCGCACCGCTTCGTAAGGAGCATCATTCAAAATAAATTTTTCAGAGCTTTCGAGTCTAGTTTCTGAGTCATAGTAAGAACTGTCAAAAAATAATATTTCAGATATCGAGTAATATTAAATTTTCGATCAATAGAGGCACAACTGTGCGACATCCTGATGACTACGGACACTATGCGTAGTCTGACATACACATGGTTAGTTTTTTTAAAAGGTTTTTTTATAAACTCCACATGTACGAGTTTGTGAGTACATGGAGTTCAAAGCTAATTTGACCTACTTTCAGATGTCCGACTGAACTGAAATTTGGCATACCTACGTACCCTCGGCGACAATGCACTGATATGGTAAAGTGGAGCTGGTCTGATGATGGAGCCGAATGTGTGCCGTAGGAACTCCTCAACTAAGCAAGATAGCTCTGTCATGTTTGGACTCGTTGGATTTGTTGTGACAATTAATATAGCTTTCTTATATTTACTTAGACAAGTACTATAGCTTATATATTTTAACGCAAATATACATACATACATACATACAGTCACGCCTCTTTCCCATAGGGGTAGGCAGAGACCACATCTTTCCACTTGCTACGATCCTGACACATCTCTTTAGCTTCTTCTACTTTCATTAGCGTTTTTACAGACGCTCGTCGGTTGCGGGTACTTTTAACGTGACCTTTCCTCAAAAGTTCACCGATCTGATTGTGATACGTACGCCTAGGTCGACCCTTACCGGCTTTTCCATTCACACTTGCCTCATAAATCTGTTTCGTCAATCTCCTTTCATTCATCCTCTCTACGTGTCCAAACCATCTAAGCATGCCTTTCTCTATCTTTTTCACTACATCTTCAACCTCACCGCAAGGTTCCCTTATCACGCTGTTTCTCACTTTGTCAATCAGAGTTACTCCAGCTATAGTTCTCAAACTTCTCATTTCCACAGCGTTAATCCTAATTTCATGCTTCTTCTGCCAGATCCAGCATTCACTACCATACATAAGTGTGGGGTAATATTACATATTTAAATAAAACTATTTTTACTATTTTTAATTTAAACTATTTATAACTCGACGTCTCGAGCGCTGTACACTGACTAGGCACGGGAGATAGTTCTAAGAGAGACCACATTGTCAATCCAACTTGTATACTCCTGCATCTGGTAGAGACATGTTACACTTTACACATGGGTTAACTATGATATCAGGACATCTGTCACCTCAGTCCTCCCGCGAACATGGGTGCTGTAAGGCACTCGAAACGTCGGGTTATAAATAGTTTAAATTAAACGAGATAAAATCCGAAAAATTGTTTTATTCAAATAAGTACAATATTTGAAGTCCACTGCATAACATAGGCCTCACAAATAAAAGCTTGTGACAAAAATATAATTTTTGTTAGAAACTTATTTTATTATAATGTTATTTATGATGCATTAAAGGTACACCGACGAATGTCTTCGAAGCCAATGACTGTTATTTCGAATTATAAAATACATTAATTTCAAGGAATTAAACTGCACTGTGCACCCAACAGCGATGGTGGCGATGGGCTCACCACCTATCACACCAAGTGCATTATGTTGTTTTGGTGAAACGTGGACTGTGGCAGTCATCTGTTTTTGCAGTGAGTGCCCAGTCTCTGACTACCCCTTATGGGATACAGTCGTGATCGTATGTATGTATGTATGTATGTATTAATTTCAACATGGCTTGAATCGTCTACTTGATTGAAGCCATATTGAAATTCATATTAAGCAGTCTTTACGTAGTTTATACTAGATAAAAGAAAGAAAAAACTTTATTTAATAATAAATACTGTTATTAAACTACTATTAAATACTGATTATTTCATAGGGAAACCGATCAGAGATCTAATCCATGAGCGTTGTCGCACAAAATTTCTAGATCTGATCTAAGTACTAACGCGCTAAGTTGGATGAAAATAAATAAAAGAAACAAAGTAAAGAAATGAATGACAAAATTCGTTAGCCAGATCACAATGCAACGCAAACACCGACCGCACTGTAATGAAAAAGTCGCGACGCGCACCCAACTACTACTAGGCGTTGGCCTTTCCTTGTTGTCATTTAATTTAAAGATGAATTTCATTTTTTATATACATTTTATCGTTTTCTTATTAGTCTGTTAAGTTTATTTTCACGAATGTACAATAAAAAGTATTTAGTTTAATTATTTAGACATTGAAAATGACGCGCAAAGAAATAAATAAAAAGCGACTACATATTACAGCGAAAATCACTCACCGAACTGTGACGTAACAATTCTTTCTAATGAAGAAGTTAGAAGAACAGCCCCCCACTGCCCCGGAGCGCCGCGCAGCCCCACCCGGAGCTTTTAATCATGGCGTTACATTATTAATGCATTACTACTTGCCCTGTTTAACGCGGTCTAATCAGTCAAACTGAATGCTCAATAAATTACAGCGACGAGCGTGTAAAATAAATAAAAGGTTAAAAAGGAGCGTGAAGATAACATGAGCGTCTCTACATTTGGACGTATCTCACTTTCTATATTCGGTGATGTATGCATTTAGCCTTGTGGCTTTTACAACTGTATTAAGTTAATATTGGGTTAATAAAGATAGGCGTTATTTGCGGAAGTCCATTTTTTTTGTATTGGATAAAGTGAAGGAACGAGCAAAACGTACCTGATGGTAAGTGCAACGTCTGCCCATAACAAACGCTGTGTCACCCAGAAAATTTCTGTGCCACACTGTGCCCTCACCCTGAGACAAAGTTCTTAAGTCTCATATGCCCAGTGATTACGCTAGCTCACAGTGCCCTTCAAACCGAAACACAGTAATGTTTGCACACTACTGCTTCACGGCAGAATAACTGGCCCCGGGGTTGGTACCTACCTAGCCGGATTCCTGCATAGGAATCCTACCACCAGTAAATCCATCATAATAGGGAAAGAAAGTTAATTTGCTAAGACCCGCATGCAAAATATAAAATTGTGAGTATTGCCTAGTTTTTGAACAGCCGCCAAGGCCGGCTGTTGTAGAGACAATAACACTTTATAATGGCTTGAGGTTAATCACGTGTTTCGTATCTCGACTTCGGTGGTGTGTATTGCCTAGTGGTAATGTTGTAGTGGTGAAGGGTATCTGGTGGCGGCTCCTGGTGGCGGTATTGGTTTTCTTGTGCACGCTGTTAAGAGGGCGGGCGGTGCTCTTCAAAAGTAGGTAATACACACTATTTTACATTTAGCATGCGGATCTTAGCAAATTAACTTTCCCTCCTTTACAATAATATCATTATTACTTATCTTATTTTTGATTTGCTGTCTTATCTTAAGTAAGTATTTAAAATAAATTCTCATTTTAAGTAATTAAAAAGTAATTATAACAAATATACCCGAAAATCGCTTGCACTGTTTTTAATAGTCTTCTAGCTCCGACAGAATATCAGCGCTGCAGTAACATTTTTGCTGTAGTAATATGCTGAGTCGGTTGATTTTTCGCTTCTGCAATCCAGTGGCCTTTTATACTTTGTGTTTTTTTGTCTTTTCTTATGAAGTTTTTCGGATTATGATGCCGCTGTTTGTACTTTTTATTTTTAATCGTTTTTGCAGCTACGAATAAAAAAAAATCTATTCTATTCTATTCTATTCTATTCTATTCTAAGGCATGTTAGAAATAATTAACTGATAGGTGTACTGCCTCTATTCGTGCAGAATAACAGCGTTATATGCAATACTGTCACTGTACTCGTATTGCTCGTAGGAACGCAACGGACAGTCAGTTAATTTTATGACTCGTACCAAAATGGCGGCGACGTAGTTCACCGCCCGTCACGAGTCGTTTCCCGCGGGGGCTTAACGTGGACTACATGAGTAGCCTCTACCTACCCCGTATATGGGAAAAAGGAGTGACTATATGTATGTATGGAGACATATCAAGCATTTATAATATTAAAGAATATTAGAGCTCTCAATATTGACAAAAGTATTCAATTATATCGTATAACTAGCTACCCACTAAAAAAAGGTAGGGAATGAAAAGGAAAAGAAATGTTGAATCGGATTTTTTAGTTTTTTGCATGACCACACATTTTTCTAATTAAGTAGCCTACGTTACTGTCTATAATATCAACTGTCTCTCAGTGAAAGTCCTATCAAAATCTGTTTCGGAGATTAGCGGAAACAAATAGACAGACAAAATTTTTAAAAGTTATTTTTTTCTAATAAGTACCGTGTATACTTTAATAAGAATTGAGTAAAAAGCTGTTATTTTGGTTATTACAAACAGGCACTTCAGTTTTATTTATTTGTATAGATAATATATGTTTATAACAGTTATCTATAATGCTATCTATAACCTAAGTTAATACGCAACGACATACATAACTTAATCCACCTCATTAAAGCAGCGAACTGAACTCATTCCATTATTTTATTGCAAATAAATTTAGCAAGGTCCGGTCCCATCGTGTCTTTCTATCTTATATCACAGCCGCAGGCCTACACGCGACACAATCGCAACCTCACCCCATCTGCATCTCAGCCTCTAGAACAAAGGGCCCTCGACAGGAGAACTTCGTAAATCTTCTAAATTAAGTTGAGCCCCGGTGGCCTCTCCTCCGGCGCAAATGTATGCAGACACAACAACCTGCAAACGCGTATCAACTGTCCCCCTTTTCCCTGCGCACGCGAAACCAGCTTCTATTGCATTAGAATAAATACGAGATTGCGATTTTATTGGTGCCATTGACAGGTGGATTGGATTTCCAAGACGCGGTGGCTCTTATCGCGCGAATGTGTAATGTTATATTTGTGAAAGCTTCTTAAGTGTTATATGTTTATTGTTGGAGTTGTTTTGTTTGCTTCATATCAATGACTCACTTGTGTTTAGTAGACAGTTATGGTTTGAAAACGTGAACGGCGGAGTGGTTATTGCATGTGCAACTTTAACTATGCTGGAATCCGTCTAGGTAGGTACCACCCCAGGTCAAGTTATTCTGCCGTGAAGCAGTACTGTGCAAACATTACTGTGTTTCGGTTTGAAGGGCACTGGGAGCTAGCGTAATCACTGGGAATATGAGGACTTAAGAACTGACGTCTCAGGGTGACGAGCATAGTGTCGTGTCACACAGAAATGTTCTGGATGACACAGCATTTGTTACGGGCAGACGTTGCACTTACCATCAGGTGAACGTTTTGCTCGTTCCGTCACATTTATGAAATAAAAAAATCATACTATTAAAAATGGAATTCGTTCCGAGCACCGAAGCTAGATAACATTTTTGAACTCAGATCAGACATCGAAAAGTCGGTCAAAATTGTCTTGCAAGACCCGGAAAGACATACGAAGAAAACAATTTCAAAGCCTGAAACAATGAAAGTGTCTATATGTAACGCCCAATATGAAAATAATTGTCTAAAATAAAATGCAGAGCATTTAAACTACAAATAGTAAAGCAATACACGTCTAATAAATAATCGAAGAACTTACCACTGGTGTGGGATACTTCGAAGTTTATAGTTGCAAGTCCGCGGAAGATGTTTTCCAATACAGGTCGCAGTATATCTTCCACGCATCAAACCCGCTCCGTACAGCGTTCCGCTCGAACCGACATCCGTTTGTTTGTTTAGAGTTAGTGCGCGTGCGGCGAACCATTTCCTGGTTTACGAGGAGAGCCACCATTGCTCGTTGTAAGCCGCAGTAAACGTTGCGGAAGCACAGCGGGTACACGACCGGTTCGAACGGTGGTGGTTAGAACTTGGATAATTAATGTAACGTCGACCATTGTAACTGAAAGCTATTCATTAACTTTTAAAATTGTCACTAGAACAGGAATGATCAGTTTCAGTCTTGGTTAAACAGATCCGTACTAGGAGTACATACATGCATACATTCACGCCTTTTCCCATATTAGGGTAGGCAGAGACCACAACCGTAGCCCACTTTTCGCTCTGTCGTGAGAGTGACGGAGACGTGACGGGTGGCGAACCACGTCGCCGCTGTTTTGGTACTAGTCAAAAAATTCTTAATCCCCACTACGTTCCCACGAGCAGTATATTGGCAGCGTTGCATATTATGGTGTAATTCTGTACGAATAATGGCTGTCCGTACAACAGCTTAGTCGCCTCTTAACTAATTAATTGCAAGTATCTCAAGAATTCCGCGACGTTGCTCCTCCATCTCGACGACGTAATGACACTTTATACTGGTGGCAGGGTTCCTATGCAGGAATACGTATAGGTAGGTACCACTCCAGTGCCAGTTATTCTGCCGAGAAGCAGTAGTGTGCAAACATTACTGTGTTTCGGTTTGCGGCACTGAGAGTTAGGGTAATCACTGGGCATTTGAGACTTAAGAACTGATGTCTCAGGGTGTCGGGCGCAGTGTGGTGTCACACAGTAATATTCTGGGTGACACAGCATTTGTTATGGGCGGACGTTGAACTTACCATCAGAGGAACGTTTTGCTCGTTTCGTCACTTTATACAATAAAAAAAAATCTTTAGGCTCCGAATTTTTCAGTGTTAGGAAGTTCCACTATATTGTTGGTCATACATCGTATATTCACATTTTCTTTCCTATATACTTCGATAGGTGTCTAGCATCTAGGTCTCGTAAGAACTATACTGCTCGTGAGAACGCAATAGTGAGAAGGAATAGTTTTCGCGGGGGCTACGGGTGTTGTCTCTGTCTATCCCTTATATGTTAAAGGCGTGACTGTTTGTATGTATTAATTTATTAATCAACTTTACACTGCGGCGAGCGTTGCACCGATGACACACTGAGGTCAGCAATAAACTAATACATACATACATACATAAGATCACGACTGTATCCCATAAGGGGGAGTCAGAGACTGGGCACTCACTGCAAAAACAGATGACTGCCACAATCCACGTTTCACCAAAACAATATAATGCATTGCTTGGTGTGATAGGTGGTGAGCCCATCGCCACCATGCACTATTGGGTGCACAGTGCAGTTTTATTCCTTACTCGCCTTTTACGAGATCCATTGGATGAGATAGAGTGGTAGTATTCTTTTAACGAGCCGCCGCCACAATGATGTTCTCTTAGCCGATTTCGACCACGGCGACTGCCGACTACTGTCGAGAGCCATCAACTGTGCAGGAGATATTATAGTGCCACAAGTGTACGCGCAAACACAGAGGCACTCACTCGTCCCAACCTACCCGCGCCCGATGTAACGCTGATGCGATAAGATCGGAGGTAGGCTAGGATGCAGTGTCAGAAACACGGGGCCAATCACAACACAACCAGATCCGAAAATCAACAATTTTTGTTTTAGCACAAATGTTGGCTCCGGCTGGGATTCGAACCCAGGACCCGCGGCCTAGAAGTCAGGTACTCTGACCACTAGGCCACGCGGTCTTCCACATTGTGTGGTCGGTCCACAATAAACTTATACCCAGTCTATTTGTTTTATCGCTTCCAATTTAAGCGAGTTTGTATTTTGTAACGAACGTGATTTACGAGTGTAGCAAACTGGAAGACGTTGAACAATTTTTAAACTGTTTGCTGAGCTGATATGAAAAATACGGTTAGCTTATATTTACATAAGCTATACATGGTGTGTTGCCGGTTAAGAGAATCTTCCAACCCATCTCATCCCGTGGGTGTCGTAAAAGTCGACAGAGATAAAATTAAAACCAGAAGATGGGCTGCAGGAACATCTGAATAAATAAACTGCGGTTCAAACTATGGCAAAATCCCCCTCAATGAGAGCTACAAACCTTTGTGGCAATCTATAGGGGAGGCCTATGTTCAGTAGTGGACTAATGATAGGCTGAAATGATGATGATGATGATGAAGCATAAATTTACATTTACTTTAAGCATAACAACGTACACACTTTAACATACTATACTCAAAACTAATTCTTGAAATCTTGCAGTGGTATGCATGGCATTGGACTGTGGCAAGAGTGTAGTAAGCTCGTTTTGCGTGAATCGGATCAAAAAAGATATTTAAAAGCTGAAGGCAGCTCGGACTCCGGCAGGGAGGACTGCCTGTCACCATGGTTATAGCAAAAAACATTGACATGGCCGTGTAATATTGTTATTATTAATTAATTTTCAAGATGAAAGGTAATTTTTTTTTCACTATGATGTTAGTATGGGAGCTATGAACACTAAGCATGCGGTGTTTACCTATTAATAAACTGTGCACTTAGTTTTTATTCAGTGTATAAAATTTAATATATTTATAGGTGTAACATTTGTTGGTAATCTAAATAAAAAAAGATATCGGGATAAAGTGAATTAGTCCCGTAAATTCCTTAATCTAGTTTTATTCCACGCGAATCTTAACAAATTCATATGTGACCTAGTGAATGCACTCCTTGATTAATCGACATCTGCAGCGCGGTAGCTTCAAAGTGTTAGCCAGAGTTTGACTTATTAAATATAAGGGCACGTAACAAAAGTTAGCGAAGAGGCCCTGTCGGCAATATGTTAAGGAACATGGGCCGCGGACTTCAGAGTGCCGCCTTCCGGAAAGTTTGCCCGGGTCCGGCGCTTAATGACCCGGTAAAGCTCTAACTCGGAACTGGGTCTCTTGGACCCGGAATCGTCTTTGAACATTGCCAAATTACTCTTAACTATTGAAAAGCTTGCAAAGTTTTATGAATCAAGTAAATATGTGAAGCATTCATATTAAACAACAAAGCTTAATAAATTAAATTATTTATCTCATGCTTTTATAGTCGTGTGGTGGCGGCTCGTTAAAAGAATACTACCACTCCATCTCATCCATTGGATCTCGTAAAAGGTGAGTAAGGAATTAAACTGCACTGTGCACCCAACAGCGCATGGTGGCGATGGGCTCACCACCTATCACACCAAGTGCATTATATTGTTTTGGTGAAATGTGGATTGTGGCAGTCATCTGTTTTTGCATAGGGTGCCCAGTCTCTGACTACCCCTTATGGAATACAGTCGTGATCTTATGTATGCTTTTATAGCCCTTACAGCACAAACAAATAAGATATATATATATATATATATATATATATTATTACCAAGAATCACATTGTGGGAGCTTATTACTATTAAACAGTCGCTTAATAATAAATTTATAACGCTTAACAATAATTTGTCCGTGGGGTGGCGGTTTAAGAGAATCTACCACCCATCTCATCCCGTGGGTGTCGTTAGTCGACCGAGGGAAAATAAATACAAGAAGATGGGCAGCAGTATTTTCCTGGAACATCTGAATAAACAAACTGCGTTTGCCAACCCACCAGAAATGAGAGCTACAAAGTTTTGTGGCTATGGGGGAGACCTGTGTTAAGCAGTAGACTATTGATAGATCGGAATGAAACAACAAATTTTACAATTGTCATAAAAGTAAAAAAAAGTAAAGTTTCAGCCTATTAATGTCCCACTGCTGAGCACAGGCCTCCTCTCATTTAGGAGAGGGTTTTGGAGCTAGGAAGAATCCGCCACGCTGCTCCAATGCGGGTTGGCGGACTTCACATGTCTTCGAAATTTTTTTATCTCTCAGACATGCAGGTTTCCTCACGATGTTTTCCTTCACCGCCGAGCACGTGGTAAATCAGCACTTAAAATTGCAATTAACAATTTTAGTGGTGCCGGCACCAGGAATCGAACCCAGGTCACTCGCGTACAATGAAATTTACAGCGAGCGCCTAGACCCTGACCTCCCACGGCTCATTGTCATAAATCTAAATAATTCAGAATCACCCCAGCATTCACCGGCCTTTTGCCAATTTAAAGTGTATCTTGTGTACAATCGGCGCCAAGTGTTCAGTCCGCTCGTACGCAGCCCACTTGCGGTGTTAGGATATCTTAATTTCTCGTTTTTTTCACGTCTAACGGCACTTACTAGACGGAACCTGAATAGACTGCCGTAATGCCGCATCAACTAATTCAGAATTACAATTGTAATTCAAAAAACTGTCTAAAGTCCTAATGATCTTGTATAGACAGAGCATAAAGTATTATTGAAATCTGTGTGTCCAATACTTTAATTTACACTTACAAATAAGTATTATACAGAACAAGAACGTGGCGTCCATTGTGTTACCAGTACAAATAAAAACATGACATTTCCAAAGCAGTATGAGCCGAAATTGGTAATGTCTGGCGGGATCCTGACTTTCTTGTCGGCGGGCCCGGAGAAGCGGCGACAGGTTTTATGAAATGAGTCGCTCGCGCCCGAATAGGAAACAACATCACAAAGCGAACGTTATTCATCAGAAACGCGAGTTTTTTTACGTGTTCCTTTCTGCACTACGGTTGATGGAAATGATACAACGTTAGTTAAAATGCTTAGTAATATGTAGTTTTCGAATTAGCAAAATGTAACACCTCAGCCCTAATACTAGCTTAATACTAACTTAGACACAATACAAAAGTCGATAACATGATATGTATCTACACTACAGTCTGTAGTCACGTGTCATATTGTGCAAACATTACCGTGTTTCGGTCTGAGGGGCACTGAGAGCTAGCGTAATCACTGGGCATGAAAGTAAGTCTCACTTAGGAACTGATGCCTCAGGGGGCAGTGTGGTGCCACACATTAATGTTCTGGGTGACACAGCATTTATTATGGGCGCACGTTGCACTAACTATCACGTAAACGTTTTTCTCGTCTGGTCATTTTAACTAATTAAAAAAAAACAAATGAGTTTTCAATGAAATTGGTTCTTAGATTTTAATTTTACTTGTAATCTGAAGATTCTGGCGTTTTCAAAATAAGTCAAAAGGTCTTTGTTCAAACTTCTTGCGCCAAGATTGATTACGTAGCCGTATTTGTAATTTCATATGGCTACTTGGAGAAAGGATCTTAACAAAGCGATCGCTCCAATCTGGTTCATACTCGTATTAAGTTCGCAAAATGCAGCCGCGAGGTCAACAAATGAAGCCCAGTGCGCCACCGTTACGAAATCTTATGCAAGTACCGAAGCGCTGGCCGCGGCTCAGTACTGAAAATTCTCTCAACTTGACGTGGTCTTGTACAACGAGCCTGTATGAAAGCGCACATGAGAGTAGAACCAGCTGAAGTTATGTGTCAGGATCGTAGCAAGTGGAAAGGTGTGGTCTCTGCCTTCCCCAATGCGAAAGAGCCGTGACTCTGTGTATGAATGTATGTACAGAACCGGAGCAATAAGTATTTGATAATGAATTCAAAACCATACTTATATTATAAATGTGAAAGTAACTCTCTCTCTGTCCCTCTGTTCGTTTCTTACCTTTTCACGGTTCAACCGCTGAACCGATCTTGACGAAATTTGACACAGTGGTAGGTTGCATCCTGGAAACAGACATTTTTATCCCGGAAAATCAAATATTTCCCACGGGATATTTAAAAAACCTCAATCCACGCGGACAATGTCGCGGGCACCAGCTAGTGTTGCATATACATAATAAGTGCAGTTCAACATTTCCTTTTATAATAATATAATTGTTATTATTTTTTTATTTCTCACAATATTCGTGCACAAAGTTCATCATCATCATCATTTCAGCCCACAACTAGTCCACCGCTGAACATAGGCCTCCCTAACAGAGTGCCACAAAAGTTTGTGGCTCTCATTAGGGGGGATTTTGTCATAGTTGTCATAGTTTATTTATTCAGATGTTCCAGGAAGATGCTGCTGCCCATCTCCTGATTTTTGTTATCCCTCAGTCGGCTTTCACGACACCCACGGGATGATATGGGGTGGTAGATTCTCTTAAGCCATCACCACACGGCATAAACGTTATAGTACTTAACATTGCACAACAACAAAACCATTATATATCATGAATCCATACACAAAAGAACTAAAGTGCTCACGATCAAAAGAGTGCATAATCGAAGGGAAAATAAATTGAAGTCATGAAAATATTACCATGAATTTGTATATTTGAATGTTTGAATGATTCAATGAACAAGAGAAGATTCATAATGGTAATAAATCATCACGTTGGTACTTTATTTTTTGAATATGGTTGTTTAATAAAGTTTGGAGGAACACTAGCCACTCAATAGGAGACTCTGTGCTAGATGGGACTCGTTTTCTCTCAATTATATTTCATATAATGAAAATTTGACAAACACTACATTATTATACAAAGATAGAGAACTGACAGTCGACTTAACAAAAAAAAGAATCAAAAAGAAAGAAAAATACAGGAAATGTAGAAAAATAAAGTAACTATTGAATGTACAAGGTATTAACAAGTGGTTATTAATGTGTTGGTTCTTATCTATATATATATATATATATATAGACATACAAATACGTAAAATTTAAGTGTCTGTTTGTAATAACAAAATAACAGCTTTCTACTCAATGTTCATACGAGTATAAGTATATACGGAACGTATTAGAAAAAACTATTTTTATAATTTATATCTACCTGTCTGTTTCTGACCAATCTCCGAAACGGCTGGACCGATTTTGATGGCACTTTCACTTATAGATAGCTAAGTTACCTGCAACAATATCTATCGCAGGTAACTTAGGCTGCTTCAATTTTAGAAAAATAAGTAATGTAACTGCGGATTGGCAACCGCAGTTTATTTATTCAGATGTTCCAGGAAGATGCTGCCCGTCTTCTGATTTTAATTTTACCCTCTGTCTACTTTTCTGACACTCACGAGATGGGATGGGGTGGTAGATTATCTTAAGCCGCTAACACACGGCTCCCAGTAACCATGCGAAGTAATTATCCCTTGCCGCGCAACTTTGTGCAATCAGTATTACAAACACGTCGCACTCGACACTTGCCCCGGCACCCGACAGTCGCCATCTATTATTGATGGCAAATGTAAAAAACTCATACGGCCACTTCTTTGTGCTCTCGCGTTTCTCGCCAGCTCCCGCAGCCCGATGCAGTGTGCTTATAAAAATGTATGCGGTTGAAAAACAACGCGCGGACGATGAATTTGAATTACAAAGATATTATTGTCTCGAAACTTTTTCGCCGGAGGTTCTTCGGTTGCGAAACAATGCAGCTGCGTTTTTATTATCATCAGTGAAAGAATATATATATAACTACGAGAATTAAGGCGAGAATTAATTTCGAATATTTTTTTTTTTTTGGATAATGTGACACGACACTTACGATTGAACGTTTTGCTCGTTTCGACACTTTAATCTCAATCTAAGTTCTTAAGTCTCATATGCCCAGTGATTACGCTAGCTCTCTGTGCCCTTCAAACCGAAACACAGTAAAATTTGCACACTACTGCTTCACGGCAGAATAACTGGTCCTAGGGCTATCTAGACGGCCAAACCATTTTTGTCGTTCATGATGGTAAGTGCTACGTCTGCCCATAACAACGTTTTACTCTGTCACCCAAAACTTTTCTGTGTGACGCCACACTGCTCTTGTCACCGTGAGACATCAGTTATTAAGTCTTATATGCCCAGTGACTACGCTAGCTCTCAGTACCCTTCAAACCGAAACACAGTAATGTTTGCACACTACTGTTTCACGGCAAAATAACAGCCCTACCTAGATGGATTCCTGCATAGAAATCCTACCATCCGTAGGTGTGTTGGTTGTTGATGGTGTATGTTGATGTAAGAAAGAGTAAACAATACATCATCTATCTGTAAATAGTGACACACATACGTTCAACCTCAATAATTAATCCATATACAGTAGTAATTACCGCTGGGGACTCTGATGGGTACTGATTTACTACGGCGGCATCTCTCGAACACTGTCGGAAGCTATCAACTGCGCAGGGGATATTATTGTTTAAACAATCATGCGGTAACATCGGAGACTAGCTAGGATGCAGCGTCAGACCCACGAGCAATAACAACATAACCAAACTCGAAAACTAACAGCTGGTATTCGAATCCAGGACCTGCGGCGTAGAATTTGGGTACTATAATGTAATAACTGCGTGTCTGGTTCTTTTTACATACCGGAGGAAACACAGCAGTGTAATACTGCTTGCTACATTACAGCAATACTTTTAGCGCTGTGTACTGTATTTAATACGTAATTCCCTCATGGGGAAAATATTTGTATGACCTGCAATTGCTTTTTCCAAGTCTAGGTGTTTGTGTATGTATAAAATTTGTCTGAGGAACGCTCTGTGCGTTACTGTGTTTTTATAAGCTAGTTTAATTACTGGGCTTAAAGGACAACAACGGATATCTCAGGGTGACTGCGCTCGTCATTTTTTTTTCATTTTTATTGGATAAAGTGATGAAACAAGCAAAACGTTCACCTGATGGTAGAACATTTCTGTGTGACACTACACTGCGCCCATCACCCTGAGACATCAGTTCTTAAGTCTCGTATGCCCAGTGATTATACTAGCTCACAGTGCCCTTCAGACCGAAACACAGTAATGTTTGCACACTACTGCCTCACGGCAGAATAACTGGCCTTGGGGTGGTACCTACAGTATACTGGGTAACCACCAGTATACTGTCACACAGACAGATATTTCATTTACCGTTAAGTGAACAAATTGCTCGTTTCACCACTTACATCGATAAAAAACGCAATCACAATACAGGAGGGTAATCCAAGTGTGGGGTAACGTCTTTTAAAGAATCTTATATGAACAGGGGGTCTGCTATGTAACTCTGGTTGGTTTCGGGATCGGTTTCATTTAATCCCATTAACGAGCTGATGATCATGAAATGAGGATGAGCTTCATACGCCCAAATAAAACCGATCACGAAACCTACCAGTTACAAAATAGACCTCCTGGTCAGAGCGGCCTATGTACGTTAATTGTCCGGTTGTAAATCACACAGACGTCGCGACAGTTATCACACAGTAAAAGTCGATAGCTTTAAAAGTACACTTAAAGGTGTTTTAACCGTACATTTGTATTTAGAAAGGAGTTTGATAAGAAAGTTAAGTTTTTAAAACGGTAATGTACGAGCCTTATCAGACGTTAATGACTCAATACGCACGAAGCACTAGTATGCAGTGCCATACGTAGTTTATTTATATGATAACAGTTCAGAAACGATTTACAAATTATTCCAAGTTATTGTTGTTGAGATTTCCTGGTGGTCGGCGGCCTAAGAGAATCTACCACTCCATCTTGCCGCAATTTTATTATTCTTTTATACATGACATCCATACCTAATATGCGAAAGTAACTCTCTCTGTCCCTCTGTCTGTTTGTTACATTTTCACGGTTCAACCGCTAAACCGATCATGACGAAATTTGGCACAGAGGTAGCTTGCATTTTGAGAACGCACATAGGATACTTTTTATCCCGGAAAATGAAATAGTTCTCACGGGATATTTAAAATACCTTTTTCCACGCGGGTGTCGACTAGTACTGTATATAAGCGGAGTGGCCGCAGTACTGCCGTGTGGTGGCGGCTTAAGAGAATCTATCACCCCCTCCCATCGTGGGTGTCGTTTCATCGAATTCAGAGGGAAAACGAAAACCAGGACATGGGTAGCATGTAAGCAATAAATTGCGATTGCCATCCCGCCTGCCTAGCGTGGCAACTATAGCAAAATCTCCCCAATCTATAGGAGAGACCAATGTTCCGCAGAACTTGTGACGAGCTGAAGTGACTGGGTTCCGTTTAGGTGGTTATCACTGCAGCGCCAGTTGTTACGTCGTCAAACAGTAATGAGTTTCAGTTTGAAGGGTATTGTAAGCTGTAGTGTAGGGGCCATATGATGCTATAGCAATGATGTCTCAAGATGGAACAAAATGCGAAACAAACACAGCTATTATGGGCACACGTTGCCATTTACCATCAGGTCTACGATTCGCTTACTATGTACCATAAAAAAGATAGGTATTAAAAATTAATATCAGCACTTAGGCGTTTTATTTTTAACTGGCTGATATTGAATCAGGTGACATGAACCGAATACCGACTCATCACTCAATGCACTTGCGATGAAAATAAAAAAATAAAATGGAATCCAAAGTATGATTTCCATAACAATATAACTTCTACAGTAAAATCTTACAAAAACAACCCTTTAATTATGAGAAACACTTAAGCTGTGATGATGATAAGCAATGATTAAAAATGTAATACCAGACTTTGGTGAAGATGTAATTTTTTATATTTTATTTTGTAATTGCTCGTTTTATAATCCATACTAATATTATAAATGCGAAAGTAACTCTCTCTGTCCCTCTTTATGTTTGTTACCTTTTCACAGTTCAACCGCAGATCCGATCTTGACGTAATTTGGCACAGAGATACCATTCATCCTTGAGATGGACATAGAATACTTTTCATCCCGGAAAATCGAATAGTTCCCACGCGATTTTTGAAAAACCTATATCCAAGCGGACGGAGTCGCAGGCATCAGCTACGAGTAGTATAGAATAAAAACAGTATGTAGAATGATCGGACGTCAACAAAGATATCGCGACAGATCTGAATATGGCGGACGTTGTGCCGCAATGAGGCGGTTTCCCACGGCCGTGCAATTGAACGCAATTTGTTCCACATCGACTCACGTCCACACTGCACATACTGCACGAGTCAGTCCGTGTCGGACTTGCTTTCAGACCACAGACATGGCTGTATTCAACCCGTGTATGGATGCCGTCACAGCTTTCTGAGATGCCGCGCTAAATGAGGCCCAAAAATAATCGTTTCATTTAGTTGCATACTAAATATTTCAGATATATATATTTTCGAAGACTGAACATTTTCAACTGGAAGTCGCCATTTACATACATATTACAATCACGCCTTTTTCCCATATAAGGAGTAGGCACAAGTCACACACGTAGCCGACTTTTCGCCCCCGTGGGGAATAAGATGTAACGGGTGGCGAACCACGTCGCCGCAATTTTGGTACGAGTATATGTCAAAAAAATCTTACTCCCTATTGCGTTCGAACGAGCATTATACCTAATAACAGCATTGTATATTATAGTGTTGTTCTGCACGAAAAATAGGCTGTTCTTTGTCGCCTCTTATCTCACCTCGGTAGGAAAGAGGTAGGTGCTACTCTACACTGCCGGACACATATCGTCATTTAAAGAGGACTCAATCTAGTGCCGTAAGTATAATTAGCAAATACTAAGGTACTCCAACATGTTACCTTTTAATATTGAAAGGTAATCCTTATGCTAAGCGATCGGAAAAATGGACAGATGTAGAATCAAAGGATAATTATATTTATGACTAGCGATCCGCCCCGGCTTCGCACCGGTAGATCGATATTAGAAAGATAAATAAGTACTTTATTTGGACAAATAGAACAACCACAATTCCTTATACTAACATTTTTTGTAGCGATTATTGTCATCTGCGGCTCTCTCTGCGGCGGGTCAGATAAGATTACGTTATTTTACCAAAATAATGTTTTGTTTATGGGAACATAAGCCATGAAATATAGCCAATATTTGATGTGGTGGTAGCAAAATAAAACGACCACTCTCGACCGCTGCGCAAAGGTAGCCGCGCATCTCGATGATGCCCAAGTCGCATGGATCCGGGAGGCGGCGCGGTGTTCGAGAGAATTCTACCGAATTGTTCCTAGTTTACTAAAAGTTCTTTGTAAATTTATTTAAAAAAAATAACAATGTTTCTTCTCCGTCAGAAGTCTACCCCTTACGGAAGGAACCCGTGACTGTATTTGAAGTTACGTAAGTACTTATGTCGATACAAACAGTCAGACACTGCTCGTTAGTTATAAATCATGTATAGCGAAATAATAGTCATGCTTCCCAGTGCCACTAGGAATGTTCGCCGAGTACTGAATCAGTAGCTTCACGTTTATCAACGGTTGATGTCACGAAGCGTCGTGAACCGCTCCGCCGCGCCTCGCTCCTGCGCCAAAGAACTGCCCGAGTAAGACGTTGACAACTTCGTGACTTACAGTCGCTTGAACTTCGTTTGGAGAATATGGAACCACGGACATGCTTTCGCGAAGGCATTTTGTTATATTGTTTGTAATGACGATCGCGTGGCCTAGTGATCAAAGTATCTGACTTCAACGCCGCACGTCTTGGGTTCGACACCCACATTTGTGTTAAAAGACAAATTGTCGGTTTACGGGTCTGGTTGTGTAGTACATAAAAAATGCTATTACGCTGCAGGAGAAATCCTAGTGTGGGGCATTGTTTAAAAAAAACATACAACATGTATTTACTAAAATAATTTAATATCAGATTAAGAGAATACCTTACGTTATATTTCATATACTACATTTTGAAAAACACATGTACCAAAACCTTTCCTTCGAGTTCTTGTAATGACGTGCGCATAAAGTAACGTTAGACAAATACGGGCGTATAATATTCAATGAACCCCATTAGAAACAACAAACGAATCAGGACAAAGGAATCAGGCGGGATCATGTTATCGCAAGCAGCTGCCTGCCGGAGCCTCGATTATCGTTCCCAACACAAACACGAAATATTTGGCTTGCATGTTTATGTTGGAAACATAATGAGGTCGCACGGAGCTTCCACTGTGTGGGCGATCATCATTATACTGAATAAATATATGTAAATGTTGGACTAACAACTGGAAGTCACCGGACTGCGCTCACGGGGACACGAGCTTGCGATAAGGCTGTCGCACACGACTCCCGAGCTAAATAGCATGTTACTCTACTATAGTAACACAAACAGACGTAAACAATAAGTGAATATTAATAATACTCGTAGCATAGCATAGAACAAAAAAACTCGTCACAGGAACTATCAAATCAAGACATTTGAATATAATAAAATGAAATCATAGTAATATAATCTCGTGTCGAAAGAGATCAGCTCAGCGTGTGCTTTTTTTAAGGATTCCTATGCGAGAATCCGTCTAGGTGGGCACCACACCAGGGCCAGTTATTCTGTTGTGAAGCACAAAGCAGTGTCCAAACATTACTGTGTTTCGGTTTAAAGGGCACTGGCAGTAGTGTGCAAACATTACTGTGTTTGCAGCAGCAAACGACCGATGTAAATTAATTTCCAGCAAGTCGACGGCCGCTAATTAAGAGCTCCCACGAGCGAGGTCGTGCCACAAGACTAGTTATATTATAACCCTACCCGTTATTAATGTAACTTAGCAGTGATTTCTTCACTCTATGATTTCATAAACAACACGGGCTCTGTTGTGAATCAGAAACCCAATGTTTTTATAATCTTTATCAACTTAACTGCGAACAGGAATCCGTCTAGGTACGAGTAAGTACCACCCCAGGGCCAGTTATTCTGCCGTGAAGCAGTAGGGTGAAAGTATTACTGTGTTTCGGTTTGAAGGGCACTGTGAGCTAGCGTAATCACTGGGCATATGAGACTGTGTCACCCGGAAATGTTCTGAGTGACACAGCATTTGTGATGGGCAGACGTTGCACTTACCATCAGGTGAACGTTTTGCTCGTTTCATCACTATAAGCAATATAAAATAAATTGAAGAATGTTACTACTATAAATATCTAGAGAGTTTGTAATTATAATAAAAAATAACGTTAATAATAATTAAAGCTAGATGTAGCCCCGGCAAGGATCTATATCATCAGAATATCTTACATCTCAGTCCCCCTCGTAAGCATGGGTGTTGTAAAACGCTCAGAAAACATCGGGAATTTAAAAATTAAATTAAACATGATAAAATCCGTGACTAAAGCATTCAATGTATTAAAATAAAGTAAAGTAAAGTTTCAGCCTATAAATGTCCCACTGCTGAGCACAGGCCTTCTCTCATTTCCGAGAGGGTTTTGGAGCTAGGAAGAATCCGCCACGCTGCTCCAATGCGGTTTGGCGGACTTCACGTGTCTTCGAAATATTTTTTTATTTCTCAGACATGCAGGTTTCCTCACGATGTTTTCCTTCACCGCCGTGCACGTGGTAAATCAGCACTTAAAATTGCAATTAACAATTTTATTGGTGCCGGCACCGGTAATCGCGTACTATGAAATTTAAAGCGAGCGCCTAGCCCCTGAGCTACCACGGCTCTATTCAATGTACTCGTATATTCGCGTAAATATAAGAAATCATTATCTAGTTAATAGAATCAGGCGTTACTTTGCGGAAATCCATTATAATGAAGGAAAGTAAGTTACTTTGCCAAGATCCGCATGCAAAATATAAAAATGGTGTATATTACCTAGTTTTTTGAAATCATTATCTGTTATTTGATCCGCTCACGCGTTCAAGTTCGCAGCTTTCATGTAACGAAGCTGTTTGTGTGTAACATTCAACAGAGAGCTTAACATCGGAACCGTTCCCAGTAACCCGACCAACACTTCGGGGCACATTCATCAAGTTGCCGATAAGCCTCCGTCGATCCATCTACCGCAGGAACTGCGCTCCTCGGGCCGCGGAACCGGGCCAAGGTCTCCAACTCGCTCCTCTCCTTTGTTTGCACATTTATGAGAAGTTATTATTCATACCGGGAGCGTACTGAGCGGCTACGTGATCGGCAGATACTTGCTTTGTGTAACTTAGCGTTCAGAATTTTCGCTTTCATTGTAACAAAGCGGAAAGTTTCTGTTCTTTCCGAATATTATTTACAATTTATAACTTTTTGTATCTAAAACTTTGTAATAGGTGTTGTGAGAAACGAGTTACTTTGCTAAGACCCGAAGAAACGGAGCTTGTAGCTGCCTCGCTGTCTCACACATACTTCGCATTACGACCTCATTACACGCGCCTCCTGTCTGTCACTCAGTACTCACTGATATTAATCGATACTTGACGCATTTCATTTTTTGTTACAGGTGAGATATCAAGATCACTATCTATCTCAACCGTGCTGCGGTGCGACAGATCAGTCAGTAAGACGATAACATTTATTACTTAAGAAATTTTCTTTGCGTATACCTTTGTAATCATAATATCTACAAGTTAATATAAATGATAGAAAGCAAGTAGCATTCTTTAGTGGCTAGAGTTCCGAGTCTTGGGACTGTATTCTCCAGGGGCTAGCGGTCATCACTGAAAATACAATATGCTGAGTGATGGCATGACCCGCGACGTACTGACAAGGGCCACACGTACAGCTCAATAATTAGCCATTTTTTTTATATTGTGGTTACTTTTATGATAATTTCTTTGCAATGAGTGTTTTGTACGTTAGTGGTTTTTTGCCCAATAAACTTTCTTCCTCTATTTTTCTTTGTGTATATGTAACTCGTAGATAAAACAAATGAAATTTTAGTTTTTAAACTAGAATTAGACTAGACCTCGATACACACTTGTAGACTTCGATACACAGACATGGACAGACGTTGCATTTACCATCAGGTGAACGTATTGCTCGTTTCGTCACTTCATCTAATAAAAAAAGTATTATTGAACGATGGCTAGAATATGTCATCTTGTCTCGAATGAGATAGCTAGGTTAATAAATCAGCCATAGGTTGAGCAGCGCATTCTGTTCAGCTCAATATATCTTAGTTCAGTTGCTAACTCGCCACCAATTCAGCAATGATATCATATTTTAGACGTCTGTTTTCTTTTCCAATTTAACTATTTCTGTTTCCAATGTGAAAGGCATTCTACTTTTTCAAGGGCCAGTAACGCACCCGCAAATTATCATGTTCATGGTTGGATAATATAATAAAAATTATATAATAATAAAAATGAATTAAACCAAAAGAAAACACACTATACATAACAACCCATCAAATCCAGTAAGTCGTAAGAGGGAAAATGAAAACGAGGATGATGAGGGAGATGGGCAGCAGTACCTTCCTGAACCACCTGAATAAATAAACTGCGGTTGGCCACCCGCCTGCCAAGCGTGGCAACTATGGCAAAAGCCCCCGAAAAATAGAGTTACAAACTTCTAAAGTTCAGCACTGGACTAGTGAAAGACTGAATTGATGTTGATGATATAGAACAATTATAACAAAACCCTAAATGTAATCCTTATGTATTAAACGTCTTCAGCAGCCGTGCTGGGTCACAGACCTGTGTTATTTATTTATTTATTTATTTATTATTTATTGCATTCACCAAATTTTAATAAAAAAAAAGGATTACAAAGGGCGGACTTAATGCCTTTTGGCATTCTCTCCCAGTCAACCCAAGGCATAGAGAGACATTGTTATAGGTGCTTTACGAATTCTTCATTTTAAATTCTTGCTAATAAAAACAATACGCTAATTGTACTAAAATATTGATTGATTAGATATCAATAAAAATAATATTTATAATCATATTACACATAAATATTTACATGGATATATACACTTAAATATACATACACGTAAAACTGATATATACATATACATATATACATACATATTACAGAATGACCGATGAAAGAAAGAAAAGATCAAAGTTGATATAAACTTACAAAGATGATTTTAAAAAAAGTTCTCGAATTAGTCTTTTGAACGTCAGCTTATTAGTGTTACAGTTGCTAAGCCTTCCCATATTGTATATAACGCAATCAATATCAAACACAATATGAATGTAAAATAATTGAGAAATTAGAATTTTGGTATAATTAAGAAAACTAAATTACAATATTTGTTGTTTTTACTATATTTGTACTCGTACAAAGTAAACATGCAAGTATGTAGGTAGGTTATCATCATCGTAATTTCAGCCTTCAGGTTATACCATTAAATAATTTTTATGATTTATTGTCATGAGGCAGTTGTAGTTTGAATCATCAAAAAGTAACGAACAGCTACAATCCTCGCAAAGGTCAGTAGTAGACAAACCAGTAGCAAATTTACTGCAGTTGCAGAGAACGTTACACGACGACGGCGCGATGAATCGTTCAATCTGCGCGGGAATTCATCTCATTCAGCAGGCAGCGGACCGGAAGATGCAAATACTGCACTTCACTGCACAACACTTGTTCACTCTGCATATGTACCGATCGAGTATACTCTGTAAGTACGATGTTCCGTACGTACGGTCATCGAAATGTATGTATGCGCGATCCACTTAATTTTCCTCAGAGTTAGGTATCAAGTGTACCTTTTATTAGTACGCTTTGACCGTGTGATTTATATTTTTTTTAAATTACTAGCTGATTTT
This sequence comes from Luehdorfia chinensis, assembly GCA_019845155.1. NCBI lineage: Eukaryota > Metazoa > Arthropoda > Insecta > Lepidoptera > Papilionidae > Luehdorfia > Luehdorfia chinensis. The sequence continues at coordinate 1,311,214 of JAHVAK010000388.1, forward strand.
CTATGTTCTCCTGTTTTAGCTATGAATATTGAATTCAGTTTATCAAAACTTACCAAAACTCCATATTAAATTGAACTTTTAATATAAGGCGTGATTGCTCTGAACTATTTCTCAAAAAACTCACTGTGCAAATTTTCATAAATTTGCCGATTGAATCGACTGTGAAATGTGCACTAATAAATGACAAATTATTTTTCCGATCGATGAATCTGTTTTAAAGGACATTTGCGGGGCACATTCTGTCAATCGCGCCAACTGTCACACGACTGACAGTTACGAGAATGTCAAAAGCGCTAAGGTTGCATTATAAAAGTTAATATGGTCTTTAAGTTCTTAAATTGTCTAATTTCACGTGCAACGTTCTTATTCTTCATAAGAATTTCATAAGAATCTGCTGACAATAACAAACACAAAACGCGTGATGCCGTGACCAAGGGAAATAGGGATTCATTTTTATATGTATAGATTTATTAAAGATGCACCAAAAGCATAGTTTTTACATTTTTTTTATGTTTGTTTTTTCTTTTATTAGTATATTTCTATTGTGTTTAAGTGTGTTCATATGTTGTCCTTTTGTGCTGTATCAATCAATGTTTTCCCTTTTTCTTTCTATATCTACAGAGATTATAAAAATTATTCTGATATGTATGCCAATTAAAGATACCGAATCATTTTCTTGCGATTAAATTCTCGTTTAACTAAACTATGCACAATTTTTTCAATAAAATTAAAAACGTACATGAAAATAAATGAAGTCAAAGTTAAATAAGTCAAAGTACTAAATAATGTAGCAACTAAAATAATATAAAATGAAAACATTAACAAAACTAAACTTAATTATGTGGTGTGTGTTACTCTGTAAGTCTATTGTTCTTGCAATGAGTATTTAAACATACTTGGTGACATTTTCTAAAAATCTATAACAGCATCTTATCAAATTAGCGAAGTTCGTATATGGTCTACTTTTTCTATTGATATACTTATATTTAATTTTTTTTCTTGATACTCTTTCCACACTTATCAACGTTTCAAACCACAAATAATTTTTATCGGATCTCCTGCTCGCACTACGAGGATTTATGAATGACTGGTGGAAAATTGATTAAATGGTTTCATGGTGTAACTTACTATCAAACCAGCACTTTAAAACTTAGCAGTACATCAGTGAGTACGTACGTACGGTGCTACTTGTTGTTACAACTTAGCGTTCAAAGTCGAACATCAATTATTTCTAGTGTTCTTGTAATACTACGTCGGTGACGCGCTAGAGGTTCCTGTGTTTAGGTTGGCCAGAACTAGAAAATCTTTTCTTAGTAGATCCTTAAAATTTTATAACAAAATTCCTAAAAGTGTCTCAAAAAACTAACACAGAATTTCACAAACTTGTCAAGAAGACATTATTAGAAAAAGCGTATTATAAAATAGATCATTACATAGAGGACAGAGATGTGAGGAAATAACTCGTACTCTGCACTTGCAAACCCCCTGCCTACTAAATTTATGATGTAATTTTTATGTAACTTATAGATAAGATGTAATGTGGCATTGCAAAAAAGAAAGACCCAAAGAAGAGTTTCTTGCCGGTTCTTCTCTGAGAAAGTCTTATTTTTTTAACCGGTGTAGATTTACATTCATAAGAGCGTTGTACAAGCCTAAACTGAATAAAGATATTTTAACTTTGACTTTGCCTTTGACTATAACTACAACTAGGAATATGCTAAATCCCGCACCTTGTCAACAATTACGTCCATATGTTCTGCATATATCCACAATTCGTTAGTCAGTGCGCTCCACTCGAAGTGTTCGTGACTCGATAAGCGGTGCGCCAAAGACTCAGGAGCAAGTTCGCGACAGTATAAGCCACACTCGAACCACTTTTGTCCGTAGTTTAGCACTGCCTACCAACTACCGCTTAGATTTTGATACAAAAATATTTAATGTTTTTCAATAGAACATTTCTTTTTAAATTGGTCCGAATTGCGGAGAAGGCATATATTTTAAAGTCAAAACTGTAGTAGTAGTGTCCGCCTAAATAAAGCAAATTAAAGAAATTTACGATGTGTGGTGGCGGCCTTAGAGAATCTACCACCCCATCTAATTCTGTGGGTGTCGTAAAAGTCGACAGAGGGAAAATGAAAACCAGGAGATGGGCAGCAGCATCTTCCTGGGACATCTTAATAAATAAACATCAGTTGCCAACCCGTAAGCTAGCCGAGTCAACTATGGCAAAATCCCTCCAAAATGTGAGCTACAAACTTTTGTGGCTATCTGTGGGGGAGTTCTATGTTCAGCAGTGGACCTGTGATAGGCTGAACGAACGATAGAAATTAACGCAAACTGTCATTAAAACAGGCTAATTATTATTGAACTAATTATAATATAAAATAAAATACTAAGTATCGAATTGCGATGAAAGTTTCCGACGACGACGTGCTATAGTGGTAAAGTATTCATGTCATCATCATCATCGTTACAGCCTATCACAAGACCACGGTATTTGGACAAAAATCTATACCACATATTGCCACAAAGTACGGCCTCAAGCAACGTACATCCATCGACTTCCTGCACACTTGGATACACTGCACTAGCTGGTGCGAGGTCTCTTAAGAACCTTGCTCCATAGGTTTTGTCATTGATTTGTCATCGGTTGTACGTGTTATATAGCTGATCCATTTTCACTTTAACGTCCGGATTCAATCCAGGTTATAATAAAGAAACACTGGTGTTTTGAATATTAGAAAAAGAGAAAAATAAATTTATTGTTGCTCTAATTCAGAGCGAGAAATCTGATAATAAAGGTATATTTTAACTAATTTTTACGGGTTTTATCGCGCTTAATTTTTAACTATTTATAACCCGACGTTTGAGTGCTGTACAGCATCCATGGTCACGAGAGGACTGAGTTGACAGATGTCCTGATGTCATAGTTCACCCGGAGTACCTTCAGCTTATAACTATAATTTTCGGTCCGATCTTCGCAGAAAGAGCTAACTCTGTCTTGATGTCTTGCAGTGGTATGCTTGGTTTTTGATTTAATTTTATTAATTATAGGATCCCAATCCGGTGGTAATATCACGTCTCCCGAACCGTCGGGTTATTAATAGTTCAAAATGAAACGCGATAAAATCCGTAAAAAGTAGTTTTATTTAAATGTGTAGTAGGCCGGCCATATAGCCCGTAGAACCGATAACCGTTGGGGAAGAAAGGTTCTAGAGTGGCAACCTCGTACCGGCAAACGCAGTGTAGGGCGCCCTTGCAGTAGATGGAGCGAAGACCTGCGCGATTTTGCGGAAAGTCGATGGATGAGTGGCTCTGGACCGTGCTTTGTGGCAATCTATGGGTGAGGCCTAAGTTCAATAGTGGACTAAGATAGGCTGAAATGATGATGATGAAATGTGTAGTATTCGCTTAAATATAAGAAATCATTTAACAAAAGTATATTATTAATATTTGCATAATATAGTACTGCAGCAACAAAAAGGCTCCTTCTGAGCATTATGCAGTGGCATAACTGCAGCGATGTTATTCTGTCGGTGCCCTCTACCAGAAACACTCGCGGACAGCCATCAGACATTATAAAAGGCAACACGTTTTAGTGTTGGTGGTTTTTTCTAATAATTATAGTAATAGTGGACGAGGATGCTGCCAACACTAGTTATATTAATTAACCTCTTGGTCGAAGAGGTAGTTACACCTAGTCGGACTATTTGTAATAAGAATATTTATCAACAATTTAGAAAATATTGTGTCCAACAACAGGATCGTCGTCTTATCCATGTCCATCTTAAGGACGTTCGGCTGTTAAAACTACCTTTAAGACATAAAATTATTGAGCATAGGGCATGGTAAGGCAACTTACTTTTACTGGTGGTAGGATTCCTACGCAGGAATCCGTCTAGGTAGGTACCCCAGGCCCAGTAATTCTGCCGTGAAACAGTTGTGAGCAAATATTACTGTGTTTCGGTCCGAAGGGCACTGAGAGAATGTAATGGGCATATGAGACTTAAGAATTTATGTCTCAAGGTGACAGGCGCAGTTTGGTGCTACACAGAATTATTCTGAGTAACAGCATCTGTTGTGGGCAGACGTTGCACTAACCACCAGGTGAACGTTTTGCTCGTCTCGTCACTTGATCAAATAAAATTAAAATAAAACATACGTACATTGTCCACCAATAGAAGATGAAAAATGTTCTGTGTCTTTTATGCCTTATTTAATTTTCGTCCGATATTATTACTACAATTTGCAGTATTATAAAATTCATTTGTTCGGTAAAATAAAGAAATACATTTCCACTATATTGTTGTCGTAAAAATACATTAGCTAATAAAACTCGATGACCTAATTCGTGAAAAACAAAGGAAATGTTAGGTAAATTGGGAAAATGCGCAGCTCGGTAACCGAACACGCGAATTGTCCTTGGCGTTAACATCGGTAGTGACACCACGTAGCGCTCATTTTCAGGATATCTGCAAGTTTAATTTTAATAGTCGCGACAGTCAGAGAATCTTGGATTACGCTTAGTATCTGACTAGCTGGGGAGCACAGGTTTCACCTGCCTAAAATAAGCCGACTTCATCTACGGCCGTACGGCCTAACATCTCGCCAACCTGAGCATTAATAGCTCGGACATTTTTCGGTAATGTTTAGTTCTCAGCGTGTGTATTTTCGGTGATGTGATTGCCTTTTGCTTTTTCGGGATTTTAAAGTTTCATCGGATACGGTGCTCGTGAGCCTAAGGCCCGCGTGCCAGGTTTGGTTAGACCCAAACATAAAGGAATATATAAACTCCTAACTAACTTCCAAATTCCGTCACTGTCGCGTTCGCTGTGTGCTTACGCGAGCTCGAATATCTTTAAAACATCTAAAAAACACCTGCTTAAAAAAGCCGACCCCGATCGATGATATACTTACCTATTTGAAGTAACTCGCTATAATATCAGCTTTCTGTCAGTGAAAGTCCCTTCAAAATCTATCCAGCCGTTTCGGAGATTAGCCGGAACAAACAGACAGACAGACACACAAAATTTATTAATTATCATCAAAAGTACGGTATATACTTTCATAAGAAGGTGTTATTTTGTTATAACAAACAGACACTTCATTTTATTTATTTGTATAGATTTAAGGTTTATAAAACTATTGGACGAATACAATACAGAAAAGTGGTCAGTTTGATACATTTCTAACGCTTATTTTATAGTTAAATTCACCTTTAATAAATTGAATCAAGACGGATACCTCTCTCAGTTCTGGCACTGCAATGGAGATTGCCTAAAGATGGCTAGGCAGATCGAAGGCGGCCAGACGTAATTCGGGTAAAAGTAAAGTAACAGCCTATAAATGTCCCACTGCTGAGCACAGGCCTCCTCTAATTTCTGAGAGGGTTTTCGGAGCCAGGAAGAGTCCGCTGCGCTGCTCTAATGCGGATTGGTGGACTTCACGTCTTCAAAATATTTATTATTCCTCAAACATGCAGGTTTCCTCACAATGTCTTCTTTCTCCGCCGAGCACGTGGTAAATCGACACTTAAAATTGAAATTAACAATGTTTAGTGGTGCCGGCACCGGGAATCCAACCCAGGTCGCTCGGGTACTGTGACTTTGTAGCTCACGTACTTGACAGTACTTGGCTCTCGGTAAATCGGATAATTATCTAAAAAATAGTAATAATCAAAAACTGTAGGTAGCCTGGTTTAACTGTGACAACTCTGATGTCCAACACCTCAGTCCTCCGTGATCTTGGATGCTGCAAAGCGCTCGAAACGTCTGGTAATTTACATATTAAATTAATAGACAAATTAAACGCAATAAAATCCGTAAATTTAGTTTTATTAAATGTATAATATTTTCGTTAATATAAGAAATCATTACTTACTTACTCATTACAATACATTTTGGTCTTACTATTATAGTTTCCTGCTAATATGTTCACCCTAGCGAGGCTCGTGTCGTCAGTACAGTTATGTGCACATTCGCCTTAACATTTCGCCGTCGGCGAACCCGTACCATATATCAACATTGTGATAGAACATTCCGGAACGCTTTGATTTCTTTTGTTCGATTTCATTTGATAGTATAAAAAATATAATATTACCTTACCAATATTATTTTGATATTATTTCTTAATGCAAAAGTAAATATTTATTACTGTGGAAAGAAAATACAGATAGCTATGGTTACTACATAAGAAAAAATATCTTATTAGTAAGAGAATTTTATAAAAAACATCTTTCAAAGCGGTAGGGAGTTACTAAGATTTACGCGCTAGCCCTGGGGTGCGTGGTGGTTATCTGTCAGCTCGTGTGTCGTCCCGTTCTTATCGGCGACCTCCAACGTCCACCGGCTCCGTCGATTTTTCTGTGACCTCATTACGTCTCTGTAAAGGAAAATTCTGACACATTATTAATGTCAGTAGATTTGTTTGAGGCGCACTAGCCACAGTGGGTAAGAGACTAAACGTACATTTATATTTTTAACGCCCTTAATTCTAATAAGGTGGACACTGTAGCGGCAACAGCTAATGGTTTAAAATACGGTCTGCGAAATATAGCTTCACAGGTTCGAGCCCGCATTTCGACTATTGTCGTGAACCATGCTTTGAGCTTTAAAAAATAGAGTGGTCAACAGAAACATTAGTAATAATGATAGTTTTGATAATGTTTGTGTTAAAAAAATAACGAATTAGATATCAATTAGATCATCATCATCATCATCATTTCACTGCTGAACTATCACTAGTTCACTGCTGAACATAGACCTCTCCCATAGATTGCCATAAAAGCTCTCATTATGGGGGGAATTTGCCATAGTTGCCACGCTTGGCAGGCGGGTTGGCAACCCTGCTGCTTCCAATCTCCTGGTTTTCAAATTCCCTCTGTCGACTTTTACGACACCCACAGGACGAGATGGGGTGGTAGATTATCTTAGGTCGCCACCATACGGCAATTTCATGTTATTATACGAGTTATATAACGAGTTATTTAATTATTATTCTATTATATTATTTGATTATATTACTTAGAGGACCTTCAAGAAAAGAGTATTCCCTTTCCCAAGGCAGGCAACACATCTGCTATTCCTCTGGTATTGTGGTATTGTTCATGGGCGGCGGTGATCACTTTACCATCAGGTGAGCCGCTTGCTCGTTTGCCCCATCTTCCATATAAAAAAAATCGTTATAGTATTTATTCGTAGGACTTCTCTACATGTATCCGTCTAGGGAGGCACCACCGCAGCGCCGTAGAGATAAAACCCGCTGCCAGTTCATAGAATAGAGCTGACCGATCAAATTTCAAATGGTTTACGAGCAGCGAATGGTCGTAAAGCGCAGCCGGGCCGAGCGCCGCGCCCGCAGCCGCACCGATGCCGGCCACGTGAATTGACAACTGGCTATTCACGCCGTGCTCCGACCACTAGCTGTTTATTCCGGGCGTAATATTAGTCGATGATATATTAGTGAGTTTGTTTCCGTTTTCACGAGAGTCGGTTTTGATCAGCTTAGATTGTTTTGAATAGTCGGATCACGGTTTGATTCCTTCGCGTAACTGGAAGTTTTAGTTGAAATATGTGTCCATTTATCCAAAGTTCATTACACCAAAAATATTCTCGTACATGTAGCTTAGCAAAATATCAATTATATCAAATATATTAATGTTCCAAATTATTTATTTATAAATTACAATGTATACACACATTGGAAACACGTTTATTACATAAACTTAAATTGTTAATTTTTATACGCGATTTAATTTTAAATCTGACTGGCATGGACGCTTTAAAGAGCATAAGGAAAACAGTTAAAGCATGGTAATGACCTTTGATTATCAAATAAACCTATTTATTTATCATCAAGCCCTAGCCTCAACTCATAAACTTAGGCCTCTTCTGAGTTTGGAGAATTATCCATAATCGCCGCGCTTGATAGGCGGATAGTCGATCATAGTAAGAGTACTAGACACCGCGCAACTCCGACACTGTTTCCAGTCCGGGATAAAGAACTTTAGGCTTAATTGAAGCTGAAAAGAATACTACCACTCGCATCTCATCCATTGGATCTCGTAAAAGGCGAGTAGGGAATTAAACTGCACTGTGCACCCAACAGCGCATGGTGGCGATGGGCTCACCACCTATCACACCAAGTGCATTATATTGTTTTGGTGAAACGTGGATTGTGGCAGTCATCTGTTTTTGCAGTGAGTGCCCAGTCTCTGACTACCCCTTATGGGATACAGTCGTGATCTTATGTATGTATGTATTCAGCCATCTGTCGCAGGCCATTACATTTTCAGACAGTGATGTTAGGATTCCTATGCAGGAATGCGTCTGTCTAGTTACCACAGGGCTAGTTATTCTGCCGTGAAGCAGTAGTGTGCAAGCATTACTGTGTTTCGGCTTTTACTGTGTAAGGGCATTGTGAGCTAGCGTAATCGCTGGGCATTTGAGGCATTAAGAACTGATGTCTCAGGGTCATGGGCGCAGTGTGGTGTCACACAGAAATTTTCTGGGTGACACAGCATTTGTTGTGGGCGGACGTTGCACTTTATCCAATTAGAAATAACATAAATTACAGTTAGAAAAATAAACACATGAGCACAGAGCCACTGCTTCACACACGATAACTAAGTATACTTAATAAAGTTAATTACTACAATATTACTTTGAATGCTACTACGGCGTAGGTAATCATGTCTCTTAACCCACCGGGCACGTAGCGATAACGGGATGTATCGGCTTCCCATTCACGTCTCTCACTCGGAGCGTGATGACGTATTCAAACCGAAGAGGAGCCGGAGTCGTGAATGGATCGCGGAGGCGCTGTGAGTCTAATTTACATGTCATTTGTCCGCGTATTGAACTGACGTGGAGCCACGCGCGCTGGCGCCAGCACAGTGTATACAACTACGGTAGTGTAATTCCCAGTAGAAAACAAGATATTATAATTAGTATTTTCGTGAAACAATTTTAAAAAGCTAAAAGCTATGCTTTTGTATCTAGTTGAAATCAATTATATTTCACTCTTTATAATTACAGGTTTACACTTTATAGTTTCAACAGCGACGTAGGAGTTCTGTAATGGAGTTTATCCATGAAGATTTTTATTTATGGAAGAGGCGGCAAACGAGCAAGCGGCTCACCTGATGGTAAGTTATCACCGCCGCTCATGAACATCTACAATACCAGAGGAATAGTAAATGCTTTGCCGGCCTTTGAGAAAAGAATAGGCTCTTTTCTTTAAGGTTTGTGAAATAAGTTGCCTGTTAGTTATGCTTGTTGAATTTATCGATGCGTAAAAGTGTGCGTGTGTATTTATCGATGCGTAAAAGTGTGCGTGTGTATTTCTTGTGGTGGATGATTATTATTAGAATCTTATTAGAAACCCATTAGAAAATTATACTGTGGTCGTTCGCCATCTTTTACGAGTTTTTCGAGAATCATATCAGCATAACTCAGCATTACATCTAACACGACAAATAAATGCCGCTCCACTTAAAATATTCATAAGTAGCGGGTGCGCGCAGCAGAGGCCGCTACGAGCGTGACGTCGGCGCGTGTCGCCGCCGCCCGGCTCGTAAACATGTCGCAGCGGAATGATTCTGTAATTCCACATGTTCCACAGTCAACGGAATACAACTTTTCGATTTAATACATATGTTTATTAACCCATGAAATGGATTTAGAATAAAATATTTGGACGAATAATAAAATCGAAAGGTAATCCCCTGTTATTAGAAAATTAGTGGGCACAAATTCTATAAATCATTTGAACATAACTTTTGATTTTCAGTTACAGATTTTTTTTTAAATTGTTATTTCAACGTGTATTACATTTTGCGGTCGTTGAAATCAGTACGTAGTCAGGAATCCATATTCATCCATACTAATATTTAAATGCGAAAGTAACTCTCTCCGTCCCTCTGTCTGTTTGTTACCTTTTCACGGTTTAACCGCCGAAGCGATCTTGACGAAATTTAGCAAAGAGATAAAGAGATAGCTTGCATCCTGGAGATGGACATAGGATACTTTTTATCCCGGATAATCAAATAATTTGCACGGGATATCAAAGAAAACTATATCCTATATATACTGGTGGTAGGATTCCTATGCAGGAATCCGTCTAGGTAGGTACCACCCCAGGGCCAGTTATTCTGCCGTGAAGCAGTAGTGTGCAAACATTACTGTGTTTCGGTTTGAAGGGCACTGAGAGCTACCGTAATCACTGGGCATATGAGACTTAAGAACTGATGTCTCAGGGTCACTGTAATTTTCTGCATGTGACACAGCATTTGTTGTGGGCAGACGTTACACTTACCATCACGTAAACGTTTTTCTCGTTCCGTCACTTTTATGAAATAAAAAAAATGCACAAACAACCAGACCTGGAACAAGCATCTTTAGGGCATATAAATATTTGTCAGGTTGGGGGACACGAACCTACGACCCGTGGCTCAAACTACCAATCGCTTAGCCACTGCGCCAATCGAGCCGACAAAGTATCTTTTAAATTTATTTTATTTGAAACCTAGAACCTGTTTTTTTTATCTTAAATTATTTAAAGGCGTTCTTTTCGACTAATTCTTTGAACTTATATTTCATTATTGTATTACTTCATGTATTACTGATGATAATGATGTTCTCCTAGACGATTTTGACCACGGCGGCAACTTCCGAATGTTGTCGAGAGCTATCAACTGCGCAGGAGATGTTATAGTGCTACAAATGTATGCACAAACAGAGGTCTATCGTACAACGTCCTATGTAACGCTCATGCGATAAGGTCATATTGCAAATGTAGTATAAGTACAATAATTCTAACGTTAACCGAATGCAGTGTCACCCAGAACATTGTGTCGCCATACTGCGCCCGTCACCCTGAGACATCAGTTCTCAAGTCACATATGCCCAGTGATTACGCTAGCTCTCAGTGCCCTTCAAACCGAAACCCTGTAATTCACAAAATTGCAACTGATATATTCAATACTCAAATGATTGTTTATTTTCGTGTCAATAATAGCACATCACTAGCCCTGTCGCCATCAGTGACAATCTTGTAATGATCTATATTAAGACCTAAGCTATGCAATCAGTTGGCAGTTGTCCTCCCGCCCTCTGATGTAATAGTGGAATTTGTTTTGAACAAAATTTGATACACGCGGCTTCTATTGGGGGTGTACTGTAACCGAAGCGAAGTTCCAACTCGCCGCTCGGTGCGCGCGCGGCCGCAATCACACGCAGATGTATACCGTGCGACCACAATGACACGTTGTGCAAATGTTTATCCATACCACGTGTTATTTATAATGAAGTCGGCGCTTCATATTTATATTTTTATCGTATTAGGGCCACAATACAGTCCAGATGCAGGCAGTAGGATGTGGTAAGCTCGCTTCGAGTAATCATTTAGGATTATGTGAACTGTGTGATCATTAGTTCCACTTACGTAAAACTTATTATCATCATCATCATACATACATACATAAGATCACGACGATATCCCATAAGGGGTAGTGGCACTCACTGCAAAAACAGATGACTGCTTCAATCCACGTTTCATCAAAACAATATAATGCACTTGTTGTGATAGGTGGTGAGCCCATCGCCACCATGCGCTGTTGGGTGCACAGTGCAGTTTAATTCCTTACTCGACTTTTACGAGATCCATTGGATGAGATGGAGTGGTAGTATTCTTTTAACGAGCCGCCACAAACACGGCCATCATCATCGAATACAAATTAAAGTTTTACGCCTAAAGATTTATTTATTTATTTAAGCTTTTATGCACATGTGGTAAATATGGCGGACTTAATGCCTAAAGGCATTCTCTCCCAGTCAACCATAAGGCAAAGCAGAGAAAAACATAATATGATAGGCGGTGCAGCGAACAATAACAGATATTATTAAAGATGTATGTCGATTTCCATGTTTCAATCCATTCAATTGTAATTATTCTTCCTGCACTGGTACGTTTGGCAGCGGCTTTAGAGAATCTACCACCCCAATTCTTCCCGAGGATGTAGTATAAGTCGACTGAGGGAAAAAAAACAGGAAATGGGTAGCAGCATCTTCCTGGAACAACTGAATAAATAACCTGGTCGCCTGGTGGCAAGTATGGCAAAAGCCACCCAAAATGAGAGCTACCAACTTTTGTGGCAATCTATGAAGGAGACCTATGTTCAGCAGTGGAATGGTGATAAGCTGAAATGACGATGATATATAGGGTATAATCACCAGAAAGCCAGAACCAAGAATTAAAAAAAAATGGTATATATTCAGCTCAGGTGCCATCTGTTTACTAAGTGAAAATGTGGCCGTTGTCGACATTTTCGGAACTACTTTAAATTCATATTATATATCTTTATTTATTTATATATAATTTTTTTATTTGTTCGACTAATTTTTTAAACTACCCTTTAATATCTAATGTATAAAGTTTCTGTATCACATAATTGGTTAATTTTGGTAAAGTTCCGCAGACTCCTCGCTCGCTACCATAATCACCGTGAATTCCGGGCCCCTAATCGTCTCTCCCGGCAACATTATTAAGTACCTAGCAGAAGCCTGTGCGCTGCGGCAAAACTTGCCACCGTATCGTTTATTGTCACGTAATCTGTCGTCGCCTTTTGTTAAGTCTCCATCCTTGTTATTCAGTTGCCTGATATTAAGCAGTAGGCCTTTGGTATACACTTCAGTTTTAGAACTGTTTAAAGCAAAGCAATCGAGTTATTAAAGATCGTCGTATCAAAATTTATTTAACGTAAAAAAGTAAAAATTCAGCTTATAAATGTCCCACTGCTGAGCACAGGCCTCCTCTCTTTTCTGAGAGGATTTTGGAAGAATACGCCACGCCGCTCCAAATGCGAGTTCGCGGACTACACATGTCTTCGAAATATTTTTTATTTCTCAGACATGCAGGTTTCCTCACGATGTTTTCCTTCACCGCCGAGCACGTGCTAATTCAGCACTTAAAATTGCGATTAACAATTTTAGTGGTGCCGGCACCGGGAATCGAACCCAGGTCACTCGCGTACTATGAAATTTAAAGCGAGCGCCTAGCCCCTGAGCTGCCAAGTATTACCACAAATGTATTTATTTTACTTTAATTAAAACGGCTGGAACGAATTACATTAATTAAAGACAACTTATTCATTCTTCTCGCAGAACAGTACAGAACAGAACTTTATAATTCAGACATAAATAAGTATGTTAAACTAGTTAAGTATCCATAATACATTCTGCCAATCATCATCATTTCAGCCTATACCTAGTCCACTGCTGAACATTAGCCTCCCCCATAATAATAATAATAATAATAATAACCTTTATTTGTCGATCATATGTGATACATGTAAAGATGTTAACATTTGATTATGTCCTATATGATCTGCCATCAGTTGGCATACAAATAATAAATTAGCAGTCATATGCAACATGTCAAATCTTATCACAAAGAAATTCCTGTACTGTGTAATAAACTCTTTCAACCAATAATGTTTTTAATTTTTTCTTAAAATCGTCTATTTTATCGTTCTTTATATCTTCAGGTAAATGGTTGTAGATTATAGGAGCCATCCCTAATATACTTCGACGTAAATTAACGGTTTTCCCCGGTATATTACCTATCTTATGTTTAAAGCGTTCTGTTTTCCTTTTTGTGCCCGGAATAAACATAGAAAGATTGCAATGAACAAAAGCTGCAACTTCGCTGATATATATGCTCGGTAGTGTCAGAAGGTAGTGTCAGAGGTAAGTGTCATAGAGTGCCACAAAAGTTTATGGCTCTAATTTTGGGGGATCTTACCATAGTTGCCACGCTTGGCAGGCGGATTGAAAATCGCAGTTTATTTATTCAGATGTTCCAGCAAGATGCTGCTGCCCATCTACTGGTTTTCATTTTCCCTCTGTCGACTTTTACGACACCAACGGGATGAAATGGGGTAGTTGATTCGCTTAGGCCACTACCACATTCTGACAATATTACCGGCCATTCACCCGCAAACAGGTCACAGTCAGGTCTTGTGTCCGGGAGAGCGTTGAGTGCGGTGAGGACGCGAGGCACGCCAAACAGTTTGTGTTTACGATTACGGGTGTAATTATTTGGCACGAATAATCTACACGGCACTCAGATCTGGAGCGTCAACCTTCCCATAAATTATTTTACACGCCATGATGATTTGCTGATATGCTCGCCGAGTTTCCAATGACAATTGCAACTGAGGGAGCCAAGGAGAAATTTGGTGGGATATAAATATGGCTACTATCCATGAATGCGCTTGTAAAGGTATCTCAAAAAAACATTTTGCACCTTTTCCAAAAGCAGCTTGTACGTACTGTCGTATGGATTCTATATACAAGAACTAGCTTCGAGTTTCGAATGAAATATTAAGCGAATTACGGTATCATTGCGAAAGTCCCCAGAATTCCTAAAAACAAATCCCAAACGCCTGAATGATTACTTAAATTAATAAAAAAGACTGATTATACTTGTCATCCTTTATATATACTATATCTTCAAAGAAAATTTCAGTATCAGGTGGACCGTGTGCTTGTATGTCAATGTCACTTACTGGAATAAAATTAACTAACGCTAAATGCAATTATTTAGTACCTCTTAGTTTCTGGCAGACCAACGGTACATTGCAATAATGCAATTTGTCAGCAAAAATAAACTTATTTGATAGTTAACTATGCAGATTGTTTTCTTTACACATGTAGTCACAAAAACGTCGTCTTAATGTAATAAGTAATGAACCACATCCCATGACATCAGTCCTGATAAAACTGACATCTGTTGACATCGCTAGCGCGGCGCAGTAGTCCCACGGACGTGTATGACTTGTGAGATCCCGTAATGGGATTCAAAAAAAATAAGATAATACACATAGGGAATTGTAGAAGAAAAAAAATTATCTATTTCATCACCGTTTCTGTTTGTTTTGCTTTATTTCTTGACCGTTAATAATGTAAAAAATAAGAAAGGAAATATTAACGAAATAAGCAGCAGCAAGTGTCATACATGTATATTGTAGAAGAAGTAAATAAAATTTAGTTCTTCTGATAATGTCCAATATAATAAATCATCTTAAAAACGAGAGAAGGATCGCGCCCAGTAGTGGGACATGTATATGCTGTTACTTATTTTCTATTATACCACCACTTCTATAGACTACATAAAATTTGTACCAACATGACTATATTGAAGTTTTTTTTTTATTGAATAAAGTGACGAAACGAGCAAAGCATTTAGCTGATTGTAAGTGTAACGTCTGCCAATAACAAAAGCTGTGTCACCCAGAACATTTCTGTCCACCACACACCATCACCACACCGTGCACGTCACCCACAGATATCATTTCTTAAGTCTCATATGCCCAGTGATTACGCCAGCTCTCAGTGCCTTTCAAACCGAAACACAGTAATGTTGGCATAATACTTCTTCACGGTATAATAACTGGCCTGTGGTGGTCAAGACCAGACGATCCTTCAAAACAAGACCGATTCCTGCATGGGAATCCTACCAGTTAAAGTCTGAAACAAAAAAATCAAGCCGCAATTAGAAAGATTGTATTTTAATTCATATTAAATGTTTTTAGTACTTTTCTATTTACCACAGTGAATTTTTTTTTTATTTACATAAATGGAATTTATTACTATAACTAACAGAATTGTTTTAGCAAAGAAACTTCCTTTTCTTTATTATAATTGATTTCCGCAAAGTAACGCCTGATTCTATTAGCTCGTTAGATTTATTTTGACAAGGACTATAGCCCCAGCAACATTTCAAGTCCACTGCTGTACAAACGCCTCTCTAATAAAAGCTTGTAAGTAATTATGATTTTTGTTTAAAACGTTGTCACTACATCAAAACATGAAAGTCTCGGTAACTTTTGTTACTCACACTGTTACCGTGTGGTGGCGGCTTAAGAGAATCTACCACTCCATCTCGTCCCGTGGGTGTCGTAAAAGTCGACAGAGGGAAAACGAAAACCAGAAGATGGGCAGCAGCATCTTCCTGGACCATCTGAATAAATAAACTGCGGTTGCCAACCCGCCTGCCAAGCGTGGCAACTATGGCAAAATCCCCCTAAAACGAGAGCTACTAACTTTTGTGGCAATATATGGGGGAGGCCGATGTTCAGCAGTGGACTAGTGATAGGCTGAAACGACTGTGCAGTTAAAATTTTAACGATTTCAACCCGACTTTATCAAAAAAAATTTTTGTTCGCTATTTATCAACTACACATTCCATTTTGCGACTGTCTGTTGAAATATCTGAGTTGTCATCATGCCTATCTGTCTGTTGCCAGGACATGAGATTATTATCGTATAGGTTCGATCCTGAGCACGATATTATATCTATGTAGGAACGTACACTCGAAGAAATCTGAGTGCGGTTCATCGAGTACGGAGACAGCGCTCCAACTCTGACGGAGGTCCGCACCGTCCCGTTGAATATTAAAGCGATATTGATGTTTGAATATCGATATTACTGCCGCTTTGGGTTCCACCTCTGGTATTGTTGGAATCAAAAGCATCAACTGTTTTACTAGTGGTTCTTGCAACAATTTTGATACCTACTTTGTTCAAGCCATGTGGTGGCGGCTCGTTAAAAGACTACTACCACTCCATCTCATCCAATGGATCTCGTAAAAGGCGAGTAAGGAATTAAACTGCACTGTGCACCCAACAGCGCATGGTGGCGATGGGCTCACCACCTATCACACCAAGTGCATTATATTGTTTTGGTGAAACGTGGATTGTGGCAGTCATCTGTTTTTGCAGTGAGTGCCCAGTCTCTGACTACCCCTTATGGGATACAGTCGTGGTCTTATGTATGTATGTATGTACTATGTTTAAGCTTCCGATAACAAAAGGTCGTAAACGACTGAAATGTGTTATATGAGTGATATGTGACAATTGAGACGCTGTTATAAATGTTATTTGTTGATTGGTATTAAAAACAAATCAACAAATAACATTTATAACAACGTCTCAATCTCATCAATCTCATATACATAGATTTGTTTTGAGATTTCTCCCCTTTAATATTTATAAGTCATCTTTCCTCTTTTAAAATAATGTATACTTTTGGTATGGTCTACTAGTCCTTACTTTGATCAGACCTACACGTGTCTTGTATACAAAAGCAGAGACGTATAGCTCAAGAATCGAGCGTTTGCCTTATTCCGTCAGCGACCAGAGTTTGACCGGCAGTGCCGGCAACTCAAAAATGTTCTTTAGTTTTAAGTGCTTTACCACGTTTTCAGCGGTGAAGGAAAACATCGCGAGCAACACTTCCCGGCTCTAAAACATTTTAAAAATGGATGTGCAAACATTATTGTGTTTTGGTCTGATGTGCACTGAGAGCTAGTGTAATTACTGGGCATATGAGACTTAAGAACTGATGTCTCAGGGTGACGAGCGCAGTGTGGTGTCCTACAGAAATGTTCTGGGTGACACAGCATTTGTTATGGGCTGACGTTGCACTTACCATCAGGTGAACGCTTTGCCCGTTTCGTCGCTTTATGCAATAAATAAATAATAGTTTGAAAAAACTAAAACATACGCTTTATATAGAAAACCAAACTAAAAAATAGAAAATAAATTTTAATAAATTTGAATTAAGAATAGTGTAAAAAATTCTAATAAATATAAATGAATAATAGTGTAAATAAGAAAAAAAATGTGTTATTTAAAAAAAAATTCTTTTGTTACAAACTAATTTAAGACGATCTATTGAGTAATTTAGTTGGATCTTCTATAAAAGAGTTTTTTTTTTAGTTTTTTAAACTACTCGTATTATTTTTTATTTTTTAGTCGAATTATTTCATTGTCATCGGTCTTTGACAGGTGTGCAAAATTTGAATTAAATCGGATCGTTCAAAGTAGGAGAAAATCGAGCCCTAAATTGAGTCAGTTACAAACATACAAACATACTCGTACAAGTGAAGCTAATATAAAGCGTGTGATAAAAGCACATTGTAAGGTGTAACTTTTGCTTTTATGCAAAATAAGTACAGGAACGCAAAATGCAATATCAAAACACTGTCGACTGTGGAGGATCCCTGGAGTATTAAGTCCGCCGGAGCGGAGTCCGATGCAGACAATCGGATCGCAATAAGCGATCTGTCTGATAACATTCGATCTTCAGTCGCCACGGGACGCCTTATCGCCGAGCTCCGAACGATTGGAGATACTAACTCGTACGACTAGCAAAAGCACTTACCACGGCCCCTGCACCGAAACTTACGTATATGCAATTGCTACATAAATCGTGGGTTTATTATGTCATGATACAATTACAATAATCGTTAATGGGAAATTTATGTCCTCAAAAAACATCCACAATTCAGGAGAAATCCGATCATGTCTTTTAATCTTCGCTAATATTAAAATCGAAGAAACTTCTAAGTAATTATTAATAAACATTATTTAATAAAAAACCGACTTCAATGTAGGAGCTCCAAATATGCTCAGGCGAATTTAAGAGTTTCATGATTTTCTTACGCATCCCATTATCAGAACTTGACCAATTTTTATAGGGCCAATATCGAGTACTTGGCTGGTGTCCACTGCTGAACATAGGCCTCCCCCAAACACTGCTACAAAAGTTTGTAGTTAGTTGAGGCGGATTTGTCCATAGTAGCCACGCTTGGCAGGCGGGTTGGCAACCGCAGTTTATTTTTTTAGATGTTCCAAGAAGACAGACGCTGCTGCCCATTTCCTGGTTTCTATTTTCTTTTAAATGAAACTAATTTTACGGATTTTATCACGTTTCATTTTTTTTACAATTTATAACCCGACGTTTCGAGTGCTTTACAGCACCCATGGTCACGGGAGGACTGAGGTGACAGATGTCCTGATGTCATAGTTAACCTGGGGTACCTTCAGCTTTTAATTATTATTTTTGGTCCGATCTACGCAGAAAGAGCTAACTGTGTCTTGAAGTCTTGCAGTTGTATGCTTGGTTTTTGATTTAATTTTATTTATTATTGGATCCCAAGCTGGTGGTTCTATTTTCTTTTCATCGGCTTTGACGGCACTCACGGGATGAGATGAGGTGGCAGATTCTCTTTAGAGAACCTTCTCGTTTTTTGAAGATGGTTAAAAATTATCGGTTATACCATAGTTGTTAAGGGCCAGCGTAACACTTATGCACAAATTGCTCGTCCTGGGACTTGATTGATTTCCTCCTAGCCGATTTCGACTACAGCGGACAACGTCCGAATTTTTCGGGAGCTGTAAACTGTGCAGGAGATATTATAGTGCCTTAGGTGTAGCGTGTAGCGCAAACACAGAGACACTCGTCTCATCCTACCCGCGTCCGATGTATCACTGATGCGATGAGATCGGAAGTAGGTTAGGATGCAGTCTCATAAACACGGAGACAATCAACACTACCAGACCCGAAAACCAACAATATTTGTTTTAGCATAAATGTTGACTCGGACTGTGATCCGAACTCAGGACCCACGGAGTAGAAGTCTGGTACTCTGATCACTAGGCCACGCGGTCGACTTGTGAATTAATACTATAAAAAAGTATCAATATGGAAATGGCTTTTTTTTATTAGATTAAGTGACGAAACTGATGGTAAGTGCAACGTCTGCCCATAACAATTGCTGTGTCACCCAGAACATTTCTGTGTGACACCACACTGTGCCCGTCACCCTGAGACATCAGTTCTTAAGTCTCATATCGCATACTTAATAGAATACTGGCTTAACTTAAAACAGTAGATTTCTGGGAAATCGCCATTAAATGTCTTGCAATCGAGGTCTGGTCGGTTTATTGGCAAATACAATAATAAATATGTAATTTATAGTTAAATGTTATACAATACATTACCGAAACAAAAAATTAGACACCATTTCTTGCGTTTAAAATAGCATGTTACCGAACTTTGACTCAAGTTCTTTAGGTCAGTATTCTATTAAGCATGCGATATGTCCAGTAATTACACTAGCTCTCAGTGCCCTTCAGACCGAAACACTGGCTCTGGGGTGGTACCTACCCTGACGGATTTCTGCCACCACTAACTGATACTGATGATGCTATTACTGACGACCGGGAAAAAATAAGAGTAACAACAAAACATACTAGGCGTCGATAAAAAAGATTATCATCGCTAATATTTTCTGACCCTTTTCATTATTTTCGCAACTCAAAAACATCTGCGTAATTATAAATGACGGGACACTTCCCTGACGATAAACGAGTTTTTTTTTCTCACTTTGTTGACAAATGAATAATTTCGTCAACGAACTCCGACGCAAGTTTTTTAATCAAATCGCCGGCTCCTCCGATCTAGCGCCATTAGCATCACAATCGGAGACGGAGCGTCATCCGCACCTGCCTCTTCAATCTACCGAGTTATTTCCGCGCTTCGTTTATCGGAATATAACATTTACGCTCTTCGCGGCATGGTTGAATGTGCATGAGCGTTGGGAATCGTCCGCGGAACTCGCGACGTGTCAGACGTGTCGAACACACGACGCCCGTCTCAACACGCCGCACAATGGATCCTTTGCAGGCGTTGTGGGTGGAAGCATCTGGTTGCAAATTTGTGAGCGTTTGTAACGTACATTCCGTGCCTTGCGTCATTTCTGAAATAAAGTACATTAAGAGAGTAAGAAATTTTTAGATAACAGATTGCGTGCGTAGATATAAAGTGTAATGCTTAAATATCAGTTAAGACTTTATACATTTAACTGAGCAGTAGGCACAGTCGCTACGGGATTGATTTCTGCGCGGAATGATTTGTATGACATAATGTTTGGGGGTTGGGTGCTTATGCATGTGCCGTTTATAAATACAACTACGATATAGAAGAAATTCTTACTCAGCAAGAATTTCTGTGTTTGAACTTCAGCTAAAGACAATAAAGTGCAACGTCTGCCCATAAAAAATGCTGTGTCACCTAGAAAATTACTGTGTGACACCACACTGCGCCCGTCACCCTGAGACATCAGTTCTTAAGTCTCATATGCCCAGTGATTACGCTAGCTCACAGTGCCCTTCAAACCGAAACACAGTAATGTTTGCACACTACTGCTTCACGGCTTGCAATCACAACATTCATATATATTGGTTTAATTTGTTTAAATGCGGTTGAACCATTCGCACTGGTCACTCCCTTATTATGAAAATTAATGCGAACCTTTAGTCCATGATACGAGATATGGCAGCTTTATTGTTTTTTTATGGAAGAAAGTATTAAGTGGAATTTTGTTCACATTATGGTAAGTGCATCAGCCCGTAACAAAGCAGTGTCAGTCTGAACATTTCTGTGTGGCATCGCACAGTGCTCGTCACCCTGAGACATCAGTTCTTAATGCCCAACTACCTAATCAGTACATATATGTCGGGGAAAACGATATTGTTAAATAATATGTTGCTCATTTGATTATTGTAGTACTGATGACGTGGTAAACACGTTGACGTCACTTGTTATTGTAATATCGGCACGTGGACCGATTCTTATTAAAGAGTTCGGATTGTGCAGGAGGCAAATGAATTCAAGACACCGACCTTGTCACAACTTCAAAACGAAACTGTCGGTGTACCTAGTTAATTGGTGGTTAAGCGTAGTAACGTGAAATTATTACACAAGGTGCATTTGAAATCGTTATTCTCCGCTATCTCTACAAGGAACCCTGTACCACCTAATCTAGAGGTCGGCGGCGCTGTCGCTCAGCCATCGCTGACCCATACAGATATATATCAGTAGCAGTTAATGGCTCTTTGATAGCTCGCGCCGTCCTATCTAAATATTAGCGCGTGGCTCTATCGCGTCTACAGTATTCTTTATCATTATTTCAATATCATTTTTAAATGTAAAAAAGTGTCTCGCTAACCCATTCAGCACTGATTATCCCGCCCGGCCGCAGTCACATCGCGGGTTGATTGAGCGCGCTCTGACGAGGGTGCGCCTCCGTCGTGAACTGCCATCCATCAACATCAGTCACATTAAGAAAATATGAAGTTCATTTATCTCCGCGTCCGACATCTAGATAACAATCCGATTTATAAGAACTTAACAAGTAACGTAAGTTTGCAAGCCGAGTTCTCGAGCTCGCCTTAAATTTCATAGTACGCGTGTGGCCTGGGTTAAACTCCCGGTGCAGGCACCACTAAAATAATATTAATTGCAATTTTAAGTGCTGATTTACCACGTTCTAGGCGGTGAAGGAAAACACAGTGAGGAAACCTGCATGTCTGAGAAATAAAAAATATTTTCGAAGACATGTGCAGTCCGCCAACTCGCATTGGAGAAGAGTGGCGGATTTATCCTAGCTCCAAAACCCTCTCGGAAATTTATTACTTTTTTTTAAATTTGCGTACAATTCATACTAATTTTAGTGGAAGTAATCATGATGTCAAACCAGTAATATAATGTCTTATCATGACAATAATAATTATGACATTATATTAAAAGCAAACCCCTGAGCAAATTTTAATGGAAATTAAATATAAATAATATTGACGAGACCAATTTTCGAACAACATTTGATGGTTTATTTCTTTAAAAAGTGGGAGACAACGGAAATATAACAAAGGACAACTCTAGTCGGCGTCAATTTTTTAAGTAAGTGATGAAACGAAAAAGTTTGACCAATAAATTGCTTTGGAAAGTTTTTTAAAGCCGCGCACTGCGCTCTCCACCATAAGACGTTGTTAAGTTCTACGTAGCCTATAATTGCACTAGCTACAGTGCCTTTCCAACCGAAAAACACTTGTGTTTGCATACCACTGCTACACGACAGAATAACTGCCACTGCGGTGGTATCTCCCCAGCGCGATTCATCCCAACCGTCGCACAGTGGGGTATCTAACCTAAAAAGTTAATCAAACTTATTTCAATGTAATTTTAAATTTGTTTTGATTCTGTTCGGATTGCTTACAGATTTTGAGATGTTTAGAGATTTAAAAAAAAAATCTCATACTTAAATTCATTTATCATTTATTTTACAAAAAAATATTAATTTCTTTTTCCAACTAACTATCCCAAACGAAGTCAATATTTTGTGACACAAAAAAATTTATTACAGAATAGATTCCTATCATCGCAGACGGTGAGTCACAATAAGTTCACTATGGTCAAGGTCAGAGACCTATTAAAAAAATTAAAGGGTTTTCAAGAAAAGTTATATATTACATTCGTACATAGTTCTATTTTTCATATATAAAAAAAGGTTTGACTTACTGTTGAAGGTTTGGCTAGGATAGGTTCGCAGTTAAGCAAGCATGGAGTGAGTGCGTTACACAGCCGGGGCGCTGCGGGCCATTGCGGCGGCAAACACTTGCTTCGAGACGTCCTCATTATAGGATGCCGGAAGTTCAAGATCTCTTTTGCAAGTAAACTTGCGGAAAAATGTAGCACAGCTAACATGTGACTTAAAGATATCTTTTTTACAAGTTTAAGAACAACAATAATAACCATATTATAGTTTAAAAATTTCAAAAGGTTGAACAGCAATGAGCTGATGATCGTGGTGAGAACACCAGGACAAAGGTCATGAGTATAGATAATGGAATCTGGCGTTACTTTGCAGTCATCGATTATAATGAAGAAATGAAAGTTAATTTGCTAAGATCCGCAAAATTTAAAATGGTGTGTATTACCTTATATTTGAATACCACCGCCCAAGCTAATAACTAACTAACTTCGTTATTATGGTCATGAAATTATTGTATTGTCATCGATCCATAATGATGTGCATATTTTGTAATTATTCCGACGTCAGGAAGTGGGTGAAAATTGATTTGACAGATTCCATTACCTTCATACATACTCGCACATGTAGGTTAAGCTAATGAACGCGCTTTAATATAAAAAACTCCTTTGAATTTGTAAAATATTAAGTACTCATTTCCAAATTTTGCAAAATATGTATATACTCGTATATAATACATTTTTCATATATATTATTAAAATGCATGGATCAAAGGAAATATAACACTAAATTACTACACTTTGCGACTCAAAGTTCTGGCTGAGTCAGCCCATTATATCCTTTATCCTTATCCTCTGAGAGTAAACAATAAAGTTTAAATAAATAAATAGATATTACGGATATTATCGCGTTTATCATCATCTTCATTTCAGCCTGTTGGACATATGCCTCCCCCATAGATTGCCACAAAACACGGTCCTGAGCCACCTGCAAACATCAACTCCAAGCAAAACCGTGCAGGTCGTCGCTCCATCTAGTGGGGGTTCGCGCTACACTGCGTTGGCCGGTACGAGATTGCCACTCGAGAACTTTTCTTCCCCAACGGTTATCGGTTCTCCAAGCTATTTGGCCGGCCCATTTAATTTAATTAATTCGCGTTTAATTTTACTATAAATACATACTTATAAAACGCACGAAACGTCGGGTTATATTTGCGTAAATATAAGAAATCAATTTGACACTTCATTTGTTAAGAGCACGCGAACCACTAACAGTCGGGTGTACGACTCGTTCGGTTCATTACTTAACCATTCATAAAAATATACCAATAGTCAATGTACTTAAAACCCAAGTCAAATTGACGACCGCGTGGCCTGACTGACATTTGTATAAAAATAAATCGTTGATTTTCTTATCTGGTTGTGTTGGGCATTGGACATTTATATCTGTAAAACGCCCCGTCGATTCTGGAGAAACGTAATGTCGGGTACCGTTTTTTTTTTTAAATAAGATTAATAATAAAATATGTGTTTTTAAATTAATCAACGACAAAATAACAAATGTCGAGATTAATATATTAGAAAAGACTAACCACTTTCACGCTTTCGAAAAAATGTTTATGGGTCAGCAGCGACTGTCGACGACAGCAGTAAATCGTGCGACGTTCAATGGAACTTTCTCATTTGATTTAGGAGCCGGCGCGGCCGCGACCCGCTCGCTGACAGGTCACGGCCGGCAGCCGTCTTACTTCATCCACGGCCCAGTGCTCCGCTGCCCGACAATGAACACCGCTTCAAACAGTAACGACGCATTAATCACGCTGTGTGTGTATTTAAAGTGAATAGAACTACGGTCTCGTCACAACAGGTTGGTTGTGTATGAACTCACACAAAGGCTCACACGAAACTTGCGAGCTTATCAGAGAAATAAATGAATTCGTACTTACTGTACTTACATATCTACGCGACCCTTGTTACAAGAAGAAGTGGGTAGTGACCTTTCAGAACTCCATTATGTATTCAAGTGAATGGTCATATTAATTGAAGTATCACCGACCCCACGTAAGTGAGCATTATGAGCAGATAAAAGGCTAAATACAGTAGTACACACATGGAGTTCTTTTTTCCGGGTGGTCATCATCATCATCATCATTTCAGCCTATCACTAGTCCACTGCTGACCATAGGCCTCCCCTATAGATTTCCACAAAAGTTTGTAGCTCTCATTTTGAGGGGGATTTGTCATAGTTCCACGCTTGGCAGGCGGGTTGGCAACCGCAGTTTATTTATTCAGATGTTCCAGGAAGATGCTGCTGCCCATCTTTTGGTTTTAATTTTCCCTCTGTCGACTTTTACGACACACGTGATGAGATGGGGTGGTAGATTCTCTTAAACCGCTACCACACGGCTGGTGGTCGGATGCAGGAATACGTCTAGGTAGTTACCACCCCAGGGCCAGTTATTCTGCCGTGTAGCAGTAGTGTGCAAACATTTCTGTGTTTCGGTTTGAAAGGCACAGAGAGCTAGCCTAATTACTACTACATATGCCCATATCAGACTTAAGAACTGATGTCTCAACGTGACGGGCGCAATATGGTGTCACACAGATATGTTCTGGGTGACACAGCATTTGTTGTAGGCAGAGGTGAACGTTTATCACGTTTCGTCACTCACTCCAATAAAAAAAAATCATAGAGCGGGGCCTGCAGATCGCATGTCGCTTTCCAGTCGTCGAGTCGTCGCCGGACTAGCGTCTGTGGGAACATATCGATAAAAGGACTTCATGAGCATCATCCGGACGTGCGACGTCGGACGCGCTCATTAGCCTATCGCAGGAGACTCAGCGGTCGCACGTTATTCGACTCGCAGCTGGGGTGACCAAGAAATATGATAGCTTGTAATAAAATCAAACATGACCGTTTCCATGTGTATATAAATCAGATACACTTCGCCTGCACTTTAGTCGGCTCGGTTGGTGCAGTGGCTTAGGAAAAAGGCACTAATTGACTTCAGCACTATGGATTGCAGATTCAACTCCTGTACGGGACAAATTTTTGTATTGCCTCCAGTTAAATTTTCCACCCCATCTCATCCCGTGGGCGTCGTATAAGTCGACAGTGGGAAAATGAAAACCAGGAGATGTACCTCATCTTCCTTGAACGTATAAATAAATAAACTGCGGTTGCCAACCCGCCTGCCAAGCGTGACAACTAAGGCAAAACACCCCAAATTGAGAGCTACAAACTTCTGTGGCAATCTTTGGGGGAGGCCTACGTTCAACAGTGGACTAGACATAGGCTGAAATGATGTAGTCTGTAGATAGGTGTGCATGTAAAATTTATGTATATATATGCTGTATAGCACCCACGATTTATTAGAAATGTAGAGCCACTTTAAAAAAAATCATAATGCTGTATCTCCACAATCGATGAGGAAACGTGAGTGCCGTTGAATGAGTAATGTAACAGTCGGGTGACGTTGATGAGATGGACGGCTTGATGTAACGAGCCTTCACGTCGACAGAATGATCAGCCGAGTCTCGAATCACATTGCTTCACTTACTCATATATTGCCCAGCCTTGAAAGCTATGCTTTAACTTGTATAATAGTACATACACACACCAAATTAATTGCTGATTAAGCTAATTTACCTCTTGCTCGGCGATGAGGGACAACATCATGTGGAAATCTGCGTATCTGAGACATAAAAAGAAGCGTTCTCCGCAGAGAACTAATCCGCCCTCTTAGGTAATGAGTGAGCGTAGCAGTAAAACAATTGAAGGCTGTAGTTTTTACCGCGGTTATTTGTACTAATCACACTGCAGTATTACAATAAAAAAGTTAAGGAACAGCATATAAATGACCCACTGAGCACAGGCCTCCTCTCATTTCTGAAAGATGCCGGGAAGAGTCTGCCAGCTGCTCCTACTTCAAATGTCTTCAAAATATTCATTATTCCTTCACCGCCAAGTAAGTGGTAAATCAGCACTTTTTTTTATTGCATAAAGTGATGAATCGAGCAAAACGTTCACCTGATGGTAAGTGCAACGTCTGCCCATAATAAATGCTGTGCCACCCAGAAAATTTCTGTGTGACACTACACTGTCCCCATCACCCTGAGACATAGGTTCTTAAGTCTCATATGCCCAGTGATTACGCTAGCTTACACTACTACTTACCTAGCTTACTTAGCTACTTCAAACCGAAACACAGCAATGCTTGCACACTACTGCTTCACGGTAGAATAACTGGCCCTGGGGTGGTACCTACCTAGACGGACTCCTGCATAGGAATCCTACCACCAGTGCACACAATTTTAGTGGTTCAGACACCGGGAATGGAACCCAGATCACACGCGTACTATGATATTAAAAGCGAGTGCCTAGCCGCTGAGCTATAACGGCTCTACAATAAGTATTCATTCATAATTTAAACATCTCCATTTAACTAATCAATAAAAAAATGAATGGAAGTAATTCGCAAGCACCGAACGCAACGGTAACTTTTGACCTCGTCGATGCATCGGGTCTATACCACTGCTGCACTGATGTATGCAAATGAAAGTAAACCGAATACGTCAGTGCGGGGCTGCGTGGGAGCGACGGAACCTTTGCAAGACGGCCCCACGCCACGGCTGGTACCGCCGTTCAGGACAAAGCAATTAGAATAAGTACGGATCGAGTGTATTTTGTAATAACTCTTATTGACGATCGCTTGGTTCTATAATAAGCACTGAAAGAAAGAAATAAATAAAGATAAAGTAAATGTTTTTCTTTCTTTCTACCAATGTATATTGGTACATCATAAAAGGACAACACACTTAGTTACAATAAAAACACATACTAATAAAAGAAAATATTGCATTGAGGCATGAATTGAGTCTCGGGTTGTGGCATTGAACTTTAAATCTAAGCCATAGCCAATTAAATGTTGGTTATGAGATCTGGATGTGTTCATGGTGTTATTAACTTTAAACGGAAATCGAATTTATGTTTATTAAAAAATACTCTGCTTATAATTTTGTATTCAGTCAATATTACTAGTACACTTTCATAACTTTTACTAGATGGCGCTACTTGTAATTTGTATCACGGTGTGGTTTGCCTGTTATGTTAATCGAGATGCATTATATTATGTAATATAGACCATTTACAACACCATTCCAATATTTCTATTTATACAACCTACTGTTGTAGGAAGGAATCTCTCATTTTGGGGAGATTTTGCCATAGTTGCCACGCTGGTATTTATTCACATGTTCCAGAAATATGCTGCTGCCTAACTCCTGATTTTTATTATCCCTCTGTCGACTTTTACGACACCCACGGGATGAGATGGGGTGGCAGGTTCTCTTAAGCCGCTACCACACGGTGACGATCTGGTTGTTAGCCGGATGTTGTCGTTATGCAAATGCTTTACGAGGAGTAAATCGAAAGTGATTTATAGGAAATTTTCAAACATTCGATTTCTAGTTGGGAATGCAAGCATGCTCATAACTCGGCGAGCAGTCGTCAGCTCAGCGAAATGCAATTAGATGCAACGACGGGTACGACAGTTCAATTATCAGCGAGCCGCAGGACGAGCGGCCGCGCTCCCCGGCAGGCGCTGCGAGACTCAACTTACGACTTACAACCAATGACTATAAAGAAGTTAAATAATTTTAAACTGACAGTGTTTCATTTCAAAATCGTGGTAGCTCAGTGAGAAATGCGTTCATTTTTCTTTTACAATAACACTTATTTTGAAATAAAAGGTAAATACAAAATTTTGTACAATAAAAAGTAGTAGGTACCACTCCAGGCCAGTGTCAGTGCCGTGATGCAGTAATGTGCAAATATTACAGTGTTTAGGTTTGAAGGGCACTGAGAACTAATGTAATCACTGGGCATATGAGACTTAAGAACTGATGTCTCAGGATGACGGGCGCAGTGTGATGGGCGCAGTGTGGTGTCACAGAGAAATGTTCTGGTGACATAGCATTTGTTATGGGCAGACGTTTCACACACCGTCAGATGAACTCTATTGTCTCTATCTAAATGTCACTCTATCCAATAAAAAAATGTGCACAAAATTACCACGTATTCTTCGGTGAAGAAAACATTATAACAATACAAAGCCAAGACTACCGCTGCAAGACTTCAAGACACTGTTAGGTCATTTTGGGTAGATCGGACGAAAACGACCATTAAAAGCATTAGGTAACCTGGATTAACTATGGTATTAAGACGTCCTTAATCTCCTGTGACCATTGTTGCTGAAAACAGCGTAAAACATTTGAAAATAATTAATTTAAATGCGATAAACTCTCAGAAATTTAGTTGAACAGCTCAATAATAATTACCAAAAATACAACTTCATTTAAATCAATATGCGATACCTACATTTAAACTGTATATGATCTATGTAAATTGATATTTATAATGCGCTTTACAGCACTCATGGTCCTCCCGTGAATGGGTGCTGTTAAGGCTCGATACTTCGGGTTATAAATAGTTACAATATAATAAAATAGATAAGAAAATCCATAAAATTAGTTTTATTAAATGAGTAATTTTCGCGTTAATATAAGGAATTATTATTGAACTGATAACAAATACTTTATAGAGGACGAACTTTCGAAACGCAGTGCAAATAACTTTTGCGCAGTGCGAAAGAAATACTTGCACACGATTTAAAATAACGGCTGGCTTAAGGAGGTGATTGAGCCGAGAAGAAAGACATTTCTAATGAAAAAGAAAAAGTATTATCGTTAAAGCAACATCGAACTTTGCTGCCTGTTTAGCATAATTATCCGTAGCAATATAAGTCACACAAACTAAGTTGAAACACATCGCCTTAAGGTACCTCTTAAAATGCGTAGCAAAAGACATTGTAAGAGCGAAATGAGCCCTAAGTGTGCCATTAAAAACAAAGACTACATTAGAACAACAACGAAGAAAACATGAGTAAAAATCCCAGTCGATTACAACACATTGTAACCGCAAAGTGTTGGTTATCTTTGGTTTGTTGTTGTCAGGTATAAAATGGTGTACATTACCTAGTTTTTGAAGAGCACCGCCCGCCCTCTCGTGCACATAGCGTGCACAAGCAAATTAACACCGCCACCAGGAACCGCTACCAGATACCCTGCACCACACTTTAGTTGTGTATATTACCACTAGGTAATATACACCACTGAAGTCGAGACACATGTTTCGTCCCAAAACAAGACATTATCAAGTGTCATAAACTACAACAGACAGCCGCCGAGTGCTTTTCAAAAACTAGGTAATGTACACTATTTCATATTTTACATGCGGATCTTAGCAAATTAACTTTCTTTCTTACATAATAAAAATCTCCAGAGTATTTTTCTTTTCTCATGACACCTAGCGACCGTATCTCTTCATTCCCCACAGATAGCGGCATAAAGTTGATATATCAAAACTTGGGTAATCCGAAGCACCCCGACGCCGCTCTGTCCGATCCTGAACTTCCACAGCACGTGTGCGGCATACTCAGCCGGACCTTACTCCGCCCGCATTTAAATCTGGTCATTACGCGGGACCCACTCGCATTTTATATCGTTATTGTTCTTTGTCCCCTTTTAAATAGCCCATCGCAGAACCCTATAAATAAATACGAAGAAAATAGACACTTAGCTTTTTCGTCATCGTATGCAGACTTAGAGCAATCTACGTCTTCGACGTAAAACAAAGTTAAAAAAGGATGCTGTGAAATTTTCTTTATGGCACGTATAAATACTTGTGATTGCAAACACTTTGTTGTGAAAGTCATACTGGCTTTCGTTTCCACCTTATTTGTTTCTTTCTATTTGACTTTCGGTATGGGTTCGGTTAAAATAATATGAATATTGCACTATGGCGTAAGACACCTATTATGAAGAAAATGATAGAAGCAACTCTGTTCTTCGTTAACAATGTTGTTATTTAATAAAAAAAGCCCCACACTTTTTTTGTTTTTTGACAAATGTTTGCTCCGGCTGGGATTCGAACTCAGGTCAGGTCCTCTGACCACTTGGCGACGTGGTCGTCAAAATTATTAAAAATTTTAAAATTCAAAAATTCGAAATGAATGCTTGACAAGATTATAATTTACAATTGTCTGTGTTTTTTTTAATCACAAATGAGAATTTTAGCGCACAAATTATAATTTAATAGGTTAAGGCTACAAAAGTGCTTTCATCAGAGTGCGTCGCAAAAATTTCTCTATGAACCGGCTGGTGGGAATATCTTAAAGATTTATAAACTTATTCACAAGAATGCATACTTTAGTGACGCGAAGCTTTATAAACAGTGGCAGTATTAAGCAAACAATCTCAAACTGATCGTTTTATATCTAAATTGTATAATAGTATACAGGGTATTGTTTTTAAAGAAAATGTTTCCTTAACTAGACACCAAAATGAATAAATACTTTAATAGTCTTTTCAGTATGCGACACGCGTACAATCCTTACAGCTTCCAAGGGATAACTGGTTTTTATAGGCGTCAACAGTTACATTCCTTCTGTTACGCAGATTGTTAATTAATATCACCCAAAATAGTGAAAATTAATGAGAACGCCCACACAGTTTTTGGCAAACACAGCCCATCGCAAACAAACAAAGAAAACATTGGCAGAACGTCAAAGGAACGTAGAATTGCTGCCGTGATCGTGTTAAAATAATAAAAAAGCAGTAAAAAGTTTTAGACACAAAGGCCACTCCGTATTTTTCTATGTTTAAAGATGAGAAAATTTTTGCAAACAAAGAACAGACACCGCGATTCTTTACGCCGCGCACACCCCTGGACCCGACGATTACTGCTAACTGTAGTCTTAAAATATGCTAAATAACACCCTCGGGGTAAGACCGGCAGGGGTGCGGGGAACGTCTCTGCTTTTCATCTGGGGGGCGAACGGACGTACTACATAACTTACAAATGAAAAATGAGTTCTTAGTATGAAAAACATGAATAAGTTTTGCAGATTTTGGTAGTCCGTAGACATGAATAATTTGAAGAAATAGTGTCGACCGCTTCTCATGGCTATTCCGGTTGTTGAATAATAAATGTTGTATAAATAAAGCATCTTCCTTTTTATATAGTTCATAGAATCAGGCGTTACTTTGCGGCCATCCATTATAATGAAGGAAAGAAAGTTAATTTGCTAATATCCGCATGCAAAATATAAAATGGTGTATATTACCTAGTTCGAGCAAACTAACGCCACACGCCGAGACTCGGCGGCCGATTATCATAGAGTCAATATTACTTGAGAATGCCTCGTTTTGAGGCGAAACACGTGTCGTGGTCTTGTCTTCAGTGGTGCATATTGCTTAGTGCTAGTGTTGTAGTGGTGGAGGGTATCCGGTGCCAGTCCCGGTGGAAAGGGCAGTGGGGCGGGCGGTGCTCTTCAAAACCAGGAAGGATCTTAGCAAATTAACTTTCTTTCCTTCATCTTCTATTTTATTTTGTGCAACCAAAAACATGGCTTGGAAATATTATAAACATAATCCCGCTGGTTTTATGGACCAATACGACCTAGGGACCTTCAAGAAAAGAGCCTATTCCCAAAGGCCGGCAACTCATCTGCTATTCCTCTGGCATTGTAGATGTTCATGGGCGGCAGTGATAACTTACCATCACGGGAGTCCCTTATCGTTTCCTCTTCTATAAAAAAATATTGTACAAGATCTTAATAATTGTTTGATGTTTATGTTCTCATTGTCAATTTTCAGAAGCTGTCAACTGCGCAACAGATATTATAGTAAACAAACAGGCACTCACTCGTTCTAACTTACCCGCTCCCGATGTAACTCATCCGACAGACGAGAGACACGGCAAATTTAAAAAAACACTCCACGTTCATACATTGCAGTGGACGTGACTCTCCTCTCATTAGTGTTCATTAATCGTTTCAGAAGTTTTACGAAGTGAAACTTGGCCGAATTTTGTTTTGGCAGCGTTTCCTAGCTGCTCGTGTTGTCTGAGGCGAGTGGCTCGAACGTTTGGAGCGTCGTTTGACTGACACGAAGCTCTGCCAAGTTCCGTCAGCTAAAGTGCGATAAAGTACCGATTCATCGCTTGGCAAGTAATAAAATTTATTTTTACTAACTGGTCATTTTCTGTGAGTTTTTTTAAGCGATGCCCACAGTAGGATTTACCGTGTATCGTGGGTGCGTTTACAGACATATATTTCACATGCGCAACACAACCAGACTCGAAAACCAACAATTTGTATTTTGCACAAATATTGACTCCGGCTGGGATTCAAACCCAGGGCCCGCGGCGTAGAATTCAGGTACGCTAACCACTAGGCGACGCGGTCTTTAAAGTAAAAATAACATGGTGTGTGTATTTTCGGTGATGTAATTGCTGTTAGCCTTCTCGGCTTTTACAGCTTCATCGGATACTGTGCTCGCGGGCCAGGGGCCCGCGTGCCAGGTTTGGTTTCACCCAAACATAAATAAATAAATAAAAACTCCTACAAAAACCTCGAAGTTCGGACTGTGTCGCGTTCGCTGCGTGCTTTCGCGATTTCGAAAATCTTAAACATTTTAAGTCGTCTACTGACCGTCCGAAGGAGGCTGCGCGCGTCCATTCGGACTGTCGACTTGTGTGTCGGTAACTCTGGGCGGTGAGAACCGCCCTGGAACACGGGTGAATCGTGTGTACGCGATGTGATTATTGACTATTGCGCGCCGCTCTCTACGGCGGTCGCGCGTCGTGGTGCGTGTTATATTAAAGCTATTGACTGTGTGTACAGTGTGGCCTGGATCGTGACTGACAGTATCGTGGTCAGGAAGAGCTGAGACGTCCGTGTCGTCTAGCACGTTTCGCGGGCGACGATTGCGTTCGGTCGCGTTTCTGTTTGGTCGGTAATTTGCTGCTTTAACCACCAGCGGGTTGGAATGAACCGCGGCTTTTCCGAAAAACCGCCGTGATAATTCTCTGAAGTGTTCAGAGATTAAAGGCATTTCACAGTCGCTGTGAAGATCTACATTGCGTTGATACCAACCGGCTCCGGTGGCAGTTCGCAAGAATCGATTTTGAACGCTCTGTAACTTCTTTAATTGATTGCCCGTCGCGTGAGCGAAAGCGACGCAAGCATAGTCCATTACGGGTCTTATGCAAGTCTTATAGAGGCGAAGTTTGTGTCTTAAGCACATTTTGCTTGAGGAGCAAGTTAATGGGTATAGACGGCTTGGGATAAAAGCCGCTCTATTGCGTATGTTTTTAATGTGTGCAGCGAACGACATCGCTGCGTCAAAATGACCCCGAGGTATTTGACGCTCTTTTCCCAGGGAATAGGGCCCTTGTGCTTGTCGGAATAGTACAAGGCCGTGTCGTCTGCGAAAAGCGCAAGATTTACTTTCGGGTCTTTAGGAATATCGCTAGTGTATAGCGAGAAAAGGAGTGGGGAGAGGCAGGAGCCCTGAGGGACCCCCGCTCGGAGAGGGCGGCTTGAGGAGCGCGTTCCCTCTACCCGGAAGCGAAATAGGCGGTTAGACAAGAAGGCTCGTATGATGTTCACGAGTCTGTCTGGCACTTTAGTGTGATACAACTTGTAATACTAGCCGTCGTGCCAGACTTTGTGAAATGCCTTTGCGACATCGAAAAATAAGGCCCCTGTGCCTACAGGCTTAGGGCGGTCGTTTAAATTCTCTAAGATGTGCTCCGTTAAGCGGTGCACTTGATGAGTACACGAGTGTTCGGGGCGAAAGCCGAACTGCTCGTCTGGAAGAATATTATTTGTGAGGACATAGTCTTTTAATCGACTGGGTATAATTCGCTCATAAATCTTAGCCATCGAGTTGAGGAGACTTATTGGGTGATAATTAGACGGAATGTTCCTAGGCTTATTAGGCTTCGGAATGCCTATAACGTTGGCTTCCTTCCAGTCGTCCGGGAAGGAGCAGCTGGAGAGGAGCGCGTTGAAAATACTGACTAACAGACACAATAGCGGCGTAGTTAGACATTTGATCACCCTGTTGTTTATGCCATCGAGGCCGGGCGCGGATCGGTTTTTAAGATTTTTAACAATCTTCGTGACTTCGTCGAGAGTCACTGGAGTCAGTGGTTCGCCCACTGGTGGTATGGCAGCCCTGCGTTCGAGTTCCGCGACCACCTGCTGCAGGTGGTCGGGATCCGCAGGCGCGAGAGACGGAGTGTATTGGCTCTCTAAACTGTCTGCAAGGCATTCAGCTTTTTCGCTGTCGTCGAAGGCGAGCGAGTTGTCGTTCGATCTAATAAGTGGCGGCATGGGTGAGACCGGCTCTGCTTTGAGAGATCGTGCCAACTGCCAGTAGGCAGTGTGCGACGGCTCGATTTCTCCAAGCATAGTGTCCCAGCTGTCTTTAGTGTACTCAGATAAGCGCTCTTTAACATCCCTTTGTAGGAGGAAAATAACATGGCTACCTGCGGTGTACCACTCAAAAATTCATCGTCGAAATGTTTACCATTTGAACTAACGACCCTGAGGCTTTAGTAGTAGGGTCGCTACCAATCAGGCTAGCAGGTCGTATGTAATAATTTATTAATAGGATTCACACTTAAAACACTCGTTTAGTAGATATTGCATTATGGAATAGAATAAACGAACGATTGTATTTTATTTATTTACTAGCTGTGCCTGTAATCGCCCGATCGATGATATACATATATACTTCACTATTTAATCCTATTTTGGGCTTTTAATTGTTTTGCGCGAAACCCTAATTATTTTTCTAAAATTAAAGTATACTCTATCTGTCAGTGAAATTTCACGTCAAAATCGGTTCAACCGTTTCGGACAAAGTCTTTCAATCAAAAAGTTCAAACTATTTGTTAAACAAAGACTTTTTAAGAAGGGTTATTATAATATTAAGGAATACATGGATGATGCTAACCCCATGGGAATGAGGTGATCACTGTCAAGCTATTTCTACATCTTTATAAAACTGCTGTATTTGTATATTTAAAATGACTGAAAAAAAAATCCCGCTGGGTTTCTTACTGGTTCTTCCCAGGACAGAGGCATTTATTTGCGGACCAGTGTAGCTTAAAAAAATGAC
Source organism: Luehdorfia chinensis (assembly GCA_019845155.1). Classification (NCBI taxonomy): domain Eukaryota; kingdom Metazoa; phylum Arthropoda; class Insecta; order Lepidoptera; family Papilionidae; genus Luehdorfia; species Luehdorfia chinensis. The sequence continues at coordinate 1,347,421 of JAHVAK010000388.1, forward strand.
GTTCAATGAGTATTATGTAAATGATCCATATGGAATAAAAAATATTGTATTCTATTCTATTCTATTCGAAGATTAGCGACACTTCAATTTTATTTATTTGTATAGATTTATTGGGTTTTCCAACATTGAGTAAGGCTTAACACAAAATATGAGACTTAAGACCTGATGTCTCAGGGTGGCAGGCGCAGTGTGGTGTCACACAGAAATGTTCTGGGTGACACAGTTATGGGCAGACGTTGATTTTTTGACAGTATTTACTAAAAATTTGTGATTAACCTCATAACGAAACGATATTATTTCCAGCATCATTCATCATCATCGTCATTTCAGCCTATCACTAGTCCACTGCTGAACATAGGCCTCCCCCATAGATTGCCACAAGTTTGTAGCTCTCATTTTAGAGTTTTGCCGTAGTTGCCACGCTTGGCAGGCGGGTTGGCAAACGCAGTTTATTTATTCGATGTTACATGAAGATGCTGCTGCCCATCTCCTGGTTTTAATTTTCCCTCTGTCGACTTATACGACACCCACGGGATGAGATGGGGTGGTAGATTCTCTTAAGCCGCCACCACACGGCGGACTATTTTCATATTGCAAAATGATTGCAACAGTTCTTGAAAAATTGAGCAATTTAAAAATTCTCTGAATTATTACACCCCGCACCATCCATTTCAAAAGTCTGTCGTCGGTGGAATCATTATGTAGATTACCCATAAATGTAAAGGTATGTCTATATCGTGGTTTCCACGTATGAACATGTCTACGTTTCGCTAATTAACAAATTCTTAACAAGATCCTACGCCTGACGCTCCACGAGCGCCCTCTTACACTTTGAACTTAATGCTTTTGAAAAAAATTGTTCCTTAGCGAGAACGATATATTATAAAAGAAAGATTCCCTAACATGCTTTAAAAGGTGAAGTGTCCCATTTATTGTGGTTGCGGTGAATATCATTCCGGTAATGATAAACGCATTACTATTACATTATTATTTCCGGTAATGCTATACGCATAATGCTAAACGCATTACCGGACGCATAAAAATAATTGACGATAGGTAACCGGCAGAGTAGAATAGCACCTACCTCTTTCCTACCGAGATGTCGTTAGAGGCTACTAAGGTATGGTACGCAATGCTGTCACTTATTGCTCGTGGCAACGCAATGGAGAGTCAGAATCTTTTCGAATCTAACCAAAATAGCGGCGACGTGGTTCGCCACACACACACTCGTTTCCCACGGCGGCGAAAAGTGGGCTACGTGTGTGAAATCAGTGTTGTGGGCATCCGTAACTCATACTGAGCGCAGACCTATTCGTTGCGTCACACTGTACTACAAAACCTGTGGCGTATAGTAAAAAAAAAAAAAAATTTAGGTTACAACTTTAGTGTGTTAAGACTTTTTTTAAATCTTTTTCTTTGTATAATTTGATATTTGATATATTGTTCTAGTTATAACTGTTTTTTCTGTTTTTTCAGTTTGTTTTATTGTAATTCTTCACTGTGATGCAATGAATAAAGTATCTATCTATCTATCTATATCTATGATCTCTGTCTACCCCTTTAAAAGGGAGAAATCTATGTATGTATGGAAGCATAAAATATTTAATTTCTCAGACTATTATTATTTCTATCTCTAATAATCTTCACTTTTTCTAGTCCTATGTGGCAAAAGTCGTAGTAAGTTAGGGATACACTGTTAACGACTGGGGAAACTTCCAAAACCCGTAACCACAAATCAATAGGTAGGGATAACGAGAAGAAATAGATTATGCGATCAAATCGTTCACATGATGGTAAGTGCAATATCTGTGCATAACAGTTGTGATTTCGCACAAAAAATTAAGTCTCAAAGCTCTGTGTGAGCTCTCTGCGCTGTATTTTTTTATTGTATATAGTGACGAAACCAGCAAAACGTTCACCTGATAGTAAGTGCAACGTCCGCCCACAACAAATGCTGTGTCACCCAGAATTATTCTGTGTGACACCGCACTGCGCACGTCACCCTAAGACATCAGTTCTTAAGTCTCAAATGCCCAGTGATTACGCTTGCTCACAGTGCCCTTCAAACGGAAACACAGTAATGCTTGCACACTACTACTTCACGGCAGAATAACTGGCCCTGGGGTGGTATATACCTAGACGGATTCCTGCATAGGAATCCAACCACCAGTCGTCTCATATGCCCTGTACCGAAACATTATTGTTTGCACACTACTGCTCAACGGCAGAAAAACTGGCACTGTGGTGGCACCTACGTAGATGGCTTCCTGGATACAAATACTACCACCTGAGCCACTCAATCTTCAGATCTATTATAAAATTGTCGAGCATACCGCTTCTTTGTGATTCCGTAATCGACATTACATTACGACAAAACATTCGATGCTTTTACTCTGTAATTATTTTCGTTTGCTTGAACTGTATTGTCTTTGCATTGAATATGTATCTGTTTTCTAAACATCAGGGCGGGGACCGAACAAGTGCTTTAATTACGATTGCAATCCCCTCTTTCCCTCCACAACATGGTATTCTGTAGAATTAAAAACAAGGGTAATAATTAGCCCCGAGCTGACGTACCATGCGCCCCTTTCCACCCGGAGTAATGATAGGCTCCGATTAAAATTATCAAAACATTTATTGCTATCATATCCACTTCCATGGATTGGAATGATTGATTGCTTTTAACATCTCTCAGCTTTTTGTTCTAATTAACTGCCTCTTAAACTTAACAATTTATCGAGACTTGGAGACTTAGTTGCTCAGTGGCGAACGCCTAATTTATGAATACCGAAATAAGATGTGGTGAACTTTTGAAATTATCAAACATATATTAGATACATAATCTTTTAATTAGTTATTAGAATATATATTTTGAGTTTTCGGGAACCTTCTAAACAACAACTTGCTGCAATATGAGTAACGCACTCACAGCCTAATTATTGTAAACTGTTTAACTATTTAAACTCAGTTTCATTTAAATATCACGTCCAAGTGTGCCACGAGCATATATATATATATATATATATATATAAATATTACTAGAAACGCACCTACTTATTAAAATCTTAGCAAAAAGCATAGCCACCGCACCTCAGGCGGTAGCTGAAAATCATTGCTTCCCTTCCTAGTGAGTAATACGTTCAATGAGCTGAGCACAGCCATTTTGTATCATTGCTGCGCACACACAGCTGTACGCAAACTGTGCCGGAAAAGTTAATTGTGGCGTTGTATTTAAGTTTTTGTTCTTCTTGTAATCTTCATATATTTATGCGTGTTCTGTAAACTTATTAATAGATAACTATCTATCTATTAACTATAAATAGATACAGACAAACAGCGAAAACCGTTTTTTTACTCTAATCTTTTTTATTCGTTGTAAGAGCGTAGAAATAAAACCCGTTGAATGAGAGTCCTCGAGCTAAGCCTACAACCCGGCGACACTTGTTACTCGACACGCTCTCGCAACACTCGGCGACACTTGCGCCGAGAGCTCGACACTTAGCGTCCACAGGAATTAAGAAGGCACGTGTTGTGAAGTGTCTTAGACGAATTACAAGAAAGGTCAAGGAAACTACGTTAGATAAAAGACATGACTGTGATTTAGAGCAACTTTAAGAATGTTTCATAAACTATTAACCATGGCAGCTCAAATGCCGAGCAATCACCATCATCATGTAACCCTATCACTAGTCCACTGCTGAACATAGCCCCCCCCCCCCCCCAAACATTTCCACAAAATACGTGTTTTTGGGTCTAATTTAAAAAAAAACAGTCGGCGTGAAACACTTTTCTTAACCTGCGATATCATAATGACATATTACAGTGACATATATTAGCAATTTTGGGGTGATTTTGTCACAGTTGCCACGCTTGGCAAGGCGGGTTGGCAACGGGTAGGTTATTTATTGAGATGTTCCAGGAAGATGCTGCTGCCCATATCCTGGTTTTCATTTTCCCTCTAGTCGACTTTTACGACACCAACGGGACGAGATGCGGTAGTGGGTTTCTTGAGCCTCCACCACACGGACATGAGTAACAGCCTACAATGGTTCCTCACTCACACACAGCATCTTTTCCTGTTTATGAAAGTCAGTTTTATGTTTAAATATTTATTTTTCCATTTTTTTTTATTGCAGTTCTAACCCTACTTCGCCAGTACTTGCCAACCGTGGCGATTTTGGCAAATCCAAAGTTGGGATAGCTCTGTGTCCAGCAGTCGATGATGATACTAATAATGATATATAGAAGAATAATTAGTGTATCACATCAGCACGCTCCTATTTAATGTCAATTTAGGTCGACATGACATTTTAACTTTATTTTATAATAATAAGACCTTTCGTTACAACGGCGTAAGACATAATCATCTATCAAACACGCAACAACGCAATGAAGAAGCTCGCTTGTCTCGCCGTCGGGTAATATAATTTACAGCGAGGCTAATAAATCTGTCGGGGTGTTTATTAGGACGCGAGAGGCCGTGGGAAGACGCAAGGTTGCCAGACAAAAAACACGCTGTGTGCGACATCGCTGCGCCACAGGAAATCTCGTACCGACTCTTGCTCGCGAGTTGTGCACCTGGCACCAAATTACACTCTGTGCACGACAGCGTGATATTTGATAGCAAAACATACCTATTATTCGTAATAGCAACGTGACCTGATACCTAACTGAAACGGACGACAACCGTCCGACACCGACATAAACTTTCTAGTTTGCTGAACTGTGAATGAAGTCGCAATCCACTCCTCATATCTCATCAATATCGTTAACTGGTGGTAATGGTGCCTATGCAAGAATACGTCTAGGTAGGTACCACCCCAGGGCCAGTTATTCTGCCGTGAAGCAGTAGTGTGCAACGCTGTGTCACCCAGAATATTTCTGTGCGGCACCGCACTGCGCCCGTCTCCCAGAGACGTCAGTTCTTTAGTCTCATATGCCCAGTGATTAAACTAGCTCTCAGAGCCCTTCAGTAGAGATCAGATTAGACGATAATTTATATGTGGTTCGATGAATCTGCTTAATAACTTAACTGGTAGGATCCATATGCAGGAATCTCTAGGTAACCCCAGGGCCAGTTACTCTGACGTGAAGCTGTAGGGTGCAAACATTACTGAGTTTAGGTCTGTAGGGCACTGAGAGATAGTGTAATTACTGGGTAAATGAGACTCACTTAGCCGATAGATATCTGGCAGAGCAGAATAGAAAAGTTCTCTCTTAACGACGTGTCTAAAAGGCGACTAAGGTATTGTACGGACAGCCTTTATTCGTGCAAAATATCATAATATGCAATGCTGTCTGTGTATATAATATGCTATACTGCTCGGGAACGCACAGGGGAGAAATATTTTTTTACTTGTACCACTTGGTGTGGTGTCGTACACAATAGTGGCGATTTGTTTCGCCACCGGTCACGTCTCCGTTCCCGTGAGGGCGACAAGTGGGCTACGTGAGTGGCCTCTGCCTATCCTTATATGGGAAAATGTCTGTATGTATGTACTCGTATGAAAAGCCTTTGATAGTTTTAAGTCGTGTCCAAGCAGGCAGACATAAAACAATTTATATTTATGTTGCGAATATGATAAGACAGACCTTTTTACTTTGATAAATTACCTCGAATACATTCATTTATATTTGATTAGGGAAAAAAAGAAGTAACAAACTATAAATGTCCCACTGCTGAGCACAGACCTCATTTCCGAGGGGTTTTTCGAGTCGGGAAGAGTCTGCCACGTTGCTCCAGTGCGGGTTGAGGAACTTCACATGTCTTCGAAATATTTATTATACCTCAGGCATGCATGGTTTCCTCACGATGTTTTTCCTTTATCGCCGAGCACGTGGTAAATCAAGACTTAAATGCAATTAACAATTTTAGTGGTGCCGGCACCGAGAATCGAGCCCAGGTCACTCGCGCACTGTGAATATTTAAAGCGAGCGCCTAGCCTTTCGAGCTACCACGGCCTGTAGTGTATTATAATTTAAATATAAATATTACGGTTTATTTAAGAACTTTATTTTCTTATCAAGAATTTACACAATTCACTCACTATCACTTATTATTTTCCCTATTACTTGACCTCACCTACTCGTACCTACTCGTAGCGATATTGAAAATTTTGTTAAAAATAATGAAGTATTTAAATATTAAATCGTTTACATGCATGAGATAATAAAGAATATTGGAGTAGATGTAATCCAAAAAAAAAAACATTGTATTTACTACGTTTTATCTCCACTTCATGCATTTGATTCTCATCAAATTATTATAGAAGAGTGTCCTGTATATCCACCCTCTACCGGTGCCGGCCTATTATCTAAAATAATAGGGGCTCGCGGCGCCCCGGGCACAACATACAATAAACGTAAATTATACATAATTTCTTCGTTGGAAATTACACACAAATATCACTCTATTAACGCTGTAGCGTTAAATTTAGAATGAATTTAGATTGGTTAGTGTCTTTAATTATTACAACGTAGCGATCGACTGGAAAGAGTGTCCCCGGCTACAGAGACGAATACGTCACTCCGCTGTATCGCCTTGTCGAATAGCCGGCGAATGCCATATTTGCGAAATTCAAATATGATTGATTGACGGCTTGAATGTATTGTAATTATCTTTTTTTTATTGGATAAAGTGATGAAACGGGCAAAGCGCTCACCTGATGGTAAGTGCAACGTCTGCCCATAACAATTGCTGTGTAACCCAGAACATTTCTGTGTGACACCTCACTGTACACTCTGAGACATCAGTTCTTATGTCTCATATGCCCAGTGATTACGCTAGCTCACAGTGCCCTGCAAACCGAAACACAGTATTGTTTGCACAATACTGCTTCACGGCAGAATACCTGGCCCTGGGGTGGTACCTATCTAAATTCCTATACAGGAATCCGTCTAGGTAGGTACCACCCCATTATATCATGGCACTATCTCGACAGACTTTATTTTATTTAAATATGGCATACTTTAAGAGTATCTTCTTATTGTACTCGGTATCCTAAATTAGCATAAATCCGAAGGAATCGTGCGGGTGGCGACCCCGGGACCCAGCGGGCGGTGGAGGACGGCTGTGTTACGAGTCGAGGCCTAAATATTAACGAAATAAGCGGCAACAAACAACGGTTTAGCGACAATAACAGCGCAACTTGCGCCATTACAATGTTTTATTCCTACTTTTCTCCCTGAGGGGGATCGGCTCGGAGGGCCGCGCTGTCTCCGCGGACCGCAACCGCTTTTCCAAACGTATCGTAATGAACAACACCATTTGAATGAAAAACACCGGAGCGCTTATACAGTTAGTCAAAAATATATTACGACAACATAACTAAAGGTGCTAGATATATTACGCTAAATGTTATACATTAGGTACCAATGCATTATTTTTTTTTTATTATATTTGCCGTGGTAACACAGGGGTCGGGTGCAGGCCTTAAGTTTCATAGTACGCGAGTAACCTGAGTTCAATCCCCGGTGCCGGCGCATCTGAAATCGTTATGATAAGGGCTGATTTACCATGTGCTCAGCGGTAAAGGAAAACATCTTGAGGAAACCTGCATGTCTGAGGGATAAAATGGTTGACTGCTTTCATCATTTCGGCCTATCATAGTCCACGGCTGAACACAGGCCTCCTCAATAGATTGCCGCAAAAGTTTGTGACTCTCATTTTGGGGGGATTTTACCATAGTTGCCACGCTTGGCAGCCGGGTTGGAAACCGCAGTTTATTTATTCAGATGTTCCGGGAAGATGCTGCTGCCCATCTCCTGGTTTTCATTTTCCCTCTGTCGACTTTTACGACTCCCTCGAGATGAGATGGGGTGGTAGATTCTCTTAAGCCGCTACCACACGGCAGCCGCTACCACACGGAAACCGCTACCACACGGCAGCCGCTACCTCATGGCAGCCACTACCACACGGTTTTATATGTCAGGCGTGGCAATGGATATATGTGAGAGGCAGACATCTGTCTGAATTATTTTTTAAAATACTCTTTAAAATTATATTTCGAAGACATGTGAAGTCCGCTAGCCCATACTGGAGGAGCGTGCTGGACTTTTCTGCCTCCAAAACCCTCTCAGAAACGAGAGCCATGTGCTTAGCAATGGTTTTTTTTTATTTTATTTTTTGTAATTTATAAATGACATTATGTAATATACATACATACATACACACACAGTGCAGTTTAATTCCTTACTCGCCTTTTACGAGATCCATTGGATGAGATGGAGTGGTAGTATTCTTTTAACGAGCCGCCACCACACGGCATGTGCATGTATTATGTAATATGGCATTATAAAAAAAGAAAGACCCCAGAGTTTCCCGCCGGTTCTTCTCTGAGATGTATTTTGCTACAACTGAGATGTAATTTTTTGAACCGGTGTAGATATTAACGTTCATAAGAGCTTTAAACAAGCCTAAATTGAATAAAGATATTTTGAATTTGACTTTGTAGACTGTAACTTTACGTTTACCAAAGCATTTGTAAGTGGAGTAGGTTAAGTCTTTAAAAAACCGTTGTTTTCTTCGAAAAACTGTCAACTTCAGTCGGACCTTCATAACATTAACTAGCAAGCAGATTTAGTTCTACAGCATACACTGCAGAGTGGGAGACCGGAGTTAGACCAATGTTGAAAATTGGTTGGCTTATTTTCTTAGTATAATGTCATATAACATTCTGTTGCGGGGAAATGCAGCAGATGTAAAATATAGATGAGGATCATAAGCTTTGGCCTTCTAGAGTATCGCTTAGAAATAAACTAAAATAAAAAGGTACTTTAACTTACGCCTCTCAATATACTTGTATTCTTATGTGCACATAATACATAAGTGTAACTTTAGTAAACAGTAATGCTCATACAGTAAAAACCATGAACAAACACAAGCTTATGCCTACTAATCAACTCCACAGAATTAGCTTTATCGCTAGGCAACGTATACGCTTTTACAATGAAATCCCAGAACGTGTTCCCATTATTTTCCTTTAGGAATGAAGTGATCGTTTCCAGGATAATTGTAAAATGTGTATCATTAGTGTAGATTATAAAATAATTTAAATTATGCCTTCTATTTTTTAGTTAATCAATATGTCGATCAACAACAAGGAGCAATCAAGGAATTTCATAATCAATGAAATAAGCTATGAATAAGTACTCTTTTATCCTGCTCTTGATCACTGTATTTGTGTACATAAATGGTATAATGCAAATATTTTTTATTTATTAAACTAACCAATAAGAATTACAACAAAAATAGTTATAAAAGTAAGTACTTAAGCATGTAAGACCAAACATGTATCCTTGATAAAAGGCCACTACCACAATTCAAAAACAAAAGAACGGTTAGGTGCAGTGGCTAAGCTAAGGTTTCTGCGCCGCGGGTTGCGGGTTCGTTTCCCTCACGGGATAAATATTTGTATGGCCTACAGATAGTTGTTCCGTGTCTGGGTGGTTTGTGCAAGTACAAAATTAATTAGTTATCATGAATAACATTTTTCTGTAGTAAAGAGCTTAAAATTACATTTTGCAATTTATAAGTTTCATAAAGAAAATGCCCAAATTATTTTTACTTTTTCATCATAGAATTTTAATGAACTAAAATGCGGTTAATGGCTGAGAAATTTCCGAAATTACTTTCGAAAGTTCTATGTAGTTTGAAAAATAACACACCTCGTAGTCATGAGGTTTTATAAGCGGTATATTAAAATGGACCCCATCCAGCGATTCCGGACAATCAATATCCTCGTTTAGCAGACTGTGAAGAAAAACCTGATCATGAAACTTTGATCTTCAAGACTTTGAAATTTGAAATATTTTAAGCGATCTTTATAAGAGCACTTTAATTTTCTGACAATGGTAAACCATGTGCCCCAAAAATCTTTTCCGGACGCTTTCAATGCCAGTGCTTGTGTACTGCGTATAAAGGAGACCAAACTACGCTGCTATATTCAAGACCGGATCTAATCTGTAATCTGTTATATTATAAAATTTTAATGGGAACATCTTTAAATATATACAATGTGTCAGGGATCGTATTAGCGATAATTTAGGCACTGATTCTGCATCTCATCCCTACTCTAAAACAACATTCTAACGCGTCCTACCCCCTTTCCCCTTCCAGCCATGGCTATTTCAACTTTTTGTACGTTTTGTTGTTTTATGTCTGTATCTGTCTGTCTGTCGATTTAATTCTAAACACTTCTACGGTCATAACGGGCTTGATTTTGCTAAATGTAATGATTTCGAAGTAGTTTTAACCTAATTCTTTTAAAGTTTTACATTAATTTTAGGTGTCTAACGATGAAGAATATTGTATCAAATCGAATAATATCTTTTGCGGATCTGTGAAGTCACACACTTTCAACTTATTGCTATTTTTTCGAGGACATACAGAACAAAACGCACATTATGCCTAAATGATCGCCAATTCGATCCCGGACTCATTGTACAATCTTTAAATATATAATAAAATAATATTAATATGACTTTAGTTCTCTCTTACGCATAGGCATAGTAGTTTCTAATAAGTGCTATAACGAAAAAACAAAAACCTTACTATATATATAGTTTGACTAGAACTATAATTGATAATCATCATTGAAATTGTAATATTTAAATTTAACCACTTACCGTGATATATGATACGACGACCGCGTGGCCGAGTGGTCAGAATACCTGACTTCTACGCCGCGGGTCCTGGGTTCGATTCCCAGCCGGAGCCACCATTTGTGCTAAAACACAAATTGTTGGTTTTCGGGTCTGGTTGTGTTGTAATTGTCCCCGTGTTTCTGACACTGCATCCTAGCCTACCTCCGATCTTATCGCATCAGCGTTACATCGGGCGCGGGTAGGTTGGGACGAGTGAGTGCCTCTGTGTTTGCGCGTACACTTGTGGCACTATAATATCTCCTGCGCAGTTGATGGCTCTCGACAGTATTCGGAAGTTGTCGCCGTAGTCGAAATCGGCTAGGAAAACATCATCATATTTATATCGTATTATATATTTATAATCAAAAATCCATTGAAGCAAAGTTCATGCTGCATTATGCAAATGTCGCTGAAAACGCTTCATTATCGCGTCGCGCTCGCGAGCCCTAAACACAATATTTTCATTACGCACTGCGACCGGGCCCCTCGGAAAAAACAAGATTACTTTCTGAAGTTTGAAGCGAAATGGCGCTTGAAAGGGACTAACTCAATTTGCGAGCAATTCCTCCCGCTGGAGTCCACGCGGCCATATTTCAGCCCCTCCGCGGCGGATTAACTCGATTATAAGAATTCGGGGATTTGGTAATGGCTCTATAATGTGGTGCTGATTTGGGACGCATCTGTCGCAAACGCACTAGGACCTCACCGGCTTATACTCCGCACGTTGTGTTCTAACTAGGATTTGATAGTATTCAAATGGTTAAAGTTATCTAAAGTTATCTGATGTTCCACTGCCACTTTTTAAACGGATTTTCGTATTGCTATCTCAAACTTCAAATGCTATACACAAATACTTTTAGAACATACAGCACATAATCCTGGACGTCATATGTTAACGGAATATCACATTAGTCGGTCACCCACCCAACTTTTTCTCTGATAACTGTTGAATGTTGCCAAAAAATTTTTTTTTTTTATAAAAGTGACGGAACGAGTAAAACATTCACCTGATGGTAAGTGCAACGTCTGCCCATAACAAATGCTGTGTCACCCAGAAAATTACTGCGTGACACCACACTGCGCCCGTCACCCTGAGACATCAGTCTCATATGCCCAGTGATTACGCTAGCTCACAGTGCCCTTCAAACCGAAACACAGTAATGTTTGCACACTACTGCTTCACGGCAGAATAACTGGCCCTGGGTTGGTACCTACCTAGATGGATTCCTGCATAGGAATGCTACCACCAGTAAAAATGATATTGATTTAATCAGATTTAAGAGAAACTAAGGTTAGATCGGACTTTCAGTAAAATGTAGGAGAACACTTTTTATCTAGTATAATACCGTAACATCGTGTCTACTTTTCAAAGCAGTTTACTGACCAAGGTCATCCCAATATTATAGTTCGTCGCAAGTCCAAATCGAAATAAAAGCCCACAGATTGCCAAAAAGCATGTCACTTTATCTTACTTATTCTAACGGCTATGACGGTGTAGTGGTGGCAGTAGCCAAAGAAAATATCTCTCCAATCTCTCTCATATAATTTACTGTACTGACTAGCGAGCTATTAAACGTTATCTTCGCTAATTGTAATGAAAGGAACTAAATTTACCCAAATGAGGACATTAGGAGAGGACAAAGTTGGTTTGTTATCTAGTGAGCAGTAAGGCGACGGCTATCAGAGTAATTAATGAGAGAAATAAGTTAGACTGTAAATCAAGAATTTGAAAAAGGTCCGGAAGCGGCTGGCGACAACGCCCACATTAACCAAATTACAAAGAGCGGTCACTATGGCCGTGGTCTGTATCTTACGCAGATTGCTTTTCACATAAGTACTTTATAATCATACAATATGGTCACTATACCATACATAGCGTTATGTGGTATATAATCGAAAAAAAAATCATTATTTTCGAGCCAGTGAAACAAACACAATGTAACGTAGTCTAAGTTGGTCCCAGAGTCATTATCTATAACCCGTGTAAAATTCATGTCAATGGGTTTAGTAGTTGTAGCCACAGACACAAAAAAGATACTTATACCCGTACCGTGTGGCCTCTGCCTACCTCTTATATGGGGAAAAGGCGTGACTGTGTGTATGTATATAATTATCACATGCTATCATCCTGTAATCAGTGCTACTGCTGCTACTGCTGGTATATCATATATATCCCTGCTAAGAAATATTATGTACTTGGCACCCTTTGTAGACGGATCTTCGGCAGAAGTAACAGACGCTTCATACGAATAGACGCTACGCAAATCGCCTTTCTGTGTTGGCATGTTTGAGATAGTGAATTCCGCCATCTATTCAGAGAGATGTATCTAAGACTTTTATGATGTCATCACTTATGGCCTATTACGATACAACATGGAATGTGATGGGTAATGAAATCGCTACCTACGCAAGAAAGTAAAGCTTTCTTCCGAAGAAACACTTTTGAGTAGTGTGCAAACATTACTGTGTTTCGGTTTGAAGGGCACTGAGAGCTAGTGTAATCACTGGGTATTTGAGACTTAAGAACTGATGTCTCAGGGTGACGGGCGCAGTGTGGTGTCACAGAAATGTTCTGGGTGACACAGCATTTGTTATGCTGTGTCACCCAGCTATAGTAATCAATGGGCATATGAGACTTAAGAGCGGACGTCTTAGGGCGACGCAGTGTGGTGCCACACAGAAATATTCTGGTTGACACAGCATTGCCATAGGTAGACGTTGCACTTACCATTAGGTGAACGTTTTACTCATCTCGTCCCTTTATCCAATAAAAAAATTTATTTACAAACGCGGTAATTTCGATTACCCATACTGGTAGTAGGATTCCTAGTTAGAAATGCGTCCGGTACCGCGGTGCAGATGACTAGCTCGTTTCGTCTTGTACTTCTATAAAAAAACATTGTACATATTGTAGTAAAACATTACAAATTGTTTACTTCCAATTTCCACAAAATGGACAGTCGCAAAAAATGATAATTTAATGAAATTTTGTGTCAGGGTAGTCCGGAGGGGTGGCCAGGGCGGGAGATGCTGACTCGAGAGGAATGCTTGATATTTAATTAAAGCGTTTTCGACCCGCGTCTAAATTTAATTGGGAGCAATCGAAAGTAAGGCTGGGGTCAGAGGATCCACACAGCAATCTAACTATATAACCAAGACGTTCTGCCGCTGCACTGTTACGTGGTACGGAACCCTTACAATTGCTACGGTTGATCATAAATGTATTTTTTTTTATATTTCTTGCAGTATGTGCTAGCTTTTGAGCAGTATCTATCACTCCATATGTTAAAAATTACAAAATGAGAATATATATGGTGTTCTTTTTGACTCCTCTTCCGGTAAAGGAATCTCATCAATATCTCTCAGTACCCTTCATATCGAAACACATCAATGCTTTGCACTATGAGCTAACGTAATCACATATGAGAAGAGCATATGAGACTTAAGAACTGATATCTCAGGGTGATGGGCACAGTGAGGTGTGACACAGAAATGTTCTGGGTGATACTACATTTATGGGCAGACGTTGCACTTACCATCAGGTGAACGTTTTGCCTCGTGAGGTAGTAACCACCTAGACGGATCCCCTGCAATAGAAATCCTACCAGCAGTAGAGTGATAGTTTTTTAGTCGATTACGATGAAAAACCTCCAGTTTTTTGATGAATGATTCTACGATGGGCATGTAATAATTTATTTTATTCAGAGCATACAGGTACGTGTAAGAAGGTTAATAATATGTTAGAATCTCGTTAAGACGTGATAGCTCAGGGGCCGAGCACTCCGAGAGTGATTTGAGTTCGATCCCGATACCGGCACCTCTAAAATTGTTCTGCAATTTGAAGGAAAACATCGAGAGGAAACCTGCATGTCTGATAAATATAATAATTTCGACGACATGTGAAGTCCTTCAACCATTCAAACAACGCATTGGAGCAACGTGGCCGACTCCTTCACGGCTTCAAAAACCCTCTCCGAAATGAGAGGGCGCCTATGCTCGGCAGTTAGGACATTTATAGGCTGTTACTTTACTTTTTTTACTCGTTAAGTTTCCGTTCGCATGCCACCAATAGTAGACGGCTAGGTCTTGTGTGCGAAGTTAACCACCCACCACCACTGAACTTGCTCCTCCAATCTGCAACGCGCATTCAAAGCAGTCAGGCCCCACTCAAACTCTGTATCTTGACTGCCTTTCACCATCACACATGATTTAGGAAACTAGGGAGTAGAGCGCGTAAGTCATTTGTCTGTCACGTAAGATTCGTGTGACTATATGTTCCATTTCTCGACTTCATCGACTTACTGACACTGCTTAGTGACGAAACCTCACTGCAACTTACATAAAAATATGTTTCGCATAGTTCAGCGGTTATATCTACGTAGCCTTGAAGTAGCGGGTTCATAAAATTATAATTTGAGTAACGAGTAAGAGAGAGTTAGATCAATGATTTATTATTTATTTTGATATCTCCCAAATTTCTAAAAGTGCGTGCATTTTCTTTACAATATCTCTATTTTTTTCATTAAATGCTAAATGTAAAATTATTAAGCCTCTAATAGCAATGAATTTATTTATCCTATGTCTTATATTTTTCTTTTTATTCAACAGATAAACAGGGAATAAAATTATAATTACGTATTCAATGATAACACTGCACAATGCTTAGCGGCCCGCGGTTTACATTGTCTGCTCTGCTCGATATATACTGCGGCGTCATGATGCAGCCGTCCCCTTCGCTGTAGTTGCTTTAGACAAATAAAAAGCTCTGCGACCTCAGGCACCGAGCTACAGACCTCTTGTTAGTTAAATGAAACGGTACATCCTTTTTCACATCACTAACCAGAATTATAAAGTTTGATTTGTCTGTGTATAAAGTTGTTGTTGTTGTTGTTGTTGTTGTATAAAGTTTGAAGTTGCCGTTTGATTTGTTTTTTAAAAAACGAGGACAGGTGGGAGGATTCCTAAGCAGGTACCACCCCAGGGCCAGTTATTCTGCCGTGAAGCAGTAGTGAGCAAACATTACTGTGTCTCAGGGTGACGGGCGCAGTGTGGTGTCACACAGAAATATTCTGGGTGACACAGCATATGTTGTGGGCGGACGTTGCACTTACCATCAGGTGAAGGTTTTGCTCGTTTCGTCACTTTATATTTTTAAAAGGATTATTATGTTTTGTTATTAATTCTCCTGCATCGTGGGTGCATCTTACAAGTAGTAAATTGCATACGCAGGCACACCCAGACCTGGTGCAGCTATTTGTAGATCACACAAATATTTGTTCGATGTTGGAATCGCACCCGCGACTTGTAGCGCAGTCGTTAGAAGACGTCCTTGGCCACTGCGCCAAGCGAGCGGTCATATCATCATTATAATTTCAACGTCACAGGTCCACTGCTGAACATAGGCCACAAAACACGGTCCTGAGCCACCTGCATCCATCGACTTCCCGCAAAGCCGTGCCGGTTGTCACAATTTTTTTTTTGTATACGGTACAAGGTTGTTACTCCAGAAACTTTCTTTCCCAATCGTTATCAGTTCTAAGATCTATATATATTGATACAAATATTTGAAAGCTCACAACGCACCATAGAAGTAATTGTTCTCATCAAAAAATAATCTTACAGACTATCATTTTGACTGATGGTAGGATTCCTGTGCAGGAATACGTCTAGGTAGGTACCACCTCTGGGCCAGTTATTCTGTCGTGAAGCAGTAGTTTGCAAACATTACTGTGTTTCGGTTTGAAGGGCACAGAGAGCTAGCGTAACCACTGGGCAAATGAAACTTATGAACTAACGTCTCAGGGTGACGGGCGCATTGTGGTGACACACAGAAGTTTTCTGGGTGACACAGCATTTGTTATGAGCAGACGTTGCACTAACCATCAGGTGAACGTTTTGCTCGTTTCGACATCTTATCCAATAAAAAAAATCCAATTCAAAAAAAGATAAAAGCAAATGATTATAATTAATTACAAATATACACGAAGTAATCGAATGAAGTAATAGAAATGAAAAACCTGGTGACTTTGAATACAATTTTAGTTTGTGCACATCCTGGAAACGGTAGAGAAATAATCTCGTAAATAAAATAACTCTTAAATGAAATAATATATTAATGTGTTAAGTACTTTATTTGTAATTAGCTTGGTGTAAATTTATTAAATGAAGTTCCGCTTTAAAACCATTATATTCTACCTACCAAAAAAAAGCAAATGATATTAAATATCATTGTCATGAAAACTGAAGACAAATGCGTCTTACTCAGTTAGTGAAACTTTGATTCATTGTCGAGTTGATTCCGTAATCTCAAAAGTTTGTGCGAGTCAACGTTGAAACTTGGTGTACTTATCAGTGGGCATTTCTTCGCGTCGCGTCGCCACGAACTTGCTCCGTCATTTAAGCTTCGACGCACAGCTCCGCTAATTAATTAGATGATTGTTGAATGACAGAAACATTTCAAGAAGTATTCCCGTAAGTAAAAGTCTCCACGAAGTATTAACAAATTTAAAAGGAAAGTGTAGTAAGATTAAGTTTCGTTTAGCTGCTGACATTCTTTTCGAAGTGAACTCGAGCCGGGCAGTTTTTAGTATTCGTATTACACAACCTTTGAAAATTACGTAATAAATTAATATATTGCAGGAATGAAACAAAGATCCCATAATGGTGTGTATTAACTAGTTATTGACAAAACCCAAACCCAAAACCCGCCCTCCCACAAAAGCGTGCACAATAAAAGTGTGACACAAAAATCGGACATAGATTTCAAAAAACTTGTCAAGAAGACATTATATGATAAAGCGTATTATAAAATAGATCATTAAATAGAGGACAAAGATGTGTGGAAATAACTCATACTTTGCAATTGCAAATTTTTGATGTAATTACTTTTGAAATTTATAAATGACATTATGATATATGGCATCGAAAAAAAGAAAGAGTTTCTTGCCGGTTCTTCTCTGAAATGATCTTAATTTTCGAACCGCTGTAGATTTTGACGTTCATAGCAGCTTAATGCAAGCCTAAATTGAATAAAGTACCACCACCAAATAAATTCCAAGCATCTCCCTGAATCCCTCGAGATGAGAAGGAACAAATTTTGCAACAAAAATGCAAATTTTCTTACACTGTCCTCTGCCAGTTGTAATGACTCGATATATACTTTTCAAAAATGTTTATTTATGTATATAATAGATTTCCTTAAGAGTATATATTACACTGGAATAAAATATAGAATAATATTATATAATCCTGAAGTCGACCCGGCCGTTTTTGACAAAGGCGACACTTTCCGAACACTTTTGGAAGCTATCACCTGCGCAGGAGATGTTTTAGTTCCATAAATATATGCAACCTAGGGGCACTTACTATTCCTAATTTAACCGCGCTTGATCTGAAAACCTCATGAGATAATATCGGAGGTAAGAGTTAGGATGCAGTGCCGGAGACAGGGACAATCACTAAACCCGAATATAGCTTAGAAACAACATCCTTTAAACATTCTTAATTTCAATTAATCTACATTCATTTTGTTCGAGAGCACCTTTTGACAACAATGCGTATGCAAGCCGATACCGGAAGGTGCCGTATATGCCGCACTGTAACATAAATCGATGTTGCCATGCGATTGCCGGGTTACAAAATGTAATAAATTAATACTGAAGTCTAATGTCAGAATAAAAAAAACGAGTAATATCATTACGGCTAAGAGCAAATACAATTTCGAATGTCCCCCAAAGCCAAGCGTACCCGTTCCTTTGATTGTCCAGTGCTTTTAAAATTTATACACGTCACTGGGTGCGCGTGACAAGTTGTCATGTTGGATGCGAGTAGTACACTTACTTGGAGGGCCATTAACTCGGACATGTGATGAAAGCTGGCAGAGGGGAGGCACGGCGCCGCCGGCCAAGCCTCCGCCCTAACATCCGACTCGTACATTTGTACGTTTATAGTCCGTTGCAGGGTAAGCAAAATCCCAGCGTTTATCATACAACCAGCCCTTAGGCTAGTTTGTAAGGGATTTAATAACTGTGCCCGCGAATTTGATCTCGCTGACTCTTTTTTTTCACCTGATAATAATAATAACAAATTCTGTATCACCCAAAACACTTCTGAGTGGCACCACACTGCGCCCGTCACCTTAAGGCATCAGTTCTTAAGTCTCATGTGCCCAGTGATTACACTAGCTGTCAGTGCCCTTCAAACCGAAACACAGTAATGTTTGTACACTACTGCTTCACGGCATAATAGCTGGCCCTGCGGTACCTACCTAGACGGATTCCTGCCAATTCCAACAGTTTTTCAAAAAGTATTTGTGATTTTGCGATGAAAAATTATATAACTTTATATTAACTAAGATCAATTTAGATAATTGATCTTAGTTAATTTAATATACCTTCCTTCACTGCAGGCCGCATGAGGAAGCTCAGAGTCGCGCAGCGAGCTATGGAAACGGGCTATGCTCGGAGTTTCTCTGCGAGATAAAATCCGCAACGATGTTATCCGCAGCAGAACTAGAACAACCGACATAGCCCTAAGGATTAGCAAGCTGAAGTGGCAATGGGCCGGCCTATATAGCTCGTAGAACCGACAACCGTTGGGGAAGAAAGGTTCTCGAGTGGCAACCTCGTACCGCAGCAACCTCGTACAGCGCAAACGCAGCGTAGGGCGACCCCCCACTAGATGGAGCGACGACCTGCACGGTTTTGTGGGAAGTCGGTGGATGCAGGTGGCTCAGGACCGTGTTTTGTGGCAATCTATATGGGGAGGCCTATGTTCAACAGTGGACTGTAATAGGCTGAAAAGATGATGATGAATTTAATATAATTTAAGTCATCAAATATGTTTGGACTGATAGACAATCTTGGCACCCACTACATCTTCTCTGCTCGAGCCGAAGGTAGACTGGTGGAGAATGCCTCGTAGCATTAAGTACGCCCTTTCCTACATTTTTGTATGTGCAAATAAAGTTTTTAATAAATCAATAACAAACTAAGTTATTTAACTTCAGGTTTTTTCAAATGAATATGCAATAGGAAAAACTATATAAAACGTTTAAATTCTACAATCACAGACACACTATATATTTTTCCGTGTATAGTGTATGATAGACAGCCGAACGAAATTCATTGTTACTAGAATATTTCGTTTAGTTTTTAAAAAAATGCCCCACAATAGGATTTATCCTGTATCGTGTATCGTGTAGAGTGAGAGAGACTCCGGCTGGGATTCGAACCCAGGACCCGCGGCGTAGAAAGTCAGATACGCTAAGCACTAGGCCACGCGGTCGGCAATGTGACGCGACGCGTAAATGTTTTGCCTGATGGTAACTCTGGTAATAGTGCAACGTCTGCTAACAAATGTTACACCCAAAACATTTCTGTGTGACACACTACTGGTGACTGGCTCATTAGTTCTTAAGTCTTATATGCCCGGCAATATCCCTTAGCGAACAGTGCCCTTCAAACCGAAACACAGTAATGTTTCCATACTACTGCTTGTATGCAGAATATCTTTCACTGCGGTGGTACCTACCCAGACGAATTCGTGCACAGGAATCCAGTCACACTTCATCCAGCGCTGAAAGAGCACACTGCATCCGTAGGTGAAACGACAGACGGACCTGTATTTATTAACCAAAACCGTGGTAATAGGTTTGCACTCAGTGACTTTTCCGCTCCGACTTATTACCGTAATACTCGTAGGTGTAGATTTTTTTATCGTTTATGTGTAAAGACAGACTCTTCTTAAATAATTATAATTTCTACGATTATTAAAACTGAAAGGAAGTAGCGTCAGCCCTAAATTTCTAGTTGCTTAGTGCTGACTGGAATTGAAGGCAGGTGCCATTAAGCAGCTTGCAGCAGTAAAAGATAATCTATTTTACTGCTGCAAGCTGCTTGTTGTTGCTAAAATTAAGCAGTCATTGCAAAGTTCAGGCGTTCAGATCTATAACAATAGAACTTAGAAAATTCATTCGTCTCACTTTTCTAATAATTTATTTCTAATCGGCAGCCTCCCACCAGTCGCATTTTTATTTTTCAGCTCAATGAACTGAGATTAATTTTTAATCAAAATTTGGTTGCCAGTGGATTGGCTCAAGAGCTCTCATACCGCCTGAAGCATAGGCGCTCGAAATGTGACGTCACGAGCATGACGTCATCGCTCAAGGGCTCTTGTCGCCGTATCGCCACTCGCCGCCTTGCCTCATAAAGAATAAATGGAATAATTTTATTATATTTTCCGAGGTTCAAACCAAGTTATTTTACTTATTGTAAAACGTTAGTGTGTTTATACCGTAAAATATTAATGTGTGTACCGTAAAAAGGTGAATTCTGCATTCCGGCGGTTCGCTTTGTTTTTGAGTCACGGCTCTTAATCTCCGAAACAAGAAAATTCACAGAAAAGTAATTTATTTATTGAAAAAAGACGATCTAAAGGAGGAGTTAAAGAAGAAAATTAGATGTCTCGGCTTTTTTAAAACCAGGAGATGGGCAGCAGCAGCTTCCTGGAACATCTGAATAAATAAACTGCGGTTGCCAACCCGCCTGCCAAGCGTGTCAACTAGGGCAAAATCCCTCCAATATGAGAGCTACAAGCTGTGGCTATCTATGGGGAAGGCCTATGTTCAGCAGTGGACTTGTGATAGGCTGAAACGACGACGACGACGACGGCTTTTTGACTTTACACAGCATAGATAAATATTAGCACAAGTAAAATATAGCTACGTTTCACACAGACTTTTGTTATTAAATAATTTCTTTATGTTATTTAAATAAATAGTAAATAGAATTGAATCGTATAATAAAACAAAATTGTACTAGCTAAATGCGTAGCAATGCCTCATTGAGTTTACAAAGTTGCATCTCAATCGTATAAACGGTGTGCGATTCCATAGAAGATGAAACACAATACAAACATTATGTATATATATTGGTACAAATATTCATGACAATTTTTTTATTACAGGTCCTCCCGGGCCCCCAGGCAAGCGTGGCAAAAAGGGGAAGAAAGGTGACTCAGGCGAACCTGGCCCATCGGTAAGTGCTTTTACTACCAGTCTTAGCCTTCAAAGGAATAGAAGTGTATTGTAGACGTCAGTACAAGTTACGCTTTTGTATACAGGGTTGCAACTCTATCTAAATCTAAGTTATGGCTCGTCGTTTCCCCCTTCATAAAATGTTATGTTTTAGTTTTGTTCGTTTTCTTTACAGGGTTTAATGGGTGCACCGGGGAAAAATGGATTTCCGGTACTTATCTTGAGTTATTTTTTTTTATATTTTTCTCTTTTTCTCTTTATTATATGTTAATTTCTTTTCAACTCTTAATGTCTTTGACTTCACCTCTTTAAGTGCCTTTTGCACAGTTACGCCGCTAGAGAAATTAAAAATATTCATGATAACTTTCCTAGTGTCCCTTGTGATCGCGTAAAAACTTTAGTAACCTTCTGCACTTATACTATTCAGTTCTTGTAGACGATAAAAACTAGTGTTTACAGAATTAAAACGCTAATATACTTAGCGTTTTAAAGCGAGTCCCAATTTCCACTGCTCTTTACACATTTTACCGTGAAGAGCACACGACTGCAGCGAGAGTGGCTCGCATATCGATGGCTTCTGTATGCCAGTGTAACGTTTCAGGGGAGCAAGGGCGAGAAGGGCGAGCGAGGCTTTATGGTAAGAGCCTTCCCGTAGTGACCAGTAGATAGCCTCCCGCTCGCCGCCGCCTAACCGAACCCGTCCACTACTACCACTAACTGCTATTAATACCGTCGAATTTGACACATCATAAAACACTTTATAACATACATCGTGTAAATATGATAGAAATTTTTCACAGTTTCGTTTTAAAATAAATGATTACAATACCTTGGTCTTTCGTTCCTAGTAACTTAAAAATTAGTCATGTTTTTGACGAGAGATTTCAAGTAGTTCCAGGAGTTTTTTATAGTAATATCTAAGAAATACTCACGATTAGAGCTCCTTCTAAATATATTTTCGTAATAATGCTGTGGACAATTGTGAGAATGCCTGCAATTTATTCAACGACTGCTCAACTTGAAATAAAACTAAGTTTACAGATTTTCTCGGATTTCATTGTAACTAATTTATAATAAATATTTATTAACCTACCTACTTTCGAGCACTTTGCAAAACCCTTGGTAAAGAGGGATTGAATTGTCGATGGTTCTGAATATGGTTACAGACTTCAGAAATCTGTGAGCTCACGTCAACCCAACCATTATATCATGATTTGATAGCTCACGAATATTTGCAAAAGAACACCGATTCCTGCTAAGGATGACTCGCAACGTATTAATTTTATTAAATTATGGTAATTAAAAAACATCCTTACTTTCAAAAGAGAAGATGGCTGAACTACCACAGGCTTATGATCATATAATCAATAAATTTGTAATGATATATAATCAATAAAATTAATGAAGAAAAGTAAGTTACTTTGCTAAGATCCGCATGCAAAATATAAAAATGGTGTATATTACCTAGTTTTTTGAAGTGCACCACCCGCCCTCCCTCAGTAGCGTGCACAAGCAAACTAACACCGCCACCAGGAACCGCCACCAGGTACCCTCCACCAACCACTACAATACCACCACTAGATAATATACACCACCGAAGCCGAGAACACGACACGTGTTTCGCCCCAAAACGAGGCATTATCAAGCGTAATAGACTCTACGACAGACGGCCGCCGAGTTTCGTAGAGTCTATTACGCTTGATAATGCCTCGTTTTGGGGCGAAACACGTGTCGTGTTCTCGGCTTCGGTGGTGTATATTATCTAGTGGTGGTATTGTAGTGGTTGGTGGAGGGTACCTGGTGGCGGTTCCTGGTGGCGGTGTTAGTTTGCTTGTGCACGCTACTGAGGGAGGGCGGGTGGTGCACTTCAAAAAACTAGGTAATATACACCATTTTTATATTTTGCATGCGGATCTTAGCAAAGTAACTTACTTTTCTTCATTATAATGGATTTCCGCAAAGTAACGCCTGATTCTATTAACTACAATAAAATTAATTTGAATCCTGAAATCAATTAAATGTACCGTCAACAGCACCATGCTTTATGCTCGTTTTGCGTAGATCGGATCAAAAGTAATAATCAAATGCTGTATATAGCCCAGATTAACTTTGACAACAGGACCTCTAACGCCTCAGTCCCCCGTGACTTTCTAAACGCTAAAAAATCCGTAAATTTTGTTTCATTTAATAAATTAAATTCGCGTAAATACAAGATATCAATAACTGCAGTACTGTTAGATTCTCGCGAAATTTGAAGTACGACGTCTAACATTATTTTACTTTTTAGTCACAACCCGACTCGCGAATTACAAAACTCATAGCTTGATATCTAGTGCGGGTGTGTAATATGAATTAGTAAAAAGCAGCATTAATATAAACTATGGTGGATGCGTTTGGTGCAAATCCAATTAGTTTTAAAATGTAGAATGTATGTAGTTGTCGGTATTGTTAACCTTATAGTAATGTTTATCCAAGAGACCTCTTAACACCTACGCTTGCAAATGATCAAAAAAACTAATGAGTTTGCTATTACTGGAAAGCATGACCTTTTCTTCTATTTCTGTGTAACCTATTAAGAACTATTTGCAGGCATTTCTTCCTTCAATCTCTTCCTTACTGTTAGTGTACATTTCTAAATTAAAAATACTTAAGTAATAAAGTACATACATATTTAGAAATGCATCAATCAACAGATGAATTAACACTATGCCGCACTGTTTTCAGGGACCAATCGGACTGGACGGGCCTAAAGGCGATCCGGTGAGTTGGATTTACACAACTTCAATAGTAAACATTTTTAAAGATTGTATTTTATTCACACTAGAGCTAGGTACCGATTCAAAGTCAATGTCAACATTTTTCTATTGAATTTGGTCCTTTTCTTTTCAGTGAAGAGCCGACAAAAAGCGGGGTTTTATGGATTGTAGCAAATAAAAGGGTAGACACGACAGGGGAAATAGTACGCTCTCACAGAAAAACATCCACAAAGACACACACATACACACTTACACAGACGCACGCACACGCGCACATACCTCACACGTCGTTACCACACAGTATAATCGTGTAATTGATAACTATGCAAATTACATCAAATTATATATAATACACAGGTGTATCAGAATACTATTTCCGTTAATATATTTCTAAACTGTTTCAGGGCCGACCCGGTGACAAGGGGCAGAAAGGGGAACTGGGCAGTCCAGGCTTTGATGTATTCGCTGCAGTAAAGGTGTGTAATGTACCAATTATTCCTTAATAAAAATCGTATAAGCGAAAAAAATATTATAGATATTACATAGCCTCGGCTAGAAAGCATAATAAAATGGTATGTTGCGACGGTTGCAGGGTGTGAAAAGATCAGTGGACAACTTTAAGATGAGTCCGTACACAACCGCCGAGATCATAGCCGTGAAGGTACTGAGCCCCGCGCTCCGTAGTGCAGTGTGTCGCTTCTTGCGCCGCTTTTCGGCCACCTTTGTTCTTAATATCAGTACTCGAGAACATCGTATCGGCTGATATTTCGCATCGCTTTCAATTTATTTGCAATATTTCATCGATCTAATCTCGCTTAGTACATTTGAATCATGTGGAGCAACGAAGGCTTTTGTACCGATCGATGTCGTTTTCGTGTAGAGCAGAAGCTTTTAGATACAATATTATTTATACTCTCATGTAACTAATTACATTAAGAATTTATTTGTTTGTCCGCTTTTTCTGTTGTTTGTGTGTGTGTGCACGTGTATTGACGCAGTGTGACTCTGTAGGGCCTGCAGGCGGCCGGCCACAACATCTCCGCGCAGGCCATCGTGCAGCTAAAGGTGAGCAACCACGTTGTGTCATACGCACGTATATATGAATGCTTTTCTAAAACTATTCTTCCTAATATAATCTTTTCTATGTATCTTTTAAATTATTACTCAATCGACACCAACTGATTTTAGGCTAAATTAAACTTATGTCATTTAATTAAATTTACAAACATAGTTATAGAATAGCTATTCATTTCTAGAATTCTCTATCATCCATGAAATACATACATGTAATGTAAAGATTTCTGTCCAAAATGTACGCTCACTCAGCTGCGTGTTGTATGTACGAGTATCATATTGTGGTTCGATCATTCTCAGGATCAGATCTAGAACTGACATTTTTATTTTCATTAATTGGAATTAGTACTTTTTGAGTAAACTACTTTATTTGCCTATTCCTTGATTGAAACGTTTATTAATGCATAGTTTAATTTTATTTCTTAATTTCTTTCTTATTTAACTGACTACTGCTACAACTAACTAATTGTAATAGTTTTTTTTTTATATTCCACCACAAAAACTCTTTTAGTTTACTTTTATTGTCGAGCAATTCAATGCAATACAAAATGCGTACTAATACTCGTAATATATTTCGGTTTCATGGCAAATATCGAAAAAATATTCAAGTAGATATAAAAACTGGTATTCTATTCTCTATCGTTTACAAATAGATAACTAAACGCAGACAACATCCAATTTCAATGTTTCTGACACTTACAACACTATCGCTGCTGAATGAAATCGAGCATTCATTCCATTAGACTGAAAGTGCAACGAATCATTATGTCCGTCCGTCGCTGTGTGTGTGTGAATAACATGTTACATTTAGGACAGCTTCTGTATTTCCCCGAAGATAAATTCCAACACGCGGACAAAGGTATTTATATCGTTTTCTAAGTAAATAATTTGTTTTACAAACAATTTTATCGACCATTCAACATACTATTTTTATATTTATTATAGAGCTGTAATTTTATTGTTTCATAATTATCAGAACCTACAATTATATCAAATGTTATATTTCTATATTTTTGTAATAAAAATCCCGATTACGAATTTTGAAAATAAATTCACATTTTACTGTATTTTGATAGTAAATGATTCAGCATTAGTAAAAAAAAATTAAAAAATTGCATGTTTTAGTAGGTGAGCTTAGTTTATTTCTAGATGGCTACAAATAAATGCATTGCAGGGCGAGCCAGGCGAGCCGGGTCCCCCTGGCCCACCGGGTACGACAGGGGCGACTGGTGTGGCAGGCAACGAGGGACGCGCGGGCTCTCCGGGCAACCCGGGACCTCCGGGACCCGTAGGGCCGCAAGGCTTACTGGGTCCCCAGGGACCACCTGGCCCTCAAGGCACACCCGGGCACAAGGTCAGCGATCCTCTTTTCTATAGAAGGACCAGTCAAGCTTTTTTATAACGTCTCTCTACCTCTCTATTGACTATTTCTATATAAAAAAGAAAAATGAAGTTTAGTTTTATTACAATAAAGCTCATCATAAATTACAATCTACGTGGCACGTACGCGTCTCCTAAATATTACATCTAGGAATTTTCGTAAATAGACACACATCGTGTTCAAGTTGCAACTTCTATACCTGTAAAATAAAGTGCCGTGTGGTGGCGGCTCGTTAAAAGAATACTACCACTCCATCTCATCCAATGGATCTCGTAAAAGGCGAGTAAGGAATAAAACTGCACTGTGCACCCGCTGTTGGGTGGTGGCGATGGGCTCACCACCTATCACACCAAGTGCATTATATTGTTTTGGTGAAACGTGGATTATGGCAGTCATCTGCTTTTGCAGTGAGTGCCCTGTCTCTGACTACCCCTTATGGGATACAGTCGTGATCTTATGTATGTATGTATGTAAAATAAATAGTCATTAATAGTAACTAAGCTTACTTTAAAGCCGTCTGTGGTTCTGTGGTTTTTATAGTTTGCGGTCTCGTGGGGGCAAATAAATCAAGTGTCATAAAGCATTACTTAATTACTAAACAACTGTTGTACCAGATATAGCCGCAAATATACTAAAAGGCGTATATGGAATTCTTTCCGGACTATTAGGGGCTAGGCGCTCTCTTTAAATTTCATAGTACGCGAGTGACCTGGGTTCGATTCTCGGGGCCGGCACCACTAAAATTGTTAATTGCAAATTTAAGTGTCGGTTAACCACTAGCTCCGTTGTGAAGGAAAACATCGTGAGGAAATCTGCATGTCTGAGGAATAATAAATATTTCGAGGACATCTGAAGTCCGCCAACCCGCATTGGAGCAGCGTGGCGGACTCTTTCCGGCTCCAAAACCCTCTCAGAAATGAGAGGAGGCCTGTGCTCAGCTGTGGGACATTAATAGGCTGTTACTTTACTAGTTTTTTATATTATTATTACTACTAAATACTTTTCATGTCTTGATCAGCTCAAAACTCAATCAACTCAACTCGTCAACTTACGTTACGTAACATGAATTTAACTTCGTTATTGTGTTATGGTTGCAGGGTGATAAGGGCGACAAGGGCGAGCGAGGCTACACCACAACACTGAAGGGCGACGCCTTCCCCACCGGCATCATCGAGGGTCCGCCCGGACCTCCCGGCCCTCCCGGTAAGATAACGCGTCACATTTTTCGTCGCTTCGCCCTAATAGTTCACGAGCCTCAGTAGCTTCCACGCACCGCTCGCACAGATGCGCGGGCTCTCGACAATAAGCCCAGGTACTATTTAAAGTATCCTGTACATGGAAACTGCATTGGTTGTTGCATCGTAGATGCTTAGTACCTGCAAACTTTGCTCGGTTTTGTTGTCGAGAACCCGCTTATTACTTTTTGATTCACAATTAACGTCGGTTGTCGGGTAGAGTTGAATGTAGCGCTTTATTTTAAGTAGTATTTATTTATTTATGTGGAACAAGTGTCCCCAAAACCCTTCCCTTGTGTGCGTGTGTGCCGGGCGGCGTTTTGTAGCGGCGCTCTGTTGAAGGCGCGGAAGGCGGGCGCGGGGAGCGCGGCGCGACGGGCGCGCCCGGCCCGCCCGGCGAGCGCGGCGCGCGCGGCAAGCGCGGCAAGCGGGTACCTACACCACCACTGGCTGCCGACTGCTCAGTCCTCACAACGACCCACCACCTACTCGCAACGCAGCTGCGGGACTCCTCACTCGCATGAGCATGTTCCCGCTCTTTCCTTTCGCACTACCGACCTATGCTTTTCTCGATCTCACCTGTCCTTGACGAACTAATATATACAGTGATAACTCACTATATCATATTATCAAATTGTATTTAAACGTGCAAATAATAGCCGTAGAACTTGGAAGAAAGTTCCATAAAATTCTTTCACTTCGCTTGTTTCTTTCAAGCCACAACTCTGTGCTTGTGGAGGATGTATTATATCTTATTTGATAGAGATGATCATCGAATAATGTGGATTAGATATAAAATTATTGGGGATTGTATTTAAAGACCGTTATACTATTTAAATCGCCCAGAAACTTTGAAAATTCTGATTCGGGTAAAACAACCCATAGCACTGAACCCTTTAAAGACCTATTAATATGATTCCCTTGCTAATCGCTTTTTCGAAACGAAAATAACAAATAAGTAGTAAATCCACTAGAAGACTTTAATTATGTCACAGCAGTTATTATTATTCAGTATTTAAATGTTGAATTTCGCAGAAAAAATTAAAATTAAGTACGTAGGAGCACTTTGACTGCTGTCACTATAATTATCAAAACTATAAGTCTTTTTTAAATGCTGTCATCGCGTTAATTTTTATTATTATAATTTATCGTCACAGACTGATAAATGTCCTGATTTATTAACCTGGGGTACCTTCAGCTTTTAATTATTATTTTTGGTCCGATCTACGCAGAAAGAGCTAACTGTGTCTTGAAGTCTTGCAGTGGTATGCTTGGTTTTTGATTTAATTTTAATTTTATTTATTATTGGATCCCAACCTGGTGGTAATACCCAACCATCTTCTCTATTAAAATTAGGATGTTTTTTGATTTCAATCGTCGTTCTAGGAAGTCTGCAGTCTGTGACCATGTTCTGGATCATCCCAACCATTACATCAGATTTGATAAACCACAGATCCTTGTAAAAGAACACCGATTCCTACCAAGGATGATTTGCGAGGCTATTGAAATCAAAAAACATCCTAATTTCAATAGAGAAGATGGTTGGGTATTACCACCAGCTTGGGATCCAATAATAAATTAAATTAAAATTAAATCAAAAACCAAGCATACCACTGCAAGACTTCAAGACACAGTTAGCTCTTTCTGCGTAGATCGGACCAAAAATAATAATTAAAAGAATTTTTGCATTCTTCATCTATTCAATTCTATTTGTTACTCTGTGGCTTCAGTCACTGAGAGTAAAATTCACACTAGAGTATTTAAATTACAAACTCATATTTTCCTTGATTTTCATCATAAATATTGAGTAACTTTGGAATTTGTATATTTCTGCATATAGACATACACTATAAACTCTTAAAAAATTGCATCTTTTACTGTCCTACAAACATCAAGAACCTTCTACATTTTTACACTTACCTTAATTTAATAACATATAAACAAGATCAAATTCTATTCCATTCTCAAAGTTCTATGCTCAAAATACTCGAATAGACGTAGATTTGTCGCCCCGGTTGGCGCAGTGGCGATTAACTTCAACACAGAAGTCTCAAATTCGATTCCTGCCCGGGACAGATATTAATGGCCTCCAGGCAGTCGTCGCGGGTGTGTGTGCATGTAGAATTTATGTCTGTAAAACGCACCCACGATACATTGAGAATTCCTAGTAGGGAGCGGCGTCTAAAAAAGTAACACGAACAATTCTTCAGATCAGGATCTCCCCTCCTTCACTTTAACCTTGCTTTGTTATAAGGGCATGTGTACGATAAGCACGTAACATAATGTGATGTTTGCGTGGTGACAGTAGTGCTGCCGGTGCATGCGCATGCTTCGTAACGTCGCACAGCTAACTGTTTTGTTCAAGTAGACACTGAGGTAGCGGTACAAATGACAACTAACGCGGTAGTTCGTAAATGTTTTAACGACGACGCTAAACCCGACGCGGCACGGCCTGACGCTGCTGTTCATGCTGCCACTTCATGGGACACAGGTGAATTGAATTCATTTTTTTTTACTTTTAAATAATACTTTTTGAGTGCTTTAGACTGTTTTCTATGTTTTTTATAATATCATTGAACCCGTGTTTGCTACGAACTGTCTGTCCATTTTCTGGGTAAACTGCAACGGTTTTCGTGGGAACAGTTCTCTCAATGTCAGAAGGAAAGCACTGACGTACTCAGTTTAGTTTGATTTTAAATTGAAATAATTTCATTCTTCTTCACACAATTTATTATTTTTGCCGACTGAGGCGTTGTCCGGCAAGTCGAAAAAATAACAAACCTGCCTGCAGGTTTGTTCTTGCAGACTTCAAAGTTTTTGAATATTTTAAACTATGCGGATATTACGTTCAAATAAAAACGTGGTTGGTTTCATTGCTATCGCTCATAATCTGTGCAATGTTCCCACTTCTGAACACAGGATACCTCTCATTTTGAGAAGACTGCCGCCGAGAACAGTCCACGTCGGTGCTCCAGTTGATAGATATCGCATGTCCTCAAATGTTTTAGGTGAAGTAAACGTGAACTGATCATGTGGAAAACTGCACTTAAAATTGCAAGAACACTGTTAGAAATGCCGGCACTGTGTATGTATCTGACAACCGAGTGGCCTAGTAGTCAGAGTACCTAACTTCCTAAGTCGCGTTCCCTGGGTTCGAATTCTGGAAGTTATCGTCGTGGTCGAAATCGGCCAAGAGGTCATCATCGAATACATTTTGGTCGAGCACTGAGAATTTAAGGAGAACTGCCCGGCCTCCGAGCCGTTAGACGAAACATAAAAAATTATTTTGGTGGTGGTAGGATTCCTAAGCAGTAATCCGTACCACCCTGTATAACGGGCCTGCAGTTATTCTGCTGTGAAGCAGTAGTGTGCAACCATTACTACGTTTCGGTTTCAAGGGCACTGCGAGCTAGCGTACTCACTGGGTATGTGAGACTTAGGAACGGATGCCTCACGGATGACGGGCGCAGTGTGGTGTCACACAGAAGTTTTCTGGGTGACATTCGTTGGCATTCGTTATAAGCAGACGTTGCACATATCATCAGGTACACGATTTTGCTTGTTTCCTCACTTTATCAAATAAAGCCTACTACCACTACAATGTTACTTACATGCAGTGCTACGTGTTGCAGGCGCTGCGGGGCCGGCGGGGGCGGCGGGCGGCGCGGGGCCGGCGGGGCCGCGCGGGCCGCCCGGCAACGACGGCCGCGCCGGCGACACCGGCCTGCCCGGCCCGCCCGGCAAGCCGGTCAGTGCAACCGCATCCTAGGGGAACCTAACCTCGCGCTACTAACTTCTATCCCCAAAGCGATTCGACACCTCACACAGTCATAATTAGCGTTGCCAGGTGTCCCGATTCTCTCTTGACGGGATGTCAAATGTCCTGATTTTTCACTAACCTCTATCTAGTTTGTTTTGAGTTTGTAGCTATTGTAGCTGTCCCGATTTGAAAACCAGCTTCCCGATTATTTATACCCTTGCGTCTTGAAATTTGATACACTCGACCTGGCAACACTATTCATGATCAACACTAACCTGCAAGCGGTTCACTGCTGGACATAGGTCTCTCCCAATGGAGATGAGGATATGCCGTAATTGTCACGCTTGAGAGACTGATTAGATATCACAGTGCCAGTGGCTTTGCACCTTGCGCCGCTGCTGCCTGTTATAAGTTGGCGTATTTTAGTTCGGACGTATTTAGAATGGTTATTCCGCTTTGTGTCTAAGTCGGCGATATGTTTCTGACATTTCCCTTATTCGACTTTTAAGACACCCACGGAATTATCGAACACACAGTACACTTGATCGTAAATTATCAATGTGGGTCCATAGACAAGTTAATTCATCCTTAATAAATAAATCAGTTAGTTCGATATCACTGTCAAAGTTATGAGTGAGAAAAGATACCTTGCACTATCATTTATATAATAAATAACCCTTTTTTAAATTAAAGGAAAGAGAAATAAATTAATTTTAAATTAAATAACACATTCGCTGCCAAAGTTCATTAATTGTTCTATTATTTTATTAATTTGAATGTATGCACTGCAACAGGGCGAGATGGGACCTAAGGGAGTGAAAGGAGACTACGGCGACATGGGGTCACCCGGTATGCTGGGCGCGCCCGGCCTGCCCGGCCCTCCTGGCTACCCTGGCCTCAAAGGGGATAAAGGAGACAAAGGAGACTCGGTGAGTGAAAGTGTCTTCGATACTTTTTTATTGAGCTATGTGACGAGAAAATTGTTCACCTGATGGTGAGTACCAAACCTGCCCATAATCCTGCAGTGGCACCCAAAACTTGAGTGCGTTTGTTTATTTATTTATAATAGGTACACCAACAAATCAATTGTAAGTATCATTATTCACACAAATACATACATAAGATCACGACTGTATCCCATAAGGGGTAGTCAGAGACTGGGCACTCACTGCAAAAACAGATGACTGCCACAATCCACGTTTCACCAAAACAATATAATGCACTTGGTGTGATAGGTGGTGAGCTCATCGCCACCACAAATAAGCTTAAAAGTGCAATGTTCTTATATACTAAAAAAATTATAGGTTAATTAAATTATAGGCGTAGCGTTGAAAAGTTCTATATCTTCGAACTGAAACACAGTGGTTTACGGCAGAATCGTTGGCATCGCGGTGGTACCTACTCAGGCGGATTTCAGCAAAGGAGTCCTACCACCAACAAAACTATTTGTCGTTAACACAATAACACTGGCCTTACGATGTTGTGATGATGTTGTAAGATGAAGACAAAACGAAATGCACTATTTTGGTCTTGAATTCAACCACTGTAGATTTTCAAGAGCCCTTGCTGCATTATAAACTATCAATATTAAACATCAAAACTCAAAATATACACAGAAATATATAAAAAATTACATAATAAAACACCTCCGTCACTTTTCTTAGAGTTGGCGCCAAAAGTTCATTTACTACTCGTATATTTCTTTTTTGCATATTTTATTTGTGCTTCTTAATAATATAATTTTCTATGAATTTAAAACACTTTAATCGGTGTCATGACCCTTTCTTATACACTGCTCGGAACGCCCATTGCAGTTACATTTCTCTATGAAAAATATTTGATTTTTTTCTTATTGTCTAATGTCAGTTAGTATGTGTAAAGTGTTGCTGTTTATCTAACGGTTCGCTGTTGTGTTCCCGGTGGTGTCGCGGCGGCTCTCGACCAGAAGTACAGGAAGCTGAGAAGAAGGCAGGTAACTATCTCCTCGCACCTAGACATTAAATTTATTGCAATTGACTAATAGTCCATGTTCTATATTATAATAAACTTAAAATAGAAAGACAACGATTGATGCCTCTATAGAAACATCTAAATGTTCATGTTAAATTTAGAATTTTTGTATCTATAAAATTGCATTACTCATTTTAATTGTAATAATTACACTTTTAATTAAGACAAAAATTTGGTAAGTGTAAATCTATATTCAGTACATGCATTCGGAGGAAACTGGTAATCTTTATGGCCACTGTTGAATTTGCAGGGAGATGGCACGGGCTACGAACTCTATGGACATGAAATGGTAAATTAACTTGATACCTTTTTAATATAATTTTAACCACGTTAATAAAAATCATATTTATATTTTGTCTATTTATATAGTGGATATTAACATTAGCTGTAACTAATGTAAGTAATAAATAAGAGATAAATATATAATTTATGAAGATTTAGAAAGAGTTTGCAATGGTTTTGATAAGTGAAAGTTACTTGAAACTAATAATAACTTAATAAGTAATAATACGATGTAAATGTATGTTTAAATTTTTAAAAAGCTAAGAACAGCCCGGATTCACTACGATATTGGGACCTAACATCTCAAGTACCCCTGTGGCAATGGTGGCTGCAAAGCGATCAAAAGGTCGAAGATTAAATAGTAAAATTAAACGTAATAAAATCCGTAGAAATAGATTTTATTCATTGTGTAAATTAATGAAACTAAGTCTCGTAAATCCATATAACAAATAATCACTAGATTCTACATTATTCAATGATAATAGAAACGATTGCATTTCTAATGTAAAATAGTGAAAACCATAGCACAAAACAAATCTAAAAATCGTTATAATGGCAACTATGTATAGAATTCAATGCTCCTCGAACCAGTGTACGAAAAATGATGTTAAAATTGCAATTACGTCTTTAAAAAATGCTCATTCAGTGGGATATGATGAAATAAATACAAAAATAATTAAAATTTGTATAGAAAAATTATAAAAATATTGACACACCTGATTAATCTATCTTTCGCATCGGGTACATTTTCAGAATTATTGAAGATTTCAATTGTAAATCCCTTATTTAAAAAGTGTAGAAAAGACGATGTCAATAATTATCATCCAGTAACACTATACCCATACTGTCTAAAAAAAATTGAAAAGTGCATATATAAAAGATTAATTAAGTTTTGTAATAGTTTTCACATAATTAAAAACGAACAATATGCTTTTCAAAAAATTAATCGATTTCACAAGCTGTTTTTTATCTTCTGGACAATTTACGATTTTACGACTTGTCAAAAGCTTTTGACTGTGTTTCTCATGAATTACTATTACAAAAGCTAAATAAATTAGGGGAGAGAGGCCTGCTTTGATTGCAATCATATCTGCACAATAGGAAACAAAGCCTAATTATTACTAAAATGGACAATAGAAAGGGTAACCTACTCATCTGGTTACAACCATACTAAATATGACGTACAAGGAAGTATTTTAGGTCCTATTTTGTTTCTTTTATATATGAATGACATTACTGACACAATTAAATATAAATGTATCTTATTTCCTGATGACATTTCTATTATAGTGACATTAATACTACAATTGATAAAATAATTGAATGGTTAGACATGGATAATTTTAAAATGAATATCGATAAGACTAAATACATACAATTTATTAATGCAATCAACACAAAATACAATTTCAAATTAAATATTAATAAAATTGATAAAGTATTTTTAAAGTGTTGCATGTTTTAAGCAAATAATAAATAAAATTCCAGAATTTTGCTAAATTTTAGTAAACACTATTTAATGAAAACATCGTAATAAAATCCATGTTATATACAGTAATCGGTTCAACACTGACTTTATTAAAAATATAGAAGGTATACAATATTGATACAGAATGTCAATCTACCGTCGATATACTACTACATTATATACCAAAATAGATTCAACTGTATGACTGTAACTCCAAAAGTACACACTTGACGTCTGTTGCACCATTTGGTAAGCGGTGGACATAAAATTAGAATTCTCGTAAGTATTTTATTTTGGAAATAAACAATCTCATAATCTAAAAGAAAGGGTGTTTGAGTAGTCCGTCATTTATAAGCTAAAAACTAAAGAGAATACGTTTTAGCTGGAACGTGCCAGCTGTCCTGAAAGATGTCAAACGAACATCAAATCATTTTTTTTTACACACAAGTGTAAGGAACCCAGGTTCATGTTAATCCAATAATTGCAGTTTTAAAAGTTTCTAGTTTGTGATAGACTGAGCCACCCTGTGACTATTGCTCTATCAACATAACAGGGTTTTATTGTTTTATTTTTATTACTTAGATAGGAGTGCAGTAAAATGTGCTACAAATACCAGCCGTATTCAAGTTTACACATTATAATAAGTATTATGCTACCATACGATAGATGGCGTTGTGTACTTATATTCTCTAAAAAATGTTCATGGCTTCATATTCATGAAAGAAATACGATGAAATATAGTATAATTTGGTCCAAGAATTATTATCTACTAGCTGATGCCCGCGACATTGTCCCCGTTGATATAGGTTTTTTTAAAATATTTCGTAAAAACAACATCATACTATTTTATTTTCCGATACAAAAGCTGTAGTCCTATGTCCGTCTCCAGGGTGCAAACTATCTCTGTGCCGAATTTCGACAGGATCGGTTCAGCGGGTGAACCGTGTTATGGTAACAAACAGACAGAGGGACAGAGAGAGTTCCTTACATATTTATAATATTAGAATGGATATTTAAAATTTATGTCGACAGCTATCTATTTGTATAGGTTTCGAGTTAAATCCGTTTTTTATGACAGTCATACACAAGGATACTTCTATGTTTTAAATATGCATGATAGCAGGAACTGTTAGACAAATAGATTATTTTGTTTAAAGTCGGCATCCTGTGCAAGTATATGTAGCACAGCACATTAAGCGGTTTTCCGGTGTTCGCAGATGATGGGGCCGCCGGGAGCGCCGGGCGCGCCGGGCTCGCCGGGCGTGGCGGGCCCGCCCGGCATCAAGGGCGACAAGGGCGAGCCGGGCGTGCGCGGCAAAGCGGTGCGTGCTCGCTCTACACGTTTTCTAATATTTAGAATAATATCTAATAGTATCTGATGATAATGATATTCCGCAGTTGATTGCGACCACTACATATTCCGGTTAGCAATTATAACCTGTCATCTGCACATGGTGGCGGCTTGAGAGAATCTACCAACACATCTCATCCCACGGGTGTCGACACGAAAGTCGACAGAGGGATAATAAAAATCCGGAGATGAGCGGCCGCATCTTCCTGGCACATCTGAATAAATAAACTGTGGTTGCTAATCCGTCTGCATGCCGTGGCAACTATGGCAAAATCCCCCAAAAGCGAGAGCTGAAAACTTTTGTGTCAATCGATGGGGAGGGCTGTGGACTATTGATAGGCTGAAATGATGATGATGATGATCTGAAGCACAATATATAAATAATTGCACTTATACTGTAACACTGACTCCTCATTATTTAATATTAGAACCTGACGAGACGAGCAAAACGTTCACCAGATGGTAAGTGCAGCGTTTGCCCATAACAAATGCCGTGTCTCTCAAAAAAATTCTGGGCACCACACCCGTCCCTCTGAGACATTAGTTATTGGGTCTCATATATACAGTAATTATTTTATATATCAAATGTACTGCTTCACTGCATTATAACTGACTGTAGTGGGACCAGTAATTTTAACATATGCTTAGTTTTAACGCACTTGTAATAGTAAAAGAGAAAAACAAAATTAATGTGGTTACAACAATTGGTAACAAATCTTTATTTTTAGTGCGGATATCACCTATCCTACATATAATAATGCGTGCGTATGCTCGTCCGTACGTGCTAATTTTGTGCGTTGGATGAGATTTTCACTGAATCAGCTATAACGTGCAATATAGGTTAGATTATTATGTCCTAATTTAAATTTTTTGTCTTAAGTACAGTTGCTAACTGCTACGGTCTGCTTCCGCGACAAGTACGTAACAACATAACCGTAAAATCACGTACTTGTCGCGATAGTAGACAGATTACTTTTTTTTTTTAATACTCTTCATAATTTCAGGGTGAACGGGGCGACAAAGGTGATGCAGGTCCAATGGGATTACCCGTAAGTATACTGAGATTCGTACATAAATACATAAATACATAGAGTCACGCCTCTTTCCCATAGGGGTAGGCAGAGACCACATCTTTCCACTTGCTACGATCCTGACACACATATTTAGCTTCTTCTACTTTCATTAGTGTTTTCATACAAACTCGTCTGTTGCTTTTGACGTGACCTTTCCTTAAAACGACTTCGATCTGGCCGTTCGTCTACGTCGACCGTTACCGGCTTGTCCATTCACACTCGCCTCATAAATCTGTTTCGTTAATCTTCTTTCATCCATCCTCTCTACGTGTCCAAACCATCTAAGCATCCATTTCTCTATCTTTGTCACTACATCCTCTAACACGTCGAAATCTTCCCTTATCACGCTGTTA
Source organism: Luehdorfia chinensis (assembly GCA_019845155.1). Classification (NCBI taxonomy): domain Eukaryota; kingdom Metazoa; phylum Arthropoda; class Insecta; order Lepidoptera; family Papilionidae; genus Luehdorfia; species Luehdorfia chinensis. Next base: position 1,385,843 of record JAHVAK010000388.1, read on the forward strand.
CTCACTTTGTCCATCAAAGATAATATACAGAAATTCGTATGCAATTAATATTACTTAATCACATTTCGACATGGCATTAACGTACTCTAAAGTTAACATTACGTATAACTCAGTATCGTTGAAATTAAAGATTAATAACTTTACGCAGGGTCCCGTAGGATTGCCAGGAGAGCCGGGTATACCGGGCGAGTCGGGCGCGCCGGGACATCCGGGCGACACGGGCCCCCGGGTGAGTGAGCCTCACTAATCCACTAACGGAGCCCAGTAGCGTAGATGGACCGGTTTTCGCATGAGTGTTTGGTGCGCCGCCGCGCGCTGCGGGCCGCACGGCGCGGGCCGCCGCGCGCGGGCCGCACACTAACCGGGCCGGTGTGGGTGCAGGACAACCGCTGGCCGCCCGACTTCGCGCTCACGTAGTACCGCGGCGGGCGGCCGCCGGGCGCGCCGCGCCGCCGCCGCGCCGCGCCGCCCCGCCCCCCGCTCCCCCCGCCGCCCCTGTAAATTGTAATATTTGTATGTACGCCGCTAGTTCTAAGCGATCTACTCTAAGACGTTACCAAATGTAGATTATAAGTGTTGCAAATGTGTATAAAGATAATATTTTTTTCTACTCTTAAGATACAGTAACGATACTTAAGCGTCTCGTAAGTGATGGCAAAGCGCCTAATGTACGGCTTCTCTACGACCCCTTCTCCTGATAACGGTTCGTTAAGTAATTTTGTCATATTTTCTCTACACTGAGGAATGAATAACATACCTTCGTTAACTTTCCAATAGTTCCTCCTCGTGGTCGAGGCTCAGAGGTCGGATATTTGGCATTTTCCTCATATTTAATCCTTGTTCTATGTAATTAAATAATTCTTCAATTTAAATTGTCTTGAAAGTACTAAACGATCATTGCGAAAAAAAATTCATGTATCTATTTATAAATATATTTACTCATACTTAATGTTACAATCAATTATAGCGTTTCCTTACTATCAGAGATACTATTTTTAAAGTGATACATTATTGTAAATTTAATAACGGAACCTTTTACGGACCGAGTGCCAACCATGTACGCGTTACCTCAGTAGGTACATATGTAAGTGCATAAGTGTGGAGCGCGCGAAGTCAGGCGCGAAGGCATGTCCCCGTACCAGTTCGCCGCTACGCGTCAGTATTATAGTGTGAAGATGTTAGGTGCAAGCGTGGGCAGCTTAGGTTAAGCTTATCCTCTGTATGTGTGGAGGACGTCGGCTGCGCCCGACCGCTCCGTCCACGACCCGCTCGGTGTTGACTCGTATATACGAGTATTTCCTGTCTTTCTTCAATTGTTCTCTATTGTATGCGATGTGTAATAACACAATTAAGTGATTACTTATAGTTATTGGGATTAAATCTAAACACGAATGTACAAAATTGTATCGATTCCTAGACTTAAGTGACGAGTTTGTTAAAGATTTGGAAACTCCTATGTCGTCCTAGTTTATATTCCTTCCCTCTCTACGATCGTATCGGATTCTACTGTAACTACTCTTGTACTGTATTTATTGTAATTAAGGTTTAGTTTTTTTATAAAAACGAAAGTTGTCATTTGTACCATACGTCACGAGAGCATTAAATATTGTTGTTCACAGATTATTTTCGAGAAAAATAAATAATTGCATGCTATGCACATTGGTCTTTCCATTCTTTTCTTATTCCTTTGCGGCTCTGAGCTGTCGACACGGCCGTCTCCCTGCATGTCGGACTGCGACACTCGTGAGTACTCTGCGACCGAACTCTGCGCTCGCCTCATCCGTCTGCTTCAGATTTCCACTCTATCATATTACAAATCTACGAATGTTATGCGTAATTGCTCGTCTTCAAGCCTCATATCGCATTTGAAAAATTTGATTTCATTAAAAATACAAAGTGGCAGTTGGAAATGAAAAGCTTAAAGTGAATGCAAGTATAAACAAGTGGAATGTTAGTTACAAAGGAACAGTGTTTAGATTGTGCTGACGTGTGCGTTGTTCCGCAGGGCCCGCCCGGACTGGACGGGATGAAGGTGAGTGTCGGTCTTATACATGACCTTAACTTCTCCTTCTTGACGTAAAGCGGCAGTGAAGTCTATGGTGGTGAGCACGCCAGCTGGGAAGTGGTTGTTTATAGAAAGTTGAACGAATGTTGTCAGTGACAAATTTCACTGGGCATATTGAACTGAGGATTATGTAAATAATCTGTATGAATAGAAATAACTCCTTTTCATCATTTGACGACATGGCTTTTCCTAGTGGATGACTGGACTCGTTAAAACATGAACCATATGAACGCGCGCAAGTTCATCTCAAAATTTTTGTATTTAGAACTTTAAAATCAGAATTCTTTAAATTAGACATTGGTTGTCTTGAAAACCGATAGACTAGTAATACATAGCAAAAATCTATGATGGTCAGTGCACAAACTTCGTTTAAGTTAATACTGCAGTAAAATTAGTATCAATGACCTAAAAAAATGTACGATGGTCAGTGCACAAACTTCGTTTAAGTTAATACTGCAGTAAAATTAGTATCAATGACCTAAAAAAATGTACGATGGTCAGTGCACAAACTTCGTTTAAGTTAATACTGCAGTAAAATTAGTATCAATGACCTAAAAAAATGTACGATGGTCAGTGCACAAACTTCGTTTAAGTTAATACTGCAGTAAAATTAGTATCAATGACCTAAAAAAATGTACGATGGTCAGTGCACAAACTTCGTTTAAGTTAATACTGCAGTAAAATTAGTATCAATGACCTAAAAAGATGCTAATTTATTCGTTGTTACTGTTCGCCGTCAGTGACACCAGATGACGTAGGCCGTCATGTCCCTGTCCAGCAGGTCGACGACTTTAAAACTTCTTTCACCAACGTCACTACGTGGCCCATCGCCACTTTAGTTTATTCTTTGACATCCCATAAGGTAAAGTCACCTTTTTCTGAGGAGTTCTTAAATTGGCCCCCTATTTCGAGGTATTCAGAGAAACGGCGTTTGCGAGCGATTTACAAGCCCTTTTTTACTGCAATATCTCTTATTCAATTGATAATTTTTCTTTCCGTGGTTATAACTCAAAAAAGTGCGTTTATGTGTAAATGTTACATAATAATCGGTTAGTTTATAGCAGCTGACCCAAACACATGCTACGTACATTTTTGACCTTACGCACGTGAGCACCACGATTTTATAAAGTGTTTTTCTCGTTCATTTTTTACTGAGTGTGTAATTGTTAAGGTTGAATTATTATATTCTGAAAAGAAAACACTTAACATTTGTATATTGTTCTGAACGAATTACGGTGGCAATTAGTTTTAAAATACCGCATAAAATTAGGTGCCAAATATTTTTGATGGTTTCTTATGCACCCCTGCCTATTCCGCGGTATGTTGACTTCCTTTTCTTGGAGTTTTATGGCTATTTTTTGACTCTGTCTTTCTAAGCACGAAGAAAAAAACTTCAAGTTCATTCACATACTGTATATTTATATGCAGGTATATCAATTAACAATGTCTTTATATAAAATGCAAAATTGTTTTTGTTATGATACTCTGTTCCGATGTACAGTAAGTCAGGATAGTGTCCTATTATAAACTTATTATACCGCGGCATAAATATAAGTTAAATGCAGAGTTCGACGACCGCGTGATCTAGTGGTTAGCGTACCTGACTTCTACTTCGCGGATTCTGAGTTCGAATTCTAGCCGAAGCCAACATTTATGGAAACCACAAATTGTTGGTTTTCGGGTCTGGTTGTGTTGCGCATGTGAAATGAATGTCTATGAAACGCACCCACGATATAGGAAAATTCTACTGTGGGGCATCGTTTTATTTAAAAGAAAATGTGTTATCAATTTTGCGCAGCTTGCTAAGCACTTTTGTTTAGTTTACATAACTCACAGAATCCTATTTGCTTTTACAATTCGTTATAATAACTTTGACAATCTAAGTTAGGTATTTGTAAACGTTTATGAATAATTCGATTATGCATTCAGCAATCAGAAATTTCTGTAGCGTTTTGCAGTGGCGCTACGACCCAAAGTGTTTTTTGGCCTCCGACGCGCATGCATCTCGGTCTTGTGCCAGTTCATGCCAATCATTTATTTCGAGATCCTCTAGGTCTTTATGGACTTCACCAATCCATCAAATGTTGGTCGCCCAACCGGTCGTCGTCCACTCGGTCTCGTTCTAAATACGCTATTTTCACGGCACGATCCTCCCCCATTCTCTCCAAATGTCCAAGCCGACGAAGCCTGGCCACTTTTCTCTCTTCAATAATATTGGGTCCGGACATCAGATCTTCAAGTTCGAGGCTTTTTCTTAATATGCAGCTCCCATTTTCCCTTTGGTTCGGCCCCAGAATAACACGTAAGATTCTCCTATCTGCCACTAACAGCTTATTCCTCTCTTTCAAGGTTAATGCCCAAGCCTCGCACACGTACTTCTATGTCAGTAGTGTTGTCGTTTTACAGACACTAAGATTCGTGATCTTAGTGTTTCAACGTATAAGCTTGAACACCAAGACCCTGTGAAGTTCTGGTGTGCATTTTAGAGCGTTTTAAAGACGGTTGCTTATTTCCTCTCCTCACTAATAAGTGTCTATTGTAGTACATCCCTTGAACTTGCAGACGTCTTTATAGATGGTGGCTTTTACACATAAGTATTTCCGTCTTTCCCTTAGGTTTTTGCACCTTTTATGTTAAAGCACTCCTTTTTCTCGTGATTAATTCTGAGACCAAACTTCTTTCCTTCCTCTTCCAGGACCTCGGCCATAGCTTCCACTTCTCTCTCGCGCTGTCCTAGAATTATCAGATCGTCGGCGTATCCTATAATTCTAGGAGTGTCATTCAATTCCACTCCACCGTCAATCACTAGTACCTTTCCGATGACGTGTTCGAGTATTAAATTGAATAATCAACACATCGGATACAGCGCGTCCCCCTGTATCAGGCATGTCACCACTTCAAACTCTTCGGTTAAACTGAACGCTACTCTTACCCTCATTTTACTAATTAATTTTGGTGGCAACTTAAATGTTCTTAAATCTGATTTTATTTATTAGTTAAAATAATAGGCAATTTATACTCTTTATTGAATATTGCGGCATCATTAATTTTATGAACCACTTGACTGCCCGCTTTTTTTCGAAAGAAAAAAAAATGGCCCTACCCTTCTTAATTTAAAAATTATTATCTACCTACCTGCTATCGCAAACAACATAAGAAAATTTGTGGGTAAAGCTAATTAGTTAGAGAATTAATATACGTAAAAACTAAAAAACAGCAACTTTTTTTGAAAACAGAGCCTAAGACTGATTTAAGAACCATTGAATAGAATAGAATAGAATAAATTTTTATTCAATATAGATTATTTACTTAATACTTATTGAAAGTCATTTTTTTTCTTTTTTTAAACTACACTGGTTCGCAAAAATGCCTCTGTCCTGGGAAGAACCAGTAAGAAACCCAGCGGGCTTTTTTTTTTAGTCATTTTTAAAATAATGTACAATAACAGCAGTATTATAAAGATGTAGAAATGGCTTGGCGGCGATCACCTCATTCCCAGGGGTTATCATCATCTATGTATTCTTTAATATTATAATAACCGTTTTTATGAAGTCTTTGTTTAATATAAAATTTAAACTTTTTGATTGAAAGACTTTTAGCACTTTCTGGGATTTTGTTGTAAAAACGTATACATTGCCCCATAAAAGAGTTACTGACTCTGTGAAGTCGGGTAACTGGCATAATTAATTTGTGCTTGTTCCTGGTATTCACATTATGAACATCACTTTTTTTAGTGAACTGGTTTATGTTCTTGTGTACATACAAAACGTTTTCAAATATATATTGAGAGGCCAAGGTTAAGATATTAATTTCTTTAAATTTATCCCTAAGAAAGCAAGTCAGTAAACTTTTATACACCGTGTAGTCGTAGCCTTATGTTTCTTTCCTTTTATATTCTGTACGCTCGATTAGAAACAAAATGCATCGGAATAAGGATTTCTTAATCGGAATGAGAATGTTTCGGTCTTTTTTCATACTTTATTTAATCTTACATTTAAATCAAGATTTAATAATCTAACTTTTAGACAATTTCAAGAGTTAAAACAATAAAGCTTCAATGCGCAATTTTCGATGTCCTTCCGAGTTTTTGTGAAAATACCGTGGAAATAGGTGCGTTGTCTTGTGTTGTGCCTTAATTGAAATAACACGCTACCGCAATTGGTATAGCAAATGTAACCAACCATATCAAGTGTAGTGTGGAGTGACATTGCGGACGGCGTGTTACAGGGTGCGCAAGGAGAGCCGGGCGCCAAGGGCGAGCGCGGTGACCCAGGACTGCCCGTACGTGCCGCGCTAATCTACTATATAGGTCCCGTTCACACGACTCATAAGTTTTGCAGAATCGTTTTTTTAAAATTAAAATTAAGTATATAAAATTAATTATTGCAGGATAATACGACCAATGATCGCCGTATTATCGTGTAAGTAAATCGTTCTGCTAAAACAGGACGTCGCCGTGGGAACGGACCCTGACATTTTATCACTATGCTGCATTTACTAACGCGTGTCGCTGTTTCAGGGCACCGACGGCATCCCCGGACAGGAGGTCGGTACTCTCATTTTAACTAACTATTTATAACCTCAATCGGTAGTAATATCCTGTTTTCCCTCTGTAGGGTCCGAAAGGCGATAAAGGCTATAAAGGGGAACCGGTAAGTGTGACGTTACGTTCTACAAATTAACTCGCTTGTCGTTTGCATTGGACCGGTCTGTCGCTAACTTATAAACCTCAACCCATTCTGCACGCTCTACTAACATTATTTTAAAGTAAGAGGAGGACAATTTATAACATCTAGTTCTTTATTTTACGAACAATATACAGATTAATAAACCTCTTGTCTATGTATATTTTGCGCAAACTTTTTTTACCTTTACGTATAATGAATAATTCAAGAAAGTCATTTTTACTAGATCTTCTATCTTAGTGAAATTTTGAGAACAAGATATTTGTTTAACTGAATCAATAAATTATAGATTCAGTGTAAATTATTTCTTTCAAAATATTTGTAATACGTGTTCATGACAAATGCGACAGCAGTTTCAGAAATGCGATGCAGCAACGTGTTTGATGAGAGGTTCGTGTGTGGCAGGGCCCGGGCGGCAAGCGCGGACGCAAGGGCGACAAGGGCGAGCGCGGCGAGCAGGGCGTGCCCGGCCTGGACGCGCCCTGCCCGCTGGGGCCCGACGGCCTGCCGCTGCCCGGCTGCGGCTGGCGCCCCGCCAAGGTGCGAGCACGCCCCACACTCACCACTCGCCACTCGCCACTCGCCACTCGCTTGCCAAAACTAATATGAAACGCATTCCTGCTGCTCTGAGAAAATGCGATCGCTCTATAGTCAAATTATGCTACTATATTCATATTATTATATACCTAACTAGCTGATGCCCGCGACTTCATACGCGTGAATATTGGTTTTTAAATATTCCGTGGGAGCCATTTAATTTTCCGGGTAAAAAGTATCTTATGTCCGTCTCCATGAAGCAAACTATCTCTGTGCCAAATTTCTTCAAGATCGGTTCAAGTTCAAGACAGAGAGTTACTTTAGCACTTATACTATGAGTATGGATGAGTATTGTTAGAATAGAATAGAATAGAATATATTTTATTCAATATAGATCATTTACATAATACTCATTGAAGGTCATTTTTTTTAAGCTACACTTGTTCACAAAGAAATGCCTCTGTCCTGGGAAGAACCAGTAAGAAACCCAGTGGGATTTTTTTTCAGTCATTTTAAATATACAATTACAGCAGTTTTATAAAGATGTAGAAGTAGCTTGGCAGCAATCACCTCATTCCCAGGGTTATCATCATCCATGTATTCCTTAATATTATAATAACCCTTCTTAAAAAATCTTTGTTTAACAAATAGTTTGAACTTTTTTATTGAAAGACTTTGTGCACTTTCTGGGATTTTGTTGTAAAAACGTATACATTGCCCTATGAAAGAGTTACTAACTCTGTGAAATCGGGTAAGTAGCAACACCCCGTTATTGCAATCTGAAAAGACACTGTCTCCGTCTATTGACATGACCCAAACAGTTAATTTGTTTTAACTTGTATTCTCACAGAGCGGCAGTATGAGCTTTAAATGAAATAATTTGTAATAGTGCATGCACTTTATTTAATAAACCAAAAAAATTACTGGAACTTGTAACTGACCACGTATACCGTCGGAGGCTCTACAACGAAAACATGTCAACCAATTTTAGATTCAGTTTTAAGTAGCAGAAGTGTTTGGGGTGTCTGACTAAGCATGCGTTGGTCTTTGTTGAGCCTCCGGGGCGGGTGATGCATGCGCGGTGTGGGAGTAGCAGGTGTGGCAGGAGACGGCGCGCGAGGAGCGGCCGCCGGGCTCCGAGGAGGAGGTCGAGCCGGAGCCCGAGCCCGAGGAGTACGACGCGCGCGAGGACGAGCTGGAGCCGGCGCGCGACTACGACGACTACACCGACAACGCGCACCACGAACAGCACCGCGACTGAGCGCCGCCCAGGTGCCCGCACTTATTACCACTCCACAACAAACTTTATGATTTAAATTTTAGCTTTTATTTATAGATGGTAGGATTCCTATGCAGGAATCCGTCTGGGTAGGTACAACCGAAGGGTCAGTTATCCTGCCGAGAAACAGAAATGTGCGAACATTACTGTTACGGTCTGTAGGGCACTGAGAGCTAGTGTAATCACTGGGCATATGAGACTTAGGAACTTATGTCTCAAAGTGACAGGCGCAGAGTGGTGGTACACAGCAATATTCTGGTTCTAAGTAATCTGAGTAAACTGTTACGTTGCGCTTACACCATCAGGTGATCGTTTTGCTCGTTTTGACACTTCATATTACGACTTATCATATAAAAAAAGCTAATTTAAAAGATCTTATTAGCCTTTAATCCGTTACAAAAGGTGGAAAAGTTTTCTCCAACAGCGAATAGCCTCTGCAAGCAAATTACCGAAAAACGACAAACACAACAATATCAGAACATAGTACAGGACCCAGTTTATAGTACAATCGACGCAAAAACATTTGTGCAAAACACTAATTGTTGGTTTTTGGGTCTGGTTGTGTTGTGCATGTGAAATGTATATATGTTTGTAAAATGCACCCATGAAACAGGAGAAATGCTAGTGTGTCATCGTTTTAAAAAAATGTGTACATACATGCATACATCTAATCACACCTTTTTCCGATAAAAACGGTACGCAGATACCACACACTTTTCGCCCCCACGGGTGGCGAAGATGGTAAGAGTCAAAAAATAATCTTACTACCCATTGCGTTCCCACCTGCAGTATAGTGGCAGCACTGCATATTATGTAATTGTTCTGCACGCATAAAGGCTGTCCGTACAATACCTTAGTCGCCTCTTACGACATCTCAGTTGCAAAGAAGTAGGTGCTATTCTACTCTGACATCTATCGGCTTAAAATCTCGGCTAAAATATCGGCTCTCTGAGAGCTAGTGTAATCAGTGGGCATATGATACTTAAGAACTGATGTCTCGGGGTGACGGGCGCAGTATGGTGTCACACAGAATTTTTTCTGGGTGACGAAGCATTTGTTATGGGCAGATGTTGCACTTACAATCACGTGAACGTTTTGCTCTTTTCGTCTATTTTTCAATAAAAAAAAATCAGTGTGTGGCAGCTTTATCGTGTAAATTTTATGGTTGATTTCAGATAATATACAGCAGACTTTTTAGTTAACGCTTATTAACAAACAATCTTAGAATTTCCTGAAATAGACGCTATAAATATAATTAATAATAATATTGGGGTGTTTGTTCTAATATTTAATATTAAGTACCAATATTATAACATGTGTGGGTTGACCTTCACTAGTGAGCTTAACATTAACTGATCATTACTATTTTTTATAACAACTTACTTGTGTTTTCTATTCATGGTTTTTTATATCCACATGCAATTTCCTACGTCTGATGGCATATCTAGATTTTTACCTATACTGGTGTTAGGGAGTTCTATGCAGTAATTCGTCTAGGTAGGTACCACCGCATTGCCAGTTATTCTGCCGCCAAGTAGTAATGTTCAAACTTTACTGTTTCGGTCAGAAAGGCATAGTTTATTTATTTATTTTACACTTTATTACACACCAATGTACATGAAAAAAAAATGTAATAAACAAAAATAATTAATAAAATGGTATAGCAATCGGCGGTCTTATCGCTAAGAGCGATTTCTTCCGGACAACCGATAAATGGACATTACTAAAGAAACTATTAAAGAGGGTGTGCCGGCGATTAATATACAGCAATATAAATATATTATGGAATAATAAATACAAACATATATCAAACATATACTTACGTACACACATACATAAAAAAACATATATATATATACATAAATATACACATACATACATACCGAAATAGGGGTTTAAAATGAAAGCGACAGGTAGTGCGAGAACTAATGTCTCAGAGTGTCGGGCGCAGTGTGGTGTCACACAGAAATGCTCAGGGTGACACAGCACATCAAGCAGTAGTGTTCAAATCCCCGGCTTTCGTCACACGGCGTTATGCCGCTTACGCTACAGTCAAGGAAGATCTTTCAGTTCTAACTTTACATAATATATTTAAAAAATTAAAGTAACAGCCTTTAAATGTCCCACTGCTGAACACAAGCCTCCTCTCATTTCCAAGAGGGTTTTGGAGCCGGGAAGGGTCCGCCACGCTGCTCCAATGCGGATTGACGGACTTCACATGTCTTCGAAATATTTATTCCTCAGACATACAGGTTTCCTCATGATGTTTTACTTCACCGCCGAGAACGTTGTAAATCGACACTTAAAATTGCAATTAATAATTTTAGAGGTGCCGGCATTGGGAATCGAACCCAGGTAACTCGCGTACTATTAAGTTTAAAGCGAGCGCCTAACCCCTTAGTTCACGTTTAACTGATTTAGTCAGTATTTATTAGAGAATAGGTAAAGTGACACCCTATAAATGTCCACTGCTGAGCACAGACAGAATTAGAGGAGCTAATTTCTGAGAGGGATTTTTGGAGCAGAAAAGAGTCTTGGGAAACTTCACATGTCCTTCAAATATTTTCATTCCTCCACTGAGATGTTTTCCTTTGCCGCTGAGCAATTAAAGTTGAGCATTTTTTTGTGAATTAGCACATAACATTATGTATATATAGGATGGTAACGCTGAGGTCACAGTAGTCTCAGTTTTATCGTCATGTAGGTATCATAGATAAAATAACATTATTCTTTCTCTTTCAAATACTTCTAATTAATTATAAAATTAATTTAATTGATTTGAAAGCTCTCGCGACCGAAGTCACGCAGACAGCTGTCGAATATACGTATGTTTAGCCAAATATCGTTTAAACGTAGCCTTAATGGAAATAATGCATTTCATGCTGTGTAATATACTTTTACTTTTTCTACCTCAATGTTTTATCTTATAATGTAGCTGGTAGCGACAAGGTTTATGCCTTTGGAACGGCTCCCGCATATGAAAATAATCGTGAACATGTGTGCTATTCTCATGTGTATTTGACACGTGTCGTGCGCAGGAGGCGATGCTGCAGTGGGTCCGGCGGCGGCTGGAGCTCGCCGACGACAACGACGTGCGTCTGTGAGCGGCGCCTCGGGAATTCCAAATCAAGCCGTGACGCATCCACTCGCGTCTCACCCAAACGTACAAATAAGCAGTGATATAGGTATCTCTACATAGCTGGCCACACGCCGCTACACAACAGGAAAAATAAGCAATAATTCGCCGTCACTGTGCACAAAGCTCGCTACTGGAAGTGTCACACATTCGCCATTCGTATTGTTACACACATTTGTAAAATAAAATTATGGAATAAAATGTTCATTAAACGTTTTTAACATCACTATTTTGTACCATTGAAAAATATTTATTTAAAATTAAATTTTACATTCAAAATACCGTGCCATAAAAATATCACTATTTTTCTTTACAATACAAACTAAAACGATTGATGTCATAATCTCGAACACCAATATAATTAAGAATTGTTTCTGTATAAATACTAAAATAATAAAACCTACAAAAATTTCAAACAAATACGAAGTAAGTATAATTGTAAATATACCAGATTTCATCATCTTATATATAATTTTAACAATTTAGACAGGTAACTAAAAAAGATGATTACTCGTTATCTGTATCTGTTTATTGTACATATATATATGTAGCATTAACGAACTATTTCTAATAATAGTCGTGACGTGAAATGATTGTTATCAATAAATATCAATATTTTTATATAATATACAATTCGCAATTGTACAAGAATTAAGCAGTTTTAATGCCATTTTGTTATCTATTACAATAATGCTGTAAATACTTTTAAACTCGTTAAGAGCAAGTAAAATAATTAAAGCATCAAAATTAAAGAATAAAAACACATTGAAAACGCTTTTGTTTTATTTATATACCTACGTTAGACGACTTACACTTTAATTAAACTTTAGCCGATGTGAAAAACTAGTAGTCATTGATAAACGGCGCTTGCTAATTAATGTAAGTAGGCGTCGATGTCTATCGGAGAACACAGTCAGAGTACTGAACAAATAAATCGAGCAGGAAGAAATCTACTTGTGATAGGATTCCTATGCAGGTATCCGTCTAGGTCCGAGATAGGATCCGGCCAGGGCCAGTTGTTCTGACATGAAGCAGTGGTGATCAAACATTACCGTGTTTCGGTCTGAAGCGCACTGTTAGCTAGTGTAATCACTCGGCATATGAGACTTAAGAATTGATTTGTCAGGGTGATGGGCGCAGTGTGGTACCACACAGCAATGTTCTGGGTGATACAGCATTTGCTATGGGCAGACGTTGTACTTACCATCAGGTAAACGTTTTGCTTGTTTCATCACTTGATGAAAAAAAATCGCAAAATGTGTTCAATTTATAAAGGAACAACACTGCTTATATTTTTAAACTTAACACCCCTTGTTCAGAGTCGACCAGTATCTTGTATAGTGTTATTAATATACCAATACTTAGTCCTTTAACATTAGTTTGGTGAAAACATTCGTTTGGTAAAGTCGTAAAAAAACCCAGCGAGATAAAAATATCACTATTGTATAACTTACTAGGCTATATGTTTCACATATATTTCACATATATGTTTCACAGGCAGTTTCACTGACAGATGTGATATTTTGTTTTACTTATATTTTTGTATAGAAATATTTTTATTTGCGTCAAGTTTAAACAAAAAAACGCGAAGCTAGCCGAATGGAACGTAGCGTTTTGCCATGCCACCAAAACGTTGTTACCTACACAATAGGTTGGGGAAAAAGTTTCTTCGCATTTTATATGAAAACTCAAGACATTTCTTTTTCAAAGTTTATTTACATGTAATATCAGTATATATGTGCAATTTTGTTAGATGACTTTTCGCCATCTCGAAGGTTGACATGGTGTCGTTGTTGTAGTAATCTTGGGACTTCTGAACAAAAAAACTACCAAAAACTACTAAAAACACACTACCTAAAGAATTCTGAAGAAACCGAAACAGGTGGAAATCTGAAGGTCTTGCACCTTGCAAGGTCAGGTCTGGATGGCGGATGTGGTTTTGTAATGAAATTTTAAAATGTATCGAATTTCTTCATCTCTCATTTTGACTAAAAGATAAACAAATGAAAAGTATCTGGAAACAACATTTTAATAAATTGTTTATTTTTTTTAAATGTAACCTTTTTAATGTCATCAAAACCAGCCAGATACAAATAGTATAGCCAAAAAGATTTTAGTACAAGTTTATACATACTATGTGCGAAAAGACTTTTTCCCCGATCCTAATACATACATACGGTCACGCCTTTTTCCCATATAAGGGGTAAACAGAGGCCACTCATACCCAGTCGATTAGCCCATTTTTCGCCCACGTGGAAAACGAGACGTGACGGGTGGCGAACCACGTTGCCGCCATTTTGGTACAAGTAAAAAATTTCTTACTACCCATGGCGGTCCCACAAGCAGTATAGTGACAGCACTGCATATTATGGTATTATTCTGCACGAATAAAGGCTGTCCGTACTAATACCTTAGTCGCCTCTTATGTCACCTCGGTAGGAAAGAGGTAGGTGCTATTCTACTCTGCCGGACAAAATCAGCTGTTTATATTAACAACAATGTTTATATCAAGCTTTTTATGTGTTCAAAATGGGTTTTATACAGCGAACGACAACTAACACTTGTAGACTGGTTTTATATCTTCTTAAAGATACTATCGGTTTCTTGCGGCGACGAAAAGTAGGCTACGTGTGTCGCCTCTGCCTACCCCTTATACGTGAAAAAGGTGTGACCGTATCTATGTATGTAAAGACACTATCTCATTAAACGTAGTTTATTATTTTGAAATACTGTACATTACCATGATAGCTTTTTCTTCTTTTTTTTATCCTGATAAATAGCTAGAAAATCGAGCCATTTCTTCCCATGTCGAGTAATCATTTTCCTGATATAATTCATTATATGTTGGAAACAGTTGTAATTTATTTTCCAGTGTCAAGGAACATATCTAAGTACAATATATTATATTTAAATAGGTATCTTCAAGCAACAATACTTCAAAAATTTTGATTTTGACAGCTGTAGGGTAGCAGCACAGGCCTTCTGTGTTTAGTAGTAGAATGGTGATAGGTTGTAATGATGATGTACACTTCCACGGCCAGACAGACTCGTGAACATCATACGAGCCTTCTTGTCTAACCGCCTATTTCGCTTCCGGGTAGAGGGGACGCGCTCCTCAAGCCGCCCTCTCCGAGCGGGTGTTCTCGCTATACACTAGCGATATCCCTAAAGACCCGAAAGTCAATCTTGCGCTTTTCGCAGATGACACGGCCCTGTACTATTCCGACAAGCACAAGGGCCGCATAACGATTCAACTCCAAGCCGCAGCCGATCGCCTAGGCGAATGGTTACGGAAATGGAGAGTAGAGGTAAACCCCGAGAAAAGTGTAGCGATATACTTCTCGAGGGGTACACCAAAGCCCGCTAGACGATGTCACCTAATCGGCAACAATCAGCTAGGCACGATCACCCTGTTCGGACGCCCTATTCCCTGGGAAAAGAGCGTCAAATACCTCGGGGTCACTTTAGACACAGCGATGTCGTTCGCTGCACACATTAAAAACGTACGCAATAGAGCGGCTTTTATCTCAAGCCGTCTATACCCCTTAACTTGCTCCTCAAGCAAAATGTGCTTAAGACACAAACTTCGCCTCTATAAGACTTGCATAAGACCCGTAATGGACTATGCTTGCGTCGCTTTCGCTCACGCGACGGGCAATCAATTAAAGAAGTTACAGAGCGTTCAAAATCGATTCTTGCGAACTGCCACCGGAGCCGGTTGGTATCAACGCAATGTAAATCTTCACAGCGACTGTGAAATGCCCTTAATCTCTGAACACTTCAGAGAATTATCACGGCGGTTTTTCGAAAAAGCCGCGGTTCATTCAAACCCGCTGGTGGTTAAAGCAGCAAATTACCGACCAAACAGAAACGCGACCGAACGCAAACGTCGCCCGCGAAACGTGCTAAACGACACGGACGTCTCAGCTCTTCCTGACCACGATACTGTCAGTCACGATCCAGGCCACACTGTACACACAGTCAATAGCTTTAATATAACACGCACCACGACGCACCGCCGTAGAGAGCAGCGCGCAATAGTCAATAATCACACCGCGTACACAAGATTCACCCGTGTTCCAGGGCGGTTCTCGCGAAAGCACGCAGCGAACGCGACACAGTCCGAACTTCGAGGTTTTTGTAGGAGTTTTTATTTATTTATTTATGTTTGGGTCAAACCAAACCAGGCACGCGGGCCCCTGGCCCGCGAGCACAGTATCCGATGAAGCTGTAAAAGCCGAGAAGGCTAACAGCAATTACATCACCGAAAATATATATACACTTCCACGAGCACTTGTTGCCTAATAAACTCTGAATATTAAACATCAAAACTCAAAATGTAAACAGAAATTAGAAAAATTCGATAAAAACACTACCGCTTTCCGAGATAGCGCCGAAAGTGCACAATGATAAGCCTCAAGCTTTTTGCCGCCGACTCGAAGGTGTTTTTGTCTGTTATCCATTAAGTAAACACACCATTAGAGAAATGCTTATACCTAAATTTATATTTTTTATATACTCGTAATTATAAGTGTTTTATAATATTGTTAAGTAAGTTCAGCTTTTTTGTTTTTATTTTTATTTAACGATATGACCTGTTTTGGAAGGTTTTTAAAATATAAAAAATGCTTGGCTAAGTCTTAAATATGTGAATTATTATCATGTTTCATTCTATAATTAAAGGATTATTCTAAGGACTAATCAGAGGTCTCAATAACTAAGTACACTTACCTAACTTTCTCAGCTATAAGCGCTAAGCAGCGCTTTTGCTGCTCAAACGCATAATTACGTCGACGAATAGCTCTCGTCTTACTCATCGAATGAATGTCTATGTTAGCTATATATTTACAATACAATATACATACATTAAAACATTACATTTACATAGATTATTTTTAGTACCACTGGATTTTTGTCTCGTATTTTGGAAAAATTGTTAAATTTTATATGTCAAATGTCAATAAGTATAAGTCACCCTAACATAATGTTATCGATAAACATTGATTAATGTTTTGTTAAAACAGTTACGTTTTTCATAATTTCATCTGTTCACGTTAACTCCCGAGCATCAAAACGTCTACATTTGTTATTATATTTAAATGTCGTTTAATGACATTTGCTTATAAAGTGGAGTATTATTATGTGTAATAAGACCGCAAGATGAACATGGTGCAATGGTATTTGTTTGTGCTGTGTTTATTATGTGTACTACGTGGGATTGCTACATGGAGGACAGTGCAGCCGCAATGTCCACCGCCTCCTGCTCGCTGTCGTTACGACGCTTCAGTCCTGGATGAACATTTTTACTATGTTGAAGGTATTTATTTAGTTACACCTGTTCGAATTTATATCATGTCCTATAATTCGAGGGCACTAACTCGTAATTATAATATATGTGCGGAATTTCACCTGCTAAAATTATAAGATAATACAAAATGGGTAATATACATATATTATTACTATTATAATACATTCTATATTGTCTATAACGGCCGTGTGGTAGCGGTTTAAGAGAATCTACCACCTCATCTCATCCCGTGGGAGTCGTAAAAGTCGACAGAGGGAAAATTAGAACCAGAAGATGGGCAGCAACATTTTCCAGGAACATCTCAATAAACAAACTGCAGTTGCCAACCCGCTTGCCTAGCGTGGCCCCTACAGCAAAATCCCCCCAAAGTGAGACCTGTAAACTTTTGTGGCAATCTGTAGGGGAGGCCTGTGTTCAGCAGTGGACTAATGATAGGCCGAAACAACAAACAACAAATGTCTATAATATAAACTCTATATCACATGATTAACTCAATTCCTTTTGCCACTATCACTACACTAAATCCACTGCTGCTGTTGCATTTATTTAAGTTCTATAAATACTTTAATATAATCTAGAAAACCCACCTCCATACCTTACAAACTAAAATATCAACACAACAGAAAGAGCCTGTCACCTGTGCTTCAATGTGCGTTGGTGGACTCCACACATCATCAATTTTTTTATTTCTCAGACATGCAGGATTCTTTACAATATTTTCCTTCACTGCTAAGCACATGGTAAACCAGCACCTAAAATTGCTATTAACAATTTTAACGGTGCCAGCACCAGGGATCAAGTACTCACCTATTATAGAATTAAAAGTGAATGCCTGCCTATAACAAATACTGTGTCACCCAGAAAATTACTGTGCGACACCACACTGCACCTGTCACCCTGAGACATCAGTTCTTAAGTCTCATATGCCCAGTGCTTATGCTAGCTCTCAGTGCCCTTCAGACCGAAACACAGTAATGTTAGCACACTACTGCTTCACAGCAGAATAACTGGCCCTGGGGTGGTACCTACCTAGACAGATTTCTGCATAGGAATCCTACAAAGTTTCATCAATCATAAAAAATACGGGTTCTAAGTAAATGCCAAATTTTGTATTTGTCATAGTTTAGCAAAAACTGAAACTAATTCCTAACTAAGGTGCACCTCCCCATCCACAGTACATTAAAAACACTGCATCTACTATATAAACCACTAGGAGGTTGGGGTCCAGGAGACCCCATGCAGATAATAGTGGAGCACTTTGTAAGAACTTGATAACAGACTTATGTACTTTATAACTGATACACAAGTATTTGTTTGCCTTGATAAATTAAAGTTAGTTTCAGTAGATACAACATTTCTTCACACATTTTTAATACTAAAAGACAACCAAAGTGAATTCTTTTTCACAAATTAAAGTGATTTAAACTTCTTACCCTTGTCTCATATGCATCAATAAACCAAAAGCAGTTTTTTTTACCATCCACTTTGCACTGTGATAATGTTGTAAGTGAAGTTATATGAAAGTGACAATAGAAAAAAACAACTGAATTAATGTATTATTACTGTGTGCTATTGGTATAATTTGCCCCCAGTGTCATTCTGCGGTTGTTTTGAATGTTGCTAATGCTAGGGAAATTTCATGGTTTTTTGACAGGTAGTGTGAAAAGTGACTAAAATTGACTAAAACTGTCGGATGTCAGGTACAATTTTTTTATTGGATAAAATGAGGCCACAAGCAAAACATACACCTGATAGTAAGTGCAACATCAGCCCATAATAATTGCCATGTCAACCAGAACATTCTTGTGTGTGCACATTGCACCCATCACCATGAGGCATGAGTTCTTAAATCTCATATGCCCAGTGTTTAATTACAATAGGTATCAGTTCCGTTCAGACCGAAACACATTAATGTAACTGCTTCACGGCAGAATTATCATATAGTATATGAGAGCCTATTTCTCTACTTCCATTCCTATCTAAAGTTCTCAAACGCCTCGTCCACAAACAATTAAGTCCCCACCTTACCCCTACCTTGTGCAACACAATCTCCTCAATCCTTTGCAATCTGGGTTTTGTCCTGGCCAAAGCACAACTACAGCACTCCTACAGGTTACTGACAACATTTGTTATTGCATGAAAAGCCAAAAACTTACTGTACTGACTTTGCTTAACTTCAGCAATGCATTTAATACTGTGGATTATAACATGTTGTTGGGTATTTTGCGTTCTCTCAACATATCTCCGATTGTATTGGTTTCGTAGTTACTTAATTGGTCGCATACAGTGTATTCAGGTACAGGATGTTTTCTCTTCCTGGACTACTGCTGTTGCTGGCTTTCCACAAGGTGGCGTGTTGTCTCCTCTGTTGTTTGCAATTTTCATTAATACTATAAGTCATCACTTTTCTTCTTCTTACCACTTGTACGCTGACAACCTCCAGATTTATATCCAATTTTCCCTGGAAAACCTGTCCATAGCAATCGAAAGCACTAATGCTGATTTGACTTGTATTTCGAATTGGAGTAAAGCATATGGCTTAACTATTAATCTGACGAAAACTCAAGCCATTATCATTGGGAGTTCTAGATTAGCTGCTAAAATCGACTGGTCTAGACAGGTTATCCTCAACGATAATCTTATCCCATACAGTAATAAGGTGAAGAATCTGGTAATATATTTTGATGCATGTCTGACATGGACTCCACAGTAATCTGTGAATGAGACTAGTAGGAAAATGTTCTCTGCTCTAGGTTCTCTACGACGCCTACGTAATTTCCTCCCCACTGCCACTAAAGTTGCGCTCGCTCATTCATTACTTCTGCCTGTCCTTGACTATGCTGTTATTTGCTATCTTGACATTACCCAAGTGCAGCTTAATAAACTTGAGCAAATTCAAAATTTGTGCCTACGATTCATATTAGGGCTTCGCAAATATGATCATGTTTCCGATTTTCGTAAACAGCTCAAGTGGCTCCCAATCTGACTTCGCAGGAATACTCATATTCTTTCTGCTTTGTGCTGCGTGCTGTTCAATCCCTGCACTTCTAAATACTTGAAAGACCTCTTTCAGTATATTTCCCTCTCCCATGAATGGTTCCTTCGTTCTTCTGTCAATCTCTCCCTCCAAACTTCTATGCATTCCTCCTCTTTCTTCAAGAAATCTTTTACGGTCACAGCTGTGCGATTGTGGAATTCTTCACCCCTACACATTCGACAAGCTAAGTCTCTTTTTTCCTTTAAAAATCTCATAAAAGTTCATTTCTTGGAACTATGATTTTATGCTTCCCTTTTCCTGAACTTAAGTCTATTGCTTTTCTCTACAAATGCCTTCATCCTGTGCTCTACTGTTAATTTATTTACACCCCCCTCTGCTCCCTTCTTTATGTATTAATCACAAGAATTCCGTTTACAATGGTTGTCTGGAAGAAATCGCTTTCTGAGCGATAAGACCGAACATATATTTTTTTTTTGTTTATTTTGGGCTTATTCCTGTATTTGGTGTACAATAAAGAATATATTGATTGATTGAGATGCAATGTATTCTTTTGCATTGTAAATTGTGAAACTTAGCAAATTCATTTCGAAATCTTATACATTCACATACATTGATATTTTTTATATTATTTTTTATATTTAGTTGTAATATTATCAACATATGCTTGATTGAAAAAATGGTGATTCACAGTTTTCTTACTAATTACCATAAGCAAACAATGTGAAGCATAATATATTTAAAATTTAAAAAAAAACCAATTAAAAGAATCAATTTTTTTTTGTACTCTTGCAGAAGAATATAACACGCACAAAATATATGAATAAAATAATCTGTTATGTATAAAATGATGCATATAACATTTTTTATACAAAGAATGCTTCATAACTGATGACAAAGTAAGTTTCGCTCTGTATATTTATAGTGCTTGTAGGACTCTCAGAATGCAGCTATTTGTAACACCTAAAGAAAACAGATGTTTGTTAAAAGATCCATGTCCAGTTATGCGTTACTAATCGCTCTGATTTGGGGTTTGTTCAGACGGAGTAGTGTCTTAGAGATCTGGCTGTTGATGATGGGCAGAGCTGCTTTTTCCTGTTTGCATTCCAGGTGAATCACCCAGATATGTGCATGTTGTTTCCTAGTGAGATTACAGACTAGCGATCGAACATACCAGTGGGGAAGTGGCAGTATTGTCTCTGGTCCCACTGGCACACTGGTTGAGCCTCGATCGCCGCGTTGTTGATCCTAGATCCTGCTATGTCCCTTAATCCATTGTAGGGTTATTTCATTGAATTGGCACACCTCATATAGTCTCTGGTAGCATTTGTATATGATCCATGAGCTCATGACATTACTATTGAGGGCTAGTAGTACCGTCTTGCTGTCGGAAAGTATCCGGATGGAGTGGTCTTTTTCCTTCCTTGCAGCTATTCCCTTGGGTTCAATCCTTCAGTATGATGGTCTTTGTGTAATTGTATTTTGTACTTTTTGTCAAACACAAATTGTTTTGGGATCCTGTCATACACAGCCTGTAGAACAGGCATTTCTGCAAATAGTTCTGTAAGTATGTTGGTGTGCGGGATCTTATTGTCGCTCCAAAGATTTCATGTTTTGAGTCTTATTGCTGCCAAGGCTGCATACTGTTGGATGTACAAGTGCAGCGGTGACAGTGGGAGCGGTTTACCATGTGACATAGAAAATATATTACTCTTTAAAAAACGCAAATGGCGTAGGACATGATGGCATTCGTACAAATGTTGTTACCACTAGATTTACGAAACCCGTCAATTTGACAGGTGGTCAATTTTATGCTATAAGTTCTATATTTTTTTTTATTGCATCAAGTGACGAAACAAGCAAATGTATGAATAAATATTATTCTATAGCTATTATATATTGGTTTTATAATGATATTACGCAGAAAAATATATATATATATCTATTTAGTTTTATCTAAAACACCTATATTTTATTATATCTATATGTTGTGTCTACCTATTTGTAACATACCTGTAACATACCCGTAACTTGTAACATACCCGTCCCGTCAGTCAATGCCCGTAAATCTAGTGTTAAGTCTCGCTTCATAAATTAGTTGTGACTCAAGTTATATCATTTATTTGCGTATGATTAACGGTTCTTATCCTAAACACCTAAAGACAGCAATAGTGAAGCCGCTCTTTAAAAAAGAAACTAAAGAACTGTACAATTGCCATTTTTATGTGTCAATGTTATTTAAAAGACAAATGTCTGTTTTAGTTTTTTGTTAATTTCAAAATCCCACTTTCGCGGTTTCTATGTTGCGACGGTACATAGTGAACGTACCATTCGGTCCTTCGAGACGGATATTAGTGAAAGTGGTGGGCATCATATCAGCAAGGCGGAGCAAACCCTTCGTACCATTAGCAAGCGGTTTGCCATATCGGGACGAATAGTCAAGACGGCGGTGTTGTGAAATTGGCGCTGTTTGGAAGTGACGGCAAATCAAGGAAACTAGTTGCAGCCAAGGAACAAAGAGAAGGTTATTGTGGTATAAACTATGAGTATGTTCCATTAAAGTGATTAGTGAAACTAAACTCTGAATACAGAGACAAAAATAACTTTAAAAAGTTATTAGTAGTGGTTTGGACTTAAAATTTTAGGGCAATAAGTGATAACCTCAAACACTTGTAAAATTTTAAATTTTTATTCAGTGGACATATGGCGTGGGGAAGGCGTTTTCTTGGATTGAGAAAGTCTTCAAGGCGACATTATTTCTATTATCTCACTAGCGAAGAGTTGCGAGAATCATTAGAAGGTTTTATAAGATTGTGCCAAGAACATCACTTCAATGAAGAGATAATTAACTTAGAAAATAAGAACACTATCAGCAAAAGGAGCAAGCTGCAATCACTCAATCCGTTCTTGATCGAGCGACATATTCTCAGGGTGGGCGGTCGCATAGATCTATATCAGTCAATGTTACCAAGTTCACAAAAGTACCCAATTATTATGCTCAAGGAAGAAAACCTGACTAAATTAATTATATCTTCTGTTCATCTTAAAACGCTGCACGGCAGACCGCAGGTAATGATAACAGTTTTAAATTTTGGCTACTTATTGGATATATGGGCTAAAACGGTTGGTTAAATCTTGTGTACAAAAATGTGTAACTTGCGTAAAAAATAGTGCGATAACAAAAAGACAGTTAATGGGTCAGCTACAAGCAGTGCGAGTTAATCAAACTAGACCATTTAAATCCAGTGGAGTCGATTATGCAGGGCCTATCCAGTTAACGAGTCTCCAGGGGGAGAGGTCAACGCTCTTATAAGAGCTACATATGCTTATATGTATGCATGGCAACAAGAGCAATACACTTAGAAGTAGTATCCGATCTGACAAGTGAAGGGTTTTTGCAAGCTTTTAAACGGTTTTTGGCTCAAAGAGGCCATTGCCAAGATATATGGAGTGACAACGGCACAAATTTTGTGGGAGCGGCCAAAGAACTTAAACATTTATTCCATTCTGAAAAGTCCAACATATTAAAAGAAGTAGCCGAGGCCCTAGCTAATAATGGAACCACTTGGCATTTTATTCCGCCTCACGCACCGCACTTCGGCGGATTGTGGGAGCCCGGAGTCAAATCAGTAAAGTTCCACCTGAAACGAATTATAGGAAACTCAAAACTTACGTCTGAAGAAATGTCTACAGTGTTAGCGCAAATAAGCATGTCTCAATTCGCGGCTGCTGTCCAGGTTAATCGATGACAGCGATTCTGTGAATGTACTAACACCGGGTCATTTTCTTATAGGGGAACCCCCCTTAGTGGCACCTGATCGTAATTTCGAAAACGCCAATATAAGTTCATTACGTAGGTGGCAGCATACTCAGAAAATGCTGCAAGAAATTCGGTTAGGTGTAATAAATGTTAAAAAACGTCACCACACATTACTACACCCAGAGAGGTGTGTGATCCCAAGCTCTGTTGCTAATAATCAGGATTTCTATCATAAATAATAATAGTATTTTACAAATTAACAGTCTAATGAATAGAATAGAATATTTTATATTCAATATAGATCATTTACATAATACTCATTGAATGTCATTTTTTTAAGCTACACTGGTTCACAAAGAAATGTCTCTGTCCTGGGAAAAACCAGTAAGAAACCCAGTGGGATTTTTTTTCAGTCATTTTAAATATACAATTACACCAGTTTTATAAAGATGTAGAAGTAGCTTGGCAGCAATCACCTCATTCCCAGGGGTTATCATCATCCATGTATTCCTTAATATTATAATAACCCATCTTAAAAAGTCTTTGTTTAACAAATAGTTTGAAATTTTTGATTGAAAGACTTTGTTCACTTTCTGGCATTTTTTTGTAGAAACATATACATTGCCCCATGAAAGAGTTACTGACTCCGTGAAGTCGGGTAACCAGCATAATTAATTTGTGCTTGTTCCTGGTATTCACATTATGAACATAACTTTTTTTATTAAAGTGATTTATATTCTTATGTACATATAATGTTTTCAAATACATATTGAGAGGCCACGGTTAAGATATTAATTTCTTTAAATTTATCTCTAAGAGACACTCTAGAGCCAAGATTATAAATAGACCTTATGGCCCTCTTTTGCAAAACAAAATTCACCTTTACGTCAGTCGCATTTCCCCACAGCAAAATACCATAAGACATTATGCTGTCAAAATAACTAAAATAAACTAATCCAGAGATTCAACATTAGTCAAGTTTCTAATTCCTTTCACAGCATAAGCTGCAGAGCTAAGTCTACTTACTAGTTTAGATATATGGGGGCCCCATTGAAGTTTCACGTCTAGAGTTATTCCAAGAAAGATTTACGAGTACAATTACATCCAATCGTTTAACATTTAGTGTCGTAAATTTTATACATTTAGTTTTATTGCCATTAACAGGAAACTGTTAATGTTAAACCAATGTACTACTTTTGAAATAGCATTTTTCACTTCGTCATATAATAAAAGTTGATGTTTTATTTTGAAAATCAATGATGTGTCAACAGCAAATAATACTATATCATGGTTATCCCCTACTAGGTAAGGTAAGTCATTAATGTATATTAGGAATAGGTACTACTGACCTATAGATACTGCTGACCCGGAAGAACTCGTACTATTGATAATTACTTTCTGCGTTCTGAGCAATAGAATGAAGTTAGAAGTTTAAGTGCAGAATTTCTTATACCGTATCGATGTAGTTTCCTGATGAGTGTTTCATGATAGACGCAAGGCCTTAGAAAGACCACAGAAAACACCCAAGGAATCCTGCGAATTCTCCCAGGCATCGAATATATACTTAATTTGTTCAACACCGGCATCGGTTGTAGAACGACCCCTTGTAAAACCAAATTGGTTTTTGTGAAACAATTTATGTCAATTAATATGTTTTAACATTTGATTAAGAATATTTTTTTCAAAAATTTTACTTAATGTTGGTAGTACGGAAATAGGTCTAAAGTTAGAGGGGTCTGATGTACTACCAGATTTAAATAAAGGTATGATTTTACTATGTTTCATCAAATCAGGAAATACACCAAGTTCAATACTAGAAGTAAATATTATGGCTAATTAAGGTGCAATTATATCTATAATAGACATACTGACTTTAACAGACATACCCCATAGATCTGCGGTTTTCTTACAATCAATGGTCTTAAAATTATATGAAATATTGTTAGAAACTACCATATGAAATTCAAAATCTTTTGTACAAGTAGTTACTTTTTGTTTTAGTAATGTCTCAGCGGCAGTAGGAGAAGAATTTAATGATTTTGTTGTCAAAATAGGAATTTCAGTAAAAAACTTTTCAAATGCTGTGGCAACATCATGATCAGATGACAAAAGCTTGTTGTTAATATTTAATTTGTGATTACGAGTTGCGTTCCTTGACTTTCCCTGTTTCACTGTCAAGTTCCAAGTATTCTTCTTCTTCTTCTTCTTTTTCTTCTTCTTTTTCTTCTTCTTTGTTTAATGGCTGCTATTAAAAGAATTCTGCCAATATCAAGTCAGTCATGGGAGTGACAAAATTTGAATTTCAATTGAGAATCCCAAATCTAAAACAAAACAAACAAATACTACACACTTATAAACCATCACCTTGATTAGACATATACATTAATATTTTATATGATTAACACTAATGGGATTTTACAGAGTGGATTCTTACTAGTTTAGGAAATTGGCGACTGTATGTTAGTAAGTTTTAGGTAACTTTTTAAAAGACAGAGAAGATCTTAATGAGACCAATATCTAGATTCTCTAGCTAGCTGGGAGAGGGTGTGAAGTCTTGAGAGAAGTGGATGGTATGAAAGTTGAGCAGTTTTGAATATAAACCTATCTTACATATATTGTCTGCGAAGTAGAAGGGGTGGCTCAGAACACTCCACCTGAAGAGCATTTATGGGGCTATATTGACTTCATGCTACCAGTTATTATGCGGAGGCATTTACTTTGTATTTTATCAAGTGAGCTAAGGGCTGCCTTGTTACAAGGCTCTAATAGGAATGAACCATAGTCAAAGTAGCTACTGATTAGAGCAT
Source organism: Luehdorfia chinensis (assembly GCA_019845155.1). Classification (NCBI taxonomy): domain Eukaryota; kingdom Metazoa; phylum Arthropoda; class Insecta; order Lepidoptera; family Papilionidae; genus Luehdorfia; species Luehdorfia chinensis. The sequence goes on from JAHVAK010000388.1 coordinate 1,412,415, forward strand.
AATAGAGGAGTTTCTGGGTGTAAGGGTGGGAGCCCCACCAAGCACTTGACAAACAGCGAAGCATTTAGGTTTTTCTCGCATTTTGATGAGATATAAGATAAATGGGGAATTCCGGTAATTTTGGTATCCAGGATAACCCCCAGAAATTTCACTTTATTGTCATTGTGGATATTCTGATTTCTCACTGAAATCGGAAGATCAGGAATAAACTTGTGTCTCGAAAAAACAACTACACTACTTTTAGATGGGGAAAGGGATAAACCGTGATCCGATAGCCAAGTTTCAAGATATTTAATAGCCATAGATAGCCGAGAAGATGCGTCTTCTATGGATTTGTTGATGGTGTAAAAAGTAAGGTCATCAGCATATTGTAAAATATTTGACATATAATTGACTGATCTATCCATATCATAGGTGTAAAGATTAAAAAGAAGAGGGCTTAGCACAGAACCTTGTGGTAGCCCTTTCCACAGAGATCAGGCGGGAGTAATTGTCCTGACTAGAATGCTCGTTGAAAAGGCATGACAATTATCTTCAGAATGCTGAGTGAAGTTTTGCCTGGACGGAAGATTACTTATCATAGCGAACATATATCCAGGAAGCTCACAGATTCTGTTGGAAAACCAGTGATTCAGATGTAAACACGCTAAGGCGTTTTGTGCGTCTGCATTTGCGTATCCTTTTGAATCAAATTTGTTTTGACAGAGAGTAGCCACTCTAGGGATGAGGTTCCACTATTTTGAAGAGTAGATAGGATAGAAGCTAGAATAGTCGAAGGATCTTACAAGTATCAAAATCGGAATAATAAGTTTGGGTGTTTCAATCGTCAGGGAAAAATCCTGTGACATACCACTGTGTTTATTATGTTCCAAAGAAGTAATTGCAAGAGACCGGGCCAGCTTTAGAAACAGAAGAATAGGAATCCCATCAGAGCCGGGAGAAGAGTCTTTGAGGTTCTTCAGAGCTAAATGTATTTCGGCTAGAGAGAATGGTTCATTCATTTTGTCACAAGAATGAGAAGAGGGTTATCTTCTGAAATGAGTTGGGGATGGAGTCCTTCCTCTGAGGGAACCCAAGGGGGAGACAGTTTATTACCGAACTCAAAGAGCCACGTGATTGAATCATTAACAAAAAAGCTTTTATTATAGGCGCCCCGAAATCGCCCAATATTTTTCCAGGCCAAAGCAGAGGGAGCACGAGGAGAGAGACTTTCACAGAAGGAAAGCCATCCTTGTTTTTTCTTTTCAGAAAGGAGTTTTTTAGCTTGGGCGGCTACTTTTTGATAATAAACAAAGTTCTATATGGACATGCATTCATCGTAACGTTTTTCTGCTCCCTTCCGTTTACGAACAATAGAAGAGCAGTGGGACTCCCACCAAGGAGGGTGTAAAAAGTAAGATATTTTGTTACGCGATGCGTTTTTTAAGGGGATAGATAAATTAGCTGACTGAATAAGGCAGGAAACAAATTGGTTACATGTAAGCTGCAAATTGCTTAGTCACTGGGGGAAGACTTTTGACTTTTGAATCTGTTACAGAGCGATATAGCTCCCAATTAGCTCTAGAAGTACTATACTTTAAGAGAGGGGAAACATCTCTAGATGGGACACTTCTGTTGGAAAAGGAGATAAAGATAGGAAAATGATTGCTGCCATATGTATAAGGCAAAACTTGCCAAGAAGTACTGGATGCAACTGAGGCCGAACACAGGGACAGATCAACAACAGATTTAACATTTTGGGAGGGATATACTCTTCGTGTTGGGGAACCATCATTTAAAACACACAAATTAAATTCATTAAATACTTCTAATAACATGTAAGAGAACAGGTCAGTCCTATGGGAACCCCACATTGTATGATGACTATTAAAATCACCTAGCACAATGAAAGGAGTGGAGATACTAGAAAATAAAAGATTGATCTCAGAGATACAAGCAGGAGTAGGGTGAGGAAGATAAATAGATATAAAAGTTAGACACATAGTCTTTATTGCTACAGCATTTATGTTATCTGGAAGGGAAGGGAGGGATATATGTGATACAGAAAGGTTATTCTTATATAAGATTAGAGTTCCTGTATAACCATCACTCCTGTCATCCCGGACACAAGAATAGCCCGGGATCCTAAAATGGGATCCCGGCCAAAGCCAGGGCTCCGCAATGGCGAGAATATATGGTTTATATGAGTTTATTAAGTAACTAATATCAGACTTCTTATTCATTAAGCTCCGGCAATTTCATTGCAGAAGAATTAGGGGATGGAATTTTATATATTTTTTAAAAAAGAGAATCAAGTTAGTTTTTCACGTAATACGGTAGGTCAATGTCATCAAATTTCCCAACAACTGCTGTGATAGTAGATACTAGATTTTCTAAAAGATTATCATTAGGAGATAGGGATTAGACCATTGCATGGCCATTGGGAAGAGTTGAAGGGTGTGGTGTTAGACGGGTGCGAATAATATTGTTATGTGTTGTCTTGTCATAACCCACTATTTGTTGTATGGGTGGTATGGGTGGTTTTGCGTTTGGCATATACAGTTTTTTTGTAGGATGTTGTGGAAACAGTAGGTAGTAGAGAATTGGACAGATTTTGTGAGGGGGAAGAATTGATCTGGACAATGTCTGAGTATGGCCTTGTAACTGCAGAAAATCTAGCAGAGGCCTCAAGGTAAGAAACATTTTCCTGGGACATGACCACTTTAATTGCTTGCTGCCTTGAATGTTTTGGGCAGGATTTATCTGTAGCGCCTATGATTACCAGAACAGAATAAGCAAGTCCGAGGGTCTGTAGTACAATTTTCACCTGTGATTTCTTTGGTACAATTGTAACACCTAGGTTTGGATCTACACTGAGCTTTAATATGTCCAAATCTGCAGCAGTTCATGCATTGTATTGTTGGTAAAACATAAGTTTCCACTGGAATAGAAGTGAAAAAGGAGTAGACATGAGAAGGAAGAACATGGCCTGAAAATGTTAAAACTACTGTCTGAATAGGTACCCATTCCACTTCATCAGCCTTTTTTACCATTCTGTGCAGCCTTCTTGCTTTAATGATCTCACCACAGCTAGAAGGTAGCTCCGACTTACTGACAAATTCATCCATGGAAATGTCTGAGGGAATGCCTCTGATTACACCCATACGAGTAACATGAAACGTGGGGATAACAGCTGATAATTTGAATTTTGGTAATAAATGGGATTCTACAAAGCTGTTAGCATCTGTAGAAGTCTTAAATTCTATTGGAACCCTGTTCTGCCCCACATTAGAAACACCATTTTTAGCAAAGTTTGCTACCTTCTTCTGTGCCAGGAAATATCCAATTTTTATTGGCTTAATTAAATAGCCAGATAAAGCATCAGGTTCCAATCTACTGAGGTGAACCATGAAGGGTCCTTTGTCATTATCGGAGTACTTTTTTTTTCAAGTTAGGGTGGGTATACATTATTTGATATGAAGCTGAAGGTTGATTAATATGATTTACTTTTTTTTAAGGGTAGATGTAAATTCGTCTACATTTTTACGTTTGGAAGCGGTGGGATCACCGGACTTATCCGGTGGTTCCGAATCTCCCCCATCAACTTCCATTATTGATGAAAATAACTACATACAATTATAAACAACCCAAATACTTACCAACGAATACTAACTATCAACAACACGCACAAAACAAAACACAAATAATATGAAAATCTCAATGAAAAAATTGGCCAGACAATTAATTCAACAGAAACGTCAAACCACCAATCCTATGTTGTTATGATTATTCAAGTTCCAAGTCATTTTTATGTAAGTGTTTCAAGTCATTTTTATTTTATCCGACGCTTTCTTTATTTTATTGCTTAAGTGGAATGACTTGGCTGCGGAGCATACTTTTTTATATTTAAAAAAGGATGCTCCACTGCTATAATTTTGAATAATTTTTAACATATTCTACGAATGTATTGCTATGGTTGAATGACTTTTCATGGTAAATCATACAACCTTTACCTACTTCTGTGGATTCCTACTATTGCCCATTCATTAAAAGTCTTGCGACGAAGGAGAGAGTTTAAGAAGTAAAAAAGGTTTTTAAATTCTTTGCTCAGAAGATTTAACAAAACTTCATATAATAAGTCAGTATTATTATTATAAAAGGAAGTAGTGGAAGTTTTTTATCTATGTTACTTCTAAACTTCTCCAAGCGATACTTATTTGCAGGAACAAACACAATTTTTTTATTGTTTGGTTTTTGCAAAAGTAAGGTAACAATACTAATTGCCCAGAATAGTCAGAACTTAATTTGTAAATTATGGATTGGTGCAAAGACTTAACATCTGTAAAAATATTATCTATAGTAGTTGCACTAGCTTCAGTAATATGTGTTCGTTCTAAAAACAGGGTAACTAGATTAAATGATTTCATCAAAGAACAAAATTTAATGCTGATGGAAGAAGTTTCCAGGAGGTAGATATTAAAATCTCCGCATATGACAACAGGCTTGTTCTGTTTATTAAGTTTAATAAAAACTTCTTCCATAATTTTCTCAAAATTATCATATAAAGCACATGGGGGTCTGTAAACGCTGACAACTATGAGGTGCTCAAGCTCAACACAGGCCATTTCTATAGTTCTCTCAACAGAGAGGCTCACAATGTCTTTACGTTCCTTAAATCACATTCCTTAAATGATTTATTTATTAGTATCAAGGAGCCACTGCATAAAGCTTTCCCTCTATTGAAGGAACTAACCACCTGGTGGTTACTGAAATTAAACATTAAATTATAGTCTTTTAATCAATGTTCGGTTATACACATAATATGAATATGATAGCTATTTAAAAACAATTCAACAAATACACTAAAACAAATAAACAATAACTTTCTTCTTGCTATAATTTGTTTTAATTTTATTATCAATTTCATTTGTTATGGGATTGTCACAGAGTTCAGCTGTCAACAAAGAGTCTTTATTAATTGTTACATTGTCAACACATTCTGTCCCTGAAAGAATTGGTATTGAGCGTTGGCACTCAAACTGAAGTTTTGTCAAAGAATCAACACGGTTTTCATTATATTTACACAAGCTCACCTGCTCATCCATGGCCAGTATGTACTCTTTAATCTCATTTTGTGTAGATTTATATTTGTTAGATATAATGTCAAGAGAATTATGCAGAGTTTGGATTTCAGTATTCAGACATTCTATGTCAGCCTCATAACATGTTTTAATTTTATCCACCTCAATCGAATATTGTTCTACTTTACTAATTAAGTCCCGCTTTTCTTTACATAAAGTAATATAATTCTTAGTGTCAATTTTATTTTTAATTAAATTTTGTGTTTTTTTAAATATATTTGTTGATTTCAAAATATTCCTTTGGTTTGTTCATGCTGCATGAGGTTCTTTACTGATGTTCTTGAAGTTATAGAATCCTCACCTGTCAAGTTTATGGTTGCAGAAGCTTGAAAAACTTTAGGATCTACATGTATAGATGTACATTCAGATGGTCATTCATACAGACCAGCTCATCAAACAGACTCTGAGCCTGAGAGGCTTTCAAATTATCTATGCTATTAGTTAATAGTTTTATTTGGTTTTGTGTGTGTATAATTTAATATGCCGTGTGGTGATGTCTGAAGAGAATCTTTTACCTCATCTCATCCCATTGGTGTCATAAAAGTTCACAAAGTAAAAATAAAAATCAGGAGATGGGCAGCAGCATGTTTCTGGAACATTTGAAAAAATAAACTGCGGTTGCCAACCCGCGTGACAGCGTGACAATTATGGCAAAATCCCCACAAAATGAGAGCTACAAACTTTTAGTTGCAATCTATGAGGGAGGCCTATGTTCAGCTGTGTTGATAGCCTGAAATTTACTGAGGTTACCTTAGAAAATAGACATGCTCTTTTATATAAGCTTTTTTCATCACACTTGCCTTTATATAAAAAAGTTAGTGACTATCGCTCGTGTCTTATTTTTGGATTATCATTCTGTTTGTATGTTTATTTTAAACTATAAAAAATTACTCAGCTATATCCTTAATGAACTCTGTAGTAACTATATAGTTATTGGTTTTATGTGGAATGTTAGGTCTAGTGGCTTACAAATTTCTAGTATCTATTGTATGTAGACGATTTTTCATGGTTATTGCTTCTCGTTTCAGATAAATACTTCAAAATAGTTTATGCCGAAAAATATCTAAGCATAACATGTCCCGAGAACATTACGTTGGAGAGCGAAGCGCTGCCGCGGTTCGATCGACTCGTGCGCGTGGAACGAGTCGTGATCACCGAGTGCGCGCCTCCCGCCGCCGCCTACGTGCGCGCGCTCGCCGCGCTCAACGTCACCGCGCTCGACCTGCTGGCGCTGGTGCGGCCGCGCGCCGCGCTGCGCCGCCACCACCTGCCCGGCCTCGCCGTCTCCGCGCTCTTCCTCACCGCGCCGGCGCCCATGCGCCTCGAGCGCGGCACGCTGGCGGCGCTCGGTGACCTGCTCGACCTGCGCCTCGAGCTGGTGTCACTCGCCGAGACCGACCTGATGGAGCTGCCCGTGACGCTCCGCCGGCTGAGCCTCGCCCGGTCGAACGTCAGCTCGGTGCCGACGGCGGCCCTGGAGAGACTGCCGTCGCTGCTGCACCTGTCCCTGCGCGAGCCGGAGCTGCGCGTCGCGCCCGACCTGTCGGCGGCGAGGGCGCTGACGGACGCGGTGCTGCTGGCGCCGCTGGACGCGCTGCCCACGTCGGACAGCGTGGAGAACGTGACGCTGTGGACGGCGGAGGCGCTGCAGGTGCGCGGCGGCTGCGGCGCGCTGCGGCGGCTGAGCGTGCGCGGCGGCGCGGCGCGCGCGCTGGCGCCGGGCTGGCTGGCGCCGTGCGCGCGGCTGCGGGCGCTGGCGCTGGAGCGGCTGCGGCTGTCGCCGGGCGCGCTGCCGGCCGCGCTGCTGCACGCCGCGCGCGACCTGCGCGACCTGACGGTGCGCCACTGCGCGCTCACCGCCCTGCCGCACGACCTGCTCACCGAATCGCGCAAACTTCGCGTACTCGATTTATCCAGTAACAAGCTCGAGACGCTTCCCGTGTGAGTACACTTTTTGTCCTAACGCAGCAGGAATAAGATATACTTGCTAAATTCAACACCTTGTCTGCCAATTAGTTCTAGACTAAATACTTGAAAGTATTTAGTCTAAAACATAGTCGAGCTGTAGAAAAACTATATAGTATGGGATTTTTTAGATAAAATGATTGGAAATCTTTCCTTACCTTTACTTTTTTTAATCACAGCCTTAGGATTGTCTGCTCACAGTATTTTGTATTTTTACGGTATTTTGTCATGAGCTAGTTTAGCGTTAGCAAGCGTAGTTATAAGAGTACAATATTTTTTTTATTTACGCCGGATACTATTTAGGAGTCGGAGAGCCGGATTTAGGGGTAAGATTAAGAGAAGGTGTAGGAAAGTTTGAAAAAGGGTAGCAGAAAATGGAGGATCGTCTAAGAGTTTTTGTTCTGTTTCCTAGTGAACCAGATCAATAACAAACAGCAACCACGAGAAGGATATCTCCTCCTTTGGAGATCATCACGATCTGCGCTCTCCCACAAAGATCACCATACTACTCACAGGTAAACAGAATAGGCGTTGACCTAGCTCAAGAGCAATACATAATAGTAGAGGTAGATCACCCGCCCGCATCTACAATCTAACTACGGCACATAATTTTAACATACTATATCGAGAATTGCACAATAAAGATGCATTTGGAATAAATAATTATTTGCGATGCGCTCTGGCCATTTTAAAAAGTTATTATTTTATACTTACTCGCATCATCTTCCATGCATCCCAAATTCCGAAAAAAACCACACACACACACACACACACACACACACACACACACACACACACACACACACACACACACACACACACACACACACACACACACACACACACACACACACACACACACACACACACACACACACACACACAAACGCGCGCGCGCACACACATAGAGAGAGAGAGAGAGAAACGCACGGCGGGCGAGTTGGCAACCGCAGTTTATATATTCAAATGTTCCAGCAAGATGCTGCTGCACATCTTAACCACACGGGGAATTCATTGTATGAACAAACACACACAAACACACACAACACAAAAATTAATTAGAATATTTTTATAGGATTTTTTATTCAATATAAATGATTTACATAATATTTAGTAATTTTTTTAAACTGTTTAACACTGGTTCGCAAAAAACGCCTCTGTTCTGGAAGGAACCAGCAAGAAAGCAGTGGCCAATTTATTGTACTATTTGCAATCAAAAAATTATCTACAATTACTGCAGTAATATAAAGATGTAGAAGTAGCTTGGCAGCGTGAACCTCATTCCCAGGGTTATCATCATCCATGTATTCCTTAATATTATAATAACCCTTTCTAAGTCTTTGTTTAATTAACTTTTCGATTTGAAGACCGTGCTTCTGGGATTTTGTTGTAAAACACATACATTGCTGCTTAAAATTTACTTGTAACTGGAAGCCGGCTTGTGTAGAAGAGTCCGGCAGAGTAGAATAGTACCTATCTCTTTCCTACACAGGTATCATAAGTGGCGACTAAGGTGTTTACTCACAGCCTTAATTGGTGTAGAAAAATACCACAATATGCGATGCTGTCACTATACTGCTCGTGGGAACCGCAATGGGGAGTATGAATTTTATGAATCGTACCAAAATATCGGCGAAGTGGTTCGCCACTAGTCGCGTCTCGTTTCCCGCGGGGGCGAAAAGTGGGTTACGGATGCGCTCTTTGCCTATCCCTTATGGGAAAAAGGCGTGACTCTTTGTATGTGTATGTATGTTGTTCCTGGTATTTAAATTATAAAAGTAGTTTATTTTAGGTAAACTGTTTTATGTTGTTGTGTACACAAAAAACGTTTTCACATATATATTAGAGAAACTAAGATATTAATTTCTTTAAATTTATCTCTAAGAGGCACTAGAGCCAAGAATATAAATAGCTCTTACGGCCTTCTTTTGCAAAACAAAAATTATATCTTACGGTACAGTCGCATTTCCTCATAGCAAAATACCGTACGACTTTATGTTATGGAAATAACTAAAATAAACCACAGCACAGCATAAGCTGCATAGTGAAGTCTATTACTAGTTTGGATATATGAGGGCTCTATTGAAGTTTCACGTTAACCTGTCCAAGAAAAACAGTGGTACCCGACAAGGCTCTACTCTTCCGAATTTACAAGCAAACTTACATCCAATACTTTCACGTTTGTTGTTGCATTGCCGTTTAAAAGCAAATTGTTACCGACGTACTGCTACTTTTATTTCCCTCGTCATGTAATAAAAGTTGACGTTTTATTTCTAAAATCAAAGATGTATCTTCAGCAAATAGTATTATGTCATGGTTATCTTCTAGTGTCTTGTTCAAATATGAAGTTAGAAGTATAAGTGCAGAATTTCTTATACCGTATCTATATATTTAGAACTAAGATGTGGTTTCCTGTATAGAGTTTCATAATGAACGCAATCGAAGGCCTTGGAAAGATTACTGAAAACACCCAAGTCATCATGCGAATTCTCCTATACATCGAATATATTTTTAATTAGTTCAACGTCTGCATCGGTTGTAGAATCGACCCCTAGTGAAACAAATTGGTTGTTGTGTATCATCATTTCAGCCTATCACTAGTGCACCGCCGAACATGGGCGAATAGATGTATTAGTTAGCAAGGGATGTGTGTGTCGCAGCGGGCTGTTCGAGTCGGTGCGCGCGCTGGAGGAGCTGGACTTGTCGGACAACTGGCTGTCGCGGCGCGGCGCGGCGCCGCTGTTCGCGCTGCGCTCGCTGCGCCGCCTCGCGCTCGACCGCAACCCGCTCGGCGACCTGTGCGGCGGTGGCGGCGGCGACGGCGACAGCGACAGCGACAGCGACAGCGACAGCGACCACATCTACGACCCCAACGGTAGCCCGCCGCACGTCATATCATACACCCATAAATACCACATATTCACTAACAGATCCACTCTCGTTGTAAAGGAAGTCTCTTTCCTTGCAATAGTCGACTTTTCTTAGCTTTTTTTTTTTATGTTAGAGGAGGCAAACGAGTAAGCGGCTCACCTGATGGTAAGTGATCACCGCCGCCCATGAACATCTACAATACCCGAGGAATAGCAGATGCGTTGCCGGCCTTTGAGGAAGGAATAGGCTCTTTTCTTGAAGGTCCCTAAGTCGTATCGGTCCGGAAAAACCGCTGGCGGCAGCAGATTCCATATGGTGCTTGTGCGGGGCAGAAAATTGCGCGAAAAACGCACTGTGCTGGAATGCCAACCATCAAGGTGGTGACGATGGAATTTCGCACTATGCCGCAATGTGCGATGGTGAAAATCAGCGGCTGTAATTAATCCGAACAATTCTTCGGAACACTCCCCATGGTAGATCTTATAAAAAATGCAAAGGGATGCAACATCTCTTCGCAAAGCCAGTGGATCAAGCCGATCAGATAGAACATGGTCGTCGACGATTCGAGCCGCCCTCCGTTGAATGCGGTCAAATGGAAGTAGCTGACAATGGGGCGCCCCCGCCCGGAGATGAGAACAGTACTCCATGTGCGACCGAACCTGCGCCTTATAAAGTTGCAAGCGTTGGGTCGGCATGAAGTACTGTCGCGCTCTACTGAGGACGCCAAGCGTTTTGGAAGCCAATTTGGCCTTCCCTTCCAAGTGACCGCGAAACTGAACGTCACTCGATATGTCGACGCCAAGAATACCGATACTGGCTGCGGCAACGAGGGGAGTGCTCTCAAAATTAGGTGATACGACAAAGGGTTTCTTTTTAGCGGTAAACGCGCAAACCTGTGTCTTCTTGGGGTTGAACTGGATTAGATTTAGTCGGCCCCAATTCGAGATTTTGTCTAACAAAAACTCGACTTCAGACACAAGTTTGTTCCGGTACTCGTCAACGTGTTCCCGAGAAATATTAGCACGGCCGGTGTATACGGATATATATAGCTATAGTTTCACTTACGGAACGCTTGTAACGAATCTACCTCTTTTATTTTATAATATCATTGCCCGCCACGACACCCGATTTAGAAATACATTCTTAAATTATCAATTCACTCTCTTCCTTTGATATATGATGCTTTTTTATATATATTGCTCATACATAGTCATAGTGCACTTACCATCATGTGAACGTTTCCCGTCACTTTATCCAATAAAAAATGTAAGACTGCGAGAAGACGTTTAAGATTGGAGAAACATGTGGGTGTGTGTCGCAGCGATGTCGGAGCTGCGGCTGATGCACTCGCTGGTGTCGCTGCGGCTGGCGCGCAGCGGCGCCTCGCGCCTGTGCGTGGACTGGCGCCGCGACCTGCGCGCACTCGCCGACCTCGACCTCTCCTACAACAACATCACCCAGTTGGAGGTACGCGCTTCACCACTCACGCTCAACCGTCTTCAGCTTTTACACCGCGGCCTCGTACCGCTGCAAGACAACAATAAGTAATATGAAAATTGAAAATTACATTTCTTGGTTTTTGACAGTTTATCCAACGCCAACGTGGTCAATGACGTCACAAATATTACATGAAGATATATTTTTAGGAGCCTAATATTCGGTTTCTGTATTTGAAAAGCTACCCGACGATTTCGCGGTTTAATGCTATGAGCGTTGTGTATATGTGGGTATAGATTGCAAATAAGAGGCGATACTACGACTATTATACCCATATGGATACTTTTCGACTTCAAGAAGATTTGGACCGATTTCAGAATTAGTGTTCTATGAATAAATTAGATATGAATTTTTCAAAATATATGTTCCTATACTAGAAAACTTAATCCTATTATGCAAAATTATAAACTCTTAAATATATTGAACGTTGACAACCACGCTGAAGAGGAAACCGAAACTCACTATGTTTACTCTTAATGGTTCACCGATATTGTAACCGGTATTGAAACTTAACAAAAAATTAACCATGACATGTCGACATCTTGTAACAACATTCAAAGTCATCGATTTATTCTAACAACAAACGATTATATTCAAAGGATGCAAGTATCTCCATCTATGTAAGCTTTATGAAACTAAACGTAACAATTTCAACACATAGATCAATAGGCCGGGTTAAGAATATCAGGGATTTAGGAGTTACTTTCGACTAAAAGCTACTATTTGATTTACACATTTCGTATATAATCAAGGCTGCACTTAAACCACTAGGGTTCGTTTTACGGATATCATTAGACATCATCAGTCACTAAGAGTATGCCTCGCAAGTTTGGAACCCTAATTATATGTGTATATTAATCGAATTGAAAATATCCAGAAAAAAGTCTTTTGATATCTGTAGTTTCGTTCTAGAAAATACGTATCTGATTACTTTAGTCGTTGCAAAAAATTCCACATACTTCCCCTACACGAGCGAAGGCGAATAGCAGATTTAGTGTATCTTCTAAATATTGTGAATTGTGCTGTGGATTGACCAGCGCTGTTATGTAATATTGGATTACCCACACCATCGGCATCATTAAGAAGACCAAATCATCATATTATCAGTAACCTAAAAGTTCCACTAGATCCATATTATCAGTGAATTAAAAAAGTTCCACTAGTTCCATATTATCAGTGACCTAAAAGTTCCACTTGATCCATATTATCAGTGATTTGAAAAAGTTCCACTAGATCCATATTATCAGTGATTTAAAAAAGTTCCACTAGATCCATATTATCAGTGAACTAAAAAAGTTTCACTATTTCCATATTATCAGTGATCTAAAAAAGTTGCTGTGTAACCATTATTTTCTCTGGCAAGTGTAGTGTATGTGCTTTATTAATAATGTATGATCCGAGCTAATGTTTGTAGTGATTTTTTTTGTGAAAACTTATTTGGCCTTCTTTCTCTATTTGATGTAATTCATGATGTATTAGCTGTAAATTTTCCAAAATTATAAAAATAAAGTAGATATTCATGAAAGTAGTTTAAGTGTTTGCCCCGTTCTGGGTCATTACGGGGGGTAGCGAGTGGGCGAATGCGATGTTCGAGTGCGCGTGTAACGGCGGCGCGTGTTGCAGGCGGCCGACCTGCAGTGGGAGCGCGCGCAGCGCAGCGCCGTGCGCCTGCGCGGCAACGCGCTGCGCGGCGCCGCGCTCTCGCCGCAGCAGTACGACAGCGCGCGCCGCGCCGCGCCGCCCGCGCACGTCAGTGACAGCTTCTTATCATAACATACTATTCATTGTGCCATTTCATTTTCAATATAATGCCTTCAATATTTCTACTTATAAAGCCTCACTAGTGGCGGCTCGATAAAAGAATACTGCCACTCCATCTCATCCAATGGATCTCGCAAAAGGCGAGTAAGGAATTAAACTGCACTGTGCACCCAACAGCGCATGGTGGCGATGGGCTCCCCACCTATCACACCAAGTGCATTATGTTGTTTTAGTGAAACGTGGATTGTGGCAGTCGTCTGTTTTTGCAGTGAGTGCCCAATTTCTGACTACCCCTTATAGGATACAGTCGTGATCTTATGTATTTATATATTATAATACGTGTAATTCTAGAGACAAAAAAACTAAAAATTTTTATTATTGATATTGGTTTATTGGCATCAATCTACTATTCGTATTTATGAATTTGTGATATTAAATGTCGAGTCTCAGTCGTCATCAATCGATCTCGTAAGTATATATTGAATACATTCAAGTTTAAACAAACAATTTAAAATGATTCTCAAACGAATCTGTCTTTCGAAATCGATCGAGAAGCGAATAGAAGTGAGGAAGTGGAGTTAGATAGGCATGTAAGATGTGACGGTGCACCGGCAGGCTACCATATTCGTGATGGACGCGACGCTGACGTGCGACTGCCGCGTGTACTGGCTGGCGCGCCTCGTGCAGGAGCGCGCGGGCGGCCCGCTGCAGGAGGCGCGCTGCAGCGACGGGCGCGCGCTGCGCGACCTGCAGCCCGAGCGGCTCGTGTGCGCGCTGCCGGCGGCGCAGTGCGCTGCGCGCTGCGACTGCTCGCTGCGCGGCGCGCGCCTTTCGCTGCGCTGCGCGGGCGCGCGACTGTCCGCGCTGCCGCGCCTGCCGCCCGGCGCGCCGCCGCCCGCCGAGCTGCTGCTGCCCAACAACTCCATCGCCGCGCTGCGCGCTGCCGACATCACGCCCGACATCCTTGTAAGTGTATTGTGTGTGTATAACTCATCCTTCCATCCATCCCCTACTTTCCAGCTGAAAACAGAGCGGTCGTCTTTCCCGCTCGGTGAATGTCGCCCCGAATACATAAACTTTTTCTTCGGATAAAATTTCTATAACCGTAACATATCGACTTGATGCACTGGCCTTGCGAAGAGATGTTGCATCTCTCTTTTTTTACAGGATTTACTACAAGGAGTGTTCCGACGAATTCTTCGGAATAATTCCAGCCACTGGTTTTCACCATCACACATTGCGGCAGAACTCAAAATATCATCATCACCACCTGAATGGGTAGCATTCCACAACAGTGGAATTTTCTGCAACGCACGACGCGCTGCAGAAAATTCTGCGAAAAACGCTACTTTGTGGAATTTGGTTTTTCCGGTACGATACGACTTAGGGACCTCCAATAAAAGAGTGTTCCTTTCTCAAAGGCTGGCAACGCTCCCGCGATTCCTCTGGAATTGCAGATGATCATGGGCGGCGGTGATCACTTACCATCAGATAAGCCACTTGCTAGTTTGCCCCCTGTCCTATAAAAACATATAATTTTATTAAACAGTAATTTTCGTTTATTCAAGAAACTTTTTTCCAGCAATACTAATGTAGTTTTGGTCGCTTCTGCGTTTACTTTTACGGTGTCTTTCTCAGTTTTTGCTTCTTTTTTCATGTACACATCAAAAACAGTTTTTTTCTGGCATGTCTCCGTAAAATGGTATTTGTTCGAGGCATTAAAAAGTCAAATAAAACAATAACAAGTACTCGTAAGAAAAATTCAACAATAACTCAATAAAAACAGAAGTATTATTTGTATTTATATTGTATTGCACGCAAGTGTACATCATCAAAAAGACCTAAAAAGCGAACTCTGCGCAATTAACGACTCCTGCCAAGTTACGTACCATTTAACTATACATTTAGCATTCGATGGCAGGTACTGAACTTGAGTGATAACAAACTGGAGGACGTGGATGCGGAAACTGCGGCTGCGATGTTCGCGTCGAGCGAGCGGCGCGTGTGGCTCGCCGGCAACCCGCTCGCCTGCCGCTGCGGCGCAGCGCTGCTCGCCGCCGCGCACGCGCACCGCCCGCAGGTGGCGGACTTCGCGGCGCTGCGCTGCGGGGACGGGCGCCGCGCCGCCGCCGTGCCGCCCGACGCCGAGTGCCGCGCCGACACGCTGCGCACAGCGCTCGCCTCCTCGCTCGCCGTGCTGCTGCTGGGCTCGGTGGCCATCGGCGCCGTGCTCAGTCGGCGCGCCGTGCGCCGCCGCTTCAAGCGCTTCCTGTTCGAGCGCGGCCTGTGCCTGCGCTGGCTGCTGCGCGACGCGCCCGACGAGCGCGACGACGGCCGGCCCTACGACGTGTTCGTGTCGTTCTCGCACCGCGACCACGAGTTCGTGGCGGGGCGGCTAGTGCCGGAGCTGGAGGGCGGCGCGCGGCCCTACCGGCTGTGCCTGCACTACCGCGACTGGGCGCCCGGCGACTGGATCCCGGCGCAGATCGCGCGCTCGGTGCGCCAGTCGCGCCGCACGCTCGTCGTGCTGTCGCAGCACTTCGTGGAGTCGACGTGGGCGCGCGCGGAGTTCCGCGAGGCGTTCGGCGCAGCGCTGCGCGACGCGCGCCCGCGCCTCGTCGTGCTGCTGCTGGCCGAGCCCGGCGCGCTGCGCGGCCTGGACCCCGAGCTGCGCGCCTACCTGGCCGCCAACACCTACCTGCGCTGGGACGACCCGTGGTTCTGGCCGAAGCTGCGCCATGCGCTGCCTCGCGGCGCGGCGACGGCACCCCCCGCCCCGGCGGCCGAGCCCCCCGCGGCGCCCCCCGCGCCCGACCCCGGCCGCGCCCCCGCACTGAGCACGTCGCCGGTCGCGTAGCGGCGCGGCTGCACTCGGACATCGCCCGATTACAAAAAGACGTGTGCCACAATGATTCAGGTTTTGAGATCTTTTTTTTTACATGAAACAATAGTTTTAGAAATGTCTGTTTTTATATGAGAAAAGATTTTATACATATTGTATTTTTAAGTAAAGTGTTGTAATGAATCTCCTTCTACATCAGAACCACAAAAGACATTCGCGTGTCGCGACTTTTACTATGTAATTCTTGTCACTAGCACCACACCGTGGTTTCTCTTAATATAAGACTGGCACTCGGTTGAATAAAGTATTCCGATAGTCATAAGTACTTTTATACAACCTGTATATTACGACATGATAAATTATTTCGTAGGTCGTTTATTTGTGCTTATCAGCTAATTGACACTAAAAAGTTAATTTCATTTTATTACAATTAAAATTAAAATTCAAATGAAACCTTCTGTATGTAATATAAATTCATGATGTCAACATATATATGAACTAATTTTTTAAACTCAGTAATGTAGGACTAAGTTTTCAGATTTGAAATTATTTTTAATGCACTCTAACCATTGTACCTTTATTAGGAATATTTCTTTTTTTTTAAGAAAAACGGTCACCGTATACTACGATTTCTCCTGTATTGTGAGTACGTTTTATAGACATATTTTTCACATACACTGTAGATCCAGACCCATATGCCAATGATTTGTCAATTTTGCACAAATTTTGGGATCCGAACCATGGATCCACCGCGTAGAAGTCAGGTACTCTGAACAACTAGTCCACGCAGTTGTCGAATATGTTGACTGAAGAATTATAAATTTTTGGTCGTAATTTTTTAAGCATCTTCGAAAAGTAACGATTCGCTTTATTTAAAATGGGGCATAATGTAAGTTGCGTTGTCTCTTCACTTACTGTGGAGAGGAAAAAAACATAATAGTTATTTTAAATAGTCTTAAGTGTAACGTACAATATAACACATTAGATATATAAGGAACACCAGTTATAAATGTAATAGATATAGAATATCAAACAAGTGCATATATCGCTGTATGAGACAGAAGTCACACTAACGTGCCATACGCAGTGGAGATGTCACAAGACATCGAGCTCAAACTGTTGCCAAAATTTATAACAGGGTTCAATGTATACCATTGTTATTGATTATCATAAATACTATGTCATGATAAGGAACCAGTGGAGGCGTGTGGAGTTCACTCGTGAATTCGTAGTTTCCTCGAATTGTAAAAACAATTATTAGAATTAAACTTTATCCAACGTACACAATACAAAAATCACACAGAGAATGCAAATAAGAACTGATGTCTCATGGTGACGGGCGCAGTGTGGTGTCGCACAGAAATATTTTAGGTGAAACAGCATTTGTTGTGGACAGGCGTTGTGCTTACCATCAGGTGAACGTTTTGCTCGTTTCGTCACTTTATCAAATATAAAAAAAATCGAAATGATCTCCACTAGGCAAAGATTGCTGCGGAGACACCTGTTATTCAGTGGAGCAGTTGAATGGAGACGATGCCACGTACCCCTCACGAGCTGCTCCCACAGTCGCACAACAGAGCTTAGTGGTACTAAACTCTGTGGTCAGCCTGAAACTTCTCACTTCACATTTTTGATTTATGTGTAATCATGCAGTTTTAATTCGCATTTATAATATTTTAAGTTTTGTTATTCGTAAAATTTTACGTATTATATAATAGCTTCCAAAAAAAAAACATTTTGGTGGCGACTGGTGCTATTTACAACTAAGTAGTCTTTTGGTTCGTCCAAGATTTCTCAATTTCTCGATTTTCTTCAAAATTGATAAATTTTAGATAGAATAAAATCTTATAATGCGTTTGATGTGCGCCTTAAGTATTAATGTGCTCTCTGATCGCACTTTCTATAGCTCTGCCTGTACTGTAAGCTTGTAATAAATTTGTATGGATTTACTTTATATTGTATTTGTAGCGTTTTTGATATGTTGTATTGTTTTTATGTCAAATTGACAATGCAATCTATAAAGTAATCTCATTTTGTTGTATTTTAAGTATTTTTTGATCTTATTCTGTAACACCAACTCTAGTAATAAGTATTGTGTTAAGTTTTTATATATATATATATAAACATTGACTGTACAGCTTGAATATTTTGTGATAAAGTACTGAGAGATTTTCATTATGTTTATATGATCTATACAGAACCAGTTGTATAAATGGTGTTTATTAATTAATGATAAATTGGTGATGCGATTAAAATATGTATTTTTTGTAATTTTTTATATCTTATGAATTTTTGAATAAAAATATACAAATTTGTTTTTTTTTTAAATGATTTAAATTTTTTACTCTCCATGCCATCTTCTTTTATCGACAGCAGCATTGTCAGTAGCCATCAATGCGGCCTGTCGCCACTCCATTGCAGAGCATTGGCCCGTTCCCGCCGCCTATTAGCTTTCTGAAGATCGCCCTACAGAGTTTTCAACAACAACTTGATAACTTATTCAAAAACCTATGTAAGCGGTCAATGCCACTCCTACCCGTGATCACGCGGGGATGGTTACTGACTCATACGAACCACACTGAATATCCTCAGCTAGATTCTAGACTACCTTCCATGTAGTTAGTGCTGAAATTACAAGTAACGACTTCGAAGCGCTTCTCCCTCGGGAGCTCAGTCATCCTTGCGGACGACTTCGTTAGCAAGCACACCCAGGGGAACTTACTCTGCCAACTCGCGGTCGCTGGCCCTAGACTCGCTAGTCGACCTCCTCGACGTCGTAGCGTTTTACTTCGTCTAGGGCCCTCCGTCCAAGCCTCACCACCCACAAAACCAGTAGTCGACTGGTATAAGCCCAGCAACAGCTTAATGTTCTAAGTCTTCACAGCACCTCATTGCGATTCCATCTACTATCACTTCAGTCAGTGACACCTTGCGGTTTATTCACCCACTAGGCACATCCAAACTGTCGCCGAGGACTCCTCGAGACAGATTCTGCCTAACGACATTAGAGACCTATTGAGGCGCAAGAACGCAGCCACTCACGCACACAACTTATATCCTATTGTTTGTAACACAACAACTCTACGTACCCGTACCGTGACGTTAGAAAACGAATAGAGGAGCTCATCAGAAATCATCGGTGGGATAACAGTCTCACAAACGTCGAACAGTCTCACAAACGTCGAACAGTCTCACAAACGTCGAACAGTCTCACAAACGTCGAACAGTCTCACAAACGTCGAACAGTCTCACAAACGTCGAACAGTCTCACAAACGTCGAACAGTCTCACAAACGTCGAACAGTCTCACAAACGTCGAACAGTCTCACAAACGTCGAACAGTCTCACAAACGTCGAACAGTCTCACAAACGTCGAACAGTCTCACAAACGTCGAACAGTCTCACAAACGTCGAACAGTCTCACAAACGTCGAACAGTCTCACAAACGTCGAACAGTCTCACAAACGTCGAACAGTCTCACAAACGTCGAACAGTCTCACAAACTTCGAACAGTCTCACAAACGTCGAACAGTCTCACAAACGTCGAACAGTCTCACAAACGTCGAACAAGTCTCACAAACGTCGAACAGTCTCACAAACGTCGAACCGTCTCACAAACGTCGACAGTCACAAGTTCGGTCTCACAAACGTCGAACAGTCTCACAAACGTCGAACAGTCTCACAAACGTCGAACAGTCTCACAAACGTCGAACAGTCTCACAAACGTCGAACAGTCTCACAAAAGTCGAACAGTCTCACAAACGTCGAACAGTCTCACAAACGTCGAACAGTCTCACAAACGTCGCACAGTCTCACAACGTCGAACAGTCTCACACAACGTCGGAACAGTCTCCACAAACGTCGAACAGTCTCACAACGTCGAACAGTCTCACAAACGTCGAACAGTCTCACAAACTTCGAACAGTCTCACAACGTCGCACAGTCTCACCAACGTCGAACCGTCTCACAAACGTCGTCGAACAGTTCTCACAAACGTCGAACAGTCTCCCAAACGTCGAACAGTCTCACAAACGTCGAACAGTCTCACAAACGTCGAACAGTCTCACAAACGTCGAACAGTCTCACAAACGTCGAACAGTCTCACAAACGTCGAACAGTCTCACAAACGTCGAACAGTCTCACATACGTCGAACAGTCTCACAAACTTCGAACAGTCTCACAAACGTCGAACAGTCTCACATACGTCGAACAGTCTCACAAACTTCGAACAGTCTCACAAACGTCGAACAGTCTCACAAACGTCGAACAGTCTCACAAACGTCGAACAGTCTCACAAACGTCGAACAGTCTCACAAACGTCGAACAGTCTCACAAACGTCGAACAGTCTCACAAACGTCGAACAGTCTCACAAACGTCGAACAGTCTCACAAACTTCGAACAGTCTCACAAACGTCGAACAGTCTCACAAACGTCGAACAGTCTCACAAACGTCGAACAGTCTCACAAACTTCGAACAGTCTCACAAACGTCGAACAGTCTCACAAACGTCGAACAGTCTCACAAACGTCGAACAGTCTCACAAACGTCGAACAGTCTCACAAACGTCGAACAGTCTCACAAACGTCGAACAGTCTCACAAACGTCGAACAGTCTCACAAACGTCGAACAGTCTCACAAACGTCGAACAGTCTCACAAACGTCGAACAGTCTCACAAACGTCGAACAGTCTCACAAACGTCGAACAGTCTCACAAACGTCGAACAGTCTCACAAACGTCGAACAGTCTCACAAACGTCGAACAGTCTCACAAACGTCGAACAGTCTCACAAACGTCGAACAGTCTCACAAACGTCGAACAGTCTCACAAACGTCGAACAGTCTCACAAACGTCGAACAGTCTCACAAACGTCGAACAGTCTCACAAACGTCGAACAGTCTCACAAACTTCGAACAGTCTCACAAACGTCGAACAGTCTCACAAACGTCGAACAGTCTCACAAACGTCGAACAGTCTCACAAACGTCGAACAGTCTCACAAACGTCGAACAGTCTCACAAACGTCGAACAGTCTCACAAACGTCGAACAGTCTCACAAACGTCGAACAGTCTCACATACGTCGAACAGTCTCACAAACTTCGAACAGTCTCACAAACGTCGAACAGTCTCACAAACGTCGAACAGTCTCACAAACGTCGAACAGTCTCACAAACGTCGAACAGTCTCACAAACGTCGAACAGTCTCACAAACGTCGAACAGTCTCACAAACGTCGAACAGTCTCACAAACGTCGAACAGTCTCACATACGTCGAACAGTCTCACAAACTTCGAACAGTCTCACAAACGTCGAACAGTCTCACAAACGTCGAACAGTCTCACAAACGTCGAACAGTCTCATCTCGCCTTCTGGCGACTTCCAAAATCACTCAAAGGAGGCATCTGTTGTTCAATGCCCCCTTTAGCACGCCACAGTAAACCGCCTGCTTTGCTTGACGAAGATAAAGCAGCGGCTTTTTGCGGCTGATAAAATAATTTCTTATAGACTTTGTAGAAAAAATAAAGTTTACTAATCGCAAAAAAAACTGAGCTGAAATTTCTGGATTTTTAATTTTTCCGATAAATTGGAAATCCCAATTTTTAAGTTTCTATCTCTGCTAGAAGTAGGTACCTTAGAATTTTGATGATCGGTGAGTCAGTAACAAAAGAAGGCATCTTTGATTTGATATATTTCGTAAACTATATTCGTTACAAACTTGTAGTTTAGATGTAGGTAGGAAGGATCGGTAAGTACTCTGAAAGACGAAAATTTCGAAATGATATTATTATACATAAGCACCGGGACACCACAAGCGGTTAAAAGAAGAAAACCTGACGAAAGCAATTAATTCACTTACGTTAGAACACACTAAGTTTAGGTACCGTTAGAGTTCTTAATATAAATTAAATTGGCATTAAGGCCAATTTTGAATTGGTGTACACACTGTGTAACAAAAACTCCGCTGTTCCTTGTAGGAACGTATACATATACAAATAGGGGTACCATTTATAAATAAATATAATCAAAAACAAATCAAGAGTGGCCAGTTATTGTTCATAGTCAAGATAGCTAATAAAACGAACCTATTAAAAAATGTTTCCGACGTCTGAACATACAAGTAACTCGACTTTACCGCAAAGATGGCTCTTTTCATACCATCGCCTTTGTCGGCTCAATTCATGCTGTCGCTTCTGTCGGCTCAAAGCATGCCGCCGCCTGCCAGCGCACGCCTCGATATACCTACCCCTATTTCTCAGCCGATCACTTAGACCTGATTTCAGCGATCGCTTTGGAAACCAAGTTTAATAAAACCACGTTTTACTGAACTTAGTTCAAATGTATCATTTGAACTCAGAAGTGAAACATTGTTAGTAGTTGTGCACTCAGATTTATGTGGTCCTATGGAGACAAAATCCATTGGGGGAGCAAAGTATTTCCTTCTTTTCGTGGATGATGCTAGCCGAATGGCATTTGTTTATTTTTTGAAAGAGAAAAACCAAGTGTTATTGTTTTTCAAAGAATTTCTGAGTATGGTTGAAAAACAAACTGGAAACAAAGTTAAAAGTCTTAGAACAGATAATGGAGGAGAATATTGCTCACAACAGATGGAAACATTCTTGAAGGCATCAGGTATTGTCCATCAGAAAACTAATCCATATACTCCAGAACAAAATGGTCTTTGCGAGAGGTTCAATAGGACTGTGGTTGAACGTGCAAAATGTTTGCTCTTTGAGGCTAATTTAAATAAGAATTTCTAGGCTGAGGCAGTGAATACGGCACTATACTTAAAAAATAGGTCGCCGGCTTCAGGTCTGGGAGATGTGACACCATTTGAGAAATGGACAGGGAACAAACCCGATCTTAGACATGTAAGAGTGTTCGGTAGTCCTGTAATGGTGCATGATTAATAATATACTACATAATGCCCAATACTATATAATACATAATGCCCAAGATTAAGTGACAAAAATGGGATAAGAAAGCCTTTAAATCTATTTTGATTGGCTACCCAGAAAATACAAAAGGATATAGGTTATACAATCCTGAAACAAGAGAAGTTACTATGTACTAGCCGAGATGTAACTGTAATGGAAAAGAAAGAAAGAGATACTGAAATGGCTAAGATTGTAGTACAAGAAGGAAATAAAGAGCAGGATCAACTATCAGATCAAGAAGAATCAGTTGAAATGAATGTTACTGTCTTGGATAAAAATGACCCTACTTACATATGTAACACCTCAAGTTCCAGGGATCTTATACAGGTTTCTGCTTTAAATTGTCTGGTACTATAATATCATGAATGCAGAAAACAACCGACAGTGGCATTGTCCAGTACCGAGGCCGAGTACATGGCAATAAGTGAAGCTTGTAAGGAGGCTATATATTTGAAAAATTTGTTATCTGAAATTATAAACTGTAATTACTTTGTATAAACTGTAATTGTTATATACAATGATAACTAAGGGGCTCAGAAGTTATCTGAAAACCCATTATATCATAAGAGATCTAAACACGTCTAAACAAAGTTTATATGTACGCCACCACTTTGTTAGGGAAACTGTTATTATTAACTTAGTAAAGATTGTACATCTGCCAACTTCTGAAATGCCTGCTGACTTATTAACGAAAGGATTAAGTAGTTTGAAACATTACTATTATGTTAAAAAGTTAGGCGTTCAAAGTATTGTTTATGTGTAGTTTATATTAATGTGTTATTACACAGATATTAGATTATTTTGATAAGAAGATATGTTAAAATATATCAAACATAATCCTATTCTTAATACTACTAGCGCCAGTATCTTAATGTAGTTTGTTCTATGTTAGTTGTCTATGTATTTTATCTGTGTAATTTTACTCTGTAATAAAGTTAGTCTTTTTGCAACAGCTATCGTGTTTCTATTATCACATAGGTATGCAAACAATAAACAAAACGTATTAAAAATATTTATTGTGTTTACATAGTTGTGCAATTGACAATTTGACAATGACAGCTCTCTAAACGCCTAAATGGTGAATGTCGAAAATTGGGCGTTCAGAATTTGAACCGCGTTTAGCTTTAATCGCGTTCAGTTGATGTTGGTGAAATGCAAACAGTAGCATTGAACTCAGTTAAACGCTTAAACTTCGTTCAGCTTGAACTGATCGCGTTTAGTTTCAACGGTGAAATTCGCCCTTTCTAGTCGCCCGCGCAGTTTGCTTTCGAATAGACGTACGTGTTGAGTTGCGAAATTATGTGAAAAATCTTGTCTTATTCAATAGAATAAGACAAGACCACAATAGTGGAACTTTTTAATATCATTAAACGGTTTGACAAATACATAGACACAAGCCGGAAATATTGAACATCGTCTCCGTACCCGTCAAATAGACTTTATCATAAATTAGTGATTTACGATTAGTACGAGCAGTATTTAGTACATTAAATATGTATAAAACCTACATTTTAAAAGTTGCAAGCAATCGTTCGATAGTGTTAAACAGCAAACAGCTGAGTGACGACACGTTACGAGTTCCCGACCTCCTACCTGGAGCGGCAGCGCGTATGATATAACAACTTGCTATCTCTCTCTGACTGCGTGTCATCACTCGCTCCATGCAGAACTGTAGAGGTAATAAATTAGTTTCACTTCAAAAATAATGATAATTTAATAATTTTTAATGAAGAGTTTTCCCAAATTAGCTGTTTTCTTATGTATGAATATCGATACTTATAACGCAGCTCACAGTAACTTGCAGCAGCAACCGGGAATTTTATAAAAATGCAGGACCGCTACACCATAGAATAGACTGTTATTATCTAGTAATGAGTTAAGATATTCTCCTCCCGACAACAAGTCCGCAGGGTCATCTTTGCTGTTGATGTGCCGAAATCCGAATCCGTAGTGTCAAATCGTGTCACTAGTTAGCTCTGCATGCGTAGCCAGTCTTGAACTATTGTGGAATCCGTTTAAAAATATACTATGTCGAGTTTTAAACGAAGGGATTTACAATTTTTTATTTATTGGAAATTGTGATTAATGAAAACGTTCACCTGACGTTAAGTGCAACGCAACACACCCACAACAAATACGGTGCCAGCCAGAAATTTCTGTGTGACACCACATTGCGCCCGTCACCCTGAGACATAAGTTCTTAAGTCTCATATGCCCAGTTATTACAAACCGAATTCGAAACCGAAACACAGTAAAGTTTGCTCACTATTGTTTCACGGCAGAATAACTGGCCCTGGGGTGGTACCTACCTAGACGGATTCCCGCATAGGAATCCTACCACCAGCATCTACATACTAGAGCTCCACAAAGTTCCAGTCTACGGATGGTTGTAGCTTTAATTGGCGCGACCTTGCCCTTTGCACAAAATAAATGAACCACTACTGATGATTTCTCGCTATTATAAAACCGAACATAAGCGTACGCGCCGTAAGCATTTTGTGACGCATCGGTAAAAATGTGCAACTCCTTTCTTTGCATATTTTTTCGCATGACGTAACGAGGAACTTGTATGTCAGATAAGCATTTAAAAGTATCAATAAAATTATGCCAAACTGTTGAAATCTCCGGAGGCACTTCTTCATCCCAGTCTAATTTATGGCGCCAAAGTTTTTGCAAGAGCATTTTTGCGATAATTATCGATGGCGCTAATATACCGAGTGGATCATACATCTGAGAGATTATGGACATTATCGAATGTTTAGTCACTAATTCGTCACTTTTACGTAACTTCGTAGTAAAATGCAAGTTATCGCCTTTGTTAGTTAAGTTATCACTTTGTTTATTGCATGTGTCTAACAAAGTTTTTAGTTCACCATCTCCGGTGATTAATTCGAACTCCTCTTTAATGACACGTGCGACGACATCGTCGTCACATTCTCGTGTGAGCTGTTATAAGCAACGAATGCTTAGGTACGGCGCCGACGAAAATGTCGTAGTTGACTGTGTTTAAACGATATATTTGAATAGACTGATCCCAATTGTCCCTCCACAAGATTAACTGTAGATTTCGCTGATCTGGTTATATTAAAATTTTACTATACATTTTCTCTATATCAGCGCAAGTTACATACTGATATTGCTTACAGCGAAGCAAAACCGAAAAAATGTCATTCAGAAGCGGGGAACCCATGAACAAGAGCTCGTTTAATGATTTATAAGAAGTGGTAGTTGCACTCGCATCAAATACCACTGTTTAGATTAAGTCGAATGTTTATAATAGTCTGTGTTAATCTTCTCAACTAAGACCCAAGCTTCCACCTATACCTATACCTACCTTCGCAGGTGATTATAACCAGTGGATGAGTTTTCGCGACTTATTTATATCCCTGATACACAATGATGGCAGCCTCTCTAAGATTGAAAAACATCATTATCTGAAGGCAAGTTTTTCGGGAGAAGCAGAACTACTACTAAAAAATTATTCTCTCACGGAAGCTAATTATGACGATCCATGGAAAAAACTGCAAGAAAGATACGAGAATAAAAGAGTCATAGTCAATAATATACTTAACCGTTTATTAAATCAGAAAAAGATGATCTCAGAATCTCCGAGGGCCATAAAGGATTTATTAGACACTACAAGCCAATGTATCACCTCCCTGAATAATCTAAAAATAGACACATCGTCATGGGATGCAATTATTGTACACCTTTTTGTTTCAAAGTTAGACATAGAATCTCACAGACTTTGGGAACAAAGGTTAGAGAAATCGATAGATATCCCAAAATATGACGATCTAGCTTCATATCTTGAGAAAAGATTTAGAGCAATGGAGATGATTAATATAACACAACCTAAAGAATCACAACGAAAAGACACTAAACCAACACACTATTCACCTAAAGTATCCGCAGTTAGAAGCTTTGCCACCGAAGTTGATAGCACTTGCACATACTGCTCACAGAACCACTATGTTTGCCACTGTAAAGATTTTGCTTCACTTACCGTCGCAGATCGGCAGGATTTCATCAAGATGAACAATATCTGCCTTAATTGTCGTGTCAAGGGTCACTCCGTAAACAATTGCAGACAAAGTACAACTTGTAAAAAATGTGGTCGAAGACATCATACTTTGCTGCATTATACAAACCTCAATAAGGTAGATACTTCGGAAGGCCTGACCAAATTTCAAATCAAAGTAATACAACGTCGAAATCTTCTTGTAACTTCAGTGTAAATCAAGCTGAAACAAAGGATGATCAAGTTATATTAGCAACTGCTGAAATAGCTGTGATATCTAAGAATGGAAATACTTACACGCTTAGATCTCTTGTTGACCCAGGCTCACAAGGTTCATTTATCTCTGAAGCAGCAGCACAGTTGTTGAATCTTGATCGAATACCTGTTATTGGCAAAATATCTGGTGTACCCAATTCATCGGTGGTATCCACAAAGGCTATGGTGAAATTAACTATACAACCTACCAAAGATACTTCAACACAATTTGAAGTGAATGCTTACATACTGAAGAAACTCCTCATTGTTACCTTCACGAGAATTTCCACTGGAGTTGGCCTTCAACGATACAATTGGATCTTGCTGATCCAAACTTTCACAAGCCAGGCTCCATTGATGTTCTGTTGGGTGCCGATGTGCCGATGTGCACTCACATAATTCTGGAAGGACTCCACAAACACGGTTCCCTCATTGCTCTTAACTCACGTCTTGGATGGTTAATCTCGGGCAGAGTAACGCCAAATCAAGCTGCGCATGAGCACAATATGGTTGTCACTCACTCAACCATATTGTGTTGTCACTACAAAATTGATGTAGATCGGTTATTGAGGAAATTTTGGAAGCTGGAAGAAAATTTACCTCACAAAAAATCCATGACGGACCTTGAGATTCAATGCGAAAAACATTTTAAAGAAACTCACAGTCGCAATAGTGATGGTCGTTATGTGGTCCACTTACCTTTTAGAGACGATCTTCCAATAAACCTCGGTGATTCCTAAACAATCGCTGTCAGCCGCCTAAAACAAATGGAGAAACGTTTTACCCGAAGCAATGAATTTAAGACAGAATATGCAAGGTTTATGAAAGATTACGAAACACAAGGTCATATGATGATAGTATCTGAAAAGGACAAGAAAAATCAAAAACAAACTTACTACTTACCTCACCATGCTGTCCTTAGACCAACGAGTCTAAGCACGAAGTTAAGAGTGGTTTTCGATGGAAGCGCGGCACCTGAAAGAGGAAAATCATTAAATGATGAGCTACTAACCGGCTATTCACTACAACAAGACATTAGAGATTTGATCACAAGATGGAGGATTCACAAATTCTGTTTAGTAGCTGATATTCTGAAAATGTATAGGCAAATTCTGATTTCTAAAGATGATGCTGATTATCAGAGAATATTGTGGCGTGAATCTCCTGCACAGCCTATAGAAGAATACAGGTTACTTACCGTGACCTATGGAACATCATGTGCCCCATTCTTGGCTATACGTACACTGCATCAACTCGCTGAAGATGAACGGAATGATTTTTCTATTGAAGTTGAATTATTAAAGACTGATCTGTACATGGACGACTTAATGACTGGAGCGTCCAGTGAAGAAGATGCTGTGTCACTGCAAAAACGATTAACAGAGTTCTTAGCCCGCGGTGGATTTCCTCTACACAAATGGGCATCTAATAGTGAATTAGTGTTGTGTAAAATTCCTGATAATCAAAGGGAGTCACAAAGTTCAGTGAAAACAAAAGTTGAAAATACAGTGAAAACCTTATATAACTTGGAACTCTAAAACAGATACTCGTAATTTTGAACTAAACATTAACTTGACTTGTTTGAACAATTGTTTTACTAAAAGAAATGTGTTATCTACTATAGCTAAAACCTTCGACCCTCTGGGTTGGCTTACACCTAGTGTAATCCTGCTCAAAATATTTATGCATGGTTGTGGTTAGCTGGCTTAGAATGGGACGAAACTTTGCCAACCGATTTAGAAACAGAATGGATTGATTATCTCGATAAATTCACTCACGCTGAAAACATACAGTTTTCGCGATGGCTTGGTGTTTCTGATGGTAATAATACTACCGGGGTGGAACTGCATGGATTCAGTGATGCATCTAGTGTCGCATATGGTGCTGTAGTGTACCTTAGGGTACGGGGCAGTGGTGATTTAACACCAGCTAATGTCCACTTAATTCTGGCAAAGTCCAGAGTAGCACCAGTCAAGCAAGTTTCACTTCCACGCCTCGAACTCTGTGGTGCAGTATTGCTAGCTAGAATGCTTCAACATGTGAAAACTGTTTTAAAAATTAATGATTGCTGTGTGTATGCTTGGACGGATTCGACAATAGTTCTGGCCTGGTTACGAAAAACACCTAACACTTGGACTACATTTGTAGCTAATCGTACCTCGGAGATATTAACTTTAACTAACAGCAATCAGTGGCGTCACGTTAGTTCCGCGAATAATCCAGCTGATTTAGCTTCTCGAGGAGTATATCCAATCGATTTACAACAGGCACAACTGTGGTGGAATGTTCAATGTTTTTGCAAGCTGCTACATAATTTGTTTATCCACATATACCATTACCTGAAACTGTTATAGAAACTAAAACCAAATTAATTACTAATGTTAATATAATTGACGATAACTTTGTAGTTTCTTATTTGAAGAGCCACTCCAAATTGTCAAAACTTATCCGTGTAACTGCATATTGTATAAAATTTTTAAGAAATTGTAAACCTAAAATTGTCAACAAAACTGTCAATGACTCCAATTACCTTACCTGTAGTGAATTAAAAAATGCATTAAATATTTGTATTCGAATGTCACAACTAATCTCCTTTAAAAACGAAATTGTTAAGTTATTAGCAAACCAGCGTGTTCACAAAACCAGTAAAATTTATGTTTTTGATCCTTACTTAGACTTGTAAATGCAGAGCTTTCTAATGATATGAAACATGCCGTTATTTTAAATTATGAGTGTACTCTTTCTAAGCTTATTGTTTCTTAAGCCCATTTGAAAGTTCTTCATGGAGGACCCCAACTTACGCTTAATTATGTACGACAAATCATAGTCATAGTCATCATAGTAGTCATAAAAACTGTCATCAAAAAATGTATACCTTGTTTTAAGCAAAGGACTCAACCACTTGTTCCATTTATGGCAAATTTGCCAAAATATAGAGTTAAACCTAGTCGTCCTTTTTCTACAAGTGGTGTAGACTTCGCTGGGCCATTTACTCTAAAACTTTATCCTGGCAGATGTAAGAAGACGTCCAAGAGTATGTTTGTTTATTTGTTTGCACTGTCACAAAGGCTATTCATTTAGAGCTGGTTACAGACCTAACCTCTGCTGCCTTTCTAGCCGATTTTCGTAGATTCTCTGCCCGCCATGGTCACTGTAAAGAAATTTGGAGTGATCGCAGTACTAATTTTGTAGGAGCCTCGCGAGAGTTACATCTTGCCTTTAAGGATTCGAAATCTCAGGTCGTTACTGAAATTGCTGAACTCCTGGCTAATGATCAAACAAATTGGAATTTCATACCTCCCAGTGCTCCGCACTTTGGCGAACTTTGGGAGTCTGGAGTTAAGAGTGTCAAGGGTCATTGGACAAACGCTTCTTACCTATGAGGAGTTGTCTGCTCTTTTATGCGAAGTTGAAGCCTGTGTTAATTCCCGTCCACTTACCTTGATAAATGCTTCTCTAGACGCCACCTCACCACTAACACCTGGACACTTCTTGGTAGGGGAACCTTTGATCGGCATCCCTGAACAGTCCCTTATTGATGTTAAAGTAAGCCCGCTAAATCGCTGGCACATGATACAATGCATGGTGCAATGTTTGTGGCAGCGATGGCAATGCGAATATCTTACGACCTTACAACAAAAGTACAAATGGAACCAACCGCAACCTGATATTGCTATAGGTGCTGCCGTTTTAGTCAAAGACGATCGATTACCTCCTGGTAAATAGCTTTTAGGACGAGTTATTAAGAAGCACCCAGGGTCGGATGGCACAACGCGAGTAGTTACTTTACGGTATAAGGATAATGTGTTTAAGAGACCTGTAGCTAAAATATGTCCTCTGCCTCTGGATGTGTAAACTGACTTTCTTTTATTAACTATTTTGATTTTCTAAACAAATTTAAGGACCTAAATAGTCCTTATGTGGCGGTATGTTTAGATTAAGTCAAATGTTTATAATAGTCTGTGTTCAAAATTGATGCGATAGATGGCGCAACTTGTATTTTGCATCGCGCTATTATGTCGTTCTTTACGTATGCCTATAGTGAGTCGCATCTAAAATTTTGTTAGTTAGTGTCTCAGTATAACAGTGTTAATAAATCAGTTAAAAATAGTGAAGTGTCTTATTCAAGTAATCAACCACTCTTAATTTGGTGAGACTGTTTTCCCCATGGAATCCATGATGTGGTAAAATATAGAATGGTATTCTTATATCACTTATGTCGTATGATAAACGCGTCATATGACTTAAGCGCCCGTATTCTGGCCTGAATTCACAGTATAATTGTTTATACTGCGGTAAACGATTTAATTTATGTCGTATGATAAACGCGTCATATGACTTAAGCGCCCGTATTCTGGCCTGAATTCACAGTATAATTGTTTATACTGCGGTAAACGATTTAATTTTCGTTCTAGGGATAAAACCGACACCTAGCTATATTATAAGAATCGCCCAAACAGTCCAGTGATTCTTTCAATTGCATTCTTAGGGGGTCGCGTTTTGTAGTTTCCCTTAATAACATTTCAAAATAAGGATCATCACTTACCGTTATGGTTCCGAGAGGAGTCCCTCAGTTAACCCGGAGTATTCAGCTTTTAATTACTAT
This sequence comes from Luehdorfia chinensis, assembly GCA_019845155.1. Lineage (NCBI taxonomy): Eukaryota > Metazoa > Arthropoda > Insecta > Lepidoptera > Papilionidae > Luehdorfia > Luehdorfia chinensis. Next base: position 1,444,285 of record JAHVAK010000388.1, read on the forward strand.
TTTTGGTCCGATCTACGCAGAAACAGCTAACAGTGTTTTCAAGTCTCACAGTGTTATGCTTGGTTTTTGCATCTGGATAGTCGCTGGGGCTTCGAAGAACACTTCGAGCGTCTAGTCCCCCAAATCGAGAGGGTAGCGGGTGCCATGCACAGACTGCTGCCCAATCTCGGGGGGCCGAGGGAGGAAGTCCGCCGCCTCTATGCGGGAGTAGTACGATCCGTAGCCTTTTACGGGGCGCCCGTATGGGCAAGAAGGCTAGCCATCCGACGCTGTAGAACAAAACTCTACAGCGTCCAGCGGAGGATGGCCATACGGATCGTACGAGGATACCGCACGGTATCTTTTGAGGCGGCGACCGTCCTGGCTCGCTTTCCGCTGCTGTACATACTGGCGGATATGGATACGAGGGTGTATCACCGGATCCGCACCCTCCGCCAGAGCGGTGGTAGTAAGCCAGATGAGGCGCTCGAGTCCATCAAACGGCAGGAACGACAGAGCGCATTGGCGACGTGGCGTGCTCGGCTCCACGAAGAGCAATATGCACGCAAACGAGTCGTTAGTGCAGTCCTGCCGATCTTCGAGGCCTGGATGCAGCGACGAGGAGGAAGACTCACCTACAGACTCACAGATAATTACCGGGTACGGCTGCTTCGGTAATTATCTGTGTAAGATCGGACGCGACGCGACGGGTTAGGTTAGGTTCGGGTTAGGTCCCCGCCGTTGTGGGAGTGGCAGGACGAGTTGGGGGTGACCGTACAGGAGCTGGACCGAGCTGTTAGCCGCTTGAGAGCCCGAAACACCGCGCCCGGACCCGACGGAATACCAGGACGGGTATGGGTGTTGAGTCTAGCTGCTCTGGGGGACAGGCTGAGGCAGCTGTTCACCAGCTGCCTCCGTAGTGCCACGTTCCCCACGGCCTGGAAGGAGGCAAGATTGGTCCTCTTGAAGAAGGAAGGTAGGGCTGCAGATTCTCCCTCTGCGTACCGTCCCATATGCCTGTTGGACGAGATTGGCAAACTGTTCGAGAGAATCGTTGCCGCTCGTCTCAACCGGCATCTGTCGCGTGTCGGTCCCGATCTCGCCGACTGCCAGTTTGGCTTCAGACGGGAGCGTTCCACCGTAGACGCGGTGTTGCGCGTCCGCTCCCTGTCGGAGCAGGCGGTATCCCGAGGAGGCGTGGCGTTGGCGATAAGTCTTGACATCGTCAACGCCTTTAATTCCCTTCCTTGGGATGCGATAAAGGGGGGACTAGCACATCATCAAGTCCCTCCTTACCTGCGAGGCGTTATCGCGGACTACTTGCGCGACAGGTACATTATGTACATGGATCAAGACGGTAGAAAAATCCGGAGGGAGATCGAGTGCGGTGTTCCGCAGGGGTCGGTGTTGGGCCCGCTACTGTGGAACATCGCCTATGATGCAGTCCTGCGTGTTGATCTTCCCGCTGGTGTAAACGTCATCTGCTATGCAGATGACACACTGGTGGTCGCCATCGGGAATACCTTCGAGAGGACCAAGGAGCTCGCCGAGCTTGGGGCGGAAGTCGTCGTCGCCAAAATCCACGAGTTGGGACTGGAGATAGCCCCTCACAAGACCGAGGCGCTATGGTTCCACAAATTGCCACGTAGCAAGGAACCTCCCGACTCGTGCGTCCGAGTAGGTGGGTCTGTAGTCAGAGTGGGCCGGTATATGAAATACCTGGGCCTACATCTGGATAGTCGCTGGGGCTTCGAAGAACACTTCGAGCGCCTGGTCCCCCGGATCGAGAGGGTAGCGGGTGCCATGCACAGACTGCTGCCCAATCTCGGGGGGCCGAGGGAGGAAGTCCGCCGCCTCTATGCGGGAGTAGTACGATCCGTAGCCTTGTACGGGGCGCCCGTATGGGCGAAAAGGCTAGCCATCCGACGCTGTAGAACTAAAATCTACAGTGTCCAGCGGAGGATGGCCATACGGATCGTACGAGGATACCGCACGGTATCTTTTGAGGCGGCGACCGTCCTGGCTCGCTTTCCGCTGCTGTACATACTGGCGGATATGGATACGAGGGTGTATCACCGGATCCGCACCCTCCGCCAGAGCGGTGGTAGTAAGCCAGATGAGGCGCTCGAGTCCATCAAACGGCAGGAACGACAGAGCGCATTGGCGACGTGGCGTGCTCGGCTCCACGAAGAGCAATATGCACGCAAACGAGTCGTTAGTGCAGTCCTGCCGATCTTCGAGGCCTGGATGCAGCGACGAGGAGGAAGACTCACCTACAGACTCACACAGATAATTACCGGGCACGGCTGCTTCGGTGATTATCTGTGTAAGTTCGGACGCGAGGCGACGGCGAACTGCTTTCACTGCGGTGGAAGGGACCAGGACTCCGCATCCCACACCCTTTCGGTGTGCCCAGCTTGGGAGTCGGAGCGGAGTATCCTGGTCAGCCGAATCGGACGGAACCTCTCCCTGCCCGCAGTAGTGTCGGCTATGCTGAGCGGGGACACGGCGTGGAGGGCCGTAGCCAATTTCTGTGAGACCGTGATGGTCCAGAAGGAGGCTGCCGAGAGGGATCGAGAGAGGACCGATCCCTCTCGGAGACGACGCCGCCGAGGCATCGGCGGGCCTCGTCACGGCCCTCCTATCAGAAACGGTGATCCCCCACCAGAAACGGGGCCTTCGGGATCGCGGGCAATCGGGATAGGGGACCCGAACGCCCAGTAAAGCGACCCCGGGGAGGACGATGACTCGATGTGGTCTCGAGTCATCGTGATAGCACCGAGAGAGTGCTGGGGGCAGTAAGTACTGCCCCCGGGTCGGGCTATTGATATAGCGAAGCGTTAGAGGGGCCACGGTTGCGTTCCGAACGGAGATCCCGTGACCCCTCTGAAGCGCTGATGGAGGCCACCGTGGGGTTTTAGTCGGTAAGAGTCCGACATAACCGGGCTGCCCCCCTGGCCAGTCGGGTATCCATGCAGGATTTCCCCACGTAAAAAAAAAAAAAAAAAAAAAGGTTCGGGTTAGGTTCGTGGGGGCGTCCATACCGAATGGTGTTGGGTAAACTTCGGCCATGGACGCCTCCGGTGACGGAGACTCTAGATCCGGACCTGCTGGGACAAGTGATCACTTCGCTTTTCCCGGAGGGCCGGTCAAGTCCCTCTGTTTACCCCCCGCCGTTGTGGGAGTGGCAGGAGGAGATGGGGGTGACCGTACAGGAGCTGGACCGAGCTGTTAGCCGCTTGCGTGCCCGAAACACCGCGCCCGGACCCGACGGAATACCGGGTCGGATATGGGTGTTGAGTCTGACTGCTCTGGGGAACAGGCTGAGGCAGCTGTTCACCAGCTGCCTCCGTAGTGCCACGTTCCCCACGGCCTGGAAGGAGGCAAGACTGGTCCTCTTGAAGAAGGAAGGTAGGGCTGCAGATTCTCCCTCTGCGTACCGTCCCATATGCCTGTTGGACGAGGTTGGCAAACTGTTCGAGAGAATAGTTGCCACTCGTCTCAACCGGCATCTGTCGCGCGTCGGTCCCGATCTCGCCGACAGCCAGTTTGGCTTCAGACGGGAGCGTTCCACCGTAGACGCGATCATACGCGTCCGCTCTCTGTCGGAGCAGGCTGTGTCCCGGGGAGGCGTGGCGTTGGCGATAAGTCTCGATATCGTCAACGCCTTCAATTCCCTTCCCTGGGACGCGATTAAGGGGGGACTAGCACATCATCAAGTCCCCCCTTACCTGCGAGGCGTTATCGCGGACTACTTGCGCGACAGGTACATTATGTACATGGATCAAGACGGTAGGAGAACCCGGAGGGAGATCCAGTGCGGTGTTCCGCAGGGGTCGGTGCTGGGCCCGTTGCTGTGGAACATCGCCTACGATGCAGTCCTACGTGTCGATCTTCCCGCTGGTGTAAACGTCATCTGCTATGCAGATGACACACTGGTGTTCGCCAGCGGGAACACCTTCGAGAGGACCAAGGAGCTCGCCGAGCTTGGGGCGGAAGTCGTCGTCGCCAAAATCCACGAGTTGGGACTGGAGATAGCCCCTCACAAGACCGAGGCGCTATGGTTCCACAAATTGCCACGCAGCAAGGAACCTCCCGACTCGTGCGTCCGAGTAGGTGGGTCTGAAGTCAGAGTGGGCCGGTATATGAAATACCTGGGCCTACATCTGGATAGTCGCTGGGGCTTCGAAGAACACTTCGAGCGCCTAGTCCCCCGGATCGAGAGGGTAGCGGGTGCCATGCACAGACTGCTGCCCAATCTCGGAGGACCGAGGGAGGAAGTCCGCCGCCTCTATGCGGGGGTAGTACGATCCGTAGCCTTGTACGGGGCGCCCGTATGGGCAAAAAGGCTAGCCATCCGACGCTGTAGAACAAAACTCTACAGTGTCCAGCGCAAGATGGCCATACGGATCGTACGAGGGTACCGCACGGTATCTTTTGAGGCGGCGACCGTCGTGGCTCGCTTTCCGCCGCTGGACATACTGGCGGACATGGATGCGAGGGTGTATCACCGGATCCGCACCCTCCGCCAGAGCGGTGGCAGCGAGCCAGATGAGGCGCTCGAGTCCATCAAACGGCAGGAACGACAGAGCGCATTGGCGACGTGGCGTGCTCGGCTCCGCGAGGAGCAATATGCACGCAAACGCGTCGTCAGTGCAGTCCTGCCGGTCTTCGAGGCCTGGATGCAGCGACGAGGAGGAAGACTCACCTACAGACTCACACAGATAATTACCGGGCACGGCTGCTTCGGTGATTATCTGTGTAAGATCGGACGCGAGGCGACGGCGAACTGCTTCCACTGCGGTGGAAGGGACCAGGACTCCGCATCCCACACTCTTTCGGTGTGCCCAGCATGGGAGTCGGAGCGGAGTATCCTGGTCAGCCATATCGGGCGGAACCTCTCCCTGCCGGCAGTAGTGTCGGCTATGCTGAGCGGGGACACGGCGTGGAGGGCCGTAGCCAATTTCTGTGAGACCGTGATGGTCCAGAAGGAGGCTGCCGAGAGGGATCGAGAGAGGACCGATCCCTCTCGGAGACGACGACGCCGCCGAGGCATCGGCGGGCCTCGTCACGGCCCTCCCATCAGAAACGGTGATCCCCTACCGGAAACGGGGCCTTCGGGATCGCGGGCAATCGGGTAGGGGACCCGAACTCCCAGTAAAGCGACCCCGAGGAGGACGATGACTCGAAGTGGTCTCGAGTCATCGTGACAGCACCGAGAGAGTGCTGGGGGCAGTGAGTACTGCCCCCGGGTCGGGCTAAAATTGTAGCAAAGCGATGGAGGGGTCACGGTTGCGTTCCGAACGGAGATCCCGTGACTCCTCCGAAGCGCTGATGGAGGCCACCGTGGGGTTTTAGTCGGTAAGAGTCCGACATAACCCGGCTGCCCCCCTGGCCAGTCGGATATCCATGCAGGATTTCCCCACGAAAAAAAAAAAAAAAAAAAAAAAAAAAAAAAAAGGTTCGGGTTAGGTTAGGTTCGGGTTATTTTTTTTTTTTCCTCCCCTTGCACTTGAAACGGTTCAGGTACGAGGAGAAACCTCCGTGCCCCGTGAGTATTTGTGTAATTTTGCCATGGATTTTAATTTTGTTTATGGTAATATAAGCTCCATCAGCTTAAGGAGTGGGTCCAGCAACACGTTCCATAGGATTGGTCCTCCTATGGAGCCCTGAACGCATCCCTTCTCCGTGCTCCTTTTGTGTGCAGCTCCCGCATACCTGACCTCCACTACCCTGTCGCTGAGATAGCTGCCAATGACCCGCCTCAAGTTCACAGGATATTTTTCCTCAGCCAGCCTGGTCTTTATCGCTGGCCACCAAGCACTATCGAAAGCGCCCTCTATGTCTAGGGAAACCAGTGTAACTAGATTCTTTTCGTCCAGTTTTTCGCGGATCCGTGTTATAAGCGCAACGAGGGCGTCTTCCGTACTCTTCTGTGGCATAAATCCGTACTGGCGAGTACTAATCCGAGGCAGCACGTAGAACTTGAGCCGGCTCACCAGCATCTTCTCATATATCTTACCTAATACGGGCAAGAGCCCAATAGGTCGATACGACTTTGGCGCGGTGTAAGTGTCCTTACCCGGCTTTCTCAACACAACCACTGTTGCCTCCTTCCAGGACGTCGGGAAGCAGCCAAGTGCCATGCATCTATTCAAGAGAGCCAGGAAGTACTTTGGGTCCACACTGATGGCGTGTGAGCATATGTCGGCCGTGAATCCGTCAGCCCCGGGGGCTTTTTTGGGGTTGAAAGACTTGACTGCAACCTCCAACTCCTCAATTTTAAACGGGGGGTCATGTTTATCATGACCGTCTTCGTTTATTGTTTCCGCTATGCTCTTGTTTGCAGATGTTGTGTGCTGTCTTCGTCCCTCAAGTCCCTCGGGTAAAAGGTTTCAGCCAGGAGTCGAGCAGAGCCCTCCGCATCCAACGTTACTTCCCCTTCTATCAAAGGAACATCTTCTTCTCTACGTTTGACCCTACTAATTACCCTGTAAATACCCTCCCACATTCCTTCCCTATCCTGTTTCCCGCAGAAATCCCTCCAGCTTTGCTCTGCTGCCTCTTTAACTGCTAATTCGTATTTCTCTTTTTCTTTCAGGTACAGATCTACAACCATCTCCCTGCGGATCGGCGCTGCATTGCGGATCCTTCGTCTCCAAGTCGCCACCTGTCTTTTCATCACAGCTAAGTTCTCGGACCACCACGGCACTGTAAGTGTTTCTTTGTGTTTTTTGTTTGGTATTGTGTGTCTACATGTGTCTGTTATAGCTTTAGTATATGTGTCTACTGTAAAGTCTATTTGTTCTTTGTTTTTTATTTCTGCAATGTTTTGTGTAGTGAGTTTGGTGTCGTGCATAATCTTGGTCAGTTTCTCATGAAAGAGACCCCAATTTGCTTTTTTAGTGTTGTATTTACGTGTTGTTTAGGTATTTTTATTGTTAGGTATATTTATTGTGTGTTCGTTGTATTTTTATGCCTTGTGATTTTTGTAATGCTATACCAAACATTATGCCGTTGTGGTCCGAGCTCGTGAGGCCTTCCACTACATGCCATCCGTCCACGAGATTCAGCATGTCCGCCGTGCACGCCGTCACATCGACATGGCTGCAGAATCTCCTTCCACCCCTGATGGTGTCGAAGGTGGGTACCTCTCCCATGTTAAGGACATGCATATCATTTTCAGCAAGAGCTCCGCACATTTCCTCGCCTCGGATATCTTCACTTTTGCTACCCCACCAAGTACTTTTGGCATTAGCGTCTCCTCCTATGATTAGCCTTTTAGGTCCAGTTTTTTGCACGACCTTTTTTATATGCTCTAGGTATAGTCCCATGGGCTGATCTGGCTCAAAGTAGTAGGAGACTAGGGTGATCGTCCATGCTCTGGTTTGGACTCCCACCACGACGATGTTGTCCGTGGTGAGTTGTGGGTACTGTACTATGTCAACGTCATCGTCAAGGACGGCGATGGCCGCTTTAACAGTCCCATTTCCCGTTCCTGAGCTCTGGAATATTCTGACACCCCGGTAGCTCCTAACTCTCCGTGTCCCACCCACATAAGGCTCCTGAAGCAGTGCTATGGCTACCTTACGCTTCTCTGCTTCAATCAGGAGTTCATTCGTAGCCAGTTGGCTACGCTGCAGATTAGCTTGGACTATTTTGTACTGGTAGGTTTTAGGTTCGGGTTAGGTTAGGTTCGGGTTAGGTTAGGTTCTTTTTTTTTTATGTTTTTCACCGAGAGTTACACCACCCTCGATGGGAGTTTATTTAAATTTCCACAGACTTAGTGTCCGTGCCCTTGTTAATTTTTACAAAAAGTTTTTTACTTATTCATACGTATTACTTATTGTACTCCTTACTTATACATATTTTAATGTTAAATATTATTATTATTCTTTCAGTAAGTTTCTTAAATAACATTGTTTGTAACTATTTAATTTTTAATAATTTAAGGAAACAGTTATTCTTGCCGTGGAGACTGCCTCGGGAATGTTATTTCTATAGCACTATGCTAGTTGCCCCAATTTCTGATGTTAGGTTCTCCACGACTGAGTGGTCCCTGTTTCGGATTGCCATTTTGAGGATGTACTCTTTTATCTTTGCTGTTGATGCAGCCATTGCTTGCTAAATTAGCCTGCCAGTTGCGTCGTCACAGTCGTCCGTGTAGTATACACAACTGACTGTGTGTCTTGACACTGCCACCACAGCATGCTGGACGCTGTCATGTAGTTTTAGCTTACTCGCCGTTGTTCGTATTATTATCACTCTTTCGTATGTGAGACCTTGGGCCTCATGTACGGTAAGCAATTTCGACCCTGTTCCCGACCCGTACCCTTGGCTGATAAGGGATTCCTTTTCTACCTGGGTGAAAACCAGGTAGAGTGTATTTTGGAGGTTATTAGGTATTTGCTTTCCTGTGTACCTCTCCTTCTTCAGAGAGTGGACTTGGTTTCTGGATGAGTATATGCCACTATATATTTCGTTAAGTGCATACGCCACATCCATCGGGTTCCGGTGCGTACACAGGAGCTCCTGACTTATTGTGGTCACGAGGTTTGGGCGAGTATATGGCATTTCGAAAAGATTTTCGCGGTCGATGAAGGGAAGTTGGTTTATGTCACCGATAAGCAGTATCTCCTTGGCTCCACTTAGCCTTGACGCCATCACTATTGCGCCAAAGTGGTTCATGAGAGCCTCGTCGATGATGAGTCTTTTACACCGACTCCTGTCAGACTCTCTTAGCCCGTTAACTAGAATGGAGGCCATTGTTCGCACTTTGGTTTTAGCGTCGGCACCTACTCTATTGGCTAGTTTCGCCCTCAAGTCTTTTGCTGCTTCGGTTGTTGTGGTGACCACCAGGTCCGTTCCCCAATCGAAGTGGCTTACCACCCACGTCGTTTTGCCACATCCGGGTACTCCGTTGATCCATTTTATTTTTGGTACCGTCCATGTGTCCCATGGCTCCCCGGAATTAACAGGATCCAAAATGGTTTCCGCCATATTCAGGATCCTATCTTCCAGCATCACCTTGGTGCACCGGGCGGTGACTACTATGGGGTCGTTGGGAGGAGTATTGAATGTTGTGCCCCAGGTCACTTTCGCTGCGCACGCTATCTGCTTGTATAAGTCAGCTGCCTTTTTACATGCAGCCGTTACGTGCGCTTTGAAGGTGAGTCTACGGTCAATAATGAGGCCTAGTAGTTTTATTTCCTCTACGAGATTAATTCTTCTGCCAGACATGTGGAGGTCTGGGAGGTCATATTTAAGTTTCTTTGTAACTAGCATGGCATCGGTTTTATGCGCAGCAAATTTTCCTCCGGACACCCCATTCCACCAGTCTCCAGGGTGGCATTGGCCTGTCGCTCAAGAGCACTCGTTGAGTGCCCCGTGAACACCAGGACAACATCATCCGCGAATGCCTGACAGTATACCCCTTTGTCTGAAAGTTGATACAGTAGAGAGTCTAAGATAACATTCCAGAAGGTTGGTCCTCCGATGGATCCCTGGACACAACCTTTCGTGGTTTCTCTCTCACATGAAGCTCTAGCGTAATTGATCATGACTTTCCGATTTCTGAGGTATGAGCCAACCATTTCGTAGAGGTTTTTAGGGCATTTTTTCCTTATGAGTTGGAGTTTTATTGCAGGCCACCACGCATTGTCAAAAGCTCCCTCTATGTCTAGTGAAATTAAGAGGACCATCTTTTTGCTTCAAATACCCTCTTTAACGTGTTCCACCAGGTCATAGAGGGCATCCTCAGTGCCACGTTGCGGCATGAACCCATACTGCTTTTCATTGAGAGTCGGGAGGATATGCCACTGGAGACGGCCCACCATTAACTTTTCCACTACCTTCCCGAGATCCGACAGGAGGCCTATGGGTCTGTAGGATTTAGGAGGCGTGTAATCATCCTTCCCCGGTTTTCGAATTATAACCACATGAGCAGTCTTCCATTGGTTTGGAAAGTGCCCCAGCGTTAGGCACTTGTTGGCTATCGCTAAGAACACCTCCACGTCGCTAAGAATGGCAGCGGAGCAGATGTCAGCTGTAAGCCCGTCCGGTCCAGGGGCTTTTTTAGGGTTTAGCGTATTGAGCACTAAATCCAGCTCCGCTTCTGCAAACAGTGGATCGTCATTCGATAAACCTAAGTCGTTTGTTAATATATTCTCTGACAGTTCCCGTACTTTCCTATGACACCCTTTGTCTGTTGTTTCGTGGTCATTTGGATAGAATGTGTGGGCCAAGAGTTCTGCCGATTCTTTTGGGGTTAGGGTATTGCCCTCGGTGTTTCTCAGAAGCATGTCCTCTTGTCTTTTTGAGGTTTTTCGGATAACTCTGTAAACTTTATCCCACATGCTCTCTCTTTCTTGTGTCGTGCAGAACTCCTTCCAGCTTTCGGTTTGTGCCTCATTCACTCTCGCAGTGTATTGGTTCTTAGCAGCAAGAAACTCGTCAATGACGAGTTGTCTTCGGCCGGGTGCTGCATTTCTTATTCTCCTCTTTTTTCGAAGGACTTCTCTTTTTAATTGGTTGAGGGACTTTGACCACCATGGGGGTACAGCATTTTCCTTCCTTGTGCCAATCTCCGGTATAGTCTTTTCACAAGATTCCTGGATAATGTTTGTGTAGGCTATTGTGATGGATTCCAGATCTTCTGGTGTTCTAACGTCGCTTACAGATGTTGGATTTATAGCTCTTTCTGTTAATAGAGATCTGAAGTGAGTTTTGAAGTCCGACCAGTTTGCCTTCCTGGTGTTATATTTGCGCGTCGTGGAGGATCGCAGTTGTTTGAGAGCAGTCCCCAAGCGCAGTGTGAAGGTAATAGCATTGTGGTCTGATGTTATAAGACTTCTGTCCACCCTCCAGTCTTCTATTTTTCCGAGCAGAGGCAGACTGCACGCAGTAACATCAACTATGCTCGAACAGATTTTCCCTCTCCTGTAAGTTTCGAACGTTGGTGTGTCGCCTGTATTTAGGATCTGGAACTCCATTTCATTCAGGAAGGCATTGTACGCTGCACCTCTCACATCCTCTATGCTGCTTCCCCACCATTGGCTCCAAGCGTTCACGTCTCCAGCCACTATGATGTTTTTTGTGTCGAGCTTTGAACACGCCGCCTGAGTTCGCCTTAGGTAGGGTTCTATATCTTGCTCCCCTTCAAAGTAGACAGATACTACTCCTAACTTCAGGTGCCCTGCTACCAGGAGGACCGCAGCCTCGGTTACGGTAACTAGTTGCGGGTCGTGAATGACCTCCAGCTTGTTCCCGAAAACGATTATTGCCGCTTTCACTGGTTTTATCTTATTAATGGTGCATTGGATTATTTGAGTACGTGGATATTGTTTAATGACGCCGTTCTTTCCCACGTAGGGTTCTTGAACGATAGCGATCGATACTCCTTTGTCCTTTGCTACCTGAAGTAGTTCTGCTGTTGCCACTTTGGAGCGTTGCAAGTTTACTTGTACAAAACGAATGTGGTCGTGTGTATTTGTAGAAACAGAGCTGTTATTATCTTGGTTGCCCTAAGCAGTACGATACACGGGATCGTGCTATTGCATCCCATTTTTGCCTTTCCTGGCATTCGCTGCTGAAAGCGTTATGTGCCAGATTTGCATCTACACCGTGCGCCATCAAGCAATTTTTGCAGGTTGGAGGCTTGCCCACCAGTCTGCTAGGGCACTTTTCCCACGAGTGAGTCTCCCCGCAGTAACTGCAGAGATCGCTTTTCTCGTGGCATATGGTCTTGGTGTGGCCAAAGCCCAGACATTTCGTGCACTGCACAAGTGGGGAGTGATCCATCACTGGTCTCCTTTGGAGACCAATGTAGACTTTGCCTTCGTCTATCAAGCGTCTGTGCAGTTGAGGTGAGAGCTCGATTACAGGGTGGCATTCATGAGGATTTCTTGCCTTCTTCCTGTATCTTACTCTTATTGCGCAGTTCTTGACATCGATATCCTGCAAAAGGTGTTTATTTTGTGCAAGTATGTTTTCCACAATTTCGGTGTCAGTGTGGTATGATAGTACGTCCCTAATAACTACCAAGGGGTTATTAGTTCTGGCGACATCCACCTTTAGATTTTTGTTCATTTTTAACCCTATTTTGAACCAGAGCTAGGTCTTCCTTTGAGCTGCAGCTGAGAACGACCTTTTGATTTCTCGCCTTCCTCACCCGGTCCACCTTAGCCCCTGTCGTTTTTGTGTCCAGGGCTTCCCTAATCTTCTCAATAACATTTTCCCCGGTGTTTTTGGGATCCGTTGATGAAATGATTAGTGTATGATTAGGTTTTTGGAGGTGGGGGTGATGCAGCGACTTTGGCATAGGAGAGCTTTGGTTTCGTCTTAGCTTCTCCAGCCAGGCCTCCTTAGGTTAGGTTAGGTTCGGGTTAGGTTCCCCTCCCTGGGATTTGGAAGCGGAGTTCCTAGCGTCAATGTTTCAGTGGCGAACAGAACTCCGACTCCAAGGGAACTACTCCCCGCCAAGAGTGTGGGAAATGCGGAGGTTCCACGTTCGGCAGTCTATGCTGTCTAAGTGGAAGGAGCGATTGACCCATCCTCGGGCAGGCAGCAGGACTGTCGAGGCTGTACGTCCGGTTCTGGATGACTGGATGAACAGGCGGCACGGGTCACTGACCTTTCGAATGGTACAGGTGCTCTCGGGGCATGGATGCTTTGGGAGGTACCTGTGCCGAATAGCAAGACGGGAATCGACAACCGAATGCCACCATTGTGGCAAAGATGAGGACACGGCGCAGCATACGCTGCAGGAATGCCCAGCTTGGGAGGAGCTGCGTCAAGAACTCGTCGAGGTTGTGGGGAACGACCTCTCGCTTACAGCCTTTATTAAGGCCATGGTGAGTAGCGAGAGGTCGTGGAGCGCCGGAGCTGCCTTCTGCGAAAAAGTTATGTTGCAGAAGGAGGCTGCGGAGAGGGAGAGAGAGCGGAATGCACCTGTTCCAATCCGTAGCCGAAGAGCCGGACGCCGGAGAAGGGCCTATCAAGCCCTCCTCCATCCCCCATAAAAGAGGTCTAGGCGGTGGACACGGGGGTGGTCCACTGCCACTAATGTAAAAGGCCTCGAGGAGGCGCGCGCGGTGTTCCCGCGTGCCCCTACCTAGAGAATGGGTGGAGAACTCCAGCTCTACCCCCACAAAAAGATGGGGCCCGCACAGGGCTATCGCCGTCGGGACTGCGGTAGTGTGCGAAAGCGTTCCCGTAGTCCCGACTACTGGTGACGAGAGGAACACGGTGGGGTTTTAGCCGGTAGGAGTCCGGCATAACCCCTTTGTTGCCCCCGCGACAGAGGGGTATCCATGAAGGATTTCCCCACAGAAAAAAAAAAAAAAAAAAAGGTTCGGGTTAGGTTAGGTTCGGGTTAGGTTAGGTTCGGGTTAGGTTAGGTTCGGGTTAGGTTAGGTTCGGGTTAGGTTAGGTTCGGGTTAGGTTAGGTTCGGGTTAGGTTAGGTTCGGGTTAGGTTAGGTTCGGGTTAGGTTAGGTTCGGGTTAGGTTAGGTTCGGGTTAGGTTAGGTTCGGGTTAGGTTAGGTTCGGGTTAGGTTAGGTTCGGGTTAGGTTAGGTTCGGGTTAGGTTAGGTTCGGGTTAGGTTAGGTTCGGGTTTTTTTTTTTTTTTTTATGTTTTCCACCGAGAGTTACACCACCCTCGATGGGAGTTTATTAAAATTTCCACAGACTTAGTGTCCGTGCCCTTGTTAATTTTTACAAAAAGTTTTTTACTTATTCCTACGTATTACTTATTGTACTCCTTACTTATACATATTTTAATGTTAAATATTATTATTATTCTTCTTTTGGTAAGTTTCTTAAATAACATTGTTTGTAACTATTACATTTTCAAAAATTTAAGGAAACAGTTATTCTAGCCGTGGAGACTGCCTCGGGAATGTTATTTCTATAGCACTATGCTAGTTGCCCCAATTTCTGATGTTAGATTCTCCACGACTGAGTGGTCCCTGTTTCGGATTGCCATTTTGAGGATGTACTTTTTTATCTTTGCTGTTGATGCAGCCATTGCTTGCTGAATTAGCCTGCCAGTTGCGTCGTCACAGTCGTCCGTGTAGTATACACAACTGACTGTGTGTCTTGACACTGCCACCACAGCATGCTGGACGCTGTCATGTAGTTTTAGTTTACTCGCCGTTGTTCGTATTATTATCACTCTTTCGTATGTGAGACCTTGGGCCTCATGTACGGTGAGCAATTTCGACCCTGTTCCCGACCCGTACCCTTGGCTGATAAGGGATTCCTTTTCTGCCTGGGTGAAAACCAGGTAGAGTGTATTCTGGAGGTTATTTGGTATTTGCTTTCCTGTGTACCTCTCCCTCTTCAGAGAGTGGACTTGGTTTCTGGATGAGTATATGCCACTATATATTTCGTTAAGTGCATACGCCACATCCATCGGGTTCCGGTGCGTACACAGGAGCTCCTGACTTATTGTGGTCACGAGGTTTGGGCGAGTATATCGCATTTCGAAAAGATTTTCGCGGTCGATGAAGGGAAGTTGGTTTATGTCACCGATAAGCAGTATCTCCTTGGCTCCACTTAGCCTTGACGCCATCACTATTGCGCCAAAGTGGTTCATGAGAGCCTCGTCGATGATGAGTCTTTTACACCGACTCCTGTCAGACTCTCTTAGCCCGTTAACTAGAATGGAGGCCATTGTGCGCACTTTGGTTTTAGCGTCGGCACCTACTCTATTGGCTAGTTTCGCCCTCAAGTCTTTTGCTGCTTCGGTTGTTGTGGTGACCACCAGGTCCGTTCCCCAATCGAAGTGGCTTACCACCCACGTCGTTTTGCCACATCCGGGTACTCCGTTGATCCATTTTATTTTTGGTACCGTCCATGTGTCCCATGGCTCCCCGGAATTAACAGGATCCAAAATGGTTTCCGCCATATTCAGGATCCTATCTTCCAGCATCACCTTGGTGCACCGGGCGGTGACTACTATGGGGTCGTTGGGAGGAGTATTGAATGTTATTTTCCCTCGTCGTTCCGTCTCCTCCGCGTCCAGAGCTATGAAGCCAGCTGTCCCACTATAGGCCGCCATATGGTGATTCATTTCACCTCTCAAGATGGTGGATGCTCTGTTGTCGTAAATGGCAGCCTCAGCCTCCTCGAGCCTCGCCCTTAACAAGTTCTCACTGCCGAGACGGTAGGCTTGTAGGATATTCCTACATGTAGTGAGATTGTTTTCGAGCGTTGCTTTTGTGAATTCTTTAAATTCGAGGAAGGCGTTGATGATGTGGTCCTTAGGCTCCACCACTGGGCGAAGATCCGGCGGGCTGACTCGTCCCGTATAGGCTCTCGAGTGGGTGGGTTTCGGTAATCGGTCCTTGGGAGGCTCTCTTAAGAAGTTTTTGATGGCAGTCATCTGCCTTTCTGCCTGTCTTATACTTCCTATCTTTTTCTTTGCTATCACGGGTAAGTTCTGAACCGCAGCGCTTGCTGTTTGTAGAAAAGCGCTTGTCATGCTCCTTGGTTTTGAGCTGTCGGCTATTTTCTGACGGGCCGCGGCCTTTTCCCCGGCTATTTTCAGCTGCAGTCGTTCTGAGCCGCTTTGTGTTTCCGAATTTGCTATAGGGTGACCCCAGCTATCAACAGGGTTAGGTTCGGGTTAGGTTAGGTTAGGTTAGGTTAGGTTAGGTTAGGTTAGGTTAGGTTAGGTTAGGTTAGGTTAGGTTCCCCCCCGAATGGGTTCTCGCCTTGTCGTGGCGGGGGGGCTTAGTAACTGTGGCTTGGTCACCCACGGTGAAGCTAAGAGGAGCCCACATGGTCGGCCTGTGGCGACGGGCTGACCCGAGGAGGTCGCTCCGAGTGGGCTACGCAAGCCCACTCCGGACGCGAATAGGAGGACTGCTGGGGGGAGCAGTACGCTGCCCTCCGCAGCCGAGGTGGAGTCGCGGAGGAAGAGGAGTGTAGGAGTATCGTTGCCTCTCTCCCTATCCTCCGCGACTCTGGCGGGGCCGTACCGTCGATGCGGTAATGGTGGACTGCTGGGGGGAGGAGTGAGTCGACACTGATCACCCTGCCCTTCGCAG
This sequence comes from Luehdorfia chinensis, assembly GCA_019845155.1. Lineage (NCBI taxonomy): Eukaryota > Metazoa > Arthropoda > Insecta > Lepidoptera > Papilionidae > Luehdorfia > Luehdorfia chinensis. The sequence continues at coordinate 1,460,316 of JAHVAK010000388.1, forward strand.
CCGAGGTGGAGTCGCGGGGGAAGAGGAGTGTAGGTGTTGCGTTGCCTCTCTCCCTGTCCCCCGCGACTTTGGCGGGGCCGCACCGTAGATGCGGCGGTGGTGGGGCCGCGGAGGGAGAGGAGTGTTGGTGTGTCGTTGCCTCTCTCCCTATCCTCCGCGGCCGTAACGTGGTTGGCGGCGGAGCCACAGACCAGATCCGCTGCCGGGGCCAGGAAGACTGGTGCTTTCGAGTGCAAGTCTCCTGGCCCCGTGGCCTCCGCGTGGCGGACTCGGGGGGGTTCGTTGCGCGCACAAAGGGGGCCGTGCTGGAAGGCGCGTCCTGTGTTCCGGCGCGCCTTGCTGGGAAGGGGAGTGGGGAGGAGCTCCTCCCCGAGAAGGGGCCGCCGATGTTAGGCGGCCAGCGCCGGTGGGGTCGCGGATGTGTGCGTGAGCGTTCCCGTGGCCCTGCCAACATGCGGCGAAGGCGGAACATCATGGGGTTTTAGTCGGTGCAAGTCCGACATAACCCGTCCTTCCCCCCGTGAAGGCGGGTATGCGTTAGGCATTTCCCCATGTAAAAAAAAAAAAAAAAAAAAAAAAAAAAAAAAAAAAAAAAAAAAGGTTAGGTTAGGTTAGGTTAGGTTAGGTTAGGTTAGGTTAGGTTAGGTTAGGTTAGGTTAGGTTAGGTTAGGTTAGGTTAGGTTAGGTTAGGTTAGGTTAGGTTAGGTTAGGTTAGGTTAGGTTGGGGTGCGAATTGGGACCACCTCCACGCGGTGCACCCTGGGAAACGCCTTCGCGGCACTTTATGTGCGCGGGGGTAGGCCAAGAGTCCCGCCGTTGCGTCTTGGCACTTTGTCTCGCTTGCCTAATGTGCGGTTCTGTCCCGCCGGGTGAGTGAGACCGACCAGACGTGGCGGCTGTCGCCATGTCGTCATATCCAGGTCATTTGCTTTGCCTTCCTGTTTAGGGGGGCGAGGCTGACCGGACACGTCGACACAACAGTCCTTATCAGGACTTTGGCGTGAGCGGGTACGCTTGTGGCGTTTGACGCCGTTGATGTATATGTCTGTACATAACTTGTATATAGTAGGTTAAGTTTTATGTTCGTGTAAATTGTACAGATAGAACGTATTTCGTCATTGTCGTCTAGTCTTTCTAGTCCATTAATTCTAAGTTTTAGGTTAAGTTTGTAAATATTAGGAGGTAAGGTGGGAGTATGTGGTTTGTTTCTCAACGACCGGCACTAACAAGGGCCGTACGAGGAACAGCCACAGCGTTTCTTGCCTTGATTGGCTGGGCGCACCGGCGGGCATACCTCCCGACCTGCCTGTCGGTAAATGTAGGGTCACCAAAGTATTCGGCTCTGCTTTTGGTGGAAACTAAGTCCGTTATGATCGTGGGAACTAAATGCAAAATTTAAAAGCAAAAACCTCAAACTATGACGTAGGCTCCGAGACGGAGCGGCGAGACGCTGGCCCTGAGACGGGGCGTAGGAACAGGCGTAACACCAGCACTAACTCAGTGCTTCGATCTGGCACTACTCAAAAGATTGTCACCAAAGAATGCAGTGTCGTGCTTCGACGCTACGATAGTAGCCTCGACAAGGAGCTCAGTAGTAGGGACCAAAGTCCTTTAAGGCCAATATCTTCTGAGGAGCAAAATAACCCAATAGGTGATGGTAATGAAGACTCCGACGGGATGTATTCTGTCGTTTCCCGAAGTGAGTCCCAGGCCTCTTTGATGTCAGTAACGTCGGCATCAGCGGGAGTCAAGCGGAAGGAACGTTCAGGACCCGACACATCTGATGATGGTGGTGGCGCTAAGGGGACTCGCCCCAACACAAGAAAAAGAGGCCGCCCTCCGACAACGGGCGAGTACGTTGCGCTGGCGCAGGCCAAGGCCGCATTGAACCGCCAACAGCGCGAACAGCTACAGCTGTGTACGGAGGCTGAACTGCAGCAGGAGATAAAGGACGCTGAGCTGAGTCGCTCCGCAATTGCGTCGCTCTCCGGAGATGACCTTATGAAAGAGGTAAAGAAAGGTGTGCACCTTATTTTAGAAGTTGCCCGTAAGTCTAAAAATTTGAAAGGCACTTCCGTGCGCGCCCTCAACACTGGCACTTCTATAATTGAACAGGCGCTTACTGTCCTAAGTAGGAGGACGGAGCAAGAGGAGTTGCTACTCCTCAGGGCTGAAAACCAGGTCCTCAAACAAGATCTCGAGGAGGTCAACAATAAGGTTGCCCATCTGCAGGCAATGTGGGAAAATGAGCGAACTCAAGCGCCACCTCCCTCAATGGACTCCAAACTTGAAGAGTTCCGTGCATCCCTGGTTCTAGACGTGGGCTTCATGATGGACGCGAAGCTCGCCGGGATTGAGACCAGGCTTCTCCCGGAGCAGAGGGTGCGTCCACCACTTGCGTCTGACAAGAATAAGAAGGTGCTAACTGCGGACCAGACTCCGCCTGGAACGCATAAGGGTCAGTCTGTTCAGACGAATAAGGCTACCAAGACACCCAAGGACGTACTGGCTCCAGAGGCAGGTCCTGCTATGCAGAAAGCCTCTGTGACAAAAAAGGGTGGCCAGAAAGTCGTCCCTAGTCAGGCGAAATCGACAAAGTCGGCGCTCCCACAGACTGCACCGGCTCCTGAGCCTCGGACACAGTCGGGACCGGAAGTTTGGACGACTGTAGTGAAGAGGAGTAGAAAAAAGAAAGCGCCCCAGCCACAAGCGGCCATTCAATCTTTTACAGCCACCAAGACGGCTGCCTCCAAGAAGTCGAAGAAGAAAAAGTTGAGCGCAACGCAAACGGCAGCGGTCGTGGTCACGCTGCCCGAAGAGGGATCTCAGGATGGCCTGACTTACAGCAATGTCCTGGCACAAGCGAGAGAGCGGATCAAGCTCAAAGACCTGGGCATCGAGAGAGGTCTCAAATTCAGGACATCCATGACTGGTGCGAAAGTCTTGGAGGTGCTTGGAGGAAACTCTGACCAAGCCGATAAACTAGCTGCCAGTTTGAAAGAGATCCTGCCACAGGAAGTACGTATCGCTAGACCCGTCAAAATGGCTGAACTGCGACTGACGGGCCTTGACGACTCAGTGGCTAAGGAGGACGTCCTGGCCGCCGTAGCGGAAACAGGAAAGTGTGCACCTGAGCATGTTCGTGTCCGGGAAATACGAATGGGGCCGTATGGAAACGGGCACGTCACCGTTCAGTGCCCGATAGAGGCGGCAAAAGTGCTCGTGAGTGGTATCCGAGTCCTGATCGGCTGGAGCTCGGTTCGAGTGCACCTTATAGAGGAGAGGCCTTTCAAGTGCTTCAGGTGCCTTGAACTGGGCCACACTGGCCGGCAGTGCCCGATTAAGATCGACCGCACTGGCCTGTGCTACCGATGTGGCCAGCCTGGGCACAAGGCATCCACGTGCTCCGCCCAACCACACTGCCCTGCCTGCGCTAAAGCAGGACGACCATCAGGGCACCAAATTGGGGGCGTCAAATGCTATGTGCCCAAACGAGGAAGAAGAGCCCTTAGGACCCAGGCTCCCAACAACCAACAGGCGCAGTCCGTGGAGGGCGCAATGGAGACCGGTTAACATTCGGTCCCATTAGCGTCCTCCATACCAACCTTAACCACTGCACTGCAGCGCAGGACCTTCTTTTGCAGAGCATGCGGCAGTGGTCATTAGATGTCGTGGTTGTGGCGGATCCCTATTATGTCCCTGACCAGACCAACTGGGCTGGAGACACGGAGGGATCTGTAGCAATAATAGTTCCGGCGAACTCTCTTACTCCTCTTTCTGTTAAGGAGAGGGGGCCAGGATTTGTAACTGCCTCATGGGGACAAACCACCATCATTGGTGTCTACCTTCCCCCAAGATTTTCGAACGCTGAATTCGAGGCAACACTGGATAGACTCGGGGCTGCAGTGAGGAGAACATCGGGCCAAGTCATCGTGCTCGGAGACCTCAATGCACACCACGTGGCGTGGGGCTGTCCGAGCTCAGACGACCGTGGAGTTGACGTGGTCGAGTGGGCGGCCGTCAGTGGCTTGGTTCTACTCAATCGCGGTTCCGTGGACACGTTCGTGGGACATCAGGGTGGGTCCATAGTGGATTTATCATTCGCTACCCCTACTGTCGCTCGGCGTGTCCAAGACTGGCACGTGGACGAGGAGACGGAGACCCTATCGGACCATCAATACGTCCGATTTGTGGTCGCCGCCTCTGATTCACTGGACTTGACAATCTCTTCGCCAGCGGGACGAACAGTGTTCCCGCGGTGGTCGCTGGCGAAGCTCAGCAAGGAAGTGGCATTGGAGGCAGCCATCATCGAAGGATGGTGCCTTGACTCGGAGGAGATATCGGAGGCGAATGAGGGTGCCGAAAAGCTCCGGGGCGCCATGACGCGCATCTGCGACGCGGCAATGCCTCGTGCTCGAGGTCCACCTCCAAAACGGGCTGTGTATTGGTGGTCACCCCACATATCCGAACTTCGCGAGGAGTGCTCGGCTGCGCGGCGCCAGTACCAGCATCATCGTAGGCGACGAATACGGGACGAAAGCTGGAGTGAAATCGGGACCCAGTTGCATGAGGTTTTCTTGGCCGCTAAGAGATCGCTGCAGTTGGCTATCAACGACGCTAAGGCCCAGAGTAGGGCAGAAATGCTTCAGGCCTTGGACGACGACCCGTGGGGCCGTCCATATCGGGTTGCTCGGAAGAAATTTCGTTCCCAGACGCAACCACTGACGGAAACCATGGAACCGGACTTGCTGGACGCTGTGGTGGGGACTTTGTTCCCGAACACACCGGAGCACACCCCTCCAGTCATGGCCCAGGGTTTCGCCGTTGAGGGAGAGGAAGATGAAGCTGGTGAAGAGGTACCTCCCATAACACCTGTTGAGGTACGCGTAGCGGCCCTTAAGCTCCGTGGCAAGTCCACCGCACCGGGGCCTGATGGGATTCCGGGGCGAATACTCACCCTCACCCTGCACGAGCTCGGAGACTTCTTTCTCGGGCTCCTCAACACCAGCCTGACGTCTGGCCAGTTCCCTTCTTGCTGGAGGGCTGGGAGACTTGTCCTTCTCATGAAGGACGGTCGGCCTGCAGACCAGCCTTCGGCATATCGGCCCATTGTGCTGCTGGACGAGGCGGGGAAGCTCTTTGAGCGTATTCTCGCGGCCCGCATCGTCCAGCACCTCGACACGGAGGGTCCTAATTTGGCGGACTGCCAATACGGCTTTCGACGAGGACGTTCGACCATCGAAGCGATACTCCGCTTGAAGGCCATATCGGACAATGCAGTGACGGGGGGTGGCGTGGCGGTGGCGGTCTCGCTAGACATCGCCAACGCGTTCAACACGCTGCCCTTCAGCTGCATAGAGGAGGCACTGAGGTACCACCAGCTACCTGCCTACATCAGGCGTTTAATACGTAGTTATCTCTCCGACAGAGAGTTTCTATACATAGGGAGAGACGGTAGCCTCTATAGGAGAGGAATGGTGTGCGGTGTTCCGCAGGGGTCGGTCTTAGGACCGCTCCTGTGGAACATCGGCTATGATTGGGCCTTGCGCGGCAGCCGACAATACGGGGTCGAACTGCTGTGCTACGCAGACGACACCCTAGTCGTGGCCCGCGGACGATCCTTCGAGCGGGCAATAAGTATCGCGGAAACTGCTGCCCAACGCGTCGTTAGACGAATTGAGGCGCTAGGACTCAGAGTGGCTCCACACAAGACCGAGGCCCTCTGTTTCCACGGGCCTAGAGCGGTGCCGCCAACTGGAGCGACCATCCGCCTCGGCGAAACTGACGTACGTCTCAGCCCTCACATGCGGTACTTAGGGCTCGTATTAGACGGCAGGTGGAGCTTCCGGGAGCACTTCCGGCGGCTTTCGCCAAAATTGGTTAACGCTGCCAATGCTCTCGGAAGACTCCTCCCCAACATAGGAGGACCAGACATAGCATGCCGAAGGCTTTACACTGGCGTGATACGCTCCATGGCGCTATATGGGGCACCGGTCTGGGCGGATACCCTCTCCGCCCACAACAAGACCTTGCTCTTCCGGGCGCAGAGAGTCATGGCGCAGAGGGTAATCCGCGGATACCGAACGGTGTCCCATGAAGCGGCCTGCGCTCTGGCGGGCACCCCTCCCTGGGACCTCGACGCCGAGGTCCTAGCGGAGGTGTATACGCAACGTGTGCGAGCGATCGAGCAGAACGGTGGTGCGGCCGTTCAGGAAGTAGACCACTGGAGACAGGAGGCGCAGCAGAGGCTGCTTCAAAGATGGAGGGCCAGACTCCTTGAGCCGAGACAGGGACTGAGTACCGTGGCTGCCATATCGCCCATCCTTAAGGAGTGGGTAGACAGGCGCCACGGTACGCTGACGTTCCGCCTCGTGCAGATTCTGTCTGGCCATGGTACATTCGGTCGGTATCTCTGCTTCACCGCAGGCAGGGAACCACTGCCTAGGTGTCACCACTGTGACGGTAGCGAAGATACCGCCGAGCACACACTAAAAGACTGTCCAGCGTGGCGTAGTGAGCGCTTCACGCTAATGATCGAGATAGGTCCCGATCTTTCACTACCGGCCATCACAAGGGCCATGATCGGGAGTCAGGAGGCTTGGCAGGCCGTTTTATTGTACTGCGAATCGGTGATGACGCAGAAGGAGACGGCGGAACGTGCCCGCGAAGACGATCCGGCATCACAGCCGATGAGAAGAAGACGCCTTGGGCGACGACGACGCCAATACGCTCGTCAGCTACAAGCCCAGTAGTCCCTAGACGGCAGATCGGGGGGTCTGACCGTCTGACTACAAAGGGACAAGGAGTGACCCAAAAATCAAAAAAAAAAAAAAAAAAAATTAGGAGGGTCCTCTTGGACATGCGTGGTTGGTCGCGGATGTATACAAACGCGTTCCCGCAGCTAACCGTCGAAACGCACAGGCGTCGAATGCTGGGGTTTAGTGGGTAGTCTGTCCTTATCAGGCCAGGAGTCCCACATAACCGATCGTCACCCCCGTGACGGTAGGTATCGATAAATCGATTCCCCAGGGTAAAAAAAAAAAAAAAAAAAAAAAAAAAAGGTTAGGTTAGGTTAGGTTAGGTTAGGTTAGGTTAGGTTAGGTTAGGTTAGGTTAGGTTAGGTTAGGTTAGGTTAGGTTAGGTTAGGTTAGGTTAGGTTAGGTTAGGTTAGGTTAGGTTAGGTTAGGTTAGGTTAGGTTAGGTTAGGTTAGGTTAGGTTAGGTTAGGTTAGGTTAGGTTAGGTTAGGTTAGGTTAGGTTAGGTTAGGTTAGGTTAGGTTAGGTTAGGTTAGGTTAGGTTAGGTTAGGTTTTTTTTTTTTTTTTTTTTTTTTTTATGCACCGCTTAGGTGTCCTCCAACACTGGTCGGAGACTTTCCTTAACTGTGTACGGACTTTGTCGACTTTTTTTTTGTTTTTTTTTTGCAGTCCTTTTTCTGTTGGATGGTAAATCGCAAGTACTCTTGCGATTTTATGTTCTTGTTTTTTATTCATATTTGTATATGTACTGTCTGATTTTTTTTTTTTTTGTGTGTGTATTTCCTGATTTATATATTACCTTATTTTATTACAATTCTATTCTAGTATTTACATTCTGTTTTATCTTTCATATTTGTATCCTTAACATTAAGTATATTCTAAATATATAACTACTATATATTATCATATACTTATTACTATGTCTTATTCCTAATTATAACATCTTTTGCTATTTCTAAACAGTATCTTACAAACTTATCTCTATGTGCCTTACTTTCTATCAGTGTACTAATCGTTTCAGTCTTTATTTTAATGTCTGTTTCAATTTCTAACATAAGTCTTTTTGCACTATATTTAGGGCAATCCGTTATTAGATGTTCTACACTTTCTTCTTTTATAGGATCACACACACATTCAGGAGAGTCTTTACATTTAAATCTATGTAAGTAGCCAGAGAACCCACCGTGTCCGGTGAGTACCTGGACTAGTATTGGATTTAGCTTTACTTTCTTCAACAATCTATACGCTGACTCTACATTTGGCAGGAATATTTTAGTCACCGCTGCCGTTTCCTTCGTTAGGTACCGTGTATTCCAAATTTCTGATGTTTCTTTGCGAATCTGCCTCTTTATGTATGACAATGGGCATTTGTCGTAATCTGGCGCGGTTTTCTTGTAGAGTGCTGCTTGCTTGGCTAGTTCATCAGCTCGCTCGTTGCCCGTCACCCCTACGTGGGCCCGAATCCAGAACAGGCGGATGTTTTTGCCTTGCTCTTTAATGGTTGTCAAGTTGTTTTTGACTGCCATCACGAGTGGGTGAAAGGATTCGCTTCTACATATTATCTCGAGTGCTGATCTTGAGTCACTCAATACGTTAGTGGTGGCGATATTTTCTTTTAATATTAGTGTCGTTGCCTGGTAGATAGCGTAAAGTTCTGCCTGGAAAACAGTACAGAACGGCTCCAATTTAAATTTTTTGCTTTTTGTCTCTACAGCATTATCCCAACATGATAATGCTGCACCGACTTTGCCATCTATTTTGCTGCCGTCTGTATAGATCTGCGTTCCTATGATGTTTTTTTCCAGGATCACTCGCTCAGCATCCTCCAAGCAATCGAACCTCACCTCCACCTCTTTTGCAGGGTGTTGTGCTCGGAGAAAACATACTCTACTCTCAACCTCTCTGCATCCTATCTTCTCCTGGGGTTTTCCTCTTTTTGCTTCATAAAGAGTGGCTGCTTCTTTGACCCGAAGATCCAGAGGAAGCAGCCTGGCCAGGATCAGAACGGCATTTAGAGAGACTGTTCTGTAGCTTTTGCAGATTTTTTGCGCGAACCCTCTCTGAATGACGAACAGCTGTTTCTGTATACTAATCTTATCTGCCGCTGACGCCCATACACTAGCCGCGTATAGAATTATCGGTTCAATTACTGCCACGTACATCGTCCTGATAATCTCCGGGTTCAGTCCCCACTCGATTTTGGCTGCCCTTGATAGCTGTTTGTAAATATTGGCAGCTTTCTGACATTGAAGATGTACATGCTTTTGGAAGGTCAGCTTATGGTCGATTGTAAGACCCAGCAGTTTTATCTCTTCCACCAGTTGTATATCAGTTCCTCCCATGTGCAAAAGTGGGGTGCCAATTTTAAGCTTTTTTGTTACAACCATCGCTTTTGTTTTGTGAGGTGCAAACTTAAGCTTAGTCTTGACTCCCCACTCATGCACATACGCCAAGGTGTCATTGGCTTGTTCCTGAATTTTCGAGATTTCCTTCCCGGAGAATACCAGTACAATATCGTCAGCAAATGCTTGGCAATAAATTCCGCGTTTCTCTAGTCCATCCAACAGAGGATCTAGTAATACGTTCCAAAACGTTGGCCCTCCTATGGAGCCTTGAACGCATCCTTTAGTCGTACATTTTGTGTAAGCAGCATCCGCGTATCCAACGCAGACCCTCCTATCCTCGAAGTAACTCCTTACCAAGTTTTGAAGGTTAAGCGGACAGCGCTTTTCTGCCAGCTGACAAATTATTGCCGGCCACCAGGCGCTGTCAAACGCTCCTTCGATATCCAGAGATACTACTGCATTGATGTATTTACATTTCAGGTTTTCTTTGATGTGCTGCAGTAGATCGTAAAGAGCATCCTCGGTGCTCCGTTGTGGCACAAATCCGTATTGCCTGGGATTTGCCTTGGGTAAGAGATGCCACCTTATTCTTCTTATTAGCATCTTTTCTAACACTTTACCCATGACCGATAACAGGCCAATAGGTCTGTATGCTTTAGGAACCGTATAGGCCTCCTTTCCTGGTTTCCTTAAAACTATGACTTTTGCTTCTTTCCACGGCAAGGGAAAGTGTGACAGTTCCAAGCATTTGTTCGCTATACTCAAAAAGACCTCTGCATCCTGAGATATTGCTGCGGAACAGATATCCGCCGTAAAGCCGTCCGGGCCAGGCGCCTTTTTCGGGTTAAAGCTCTTAACCACCTGCTTAAGTTCTGCAGCCGTGAAGGGCGGGTCCATTGCTTCTGTTGCCCGTGTCTGCTTAAGGGTGGCCGTTGTCCTAATTTGCTGGTGTTCTGCGTTGTCATCCTCTTTAACGTCGTCTGGGAAAAATGTATCGGCCAACCACTTCGCAGACTCATCCGCGCCAATCACTGTTCCATCCCTAACAAGTGGTTGGTCTTCGTGTTTTTTGCTCGTTTTCGCTATAACCCTATAAATGCTGTCCCACATGCTCTCGCGGTCTTGTTTAGTGCAGAATGTCTTCCAGCTTTCTGTCTGGGCTTTCTTTGCTTCTTCTTCATACTTCTCTTTTGCCTTGAGGAAGTCGCTCACTACATACTCCCTCCTCCTGGTTGATGCACATTGGATTCTCCTTTTTTTTGTATTCATTTCTCGCTTCAGTTTCTCTAATTCTGTACTCCACCACGGTATCCTTGTTCTTTCCTTCCTCTTTGTCTTAGGTATCGCTTCTTCACATGCCTTTTTCAGTGTTTCTATATACTTTTCTAGGATCTGTTCTAATGATTTATTTGTTCTTATATTGACTATCTCTTCCTTATTAAGCCGTTTTTCCTTTAATTCTTTTTCCAATACTTCTCCAAATTTAGTCCAATTTGCTTTTTTAGTATTATAGATTCTGGTGGTTTTTAACTGTCTATCTTGTCTTGGTCTTTTTAACTTTAAAGAAAACGTGATGGCGTTGTGATCGGAGCTGGTAAGGTTTGTATCTACCCTCCAATCGTTTACGGCTCCAAGTAGTTCTGTCGAACATGCTGTGATGTCGACGTGGCTCTTGAAGCGCTTTCCTCCTCGAATTGTGTCGAATGTGGGTACATCACCAGTGTTGAGAATCTGCAGGTCAACCTCCTCTAGCATTCCGTACAGCGCTTCGCCCCTATGATCTTCTGTCACACTTCCCCACCATGTACTCCAAGCATTCCCATCCCCTCCCAGCAAAATTCGGTTTGTGCCCATTGTTCTCACTATGCGTTTTATTGTATCAATGTATGGCTCTATAGGCAGACAGTCTTCAAGGTACATGGAAATAACCCCTATGGTCCAGTCGCTAGTCTTTAATATAGCCACGGCTATATTCTCTGTAGTCAGCGTGGGGATTTCGATAATCCCCACATTTTTGTCAAACACTATCACAGCGGCCTTAACTGGCTTTGTCCTGTTTTGAGTACGCTGGACCACTCGGGCGCCATCCTGCACTCTGAGTTCTCCTTGAACACCTATGTAAGGTTCCTGAACTAGCGCGAAACACGCTCTCCCTTTGGCTGCTTCGATTATTAATTCATAAGTCGCCAGTTTTTTCCGTTGTAGGTTGGCTTGAATAACCTTGTAGGTCACCAAGGTTTGGGGGACTAGTGCACCCGCCGGATTGCTGCTTACACCCGTATCAACTTTAACAATACGCTATCGTCGATCGAGCCAGAGTGTCCCATCTTTTCTTAATCGGGCACTCAGAGTCGAAAGCATTGTGATCACTTTTATCTACTTTAGCTTGGCAACAATTGCGGCATGCTGGCGGATTACCTGCCAGCCAATCCGCGCATTCAGCTCTCATGTGTGGCCCACCGCAGTGGCTGCAGAGATCTGTGGTCTCCCTACAGTATTTGCGTCCATGGCCATACCCTAGGCAGCGCGAACACTGCACCAGGGGAGATTGGTCAGATACTCGGACGCGCTGTAGGTCCACATGTACCCGCTCTGCCTCCGTTAATCGCTGCCAAACCTTCGGAGAGACCTGCATGACGATGTGGTTCGTGTGAGGATTCCTCGTCTTCCGCCTGTATTTGACAAAGAACCGCTTTTCATCTTCAGTAATGTCCCCTATTAGATGGTGATTTTGTTTCGTAAGTGCCATCACTACATCATCATCTGAGTTGTACGCTAGTACGTCCCAGATAATGACAAGCGGGTCCTTATTTTTGACTTCGTCTACTTGCAGGTTGCTCCCCGAGTTCTTTATTTTTTCAGTGACTCTGGAGAGCTCATCTCTTGAACTACACCCTACGATAACTTTCTGATCTTTAGCCTTCCTTATTCTTTGTATTTTTATCCCCTCGTTTTTAGCATTTACTGCTGTCCTTATCTTTTCAATGACCTCGCTGCTGGTATCCTTTTCCTCCCCAGATGATATCACTACCGAGTGCACCTGTTGTAGATGTCTGGCGCCTGCCAGTGCTTGGGCATACGATCGACCGGTGGAGTGGTTTTGGGGAGTTTGTTTGAGTTGCTCCGTTAGCGTGATCGTGTGTTGTTTACATTCAGCGAGGGACTTGGCATGCGCCTGCAGATTTCCTATCAAGTCTTTTACTATCTCGATCGATGGCAGCTCTTCATTTGAGGTTTCGTTTTTTGTGCACCGCGTCTTTAGTAGCAGTTCCGTGCGCTCCTTCTCGCGTTGTGGTTAGGTTAGGTTAGGTTAGGTTAGGTTAGGTTAGGTTAGGTTAGGTTAGGTTAGGTTAGGTTAGGTTAGGTTAGGTTAGGTTAGGTTAGGTTAGGTTAGGTTAGGTTAGGTTAGGTTTTTTTTTTTTTTTTTTTTTTTTTTTTTTTTTTTTTTTTTTTTTTTTTTTTTTGTTAGTATTTGAGCCAAAATAAAATTGCTAATGGTATACAATTTCAAGTTGGGAATAGCCTATTGAAGTTTATACACTCTAGTCGTTAGTTTAACGGATAAATCCGAGATTTTAGCGTTTCTTTTTTTTTTTTCACGCTGAAGACTTTGACAAATATTTACACATAATATGAAGACTTAAAAGTAAAGATAGAAAAGAGAAATCAAACTTTTAAATCCTATCTACTATCTTAAACTAAAATCAGCTATTTACAAATTATTTACATTGATTAAATATAACGAATAGGTCAGAGTCGTTTAAGTATTGTTAAATTGTTTTAAGTTTTTTATTATATGTTCAACGTGCTGCGTAAACGATGCTACTGTGGTTTCTTTTGTTATAACTTCCGGTAAATTGTATGGGTCTATTTTTAACGCGGATGAGGCTACTTCGTGGTCGGTTCTAGTTCTAGTAAATTTTGGGCAAACTTTAATTAGGTGTGTGACGGATTGAGGTGTTGTGTTATCACAGGGACATTGGTTGTTATCGATGATCTTAAATCTGTGTAAGTATTCCTTATGATAACCGTGATTTGTGAGGATCTGTGTTAAATTAAAATTTGGTTTTAAAACTTTTAATATTTCTTGAAGAGACTCAAATGTTGGGCACCATTGTTTCGTAAATGTACATGTGTTTATATGCATGTATAAGTCCTTGGCGGCTTGCTGGCTGATTTCGCGGTTTTTCCTCTTCGCATAGCTCAGAGGGAACATTGCATAGTCCGGCTGAGTGTGTTTTTTGGCAGCTGATTTGGCGGCCATGTCTGCCTCTTCGTTTCCTTGTACTCCGGTGTGGCCTCTCACCCAGACAAAATCAATTACATTGTTTAGTAGTGTTGCTTTGTACACTGAATTTTGGATGTCGGTTGCGAGTTTATTGCGGCTGTAACGGTTACCTATTTCTATGAGGCTTGATTGGCTGTCAGATGCTATAATTGTTCTCTTGGTATTGTTTTTGAGCGTCCATTCGCAAGCTTTACTGATGGCTAACAGCTCAGCCTGAAACACTGAACAGCAGCTGTGAAGTTTGAGTTTTTTAATAATTCTTTTTCCATCTGGAGAGTGAATTACGTAGGCTGCTCCTACTCTATCGTCCTGCTTGCTTCCATCAGTGTAAATTTTGTATGTGTCCGGTGGTAGATTTGTAGTATCGTCTAGTTTTGTAGCGTCATGATATTTAATTTTTATTCTATTCGCGGGATGGAGAAGAGTAGATGGTTTTGCTGGTAGGTCGAGTGTTATGTCGGGTGGTAAAAACATTGACGTTCCTAATTTTCTTGTTTTTTCTATTTCTGCTATTTCTAAAATTTTAGCGGGTAACGGTGTTAAGTTAGCAAGGGAAATAGATGCTGCTGTACTAATAGTTCGAAATCCTCGTATAATTTTGATTGCAAAACCTCTTTGCAAAGACAGAAGTTTTTTCCTTACGCACTTATATTGTAAGGCCTTTTCCCAGATACTAGATGCATAGCATATCATTGGTTCTATAACTTGTTTCCAAATTGTCAATATATTTTCCGGTTGAATTCCCCAAGTAGGTCTTACAAATCTTATAAGTTTTTGATAAATTTTTTGAGCTCTGTCTATGGCAAAATCGGCGTGTTGAGTAAATTTAAGTTTTTTATCTATAATGACTCCCAGAAGCTTGATCTTATTTGCGAATTTCAGCGTATGGTTCTCTATATTAATTAAACATTTTTCGGCTTTTTTACTGAAGGCTATGGCTTGTGTCTTTTGAGGGCCAAATGTTAATTTAGCATTAGCGCCCCAAGTAGTAATTAGATTCAGAGCAGCGTTGGCTTTGTTCTGTAAACAATTAAGGTCTTTGTCGTGAACAATGAGTAATACATCGTCTGCAAAGGCCTGTATGTGACAATCTGTCGGAAAATCTGATTCTAAAAGTTCGTCGAGAATCAGATTCCAGCATATTGGACCACATACCGATCCTTGAATACAGCCGCGTGTTAAGGTCTTACTGGATGAGCTGTCGGCGAAGTCGATCTGTGCCTCTCTATTTTGGACGTAGCTCATCATTATGGTGTATATATTACGAGGGCATTTAATTTGGTGAAGTCTTTTAAAAATAAGAGGCCACCAGGCGTTATTAAATGCCGCTTGAATGTCTAGAGAAATGGCTATTACGTGATCGCTTTTCGATTTGGCTGTTTCGATTACATCTATTGCTGTTTTGATTGCATCGACAGTACTCGACTGTTCCTTGAATCCGTACTGCCTGCTACTAGCGGAGTTGTTCGTTGCGATGTGGTATGTTATTCTTTGAGTTATGAGCTTCTCTAATAGTTTCCCAAATACATTTATAAGTCCAATTGGGCGGTAGGCGGATGTATCCGTGTAGTCTAATTTATTTGGTTTAGGGATTATTTTGATATATGCTTTTTTCCATATTTTTGGGAAATATTTGAGGTCAAGGCATCTATTCATTACGTCTGTTATTGTTTTGGGAAATAGAGTAGTAAATGTGAGACATATATCGGACGTTAGATGATCAAGTCCTGGTGACTTATTGGGATTCATTGACTTAAGGCAGTCCAAGACCTCTTCACTGGAAAACAGTGGATCCGGGCTAGTGTCTGGGATAGTTTCCATGAGTGTTCGCGCTTCTTGCTGTTTGTTTGTGATGTCAGGGGTATCGTCCGGAAAGTATTCGTTTAGAAACGCCCTAGCTGAACCTGCGCTATCTGAAGTAAAAACTCCTTCCCGTAGTTTGACCGTCGTTGGTGGTTGGGCTAGGGGTTTGGTTTTGAGCAATTTATTTGTCAGTGACCAGACGTCGTCCTTACCTTGCTTGTTACAAAACTCTTTAAAGTGTGAAAGAGAAGCGCTGCAAAGAGCTTCGGAATATGCTGTTTTCAGTTTATTCCGCTCTTCAATCGCTCTTGTAAGTGACTGATTCCGCCGTTTTAGTTGATGAATAGTGTGATGTTTATGGATCAAATCCTTTTTCATTGCTTCCAATTCTTCATTCCACCATGGATTTCGCGTTGCTTTCCCTAGCGCACGAGGCAAGAGGTTGTCGCAGGCAGTTTGGATGGCTGATGTCATATCTCCTATATAACGTTCCAACTGTTCCTCATTCAATTCATCTATAGCTGCTACTGGTAGGTTTTTATTTATTTCTGCAGAGAAATTTTCGGCCAAGTCATCCCATTTGACGCGTGAGGTATTATACTTAAAGGTCGAAAGCCTTTTGTTCTTTTTAATATATTGTTGATTTAATGTGAGCTTGAACTCTATAGCGTTATGATCAGAGGAAGGGCACACATTTAAATTGACATTCCAGTCAGTTATCTGGTTAGCATAACTATTGCTGGTTAGCGTTAGATCTATAATTGAGTCACGATGCGTTCCATGCGTGACTGTTTCAAAAGTTGGTGTATGACCATTGTTACATATATCTAAATCATTCGAATGTATGAAGTTGGCGACTGTGTTTCCCCTTTTGTTATTAATTTTGGAATTCCAAAGTGTGTGCCATCCGTTAAAATCTCCTCCGATTATATGACGTGAATCTTTCGTTTTTTGTAAAAATAATGAGAGCTGATCGAGGGTGTTATGTTCGTCATTTCTGGGTTCTATATATAAACTAATAAGATAAATTCTTTTACCTGATTTATTTATTTCTACTATTGTTATGTTCGAGTTTGAGTATTCGGATATGCCGAGGGTACTAAATGACTTGTCTTTAATAAGAATACATGATTTGACTGGGCGGTTCGTTTGAAACTGATACGTGAGATAGCCATCAACTTTTTTCATTGTGTTAATTTTACCTAAATAAGGTTCACTTATAAGTGCCACGTGTACGTCATTTTCTGTCAGAAACACACTTAGCTCATGCTGGGCTTTGCTGCTTCTTCCAAGATTGCATTGTATGAATTTGAATTCAGTACAAGCTTTTGCTGCTACATTTCGACTATTATTCGATTTACGTGGGGTTTTACAAAAATACTGTTGAGTTGGTTTCGTATGAGATTTAGTATCCATAATCGGTTCGTTCAGCAGCTCGCGCAATCATTTTTTGAACGGTGGGGCATGCATTTGATGTAGCAGAATGTTGGGTGTTTCTATCGGTTTTAAACTTTTGGTTGTGAGTATCGCAATTGTAGCAGCATAACTTGTTTTGGTCTTGCTTAAGGGGACAGTTGAAGAATTTGTGATTCTGTGATGCACAGTATGAGCACGGTTGTATTTCTGATGTACAGAAGTTTTTGGTATGGCCAAACTGTAGGCATTTGAAACATTGAATATGGGTAGAAAATTCCTCTGCATAAATTTTTTGGTGATCAATGTTGACGCGTTCCATTTTAATGATCTTTCTCCAGATTATTGGTGTAACGAGTAAAACTGCATTATACAGTGCCTCGTTTTTATTTTTCCTTTGAAAACGCAGTGTAATGTCAGATTCGGTTTGAACTAAGTCATTGATGGTTTGGTTTTGGCGTTTTAAAATTTCGACAAGTTCTCCAGCTGGAGTGTCTTTAAAAATCCCTTTAAGCTGGATCATGGGGCGCAGTTTTTTTGCCGCAGTCACTGAAACGCTGTCTTCTTTAATATTTTTTAT